>OZ018375.1:74957127-76265360 GCA_963969555.1 Polydrusus pterygomalis
AGTATATTAAAAATGTTTTGGTGTTTTTCATAGCTCGTAACACACACAACACACAATACAAAATTCAATAGGTGTACGATAAATAAAATTCAGACAGGACAGAAGATTCCAAACATCGATATGACATGCGCGCACAAAAACGGTAAGACTAAAGGAGTACACGCATTGAATCGACTCGGACCGGTCGACTCGGAAAAGAGCAGTCGGACATTTTTGATATTCATGTAATTAAATTATACCCCGCGCACTGAGTCGGACCGGTCGACTCGGATCGGTCGACTCGACCCCATGATGTTTGATATTCCGACTGCTCTTTTGAGTCGACCGGTCCGAGTCGATTTAATGCGCGTCGTCCTTAAAACGGCGCGCGGCGATTGTCGATCACTACGAACCCCCCACCAACGTCTTGTGGATTATATAGAAAATACTGTCTAACAAGTGGTTTTAACCCTCAGTACCCCACAAACCACAGTATTTTCATTGTGATATCTTCGTAATACTTCCACAAATGACAAGTTTTGTCTTTATAATGCATTACAGACATACCTATACAGGGTGTCCGGAAATGACGATGAAAAATTTTAAGGTGTGATTCTACATAAAAAGATATGAAAAAAAGTTCATATTAACATAGGTCCGGAAATGCTTCTAAAGGGAGCTACAGGCCCTTGAAGATGGTGTCATAAAAGTGGTTTTTATTTAATTTATTAGGATCTACTTCCAATACAGGAATTAACTTCTACGTATAAGTTAGAGTGATTTTAGGTCACTCTTTGAAAATATCAAGTGACCCATAATTGCAAACAGTGGCGTGGGAACAAAGGGGTGGTTTGTTATTTAGGGTTATATTTTTTCGCCGAGTGTATTTTCGTTAACTTTTAAATAAATTATGACTCTTGGAACATTTTTACGTAAAAAAGGTTCCCTTGGTATAAAGTCGTATAGTCGACCGTTTTCGAGACTTTATACCAAGGGAACCTTTTTTACGTAAAAATGTTTAAAGAATCATAATTTATTTAAAAGATAGCAGAAATACACTCGGCGAAAAAATATAACCCTAACTACCTAACCACCCCTTTGTTCCCACGCCACTGGTTGCAATTATGGGTCACCTGATATTTTCATAGAGTGACCTCCAATCACTCTAACTTATACGTAGAAGTTAATTCCTGTATTGTAAGTAGATCCTAATATATTAAATAAAAACCACTTTTATGACACCATCTTCAAGGGCCTGTAGCTCCCTCTGGAAGCATTTCCGGACCTATGTTAATATGAACTTTTTTTCATATCTTTTTATGTAGAATCATACCTTTAAATTTTTCATCGTGATTTCCGGGCACCCTGTATAGGTATTTAAAAAGTTCTATAAAATTTTTTTAAAATAACCCTAGACACCTTCTTTCTAGAAGGGTTTTTCTTCTTCCCCAGTTTATTTGTTTGGTTTAGACCCCCTTTGCTTACTTTTTCACATACTCAGTATGTTTTAACTTTTCTCAATCTTCTTTATATTATGTCTTCTACACATCAATTTTTTAATTCCATAAAAGCTCCATTATGGTTCTACACCATTTTTTCTTCTGCTTAAACCATCAGCATTAAATACATTTTCTGTCTCCTGATGATGAACGTTTCTATGTTCGAAACATGTAGAGACCTTTAAACTAAGAATTTTTATTCTATTAAATTTTGTGGAGGAAGTTTTTTCTTTCTTTTCTATAAAAATGTTGTTCAAATACGACCGTTACGGTCGGTAGTCTAAATTTATGTGGCAATCTATAATGTATTTTTCTATTTAACGTTCATAATAAGTTCATTATGAACTTGAAATGAAGTTCATAATGAAGCTATTTCGATACGCGTTTTTTCTTTATTTGATGTTGGTAACATTAAAATTGAAAAATTGAAAAATTGACGTAAAATCACGTCTTTTGAAATTAAAAAAAAATTAGCAAAATCGCCCGAATTTCCGAACGCTCTGTATATGTACCGAATGTACAAGGATCACACAACGTATTCCGTCCAATTTCAAATCTCATATCGCTAAAATAACTTTAGAATCTCGTGGTGAAAATGGGTCAATAAATCAAAAAATGACAGTTCGCATAATAATGTTTGTTGTCCAGAGGTTATATGATAAAAAATAGTATTACCAACATAAAATTTAGACATAAAAATTTAAAGGATTTATTTTCTTTTTAAATATGTATTTTTTATTGAAAAAACTACAAATAGAAAAAATAGTATAAAGCACGTGGTTCATAAGGCGTTTTAGGGCACGTGTCAAACAACCAAACCGCTTCTTATGAAACGTGTACTTTAATTTACTATTGCTGCTCTAGTAGACAACAACTTATCATAGCGATACTAATTAAATTGCATAACAATTTTGTGATCAAACTTGTCCTTTGAGAAATTGCCAACGTGTTGGAGATTCAGAATGCGTAATTTAATCACAAAGTTTTGTTTTATCTTCGTACTGTATTAATACGTCTCTGTTCCCTTAAAGACAAATTTCTCAAATTTGACTAATTATAAAGGAGATGTTAAATTGAAATTAATTGTTCAAGCGAAAATTGTATTGCCTAGATAATTAATTGGCTAATAATTCATAATTATAACTTTGTTAAGGAAAAACAGCTAAATGTTGGTTAAATTCTCATTATCGGAAGTAATGTTTTCTGTAATATCTCATGAAGCAAAGAAAATGAAGCTCATAATATGTTATAAGTATTCAGGGCTGCGATAGTGCGGGGCATTTTTTAAACTCTTTTAGAGCGATTTAATTTTTTTGCAACGCTTGTTTCATAATTTTTGCTTAAGTCGAAGCTATTTGACCAATTTGTGTTTTTAATTAATATTCAATTAGCTATACCATTTGTATGGGAATTTAAATCAATATGGAAAGACGAATAGATAGATACTATTAAAAAAACTACAAATTCGAAGTGACTTCAACGAGCGTTTAGTCCCGTTGCATCACAACAAATAAACTTTGCATCACATGCGACCAAATTTTAATAGCCCAATTTTGATTTTGTAGAAAAACACACATTTAATATGGCGCTACTTTAAAGAAAATGTATCTGAAATAAAGCATGGTCAAAACTAGGAAGTTTTATGTAGGTTGCGTTGAGTCTTATTTTGCAAAAGTGGTGCAATTTAGAAAATATAGGTAAAAAATCAAAATTATCTTATGCAACTGAAATTTTGCATGTAAGCTAGAAACTGCATTTAAAAAAACTTGTTCTAATAACTTTCTTCGATATTTTCAGAAACTTTGGAATTATTTTTTGGAAAAAATTAAAAATCGACAGATAATGCAAATCACGTGACTACTATTTTTTTGTTTAATTTTCATCTCGATCGAAGCAGAACTTGATGCCAAAGTCAAATTTTGAATAAAGCTATTAATAAAAAAAAATCCCATTTGATGCGGACTTTACTGGTGACACTGTAGATCATACCTAGCACTACCTAGCACCCAAATTATAAAGTTAGCACCATAGTCGTTACGGAGTTATTAACCTAATTTTAAAATATCAATTTGTGAATGAATTGGAAGACTTTTAGATAGCGTAAGCTGTGTGCGCAACCGGAATAATAAATAATGCGACGTTGTCACGTTGAGTTGGGTAGAAAATAATAGTTTTTTTGCCATAAGGATGACAGTAAATACTTTTAGAATAACTTCATGTATAGTAAACGCACGAATTTTCTCGTTTTAAAACAGATGACAGTGGTTATTTGTCATCGATCAGCTGATATATGAAAATCAAAACTTCCCCAGCTTCGTAGTAAGCCGTAATAAGCCCGCACGTCACGTTCTGAATTGTGTTTTTGTTGCTTTTTATTACTTTTTAAAAGTGTTTAGTGGTTTTACTTTTACACAGAGTAAGTTTTTTTTTATCATTTCCATAGCTCTTTATAAGCATGCTAAATTTCATCTTTTTAACCATTATAGTTTTGGATCTAATATTTCCATATGACAGACTGACGATTTGTTGAGAATGAAGTTTTAAGGATACATAATATGGAATGCTAAAAGTTAGCAAATGTGCTCCTGGTACCAGCTAGTACCTGTAACAAGTACTGTAAGTAGTACACAACAAATATAATAACTCTAATTTAGATTACCAGAGATTTTTTTATATTGATTTAATATAGGTATCCTGTGATCAAAAAACAAAAAGGTGAATGCGCCACTAACTTTTCCTAGCATAAAAGTGTTGATGAAGTACCTACTTGTATTTTTATATTTTCGTATAAATAAAAACAAAGAAGTAAGGTTGTGTGTTTTATTTATTGGTAGCTTTTAACTCTGTTTTGAGACTTTATCGTCTAACTATAAAAACTTATGTTTATTATTAGATACCTTTAAAATATTATACTACATATTTACAAAATAAAATTTTTAAAATATACCTATACAAAATTTTCAAGTCTGGTCCTGAAATTCATACCAACCTATCAAAATTAAATAGACCAAAATTGACAGAGCGTCACGTGACTTTGCCTCCATCTTGCGAGAGTATTTAAAATATTTATTATATTAACCAACTGGTTAGAAAAAGGTGTTTTATTTGTTTACTGTTTTATAGATAAAAATATTAATTTTCAAATAATTTAGTGTAGGTCGGCAACATCGCGGTGAGATCACAGCCATATTACTACTACAGTGCATAAATTCTTGTACTGTAAATATAAACACTGTGTTTACCTACGACCACTACTGTAAATACTTAAAAACACACCGTCTCCGATCAATGTAAGATTCCTATTACGCACGGTAAAAAAATCGCACAGCTTGGCAAAAAAATCGTACAGTTTTCCTAGCAACCGCTTAGCAACGGTCAATACAAACAAACTTATTCAAAAACTGACATAATCTTAGATTAAATTTGTATGTCAGTAATATTATAAAGTGAAATTAGTTTGATTACATAAAAAATGTCGAGTGACAGTGAAATAGAAAATTTAACTCCACCCAATATTAGTGAAATTGCAGAAGCTGCTAAAAACAACTTGTTACCAGCGAAATCTGAATATCGATACAAATTTACTTACCAAAGATTTATGGAATGGAGATTAAAAAACGACGTTAAATCATTTTCCCAGAATGTGATGATGGCATAGTTCCAAGAACTATCAAAAACGATGAAGCCTTCCTCACTTTGGTCATTTTACTCAATGTTAAAGGCCACAATTAATATAAATCACAATGTCGATATTGCAAACTACTCCAAATTACAAGCTCTCCTGAAGAGAAAATCGGACGGCTTTAAATCCAAAAAATCAAAGATTTTGACAAACAAGAAAATAAACGATTTTCTAGAAAACGCACCACAGTGGCGGCTCGTCGTATGAAGCAACTGAGGCCGGGCCTCACATGTTATAATGTAAAATTTTGATGTATTATTTATTTAACTATAAAACATTTTTAAAATAATTTCCAATCATTAAAAGTATGAAAACATCGAATTACCATCAAAGTTTAAAATATTATCTTTTAAATTTAGCGCGCACCCCTTCCGACTTTAATTCTAAACGCTCAACTCGTTAATCGCTCGACGCCGACCGCATAAAAGAAAATAATAATCCCAGAAATTTCGGCTTCATATACGTCACCTATCACCGATACAATGCCATGCTCCACCCCGCCGCTTTAATTGCACAAGACGGGGATCATAGGCAAATTTTTGTAGGCAGTGAGGCCCACAAATTTGGGCTTGTGCCGTATTATTTTTAACATTATTAGCTTGCATGTTGCCAAATGTTCGCTTTGATTTTGAACAGGAACACACATTATTTAAATATTTCTTTTTAAAAAACATAAAAAAGTCAGAAATGTTTGATAAATGTTTCCATTGTTCTGACATTATTATATAATTAACACTTAACAACAAAAAACAAAGATTTAAAAAGATTAGTTATTAGTTGGTTCCATTCCATATAGCATTACAGGTGGGTGCCGATTTGGGTGAAAATTTGGCAACGTTTTATTGTCTCTTTTCTTCTTAAAGGATCAGGTGACAGGGGTCGGTCAGTCAGCGGGTCATCTGATAAGAATTAAAAATTAAAATTAGATCGCCGAGATACGAGTTACGACGTGTGCCGTTCGTTTGTTTTAATTAACCTATTAATTTGTGATTGTAGATTTTCGTGGCGGGTTTGTAGTTTGTGCCGTTTCCGGGTTAAAAAACTGCTAATTAATATTGTTGTGTTGCTGAAGGAAGGTAAGGTAAAAGCCCTTACATCAGGTAAGTAAGCCGAATTGTCTGCATAGCCAAGGTTTCGTTTCTCGTTTACGTTTAATAAAATTGTTTACTTTTGCGCTTATTTTAATTTAAAAATAATTTTTGTAAGATAGGTAAAAATGAATCCTTTACACGATATTGTTTTGTCTTTGCTTGAAACCCCTTTCTCGCGACGACCTGAATTGGAAAAACGGCAAATTTTGGAGAGTCGACCAACGCCAAAAATAACATCAGTTTTTACCGAAAAGAGGGTGGGTCGGGAAAGTTCGCGATCATTTCAAACTTCATGGTATGATAGCTACAAGTGGCTGTGCGGGAGTTTATATAAACAAAGTTTGTATTGCTGGCCCTGTATTTTATTGGGTAAAGCGAAAAATGCATGGTCAACTAAAGATGGTTTTAAGGATTTAAAAATTTTTTCTCGTAGTACCAAAATGCACGAGTCATCTAAAGAGCACATAAAAAACTTTATGGCTGTAGTGCGGTTAGAACAAAATAAGGCAACCATTCAGGATGCGTTAAGGGAGAACGCCAGTTTAAACTTAATTTTATTTAACGAAAATGTTCGAAAAAATAGATTATTAATTAGTTATTTAATAGATGTCACACTTACGTTGGGGAAACAGGAACTGCCTTTTCGGGGCCATGATGAAAGTTTAGAATCGTTAAATCGCGGAAATTTTAAAGAGATTTTTAAATGCCTAATTAAACGTAATCAAGACCTTACAGAACACTGTGAAAAATTTAGTAATATTTTTACTGGGCAGTCTAAAACAATACAAAACGACCTCATTTTTTGTATTCATCAATATTTAACAGATTTTATTAAAAATGAAGTTAATAATAAAGAATGTTTTTTTTTCGCTGTAATGGCAGATGACACCACGGATATAACAGAGCGTTCCCAATGCGCCATAACTATTCGATACGTCATAAAAGGGTGCCTCCATGAAAGATTTTTGGGTTTTTTCGATGTGAGCGAAAATCGAACTGCAGATGCTCTTTATAATTTATTAGAAAGTGTTTTGGAGTCATATAATTTTAGGGAAAGGTTAGTGGCTCAGTGTTATGACGGGGCCAGTGTCATGTCTGGTGAGTTAAATGGACTTCAAGCGAAGATTAAATCGTCTGCCCCCTTGGCTTTGTTTACTCATTGCTGTGCACATAGGTTAAACCTTGTGCTGCAGCAAGGCACCAAACAAATTGATAAAAGTAGAATTTTTTTTTGTACTTTGTTAGGTATACCAACCTATTTTCATAATTCACCAAAGCGCGCCTTTGTTCTGGATCAAATAGTCGGGAAAAGGATACCACGTTCGGTCGAAACGCGCTGGTATACCCGTTCCAAAATTCTAAATTTGGTTGCCGTTGAATGGGATAACTTAATATTAGTTTTTCAAACTATAATTGACGACAAAACTTCAGGTTCCGAATCGATTAATTCGGCAAAGGGATTTCTTAAACATTTTGAAGACTTTGACTTTGCTATTTTGACCAAGATCTATTACGAAATTTTTGCATGCACAGATTTACTTTTCCAAATTCTGCAAACTAAAGCCCTAGATATAAACTACTGCTCTAATCAAATCAAAATTGCGGCCCAAAGAATTTCTGAATTAAGAAACGAAGACAAATTTAAAGAGTTTTTTAATTGGGCAAAAAACAAAACTGAATTACCAAGAAAACGGGGCAAAAGTAACAATGAATTAGAAATATTTTCGAGCTATAAAATGTTGTATTATGAAATTATAGATTGTATTTCCCTTCAATTAAGTACTCGTTTTAATAATCTCCACGATTTAAATTTTCTTTCATTAGTAGATTCTTCAAAATTTACAGAATATGTTAAAAATTTTCCCGATAAATCATTTGAATGTTTATTAAAAATGTATCCAAATGTTTTTGAAATAGATCGGCTAAAAAACGAACTTAGTGTTTTATACAGAGACGAACAATTTTATAATCTAGATGTTCAACAAATATTAGAGATATTATACAAGGAATTTAAAATGATCTTTTCGGAAACATACAAGTTATTTTGCCTAGTATTAACTATCCCTGCAACTAGTGTGTCGGTAGAAAGAAATTTTTCGTGTCTTAAGCGCATTAAAACGTATTTACGAAATACAATGACACAAGAGCGCCTAACGGGTTTGTCAACATTGGCTATAGAAAAAAGAATTTTACAAAGTGTTAGTGAGGATCCCCAATTTTATGAAGACATTATAAATAAATTTGCAACTTTAAAGAACCGTCGAATAGACTTAATATATAAAAAGTAAAAAAAGGTACATAGAAAATGTTTATATTTTATTTATTATTTTGCCTTTACCAAAGCCCTTATTTATTAGTTATTATTTTTTGGTTTTTCCTAATAATAAGGAAATTATTTTGTGTTTTTTAGTTTTCTGGGAGTTTTTCATTCTACTCCAGAGAAGAAGAAAACGTTTTTTTTGTGGTTATAGAAATACATATTATGTTTTTTATTATTTTTTTGTATACTTACTTATAAATATTTATATATAAAAATTTTAGAGTTTTTACGTTATTTTGTTATGGTTTTAGTAGGGCTATAGGCGATGACCTCCATAAAAAAAAAGGTCAACGCGTCAAGGAATAATACCTCAGGTGTCTAAGCACCAAGGTGATGTGGAAATTTATTCCTTTTTTGGGCCTCACCTGTTTTAAGTATCACGAGCCGCCACTGACGCACCAGATGATAAACATTTGTTTATGAAGGTAATATATTGAGCTCAATATAATGTTAGATGTGTAAATTTATTTCAAATCTTCTTTTAGGTTGCTCTTATAATTGGTATCAGCGGTGCATGCAGGAAACAAGAGTTGCGTAATATAAAACCGTCAGATATTCAAGACACAGGGAAGAATCTAATTATTAATATTCCCGATTCAAAAACTAAACGGCAACGTTCTTTTGTGGTGTCAGAATATTTTTACCCCAAGGTTAAAAAATATATAAACTTTCGCTCTGCAGTAAATACAACTCCAAATTTAGCTTTTTTTCTAAACTATATAAACGGAAAATGTACCAAACAGTCTGTTGGTATTAACAAGTTAGGAAAGGTTCCAAAACAAATAGCCATATATCTGGGACTACCAGAAGCAGCGACTTATACAGGACACTGTTTTCGGCGCTCGTCCGCGACTATTCTTCTTGACGCGGGTGGTGACTTATTAGATTTAAAAAGACACGGCGGATGGCAGTCCTCAGCCGTAGCTGAAGGGTATGTGGATAATTCCCTAAATAATCAAACTAACAATTCGTCTAAAATATCATCTGCAATAGCAAGTACTAGTAATAGTACTAATAGTATTAATGTAAATTTCATTGAGGCAACTAATAATGTAAATCTTACTTACGCTTCAACAAGCAAAACAAACGATATACCTTTTGTCTTCAATAATTGTTCTGTAACTATAAATAATTATCATAATGAGAATAAATAATATAATAAAAAATAACATTTGTAAATTTAAATAATCATACTATAAAATTATTACAATATATACCTTCTCGTTGATGTTATCACGTTCTTAAATTATTAATATTGTTACCAGTTCAGATGGAAAACTAAAACTAAATGATGTTGTGTGAATAAGTAGGTCGTAGGTAAAGTATGGTACATAATACGTGTTTCCATTCGTGTGTAAAATGCTTTTTACAACACTTATTACGTTATATACTATTTTATGGCCAACTGTAAATAGCTTTGTCTATGGTAATTGGCAAAACGGGCACTTGCCCCCCCCCCCCCCCCCCCCCCCCCTAGGCGCCCACATTACTATTTTATTTCATAATTCAGTATAAACATTAAATAGTACAGTGGTTAGTTAGTAGACTAACAAATCACTAAACTGAACAATTACATAATAAAAACATATCAATAAATTAATACATTAGGCATAAGTTAAATAAATAGTCTTATACAGTGTCACCAGTAAAGTCCGCATCATATGTGATTTTTTTTATTAATATCTTTATTCAAAATTTGACTTTGGCATCAAGTTCTGCATCGATCGAGATGAAAATTAGGCAAATAAATAGTAGACAAGTGATTTGTCTTCGAGCCCTGTTTCCTTCTGCCAAACTGAGCCTCACTGATGAGCCGTAAATGGCGAAACGCGTCTGGGGATGAGTTTGGCGGAAGGAAACAGACAAAACTTTTTTGCATTAACAGACAAAACTTTTTTGCATTAAATAAATAGTAGTCACGTGATTCGCATTATCTGTCAAATTTTAATTTTTTTTCAAAAAATAATTCAAAAGTGGGGTTATTTCTGAAAATATCGAAAAACGTTATAATTTTTTTTAAATGCAGTTTCTAGCCCACATGCAAAATTTCAGGTGGATAAGATAATATTGCTTTTTTACCTATATTTTGTCAATTGCACCACTTTTGCAAAATAAGACTCAACGCAACCTATGCATAAAATTTCTTAGTTTTGACAAGGCTTTATTTCAGATACATTTTCTTTAAACTGGCGTCATATTAAATGTGTGTTTTTCTACAAAATCAAAATTGGGCTATTAAAGTTTGGTCGCATGTGAAGCAAAGTTCATTTGTTTTTGACCCTGTATAAGGTAACTTCATAAAATACGTATTTTTGAAAACGTAGTTTGTGACTGAAAGTAAAAAAATAAAAAAATAAATAAAAAGATTTAAAATTAAATCGTTGAAAATAGATAAACTTTCCGTTGGGTTAAGCAAAAATTTATTTCCCACTTAATGAACACTTTACTGATGACACTGTGTTCTTTTTTGTCTTAATATTAAGGTGTATTAATTTCAGACACAAACTATGTTTTCAAAAATACTTATTTTATGAAGTTATACCTTATACAGGGTCAATAACAAATGAACTTTGCATCACATGCGACCAAATTTTAATAGCCCTATTTTGATTTCGTAGAAAAACACACATTTAATATAACGCTACTTTTAAAAAAATGTATCTGAATAAAGCATTGTCAAAACTAAAAACTTTTATGTAGGTTGCGTTGAGTCTTACTTTGCAAAAGTGGTGCAATTTACAAAATATGGGTAAAAAATAGAAATTATCTTATCCAGCTGAAATTTTGCATGTGGGCTAGAAACTGCATTAAAAAAACTTTTTCCTACAACTTTTTTTAATATTTTCAGAAATAACCCCCCTTTTAAATTATTTTTAGAAAAAAATTAAAATTTGACAGATTATGCGAATCACGTGACTACTATTTTTTTGCTTAATTTTCATCTCGATCGAAGCAGAACTTGATGCCAAAGTCAAATTTTGAATAAAGCTATTAATAAAAAAAATCCCATAATATGATGCGGACTTTACTGGTGACACTGTATATAAAAAAGTATTGTTTAAGTTTTTGCCCCCCCCCCCCCCCTGAAAAGCGCTCTATGGACGCCCTTGGTAATTGGTCTGAGGTGGCAACGTTGTTGATGCCCTTTAAATTAGGTTAATAACTCCGTAACGACTATGGTGCTAGCTCTATACTTTGGGTGCTAGGTAGTGCTAGGTATGGTCTATATGGTGCTAAAATTTTACGAAGTTATGGGCACCGGGGGGGGGGGGGGCTAGCGTTACATTAGCCCCCCGTCCCCCGGTCAAATTTCTTAATAACTCCGTAACGACTATGGTGCTAGCTCTATAATTTGGGTGCTAGGTAGTGCTAGGTATGGTCTATATGGTGCTAAAATTTTACGCAGTTATGGGCACCGAGGGGGGGTAATGTAACGGACCCCAATATTGTGGCGTTCTTCAGCTTTCGAAATTCAATGGAAAATCATAATAGCTATTTTTTATTTAAGAAAATTTAAGGGAAAGAAGAGGGCTTTATCCTTAAAGGATGTAAAATGATAAAAAAAAATATAAATAAAAAAAAACGTTTATAAAATGGTTTAAAAATTATTATTTAAGTAACAGGTCACAAAAAACATAGATATCAAAAACATATTCAAATAAAAAAAAATAATATAGGAGTTCCTCAAGGAAGTATACTAGATAAAATATTATTTATTTTGTTTATTAATGATATGCCTTTAGTTTTAAAAATGTGTAAGTTACAAATGTTTGCTAATGACACCTTAATTAACATTAATGTTTTAAATATTTTTGATGGTCTAAATCTAAATACTCTAACTTCTGAGATAAATATAGGTATTAAATTGGCTAAAGGTAGATAAATTAAAATTAAATATTTCAAAAACTAAATGTATGGTTATGTGTAATAATTTAAAATGTCAAAATATAAATGTTGTGATTGATGGTGAAAAATTGGAATTAAAAAACAGTTTTAAATATTTTTGGATAATTATTGATTTAAAATCAAAAATTTTTAATTATTTTGAAAGTATTATAGCGAAGATTGCCGGAAAAGTAGGTTATTTTAAAAGAATCAGTTCTAATTTAGGTTTGTTTTCTAAAAAAATTGTATTTATTACTATTATATTACCATATTTTCTTTATTGTTCTTCTATTTTATATTGTGCTAGCGAGGAAATATTTTTTGATAAATTACAAATTTTACAGAATAGGGCAATGCGAATTATTTTAAATTGTGACAAATATACAAAAATAAAATGGTATGTTAAAAAATTTAGATTGGTTGAATGTTAGAAATTTAATTTTTTATTGTCAACTAAAACACACAGTGGCCCGGTATATTTTGGATACTCCACCACTGTACGTTGTTGAGGTCGCGTCCCACTGTACCCATATCGGGGTCAAGTGCGTTGCAACCTCAACAATAATTCGCCTATATAAACCGGGCCACATTTAGCAGCAGGCATCGGTGTTCCATGCCCGGTCAATCTAATTTGGTGACAAGCCATGGTCTTGGCCACGTGACGCATCTGCCCATCCAGTTATCAATAGGTGACAAGCCTTGGTCTAGATCAAGTGACGACGCACCTGTCAGTACGATAACTAACCTACGCGGAAACACGACGGACATGCTGGTTCACCTGCTAGGGTAAAGCTTAAGAAGAGTTCAATAGACGCCATTTTATACATCTCCGGACTTTCATTCCCCTCATCACGTCCCGACACACGAAGAAAAATTCGTGACAGTATTTATTTTTATACATAAAATTAAAAATAATTTATTGCCTGATTTAAAAAAAAAATGTTGTTCTTTTAATGCTGGTGGTGTTTAATCCTTTGATTTGTTTTCATAAAATGTTTATATCCTGTATGGATATAAATTTAAAAATATAAATCGAGCCCTGATGATGGTGCGGACTGCACCGAAACGTTGGCAGTGATTTAAACAATAAAAATTTTTCCAAATAGCTGAAATCTGACCTTTAAATTACCAAAGAAATTTCAGAAACCTGCAGAAATTTTCGGCCCATGCAGGCAAAATTTCTACTTGTGCATTTGCAAGTTAAATTTCTAACTTTTTCGATAAAGACCCAAACAAAAATACATTTTATTACATCATAATATTTTTGTCAGTTTCTAGCCCACATGCAAAATTTCAGGTGGATAAGATAATATTGCTTTTTTACCTATATTTTGTCAATTGCACCACTTTTGCAAAATAAGACTCAACGCAACCTATGCATAAAATTTCTTAGTTTTGACAAGGCTTTATTTCAGATACATTTTCTTTAAACTAGCGTAATATTAAATGTGTGTTTTTCTACAAAATCAAAATTGGGCTATTAAAATTTGGTCGCATGTGAAGCAAAGTTCATTTGTTTTTGACCCTGTATAAGGTAACTTCATAAAATACGTATTTTTGAAAACGTAGTTTGTGACTGAAAGTAAAAAAATAAAAAAATAAATAAAAAGATTTAAAATTAAATCGTTGAAAATAGATAAACTTTCCGTTGGGTTAAGCAAAAATTTATTTCCCACTTAATGAACACTTTACTGATGACACTGTGTTCTTTTTTGTCTTAATATTAAGGTGTATTAATTTCAGACACAAACTATGTTTTCAAAAATACTTATTTTATGAAGTTATACCTTATACAGGGTCAATAACAAATGAACTTTGCATCACATGCGACCAAATTTTAATAGCCCTATTTTGATTTCGTAGAAAAACACACATTTAATATAACGCTACTTTTAAAAAAATGTATCTGAATAAAGCATTGTCAAAACTAAAAACTTTTATGTAGGTTGCGTTGAGTCTTACTTTGCAAAAGTGGTGCAATTTACAAAATATGGGTAAAAAATAGAAATTATCTTATCCAGCTGAAATTTTGCATGTGGGCTAGAAACTGCATTAAAAAAACTTTTTCCTACAACTTTTTTTAATATTTTCAGAAATAACCCCCCTTTTAAATTATTTTTAGAAAAAAAATAAAATTTGACAGATTATGCGAATCACGTGACTACTATTTTTTTGCTTAATTTTCATCTCGATCGAAGCAGAACTTGATACCAAAGTCAAATTTTGAATAAAGCTATTAATAAAAAAAATCCCATAATATGATGCGGACTTTACTGGTGACACTGTATATAAAAAAGTATTGTTTAAGTTTTTGCCCCCCCCCCCCCCCCCTAGGGTAAAGCTTAAGAAGAGTTCAATAGACGCCATTTTATACATCTCCGGACTTTCATTCCCCTCATCACGTCCCGACACACGAAGAAAAATTCGTGACAGTATTTATTTTTATACATAAAATTAAAAATAATTTATTGCCTGATTTAAAAAAAAAATGTTGTTCTTTTAATGCTGGTGGTGTTTAATCCTTTGATTTGTTTTCATAAAATGTTTATATCCTGTATGGATATAAATTTAAAAATATAAATCGAGCCCTGATGATGGTGCGGACTGCACCGAAACGTTGGCAGTGATTTAAACAATAAAAATTTTTCCAAATAGCTGAAATCTGACCTTTAAATTACCAAACAAATTTCAGAAACCTGCAGAAATTTTCGGCCCATGCAGGCAAAATTTCTACTTGTGCATTTGCAAGTTAAATTTCTAACTTTTTCGATAAAGACCCAAACAAAAATACATTTTATTACATCATAATATAGTTTAAATTCCTGCTAATCCCTTCAGCCATTATTTTTTTATAACCCTAAATTCTTCCACTGTTTGTTTTGCTTTAAAACTTTTAAAATATTTTTCACAAACGACTGACGTTCAACTTTTTTACTACCCCATTAAAAGTTCATTCCAGGCACACCTAATAACTCCCACGTATAATTTAATGAAGAAGTCGAAAAAAGTCAATAATAAAGTTAGCAAACTGTTTCAGGTGTACGCTTAAAACGATTTGCCCCGAACAATTTGAGCAAATATTTAACTTTAGTGTTCTTTACAAAACCACACTCTGACAAAAGTTCTTACCAAAAGCTTTGACTTGCTAATTTTCTTTTTAAAAGTTTTAAAAGATGAAAATACTTCTATTTCGTAAAATGTTATAACTTGGTTATTTGTTGCGAACGAAGTGCATTAAACTTAAAAGAGCAAGGTACTATAGTCTGCAGTTATATAAGTACACTGAGAAAATCTCCAGCAAAAACATCTTTACTGATGTATTTTTGGCTATCCCAGCTAAAATATTTGCCAAAGTTGGAAATTGACTTTCTTGTAGCAGTAAAATAAGGTTAACTAATGTCTTTCTATTGATTTTAATAAGTACTCTGCTGTTGGTAATAAATATTTTCTTAAATATTTCGCAATAGCAAAATACGTAATTGTAAGAGCAAAAAACTTTTTCAAAAGAATTCTTATTTATCCTGAGAACAAATGTTGCTGCCCCAGCAAAGAACATTTATTAGATCCGGTATTCGGGTGTTTCCGTGTCACCATTCGGTGTCGTTAAGCGCCAATTTCGAGTATTTCAGCCCGTCCGAGCCTGTTGTTTTCGCTAAGTTTAGTCTTGAGGGAGAGGGTGCGCCACAAGAGTGCGGTGCGCAAGGGGTGGGGCTCATTCATTGACTTACAAAATTATTTGTTTTTTTTTCTGTGTTTGTGACCCGCAGCTAGCTGTATTTTAATGGAGTACAAGAAAAGTTGGAAGTTGAGAGGCCCCCTCTAAATTAAGAAGAAGGAATAAGACTATACGTTAATGCAAATTTGGGAAAATTTTTTGATGATTTTCTATTTCCATGTCCTTAGTTGAACACAGGCATTGAATTGGTAAGTTTTGATTGTATAATCTTACACATAATACTCGTATACCTACTTGATTTTGTTTGTTTTTATGCATATTTCGGTAAATCATTTATTTGTGTATTTTTAGAGGGAGGCAGTTTTTAACAAAAGGTTTCCTGATTGTATTGACGTCATATAATATACTAGTAGAAAGTTTGTGCAGGAATAATAGCAAAGTTGAAAGAACGAAAAATCAGCGGATACAACCTTGAAGAAAATATTGGTAAGTTAAAATGTTTCATTTTGTATACTTATAAAATGTTTGCATATTAAACAGGTCTTATAATAATTATTATTGTGATTGAAAACTAATGAAATAATTATTTTTAGACATTACTGCTAAGGGACTACTGATGTTACCATATTTATTGAGCCCCATAATCATTAAAAGTGCCAGAAAAGCTTGCCTATGGAGACCAAGCAGGAGTGAGGTGCAAGAAAGCTTGTTCTTTACCGCAGAGGTAAATATTAACTACTATTGGCTATGCTTGAACTAAGAATCATACATACATAACCTTATACCGTGCAAGCAAAAATCATTGCAAAGAGGGCCTTGCCTCTAAGGACATAATGCTTAGCGGTATCAATTAATCAGCTATTCCATCATCTTTGACACGGGTAATTTTATCTAAACCAAGCCCTACGTTTTTTAATCCAAGCCCTCTTTGATGCAAATAATTTCTGCTCGCACGGTAGTAACCTGAATCAATGATCTAGGTAGCAGATCATTCACCTGAATGCTAAATGGGAGGCTTAACTGGTATATAGTAGTGTCAACTTTTTTCTGACATTTTGAAGTCTGAACTTTTTAGTAAAATTTAATAATTGCAGTCGTGCGTACATTGGTGTTACAATGACAAACACCGATAAGTTGTCTTATTCTTGACTTCGCTTCGTTTCTCCCTGGTCCTTTATTTCCAGAATGTTTGATTACCCCTAGTGTAAATATTTAATCAACATTTTCCATTCCAGAATGATCATCTCACAGAAAAAATAAAGGCAAAATGTGAGAAGCTACAACTGTTCAGCCGTTCGGAGTCATAGTGGAAAACCTTGCCTCTCCACATATGTTATAGTTGTATCAGTGCTGTATCATTATTATTATTATTATTATTATTATTATTATTATTATTATTATTATTATTATTATTATTATTATTATTATTATTATTATTATTAATATTATTATTATTATTATTATTATTATTATTATTATTATTATTATTATTATTATTATTAGGTGCTTTATGTTCCTGTTGTTTAATGTTACAACGTTCATATAAATCGTTTTTTGCATAACCTGTAATAATATTTGGTTCTTGTCGTATTTTTTTTTATATAAAAAAATGCTTATTTCATTTAGCTTTTTCCTTTTATTCCTATACCCAATATTTGAACCGTATCCTCGCGGCATTAATATTACTACATGCTTAATGTACTCTATTTTATTAGCCCCTAAATTGTCTTTTTTATTGCAGCAAATTTGATTTTGTTTTTTTTCCCTGGGTGAAAGTGCGCCTGTGTCACAAATTCGAGTGCATGTACGGGAACCTTGAACATTGTAAGAAATACATCAAAGTCGAAATCAAAAAGTGCAACTGCTTTAAATTTTACATTATGTATTTCTTACAGTTTTTAAGATTCCCATACTAGCACTCGAATTTGTGACACAGGCGCACATTAACCCATGGTAAAAACAAAAAAAATTTGCTGCAATAAAAAAACCTTTTTAAGGGTAAGAGAGCACCCTCTTGTGCTAGCTACATAATTTTATTGTAGAAGGAGAGACATTTTTATTATTAGAAAAATTATTTTTACCAACAGCAAAAGATTTTTAAGGTACAAGAAAGATCCTTTCTTTGCTAAATAATCTTATTTACTACTGCAAGAGAGACGTTTTTTACTATATAAAAAAATGTCACCACTGTAGCAGAAATTTGTTGTTTCAGTAGCAAAGAATTTTATAGTTACATTATATAGTTTTATAAGTACAGCAACGTTACTTTTTAGATATAGCAAAATTACTTTATAGCTATAACAGAATTATTCTTGCAAAGTAGCTTTATTACCACAGCAAAGTATTTCCAGCAAAGTGCATTCTCCTGGTAGAGTAAACTGCTTGGCTGTCCCCCATTTAGCCAAATATTTTAGCTATGGTTGCTAAAATTTTCGCCAGGAATGAAAAGAGATTTTGTCAGTGTAAAGAGAGAGTTTTTCGCCGAATCATAAAGAGGCTATCTAATAAACTAACTAACAAAATAAGAAACTACTATATTTTCACTGATTCCCCAATTTAAATACATAAAACTTTGCTTAATAATTTTTATTCGCATATTTTCGACACACCCTGTAGACAGGCAACTTTATGCTTAAGAAAATGATTCCTTTAATGGAAACGAAACCAATTTTTTTTGGACCCAAAATAGATTTAAAGTATCAGATCTACTACTGCAGACTAAGAAGATTTACGTAAAATGATTCTACATTAAGAGCATTCCTTGGAAATTACACACTTTTACCAAAAGCTTTGTCACCCCACCCTACTTTGCTTAAAAAGGCGTGTTGCAAGTTTATAACGACATAGCCAAAGATATGTCATGTTTTTCAGAGAACTGTGTATCATAAAAAATCACCAATAAATACTAAAACTAGAATCTGCTATATAGTTCGACTTAACATGCATAAAAGTGACAAATTTTGATTTTGACGTTATTCTTAAAATACCAGAGCCAAAATACATTTAAAATAATATTCGCGATTCGCGATAGCATTCGATGACAATCCACACTCCACCTATCTTGGATATAAGGATATAGTCTGACGAATTATTGTAATTAGATGAAATAATTAGAGAACCATATTAAACATGTTTGTGACATGAGATTTGCATAATAAACTAAGAGAATTTAAGTAAGCAAAGTTTCATGCAGCGATAACATTAGTAAGGACTATAACAAAATTACTTTATTATAATATTTAAGTGAAGTTATGATAACTAAACAAATCTTATAGAAACGTTTTAATTACTGTCACTAAATTATCGGTTATTATAATAAGCCAGTTTAGCTATGGCTAGTAGTTTGTTTGATAAATCTTTTACGTAAGTACAAGTTTGGTTACCATAATGCAATGCATATAATATTTAGTGTAAGTACAAGTTGGGTTACCAAAATTCAATACATATAATATTATTATTATTCAGTATAAAACTACGTATGTATTGCCATAATACCGTGTTACATAACCATTTTGTATAGGCATTTTGGTAATCGTAACTCAAAAACCTGCATTAAATTCATTTGGTCAATATCGATCAGCTATTCGAAGGGTATTTGTATCGTCCTTTGTGCACGTTTCAACGAGATACCGAGAAATCATACTTAGATGTCTTGTGGTTGGGGTCGGTAAATGCATTTTTTTAGTGTTGTTTTTTTTTATTTCGCTG
Source organism: Polydrusus pterygomalis (assembly GCA_963969555.1). Taxonomy (NCBI): domain Eukaryota; kingdom Metazoa; phylum Arthropoda; class Insecta; order Coleoptera; family Curculionidae; genus Polydrusus; species Polydrusus pterygomalis. The sequence continues at coordinate 74,976,968 of OZ018375.1, forward strand.
CTTTTATTTAACTTACTAAAACGCAAAATAGTTTATTTATTTTATGCATACAGGTTAGTTTACTTGCTTTACATGACGTTTAAAAGTAGATTTTAGCAGTTTCTTTGATATAAAATGATGTAAAAATGTGCAGGACGCTGTAGAGGTTCTTTTTTAATAAGACATCAATACGAGCAAAAATATTCCACCTTTTAAAATTCATAAAGTGTTGTTAGTTCATGTTTGAAATTTTATTTTAGATTGAAACAGATTTTAATAGAAAATTTCTTGACAAGACTGATATAATGGGGCCAAATATGGCCAATACAGTTTTACTAAAAGCAACAAAGAGAAAAATCTAACCGCCATCGCAATCGCCACCTCCATTAAATTACCATGGTAAAATTAATGATATACAGTGTGTCTACTTAAGTTAGAACCATATGGAACACCTATTTATTATTGGTTTTATGGAAAAAAGTTATTCTTCATAAAAAGTTTTGCATGGTCTATAACGCAAAATACAACCTTCATTATTAAAATTTCCCAGTCATCCTACGAGGTATATCAGAAATTACGAATTTTGCTCAAGAGTACGGTACCTTTATTTTTGACAATACAGAATAATGTTATAAAGAAAAGTTATTTTGAATTAAAAGATATATTCAAATATGCAATTACAGTTTTTTAGTTTTAGCATGAAAATTTAGGTAATATGATTATTTACGTTTTACATTATAAATTATTTGTATTTATCTCTCACATAGTTTCTTTACAACTTAGTAAAGCTGCCATTTCTAATGTATTTTATAAATACCAATGCACTATGACATTCCGTGTCAAACATTTCATGTCAGTGCATCCTTGATTACGTTAAATTGTACCAAGCCAGAATAATTAATACATAATGATTAGTAAATAATCACAAAACCTACATTTTCGTGCTAAATAACTGTAATTGAATATTTGAATATAACTTTTAATTCAAAATAACTTTTCTTTAAAACATTCTTGTGTATTGTCACTACTCTTGAGCAAAATTCGTAATTTCTGATATACCTCGTATATGACTGGGAAATTTTGATAATAATTGATGGTTGCAATTTGAGTTTTAGACCATGCAGAACTTTTTATAAAGAAGAACTTTTTTCCATGAAACCAATAATAAAAAAGTTTTACATATGGTTCCAACTTAAGTAGACACACTGTATGTATTCAAAATTCCAAAATTATAAATAAATAAAGAGGAAAACTTGCAAGAAGATTTTTTTGAAAATGGGTATGGTGCCTAGGTATATGCTTATTATATTAATATTTTTATACGTTAATTCTTATTTCTCTGGACTGGACAGTTATCTTAGATTTTAACATGTTACTTAGGCAAACTGTTATATTAGGTTATATTCAAACTGAAATAGCTAGTAAGCTGTTTGATGTTAATTATACTTTATTGTTGATTTTCGTTTTAGATATTCTATTGGTTCTATATAATAGGCATATGGCAAAAAATTGTTACTGATTTTTCAAATAAAGGAATAAACAAATTATTACTAACTTTATTTATGTGGTTGTAAGAATAAATCATACATTGTGCAGCTTTATAGACTATATTTTTGGTCAAAATCTAGTCAATAACTCTGTGCATAAAAGGGCGAAAGCGCGCTATACCGTAAAATTAAATTATCTGGCGAATGCGCTTTAAGGTAAGCTCATGAATTCCTTTTAGTAAAGTAAACGAATAATCATACTGCAATACGTGTAATGTAATAATTTGGTAAGCTATAGAATTATATACTATATACTTTAATATTGGTAACCAAGCATCAACATTACCCTATTTATAATGTCGATATATTGGTTCTGATTATTAAAATTTTAGGTATCGTAAGCAAAGTTTTCCCTCACTCACTCTTACACTTACTTACAACTAGTTGCCTTATTAATAAATCAAGAATTAAGCTAATCGGGCCACTCTAATGGTGAAAAAGTCATTTTTGTCAATATCATTCATGTTAAAGTGTTGGATAGTTAATTATTTATTAAAATGTTTGTGCAATCCAACATTAAAGAAATAAATTATGTTGTCTTCTTTTTTTTTACCATTATAATATTTTCACATAATAAGTATCTGTCCATACTTTATTTTATAAATAATAAAATTATTTCACTATATCTATCTTTGCAAGCCATACTTAATGGTAATAAAATATTTAGACCCCCTTATAATTTTTAAAAGATGGTAAAGGCGAATGAACTTAGTACGGTTCTGTCTCTGTAGTCAACCTCTTAACATAAAATGGACCAGACTTCCACAGGGTGCCATAAATGACAAGTAAGTTAGCCACGATGAGGTGAGTTCTTAAACAAAGTTGACTTAATCGTTCGCTTATAGCCAACACCAATACCGACAACCGATTCAATGCGCGTTGACTGTCGGCATTCCGAACGAAACATACCTCTTCGACGGAGACGAGTGTAATCGAAACTCAAAATCATTAATTCGAATAAAATTTCTTTAACTCAATAATATTTTGCAACATTTAAATAAATAATAAATCAGCAAATAAACTTAAGAGACTTAGAAATTCCAAGAATATAAATCCTGACTTGTTTAATCAAAATCAAAGTCAAATATTAATTGGAATATTCTAGAATATACTTTGAAAGACAAGTTGAACTGCTTAATAATAATGTTATACATTTATTTCAAAAACATGATCCATTAAAACTAATTAAGAATAGTAAGAAGTCAAATACCTGGATTACTCCTACAATAAAAGAAATGTCTACTAAATTAAAAAAGAAAGCCTTAAAAAAATATCAGAAACAAAAAATAATTTGTCTTGGAATTACTATGTAAATTTAAGAAATATGTCCAAAACAATTAAAAAAAGATAAACAAGCTTTTATAAAATAAAATATAGATTCAGACGATCCAAAAAAATGTTGGTCAAATCTAAAGAAATTTAATATAAAATTAAAAGAATCAAAATCATTAAATGATTATCCTAGTGCACAAGATTTGATTTCCTTTTATTCTACTAATAAATCACCTATAATAAGTGATGATGTATTCCTAATTTAAAGCATATCTGAAATTATTATATAATAATAATAATAATAATAATAATAATAATAATAATAATAATAATAACTTGAACTTTTCCAAACCTACCAATCTACCTGCTTTCTTGCAACTAATGCCGAAACAGGATAGAAGCCATATCCAGATACAAAATCTGTGGAACCTGAAAATAATAATAATAATAATATTAATAATAATAATAATAATAATAATAATAATATTAATAATAATAATAATAATAATAATAATAATAATAATAATAATAATATTAATAATAATAATAATAATAATAATAATACTGTGGAATCAATGGTGTAACCTTGAGAATGTTAGAAATCTGTATAAATAATAATAGCTTAAATGCTCTTGAATATATATTTAATCATTCAATTTCAAGAATTTTTTTTTATAATAAAAAAAAATTTAGGGATTATTATACGAAGAATTTTATATTTAATCTTTATTCAGTTGTTTGGAAAACTGCTATTATTATCCCAATACCAAAAGTAAAATGCACGAAATGTTAAAGATTTTTGACCTATAACTTTACTGGCTTTAATATCTAAAATTCTTAAAATAGTAATCAAGTGATATATTATTTAGATAAATATAATATTTAACCAAGCAATCAATCTGGTTGCAGAGCTAATTTTAGCCCAACGACCTTATTATGTAAACTTAAAGATAATATTTTAGAAAATTGGCTTTTAAATTTGGTTACTAGTATCGTTTTTCTAGATCTGGCCAAGGCTTTTGATTCTATAAATCATGAATTACTACTTATATTATTATATAGGAGTTAGTGAACACACTTGTGAATGGTTTGTAAACTATTCTATAGATCTCAAATTAGAAGAATTTCAAACAAATTTCTTTATGATGTTTCAAATTAATCGAATGAAATAAAATGAATTCCTCAAGGATCTGTACTGGGTCCTTTATTATTTATTATTTATACATGATTTTTATTTATCCATAAAATATGGTAATCTATTAGCTTTTGCTGATGATAAACAAATATATCACAAAATAAAAAATATGAAAATGTTCTACATTGGATTTTATTGATAAATAGGGATCTTTCCAAGGTAAAAGGATCATGGCTGTAAACTTAATGAAAGCAAAACAAGTTTACTTTTGATATGTTCAAGCTCTATTCATTAAAAATAACAATCAACATTGATTTCAAAATAATTATTAATAATTATGCTGCACCCGTGGTAACATCCGCTAGAAATCTTGGTATCAATTTTGATCAATATTTTACCTTTGAGGCTCATATTAAAAACATAATAAGAAACGCTTATTGTAAACTTACAATTGTATATAATTTTTAATTGTACTTAAACACAGATACAAAATTAAGGCTTGTAAATTCTATTATTTTAAGTCGTTTAGATTATGGTGATGTTATACATGGTGTCCGGTAAGTATATGGCATACTTTCGGAAGCCTATAGGGGAGGTCAAAATAACTCTACTTTGTCATATAAAAAAACCTAATGTACCCCTTAACGGAGATACAGGGCACAAAAGAGGTACCCAGCGACTTACCTTTTCGGCTCTAACTTTTGAACCGACACATATAATTTAATAAAATTTTAGTATTTCGTGTAGGCCATAGACTCATAAAACCAGGAACGGACTTGCCACCACACTCGTTGGGCCAAAATTTTGACAGGTGTCATTTTACAGAGCTAAAAACTGATTTTTTAAATACTTTAGTTATTTTTATTTAAAAAAGGTTCTCTACATTTGTCTCGATGGAATTATCGATTTTCGAGAAAAATGAGGTTTTTTTTATATCCGGTTTAAGCATTGATACGAACGTTATTTAATAATCAAGTTAAATTGTAAAAATAAACAATTGCTACAAATATTAGAAAAAAATTTTAGAAGATTTTCGACTAGCCTTTCAAAATACGACGATGTTACTCCAATGTATACCATGAGCTCAAAAAGGTTGGAATAAATTCGTTTAAAATTCAGGTGATTATTTTCTGGAAAAACGCTTGGACAATGGACATATCGATTATTATTTTTAATTGCGAATTTTTTGACATAAGAAATGTGTATACAGGTTGTCTCAAGAAGAGCATATACCGTCAACATTGATTTTATAAATAGAACACCCTATATATTATATTATTTTTAAATTCTACGATACATTCTGAACACTTTTTGTAAAACATACCATATCTCCAAAATCAACAGTTTTCGATATATTGATATTTTAATATTTTTTTGAAAAAATGCTGAGATCCCTGGATTTTTAGTTTTAAATGCGCATTTCTTTACGTGGGTTCGTGTAGTATTTTGCATATTTAGACTAAAAAATATTAGTCATCTAGAATGCTATGCTAAACGGTGAAAAAAAACATGTCATGTAGGGCCAACCTTTAAATAATAAAATTCGGAGTTCGAAATAGATCTATTTCGAACGCGCTAGCGAGTTCGAAATAGATCTGTTTCGAGACAAAATTAGAAAAAAATATTTTTATGATTCTCTACTTACGAGAAAAAAACGAGACGAGACGAGACGAGACGAGACGAGACGAGACGAGACGAGACGAGACGAGACGAGACGAGACGAGACGAGACGAGACGAGACGAGACGAGACGAGACGAGACGAGACGAGACGAGACGAGACGAGACGAGACGAGACGAGACGAGACGAGACGAGACGAGACGAGACGAGACGAGACGAGACGAGACAATGGCACTCTCGAGCGAGAAAAACGCGTTTCTCGTCGAGACGAGATAAAAAAAAATTCTCGTCTCGTCTCGCGGCATCACTAGTTAGAGACAATTATATTCAAGGTCGACCTAGGATTTTAGAAGATGTGCAGCTAAAGGTCCTCTTAGCTGTCCAAGAAAACCACCATTGTGTTACTCGCAGTATTGCCACGGAAAATAATATTTGTCAAGCAACCGTAGTGAATTATTTTAACTTATTGAAGATGACCCGGATAGAAGTATAGAAGAACAGAATTTTGTGAAATATTAATGAAGAGATATATTGAAGATCCTCAAATTTTAAAAAGAATTGTGTTTTCTGATGAAGCAACGTTTACTCTAAATGGGCATGTGAATCGCCAAAACTGTCGATATTGGGTTAAGGAAAATTCGCACTGGATCATGGAGTCCCACACACAATACCCGCAAAAAGTGAATGTTTGGGCTGGAATTGTTGATAACCGGATTTTAGGTCCCTTTTTTTTATGGTACCTACGTTAAATGGCGAACTGTATATAGAATTTTTAAATTTGAGGTAATACCGGCACTTGCTGTACTCTATCCAAATCCAGATGAGCCAGACATTCCCAACAAAACTTATGGTACAGGCAAGACGGAGCACCTACTAGCCCATTACGCACGCCCGGTACGTGAGGACTTGGATACAGTCTTTCATGGCAAGGTCACCAGATTTGACCCCGCTAGATTTTTTCTGTGGGGCTATTTAAAATCTAAAGTATACTTTAATAGACCTAACAAGATTGATGAACTTAAAGCTCGAATAAGGCATGAGGTTAGATTAATAGAGCCCCAGGTAATCCATAACGTTTTGGAAGAATTCAAAGATCGACTTGCATATTGCCAGGAAGTTGGTGGCGGTCAATTTCAACATTTATTAAAATAAAATTTAATATAGTCAATGTAAATATTAAAGACTAAATAGATGTAAATGGTTCATTTTTAATCGTGGTTTTCGTACCAGAAAAAATGTCAATATATCGAAAACCGTTGATTTTGGAGATATGGTATGTTATACAAAAAGTGTTCAGAATGTATCGTAGAATTTAAAAATAATATAGTATACAGGGTGTTCTATTTAAAAAATCAATGTAGACGGTATATGTTCTTCTTGAGACAACCTGTATACACATTTCTTATGTCAAAAAATCGCAATTAAAAATAATAACACTGGACAACAGCTAAAATGTTGCAGAAATAAAATCAACTAAATCTTACTATTTTAGGTGTGCTTAAATCGAAAATAAACTTTTTTTTTTAAATATTAGTTCACGTTTAAGAGATACGTGACGTCATGTTCCCCTAATATATTAACACTGTAACCGCGAGAACGCACGTAGTATATTTGTATTGTAATAACAATATATGGATTTTATATTGCCAAATCTACATTTTCACCAAGTTAAGGAATGGTGGATTCTTAGGGACGATCCCCTATATTCGAAATCCTAACCCCCTATTGCTTAAAATAAGAGCGATAGCCATTGAAACCCATGTAAACCCACTTTCATGTCTGCCTTGTACTGAACAGTCCCTATATAATAAAAATCTGTTTACAAAAATAAGAGAGCGAACGAAATGAGTTTTACATAAATTTACCTAAATAGGGATATTAACACAATGGCGAGTTAGCCGGGACCACCCTAAAACAGGGATAATATTGAAATATTTAATTAAGCGGCAAATAAATAATGCTTTACTACCCGATTTTAAATAAATAAACGACTAAACGGATAAAAGGACCCTTGTTTATCCTCATTTCTATGGTTTACCTGAGCACAGTACTATAATGTAGGCCAATAAATCCATTAGTACCTGCTCAGTCGCATTGTGTCCTTTATCCCTATTTAGGTAATAACAAATAAAAAACTCATTATGTTGGTTTCTTAAAATTGTATATAGACTACTTATAAGTATAATTATAATGAAATGTATTTAAAAATCTATAACCCATATTTGGGGATATAAACAGGTAGGTAAGCGGAGAGGTTAGTCAGTCGAAGTTAGTAATTCAAGTCGAATAGTTAAGATTGTAAAATGCCTCGAAAGTGTGTAAACAATCCAGATCACTTCTGTTATATTTGTGGTGAAGTGACTTTTGCGTCTCAGAAGCAATCTATGACTCCATTGATGAAAAAAGCATATCATCTTTATTTCGGTTGCAGAATAGGAGATCAAGACAAACAGTGGGCGCCACATATATGCTGTAATACATGCGCTTCAAGTTTGACAAGCTGGTTAAATCGTAAAAACCGATCTATGCGGTTTGCTGTTCCAATGGTCTGGAGAGAGCCTACAAATCATGTTAATGATTGCTATTTCTGCATGATACCTCCTGTTGGGCAAGGTACCGGTATATCCAAGAAGAAAAAGTCTGTTATTAACTATCCAAATATACCATCTGCCATCAGACCTGTACCACATAGTGACGACCTTCCTATTCCAGAACCCCCAGAAACAGTCACTTACGAATCAGACAGCGATACAGCGTTGTGCCAAGAAGAAGATATGCCATCAACTTCAAGAGATCCCGATTTCGCACCCAGCACATCATACCGCCAACCGCACAAAATAACCCAGTCAGAATTAAACGATCTTGTGAGAGATCTAGAACTTCCAAAAAGTAGGGCTGAGTTACTAGGATCAAGATTGCAGCAGTGGAACCTGTTAGAAGAAGATGTCTCTGTAAGTGTTTTTCGTAAACGCCATAAAGGTCTAGCGCCATTTTTTGACATGGAAAATAACTTAGTTTTCTGCAATAATATTGGCGGTTTATTGGAGGCTTTAAATATAAACTACAAACCAGTGGAATGGAGATTGTTTATAGACATTTCAAAATTAAGTTTAAAGGCAGTACTATTACATATTGGCAATATGAGTTTAGACGTGAAATTAATTTAAATTGTTTTATTCATAGAATAATTTCTACTAAAAACCCAGATTATTTATATGGAATTACCAATAGATACACCATTAAGAAAAATATAAAGCTTCTTTTAAATATAATAGTTGAATGATATAGAATCTGATCATAAAAAAAATAGACTATTCGGCTTTTAAAAGTCATTTAAAAAACATAATCTTAGAGTCGCATTGGAAGGCTGATTAGTTGTTAATGTAAATCCTACCTTTTTGTGCCAACTAGTATGTTACTGTCACCAAGAGTTATTTCTAGTTGTTATATTTTATAATTTTAATATTTTGGCACGAAAAAATATCTTTATTATTATCATATTTAATATTGTTAAATGTCCGTCCTGCTTCATTAGTGATCGTACTATGTGTAATCTTGATTGTTGTTAAAAATAAAGCTCTGGAAATTTTATGTAGTCACGTACACAACAGAATAAGTTACAAAAGCGATAAAGTCTTCTATATTTGCTATTTGGGAATCAAACAATGAGAATCAACATATTTTTACACCTTTTTAGTTCTTTTTTTTTTTTGAATATCGCAAAAGTTTTAATTGTAAAATGAAAATGATTTTACTCGAAAACTTTATTAATGCTCACTTTCGAAATTTTACAACTTACGCTTAACTTTTATATCCCATTAAAAGTTTATTTCAGACGTTCAAAATTATTCCTACATAAAATTTTACGATAAAATCTAAAAAGTCAATAATAAAGTTAATAAAATCGCTCAGGTGTATGCTCAAAGTAATTGAACAAAAAATATATTTAAATTTATTGAACCACTTACGTCTTCTACTACAAGCATTAGAGGGTACATTTTTTTTCTTGTTTCAACCAACAATTTATTGATGTCCCTTACGGAACCGATTAGGGACTCTTATAAAATCAACCGTTGCCCAAAATGTGATGCGCTCATCGCAGAAAGCCATAAATATTTACCTTTAGATAAGCAAACAGTAATCACGAAAGTGGCAAATTTAGAGCCTCGCGCATGTAAACAAAGCTACACACGATTAGACATGCGCACAGAACAAACCAGCAAAATAACCAATCCTCGATGTTAAATATTAGTTGGTATCTAACTTGTATTGATTTTTTGCAAAAACTTGGACACGTGTAAAAAATTTTCAAGCACAATTTCTTATTCAAGAATTCGAAAAAGTTTTTGTTCAAGAACTTGACCCGTGTAATAGTTTCACCCTTAATTAATATAAACATACCTAGCTATTTACTTTTTTCTTTTGTATAATATATGTATAAAGAAAAAAGCCCGAAAAATTGCAGGGCTGCAAATAAAATATGCCAAAATATGCATCGGGACGTCTGTCTTGGTGTGTGTTTCTCTTTATTTTCATACCTTGTTTGTGTAGCCTAGACATCACTACTCCATACTTACTGAACATACGAAATACCCGGTATTTTACCCCTATTTGGGAATAATAAAATCATACAACGGCTATTACTAGTCATTGTTTATGTTCCAATGTGACTATTCGAGTCACTAAAAGCACAAACACAATTCACTAAATTACACAAAAACTAGAAATCCGTAAATATTAAACACCCACAATACACAACAAGGAATTCGCAGAGAAAACTTAAAACAAAATAACAAAAATGGCTTTGAGCCTGTTCTGGATGGCTTCGAGCCGGTTCTGGAGTGGATTTTTATGTCGCTAAAGAAGAACAGGCCGATAACAAGAAGTTTGTGCGCATGCCCAATGCTACTGGGAGGAAAGGCATCTGACCGGTAAGCCTTACGCTCGCACGTATTTTTTCACCTATAAAACTAACTTTTGTTTGCGCATGAGATAAGCTGTACGTATCTAACGGTAAATGTCTATACTGAAGAATTCCTTACGTCCTATCAGGGAAAAAATTGTTAATTATAATACTTTCAATGGTTTACCCTGTATAAGATGTATTCATGAAATAGTACATTTCCTAAAGAAATATTCCATTAAAAAGAAAATAAAGGAAGAGAACATTTTTTTCACATATTCGTAATGTGCTTTTAAAATTTGAAGCGTAAGAACTGTCAAAATTCCTTTTTATAAATTGACTGTTTTTGATGTAATAGTAATTGACGTAACAAGTTCGGAAAATACTGTTTGTCTGGATAAGATTTTAAGTCTGTGAGTCTAAAAAAACAACACTAACAAATAAAATAATATATAATTAATAAATGTGTTTAATCTAAACCTAATAAGTACAATAAACAGGCTTTCTTAAGGCTGATTGTACATTCTAATTGCACCAGCTCTAGCCCTGGGGTCAATTAACAAGTCGCCTAACCTAAATAACAATTGCAAACACCATAAACTTGTCGTATACGGGTTGAACCTATTTGCTCTTGATAACAAGGACAACATTTTTATGCAAAATATTGATAAACAAGTGACATTTTTAAAATTGTAAATATGTCAAGCTTTAGACCTTCCAGATATACAACAATGAGGTTTTATTAAAATAAATGACATAGCAAAAGCCAAGACGATATACTTTGAGATGTACTTTACACTATTTTTCGGCAACACGGCAACCGTACGTAAAGTACGGCCACCGTTTGGAGAGTACCCGCTTCCTGGACGCTTTTGTATTTTTCGGACAAGGCCGGAAAAGTGCTACTATAATTTAGAATAAATAAGAAGGTAGGAATCACCCTTAATGATGTAGTTTGGGTTTGTTCAATTCTTGGTTTATTATATCTACTTACCTCGTAAACTGCGTTAAAGGGTAATAGAGTCTTTCCGGCATCACTTTCTCTTTGAAAATAATTAAGTAATTTTAAAATTAAGGCTTGTTCTTTTTTACAATACCGTGACACTTTTGAAATAATGTTAATTAAAAATGTCCCTGGTGGAAATCCGCTAATTTAAATAACAAAACCACAAGTTTTTCTTTAATAGTACCTAATATATTTACCATTTACGCGTAAGTACCGAATTTTAACAATGCCTCCAAGAGTACAAAGTGCGGACCTTATAGGAACATCATAATTAATTACCTCTAACGTCTTACCGCGTCCTTAACAGAAAAAGTTGCCACACAACAGCTATCGAGGTTTTATTTAAATTTGAAATGTGTGTTATTCGAAAACGTTCTTATGCTAATTTCTTATTGGAGAATGGTTGAAACTGGCACCCACACATAGAAATTCTAAACAAATACTTAAAATAATTTGCGCCCTGTCATTTAAATTTTGTATAAATAATAGATGTAACAATACTTTTTTTAGTAAATACTTCCCATTAAAATGATAATGGCTATGACAGTAATAGGCAGTGAAGATATTTATTAAGCGTAGGCCTGTGTATCTTAAAATTGTTTGGATTTGAGCTTTCAAATAAACTTCTATCAATAAACCTCAAAATGCTACGGAGTGGGCTCGTATACATTATCTTCGTTTCTTTTCTCATGTAAAATGAAGTTATACTAAGTATGTTGAATGTTAAATTGTTATAAAGAACGAGGTGTTTACTTTCTGTAAGTAAATACCTGACTGACATTTTGAAGGTGTGTTAATGGGGCAACATTTTTTATAAGTATTATGTTGAAAATAACAGTAACAATGAGTAAAATATCAGAGAAATGACCACATAATTTTTATAAAACAAAAAATGTTACTTACTACCAAAGGAGCCCATTCACTAGGCGATTGTCGAGCAACTAGATTGATACTTAGTGCCTTGCGATGGATTTTCCAAAAGATGGCTCCGTTAGTAGGCAATCAAATTATAATTAGGAGTGAAATCAGCTTAGAGGCTACAGGAGCCACTAAGCTGATTTCACGGGGTGTTCCCCAAGGATCAAACTTGGGACCTTTTTTCCATATTGCCTATGCAAATGATTTAAGTCCTTATATCACCACAGAAAAAGTTAGGGATGTCTGGTATGCAGACGATAGTAACATCCTAATAATTGCAGACGATCGGTTGATACTGAGAGACGAATGCGAAAATGTTTACAGTCAAGAACAACTGTGGGCTGATAAGAATTTTCTAAAACTAAATAAAGAAAAAACGGTATGGCTTTACATTAGCAAGACGAAACACTGAAAATGATTTTAAGTTGTTTAAGAGATCTCTGGACGAACTTGGGTGTCAGGAAAATACGATGATGTTAGGGATTGATTATAAGCTTAAATGGGGATTCCATGTTGACAACTTATGCTCAAGATTGGGCAGCACCTGCTATGGACTACACTTTTTATCTGGGCAGTGTGGCTTGCCTACTCTTATGTCACTATATTTTCTAATTTTTATGCCACCTTAGATACGGTATATTGTGCTGGGGTAATAATAGTAGTCAGATAAACAGGGTTTTTCTGTTTCAAAAGTTTGCTATTAGAATATTGCGTATTCTTCAACGTCGGGAAACCTGTAATTTGGCTTTTAGGCAGAATAAAATTCTTACAGTTTTCGATATATTATTATGTATATATACTTAAAGTTTGCTCAAATGTTATATATAGATAGGCACACGTTTGAGGGTTGCCCACTTAATCATAATTATAATACTATAGAGGTCACTTAAGGTTGATGCTAACACCTCATCGCACAGCTACTTACCAAAAGAGTTTTTATTTTACCTGTTTTAGACTTTATAATGTCCTAGATAATAGCATAAAAGTGACACCTAATATCAGTATTTTTCAGATTAGACTTACAAAGCTGCTATTTCAAAAAAACTGTTATAGTCTTAGTGAATATTTCCTGTATTATCTTTCAATTGGAGAAATAAATAATATTATTATAATTGCAAGCGATATTGTGGTTTCCGAGCGATTATTTAATTTACCAGACGGAAGTTGTATCGGGTTGCAATTGGAAAAAATTTACACTGATTGGCAGAAGGTTTCTGTGTGATAGAAATCGGGAACCGGGTCACTTAACTTCTTTAAAATTTTTAGTTCTTGTGTATGTAGGGCAAGGAAGTGTTGAGACATCGACTCAATACATCGATGTTTGGCATCTATGTTAACATCGAACAAGCATCCATGTCAAGAAAACATCAAGGCAAAAAAAATGAGGTAGATTGGCTTACCATTTAACCCGTAACCAATACCCCGGCAGGAGTTGACTCCTGCTGGGGTAACTGGCCGTAACAAGCCTGGTACCCCAACAGCATTTTACTTCAAGCAAAATGGTAAGCCAATCTACCTCATTTTATTAAATTTCATTTGCCACATTTCCCTTTTTTTATCTTTTACAGATGCTTTAACTTTTACGAAAACCAATTTTTTTCTTTCCCTCTCATTTCACTACTTTTGCATGTCTCCGACAAAGTTTATTGAAACTTAAGATTTTTCTTTCCCTCAATTCACTACTTATACCTAAATGATTTTGACAAAGTCTGTTAAAACTCTCTAATTTTCTTTTGCTCTCTTCATTGTTCTGCCCAATACAGGGCCTTTTCACTACCCCTTGACTTTCCAGTATGCTAAATTCTTGTCGGTCTTCTGACTATTCATATTTACACCTCGTGTACACCATTGAAAGCATCATTACGGCTCAATCCCACTTATTATTTTCTCTATTGCTAACAACATCAGCATTGTACTACTATTTACTTTGTTTTCCTGATGTTAAGTGTTTCTACACTCGAAACATGTTGAATTATTATGAATTTTTCTAGGTTCGCCTAGCTATTCTAATAAACCTGTGGGGAAAGACTTTGGGCTTTTTTTTCTATACATTTAACTCCACTTTGAACATGGACTACTTCTTCAAAATATAATAACTTGGCAAGGCATCGTTTATGGAATTTTTCTGGGTTCCAAAAAGCCCTATTTTATTAATTTCATTTTACTCTGACTGCCTACTCTGACACATTGATCGCAGCATCAAATACTTATCAGTAGGCTCGGTGAAAAAAGCTAAATTTACTCGGCTAAGCAAAACTAATAAAAATAAGCATATTTTTTTTAAAAACGTTAAAATAATTAAAGTGATTAAATTTTCAAATTTCGATACAAATGGGAAGTATATTATTTGTCTTGAGATTAAGGTTGAATGTCGGTGTGTCAGTGGGATTATATATATTTATATTATATGACATAATTCCGTTTTGCAGACACCTTAGCGAATATATTTAATGCTCTGTTTTTAAAATATAGGTTTTTAATTCGTTTAAAATACACCTGACAACCTACTCCACCTAATCTGACAACAAACTCCGAAACGGTTGTAGTTGTCAAACTTATCATTGATTTTTTTAAATTTAAAATTGGTTGAAAAAATATATTCACAAGCAGGTAAATTTTCTATAGCTTTCCCAAAACATGAAACTTAATAATGGTATATATAGATTGTTTAAAATCCTTCATAAATTATAATAAAAGTATTTATGTGAAAATTGTGACTACCAGTCCCGCTCTACCCTACAAAATATATTCCTATTAATTTGTAGTTCTGTGATCTGTTTGGCATTTCTTCGGTTTGAAGTCTCTAAATAATTTTTTACACCTTTAATATTATTATAGCCTTTTCATTAATTATTATACAAAATATTTTTGCTGGCGCTAATCATATTAGGGTATCTAGCTTCATGGTATAATTTATCCACACACATATATAGTAAAATTATCGCTAGCATACATAATAATATACATAAAGGTACTAATATGGCAGTTAAAGGGTATAAATATTAAATTTTAAAATGTAATATCCATTAAACCTAATGGGTTTATTTTACGGTATGTAAAGTTTCTCATAATATTTGATTGTTAACATAAAATGCCAGTTATAAAGTTTAAAAATTTATTGTTATTAGATAATAATGAATACTTGAATTTAGCAGATTATAATATACCAATATGCTATTTAAATGTTTAATAGCACACCGCTATATATTTATATTACTCACTTCAATTATTATAAGACACATAATTTACATATGTGACACAACTTGTTAAAATATTTTTTGTTTAATATGAAAATTTTAAAATAAGGTAACAGGTAAATTTGAAATTTCAAAATTAATGCAAATCGCATAAATTAGAACATTAATTGGTTTTTCAACAATATACCGGGTATCAAGGACACCTTTTAACCCTTTAATTTTTTTTTGAAGAAGTAGTCCATACTCAAAGTGGAGTTAAATGATATAGAAAAACGAAAAGCACAAAGTCTATCTCCACAATATTTATTAGAATAACTAGGCGAACCTAGAATAATTCATAATAATTTAAGTCGACATGTTTCGAGTGTAGAAACACTCATCATCAGGAAACAAAGTGAAAGGTACAATGCTGATGTTTTAGCAATAGAGAAAATAATAGTGGGATTGAGCCGTAATGGAGCTTTTAATGGTGTACAAGAGGTGTAAAATTAAATAGTCAAAAGACCGGCATTCAAGACCAGCATACTGAAAAGTCAAGGGTTAGTGCAAAGGTACTGTCCTGGGCAGAAAAATGAGGAGAACAAAAGACAAACTAGGGAGTTTTAAAAGACTTATCTGTGAAAATGAAAAGTAGTGAAAAATCTTGAATTTTATTCAGCTTTGTCAGAGACATGTGAAAGTATTGAAGTAAGATGGAAAGAAAAAGAAAAAAAAGTTGTTTTTCATAAAAGTCGAAGCATCATTTAGCAAAATACTGTTGGGATACCAGGCTTTTTACGGCCCAGTTGCCCCGGTAGGAGTCAAAACATACACATTTAGTGCAAAATTAATATTTTAAAAAAGTTTTTAAAAGTTTTTTGTTTTACTAGAAAATCTTTGTTGCACCTTTAATTTTGTTTAAATAAAAAAGCCAATTTGGGAACAGGCCAACTCAGCACCAAACCTCCTCGCTTCGCGGTAATAAAAGTAGTTGGATGAATGTAACACGTCCTAAGATATAAGGTCTCAGTGCTGCCGAGTGACGTTATTACAAGTAGGCCGGGTATTTAATACATTATAATAGAATATTGATGTGTTAGGTGGCTGAATTATTTAGTAAACTGCTAAAAAAACATTTTCCTTTAAATTTATTTGAACAGGCTGCGACTCACATTCGTGTCTTTTAATTATATTGTGATGTTGATATTATGACGAATACTAACACAAGAACTTAGCACTTGGATCTTTGTCAAAAGAATAAAATCAGTAAAAAAAAAAATAGTAAGCAAGACCTAGTTCGATTACCCGTGCTTAGAGCAGTGTAGTGGTTGTAGTGCGTGCAATTCAACGACTACTCAGGAGTAAAAAGTTCAAGCGCCACCAAGTTTAGAATCGGACGCAACTTGGAAGTCCCCGCGGCTTTATGGGCACTACGCTACTCCGAGACGGATAAACAACTGATATGAAAAGGAAGGGGTGCCATGTGAGCTGAATAAAGGAGACCTGTTACTACACTCACCGACTTTAAATTCGATCCATCCAAAATTTTGTTCAAGTTTAATGTATGGTAACTTTTTTTTTCGTAGTCCGATTTAAATGATTTTTTTTCAATTGTAGGTACATGCTTCAGCTTTAATGGGATTTTTTCCATTTTTTAAAAAGCTGCGTACTTGGTGAAATATACAGGGGAATAAAAAGTATGTTTTTTCCCTTTAAGTTTGTAACACCCTGTAGAGTGATTTTGCAATATTAACCCAAATAAAGAAGCAAATTTGCGAAGTTTAATCTATTCCTAACAGATTGCTCTTTTATTTGGCTCGATATCTTTCTCGGTTCAAGAGATACGAATTTTTTTAAAAAACACTACACATTTTATTAAAAGATTTTAATTTTAACATTTTTTGTAAAATATTTTTAAATTAAAAAAATAATATACCTAGCGGTAAAGAACTAAAAAAACATCAATAGCGGGTATTACCACCCCGAGCACGAACAGCTGCATCCATTCGCCTTAGCATTCCTTGAAGACTTTGATTGATTTGACCCCATACTTCGATTAGTTCTTCTTTTAACTGTTCTAAATTATTTAGAACAGGAACTCGTTTTCGAATCTTTCTACCCATCATGTCCCAGACATGCTCTTAAGGTTTGGGCTAAGTAATTGCCAGTCCATTTTTCGTACGTCTACGTCTTCTATATATTGTGTAACAATTATTGCAGTATGAGGACGAGCATTAACTTGCATCAGTATGAACTTTGTGTTGTAGAGAAATGATTTTGTAAAAAGCGCTCACCAGATCAACGATATATTCTCTGACGACCATCTCGGGCATTTGCACATAGTTTTCTGCCAGATCCTATTCTCCTCGAAAAATTACCAGTTTCGTTAAAACGTTCCACTGCTCTCTGAACACTGGATCTTGTGCATCCTAGAACTCTAGCAGTATTATTATAATACTGCGACTTTCCATCATTTACTGAGGCTAATCCTCTTGCCGCTCTGTGCTTGCCGCATCATCTTGACCATAATTTTCACCTGACAAAAATGTAAACACAGCAAAATAATAATTCCATAAAAATTGTCAAGATATAACTTGTTTTACAAAGCCATAGCACCCTTTGTTTTATGTTACAATTTAAAATTAAAATTTTGTAATAAATTGTGTAGGTTTTCTTAAAAAATTCGTATCTCTTGAACCGAAAAAGATATATCGAGCCAAATAAAAGAGCAATCTGTTAGGAATAGATTAAACTTCGCAAATTTCCTTCTTTATTTGGGTTAATATTGCAAAATCACTCTACAGGGTATTACAAACTCTTAGGGAAAAAACATACTTTTTATTCCCCTGTATATTTTACCAAGTACGCAGCTTTTTAAAAAACGGAAAAAATCCCATTAAAGCTGAAGCATGTATCTACAATTGAAAAAAAAATCATTTTAATTGAACTACTAAAAAAAAAGTTATCATACATTACACTTGAACAAAATTTTGGATGGATCGAATTTAAAGTCGGTGAGTGTACCTACAACAAATTTATTTTAAAATAAATTATGGAAATTATCTTATGTATAAATACCTTGTACAAAAAAAAAATCAACCTTGTGAGTGATCACGTGACCCAACCATTAAGAGGGTAAAATAAAATTGTTCATATTTAACTAAAATATAAGGACAACCGAAAGGAGGTTATATATGTACTATGTATCATGAAACCAATAAATGAAAGCTAATAAAGTAATTCAATTATTAAATGAGAAGCATATAAGAAATAATAATAAAAATAAATCGATTATAACCTTTTGGTTATCGAATCAGAGTAGAGCAAATAAGCAAAATCTTGTCGTGAATTATTCCTAGCCTGCACAGAGGGAAATCGACTAATTAAACAGAATTGTTAAAAATAATCTTATATCAGTAGCAACATTTTTAATAATTACTATTAAACAATCGATAACTACAATAAAAAAATTAACTAACAAACAACATACAGAATTGCTACCTCGTTATTTATACGTACAATAAGAAAGAATATTACTACATATAAGCCAGTTACTATAAGAATGTGTTTCAGTAAAATATTCTTATTGGAAATAAAAAACTGTTTTTAGGATTATACCAACGATAAAACGCTTTATTTGGGGTATTATTTTAAATAGTGGTTCATATTAAACATTTATTAACGGGTATGCAACACATTTCTATTTCGCGATGAGTGGGGAAAACTTCAATCTTTTACACGAGACAGACACCATTTGCTTTATTCCCCGGGCTCCGCGGATTGTGTGTTCTGTGTTTAGTGGCTGAACTTTTTCTGTATGTATAAAATAATAAAATATGGATAACATATTCAACTGTACATAATCATGTTATAGTTTGCAAAACTCAAACCCAAACCCATTTTAAGGGGGTAAGTACCTATTATTACTTATGTGTGGTTGGTTTATCTTAAAATTCACAAACATTAGCTTTGGCATTGCTTTCGTATAATATGACTGATGACTGATATCTATAGAAAATAAGAGTGTCAGTCTTATAAATAGTTTCTAACGATGAATCAAAAGATCTTTTAATTTTGTAAAATTGTTAACCTAAATATTTATATAAATGCATTTTTAATGCAAATCAGTAGCTATTTTATTTTATTTTTCTTTGCAAAATATATAACATGAATACAACTAAAATAAAATTGGACGAAACGGAATAATTCCATACGTATGCCTTAGTTAATTTTTGTGAATTTTGAGATACACTAGCTAATAATAATAACTTTAACTCACTTATATTTGGTTTGGGTCTTAGTTTTGTAACGTCTGTATTAAGCAACTTGTAAGCGACATAATAAAGTGTAACTATTGTTAGTATTTTTGGTAACCTAAATCTGTATTTATGATTTCAGGTTTTTTGTTGTTCCTTAGTATTTGTAAGCGTAAGGAAGAAATGGCCTTTTGTTGTTTTTGTTCAAGTTTAATAAAGACCTTTGTAATGTTTACCCATTTTTTTTTGTAATCCTTTCAAATATATACTACCACATTATACCTATTATAAAACTGTTTTGTATTAGCAACTAATCAGTTATACCCATTATAAAACTGGATTATACTCATTTCCAACTAATGTTTAATGGGTATAACTGTTTTGTATTAGCAACTAAACAGTTATACCCATTATAAAACTGTATTATACTCATTTCCAACTAATGTATAATGGGTATAAGCATGTTTTATATTCGCTATGGAACAAACCTATATCGTTACAATCCATATCATATAAACAGTATAACATAGCTATTTACTATTATGCACTGGTCTTAACTATATCTGGTGTATATATGCTATTAGCACGTATTGCTGTCCCAAATAGTATTAAATATTCTTATGATGTTTATAAGAATTCTCATAAGGGTTATAATGCCTTTCTCTCAGTGTGGGACTTATCTGTTAGGATTGTTGGCCAGTACATAGGAACAGGCCAGTACGTAAAATTGTTGACCAGTGCGTAAGATAGTTAGCTGGTGCGTGGAGCTGTTGACCAGTACGTAGATTTGTAAGCCGGTACGTAGAATAGTCAGCCGGTACGTAGAATGGTCAGCCGGTACGTAGAATGGTCAGCAGGTACGTAGAACGATGATAAAACCCCAACGTTAGATAACCCCAACGGTAGATAACCCCAATGGTAGAACCCTCATAAGATGACGAAGGGCCTCATGTAACAGTTCATTTGTCGATTCAAAAAATAACAACATCCGTACGGATTTCAGTGTTGAGACTTTCAAAATGAAAAAGTAAAAACTTTTAACAACACTGAACTGGAAACGATTAACAAAAATCCATCTAACGACAAGGGATGTTTTTCGATTTGAAATCGACCCTTCTTTATGGGATGACAAACGTAAAGTCAAGTCTAGAAAAATTATTCCCCCCAAAAAGATTAAAAGTCAAACGCTGTCAAATGACACTTCGACCCGAAGCACAAAAGAAATACCTAACGATTAGAATCGACGACTGACATTACAGAGAGCCATACCCCTTGAAGTTTTGACGTCTAACCTTACTAAAAGTTATAAAGTTCCGAAAAGTACAGCAATAGAGATTACCACTTAAAACTTAAAATGTAAACAGCTGTAAATATATTTTAATGTTAAAATAAAGAAACAGGTAAGTCCGAATTCAACTTTGATACCCCTAAAAGAGATTACAAAAACCTGCGTTTGTAGTACACAAACGCCTGCGTTCGTAGCAAACTCCAACTAGATGTAAGAAGTTAAGAAGGCAAAACCGAAGGTCGAACCGATGACACAAAACTATAAAAAAGGACTTTATCGTATTATTGAAGATTAAGTCATTTTTATATGATATCTTTATTAATAATTATTAACATCATAAACATACTAAAACCTACATAAAACCTTAGTTACTCATAATACATTAGTTACCATAATTTAATATGTTAGTTACGAAAGCATAATACGTTAGATACCAAATAATATTAGAACTATTTTTCATGAACAATTAAAACAATATTTTGACAGTTTTCAAATTTGATGAATACACCTTTGTCTTTAACGTCCACGATCTTAGGTATGCCCTCTGAAGACTGATTATTGACCGAGAAAGCACTCCATTCGATTCCATCGCCGATTTGAATTTTGCGAGCAATGGAAACTTTCTTGGTCACACTTTCTTCTAATGTGTACCCAACGAAAGATTGCATGAGACGAAAGGGGGAATTTTGGCATAAAAACCGCTTTAAACTAGATTTACTGGTCAAGCCATAGGCGTCCACAAAAACTATGATCTATGAACAAAAATACGTCTTTATTAATTAATAAATTATTTTTGCACAAATATTGCAGGCAAACAAATCTACAATCTAATTTCAAATAAAAATAGTTTAAAAAACCTGAATAACATGCTTGAAAAAACCCAATTACAAAATCAGAAAAAACTCATTTTCTGTAATACTATTAGATCAGTAATTTTTTTATTTCAATACCAAAAATGAAATATGTAAAAGTATTCTCAAATTAAATTTTTTTTTGGCTTCATGAGATAATCAAGGTACTTATATTTTTAGTATGTCAACATATATTTATTTTTTGGCACAAATTGTATGCTCCCTTTAAAAAAATTCCTTTCGTATTACTGAAATTAATACAATGAACACGAAATTAATTACGATCTAAAAATTTCTTATTTGATTATTTTAATGAAACTCTTAATTTACCTATACTACTTATATTGCTGATAACCCAAAAACCTGCTCCCTTTGCCAACATTTCTTAAAAGTAAGGTTATTATCGATCCAAGTTTCATCTAAGTATATAATATGGCGTTGTTCTTTTCGATATTTCTCTATATTTGTATTTTAAATATAGAATATATTATAGGGCTTTTCAATTTCAACTAAGATTTTTCGTTTAACTGACATTTTCGCCTGTAAAATCCATTTGCTCTTAAAATTTTCTTAACGAATACTTGCGATAAGAAAAATCTATCTCACTTTCATTTAACCAGCAATTTATTGCATGTAGGAACAAAATGATATTCACAGTAAACTTTTTCTAAAGCTAATTGAGATGTGATGTGATGAACAAACCCGATTCAATTTTTTGAATTATAGAGGGGCGGGGACTTTTTGTGCCAGGCGAAGATAAGGGTTTTTCCTGGCTATTTTTTGTCTTTCTTCGTTCTCCTTCCTTATTTTACACACTGTTCTTTGGCTAACCCCAGTATACAAAGCAGCCTTAGCAGTACTTGATGTAACTGACAACATTTATTTTTAGCCTTCTCATCGCAATCACTTTCAACTTTCAGCACTTGCCACTATTTCTCTTGCTTCACTTATAATCGTTTTTCCGCCTTTACTTGCCATCGCGTACCACTACTGATGTCTCGTTGTCCGCGAGAATTGGACAGAATACAGCGAGTCGCCGATGTTTTTAACAATGATAATATATTGATTTACTCCGATCCTTTGCGCTGGTCCACTATTAGTCTCGGCAGATTACGCGATGTTGCGCGATCGTCAAGCGATCTGACTTGTGAGACATGTGTTATTGTTTTAAATTGAAAGGGATTAATAAACTAATGTCGTAATAAGATCGGTTTAAATCGGCAATGCGTAAAAACAACTCCAGGTTTGTTGCAGGCTAAAATTCCTGAACATATAAGCCATTGATAAAAATGTTATTGCAGTGGGGTAATATATTGCGCAACAATGTAAATACTTAACCACATTCTTTGAGGATGCATTCTTTTAATGGTCGAACATTAAATACCCTCTAGCAACCTTCGACGATTCCCATCCACCAAGTTCTTGCAGTTCTAATATATCTCCTCCAGCATTAACAAGAAAATTTGCCGAAGATCTTCTAACGCAGTGACCTGTATACAAATTAGGATTTTCAAGTGAGAGATACTCAGCTATTTTTTGAGGTATTTTAGAGAAGAAATGAATGCCGCAGGGCTGTACCGTACATTTCCCTTTTCTATATGATACAAACAATCTTTGGTGAGTGACATGGTCTGGCCTTAACATTGCGTACTTTTTAAATAAAAGCACAGGATTGACTTCGCCCTCAAATATCACAGCGAAAATACATTTCTTGTGGGTTTTTGAGTCGGGAATAGTAACAATTAGCTTGTTCTCTAAAACGTCAACATCTTCCGTGGTCATCTTCGCTAATTCATTAGTTCGACAGGCTCCTCCAATTCCAATTAAAAAAGCCACTTTCATCATTAAAAACTTCTCGTCTGAGGCAGAACACACAAATTCGTTGACTTGTTCTCTTGTAAATACTTTCGATTTTTTTGCTCTATATCCAACATTTTTCTTCTTGATGAAACGTATTAAGGCGCCGTATTTGTCGATTTCCACTCTTTCCTTCAGTTCTAAAGTCGCTCGTAACATGGAATATTTCGGCCATAAGGACGAAGCAGAGTATTCCTCAGAGAGTTTTGAGAAATACGCTAGCAATACCGTTTCTTCTGCACCTTGAACATGTACTTTGTTTCGCCACTCACAAAACTGCCGATATTCTTTTTCATAATGGATTTTAGATTTGTCCGGAAGCAAGTTCAACCTTATAATGTTGGCTGCAGCTAATATATCGTCAGGAATATCAAAATCGTGCATGATTTTAATGATGACTTTTTGAAATGCCAAAATGAAATGTCATAAACCTTGTTTTTATTTTCGCATCGCCGTTGTCAATGATACGATAAAGCTTTGAATATAACTCGATTATTAGCGATTTAACACCGTCTTGGACATTGCGGGTGACTCGGCTGTCGCCTCGTCACCTAGCAATGCCCTCGACTATTATAAATCGTATAATAATCTCGTTATATTAAGGTGGAAGTATCAACATGCTTGCCAACCTATAACCTATTTCGCGTAGATTTATTTATGTTTTCTAGCTTTTTATTTAAAGAAAATCAGTATCGACTTGATATTCTATAGGTAATAATTGACATATTTAACAAATATCAAGGAATTTCATAACTTATTTTAGGAGAATTGTATAGCGAAAAATATCGGGTAAGATTTTTTTTAACATTATTATGTCATTGTCACTCATTGTTCTTTCACTATACGATTCTCCCAGAATTAGCAATGAAATAAATTGATATTTTTGTAGTATATCAGATACTACCTAAATAATGTACCGACGATATTGATTTTCTTTAAATGTTAGTTATTAAAATAATAAACTCAAAAAATCAACGCGAAATAGGTTATAGGTTGGCAATAGATTGAATGACGTTGAGAATTCAACCTTAATAGCTATAAAGTGGTATGAAAGGACACAAAACAACTCTATTAAGCAAGAAGTCTATCAGAAAAATCAGGAAGAAGGTCCTGCCAGAAAATGGAATATAATGAAATGAAATGTGGTCGTGCGTTAGGATTTTAACCAAAGGTAACGAATAAATTCAATATAACAAGTTAGTAGAGAGCAAAGCAAAAGTTAATTATTATTAGGTCGAGATAACGAAACTTAAGGTCAAAATTAAGCAGTTACTCAGTGGCAAAATTGAACCATTACAAGGCGGTTTAAAATTTAGTGTCCGACCGAAACAAGATTTTTAGCCGAAACCGAACCCGAATCTTCGGCCTTGGGCTCTGTTTCGGCCGAAACCGAAACTTATTTATAGATACATGTTAAGTATACTGAAATCTAATGTATTTTTTACACATAGATACGGACAGTCAACTCGTGTTAAGTGAAATAAAAAACAATAGTTGAAATTACGATATCGATCATTTTTTTTAATGGCAACCCTACACTGAGACAAAAATCCATTAGTAGTGTCAAAAAATTTGCATTAAGGCAAATGGACGCCGATAAAACAATTCGGTTGAAGCTACTAGGTTTATTTTTTTGAAATGACGTTTTAACCTGAATATGGTCGTTTTTTAAACATTATTTTTTTAGTGCTTAGTGCTAAAAGGCAACTCTATTTCACTAAAAAATTTATGATCCAGTGGTGAAAAATGTATTTTATTAATAAAAAAAATATGAATTTGTGATTAATTGAGGTCATGTAGTTTAAAAAGTATTGCTTATTAATCCTAAAAATTGTCTGCCAGCCATATAAAAATTGTTTTTATCATTGGTAGTCTAACGAGCTACTACTAAATTACCTTCTTCTGAGCTCCTTTTTTGTAGAATTGGCCATCAGTGACGAATTCGCCATTTTATTTCATTTTTTATTAAATTTCATTACTTTTCTTTAGCCAAATTAAATCTCTGTAGTGACAGTGACGTTTTGAGCCAGTTATAAATGTTACCTAGGTACCGTGCGAGCAAAAATTAGTTGCATCAAAGAGGGCCTTGCATCTAAGGACGTAATGCTTAGCCGTAGAGCTTAATACCTGTTGGGTGTCAGTAACTACCTGAATTAACAATCAATCAGTTATTTCGTCATCTTTGACAGTCGTTACAAGTAATTTGATTCATCACTAATTTTTCCAATTTCGTGAACAATTCACACAATGGGCTTTACGGAACAGCACAAAACATTCATAGTTGAAGCGTATTTTCGAAACGGGGTTAGAGCAAATGGTGAGTGAATATAATCCGGGTCCATAGACGATGTTCACGAACATTTTCCCAACGTTGCTTTTATTGCTGGGGATTTTTATCATTGCCTGAAAAGAACCGTGGCTGTGTTTAGGGAAACAGGTTCTATACAACACAACAATGGAGCAGGAAGACCATCTGTAAAAATAAAAGAACTTGTTGCAAACGTTCGTGAAATAATGCAAAATACGCCAACAAATTGTATAAGACGCCTGTCCCAAGAAGTGGGAAGATCTTATGGAATATGCTGGACTATTCTTAAAGCAGCTAAATTTATTTCCTTGTAAAGTGAAAGTATTCCAAGAAATATAAGCCGCAGATTTTGAAAGACGCAGGAATTACTCTCAATGGTTTATCCAAAATTTATTAGAAGAAATTAGACCTGACATTTTGACATTTTGACTGTAAATTTATGCTTGGAGCATGGCGGTGGCCAATTTCAGCAATTTATGTAATTATTTTTCTTTTTCTTTCTGTATATTCTTACTTTGTTAATTTTGTAAACAACAAAACTAAATTTGTATTTGTCCACTTATTTTATTATCATTAGTTTGGCATATCATGTCATAATATGAATTTGACAAAATTTTAACCTAGATTTGGTTAGATATATCGTCCCCATATCATTGTGATCTAAACCAAGCCCTACGTTTTTTAATCCAAGCCCTCTTTGATGCAAATTATTTTTGCTCGCACGGTATATGTACCTGGTTTTTAAGAGAAATAAATAAAACTTTTTGATCTATAAGTATTTTGCTCCAGTCTATCATCAGTGATGTTTTTTTGAGAAAATAAAGTAAGGAATTCATAATTGGCGAATGGCGCTTGCCGCAGTCGACGCCATAAACAAGTGAAGAAGAAGGAAATTATAATAAAAAATGAAATGGCGTAGAAGTTCTTACCTAAAGAAACATTTCATTTGGGATAAGGCTTAATAAAACACAAAAATTAACGACAATGTTTTTCATATGAAAACATTTCTTTTTACAACCACGTAAAACGAAATAAGATTGTTTTTTATTCATTATAAAGTATGTTAATAACAACGAAGGATCAAGTTTATGGGTAAGGGGAAAATAAACATAAATAAACCTTAAATATAAGGATATATCTAACACAGCACTAATATCACGGAACACAAAATTAGGTTTGCAGTGATGCACCTCGCACTTGCACTAAAAGTTCACCATAGCCTCAGACATCAATCACCAACCAACAACTGTAATCAAATGATATGTTTTGAATTACTCCGTTCAACTTGAACCACGCGGAGCAACAACAAAAATTGTTTTTTTAAGTTAGTTCGTCCTTTTCTGTTTCGTTGTAGTAAGGGATAGACTATATTATTATAGCGCTCGATGAAAGTTACCTAAACGATTTCTCCATATTTTTAAAAAGGAACTATTTTGTTTCCAAAAAGTATATTTTAGTTATATTTAGTTTATTTTTTGTGATAATTAGATAACCTTTTAGAAATTAAAAAATCATCCATTAATAGTACATTACGTATCAAGTTTAGAAAAGTGGAACTTTACTCGACGAGTATGGTTAGTTTGTGTCCGAGCGAAGCGAGGATTTAATTTCCATACGAGTCAGGTAAAATCACTTTTCTGACGAGGTGCGTATACTATTTTTTCGCATTTTGTAAGTAATTAATTATTTTGCATTTCATATTAAAATCTAAAAAGAATAGTTTCTGAAGAAAATCTACAAAAACTTAGTAGTCTGACTTCTCGGTAACTTAGCAATATAAACAAGATGTTTTTTGTGTTTCACGACTATTGACAGCATCCAAATAAAATCATATTTGAAGAGTGAATTTCACAAGAATTATGGAAATGGCTAATAAAAACGACTTGGAAGATATCCTGAATGCGGCCAGCGAAGCTTCTTCAAGTTTGCTTCCAGTAAAATCCAAGGAAAGATACGAGAAAGCATATAATATGTTCTGCGAGTGAAGAAACACCAAGAATTTTAAAGGCATTGACGAAAATTTGATGCTGGCATACTTTTCGAGAAGGTAAGCTATTTTATATGGTTAAAGTGTGGTATATAGGTACTAATTTTGTTATTTGTTTTAGACAAAACTCCTCAAAGCTTCCAGTTTATGGTCTACGTACTCTATGATCAAAAGCACAATACTTATCAGTGAAAATACGGATATTTCACAATATAAAAAGTTAATCGCTTTTTTGAAACGTCAAACGACAAATATGAACCTAATAAATCAAAAGTTTTGACCATGGAAAACGTCACGAAGTTTTTGAAGGAACCTCCAGACGATACGTTTCTGTTAATAAAAGTGGTATTAATTTTTGGGCTGAATGGCGCATGTCGGCGTGCAGAACTATGCAGTTTAACATCTGAAGATATAAAGGATTCAGGAACAATTCTAATAGTAACGTTACATGATATCAAAACAAAGAAAAAACGTGTATTTACCGTAGGATCAGACGGCAATGTGTATAAAATTTACCACAAGTACTTACAGACCCAAAACAGTAAGGCACAATCGATTTTTCCTGTTTTATCGTCATGGCAAATGTACAGTACAGCCAGTTGGCATCAACACTTTCGCAAAAATCCCTCAAAAAATTGCGGAATATCCAAAACTTCCTGATGCTTCAAGCTACACCGGTCATTGTTTGAGAAGAACATCTGCAACTTTTC
The DNA here is from genome assembly GCA_963969555.1 of Polydrusus pterygomalis. Taxonomy (NCBI): domain Eukaryota; kingdom Metazoa; phylum Arthropoda; class Insecta; order Coleoptera; family Curculionidae; genus Polydrusus; species Polydrusus pterygomalis. The sequence continues at coordinate 75,005,780 of OZ018375.1, forward strand.
TTGCTGACAATGGCGCTGATATTTAGGATCTCAAACGGCATGGGGGATGGCGGTCCACAAGCGTAGCTGAAGGATACGTGGAAGAAAGCATTGAAAATAAAATAAGAAATTCCCAAAGGCTATTCAAAAATGTCCAACCGGAACTACCCCAAGAAGTCCCCATAGGAATTGTGGTAAATAAAAAAAATGTTCAGCAACAACTACTTATTACGGCGAGGTCAGCAGTTGCATCCTTTTCTAACTTAAATAATTGTTCTTTTATTATTTATTGTAATAAGATTTAAAATAAACGAATTTCTTTCTTGTAAAATTGTGTTTTGAATGACATTGACGTTTTATGCAGTAATGGTTGCTATGCTGTAACGGTTGCTATGCTGTAAAGTAACCCATTACTGTACGATTTTGAGGTCATTAATCTAGTGCAGAGGTTCCCAAACTTTTTTTTCTCATAGACCACTTTAACAATTTTGCTGGTTCCGGTGGACCCCCTGCAGCTACATTTTTACTATATTCCCAAAACTCGACAAAAATGTGAAGATTAGATCTAATTATGGAAATTTTGCGTTGCGGCTGAGTTCCAACCACGAATTAACAGTTTTCGAAAAAAAAGTGAGAATTAACTGGTTAATTAATTAATTAATTGTGCTATGAGTGGATGTCAAAAGTAAAGATGGCCAATCAAAAAAGTGATTACATTCAACTTTACTTTTCTAGCATCTACTCACAGCACAAGAAACCAATCAATTCTCACTTATTTTATTTAGAAAACTCCCGGAGTGGTAAAAATAAAAAGAAAAATAGTAAATTTTCTTGTGTTGTATGTAATTATTACACTATTAATTATTATTGTTATCATATTACATTGTAAGGTTTCCATTACATTGTAATATGATAACAGTCGTAATATAATTAAAAATAAACATTAATAACGTAACGTAACTTCTATAAAAACAAAAAAAATTAGTTCTTCACTATCGAAACCAGATAAATTTTCGTGGACCCCCGCTTACGAATTATTGTGAACCCCCATTTTTTTGTCACGTCAACGTAGACCCCCGTCGAGTCTCCCGTGGACCCCTGGGGGTCCACCTGGACCACTTTGGGAATCACTGATCTAGTGCATTACTGTATAAAATGCGAAAAAAATATTTTATCTACTTTAATTTAGTAATATGAAATTTACAGTTCTGTAAATCGTTTTGTAAGGGCATCTATTACAGCACTAGTGCTGTAATGAAAAAAACCGGTTTTATTAACATTTTGCTGTTAAATAAAACCACACTCTTTAGAAGAATGATTTATTATTAACAATTATAAAATTAATTACCAATTATTAATTAAAAATAATTATTATTAAATTACAACACTTTAGATTTATTATAAACATTAATAATACACTTTTTACAGTTAGAAATTTGTAAACCAGAAGTGGATGTGATGGAGCCCTTTACGTTCGAATTTCCAATCATTAAATCCGTGTCTGACCCTATGATCTTCTTTGCTATTTGTTTCTTATTTTCTAAAGAATTCTCAACGTAGCCTTCTGCCGTAGAAGAGGATTTCCAGCCCCCATGACGCTTTAACATATGCATATCTGCACCACCATCAACTAGAATGGTGGCTGAGGATCTCCTAAAACAATGTCCACTGTATCCTTCGGGATTATTCAATCCAAGTTTTGTTGCAATCTTTTTTGGTATACTTCCAAAAGTATTAATTCCGACAGGCTGGGAGGTGCATTTTCCTTTTCTATAGAATACAAAAAACCGCCTGTGAGTTGCATTAAGCGGACGAAGTTTAACATACCTTCGAAAAATACTTAAACAGTTGACACCTGTCACATTTCCTTCTGTTATAACAAATTCTCGCATAATTTTGGTTTTCTAGAATGAAATCATAATTTTTATATACAAATCATTGTGTTCAATATGATCCAATATTAACTTAGCGCCGACAAGCCCCAAAAATGCCGATTATCATAACAACCTTCATAAGTAAATATGTTTAATCATCTGCAGTACTAAGAAACTTACATACGTCTTCCTTTGTGAAAACTTTGGACTTTTTGGCCTTGTAAGCCTCTGAACTTGTTTTCAAAAATGCGATTAGTTGAAAAAATCTGCTTATATGTTGATTTTTCTTGCTGAAATTATAGTTCTCAACATTGAGTAGTGAGTCCATAGTGTAGATGGTTTCTGGGAGTGTTGCTTTCCGGAAAAATAACCCAAAAGGATTTTCTCAGACACCTTCTTTATTTTGTTAGCTTTGCACCAATCTTCAAACTTCTGGTACTCTAACTCATACCGCGCCTTGGATTTTGTCGGAACTAAACTTGAGATCGCTTCGTTTGCCGCTGCTTCTATATCAACTTCCATCAGAATCGCTCATTTTGAAAAATGCTTTTAATATTTTTGAATTTGTTTGACAAAGTTTCGACAGTAACCATGCAAAACAGTAACCATGCGAAAGGTAACATAAAAAACTTGATTAGTAAACTTAATAGCAGGTGCATTTTTACAGGTGCATTTTTATTTTTAAAAATGCCTTTTGCCAAATATTTTTATTCATAGATGAAAGTAGATAAAATTTTGTACAATATTCTTGTTGTAAATTCATATTACTACAGTCGATGTTTTATTAAACTCGGCTGACGCCTCGTTTGACAACTTTAACATCTCGTGTTGTAATATGAAACTTTACAACACCTATATCGTAAATAACTATTATTCGATGCATATTTTAATGGTTAAACGATATTTTGTTACCGGAAAAAAATATCGAATAGGCGCAAAAATATGTTGTCAAAAAAACAACCTGGTATGTGTCTAAACGATATATTTTAGGAATTTTTTGTCGTAACACATATAATACAGTGTGACCAGTAAAGTCCGCATCATATGGGATTTTATTTTTATTAATAATTTCATTCGAAATTTTACTTTGTCATCAAGTTCTGCTTCGATTGAGATGAAAATTAAGCAGAAAAATAGTAGTCACGTGATTCGCATTATCTGTTAAATTTTAATTTTTTCCAAAAAATAATTCAAAAGTGGGGTTATTTCTAAAAGTATCGAAAAAAGTTATTAGAAATCGGTTTTTTAAATGCAGTTTCTAGTCCACATGCAAAATTTTAGCTGCATAAGATAATTTTGATTTTTTACCCATATTTTGTAAATTGCACCACTTTTGCAAAATAAGACTCAACGCAACCTACATAAAACTTCTTAGTTTTGACAAGACCTTATTTCAGATACATTTTCTTTAAAGTAGCGCTATATTAAATGTGTGTTTTTCGACAAAATCAAAATTGGGCTATTAAAATTTGGTCACATGTGATGCAAAGTTTATTTGTTTTAAGGTAACTTCATAAAATAAGTATTTTTGAAAATGTAGTTTGTGTTTGAAAGTAATACACCTAAATATTAAGACAAAAAAGAACACAGTGTCATCAGTAAAGTGTTCATTAAGTGGAAAATAAATTTTAGTGGTGAGTAAAAAAATCAAAATTATCTTATGCAGCTGAAATTTTGCATGTGGGCTAGAAACTGCATTTAAAAAACCTTTTCTAATAACTTTTTTCGATTTTTTTAGAAATAACCCTGTTGAATTATTTTTTGGAAAAAATTAAAAGTTGACAGATAATGCGAATCACGTGTCTATACTATACTATTTTTTTTGCTTAATTTTCATCTCGATCAAAGCAGAACTTGATGCCAAAGTCAAATTTCGAATAAAGCTATTAATAAAAAAAATCCCATATGATGCGGAATTTACTAGTCACACCGTATATTCAAAAAAACTTGTATTAAATGATTTTCTTTAGTGTTGTTTTTTATTGACTATTTTTAAAGTGCATATTAAGTTATACATAATTATACATACATACATTATACCTACATTAAGTACCAAATTTCAAATTATAAAAAAGCCACATTTTAAAATGTTAATACCCGTGGCCAAGCATTTTGTCAAAAAAAAACTGTACTGGGTTAACTGAATTTATTCCAAGTTACAAACTCAAACTGTATACCTTTATTAGAAAAAGACGAGGCATAGGCACCATTTTCAATTCATTCGTAAACCAATACTTTAAAAATAACATCTAAAGCCAAATAAAAAACAGAAAATTATTTGCTTTTTATTTCCTTTTAAGAATAAAATAAGTCACACCGGTGAACTGGATGCATCCGTTTTCTATTGTCACCTTGATCTGTGACATTGTGGTCCTATCGTGTGAAAAAAGGACGCAGCTGACGATTAGACATGCCCAAGACTTTCTTCTAAAAAGTAAATGATGTTCAGGTCTGGTCGTTCACGCTGATTAGGCTTATGCGCTTTCGGGGGTCGACCTTTGTCACTATACGAGTCATATGTTGAAGCTATAATTCAGTGGCTTTAAAAATGTCGATGCGTTATTATAACGCAACTATAATAGTTTAGGTGGTATTTTATAGATGAACAGAAGAGTCGGTTGTATGCCTTTTTTAACAAATTAAACATTTTTTATATTTGGTGTAATTTTAATTGCTATTGTCTAGCGCTTTCCGCCAATTAATAGGTCATCATCAGGGCTTCGGTTCTAAAAAAAAAACACAAACACGGGTAAAAACAAAGTAGAAACCAACTATCTACAGCTAAATAGGTATTAACAAAAACTATATGATTGAAATTCATTTTAGATACTGACTAGGTGAGAATACTTAGCTATACTAAATATCACGAATAGTCTCGTTTTAAAACAGATGACAGCGGTTATTTGTCATCGATCAGCTGATATTGGGACATAATAATATCCCTAGATTTGTAGCGGACCGTAATGAGCCCAAACACCGACTTATAAATTGCGTTTTTGTTACATTTAATTGTAAGTACCTACAATTATTATTCATTTGACCAAAAATTTAGATAGGTACAGGTTAAAATTTGTTAATTCATTAGGGATCATAATTATTAATGTGTGCCTTGCTCGTTAGTTGATTTCATCGATAAGTAATAAGTTTTATTTCATCTGAACGCCGTTTTTGTCGAAAAGTTAGTTTGTAAAATTTTTGTTCTTAAAATGTTTGTTCGTTAAGGTTAGGTTTCTAATGTATAATTTTTGCATTTTACATTATCTATAGATATCCTTTTCTGTTTCAAGAAAAATAAGTAGAAATTAAGTATTCCCCTGACTTAGGTAGGTAGCGGAGAGTTGGACAAAACCGGGTAGGTTGATACAACCGGGTATCGCCTAGTTCTACCAAATGCCAAAACAGCTTTCCATATTATTAACCTTTAAAAAGCAGCTATTTGATTTTGAAGGAATTATTTTTATTATTGTTATTGGTAAATATTATTATTGTTTGGCAATAGTAAGGTAATAGTAAGTAAAATTATGTTACTATAATAGTTAAAATAGCTAACCATATTAGTATGTAATAGGGTAGCGAACAAATATATAATTCTATTTTCTGTGTCTACGTACCTTACATAAGTGAAATTATTATTTGATATTACTATTATTATTGTTTGTATGACAATAAAATAAAGTTATTAACATAAAGTTAGCCTACATACAAGTTTAGAAATGTAACTGTATCAATAAATTGCATTTTAACAAACAAATTCCATAAAAACCACTTTTGGGTCTACGTACCTTACGTTAAGTCAAAAACTGTTAAATTAGGATTTCCATTGACAGAAAAATTAAATCCCTGGCTATATTCAAACTTTTAACTTTATATTAGCCCACATACAAGTTTAGAAATGTAACCGTACCATAGCCAACAAATTCTATAAAAACCATATTTGGGTTTACGTACCTTACGTAAGTCATATATGGGGATTTTCTTGACAGTGAATGTAATAACTTGAATTCAATTAGTTTATGTTGTACTGTAGGTACTTTACCTATAGGTATAATCTGAACAAATAAAACAAAAAAAAAATCTGTTCCAAATATGAGTGACAGAATCCTATTTTAAGTTGTGTTTCAGTTAGTTTAGTATTTTTAAAGTTTGGATATTTATAATATTATAAACTTTTTAAATCTATTTTGACACTTTATCTTTAAACCATATAGAAATTTATGCTTATTATTACCTACCTTAAATTATAATATTTATAAAAGAAAACTTTCAAAAGAAATTATTAGGTACCTATTACTTATTATTTGGCAATATTAAAGCGGTAGAACCGATGAGGCTATTGCATAAATTGTTTTAGAAGGTATCACATGTATAATTTTCAAGTCCGGTCCTGTAATTCATGCCAACTTATAAAAATTTAATAAACCAAAATTGAAAGAGTGTCACGTGACTTTGCCCCCATCTTGTGAGAGTATTCAAGATTTTTACTATACTCGTCAAATTATGTCCAGGAGACAAGAAACATATCAAAATAATTGAAAATTTTTAAACAACTTTTCTTAAGGTTGAATTCTCAACGTCATTCAATCTATTGCCAACCTATAACCTATTTCGCGTTGAATTTTTTGAGTTTATTATTTTAATAACTAACATTTAAAGAAAATTAATATCGTCGGTACATTATTTAGGTAGTATCTGATATATTACAAAAATATCAATTTATTTTATTGCTAATTTTGAGTTTGTATAGTGAAAGAACAATGAGTGACAATGACATAATAATGTTAAAAAAAATCTTACCCGATATTTTTCGCTACACAATTCTCGTAAAATAAGTTATGAAATTCCTTGTTATTTATTAAATATTATGTCAATTATTACCTAGAGAATATCAAGTCGATACTGATTTTCTTTAAATTTTGTATAAAAGCTAGAAAACATAAATAAATCTACGCGAAATAGGTTATAGGTTGGCAAGCATGTTTATACTCCCACCTTAAGAACGGGTTTCTAATTTTAATAAACAATACCTGACTGACTTTTTGACAGATGGACAGGAAATGGTGAGGTAAAAAATTGTTACTATAAAACGAAGAATAATAGGAAACAGAACAGTGATACCAAAATTGGTACCAAATTTTAAATACGATTAATTACTTCTCAATGAATTAAAACGAATGAAAAATCAATAACTCCGTCAATTATTTATAAGAAAATATAGTTTAAAACAAGACTTTTAAGATATGATATCTGTATGTATAAAATCGTCCTATTGATAAAATTGTAGGAGTCAAAAAGCACACAAGCGTAAGTTAAGGCAAATAATAGATTGTTACCACTGAAAGAGTCTAAAAATTGGATTTCTGTTAATAGTTTCATTAAGTCTTTAATTCAGTCATAAATGTGGATAGTTAATTGAATGTCTAGGGATTTCAAGGTCCTCGAGATGTCCAACTCTCTGAAGTTTTTATTATCAAATTAATGTAAAATTTTGGTGTTAGAGAGAAGTTGGTGATAAACTATTATATAATTTGAGGTGCTGTCCAAATATAGACGTACCTGGTCGGTTTACATTTCCTTTTATTCTTATACCCAGTTTTCTTACGGTTCTTACTTTGGCTATCTAAGTAGACATTGGACCTTTGTAAAATAAAGAAATATATTTTTTAGGTAAGTTATTTTCCGAAGGGTTGAATGCAATTTTTTGATATTTTTTTAATTGTATTTTATTTTTAATCCTATCAACAATATTACGTAAATAGCTGTTGTTAATTGCTATTTGTTTAATGCAATTCAATTCTTCATTACTGTCATTTTGTGACATAGGGACGTTAAGAGATATGTTGATATAACAGTTGAGGGCAGCCATTTTGTGATTAAGGGGGTGATTTGAGTTAGAAGAAATCATGTGTTTAGTTTGTGTGTCTTTTCTGTATATTTGAAAAAGTAAATTTGCTGTTTAATTTGTTAATGTATGGGTTCAAGAAGTTGATACAATTATTTGCTTTTATTTCAACTGTACATTGAATGTGACTGTGTAATGTATTGAGCAAATTTAGGATTTGGTCAACATTGGATTTGTGACCGGGAACTATTGTGAAACAAGCATCGACATAACGATATCAAGTAAGTAGTTTTTGTCTTTAATTAACTTAGATATATGTACAATCTCCAGTTTATTAAGAAAAAAGTCTGCTAATAATGGAGACAGCCCATTGCTAGGCCTGACGGTTGTGAATAAACCTTGCCGTTTGAAACGAGGAAGTTTTGCGATAAAAATAATGCATTTAATAGATTATTCCGTTAAGTATTTTAAATCAATATAATATCTATAAATCATTATGCCTCACCTAGCTTTGCCGTTAGTGCTAGTACTAATAGCTAGCGTTAAATATTACAATGACGAACTTTTTGTAGGCACTGCCTGGAACGAATTTGCTGATACCCTTAACCATAATAAATAACATTATAACTAAAACAAGGGACAGCAGATGGAAGTCTTACCCATCCTTTATTTACTCAATACTCATTTAATTAGTGCAAAAAGTCTAAAGTCAACACCTGGGATTATATAAGCACTGTGTTCCAAATTCGATGTTTAGCATAGGGATATCAGCTGTTATTAAAGTAGGATGGTTGGATAAGGAAGTTTAAGCAAAGTTATAGATGATTTTAAATGTCCATCTAAAGTTTTTCTAAAATTAAGGACTTTTCAGTTATTTTAGAAACACTATAAATGATCGAACAACTTTTATTCACTCTGGTTAAGGGCTGTGTTAAAGATTAAAATAACAAAATAGTTTATAGCACAACACTAAGGTATAGAACATCGCTAAAACGCTCGTAACACGTCGATTTTGTTTTTGCGCATATTTTAATACTATTTGGAAGCATACAGAGTGACTCACAAAAGCGATACAAATATCACCTTCATTTTTTTTTTAAATAAAACACCTTATACAGTGTGTCCGAAATTCAAGTCTCTGTATGGGTATCTCGCTTAATAGATGAGATAGAAAGTTGGTTAAATGGGGAATATTTTAGAGAATTTAATGCCAATCTCGAATCCCTTTTCAAAATTATTAAAAATTTTGTAGTTTTTCACTTATTAAACAAAAACTAAAAATGGCGCATTTCGTATTTTTTAAATAGGGGCTTAACGGTTAATTTTGCATATCCCAAAGTGTTACATTCTTAAGACACTTTTTAGGGAAGAAGATTTCTGTACAAAAAGAAAATGCAGATTGTCTTTTATTTGTGAGTTACCCACAGTAACTTTGTTATTTCTTATGGCGGCCATCTTGGATTTGTACATAAAATTATTTCTCTTTGAATTACCTTTTAAACGATGTGCCACATGCAACCAAAATTTTGGAGAAATACTCTTAAATTATTAAAAAAACAGTTTTATCGTTAACTTGGCAACAGCGCATGGATCTAACATAGCATGTGGATACATCCAAAGGTAGTAGTTTAATAACGAAAACATTTTCTGTCCCAAATAATCATTGTTTTCTAGCCAATAAAATAATTAACGCATTTTTTGTCTACGCTCTTAAATAGGTTTGGCAACGCCGCGATAAAAAAAATCTTAATCGGAATGAAACGAAAAAGAATTCAATTAGAAAAAATACTGCTTTCAACTAAAAATCGCGTCTTTTTTTGTTTGCAATTATACATTTAAAATATTAGAAAAAATAGATCAGAATAAAAACTTTACAAACAAAAAAAATGCAAACCTTTTTTAATTTTGCCAAACCGTATTATTACATTAAAATTATTTGGTATAATCATATAATAACGGAAGGATTATTGTTACATGGAAGGCCATGATATTTTTGCATGGTAAAAAGGCCATGATATTTTTACATGGTAGGCCATGGTAGGCAATATTAGAAAAAATGAAGTGCCTATTTATTTGCCATTTATTTGCAATCACACCGAAATGCTGAACTAGCTTCTGCTAGATATTTGGAATCGAAAAATACATTCTTAAATTCTTAGATCGTTTATGAATGTGTCTTATCTTGCCATTTTTAAATAACTAAATAAGTTGCAGGACTTGCAGGCTATTGATAAATATTTTTTTTTGTTTTAAGTTATCCTACTTGGTTTTGGTTAGGTTAGGTCAGGTTTAGAATTTAAGGATCTTGTATGAAACTATATTCTAAAAAAATAAAGGTTTAAGAGGTGCTTTAAATGGTTTAATTACTATCTGCTATGTTAGATGCATGCGCTGTTGCCAAGTTAACGATAAAACTGCTTTTTTAATAATTTAAGAGTATTTCTCCAAAATTTTGGTAGCATGTGGCACATCGTTTAAAAGGTAATTCAAAGAGAAATAATTTTATGTACAAATCCAAGATGGCCGCCATCAGAAATAACAAAGTTACTGTGGGTAACTCACAAACAAAAGACAATCTGCATTTTCTTTTTGTACAGAAATGTTCTTCCCTAAAAAGTGTCTTAAGAATGTAACACTTTGGGATATGTCAAATTAACCGTTAAGCCCCTATTTAAAAAAAACGAAATGCGCCATTTTTAGTTTTTGTTTAATAAGTGAAAAACTACAAAACTTTTGATTATTTTGAAAAAGGATTCGAGATCGGCATTAAATTCTCTAAAATATTTCCCATTTAATCAACTTTCTGTCTAATCTATTAAGCGAGATACCCATATAGAGACTTGAATTTCGGACACACTGTATATTTTTCCTATGACCACCTATGAAAGTCAGAAAAAAAGCACGCCTAACTTGGCTAGAGAGTCCTTTGTATCACACGCGTGTTGAAATATTTTCTTTCAATACGTGTGTTATAAAACAGCTGATGGCCGACGAATTTGACAGCAAAACTATTAAAATAACAAACTTACGGGACCCTTGAAGCGAATTGGGTTTCTGGGTGGGTAAAGTACACTAGGGCATTACTACAAATAAAAAAATATATTTTTAGAAACCTAAGAGTATTTATGATAAAAATAATAATACAGTGTCACCAGTAAAGTCCGCATCATATGGGATTTTTTTTTATTAATAGCTTTATTCGAAATTTGACTTTGGCCTTAAGTTCTGCATCGATTAAGATAAAAATTAAGCAAAAAAATAGGAGTCACGTAATTCGCATTATCTGTCAAAATTTAATTTTTTTCAAACAATAATTCAAAAATGGGGTTATTTCTGAAAATATCGAAAAAAGTTATAACAAAAAGTTTTTTTTAAATGCAGTTTCTAGCCCATATGCAAAATTTTAGCTGCATAAGATAATTTTGATTTTTTACCTATATTTTGTAAATTGCACCATTTTTTGCAGAATAAGACTCAACGCAACCTACATAAAACTTTTTAGTTTTGACAATGCTTTATTTCAGATAATTTTTTTTTTAAGTTGCGCCTTATTAAATGTGTATTTTTCTACAAAATCAAAATTGGGCCATTAAAATTTGGTCGCATGTGATGCAAAGTTTATTCGTTTTTGACCCTGTATAAGGTAACTTCATAAAATAAGTATTTTTGAAAACGTATCTTGTGTCTGAAAGTAAAAAAATAAAATAGAGTGGTTTTAAATTAAATCGTTAAAAATAGATAAACTTTACGTTAAGTTAAACTAAAATTTATTTTCCACTTCATAAACACTTTACTAATGACACAGTGGACTTTTTTGTCTTAATATTAAGGTGTATTACTTTCAGACCCAAACCACGTTTTTAAAAATACTTATTTTATGAAGTTACCTTATATAGGGTCAAAAACAAATAAGCTTTGCATCACATGTGACCAAATTTTAATAGCTCAATTTTGATTTTGTAGAAAAATACACATTTAATAAGGCGCTACTTAGAAAAAAATTATCTGAAATAAAGCATTGTCAAAACTAAGGAGTTTTATGTAGGTTGCGTTAAGTCTTATTTTGCAAAAGGGGTGCAATTTACAAAATATAGGTAAAAAATCAAAATTATCCTATGCAGCTAAAATTTTACATGTTGGCTAGAAACTGCATTTAAAAACACTTTTTCTCATTACTTTTTTCGATATTATTTTTTGAAAAAAATTAAAATTTGACAGATAATGCGAATCACGTGACTACTATTTTTTTGCTTAATTTTTATCTCGATCGAAGCAGAACTTGATGCCAAAGTCAAATTACGAATAAAGCTATTAATAAAAAAAAATCCCATATGATGTGGACTTTACTGGTGACACTGTATATCAAAAAGGGGAAATATGTCAAGCAACCCACCAAACATGTCATCTGAGTTGAACTCATAGACAATTTACCTTTAGATACCTACAGCTTATCTCCTGCGCAAACAAAAGTTACGTTTTATGGGTGAAAAAATACGTCCGAGCGCATGACTCGTCGGTCAGCTGTCTTCATTCGGGGAACCTTCGTGCATGCGCACAAACCTCGTGTTATCGGCCGTCCTACTTTATCGACAATAATCGACGCGCTCAAGAATACTCTCCAGAACCGGCTCGGCCGCCATTTTTGTTGTGGTGTTTTAAGATTTCTCTGGGGCTTCCTTGTAGTTTTCTAAAGTTTTCAGCTATCGGATCGGCTATCGTGGATTGTGGGACTGGTGTTTAATATTTATGGATTTCTGGTTTTTGTGTAGTTTAGTTAGTGAATTGTGTTTGTGCTTTTATAGTGACTCGGATTGTAATATAAACAATGACTATAGTACTAGTTGCAGCCGTTGTATAATTGTATTATGCCCAAATAGGGGTAAAATAAACCTTCTATGGTGGCATATGAGCAAGAATTTAAATTTTAAAGCCCGGACCTGTCTATTTTCCCATTCGTCAAACGATAATGTTGCAGTGCGCATGTCTAATAGTTCCCAGTTTTGTTTACATGCGCGAGGCCATAAAACTGCCACATTCGTGATTATTGTTTGTTTATCTAAAGGTAAATTGTCTATGGTTGAACTACAGAAAAAAAGGGGCAGCTATAGAGCAGAAATAGAACACCCTAGGAAATACCAATTTATAATTTAACAATTATTTCGGATAAAAAGATCGATACAATGTTTAAGGATATGGGACAAGTTTAGTGAATGTCATTGTGCTTTATGTAAGTAAATTTATTTTAGCAATATTTAAAACAACTCGAATATCGATGAAACTTTTATAATTAACAAGATATTTAACTCCATCTTTATCTTTCTATAATCTTCAGGTTATGTTTTAGTTTTGTGTTTTGTTCTTTTTGTATATATGTATATTTAGGTATATTATTGTTTTATTGAAAGAATGCAAGCAGCCAAAAAATCAGAAACGAAATTTATTTACTGTATATAGATAGTAGGTATGATGTGCGTAAGCAAATAGGAGAAAAAGTTATTCTTTTTATTTAAATCTAGTTAAGTTAAAATGTGTTAGTGGGCATTGTTTTATTTTTCAACTCTAGTGTTGAAAAAATTTGTTTAACACAATGGTGATACCTACAAACTATTAAAAACAAATCAAACTCATTTTGATTATTTTAGATGGTCGTAGGAAAAATTGTGTACGTTACTCGTGTGAAAGTGATTTTCTCATACTCAGAGAATTTCCGCACTCGGCCAACGCCTCGTGCTAAATACCTCCTCGTTTGAGCAGTATCACTTTCTACACTTGTTATGTAATATACTATTACATATGCGAGCAAAAATTATTTGCATCAACGAGTGCTTGGATTAAAAAACGTAGGACTTGGTTTAGATCACAATGATATGGGGACGATATATCTAACCAAATCTAGGTTATAATTTTGTAAAATTCATATTATGATATGATATGCTAAACTAATGAGTAATAAAATAAGTAGACAAATACAAATTTATTTTTGTTGTTTACAAAATTAACAAAGTATACTTGCACGTTAAGAATAAGGAAATAAATTTAGCTGCTACTTAAGAATAGTCCTGCATGTTCCATAAGATCTTCCCACTTCTTGGGACAGGCGTCTTATACAATTTCTTGGCGTTTTTTACATCATGAACGTTTGAAACAAGTTCTTCTCTTCTTACAGATGGTCTTCCTGCTCCTTTTTTATGTTGTATAGAACCTGTTTCCCTAAACACAGCCACGGTTCTTTTCAGGCAATGATAAAAATCCCCAGCAATAAAAGCAACGTTATCAATTACTTGTAACGACGGTCAAAGATGACAAGCTACTGACACCCAACAGGCATTAAGCTCTACGGCTAAGCATTACGTCCTTAGATATAAGGCCCTCTTTGATGCAAATAATTTTTGCTCGCACGGTATTTGGATTCCACAAATAATTCTAGTGTAAGTAATTTTTATTAAAATAAATTACATTTGAAAAGGTATTATCTTCGTTGACAATTTGGTAATAACCTTATATTTTGTAAAGTTATACGTTTGTCAATCAAATTCCATAAAATTATGAGATATTTACCCGAGAAAAAACGTATCGAAATATTAATACTAGCAGGCAGTGGTAACAGACAGCGAGGCCAACAAGACGTTTAATGAAAATATCCCGACCGACCAATTACTAGGTCGACGGTACGCAAAATTACAAGGAAATTTTCTGCCAATGGAAATATTAATAATTTGGGAAAGGCCTTAACTAATATTGCACTTACCGTATTGATACGAAATAATAGAGAGTTTTCGTTGTATTGGCAAATTCAAACGGTTAACCATAACGAATACGAATACGAAGCCGCTATTTGACAGATCGTAAAAATAGTTTTCGTTCAATTCGCTTAACGTTAACGTTAAGTCGAATTCGACAGTAAACATAACAAATATAACATAACCTATCTTTAATGGTTTGTGTTCATATTTTCATATACGTTTTGTGCTTGGTTTTAATTTCCTAGTACCCAAAATTCTAAAACATCATAATAGACGAAAGGTTGCTTTTGTTGGACTCAGTCAGTGATTCGGATTTGGATGATGCCCTTCTCTTGGAGGTGCTTGATCGCCAGGACATTCAGTATCGAGCACAGTTGTATGAAAATTTACTTGTATATCGCCATATAGGTTGTTGGCCAATATTTCCTCTAATAAAATGATATCGTCCTCATCCGTGAAACGATTTCTCGATCTTTTGAGGGAATTTACTGTTGAATCCATGACAAAAACAAAAAAACAAAAAATACTAACCAAAAACTTTAAAAACAGACCTCAACAAAAAATAGATTATGTTGATTGCATCCGTCAAAAAAATGGTCATTACGCATGCGTTCCGTTTTCGCTATGGCTTTGTCTTCCGTCCGTTAGCTCCCGCCACTTATCCGTAACGATAACGATAAATGACAATCTCAAAGTTATCAAATAGCGGCTATCGGAATCGCTTTTAAAAGACAACGAAAACTGTCTAACAATTCACACAGACTGTCTGTCCATAGTTTATTTATTGTAGTATTGAAAACAAAAAAATTAATTTCCGAAAGCATGGCGTTGGTAAAAAAGGAGTGTTACTTCAGCCCTAGACCGCTTTCCCAAGAAATTAAGAATCTCGTTTATTCAACTAATCGGTCGAGACTTGAGACTACCGTTCATTTATTAATATTGTGAGATTAAATTGTTTTTATTTTAATTGTTTGCGTCTAACCAGAACTCCTATTCTAGATAGCAGATAATAAATAATCTTCATACCTGCCTGGCCATTTTCATAGACGATTTGATTTGCATTTGCACAGCATCAGTGGCTTCGTGCATAGAAACTGGAATATTCAGATTAAATTCTGTGTACTTACCTGAGCAAATGGCTGACGGTAGATAAGCGTTTGCTTAATTGATTTAGCTTTGTATTCTTATTGATAGAGTGTAACTTAAACGTGCTGGTTGACACATTAACTATATAGGATTCAGTTAAAGCATTTTTGAGTTAATTTATTGGATTTTAAATTCTAATCGCTCCTTTCCTAGCATAAAAGATCAAAAATACTATTTACTTACATATTAACTTACTTCCTTCGTGCACTAGCCAAATAAAAATTTTCCTAATTTTTTCCAGCGATGATATTTTTCTGTTTCTTTTTAAATTATTGTACAGAGAGAGAGAGGGTGTTATAAAATTGATGGACTATTATACTTAAATGGGGAAAAGGAAAACAGTCCACATTTTTTTTTAATCGACCGGCTAAGAGTTGGGTACAAACCTCTAAAGCTAGTCCAAATGCGCCGCACGCATGGGAATAATTATACAATTACTCCTTCAAGGTGAGTTAATAGAAAGTTGGGTTCTCTGTAGGTTAGGTTAACCTATAGTAGCAGTCACATTCATAATCCCTACTCCCTGCCCCATCTAGCTCTTCACCGCCTCTCTTCTATAAACTATAATGTCAACCCATTTTAATGGCGTTTGGAATAACCCTAGACTCCGGTCTAACATGGGGAAAGCACATCAAGAAAGTAATTAAGAAGACAAAGCAGGTATGGGCAGACTGTACCCACTGATAGGTACAAAGAGCACAATGGGGCTCAAAACTAAGCTGCAAATGATAACAGCAGTAGCTAGACCACAGCTGGCGTACGACTCAGCAGCGTGGGGCTATGCAGGTAATACATATACGAGTATAAAATGGCTAGAGGCCACAGAAAATAATTATGTAAGAAAAGCAGTAGCGGCACCATGGTTTGCAAGAAATCTAGAAATTCATAAAGATCTTGAATGAGAAACGATAACAACATTCATCAAAAGGAAAGCAGTCAAAGTTTTTAAAATAGCAGGAACTCATCCCAATGAAGAATTAAGAAGATTGAATATAATCCAGTAGAAGAGGAAAAAATGAGGCTATACTATAAGCACCCAAGGAATCAGCTATTGTAATAGCCTAAAGAAAATTCGCTGCTAGAACAAAGAAGAAAAAAAACTAGAAGTAATATACCTAGTAAGGAGTCGTTAAACTAGACGCCGCCATACCTAGTTTAGTAGTTAGTAAACAAAAAAAGTCTACAAAAACCTATAAAAAAAATTACCTACCATTCAAGAACTTACTACATATAACACTGCATCAATACACACACCTTCACTAACACCAGTAAGTTCTTAGCAGCTTCTTACTACAGCTTCAGATCAGCACTCCAAGTTCTTTCCCTGAAACAGTGGGTGTGAAGCATGCGCACGTGTACCTCTTCTGAAGCACAAACACGTACACTGCACCAAATCCCTACACCTACACAAACACCTTCATAGTAAGCTGCAAATAATTAAACAAGTACTATGACAAACCAAAACCTAGGTACATCGGTACCTAGGCCTAGGTGAAGTACGAAGCAAAGCACGCACTAGACGTGCAGAGCGAGAGGTCCATGGAGTGGAAACCGCAGGAACACGGAGAGTTTAGTCGATATGCAGCCCCATCAGGGTTGAAACCGACACTGCTGCCTCACAGGGTACCAGGCCTTAGAAGATTCTCCTCGAAAAAAAACACAGACTTCCTATTTAACACCTTCAGTTTTAATATTAAAATTATTTAACTCAGATGAACCAAAAAGAAGTAACTTGGATTTTGTACCATTAAATACCCCTTTTTAATATTTACATGTCGGGGTTTTCGTGCTAACTACAGTTGCTCTACGGCATTAATTAAGGCGACTGATGATATTTTTTTGGCCACAGACCAGAGAAATTTAACAACGCTTGTCCTTTTAGATTATACCAAGACCTTTGACAAGTTGGATCATTCTCTTATGGTTGCAGTTCTTAGATACCTGGGTTTTCACGACGATGCTTTTAACTTGTTTAGAAGTTACTCGGCGAATAGAACGCAAGTAGTTTATTATAATGGACATTTTTCTGAGCCAAGAAGTCTCTCGTGTGGAATACCTCGGGGCTCGATACTTGGCCCTTTATTGTTTTCTCACTATACGCAGCAATTTTATACATACCTAAAACATTATTCAGTTCATTTTTATCCAGATAATACGAAAATCTATATTTGAAATACATCTGATAGTATTGATGAAGCGAACCGGAAAATAAATGCCGACCTGGGTATCCCTCTTGAATGTTTCTCATTCTCATTGTTTGAATCTGAATCCCAGCAAGTCTCAGGTTTTATTGTTTGGAAAAAGTCATAGTAGAGAGACATATATGAATCGTGTTGGTGTTTGTCTTAATGATGTTCAGTTGGAACTGTCTGGGGTTGCCAAGAATTTGGCTCTAGTGATCGATAAATAACTTAGATTTTCTGCGCACATTAGCAATTGAATTAAAAAAAACATTTCGCAATCTGAAACTGATTTTTTATGTTCAGAAATTAAAATGCTTCGCTAAGGGCGATGTTATGGAAATCCCTAGTCTTGTCACATTTAAACTATGAAAATGTTGTTTATGGCCCTTGTCTTCTGGATGAGGATGTTCCGTCGTATTTCGTTAATATAAAATTATTGTGTAAGACTAATAGGCGACTTTAAAAAATATGCTCGCGGTATTTCTGCCAAAATAAGGAAACTTAAATGGTTAAAAATGGATGAAAGACGGGTGTTGCATGCGCTACTTTATATACCTAATAAAATCATATCTAGGAAATGCCTAGACTATCTTTCTGATAAAATTAAGTATCGGGTTTGTTTACTTATTTACATAACCTTGATTTACGGCATAAACTCATTATTACCCCACCAATTACAGAACAAATTGTTTTCAAAGATCTTTTTTATTTAATATTGCAAAATTGTATAATAAACTTAAACCAGAAGTACAATTGTTAACAGATTATAAGTTTAGGCAACTAATTAAAGCTTCGATAGATAGTTATACCGTGCGAGCAAAAATTATTTGCATCAAAGAGGGCCTTGCATCGCTTAGCCGTAGATCTTAATACCTGTTGGCTGTCACTAACTACCTGAATTAACAGTCAATTAGTTATTCCGTCATCTTTGACAGTCGTTACAAGTAATTTGATTCATCGCTAATTTTTCCAATTTCTTGAACAATTCACACAATTGGCTTTACGGAACAGCACAAAACATTCATGGTTGAAGCGTATTTTCGAAACGGGGTTAGAGTAAATGGTGAGTGGCAATACAATCCGGGTTTGTGCATGGACGATCTTTACGAACATTTTCCTAATGTTGCTGGGGATTTTTATCATTGCCTGAAAAGAACCGTGGCTGTGTTTAGGAAAACAGGTTCTCTACAACACAAACAAGGAGCAGGAAGACCATCTGTAAGAACTGAAGAACTTGTTGCAAACGTTCTTGAAATAATGCAAAATACGCCAACAAATTGTATAAGACGCCGGTCCCAAGAAGTGGGAAGATCTTATGGAACATGCAGGACTATTCTTAAAAAGCAGCTAAATTTATTTGCTTATAAAGTGCAAGTATTCCTAGAAATACAAGGCGCAGATTTTGAAAGACGCAGGTGCGCAATGGTTTACCCAAAATTTATTGGAAAGAAATGATTTATTAGACCTGGCATTTTTTCGGATGAAGCCTGGTTCCACCTCTCCGGTTATGTGAATTCTCAGAATACACGCATGTGGAGTAGCGAAAATCCCCATTGCACCCTCAAAAAATTGATGTCTGGTTAGCTGTTTCCCGAAGAAGAATTGTTGGTCCTATTTTTTTCCATGACACAGTTACAGCATGGCGGTATAGAGACAATATTTTGAATTCATTTGCGGAGCAATTACTTGATGACGAACTACGTTTTGGATATTTTCAACAGTGCGGTGCAACCGCCCATACAGCCGCCGAAATTATTAACTACTTACGCAATTTTTTCGACGACAGATTGATCAGTTTTCGATCAGACATTGAATTCCCACCTGGATCACCAAATCGTTGCTGTGTTTAGGGAAACAGGTTCTATACAACACAAAAAAGGAGCAGGAACACCATCAGTAAGAACAGAAGAACTTGCAACTTGCAAACGTTCGTGAAATAATGCAAAATACGCCAACAAATTGTATAAGACGCCTGTCCCAAGAAGTGAGATGATCTTATGGAACATGCAGGACTATTCTTAAGAAGCAGCTAAATTTATTTCCTTATAAAGTGCAAGTATTCCAAGAAATACAAGCCGCAGATTTTGAAAGACGCAGGAATTACTCGAAAATATAAAGAGACGTGTGAATTTATACTTGGAACATGGCGCTGGACTCATGGAACATGCAGGACTATTCTTAAGAAGGCGGTGGCCAATTTCAGCAATTTATGTAATTATTTTTCTTTTTCTTTCTGTATATTCTTACTTTGTCAATTTTGTAAACAACAAAAATAAATTTGTATTTGTATACTTATTTTATTACTCACTAGTTTGGCATATCATGTCATAATATGAATATGACAAAAGTTTAACCTATATTTGGTTAGATATATCGTCTTAATATCATTGTAATCTATACCAAGCCCTACGTTTTTAATCCAAGCCCTCTTTGGTGCAAATAATTTTTGCTCGCACGGTATGTACCCAGTAAACACGACATGAAAGCTCCGGAGGTGGACAGAAGGCGCATTGCCGAAACGTCGGTGTCAGGCCGCCAGCTACAATATCGGCGGCGTGGAGGTAGGGCATGACCGCTCGGCCGCCGGGCGGCTTAATAGCTACATAACGGACCTGGTTGTGCGGTACAGACGCTACTTTTTACCACTGAGCCGCGGGCTGAACAGATTTGGTTAGCGCGACGAGACCGCGGACGATTCGCTGGCAATTCAGCGAGGGACCGCGCATTGTTAGAGAGAAGTCTTACCATTAAAACTCACCGTAAAGTAGAAAACAACAGTTTTATTGTTTAACAAACCCTGCAAATATAAGACGTTATTCTGATTCATTTACACATAACTTTTTATTATTATTTTTTGCGACTCATCCGCCCGCCTTCCCTGTCGGAAGCATTTTTATCCAGTTTCTAATGGTTAGAACAATATCTGAATTTGTTGCATTGGACGTTATTGGATTTCTTCGTACAGCACCTAAAAACAATTTGGTTTGGTTAAGTTTATATACTATAAAATACTGCATACAAAGAATAGCCAAGCATGCACTATTTTCTTTGTTTTAACACTTTCAACTTTAAATATTATGAGAGTAACAGAGGTGTAAAAAAATGTACAATAAAATTATATAGGTATGAAACTTAAACTCACTTATAGTTTTGTTCTCTGGTACTGAATCATCTGTCTGAGGGGTGTCTTTTTATCTTGGAAATCAGTAAGTTCGTCTAATGATGAATCCTGTATTCTGCCTACAGGCACGGAATCTTCTTGAGAAATGTAGCTTTTATAATAATAAAGGAACGCCTCGTGCTCGTGAAAAAATAATAATTTTAATGTTCTGTCTACCGTCATTCACCTGGCAAGTGTCAGTTCTTTCGCAGAAGCAGAACGGCGCGAATTTCAAAAATACGCGGCTGGCTTGCGATTAGCCCTGGCCAAACAAGTAAAACGAGGAACGTAGTAGTCGCGCGCGGGTGGTACACGGCACATCGACTCTTTTGTCACAACCGGCGAGATATCTTCTAACCGTATCCGATTCGAAAGATAAGGTCCGTTTCTCATGTGCTGCGCTACTACCACCATCGGGTGGCAGACTATTAGCCGTGGTAGTTCGACACATGGAAGGTAACGCGATAGCCAGAAGCGGCCAGTAATCGGCAACAAGAGCCGTCGATTTCCCGTCAGTGCCGGAAGGCGGCCGAACTTTTACCGCCAGCTTTGGTTTACTGGGTAATATACAGGGTGGCCCTTTAGTGTGGCAAAGTACAATAGCTCCGTTACTATTTCAAATACATTAAAAATATTAATACAAAAGTTGAAGGGCAGTTAGTGACTTATAACGTAAAATTATTTTTAACTTTATAGGGTGGCTCAAAAAAGCGGAACAATAAAAAATGTACTTTTTTCAAATGGAACACCCTATATATTTTTTCATTTTTAAATTCCATATTAAATTATAATTATTTTTTATTAAATACATTATTAGTCTATACTTTATAGTTTCCGAGATATTTGCTCTTGAAAAGTGACATTTTTGAACTTTGACAGCTTCTAGCTTTCTAACAGTACGTCTTAGAGCAAAACGGCTTACATGTCCCTATCTTTAATTTTTATTATCTTCCCAAAAAAATCAACTTCCGGTTAAACCGGATGTTACTCGAAAGCAGGAAATATAGTTGTTCCGGTTTAACTGGAAGTTGATTTTTTTGGGAAGATAATAAAAATTGAAGATAGGGACATGTAAGCCGTTTTGCTCTAAGACGTACTGTTAGAAAGTTAGAAGCTGTCAAAGTTCAAAAATGTCACTTTTCAACAGTCAATATCTCGGAAACTATAAAGTATAGACTAATAATGTATTTCATAAAAAATAATTATAATTCTATGTAGAATTTAAAAATGAAAAAATATACAGGGTGTTCCATTTGAAAAAAGTACATTTTTTTTGTTCCGCTTTTTCGAGCCACCCTATAAAGTTAAAAATAATTTTACGTTATAAGTCACTTACTGCCCTTCAACTTTTGTATTAATATTTTTAATGTATTTGAAATAGTAACGGAGCTATTGTACTTTGCCACACTAAAGGGCCACCCTGTAGTATGTTAATTAAGATTAATGTTATTTTGGGTCTTCGTCCAGTTATCTCTTGAACATAGTAATTGTTACAAAACTGCACATTATTAAACTACCTATTGTATTTCTTTTAGTGTAATTCAGTATAACATTCGTTTAAAAAAAAATCTTTAATTTTTTGTTTTGTTGGTCAATATATTATAAGTGCAGCTGCCAGGTTTATTTTCTTTATGCTTTGACTGCTTGCTGACCTTATTCAGTTTCAATATTTTGCATCTTATTGTTCAATAGAACAAGCGCAGTGTCATGTTGACCGAGGTATTTAAGTTTAGAGCGAAGTACTGAGTGATCCACAACAGTCCTAATAGGACTACTTAAGACCGTTTGGCCAGTTCCAGAAGTCTGCCACTCTAACCTAACCTATACCTGTATAATATGTGGCTACACCATACCCAAAGTTTTTATTTGTAAGTAATGAATTTTAAAATAAAATATGACATCGGTAGAGAAACTTGATTTTTTTTATTGAAAAATTATCGTTATTAGTGAGTTAAATAAAAACAGTTTTCATTTATGTTTTTAAATATTAAATCTAGCCAATAAACCAAAGCGGCAAGGCAATAACTTTAGCAAAAGTTTCAAACTTAATTCCATTAATAAACAAAAACTTTTCACAGCAAAAAATACCACAGACTACAAATCCTGTTAACCCCGATTCGGAATCACAGGCAGTAAGACCGTGGAGCATAAAATATGAGGGTAAAACTAAATTATATTATTGTGCCTGGCCGTCGCAGGACAAAACCTTCAAAGCTGGTTTTGTTCTTTGCGCTCTGTGGCGAAGTTAGTTGCAAAGTAAAGAGAACTACTTTAGAAAATTGCAATCTTCCCTTTTATCTTCCGAATAACTGACAAATGGTAACAAAGAAACCAGACGCAATTAAAATAAATTATTTTCCCGGTTAAAGTGAATTTAATTATGTGTTTATTTTTATTCGTGCTTTATAAGGTCTTATTTTTAAACAAAAATCAGCGTTTTGACAGTTGACAATGAGATAACATCAACAGCTGTTACTGGTTTATTAAAAAACTCCCCAGGTCAGTTAGTGCGCTGAAGCAAGCTCAAACATGTCGCCTCTCCGGTAGGACATTGATCTAACTGTAAATTTCATTATGCCTCGTAAATAGCAATTAAAAAAAATATTTAGGCGTTTCCTATAATAGATATATTAAGCAATATCTCTTTGTTTGTGAATTCAAATAATTAAATTTGCTCCTATTTAAGATTACATAAACCAGTTATTCTATCAAGCAAAAACCCTTTAAGGACAAATGTGCTATTGTTCTGCCGACAAATAAAGACATGATTTTTATTACTGAAATAAAGTCCTACCTTTTTATACTGACGATAGTAGAAAAATTAAACTAAAAAAGTAATATTTTGTTAAACAAATCATTTAATTTTAAAGAAGTAGTCCATACTCAAAGTGGAGTTAAATAATATAGAAAAAAGAAAAGCACAAATTCTTTCTCCACAATTTTTTATTCGAATAACAAGGCGAACCTAGAATGATTCATAATAAATTAAATCGACATGTTTCGAGTGTAGAAACATTCATCATCAGGAAAACGAAGTAAATAGTACAATGCTGATGTTGTTACCAGTAGAGAAAATGATAAGTGAGACGCCGTAATGGAGTTTTCAATGGTATACACGAGGAGTGAAAAAATTTGAATAGTCAAACGACAGAAAAGACTTCAGCATACTGAAAAGTCAAGGACCAGTGCAAAGCCACTGTCTTGCGTGGGGAAAAATTAGGGAGTTTCAAAAAGACTTTGTAAAAATCATTTTTAAGTGTAAGTAATGAAAAATCTTTTTTCTACAGACGTGTGGAAAACCCAATTTTCCGCACGGATATCAGTGCGGAAAATAGATTTTTCCACACTAGTGCGGAAAAAATTTTCGGCACGATTATATCAAAAGTCCGTGCGGAAAATTGGTTTTTCCACACTAGTGCGGAAAAATTTTTCGGCACGATTATGTCAAAATCAATAATATATCAATTATAACTTGTAGTTATTACTTTTTTTCTCAGAATTAGTTACTGTTACATATGTATGTGATTGTTATAGTTAATTAAAAATTATTAAATTTCTTTGAAATATGTGTTACTTATTTCCACACGTCTGTAGAAAAACTATTGTACCTGACACGTGCGGAAAATGTTTTCACTGCACTCGGCTGCTTAACCGAACTCCGCTACGCGTCGTTCGGTGAACGGCAGACTCGTGCGGAAAAATTCATTTTACGCACTTGTTAGGTAAATAGCTATAGTTTAATTCAGCTATGTCGGAGACCTGTAAAAGGGGTAAAATAAGAGGAAAAAAAAAAGAAAAAATTGTTTTTCGTAAAAGTCATGTAGATGTTAGCTTAAAATAAAATGAAAGGATCTACATGACTTTTACGAAAAACAATTTTTTCTTTTTTCTTTCCCTCTTATTTTACCACTTTCACTTGTCTCCGGCATAGCTGAATTAAACTGAAGATTTTTCATTACTTACACTTAAAAATGATTTTACAAAGTATTTTTGAAACTCCCTAATTTTTCTTTTTTCTCTTCATTTCCCACCCAAGACAGTGGCTTTACACTGGTCCTTTACTTTTCAGTATGCTGAAGTCTTTTCTGTCGTTTCACTATTCAAATTTTTTCACTCCTCGTGTATACCATTGAAAACTCCATTACGGCATCTCACTTATTATTTTCTCTACTGCTAACAACATCAGCATTGTACTATTTACTTCGTTTTCCTGATGATGTGTGTGTGTACGTAATTTTCAATGGCACTGGAAAACTTCCAACAGGCCAGCCGGTTTTTCCTGATGATGAGTGTTTATACACTCGAAACATGTCGATTTAATTTATTATGAATCATTCTAGGTTCGCCTAGTTATTCGAATAAAAAATTGTGGAGAAAGACTTTGTGCTTTTCTTTTTTCTAAATCATTTAATATATATACTATACCCTTCTCGATTTTAAAGAAGTGAGTGAGACAACATATTCAAGCCTGTTCATAAACTCACTTTAACGGATCCAGGTGGGAGGGTAGCGTCTCCGAGGGATAAGATCAACCTCAGGTGGCGTCTTAAAGTCAGCGGCACGGAGTTCAACTAAATAATTTGACGTAAGTTTAGTTTTGCTTTTCTATTTCGTAAATTATGACATCGGTTTGTTTTCATGACGCGAAACTTTTTTAAGTCACTCTGTTGAAACAAAAATATTTTCTTGAAATGCGCCCTAGGATACAGGTAAAGTCTGCAAATTAAAGATCTATCTGGGTTATACACTGGCCCAAAAGTTTGACTATACCACTCGAGGTAACAAGACAAATACAATTTCCTCTAAATACTTATTATATTATTAAATAAATACAGTTTAAACAAACTTAAAAACACGCTTTAATAATTAATCAAACTAAAAAGCGGAAAATAAATATAGTTTAAAATAATTCTCGAAATTCTTAGTATAGGCAGAAATTAATAACGAATGATAAACATTAATATTATTGTGAAAAAAGCGTGGGCCGCTTTGTGCTAATTTTTTCGTATATCGAGGACCCCTCGCTTTTTTCACAATAATACTAATGTTTATCGTTCATTATTATTTTCTGCCTATATTAAGAATTTTAAGAATTATTTTAAACTATATTTATTTTCCGCTTTTTAGTTTGATTAATTATTAAAGCGTGTTTTTTAGTTTTTTAAACTATATTTATTTTTTATTTTTTAGTTTAAATTATTATTAAGAAGAACATTTTTTTTTTGGGTGGATTGAGCTAGATTTGTAGATGTATTGTCAGCGGTTCTTGATAAGTCTACAAAATTTAAATTAAATCTGACCGTTTAAAGTGGGTCAAAATCGGGTTCAAAGAAGTCGGTTACGGACAAACAAATAAACAAGCAAGCAAGCAAGCAAGCAAACATACAGGTGAAGCTAATAAAAGCGTGTTAAAAACGTTTCGTAAACAATCAACGCTTTTCATTTTTGTTAAAAAAAAATCATTGCAACCAATAAAGTCTATAATTCAGACTGCAACGTCATTAACTATTCATTTAATTAACATTAAAAATACAAAAATTACGATATAAATATAAAGTGAATCAATTAATACTGTACAAATTAAATAAATTATTGTTCGTGTTGTAAACTACTATTTTATTTCGTAGCCAATAATATGAATAACATCTTTTTAATGTCGAGGTATACAGATTCGAGTGCGTCATTAGAACAATTATTGTATGTTTGCTATCTTATGAGGGTCATCTTTCTATGTTTAATAGATTTAATAGATTTTAAAGATGGACCAGAAGTCTATTTTTATTTTATTTTTCGTTTGATTTTTGTAAGTATATGCTTAAATCTTAAGTACCTACGCATTTAAAAAAATAATTAAAATTTTAAATTAAATAGAACTCGGTAAGGTACTGATTAAATCCAGGTTCTCACTAAATTTATTTAAAAAATTAACACTGCCTACTGATAAAAATCAAAGAAATCGTAATTAGGAGGTCATATTCAAAGCGAATTATTGTAAGAATTATTACTTATTATATTTTATTCAATTAATATTAAATAGTTTAATCAATAACGATAAAATCGGCTTAGATGCATTGCACACAAATTAGCTTCTCTTCAAAATGTCTAATAAGGTTGTTAGTTTTGGTGAACGTAGGAAGAGAAAAAGTTTTGTGATACAAAAACGTTTTAATTTTATTATAAGATAAGATCATGTTGCTGATGGGTAGCCAAAAAAAGAAATTTTTACCTTATAGAGTAGGGGAGACCGGGGGAATGCCGCGCACCTAAGCAGAATTACTCCTAAATTATTAAATATTTTTATCTTTGATGTAATTTTTTGTATAAGGAGTGTTAATACAATACACAAACTATTGCAACATTGGAAATCAAACATTTCTTTTTGTAATGTCCATTAACACATAAAATAAAAATGAGTGCCTGCACGGTATTACCCGGGCATTTGGGGGAATGGCACGCAGTGAAGTGTTTCAATACAGTTTAACTAAGACTTCTTTATACATAAAATACAGGTATGTAGGTAACCCAAATATTAAAAAAATATAATAGTGAGCAAAGAAATAAAGAAACATTATTGTATACTAACATAAAAAACACGCAGCGCGCTATTCCCCCATTGTTTAGGAGCGGTATTTCCCCGGGAGATATTTTTCAACCTAAAAATTTAATTCAAGAAAAGTACTTACTTTTTATTGGTGATCACTTAGGACAACACTTCTATATGCCCTAGCAAGTGAAAATAAAATATATCTTCTTTAAATATGCACAGTAACTAATAATTATCAACCGATTAACTTGTACAAAAGATAGATCAAAAATCCATTTAGCACAAACACGTTCGCTGTTGGTTAACGACTGCCGGCAATTATTCCAAACTATTGGCGCGTACTTGACATGGCTACGGCAACAATTCGTGATATACACCTGTGCATCCCTGGTTGCAGTTTTTTCTACAGTGGCCTGCGCAGTATTTCCCCATGCGGGGCATTCCCCTGGTCACCCCTATGTTTTTGTCAAAATGAATAAACGGGCCCAACAAACATTTAAAGCCTTTGCGACCTCTAATTTGAAGAAAATAACCTATTTAAGTAAAAAATAGTATATTTTTTACCTCCAAAACGACTTTTTGGACGAAACAGCCAAAGAGACTAACTGTTTGGTCAAAACAAAGTGATTCGAACGTATTAATATGTGTTCAAAGTAGGAAAATATAAAAGGCCCAAGAGATGGTCCAAAAGACTAGATACCTTGTAAATCGACTTGATAGTTAGGTCTAAGGAAAGTCAATAATAAACGCCCAACCAGGGTATTTTTAACCTTAGATGGGTCCTTAAAGCCCAAAAATGAAGAACAAATTACTTCGTTTTGTATCTTCATGGTCAGGTTATAATGTGAACATTTTCTGAGGCGATGTATACCCTATATTAGTCTTACATTTTCTAATTAAAGCCCAGAAGGCTTTAAAGTATAAAATAGGTTATAGTAATAGCTGAAATAATTTCTTTATATCCAAACAGCCCTCTTTTTTTGTCTTCAAAGTGATTTTAACCGGATATAAAGCCGTATCTTCCAAAAATTAGGTCTTTAAAGATATTCTGGCTTAGAAATATTTAATGATAATTGTACTCGTCCATAGCATAACCTAATACGGAGCTAACTTATAGGTCCATTTTTTTAAGGCCCAAACCATAGGAAATCATGACCTTTAGGAACAATATTTTACTGACGCCATATTTTTTTTAACATGCTGTATTATTTTCAATTAATTTTGTTCAATTATTACTTGTAACACTAAAACAATAACAAATATATTACAAAAACCGAGCACATAAACGAGCGAACTTATTCGTTCAAACACAAAATATTGGCCATATTTTAAATTTCTTGTTTTTCAATTTTAATTTATTAGCTTGTTTTTTTTTAATAAAATTACTTTTTTTCTGGGGCGCGGTTAGTTTTTCAAGGTAAAATTGTAATCTATGAAAAAAAATTTTACGCGCACCTAATTTTTCAGTTCACATCGATGAAATGATAAATTTATATTATAACTATCTATACAGGGTTTTTCACTTAAAACTCCCCACGCCAATATCTCGAAAACAAATAGAAATATTTAATTTCTGTAAAAAGTAGTCAATGTATGGGGTCAAGTAGATATTTTTCAAAGTTTAAAAAATTCGACGCCTACTAAGAGCTAAGCGTCGCGACGCGTCGAAAATATAAATCGATTGCATTGACTTTAAAATTACGCGCATACGAAAGTACATGTTATTTATAAACTTTTTTGTTACCTACTCGAACTTATTTATTTTACTCATTTCTGAGTTATACCGGTTTATAGTAAACATTTCTTGATTTACAAAAAATGCAATTACGGATGATTTTTGCAAGAATGCCATGAATATAAGTTACTATGGCAACCATCGTTATAGCAATTCTTTTAAGTGCAATTACAACCGACAGATATATTGTCATTGCTGTGTTAAAGATATAGTCACATTTTGTCACAAGAAATATTTAATTTTGTTCGGTTTAAACAATACTAACAATAAATATATGAAAATGGTTCAATTCAGCAATGACGAAAAAGTAGACATGCTACTAGTGTTTGGAGGATGCAGGTCCAAATGTAGAGAAGCAAAAAGAGTTTACGCACAGCGTTATCCGCATAGAAGAGTCCACGATGCAAAAACATTTGCAGGTCTATGTAAAAACTTAAGAGAATATGGCAGTTTCGGTAAACCTAAACGAAATAGAGAAAAGACTACTACAAATGATGAAAATACTGCTGCTGTAATTCAGCAGGTTGATAATAACCCCAAAATATCCCTATCAAAATTAAAAGAAAATACCGGTGTTTCCATAAGTTCATCGTCAATAATTCTAAATTGAAACTCTTTTCGTCCTTATAAAATTAAACTAGTGCATAAATTAGAACCAGGTGATCCCGCTAGAAGAATGGATTTCTTAGCAAGATTTGCCGGTTTGTATAGCCAAGATGTAAATTTTCTCTCGAAAATTCTATGGAGCGACGAAAGTCGATTCCATAATAATAGAATCTTGAACAGAAACAACTGTCGTTTTTAGTCCGAAAAACATCCTCGTTTGATTAGAGAAAGAGGTAGTCAGTGAATTTTTGGCATCAATGTTTGGTGCGGCATATTAAACGGATTCCTTATTGGACCTCACTTTTACGAAGGCACTTTAAATGCAGATCGCTATTTAAGATTTCTTCAAACAACACGTCCGGAACTGTTAGAAGAAGTGCCCTTTGAGACTAGAATAAATATGTGGCTACAGCAGTAACGAGGTATTTAGACAGAGAATACCCCAATAGATGCTTTGGTACTAATGGATCGATAAGGTGGCCGGCGAGGTCCCCGGACATTACACCACCAGATTATTTTCTTTGGGATCACCTAAAGGACATTGTCTATGAAGAACCTATCGAAGATATGGCTGATCTTATTAACAAAATTAGTGTAGCGTGTGCTGCTATTACAAGAAAGACACTTCTAGAAGTGACCCAAGCTCATCTGTTGAAAGTTTTTGATATGGGTATTCAAGCAGATGGACATAATTTTGAACAAAATTTTTAATTTGTTTTATCATGTTAATTGCAATAATATTTTGTTTATTATAAACTCAGAATCATGTAAGTAGTTAATTGCTATAATAATTTTTGTTTAATACTTTAACTCAGAAATGAGTAAAATAAATAAGTTCGAGTGAGTAACAAAAAAGTTTATAAATAACATGTACTTTCGTATGCGCGTAATTTTAAAGTCAATGCAATCGATTTATATTTTCGACGCATCGCGACGCTTAGCCTTAGTAGGCGTCGAATTTTTTAAACTTTGAAAAATATCTACTTGACTACTTTTTACAGAAATTAAATATTTCTATTCGTTTTCGAGATATTGGCGTGGGGAGTTTTAAGTGAAAAACCCTGTATACTATCACTTCATTTTAAAAATCAATAGAGGCTGACATGACATGTTCTGATTTAAGAAAACTTCTGCCTCCTGCGCTTTGATAAAAATAAAACAAGGTACTATTTTCATCTTTTTCTAAAATTGTGGTTATGGTTTTCGATAAACTTCATAGCCCATAACGGGCTCAACATAGGCCCACAAAGGTTAAATACAGGTAAAAAACACCTCTTTACTACCATGAAGAAGACTACTTGGCCTTGTCTATGAAGCCCAATTCTCCAAATGACAGGTGTTTTTTACCAGTTTATTACCTTCGTTTTATTCCCCACTAGGTGATAAAGTGGTATATACTAACTTCTGACTATGTCGGGCTTTATAGTAAAAAATTTAGATAAAAGTCACCTTTTTTGTTGGGGGTAGTATTAAAAACACTGAAAGGCAAATGCATCACATAAACAATTCCAATTCAATATACAAATCCCTAAGCTTTTCTGCAGTAGCAGTACTGTAAAACCCCATTTTAAAATTCCTCAAACATGATTTAAAAGGTTGGAATATTTTATACGACTGATCAGTATCCAATATAATTACTGTGTGTAAATAATATACAACTGATTTAGAATTTGATTAACGTTTAAATCAAAAAATCAAATCAAATGAATTAAATCAGACCATCCTTGCTGTTATTAAAATAAATTTTTTACATGCAACTTATGTTTCTTTGGCCCAATATAAGCTTAACGATATGGTATGTATTAATGTTGCACCTGTATAATTTCTTTTTAATTTGCTTTATTACCTCACAAACGTTTCGACACCGTAACTATTAACAAAATTAGCTTTGTCTTCGAGTAATCCAGAGAAGGAATGTAATTAAACTCTACCTAAACTTAACTACAATGTGACCATAAATACGAGAAATGTTTGCTAATGTATATGCAAAGAGGTTCAACGTTAATTATGTCAAACTACACAACAAGACCCCTAGTAATAGCCTAAGTTTAATTGTAGAATCCGCAAACTAATCTCACCTTAGGTCACTAAGATACTTGGCGGTAAACCAATAAATAATAAGGAATCCCCTCCTCCCCTTTTTAGGAGAAGTCTGATTAAAGGAGCGCATCAATTTATATACAGAGTGTCCTAAAAATACGTGTACAACGTTTGACGACAGACTCCTGACGTCAAAATAGGTCGATCTAAGCCGACTTAGTTATATCCAAAATTGTCTCGTTTAGCCGGTAGAGGGCGTCAAACATTTGTAAAAATATTGGTTTTTCCTAAATTACGTGAAAACCTGCTTTTTTTTATGATCGAGCACAAGCACTATAGGAAAAATCCTTTAAGGCGCTCTGGGAGCTGTGCGTGTGCGAAGAAAGCGATTCACGTTTTTCTGGAATCGTTGGAGGTTGTATTCGGTTGGAAACACGGTCTCAGAAAGGCCGTTCCACTAAGATGACGTCCTCCAAATGAAAGAGTTCTGAAACAATGATGTTCGGGGTGTACTAAGTTGAACCACATAGGGATGGGCGGCAGTGGTTCGTCGTGTGTTTCTGCTATGCATTACTCTAGGTGGAATCGAGCGGGCAATATCTGTCGAACACTTGTCATGGAAATATATGTAGAAGAGAGTCAAATCACCTACCTGACTTCGATGTTCTAAGCTGTCGAGGTTCTTAGTCAGCTCGTGGTCGCCGATTAGACGAACGGCTCTCCTTTGGATGGAATCCAACAACCGAAGGGTATGCTTCGGTGCAGAACTCCAGATATGAGAGCAGTATTCCAGTGATGATCGAATCTGGGCTTTATAGAGTGTCAAAAGTTGTTGAGGTGTACACAAATTTTTGGTACGGAAAAGTATACCGAGCTTCTGAGAAGCTGCCCTGGCGATTGCCACAACGTGATTATGCCAAGACATATTTCCTCCCAGGTTGACACCCAGCAAATAATAGACGAAGTCAGTGGAATTGCGTGTCCTGCCATAACGATATCGGGTTCTGCAATGTTAACCTTCTTAGAGAAAACTGCTGCCTGGGTTTATTGAGCGTTAAATTCGACTTGGTTACTGTCACCCCAAGACAAAATTTCTTCCAGGTCTTTATTGAGACGTGATACCTCATGTTGTCTGCGAAGATGTGCGTCAGCAGCTGATGTTTGAGATTTCAAAGTAAAAGATGAGATAAGTGTGCTGTCGTCAGCAAAGCTATATATTGGATTTTCTGTTTTCGCTAGAAGGTCGTTAATGTACAGTAAGAAGAGAGTGGGGGATAATATGGACCCTTGAGGAACACCAGCATTAATGGTGAAGGTGTCTGAGAGAAACCCGTAAATCGCCACTTGCAGAGAACGGTCCTTGAGGAAGCTAGACAACCATGAACAAAATCGTCCGGGCATACCATAAGAACGCAGTTTACTAATCGATTTTAATGATTTTTCGTATGTAGACTAATACTATAAAATGACGTTTTCTGGTAGTATAGTCACCGGCTGTAAATAAGTGAAAGTGTTATAAAAGTGATATAATACGTCAACATCTCTCCTCATTTTTTATTTTTGTATAGTGACTGGATGTATTTGGAAGCTATTTTACCTCTTTAATATTTTTCGCTGAATGAGCTGTTTTGCCAGAAGAAAATATTTACAATATTTAGTATTATTAGTAATAATAATAAAATCAAATTACCTGTAACAATAATTTTTTAAGTGACCTTGTTGCTATGGCATTTAATAATTTGACAAATTGTCACCAGTCTATGAAATTTACTCAAGAATACGATCAACATTCTTGAATTACAAGTTCACTTTACCATTAAAAATGGAAAATTATACGAACTCTGAGAAGGTTGATATGCTCCTGGTATAAATACGGGTTTTGTCAAGGAAATGGGCGTCAGAGTGTTAGCGTTAACATGTAGAGGTTTCCTAACCGTCGAATACCAAACCACCAAACATTTGCCAATATCGAGCGTCATCTTCGGGAAACGGGCAGCTTTGAGAAAAACTTTGAAGGCAGGGGTCGTATGCGAACAACTCGAACTGTGGAAACAGAAGAGATGATTCTGGAAAGAGTTGAAGAAGAACCAAGTACCAGTACCCTTCGCTTAGAACGTGAGTTACATGTTCCTAAAACGATTGTCAATGAGGTTTTAAAAGAACAGTTGTTACATCCGTGCAAAAAGTCCAGGAACTTTTACCGACTGATCCCCCCATGCGGCTTACATTTTGCCAAGATGGCGGTCATTTTACACATTTGCTTAAGGTGGGAGTATCAACATGCTTGCCAACCTATAACCTATTTCGCGTAGATTTATTTATGTTATCTAGCTTTTGTACAAAATTTAAAGAAAATCAGTATCGACTTGATGTTCTGTAGGTAATAATTGACATATTTAATAAATATCAAGGAATTTCATAACTTATTTTAGGAGAATTGTATAGCAAAAAATATCGGGTAAGATTTTTTTTAACATTATTATGTCATTGTCACTCATTGTTTTTTCACTATACAATTCTCCCAAAATTAGCAATGAAATAAATTGATATTTTTGTAATATATTAGATACTACCTAAATAATGTACCGACGATATAGATTTTCTTTAAATGTTAGTTATTAAAATAAAAAACTCAAAAAATCAACGCGAAATAGGTTATAGGTTGGCAATAGATTGAATGACGTTAAGAATTCAACCTTAAGGTAGGAGTATCAACATGCTTGCCACCCTATAACCTATTTCGCGTAGATTTATTTATGTTTTCTAGCTTTTACACAAAATTTAAATAAAATCAGTATCGACTTGATATTCTATACGTAATAATTGATATATTTAATAAATATCAAGGAATTTCATAACTTATTTTAGGAGAATTGTATAGCGAAAAATATCGGGTAAGATTTTTTTTAACATTATTATGTCATTGTCACTCATTGTTCTTTCACTATACAATTCTCCCAAAATTAGCAATGAAATAAATTCATATTTCTGTAATATATCAGATACTACCTAAGTAATGTGCCGACGATACTGATTTTATTTAAATGTTAGTTTAAAAAATAATAAACTTGAAAAAACAAAGCGAAATAGGTTATAGGTTGGCAATAAATTGAACGACGTTGAGAATTCAACCTTAAGTAATGTTTTTGTTTTACTTAGTTTCTTACAATACATACTTTCAACTTTGTTGTACTTTGTTTTGTTTTTATTGTAAATAATTGATGTATTCAGGTAATGGTAAATATTTTCTTCTGGCAAAACAGCTCATTCAACGAAAAATATTAAAGAGGTAAAATAGCTTCCAAATACATCCAGTCACTCTACAAAAATATCTGGGTTGTCATAACGCCGTTCATATAAAAAATGAGGAGAAATGCTGACGTATTATATCACTTTTATAACACTTCCACTTATTTACAGCCGGTGACTATACTACTAGAAAACGTAATTTTATAGTATAAGTCTACGTACTAAAAATCATTAAAATCGATTAGCAGGTTTTCACGTAATTTAGGAAAAACCAATATTTTTACAAATTTTTTACGCCCTCTACCGGCTAAACGA
The DNA here is from genome assembly GCA_963969555.1 of Polydrusus pterygomalis. Classification (NCBI taxonomy): domain Eukaryota; kingdom Metazoa; phylum Arthropoda; class Insecta; order Coleoptera; family Curculionidae; genus Polydrusus; species Polydrusus pterygomalis. The sequence goes on from OZ018375.1 coordinate 75,041,193, forward strand.
GACAATTTCGGATATAACTAAGTCGGCTTAGATCGACCTATTTTGACGTCAGGAGTCTGACATCAAACGTTGTACACGTATTTTCCGGACACCCTGTATAGAGTAGTACCCCATTTCTTTAGCAGTTAAATTTAAAATATATTTTCTAAAACAAAACCCTACACCTGAGACCAATATTGTATACCCCACACCTAACACCAGTATCCAGTTCTGGTATATTGTATCTGTTTATAAAAATATTTTATATCATTTAATCTTTGGTTAAAATGGGTTGTCGATACAGTTGTACCCACATACGCAAAATTCTCTAAGGCCTAGCTAACATCTAAAATGCATAGAACAAATATTTGCAATAATGGAATGTAATAATTTTTACTTCATTTTTAGATGATGATAATTTTAAGAACTATTTTTGTGGGAAAGAAAGAAAAAACTTAAAGTCTTCCTCCACAAAAATTAATAGAATAAGAATATTCAAAAGTCTCTACATGTTTCGAACGTAGAAACGTTCATCATCAGGAGACAGAAAATTTATTTAGTGCTGATGGTTTTAGCAGAAGAGAAAATGGTGAAGAACGTTAATGGAGCTTGTGGGGTACTGAGCTTAAAACCTCAGTACCCCACAAACTCTTCTGTCGTATATAATTTCATTACCTTAATAATTACAACTAATTTTGTCCTCCCAATGTCTTAGACATACCTATACTTAAAAATGTTTTTAAAGGATTTTAAAAATTTTTTCTGCGACACTTTCTTTTTAGAAAGGTTTTTCTTCCTTCCCAGTTTATTTGGTTGGTTTATACGCCATTTACTCTTCACTTCTCACATTCTCAGTATGTTTTAACTTACATCAATTTCTCTATATTATTTCTCTTTTACACATATAAAAAAAATTTTAATTCCATAAAAGCTCCATTAAGGTTCTTCACCATTTTCTCTTCTGCTAAAACCATCAGCACTAAATATTTTTTCTGTCTCCTGATGGTGAACGTTTCTACGTTCGAAACATGTAGAGACACTTACTGAATATTCTTATTCTATTAAATTTTGTGGAGGAAGACTTTGAGTTTTTCTTTCTTTCCCATACTTTCAACTCCACTTTAAGCATGGACTATTTCTTTAAACTATTTTTGTGCTCATTGTTTCATTATTTCTTGAAGCACAGGCACAGTAGTTATATTGATCGTTTTTTAAAAAGGTTACCATAGCTGATAAGAACTTAAGGCATCCATGGTTAGTTTGTCGCCGAGTTGAATATTTCGGAAGATTTTGAATATTTCGTGGATTAGTGCTTCACAGCTGTCTAAGCTATAAGAGACGGTTGCGTCCCTTTCACCACAAAGTCTAAATCAATGGGTCCATTGTAGATTTAAATTTGCTGAAGGTGTTGCTACAGTGACAATAGCTTGTTAGCAAGCCAGTTATTTCTTTTAACTGGGTGCGCTTTAGGATTAGCATTCTAATTGATAGTTTCTTCGAGAATTTACCATTAACGGCCCATGCGGGTGTTTGACCAGGTGTACCGTTCTATCGAGATAGATATTGATTTTGCACCCATCTGTCTAATGTTATTTTATTTGACTGTTTTGATATTCCAAGGGCGGGTTCTAATCTATCTATCTAATTTTTTATATCCTTTTATTCTTGAGTGGTTTGTGCCAGATCTTTCAGATCATTGAGGCACTCTATTGTAACCTTTGATTTAAATTGGCCGAAGTTCGCAGCCTTAAGGGCATCCATCCATCCATCCAAACCAAATTTATTTAAGATTTATATTTCATTAATATTTAAAGTTAAAAGGAAAATCAGAATAAAACTGCATGTTGAACTAAGTTTAAAAACAATTAAAATAGACTATTCGACAGTGGACACCTGGAGACTTTAAAAATCTTTCTCACTAAAGCATTTTAAATTAGATTGATATTTGCGTTTGTTCGGGTTTGACTATAAGAATAAGTAATGTAAGGTTGCAGAACGATTTTATTCAAGAATTAAACTAGACAAGTAGCAGAGTGCGTAGCGATGGATATGACGAGAAGAAAGGAAATAGTTGATTCTTTTTTCATGGGTTCAATACTCCAACTGATTGTTGGCGTTGCCTAGCCTTACTCTCGCAAGAATTGTATCACTGATTTTTGTAAGTGATTTTCACTACTTGCGATTTTTATTACTTTTCAAAAGTAATTTGATTTTTTCATTTCGGCAGATCCTAGCCTTATTAATCAGCCATGATATGGTGAAAGAAGAATGAAAAAATCCTCTTCTGTAACCAGATAACTTTTACTGTGACATAAGCAAACTTAATTATTCAAATCATTTTCATACTATTAAAGTGGCATTACAAACCCAATTCTGGCTTATTCTTGATTTACTAAACCGATTGTGATTAAACAATCATTTCTGCATTATTAATAACATATATACATGTGCCGACTCGACTTCGCGGCTGCGACCGAGTAGGCATAAACCGCTCGCACGGTGTGATTCATCACCCTAAAAAGGAGTACACGCATTGAATCGACTCGGACCGGTCGACTCGGAAAAGAGCAGTCGGAAATTTTTGATATTCATGTAATTAAATTAGACCCCGCGCCCTGAGTCGGACCGGTCGACTCGGATCGGTCGACTCGACCCCATGATGTTTGCTATTCCGACTGCTCTTTTCCGAGTCGACCCGTCCGAGTCGATTCAATGCGTGTACTCCTTTAATCCAACTTTAACTTGTTGGCGCTGGCGTTCGTAGCAAATCTGTAGCGGTGACGACAAGCCGATAATATTTTATTACTTATATCACGTGCTAATTGGCAGCTTTCAAAATTATTGTCAAAAGTGCGAACCGAACGCCAACTTCCATGTTTATAAATGTCGATTACGAAAGTCAAAGACAAACGCTTCTTTAGAAAACTTAAACACCCTCTTATCCTGACGCCACCAATGCGTATACGAATGTTCGGCAATTCTGCTGATATTTGGTACCTAATAATCGTGTACGAATGTTCCCTTTGGACGCCATCTACACATTACTCTTTAAGAAGCGAATATTTGCATTTAGCAATTGGGTTCTTTAATGTGTATTAATTTACCAACTCAAGACGGGAAACATTCGTGTTCGGCTTAATATTCGTTAACGAACACGAATTCTTTATCCACAAATGCCCTTAAATCAAATATTTTTAAACGAATAAGGCAAGTGTGGTGCCGGGGTTTGCCTAAAATCAACAAGGGAGCCAATATTTGACTACCTTAAATTTTCCAGGGGATTTTCTATGTTACCGAGCCAAAGCACAGACAATATATTATATATCTATAGGAAATGGAGCCGTACCAAACTTCAAACTTCTTTCTTTAACATTAATGGTTGATCTACTAAGACGATATTATTTGCGTTTGCGTTATTTTAAAAAAAGTAAATCTCTTTTAATCAAATTGTTTTATGTATGTACAGTTGACGACATATAAATTCGTACACTCCTCCCATACATAACTCAATTACAACAAAATTGGGTAAAACGGGTTTCTCATCTTGCTGCTTATACCTGGATAGAATACCAGCTATGTACATAGCTGTAAATTATTGTATGTACGATTTTTTACCATAAGTAATAATGGTTATTTCTAATAATTTTTTTGTTTAAATTACAGCCGCGAAATAAAAAAATTATAAAATAATACCAGGAAAACTACAAAAGTATAAAGCCAAAAAGGGTAAATTTATTAACAAACAACAAACAAAATACTAATATTTAATTGCTGCGCCGTTGGATTCTAACACTAATCGTAATCTTCTTGACATTGACAAAATAATACTTCTGGTGTAATCAGGAGTTAGCCCTTCCAAAATTTTTGCTATTTTTATCAAATAACTCCATTTCATTCTGTAGTTTAAAATTTATTTTGTAGATTTTTTTTTACCATCAATCCCCAAACATTTTCAATTGGATTTAAATCAGGACTTCTTGAGCAGCAAGGCAGATATGTTACATTGTTTTGTCTATACCAGTTTCCTATGTTTCTTGCAGTATGCACAGGGCAGTTATCCTGCTGCAATATAAAAGTATTTCCTTCAAAAACTCTCGCGGCAGAAGGAAGAAAAACATTTTCCTCAAAATCTGAAGATATATAATACTGTTTAGTGTTCCACCAATATTCCAGCATAAACCTGCACCGTAAACACTTATCCATGCCCACACATTAATGGAGAAACGTCCACTGGTTTGCTTTTTTTGTATGTTGTATTTTGAATTGTGTATACTTCTCATCATAATATCGGGAATTTGGTGGTCTATATACTCGAATCCTTTCATTATATGTATACTGAAAAGTTTTCTCATCGGAAAAGATAACATTTTGCCAAAAAAAAATCATTTTTTGGTAAATATTGCGTAGCAAACCCAATTCTTTGTTCGTTATCACTATTTTTTAAAAATGGTTTGGATGCAGCTGCTCGATTTTTTAATTCGGAAGTGTTCCTTACTCGGCGTTGCGCAGTTCTAGATGAAGCAGGAAATCCTGTTATACGCATAGCGGGTACAGCAGTTTCAAATGGATTTACCCTTAAATACTCCACCAAATTTCGGTCTTCTTCATTTGATGATTTTCTATTATTTAAAGCAGACCCAACAGACATTTCAAGTGTTTGATGATAGCGCCATTTTTTTGCAATTCCTTGAACAGTCCTTCAAGGTACTGTAAAATGATCGGCTATTTTTCTATAAGACCACCCTATTTCTACTAAACATATTATTCTTGCTTTTTCAATAATACTTAAATGAGGCATTTTTACATCAAATAAGATGATGACAATACTTTGACAGATATCATGATAACAATTAACACGTTACAAAGGTAATAAAGGTAAAAAGTTGCATTTACAGTGTCACAGTTTAGTGTACAAAATTATTCTTGGTCAACTGTACATTGCTATACCTATTTACTACACACAGGTGCAGTTCGTAAATAAAACTTAATCGTTTTTTTTAACTACAGCCGTTTTAAAATTTGGTTCGTTCAGAGTTATCGCCTTGCCCAATATTCCCCTAGCGTGCCCGGTTACAGGAAAATCAAATTTACATATTGCGTTGGGTGGAGCTTTAATTTCGACGAACATAGTAAACTAATCTAAAGCAGGATAAGTTTAAGACTTGTAAAATTTGTCATTGGAGGAGCTACTCAGATTAAATACTATCTAGGCAGAAAATTAGTTTTACCAATTCGTACAAGGCTCTAGAAATGTAAAGCCTTAAAGGTCTCATAAATCTTGAATGGTATATTATTAAATTTTAGTTTATGTGGGAACAAATAACTAAAAACTAACAAATAAGGCAAAATCAGAGAAATGGCTCTTTTTTGATAGAAATTTTCTTTAGCGTATACAGGGTGTTTCAATTAAAACTGCCAGGCCAATTATTTCGAAAACTAAAAGTGACATGAAAATTCTCTGTATGCCAGTTTTTAGCCTCTATGCCCAACTAGCAATATGGATATCCAAAACGACAAAAGTATTATATAGGTGTTCGTTAGTGCTATTTAAAGAATACTTCAGTTCTATAATGCCAATAGTTAAAACCATTCTAGCGAACGAACCAAATTATCCCATAATATAGTTGTTGTTGTTGTTGTATATTAAGACAATACAACTCTTACAGAACTACTTTAAAACTATTTTATAGACGTTCATAATCTTAGAAATTGTCACTATTATAAAATTCTTATAACATTAAAATTTATCTTATTAGAATAAAATGTTTACTAACACCGCGTTATACAACTTAACCTCATTTCCGTTTATAGAACAAAAATGACGATAAACAAGTTTAAATTAAATCAAAACATGCTTTATTGTTGAAGAACATACAATTTCATTGACAAAGTGTAGATAATAAAATAATATATTCTAGATCCTACCTAAAAATAGAGGTGAAAACAGAGAAGAGGACAAACACATCCTTAAAATTCACAAGTAGTTAAGTCAACAAACTATAAAATAAAATAAATCCTCTTACTTAATTACTTTGGACATGGTTGGCTCATAATGGTCCCAAAATTTAAAAATGGGTTTCGACTTTTGACTAGTATTACCTAGGTACCTACCTAATTAAGAGTTGGCAACCTTTCAAAAACGGTATAGATGGCGTTCATGTAAGGTTTCTTTAGCGCCTACATAGGCAACATTACACCACTAAAGTCTTGTATAATGACCCAAAAAGAACCAAACGACTTTTTAGCGTATAATTAGACAATATTATTCAACCAAAGCGTCGTATAATGACGAAAAGAGAACGAAAACATTGTATTAAAAATCCGCCATATTTTTCACTTCCTTTCGCTATCTCAACTGACGCCATTATGCAAATGTTATTTTCTTAAACAAAAAATACACGAAAATTATCAATTTTTTTTAGACCAAGACCATAATTATATAATTATTCTATCATCCACTTATTAAATCTGGTGTAAAATATACTGCAGATTAAATTTTTACTTTTTTTGTTAAATATTTGTTATCGTAATAAACCCAAATTTACGACAAAGAGAAGGCGCTTGCATTTTTTACTGTAAAAGAATATATATTTTGTCAGAAAAAGTTGCCGGGCACATAAGATTCGTCATTTAATGCCGTTTGTCAAAGATTCTATCATTACAAAATATTTTTTATTAGAAATATTCCATCGCCATTTTAACTTATAAATGTTATCCATATTATTTTGCAAGACCTGGGTTATACAACAATTTTGCGATATTTTGGTGTAGTTCAACATCATAAAATTAAATTGTTGTTTAAAATAAATGTAATTTATAAGGCAGCACAAGAGGATATCTATATAACAGTTTTATAAGTGTTATTTAAATATACCTATATGAATTGTATAATGACTGTATAGCCTTACAATACAGACACTATAGAATTAAAATATTTTATGAAAATGGGCCTTTTTTGGTTGTATAGCTATCGTATTACGGTTTAAAAACCCCTTTAAAAATAATTTGGTTTTATCAACTTTCCTTGTGTAGTGGTTTATACAATCATTATAAATATAATTTTGCTAGTTGGGATGATTGGCTTCACAACTGTGTAAAAAATGTTTTTGAATAATACAAGATGTAGGTGGCGTCACGGTGCAAAGAAATTTTTCGATGACAGGAACTTTTAAATGTTGTCGTTCTTAAAGATAACTTATTTTTGATCAAATTATGTCCAATAAAAAATTTTGATAAATCCAACATGAAAGGAAATATTTGGGGTTAAGTTTTTTTTTAAATAATTTTAACAAGTAATTTAATTATAAATATCTTTAATATCCTTTAGCAGATTTTAATTTAATTTTGGTGATGATAATTTAAGTGATAAAACGCTCGTGTAGCGCTAAATAATTACGTCCAGTGACGTCTCAGGGGGCCGCCTTAACAAATAATATTGGCACAAAATAAGACGCCACTGAGTTTTTGGTAATTTTTATATTTTTTCGGATTAAGCAACTAAAAATATCGGTTTTTTGTCTGTCAAATTGTTTTCACTAAAATTATCATCATGAAAATTAAATTAAAATCAGCTAAAGGATATTAAAGATATTTATTATTAAAATACTCGTTAAAATTATTCAAATAAAAAACTTAACCCCAAATTTATCCTTTCATATTGGATTTATCAAAATTTTTATGACACATAATTTGGTCAAAAATTAATTGTCCTTAAGAACAACATTTAACAGTTCCTGTAATCGAAAAAATTCTTTACACCCTGGCGAGACCTACATCTTGTATTATTCAAACAAATTTTTTACACAGTTGAAGCCAATCAGTAAAACTGGCGTTTACAGAATTTACATGTCGCTTTTAGTTTTCGAAATAATTGGCCTGGGAGTTTTAATTGAACCACCCTCTATACCCGGTGTCCACGGAAGGTGGCTCGCCCCTCTAACTTTTTTGTTTTTTAAGATAATGAAATAAAATTCGGGGGATTTGTATACGACATAAAACTGCATTTTTTGACAGGTGACTCAACATTATGGAACTTCCGGTTTAACCGGAAGTGACATAAACTTTCGATTTTTAAATGGGACACCTGGTATATTTTTACTTTTTTGGACTCCATATGATATTCTAAATACGACGATGTGTCACTTGTCACTTTTTGTCACCAAGAAAATATTTTTTTTCCAAATTTATTGTTTAATCACTTATTTCAGTTCTTTAATCTTGGGAAAAATACAATTTTACTATTTTTGGTCCAATGCTACTATGTAAAATTTAATTTTTAAAGTTGTATAACTTTTTTTTTTTTAAAAGGCAACATGGTGGCTCGTCGGGTTAAGAAAACAGAGGATTTTATTACGATTATTTTGATATTATTCTTACACTATTAGGTTTTAGAAAAGCTGCCATTAAAAACTTTAAAAAGTTAACTTAGAACTTTCCTAAAATGAATTTTGAGAATAAATTTAGATTTAAATGCATCAAGTAGCCTGTGACCAGCAAAACTGATAAATCAAAATCATGCCTTGAAGAAAATTGAAATGAAGACAGCTTCTGTCAAAGTAAATTAGTTTGTTGTTTAAAAAACATGGAAAATAATAGTTTTACAAGGAGTAAAAAAGTTGATATGTTATTAGTGTAGAATGTAGAAATAATTCAACCGATGCGATGCTGCACGACTTTACGCACAAAGATATTTTAATCGGCGTCATCCAACTAGGCACTATTAGGTACCCAAAACTGGTTCCGAAGATGCGAAATGAGCCTGACAATAATAATATATCAACTTTTTCATTCCTTGTAAAACTATTATTTTCCATGTTTTTTTAAACAACGAACTAATTTACTTTGGCAGAAGTTGTTGGCATTTTAATTTTCTTCAAGGCATGATTTTGTTTTATCAGTTTTGCTGGTCACAGGCTACTTGATGCATTTAAATCTAAATTTATTATCAAAAGATGCTTCATTTTAGGAAAGTTCTAAGTTAACTTTATAAAGTTTTTTAATGGCAGATTTTTTAAAACCTAATAGTGAATGGTATCAAATTAATCGTAATAAAATTATCTTTTTTCCTAACCCGACGAGCCACCATGTTGCCATTTAAAAAAAATGAGTTATACAACTTTAAAAATTAAATTTTACATAATCGGCGTTGTGGTCTAGTGGTCAGCGCAGCGGCCTCTCAGATTGAAGGCCCGGGTTCGTTCCCCGGTGCCAGCAAAAAAAAACGTCGATGTTAAATTTGGAATTTGGTTTAAGAGCAGCGCCGTCTTTCGGAAGAGACGTTAAACTCTGGGTCCCGTGTCATGGATGTTGGCACGTTAAAGAACCCTAAATTTTTTTTTTAAATGGTACACCCTATATATTTTTAGCTTTTTAGAATCTCCTAAAACTTCTGAATATTTTTCTTATAATATGTCTTACACCTAAATATAATAGTTTTCGAAATAATCGCATTTTACCTAAGCGGCTACATTCAAATATAAATTCTAGATTTCAGTAAAGTTTTTAGGTGGCCGTGAATTAGGCGGTCGCGGAGAAACAAAAACTATGCCTATTAGTGACAGTTACTGACATATTAAGTAAATATAACATTTTTTTTGATAAAGATGCCTTATTCAGAAAGGGAAAAACAAGTAGTTAATTTTGCAAATATTTATTAAAGCAAACAATAGCGGTAAATTGGCTAAACGGAAACTGCGTAGAATTATTCGCCGGGTCCACGTTTCAGACAAAAAAACATTTCATCAAATCTATGAAAAGTTTCAACAGACATCTAGCCTAGCGAGAAAAAAGAGAACAATGAAAAGAGACGAAAATGGTGATTTAAATATACTACTAAAAAGTATATGAAATATGAAATACAAAATTAAAAATAATTTTTAAATTTAATGTCTTAACAATAAAGAAAAACTTTTGGTAATTACAAATCAAATTGCTCAACTGGGCCACCGTTATCTTGAATACATTTGTTATACGTTTTTCGTAACCTTCGTAATGCGGCGGTGATAGATTGAGAATAATCTTCATTCAGAATTCGAATTTCTGCTCTAATAAGTTCTTTTAAATGTTCAGTGCTTTCAATGTTATTTGGATTCATTCGATCCTTTAGTGTTCCCCATAAAAATGCATCCATCGGCGTCAAGTCAGGGCTGTTAGGTGGCCATTGTATTGGTGCATTCCGTCCAATCCATTCATTGAACCTTTGATTAAGGTAATTTGTAACAGCTACTACACTGTGAGGTGGAGCGCCATCTTGTTGAAAGACGATGTTTCGCTCTTGTTCCAACGGAAGCACATCAAAATAGTCATCTAGCTCGTGTTGGAGAAAATTCAAATAACCTTCTCCATTTAAAGTACCGTTAAAAAATGGGGACCTATTATTTTGTTGTTTAAAATTGCACACCACACATTAATAGTTTGACGTCCTTGAAATTTAAATTCCTTGTAGCAGTGGGGATTTACTGTGGCCCATTGTCTGCTATTTTTTCTGTTTATCATGCCACTAGTTGAAAATGATGACTCGTCGGTCCAAAATACATTTTCGAAATAACTGGGATTTACATAAATTTTTTCCATCATAGTTTGGCAAAATTCAACTCTTTTTTCTCGCTGTCTCTTCGTTAATTTTGTTACAGGCCTAATTTTGAATGCTTTATATTCATATTTTTTAGGAGTGTTTTGAACCCTTCCATAAGAGGTATTCTTTAAATCATCAAGCTCTTCCTTTAAACATTTCGATGCTGTTCTTAAAGAAATGTTTGGAGATTCTTCAACTTTTAGTTGTATATTTAAATCACTATTTTCGTCTTTCGTCTGTTCTCTTTCTTCTCGCTAGGCTAGAGGTTTGTTGAAACTTTTCATAGATTCGATGGAATGTTTTTTTGTCTGGAACGTGCATCCGGGGATTAAATCTACGCAGTTCCCGTTGAGCCAATTTAACGCTATTGTTTGCTTTAATAAATGCTTGCAAAATTACTTGTTTTTCCCTTTCTGAATAAGGCATCTTTATCAAAAAAATTTTATATTTACTTAATATGTCAGTAACTGTCACTAATAAACTTAGTTTTGGTTTCTCCGCGACCGCCTAATTCACGGCCACCTAAGAACTTTACTGAAATCCAGAATATTTATATTTGAATGTAGCAGCTTAGGTAAAATGCGATTATTTCGAAAACTATTATATTTAGGTATAGGACATAATAAAAGAAAAATATTTAGAAGTTTTAGGAGATTCTAAAAAGCTAAAAATATATAAGGTGTACCATTAAAAAAAAAATTTTAACCTATGACTCATTTCTGCAATACCCTGTAAATAGCTTACATGATTCTGTACAACTTTTATATTTAACATTTTTATCTAATGCAAAAACAAAAAAAAGTTAAGAGGGGGGACATTATAAATGATCACCGTGTACGTGCTGAAAAGCCAATATAATTAATTCACTATCTTCTATCTTGATTATTATGCTTACTTGTTTTAACTCCTGAGACGCGTCAATTTTAGAATCTGAAATTGACACCTACAATGTACATATTTCATCCCTAAATTTAATCCCCTTCGAGTGACAGTTGAAAACCCCAAATTTTTAAATCGGCAACCGGTGATACCACATCAAAAATGCCGTGGTTTAAAATTTGATTTTACAATTTTTTTGACTCGAAGGGGATTGAATTCGGGAATAAAAATTTTACTTTAAAGGACGTCATTTCGGAATCTGAAAAACTGACGTGTCTTGAGATTTTTGTAACACAAGCACAATAAGTTTAGTAAATAAAACCAAAACGCTTACCAAATAAAAACATTTCTATATTTAAAATTTTTCTTTAAATCCCTTCTTTTTTTAAAAAATATCTCAAAAGGCACTACTAAACATAACCTTACATATTAATTAATTAGTTAATTATCTTGACAACTTTAGATATCTAAACTCATACCGAAGTTTATCGGTAAACTTATTTTTTGGAAATTACCTCTCAGGCAACGATTAGTGTTGCCGCCAGAGAAGGCCTTCTCTCGTCTCCTCTCGTCAGATAAGATTAAATTAGTCTCTCGTCTCAAAGAAAAGGGCACTTCCCTCGCTTAAGAGAACATTTTTTCTCGTCTCGGCTCGCTTCTCTCGTGATAGAAACCAAATATGGGAAGAGAAATTCAAGAAGGATCTTTGAAAAAATTCGACGAAATCTTCTACTCATTTCACGGAAAACCTACTGTCACTGTAGCCAGTTGCCACTGAGAGGGAAATAGAAAAAGGATCATTATCAACAAGTGTTGACGAATTTAGGGCTGGCTTATATAAAAAAAAAAACGAACAGAGGTAGCAAGAGCCGAATATCAACGGAGGAAGAGCTAGTACCAATATTTTAAAATGGTAGGGTGACCATGAGGAAATACATACAAATCTTGCTGAAATGGGTAGGGATATACTGGACATACCTGCCGCCAATGTTCCTGTTAAAACACTGTTCTTAAAATTAGGACTTACTTACTTACTTACTTACTCCGTAGCGCTACAGCCCCTGGTGGGCTTTGGCTGACTCGACGACTTGCCTCCATCCATCTCGATCGGTCATAAGCTCCGTGCCATTTTCGACGCCCAATTTTCTCAGATCCGCCGTAATGTTGTCACGCCACCTTAGTCTGGGCCTTCCAAGTGGTCTTTTCCCCTCTGGGGCTTTCTGCCATACCAGTCGTATTAGCCTATCTTCGGGTTGCCTGCATACGTGTCCTGCCCATCTAAGCCGTTGAGCCTTTATTATGTTGCACAGATCGGTTTCGTCGTATAGCTCTCTCAGTTCTGCATTCGTTTTACTTCTGTGCTGCTGCGTCTGTGGATCCTTTGTCGGGCCGTATATTTTCCTAAGTATTCGTCTTTCAAATCTTCGGCTGACCTCCTCATTTCTTACCGATAGCGTCCACGATTCGCAGCCGTACATGATGACCGGCCTAATGACAGTTTTGTATATTTTAATTTTGGATCTTCTAATAACTTCTTTGGATCCAAATACGTTCTTAAGGGCATAAAAGCAGTTGATTGCGGTTTTTAGTCGGTAATTTATTTCCTCGCTGATGTTATTGTCGGCTGTAATGATCGAGCCCAGGTACTTGAACTGTGTGACATTTTCAAAGTTGTAGTCATTCATTGTCAGATTTTGTCCCACTCTCCCTCTACCTGTCCTAGAGATATGCATGTATTTGGTCTTGCCTTCGTTGATCCTTAGACCCATTTTAGATGCCTCGTGTTCCAGTTTAACAAACGTTTCTTTCCGATTTATTACGCTAGTTTCGACCACGTCGATATCATCTGCATAAGCAAGTAATAGTTGTGAACCATTCGTTTGGAACAGCTTTATTTCGATTTTGGAGTCCCTTACGACTTTCTCCAGGGCAATATTGACAAGAGTAGGGGACAGTGCGTCACCCTGCTTTAGTCCCTGAATACGTCCGACATATCGCTCCCAACTTTTACTTGGCATCTGGACCCTTCTACACAAACTCTGGTTAGTCTTATAATTTTATGAGGTATCCCGAATTCTGCCATTGTCTCCCAGATCTTAACTCTTTTCACACTATCATAGGCCTGTTGAAAATCTATAAACAATTGGTGTAGCTGCCTATTAAATTCCCAGCTTTTTTCTAGTAGTTGTCTAATTGTAAAAAGTTGATCGGTTTGTCCGAAAGCCGCACTGATAATCTCGTATTATTTCCTCTGTGAAAGGGATAATTCTCGACAGGATTATATTTGATAGCACTTTGTATGCTACGTTTATAAGCGATATTCCTCTATAATTTTTACATACCATTCTGTCTCCTTTTTTGTGTATGGGGATTATTATGCTTTCTTTCCAGTCTTCTGGGATCTTCTTGTTTTTGCATATAATTATTATGAGTTCGTGTATTTTGGATGTTACTGTATTTCCGCCATGCTTCAGGAGTTCGGCGGTTATCGTGTCTCTACCAGGAGATTTATTGTTTTTCAGCTTTTTTATAGCGGTCTCAATTTCTATTTGCGAGGGGTATTCATCTCGCATTTCCGCAGTTTGGAAGTTAGTCGGTTCTTCGTCGTTTGTATAACCTTGATTAAGTAGTTGTTCAAAGTGCTTTTTCCATGTTTGCAGCACTTGGTCTTGCCTGGTTATTAGATCTCCGTTGTCGTCCTTGATGATGTTGTTAGTTCTGGGTCTAAAGCCATTATTTCTTGTTCTTATTATCTTATAGAATTTCCTGGTGTTGTTTCTTCCATCGGCTTCTAGTTCCTGCAACTCCTGATCTTGTTGTTCTCTTTTTTTTATTCTTAGTAGTTTATTCGCCTCTCTTTTTAGTTGTCTGAATTTACTGTTATTGTCTTCAGTAGGATTCTGCATCATCACTAGTCTTGCAGTCTTTCTCTCTTTAAGTATCCTCTCACATTACGGGTCGTACCAGAGATTTCTCTTTTTGATTCTTGGCTTTACTCCCACAGTCTCACTTGCTGCCCTTATAATTGCTTCGGACAGTATTTTCCATCTCGTGTCGATGTCATCTGTATTTGTAATTTCTTGGCTTCGGTGCTCTATTTCCGTCCTGTACCAGCTAAGTACATTCCATGTTCCGATATTCGTTATTCCTTTTCCTTGCTTTGGTCGTCTTTGTTTATCCATCCTGATCCGAGGCTTGTCTTGCGTCTTCACAACCGCCATGTTTTTACGAGGCGAGGTGGTTAGCCTCACGCTCAACCCCTTCTCCTTTATCCGGGCTTGGGACCGGCAGTGACATCCGAGAGAGCTACTCAATCCACTCCCTACATGCCCCAGGCGGAAAAAAAAATCAGGACCCGTAATAAGAAAACATAGGAGTGTAGCCCTAAGAAAATTATATTTGCTAATAAATGATTATTTTGAGTTTCTAAAGTTTTTAATGTTTCAGTAATATCTAAATTTATTTAAAATTGGAAAAAACACTCACTCAAACACATCGATTTTATTTTTTTGCATCTTTAAGATTTCTGAAAATTATACAGGGTGTAACACTCACAATCAATTATAAAACCAACATTTTTTGCTCGAGAGAGATCGAGAGAGGTAAGAGTCTCGTCTCGTCTCGGAGCTTTATTCGAGAGAAAATATCTCTCTCGTCCCGTCGAGAGAGGCAAGAATCTCTCGTCTCGGCGGCAATACTAACCACGATTTCTAGATTTGGGCATTTTACATTGCATCAACCAAAATTATAACAATAAAACAACAATCGGAATCTTTGAGGAACAAAACCCTTCGCTTTTAAATATTAATTTTTAATGTTTGACAGTTGATTTTTTTCTTTACCTTTCATTAAAGAAAAAAGGATTAAAAAAGTTTTTGTTTTTAGTTAACATAAAAAACAAAGTTACCCACCTAGTTTTTGTAAAAGAACAGTTGATTTGTTAGTAATATTGAATTACGAAGCACAAATTAATTATCGTTTGATTCAAAACATACCACAGCACTGACGTATATTAATAGATTGCAACAAATCTTTAAGGAACTTGACAGAACAGAACACAGCATAGGCGATATCTGTTATTTGGATCGAAAATCTCATACATACCTTAATTAAATCCTGCTTCCAAGAGCTGTTTTACAGATGAATTTCTCCATATAAATGCATCATGAGTAGCTCCTGGATATTGTGCATTTACATTTAAAATTTTAAGATCAAAGTCACAAATCTACAAACAATAAATTAAATCATTTTTGTTTCTACCTATATACAAAAAATTATCTGAAATCTTTTAAAACATTAAGAAACTGCCCTATTTTTTTCCACATAAAAACAAAGATAATGTGGGCAATTATTTAGAGACACTTTTAGGCAGCGATTACCAACTGTACATTCTTCGAATGAAAATGTTTTCTGTTAAGGTAATTGTGCTCCTCTTCATGTGGTGCCAATATAGCAATATGGGTACAGTCTATGGCTCCCAAAACACCTGGAAAACCTATTGCTTCCATAAATCTTCCTTTCACTTCCATTTTTTCTGCCACTGTTACAGGGAATTTTACCCATATGGGGCCCAATCTTTCTTCAATAGCATTTGTAACTGCATGTATTGATCTTGACGCAACTGGCTGAGAAAAACTAATGTGGTAATTTTGTCCAAGTGAATATTGATATGACCCTGTTGCATAAAAATGTAAAGTAGCAAAAAATTTTAGAAGCGAAGGAACAGCAACAGCATTGTCAGTTACATCTATATCTTCTGCGATTGAATTGTAAACATATTGTGCCATTTCATGGTTTAATCTAAATGTTCGTTTAAATATAACATCCCTTAGGTTAAAAGGGCTTGATTCTTCCCTCATTCTCCGCCTTTCAATATTAAATAATCGAATTTCTTCCAAATGCTCCTCTCTTTGTAATGCAATTATGTTATTTATATTGACAGGAAACATCTAAAATGAAAGAGTATTTATTTCTAAAACTACCAACAGCACTAGTCTATTACACTATGACCTAGCTTAACTACCATAGCTGCACATTATTCTTAGGTACCTACCTACCTACCTTTATTTGCTTTTTATCAATCAATTAATCGTTAATTCCTTAATTTATAGATAGAAATTTCAAATTGCACACAAAACCATTGACATAATATTATGTCAATGCACACAACAAAACCTTTATACAACGTGAACAAACAAAATATCCCTAAAACATTTCGCGGAAAATAACAAAGTTCCTAAAATTTCTCATAACATTTTTAGACTGAGTAGTACTCGAAATGCGACATGTTGACAAAACCCGACTTTGATCAAAGCGATATCAAGGGGTACACGGAATCATTTTTGCGTGACACCTTGTTTCGACATGTGGAAAACGACACTTGAATTTGACATGTAGAAAGCGCCAGTACACGGAATGGGCGTCCTGTAATGGCGTTATTGCCTTCACCTACCATATACAAAAAAAATTAGTAGAAAGTTTTGAGATATTAGTTTTACTAACCAGTGTATCAATATTAATATTAATATTTGTTGCACAGGAAGAAAAAATAATAACTACCTACTTGTTATGTTTCACAAATTTAATCAGTTTCCTGACACGTGTTTCGGCCCTTTCGGGTCATTTTCAAAGGAGTACAAGAAGATACTAAATTCCACGTGACATTACAAAGGTATGTATATCGTTATGGTAACTATCATGTCATAAAATTAAAATTAGGATTAAAAGATTGAATGGTCAACTGTGGGTTTTCCAAATTTATTAAAGGTACATATATTATAGTATACCATAACGATATAAATATCTTTGTAATGTCACGTAGAATTTAGTATCTTCTAGTACTCCTTTGAAAATGATCCGAAAGGGCCGAAACACGTGTCAGGAAACTGATTAAATTTGTGAAACATAACAAGTAGTTATTATTTTTTCTTTCTGTGCAATGGAACCACAGTTTCACCACGCATGTAGCCCAACACAAATTAATTAATATTTGTTCTTGACAAACGATGCAACTGAGTAAGTGACTTATCAGACAGAAAATATTTACCTTTTGACTATGGAGAACTAGAGGGTAGGAGGCCGATCGACAATGGCACCATTTTCAATTTCTGTAACCGTTTTTCAGTTAGTTCGCTAGTTGGCCGATAGATGCTCTCGATACGCAGGTGGACTGGTGTCGTCTTATTTTTCTTCGTTTTTGACTTTCACTTTTGACAATTGACATTTTATTTTTCAAATTAACAAATAACGTTTGACGACAAGACAAGACAAATATCGTTGTATTGTAATTGATTTCCATATTTATAATGAATAATGGTACAATTTATAAAAGTAGAGTTTGCTTTGTGTCGGGGTGTAAGACATCAGGATCTTCTTCACAGAGGAAACGCAGCCAAATAAGTCTCTTTCTAGCTCTAAAGGTAAGCTGTTAAAATTATACATCGGCTAATTCAGTCGAACATAATTATTTAAATATATTTTGTATACTAACTTTGTGTTTTCTTTTATGTATTCATATTCTAATAATAAAATAAGATTATGATAGTTGTTTAGTTGCTCACTTTAAAAAAACCCTCTGTAGCTGTATTTTAAAAACCAAGCATCGTTGGAACTTTATACATGCCGAGTTTACTAATAAGTGTAACAAAGTAAGTGTAAATTCATATAAAAGTCCTTATTTGTTCCTTAAAGAACTAATTTATATTAAAATAGATATCGCGTCCATAAGAAACCATTTATATGATAGCCCACCTCAAACACGAGCGCCATCTTACGGCGACTCGTAAAGCTGAATTACCGATGCTAATTTGGGACCAAATCCAATGCATTGCGATCGGCCTCCTACCTCAAGTCCTCCATACTTTTCACTTTATAAATTCATGTTTGAAAAACTGCTTTTCCAAAGAAGACATGCTTCCCATTATTGAGTCCATTATAAGGCATAAGGGCAAATTAAGTATTACTGGATAGCAAATGGAAATGTAAACCTTGTTCGTCATGTACTTAATTATTAAGAGAATATATTTCCTGAATATGGCCAATTTTATATTTATTTATGTCAGTGTCACGGAACTCACGGGCTCTAGCAGCGGAGGCGCAATAGGCGACCAGAGATTCGCGCGGCCATTACAATAGGCGCGTTCGGTATTATAATCTGGATACAGAGCGATTTTTAGTCACGTGACTCTAGAATAGACGGAGCGATCGGTAATAAACGAACGAGGCTCAGAATTGGATTTGTGGGTGTTTATTTATGTTCGTTTTATGGCATAGATAAACCTAACCTCCTCTTTTATAGTTTATACAAATTTTTATTTAATTTCTTCACGATATGAATATGAATCAGATAAATGTGACTATTGAACAATACGTAGTGATTATTGTTCATGGACATCAAATTATATTTACCGATAAAGATGATGAAAACCCTGGAAATTTTTTGTTCTTCCACATCATATAGTTCCACTTCCTGCATATTATTTTCAGTCAAATCACAGAAAAATAAAGGCTTTGGTCAATCAAACTACCAAAATTTTAAACCTAAATATAAACATCAAACTTAACCTCACAAATTCAGCTGAGATTAATCGCTTTCCTCGGTCTAAATACTCCGAGCAAAAAGATTATCCTCGGAACGCTCCGATTTTAATTGCCAAACTGTTGAGATTTATTTCCCCTCCATTTAGATGTCATAAACGAACGATTTAGATCAATCCAAGAGGTCTGAGGTAATTGCCGAACGCGGCTACTGTATTGAGTTGATAAAAGCAAGGCGTACTAGGCGGCAGTGACCAGCTGACACATGACACATATCGCCTACTGCACCCCCGCGCTAAGAGCACCCGCGTTACCAACCCGATGTTTACAAACTTACACAGTAAAAAATTCAATTGACTAACAGGAAGGGATGTCATGTCTGATTCAATTTATTTGATTATATTTTTTGATTTTAATTTTCATCAATTTGTAAATCAGTTGTAAGATTTATATTGTTATTTACATAAAATAATCAAATTGGATTACTTTAAATCGATACTGAATAATAGGGAACTTGACAAAAATTTTAAATGGGGAAAAAATTCTATAAATTATAAGTATATATTGTCATAAAACATATGGCAGCAAAAAAAAACAACATATTTCGTCCCAAAAGACCGCTAGCAAGATTTAAAAATGCCCCAAAATTCAAATTATTCCGAGCGGGTAAAAACGGGTCGTGACGTCACGAAGTATTATTTGTCATGATGACATCCACGAAATAGGTTATAGGTTGGCAATAAATTGAACGACGTTGAGAATTCCCCCTTAGAACAACAATACAATAACAATAACACACGGCAATCCAAATGCAAACTCGGTAGCTCGGCCACCGGTCAGGATGACGGATGACGGAAAAGTCATACTTCCTGACGTCATCGGGCTTGGCGCGCTGAAAAGGTCGTTTGAAATGCTTTGGACACGCGCGAAACTTTAAAGAATTTTTAAGTAAGTTATTACTGATTTTTAAGGAGTAATAATTGGGGAATATTTTTTTTACGTCTAACTAAGTCATTATATTGAAAAAAAAAATTGGAAAGTTCCCTATTGTATGTAAGATATCTACCTTTTAAATCATATTTGATTTAACCATTTTAATCAGTCCGGAGTACAACCCCATCATATGTCTGTGGCACGTCAACAGTTGGATGGTTGTAAAAACATTAAAGGCGAGTTTAATAGTACTGCTACTGCAGAAAACCTTTCGGATCTTCATCTTAAATTTGTCTGTGTATGTGTTGTATTTGCCTTCCAGTGTTTTAAAACTGCATTTTTCCATTTTTTTTAATAAAAGGATTTTGACAAAAAAATAATCTACTTATAAGATAATAACTACTTGTTAGTTCACAAATTTAATCAGTTTCCTGACACGTGTTTCGGCCCTTGCGGGCCATTGTCAAAGGAGTACGAAAAGATACTAAATTCTACGTGACATTACAAAGGTATTTATATCATATTATGGTAGTTTTATACATGTCATAAAATTAAAATTAGAAGATTGAATGGTCAACTGTGGGTTTTCCTAACTTTTTAAGGTACATGCATATACATATTATTATTTAGTCCTAAATTAGTGTGCTATTAAGAATTAGGGAAGCGCCTGAAGGTATTTCGGTTTGATTATTAGTTCATTTATTTTTAAGGCTTTTTTGACAGCTATTGTTTCTAGTAAATTTAGTTTTCTGCTTTTATTGTGTATGTATATGGGTTTTATGTTGTTAGAGATTGAGTGATATAATATATGCAGTGATCAGCTAAACCTGTTTTCTCCACGACCATTACTGAATGCAATAATTCCAAAATCATTTTTGATAATAGAATGTAAATATTCTCGCTCTTGAGTTGGAATATTTATTCTGAAACACTTGCTTCTTATGCGTTTTGCGTGTATTTTCATTCCATAACAAGATACGGAATGAATATTCTGTAATTGATATAAACGACATAGGTTGCCATGAATTTCGAAACTGTCAGTGTCAGATAAAAATGGCTGCGTTGTAATAATTATTTTCAGACAAATTTTAGTGCAAGTCAAAAAATGAGTGAAAAATCGGATGAATCAGATATGGAACTGGATGGTCGTGGAGAAAATATAGTCTGCTACTCGGTTAGAATGAAAATTTGATACTCGTGGTTCCTCACGCTCGCTACGCTCGCGTTCGGAATCTTCCACTCAGATCGAATTTTCATTCCAACCTCGTTACAGAATCTACTATTATTTTTTTGTTTTTAAATAGATGTTTTGTGTTCTTTAAGCCTGGTGTCAAAATTTCTACCTGTTTGTCCAATGTAGATAGCTGTGGTCGCATTTTATTTGGTAGACCCAAGTGTAATGGAACAACAGTTTCACCAAGCATGTAGCCCAACACAAATTAATTAATATTTGTAATTAATTATATAAGATAAAGTTTTATTTTTTTAACAACCCATCAGCAACTTACTATTATTTTAACAAAATAAAAACATTTCTGTTATAATGTTGTTCTCTTCCTAGCGTTTATCAACATTGACACCCTATTAAGACATATTGAAGAGAAGCTATTTTGTGTGCTATGCAGATTAGTTCCTTTAAATTCGACAGAGGGCGCCTTCAAAACTAGTTTATGCTAGTTCAGCCTATACAGAAGCACAGGTTAAAAACTCCTTTTGGGGCGTCTTAAAATATCTCTGACCGTCCATAAGCTTTTTAAGTTTAATCAAAAATGATTTAAGATTAAATAAAAATTATTAAATTAGTACACGTGGGAGCCAAGTTTATCATTATTTATTAAAATATTTAATATAAATTGATTAAAATATAGTCAGTAATGATTCTTACATTAATCAGTTTTGAAAAAGACGGCTTAATTACCGACTCTTTGATGTTATCAGTTGGCAGAGTTATTTTTTTAAATAAATCTGGTGTGGATCTGGACTTAATCAGTCTATTTTGATTTAAAATTTAATAATTTTTTAAGTGTGCAGTTACCACTAGATAACTTATAAATATTTTCTTAACAAAATTGTAGTGAGACTATTCTACCAGTTAACTAAACAAGTTTTACTAACGATTAACAAAACAAGTATTTTTCTTAATTTTTCTTTAAATGTTTACAAAGAGTCCTTTACTCTATACGTACTTTAACAGTGTTCGGCGTATCTTTTCTGAAACTTTTCTCCTTTATAGTCAATAAACAGTTTTCTAAAATCCTTAATCCATTGCCATTGAGGCGACACAAAAAACCCATCATGTACCCGCCAAAGTTTCCGACCGCGCGTTGAAATACGATGCCATAAAGACTATAAGAAGGACCTACGAAAGTTTTCGGGAAATCTCGACATGGCAATCAATCATATTGTCGCGATCTGTGAAATTGCGTCGGTGAAATGGATGAAATATGAGGGTGGTCTACAATATTATTTTATTATAGTCGTTACGACTTGAGTAAAAGTTTGCTATATGAATTTAGGTTGTTTCGTTTCAATCTTAAAATATACTGTTTCATATACTCGTCTCTCTAATCAAAAAACTAAATTCTTTACGACAAAGGGAAAGTCAAGGTCGAATTAAATAAAATCAAAACCTTCTGAAATTGAAGTAAAACTTAGTGAAACAGAATAATGCCCACTTGCACCAAAACAAACTTAAGTTTTCCTTAGTTAAGAGTATCTTAGATTCTAAGTTACACTTAAAATATTCTGTTTTGCACCAACCATATTTCAAAAAAACTTAACTAAGTTTCAAAAAAAGCGACAACACTGCTTTTTAACATATGATTCCTTGGTAATAGACAAACGTAACACCATTATTTTGTTAAATGAAATGAAACAGAAACAATAAGACGTGTCTTTAGTTTTCACTGGCAATGCGTAAACATATAGCATAAACCCTGAAAAGTGTGCAGCAGTTCAGAATTAGAAATGCGATGCGATTTCCCGAAGAATAACATGGATAGTTGGTTTTTTCAAAAGTGTGTTGCCCAACGGCACTAGCACAATAAAAACAAGTAAGAAGAAGATATATATTGGTTTCGAACAAACCCTATAAATTTTCTTTGGTTGGTTGTTGGTTTGGTTAAGCGGAATCTTTTAAAAAATGTCATATTGTCCGTGTCTTCACAATAGTTCATTCTAGGAGGAAAGTATTTATTTAAAATCATTATTATGTTTTATTTTATAAGTACCTATACATTTTACTTATTATACAATGTGTGTATAAAGTCTGGAAACGGCTTAATAACATCACAATTTACTGGCCGATTTAAACCAAATTTGGTACAGTTGTGTAAGAGGATCTAACGTACCAAATGACGATATTGGCGTTGTTGCCAGCTTTTTAGTTTGTCTGGAATTCGAACGAAATTTATATTTTTAAATATAACACCCAGTATATTTTTACATTTTTAAATTCCACATAAAATTATAATTATTTTTTATTAAATGCATTATTAGTCTATACTTCATAGTTTCCGAGATATTGACTCTCGAAAAGTGACATTTTTGAACTTTGACAGCTTATAACTTTCTAACAGTACGTCTTAGAGCAAAACGGCTTACATGTCCCTATCTTCAATTTTTATTATCTTCCCAAAAAAATCAACTTCCGGTTAAACCGGATGTAACTCGAAAGCAGGAAATATAGTTGTTCCGGTTTAACTGGAACTTGATTTTTTTGGGAAGATAATAAAAATTGAAGATAGGGACATGTAAGCCATTTTGCTCTAAGACGTACTGTTAGAAAGTTATAAGCTGTCAAAGTTCAAAAATGTCACTTTTCGAGAGTCAATATCTCGGAAACTATGAAGTATAGACTAATAATGCATTTAATAAAAAATAATTATAATTTTATGTGGAATTTAAAAATGTAAAAATATACTGGGTGTTATATTTAAAAATATAAAATTCGTTCGAATTCCAGACAAACTAAAAAGCTGGCAACAACGCCAATATCATCATTCGGTGCGTTAGATCCTCTTACACAACTGTACCAAATTTGGTTTAAATCGGCCAGTAAATTGTGATGTTATTAAGCCGTTTTCAGACTTTATACACACACTGTATAGCCTTCTATAGGAAATCCATTTTCTATTAATTCTAAAAATTCCAAGTCGTCGTTAAATGTGTCCATCTTCCCCAAATACCAAAAATTAGTATTTATTACTGTTCGATTGAGGTTAGGAATAAGTTAAGAATACTTTAAGGGCTCGAAAACGGCGACTTAAATTTAAGAAATCTTAAGCGATCTTAAGCCTTTCTTAAATGCTGGTGCAAGGCGATTTTACACAATTTTACATCTTAAGAGCTAAGAGCAACTTAAGGTGTTCTTAAAAGTTTGGTGCAAGTGGGCATAAGAGGCCTGTTCGTTCGGTCATTTTGACGTTTAACTCCGGGCAATCATCGGTTACGGCATTCCACTACTCGGCTAGTCAAAATACAAACCAAACTGTATAGCCGAGAAGCAAACCATAAGGCACGTTGCACCCTTACACGGCCACCGTCCAAACGGCACCGTTTATACGGTTAAGGGATTAGGCAGCATATGTGACCTTTCACACGCACACACGAGTCCGTTCCACCGCGATGTCACCGTATGCCCCCACTACAATTCACGGCGACCGTTACCGTGTTGACGGAGAGACGTGCCCAGTAGAGTTTAAGATTTAATTGGTGCTTGCACATGTACCGCGCTTACGATATTTTCTTGGTTCATTGGCGGGAACATTGTTTTATTTAGTATATTTTATCATAATCATATTTTTCGCAATGGCAGTAGATGTAGATATGGATATGCTTATATCTTTGGTGGAAGCAAGGCCAGGTATTTGGGACAAAACAAGTTCTATATACAGTGTCACCAGTAAAGTCCGCATCTTATGGGATTTTTTTTTTATTAATAGCTTTATTCAAAATTTGACTTTGACATCAAGTTCTGCTTCGATCGAGATGAAAATTAAGCCAAAAAATAGTAGTAACGTGATTCGCATTATCTGTCAAATTTTAATTTTTTCCCAAAAATTACTCAAAAGTGGGGTTTTTTCTGAAAATATCGAAACAAGTTATTGGAAAAAGTTTTTTTAAATGCAGTTTCTAGCCCACAAGCAAAGTTTCAGCTGCATAAGATAATTTTAATTTTTTACCTATATTTTGTAAATTGCACCACTTTTGCAAAATAAGACTCAACGCAACTTACATAACACTTCTTAGTTTTGACAATGCTTTTTTTCAGATACATTTTCTTTAAAGTAGCGCCATATTAAATGTGTGTTTTTCTACAAAATCAAAATTGGGCTATTAAAATTTGGTCGCATGTGAGGCAAAGTTTATTTGTTTTTGACCCTGTATAAGGTAACTTCATAAAATAAGTATTTTTGAAAACGTAGTTTGTGTCTGAAAGTAAAGTAAATAAAAAATAAAGTAAAGGGATTTTAAATTAAATCGTTGAAAATTGATAAACTTTACGTTAAGTTAAACTAAAATTTATTTTCCACATAATGAACACTTTACTGATGACACTGTGTTCTTTTTTGCCTTAATATTAAGGTGTATTACTTTCAGACACAAACTACGTTTTTAAGAATACTTTTTTTATGAAGTTGCCTTATACAGGATCGAAAACAAATAAACTTTGCATCACATGCGACCAAATTTTAATAGCCCAATTTTGATTTTGTAGAAAAACACATTTAATATGGCGCTACTTTAAAGAAAATGTATCTGAAATAAAGCATTGTCAAAACTAAGAAGTTTTAGGTAGGTTGCGTTGAGTATTATTTTGCAAAAGTGTAACAAAATATAGGTAAAAAATTAAAATTATCTTATGCAGCTAAAATGCGCAAATCGCATGTGGGCTAGAAACTGCATTTAAAAAAAACTTTTTCTAATAACTTTTTTCGATATTTTCAGAAATAGCTCTACTTTTGAATTATTTTTTGGAAAAAATTAAAATTTGACAGATAATGCAAATCATGTGACTACAATTTTTTTACTTAATTTTCATCTCGATAGAAGCAGAACTTGATGCCAAAGTCAAATTTTTAATAAAGCTATTAATAAAAAAAAATCCCATATGATGCGGACTTTACTGGTGACACTGTATAAGGACAAAAACTGCACAAGAAGTACCTAGAATGAAATATGTTTGGAGGTCAATCCTGATTTTAATTGTAACAGCCAACATTTTCATAGGCTGTATGCACTCTCTCGTATATTTATGTGTCTTAATGTTGAAGCGAATTTTTTAATCGTTCATGTAGGTCATCAAAGCTGGATATGGACATCCTAAAATGGCCCTTTTTTAAGGTAGGGGTTGATTTTGGTGGCCCTTTGATGGTTAAACAATCTAGGCTACGAAAATCTGTTACTTCAAAGGCATACATTGCGTTATTCGCCTGTATGGTTACCAAAGCAATACATATCGAATTAGTTTCAAGAGTGACAACAGATTCATTTTTATTAGCTCTAAAACGCTTTATTTCGCGTCGTGGTAATCCTATGGTAATTCATAGTGATAATGGTACAAATTTTAAGGGAGCAAATAATAAGTTGAGGGATTTTTATTTCTTTTTCAAATCTCAAGAAAACAAAGAATATATTAAATTATTTTTGTCTCAACGGGAAATAGAATGGCAATTTATTCCCCCTAACAGTCCACACTGGGGTGGCCTATGAAATGCGGGAATAAAATCAACAAAATATCATCTTCGTAGAATAGTGGGAAATAGCTGTCTCACATTTGAAGAACTTACGACAGTTTTGGCACAAATTGAGGCCATACTAAATTCTAGGCCATTAAGTCCAATATCGTCTGATCCATCAGATTTTAACTGGTTAAGGTTGAATTCTCAACGTCGTTTAATTTATTGCCAACCTATAACCTATTTCGCTTTGTTTTTTTCAAGTTTATTATTTTTTAAACTAACATTTAAATAAAATCAGTATCGTCGGCACATTACTTAGGTAATATCTGATATATTACAAAAATATCAATTTATTTCATTGCTAATTTTGGGAGAATTGTATAATGAAAGAACATGTCATTGCAATGACATAATAATGTTAAAAAAAATCTTACTCGATATTTTTCATTATACAATTCTCCTAAAATAAGTTATGAAATTCCTTGATATTTATTAAATATGTCAACTATTACCTATAGAATATCAAGTCGATACTGATTTTCTTTAAATTTTGTATAAAAGCCAGAAAACATAAATAAATCTACGCGAAATAGGTTATAGGTTGGCAAGCATGTTGATACTCCCACCTTAACTCCTTTATAAACTGCCGGTACCAGCCTATCTTGGCCCTAATCAGCGTCATCCCTACTACTAAATCGAAAAAGCAGACTTTGACCACCGCAACATCTTAACCTGCTCGTCTTCATTTACTACTTACCAAAGTTTATAGAATAATTGTGTAAAACTATACCCCCACTTAAATAACAGTGATGAAGGTTCTCAAATCCGAGTTAAGCAGTCGTTACTTTTGTTGAAAAGTCCGGGGAATATGTGGAAACTGGAAATACATTGGTTGGTAGCCACATGCCTTTCTGAAAATGTAAATTTATTTAATTTATATTATTTTTACACTTATTTCATCAACTTTAGGTCTGAACAGGAATAAATATGGATTACTTATATATTATGATACTTGGAAAATATAATCATATACGTATATCAAGCTAAAATGAGAATACCTATTAATTACTCAAGAAATTGGAAGAAACAGTATACTAAAAATATAGTGTGTCAATTTAATCATTTACCATTAGGGTTATAAATATAGTTTACTTTTTTATATTTAAGAATTTATTTGCACATGCTTAAGAAAGCATTTTTAATTTTTACAATCAACCGATTGACAATACCTTTTTTCTGTTTCAAATAAAGAAATTTATTTCGGAGAATTACCGAGAAAATAAAGTAAATCCTGATAACTCTTGGATAATCTAAATAATATTTAAAATGTAAAGCGGTGAAATATCACTACCATGTTGTTGTTGTCCAAATGCTCTTCATGTTGCCTGCAAAATATATTTCATCAAGAATCCTTTCTTCTGGTAAACAAACATTTTAATTGCTTCCCATTTTAAAGCACTAGTATTACTCTAATAATGTGGTTTAGCTGGACAGTACATGATTCTTAACATATCAATGCTGTAAAAGTTTTGTTTCGATTAACCATGCTTTATTCTAGATAAAATATAAAATGTTGTTTACATTTTTACCAGATCACTCATCATTAAGTTTTTTCTTCCATTTCATTACGAAAAAGCCAGACTTACATCTTAATCGAAAACACCAGCTCCAGCATATGCTTTAATAAAAGAGTAATCTGTAATTATTTCTCTCAAATTCGTAATAAATTTATATATCAATCATTATTCACTGCTTTGCAAAACGTCAATAAGAAAATTAAATGTTAAAACTATTTTTATTAATTGTATCCTGCACTCTGGCATTTTATTTTACGGGTAGGTAAATTGACCATGCAAAGTTGCTGGATTAGTACAATGCAATTTGAGTTAGAGAGGCTATTTTAGGAGATTCTTGGGTTTTTTCTTATGTAAAACTGTTTTTCCACTACTAACCTATAACATCGCCATTATTGACCGATTATTTAACGCCAGAAATCGTTTTTCTCTACCTTCTCAGTTGCTATTGACGACGGTCAATAATAATGCATTGAAATCCATTATTGACCGATCTATTTAAAACCCGGTAACTTGATTTGTTAATTCCCCAATAAATAACATGAAAGGTGACGCCAAGCCAACTGACAAGAGAACAAATTATCTTGCCAATATGCCAAAGCAGGTAACTTGATTAAAATATATATTTATACCTACCTAATATTTTTTATAATTTATTAATACTGTACAAAATAAAAGTGTTAGTAGTGGAAAAAAAATTATATTAACCACGGTTTAGACAGCCTATAGCCCTCGCGCCCTAAATCCCTCGTCGCTCCGCTCCTCGTGATTTAAACTTGACGCTCGGGCAATAATGATGGCTGTCTAAACCTTGGTTAATAATATACTATTATATTAATATTTTTAATTCTAACTAATTTTTAATTTAAAAAAATAATCTAGTTATTATTGCTAACGATAAAAATGACTTAGAGTATATGGCTAGGAAAATACAAGAAGAGTATAAACAGTGGGGATTGGAACTGAATACACAAAAAACAAAGTACCTTCCAATAGGAGCAGAAATGGCAAATATCCAATTTGACACTGAAGAAATCAAATCGTGCAATGACTACATATACCTGAGAGTTGAATTTGACATCACCGGACCAGATGATAGACAAATTATAAAACGAATAACTCAGGCCAGAAGACTGATTGAGTGCTTGAATGGCATACTTTGGAGTAGCGACACAGGAAAAAAGCGAAAACATAATATATATGAAACCTTAATTAAAAGCCCTCTACTGGCCAAAGACGTGGAAAATCACGGAAAATAACCGAAGAAAGCTTGAAGCAACCGAAATGGATGTTTTCAGACCATCACTAGAAATATCCAGAAGAGAAAAAATTTGAAATGAGGAGGTCCGACGAAGAATGGGAGTAGAGGGATCATTGACAACCGATATCGAACGAAAACAATTATTATGGTACGGTCACGTCCAACGAATGGATGAATCTAGACTGCCCTGAAAAGTTATGCAATGGATACCACCACATCGGAAAAAACGAGGAAGACCTAGAAAGACCTGGAAATAAGGTGTAGCCAGAGCAATGAGCTCAAGAGATCTAAGAGATGGCCAATGGGATGACAGAAACTCTTGGAAGTTAGGCATCGGACAACGGCGAAAGACGTTTTGAAACCGATCTATAGAATGTCACCAGTAAAGTCCGCATCATATGGGATTTTTTTTATTAATAACTGTATTCAAAATTTGACTTTGACATCAAGTTCTACTTCGATCGAAATGAAAATTAAGCAAAAAATAGAAGTCACGTGATTCGCATTATCTGTCAAATTTTAATTTTTTCCAAAAAATAATTCAAAAGTGGGGTTATTTCTGAAAATATCGAAAAAAGTTATTAGAAAAAGTTTTTTTTTAAATGCAGTTTCTAGCCCATATGCAAAATTTCAGCTGCATAAGATAATTTTGATTTTTTACCTATATTTTGTAAATAAGACTCAATTATTCAACGCAACCTACATAAAACTTCTCAGTTTTGACAAGGCTTTATTTCGGATACATTTTCTTTAAATAAGCGCCATATAAAATGTGTGTTTTTCTACAAAATCAAAATTGGGCTATTAAAATTTGGTCGCATGTGATGCAAAGTTTATTTGTTTTTGACCTTGTATAAGGTAACTTCATAAAATAAGTATTTTTGAAAACGTAGTTTGTGTCTAAATAATCTGCTATTTTAGCCGCAATAGTAATTATTATAATTATTATTAATATAAATAATATTATATAAATAATAATATAATCTTTTTATGTTAAATTTCATTGAATTATCTTACTGTTTTGCCTTAGCAGGCAAATTATTGACTGCCGCAGAGCAAAACATCTCTGAAAAGGGCGGGATTCCCAGCTAATTTTTCTCAATTTCAATTTACTAACCGTGAATAGTTAATTATGCAAATAAAAAGTTGGTGGCTCCGCAAATTAACCAAATTGCGATTATAGCAAATTGAAGAATTTACTATTTCTGATTAACGTATAAATTGTGGATACGGTCATAAGCATATTATTATAATTTTTTTTGTTTCTTTCATCCAATGTAACGCACAGAATCGAAAAAATAAAATATGCACTTAAAAAAAATTAATTTGTTTCAAAGAAAGGAAACAGTTATTGTTATTGTACATTCTATCTCTACTTATTATAACTCGTACTCCCAGCGATTTGAATTTACTTTTGAAACGGCTGGCAAATTACTCGCCACTTTCCCGTTTCTATATTCCGTTTATTCATCAGCCTTTTCTCTTTAAAGCGAAACTCTAAAAGCCTAAGTAAATGCAGTTCTTTCAAACTATTTAAGCCTCGGAATATTTTTGCTAAATCTTATGTAAGCGATTTTTTGCTTTATAAACTGTTATATAACCATTCGAAACCCTTTTCTTTAATAAAAAAAACCTTGTTTCATTTTATGACATTGCTCGTAAATACCAAAGCTTCGTGGTTGGCCTTTTTGTCCTTTATTATTATTTAAAAGAGATTTGCACGTAAACCAGTGGCGATCCGCGCAAATATTTAAACGTTACAACGAATCTTGTAAAACAAATAATTATTATTTAATTTTCAGTGGCGTATTGTATAAAGGGGCCATGAAAGGAACAAATCTTCCACTCGTGTGTAAGCGCCTTCCGTAACATAATATTTTATCTGCAAGCGTGCGGTAAGTAACTACTTACCGCTCTGATTTGGGTGCGGTAAGTATCACATTGCCGCACTAGTAGATACTGTAAGTAATTACATACTATAAAAACAAGTTTTTATATTATTCAAGTGTATTTTTATTTTTAAAAGAAACTCTATTCAACATTATATTATGTATAACAAATACTTACATATTTAAATTTCTAAACTAATCCAAACTTATAAATTAAAAAATATTAATATTAATTGTAGAATTTGTAACATTTTCAAACGATATCGATGAAGGAAGGGTTTTACTTCCTTTTTAAATATGCCATTAGTTTTGCATACCTGCTTATGTCGACATTATTTTTGATACTTATAGTAGATCTGAGCATTGAGTAATAACTCCATAAAGAGGATGATTTACTGTCCTTAAATTTATCCACAAAATAGGCAAGCATCACATCTTCACTAATTGCTTTAACTTTCTTTGATGAACACCAGTCCATGAAAAGCCCATATTCCTTCTCATATCTATGCCGTGACTTATCCGGCAATAAATTAAGGGTAGCTGCTTTAGCAATGTCCAGAACTTTCTTCGGAATAATTTCATCATTACTACTGCTACTGACTTCCATTTAAGGGACGTAAAACACACTTTCACAAAATTGTTACAAAAATAATTATCGTTTATTCCGTTGTCAAGTATACATCTGTCATATAAAAGCCAACTATTAAATTTCTATAATTTATTTTCCTAGCAACCTGATATTAATGCATTGTTGATAATGACTTACAAGGCACCTACGGTGTAAATTAAAACAGTGCTCTTTTAGTTTTTATTATGGGTGCCCTAAAACATGCTTGTAGATAAAATATCGTACAATACACTTACGGTAGGTGTCTTTACCACATTTGCTTGATTTACCAAACTCGCCTTCGGCTCGTTTTGTTATACATCATGAACATGCGGTAAAGACATACCTATTCGTTAGCGATTCCTCAATATATCCTTCAGCTACTGTCGCCGACTTCCATTCACCGTGCCTATAGATAGAAGGTCTGCTCCATTTTCTGCTAGAAGTGTTGCCGAGCTGCGCCGTAGAGAATGACCAGTGTAATACTGGATGTTGTAATTTCAGAAATTAAGCCATAACTTACGGTACTTTACTAATAACATTGTGCCCAATATTTAATCCATGATGTTTACCTTTGCGGTATAAAATAAATTGTTTTCTAATGTCATTCGGCCTGTTAGACAAGTATTTTTTACGACGTTAATCCATTGCGCTTCGACAATAACAAATCACCTGGATAATCCATTTTTTGAACTAGGAATACTTATCACAATAATCCCATCTCGGATGTCCACATCATCAAAAGACATATTGCAAAGTTCGTCTGCAAGTACCGGCTATGCCAATTATCACAATAGAATTTCGAGCTTATTAACGCAGAACAAAAAATAAGTATGAGAAAATCCACACCGTTTTTGATAAAAATTCATCATTCACTTAAAAGTGTATCAATTTCTTTTTTCGAGAATACACAATAGGTTTAGGTTAGGTTAGAATAGGTTTGTAGGCAACATTTTTCTTTTTCAAAAATGCTACTACTTTAAAATACTTCGAAATATCGATATTTTCTTTCAGTGAAGGCTTTGATTTCAACATTGAGTAGCTTGCCCACAACTTGTTACCCTTTTATCTACAACCATTTAATAAAAGGTGCATAATACTTCTGATAATAAGAGAATTATGATATTCATAATATAATAAGTGTAATTATCATAAAACAACAAGTGTAATTATTATATTTCCGATATGAACTCAACTTTTTTTCAGGCACTGTATAAATGGATGGTTTTAGATAAAGTATAGTATTTGACTCGCGTCTAATGAACCATAATACACTCGGATGATTTACAACACTCGCCTTTGGCTCTTGCCGTAAACTTCATTCTCGTTTTATTATGGCCTACATTATACGCTCGTTAAATAATATACTATTATTGTTTTCCGATTTTTCCTTAAAATAGGCCAGCATGATATTTTCAGTCATTTAAACGAATTTTTTTCTTCACACCATTTTATTAATTGAGCGTATGCCTTCACATAAAGTCGCATTGTTTTTTCAGGCAACAAATCACGGTTCGCACTAGCTACTGCCTCTCGCAGCTCAGGCGGAGTACAATTTGGTCGCTAAGATTCTTAGATACTGTAATATTTTATTGTAAAACTTTTACCTAAAACCTTTAAAAGGTGGCCAGATTTACTTTAGAATAATAACGTTTATTGAAACTTATCAGTTTCAATTGTTTTATTCGTTGCCTTGACTACTGAGCCCCAGGCTATTTAATATTTCGATATGCTTGAATAATAGGGGAAATTGCACAGGAAGAAAAAATTATAACTAACTAATCAGTTTAACAACATCCTTTTAAATATCCATTATGAGGGACAGACAACAATAAAGTCTACAAGCGTACCAGACTTCCTTGCCCGGCGTGAGCTGCGTCAGGTGTTGGCTGATTAACTGTTGTACCCCGTGAAAATCGGCTTTCTATAATTAAGGAACATCACGATCATCCCATCTGTGGACATCTTGGCTTTTTAAAAACATTGGGCGCATTCATCTGACGAAACAGTTGTGGAACTGTTACGGAAACGTCACTTAAATTAACAGCTACAATTGCGCTACAACGCCAACGCGTTCTGGAGCGGACGCCATTTTGGGTAGCCCTTTTAAAATGTGCTATATATCGGTAGCGACTGTGCAGTCAATAGAGAACAAAGAAATTTTAAAAGGATGGCGATAGTAATACACAAAATTAAGGTTATGTTTTGTGGCGCGCAGGTAATGGCGAACGACAAGTATTGTTTTATGGACGAGCAGTACGAAATGGAATACTGTCATCAAAATAAAACTTCCGTTATTTCTTGTTGAATAATAATATTTCCTCGAATATTTCTTAGATCCATTCTTCAGCTTTTTTTACAACATATTAACAAGTAAAACTAAAAAAATTTAAACAAAACAACCTCACAAATTTCAAATTATCAATGTCAACCATCTGTCAAACGTCAATAATTATGAAACCACGTTCACGAAACAAATCGGTAACCTTAGTTGTGCTACCGGGAGCAGCTCTGCCACGGCTTCGTCAGATGAATGCGCTCATTTTCTCGAATTGCTTAAAGATATTATTGGCCAAAAACGAAGGGCGATGTAGCAAAATACATAAGGCGTTGCCACGTGTGTCTATGTACCAAACATATTCAAAAGGCTGCTGCTTGGCATATTATTATGCTTAGCACTTAACCTACAGCTACAAACTGAACCATGGCAAGTGTTAAGTATCGATCTAGTTGGTCCATTACCTTATTTCTTGTCGGGATACTCATATATCTTATTAGTGCTTGATGTATTCAGTAAATGTCACCTGTTTTATCCTCTACGTTCGGCTACGGCCCACGGCATTGTTCGATGGTTAGAAGATCACGTTATTTTAGTTTATGGACGACCCGATAAGATCATAACCCACAACGAAGTACAATTTCGCAGTAAACTTTTCCAGGAAACTATGATGCGGTACGATATTACGATACAATATGGGCACATAGCGATTCGTACCCCTCAGGTAAAATGAACCCATATGATAATTTTTACTAATTTTTTCATATTGCGATTCGTACCGGCATACAATTTTTGGGATTTCAAAGCTCAAATGATTGGATGCAGGTTTCATCTCAGGCTTGGTATAGAAAAGTGCAAAAAATAGGTTTAACTAAAGAGTACCAAGACAAATCAAGCTTGGTTGGTAAATGGATGCGAACCACTTTCCACATTACCTTATTTGGATCTCAGCGAAGTAGGAGATAGCTTCGATATAATGCCAAATGATGAAAGACTTTTAAGATATGTTGATTATTTAACATATAATTATATTTCCGAGGAATCGGCTTTCCCCCCCTACAATCTGGGCCGAAATGTCAGCATCACTCGCACGTACAACTAATGCATATGAATCGTTTCATAGCTATTTAATTTCTTCAATGTGCAAGGCGCATCCAATTTTTTTTGTACTTGTGGACAAACTAAATGAATTTCAAATAAGTACGCAAGTTAAAATTCAGAGCGTCAATTCTACTGCAAAAATTCATACTAATAAAGTTAAAAAATGACAGGAATTTATGGAAAAAACTATTAACCGATACAAAACCAAAGGAATCAGTAGACTACATTTATTAAAATGTATTTCTTTTTATGCGGCTCCAGCCTGATTTTAATTTGTTGAGATTGTTTTTTTAAACCTATTGTACGTTTTTTTTCCGACTAGATATAAAATATAGTTTAATTATATAATTTTTAATTGTAACTAACCCTTCTAATGATATTTTGTGTATTTAATTATTAATCTCCATATAAATAAATTAGGCTACTATAACAAGTATTTATTATTTGCATCTCTTATCAGTTATAGATTTTACCTGCCTGATGCCCGGTACGAATCACAATGTTGAATAAATTATAAAATATGTGTTCAGTACGAATCACATTATCCAATTAGTACTTTTATTGCCTTCGGTACGAATCACGCAACACCCTACAATATAGGTACCACTAATTATCATGCCGACGCTAATCCCGTTAAACGAGTTCATCGTGTTCTTAAAACAGTAATCTCCAGTTATGTGACAACCATAAAAATTTAGATAAGTTTCTCTCAAAGGCAGGATGGGCTATTAGATCTGCAAAGCATGAAGTTACTGGCCTTATACCCAACTTCGTCGTTTTCGAAAGAGAATCAAATTTTTCGTGCAATGTTTCTGTACCCTTCCAGAAAAATATTGTTTTTGCGAATTCTCCGCCTCGACCTATATCTATTAATGAAATGTTTGCCGACATTTACGAACGCTTACAACAGGCATATCGAAAAGCAGAGCCTCGATATAATATTCGCGGACGGAATGACCGTTTTTCTCTTTACCAACAAGTCTGGAAAAGAAACTGTGTTATTTCCGGCGCTGCTAAGCAAGTTACCGCTAAGTTTGCACATAAGTTTACTGGGCCATTCATTATAACGAAAATACTTTCAACTTGGACATATTATGAAGTTTCTGATCCGACCGGTGGAAGTTTAGGGACTTCGCATGCAAAAGATCTAAAGCCCCATCCATCATACATATATCTACCCTTGATTATAATAATATGATCTTTCCTTTTGATAAAGTAATAATTATGTTCAGTATTTAATTTAATTTAATTTTAATAGGAATCTTTTTTTTAGGAAGGCGAAGTGTGTTACGGTTTCGGTTTTCCCTATAATAAGATATTTGGAAATAAGTAATTTTTAAGAGATAAATTACGATTATGTTCAGGAATAGTCACCCTAAATAAAAAATTAAAAGTACCATAGTCCCGAGTGGATTTTTGTGGAGTCTTGACAGACATCAAATAACAAAGTAATATATTTTTAGGAAGCAGAAATCAAATTCTTGCCTAGGGATTCACGACTGCCTTGGAGAAATTCATATCGTTTTTCCTAATCGTAGCCGTCACCTAGCTGGTGAGATCGACAGTCTTCCAATTTGGGAGACTGGACAACGGCAAACGGCTGTACGATTTCTCAGCATTTTCTAAAAGGGCCAGCATCCTCAGAATATGTTCTGGTAACTTTAAGATGAAAAACTCTTTTCAACTCAGTCAAGGTTTTTTGTTGTTTCTTTTTAGACTTTTCTTGTTTATGCTTAACTTCCTGCTTGGTTGTATGCTCCTTTACCCATGAATTGACTGCGGCCTTTGGTCATTTTTGGACAGTTATGGCGTTAAGCATTAACTTTTAGAGACTCTGCTTGGATTCCCTCTAATTAAAATTAGCCTGTAGTGTCAAAACAGCATACGGTACCAAAACCAGCCACCACCAGTTCCATCTTTTTCTACGGACAAGATAGGTTTGAAAACCGTCAAAGGTATAACCATTCAACGTCACTCGTCCTTCGGACTCGTGAAATTATAAGAAAACACGCATTCGTAAATAATTATCGGTAATTTTAAAGCACTCGTGATATTACCCCCGAAAATTTCATAAATTTATTTTCAACTAATTAGAAGACTCCTTTTAGTGTACGTTGCTTATAGCAACGGGAGACTATCACTTATAATCTCCCTAGCAGCAGAATTATAACCGATAATTTTTTTCAAGGTCACAAATGGTTTTGTTAATAGAAAATTATTCCGAGGAAAATTTTCTATCAACAAAAACATGAGTGAAACCGAAAAAAAAATTATCGGGAATTAATTCTGCTGCGTGGGAGATTCGGTAAGAAAATTTCATAAATTGGAGTTTCTTTTAATATGATGAGATGATGAGACCTACGACCTATTCTTTAGCAACAAAATGTATTTTGATTTTATTTTGAATGACGTTTGCCATAAAAAATAAAGCACTTCATTTTTGACAGAAAAATTATCACTTATTAATTTTATTAGGTTAATAGGCTATAGACTATCGCGATAGTCTCCCGTCGCTATAAGCAACGCAAACAAAAAGGAGCCTTCTAATTGGTTAAAAATAAATTTATTAAATTTTCGCGATATTCTATAGCCTATTAACCTAATGAATTTAATAAGTGATAATTTTTCTTAGGTATACTACTACGACTTAATTTTTACTCAAATGTCAAGTCATTTCGAAGTGACAGGTGAGACAAACCAGTAAGTAATAATCAGTTTTTTAGTCGTAACCGTAATATTGTGTAAAAAAATATTTGTTTTGGTAATGAATCAGCAAGTTCGATTGCTAAAGAAATTGAGCAGCTAGTAACTCATTTTTATTACTAAAATGTGAGAAACATTAAATAACAAATTTGTTATCTGAAATTCAAATGTAACTTTGAAAAACCTATTTCCGATGAGTTTAGTTTAATATGACGCACTGTATTTTTACAATACAAGTTGATTTTACTTGTTAGTAACTAAGGTTTATTACTAAAATTTCAGGAACATTAAAAGAAACTCCAATTTATGAAATCTTCTTACCGAATCTTCCACGCGGCAGAATTAATTCCCGATAATTTTTTTCTCGGTTTCACTCATGTTGTTAATAGAAAATTTTTCTCGTCTTCGACTCGGGATAATTTTCTACCAACAAAACCATTCGTATAACTTAAAAAAATATTATCGGTAATAATTCTGCTACTAGGGAGATTATAGGTAAGTGATAATTATTTAGAATTTCATTTGCGTTTATAAACTAAACATTTTCTAAATACTAATTATAGTGCAAGGTAGCGGATTTTTAACATAATGTAGATATGTCTTGCAACATGCATTTCACTGTATTCAAAATTTACATTACCTTAATTAAGTTAAGGTTGTTCTACTTTGGTAAAGGGTTTTAAAAGTTAAAGAACCAATATAATAGAGCCATTACTTGTATTTATGAAAAATTGCCGTTTTATGTAATTTAATTTAGATTTCCTGTTGTCATGAAAACCATCGCTTCTTTTTAACTTAAGAGCCTAAAACAGGTGGTGCACTACCCACACCACTATACGACTATTTTAGTTAGACCGGGCTGCCCTAGAAAAAGAAGCGATAGTGACGATTTAAGCCACTTCAATTTCAGGCACGGAAAACATTCAATCTCACCGTCCGTGTTAAATAATTGTGAAATTTTCTAATGACGTTTAAACTATATGATACCGTGCGAGCAAAAGTTATTTGCATCAAAGAGGGCCTTGCATCTAAGGACGTAATGCTTAGCCGTAGAGTTTTAATACCTGTTGGGTGTCAGTAACTACCTGAATTAACAATCAATCATTTATTCTGCACAAAACATTCATGGTTGAAGGGTATTTTCGAAACGGGGTTAGAGTAAATGGTGAGTGGCAATACAATCCGGGTTAATGCATGGACGATTTTCACGTTGCTTTTATTGCTGGGGATTTTATCATTGCCTAAAAAGAACCGTGGCTGTGTTTAGGGAAACAGGTTCTATACAACACAAAAAAGTAGCCGAAAGACCATCTGTAAAAACAGAATAACTTGTTGCGAGGGGTAAATACCTGACTAAAATGTGTACACCAGAAATCCAGTTATGTGATAAAAATCCACAGAAATCCGCGGAAATCCACGGAAATCCACAGAAATCCACAGAAATGTAGAGACATCCACTGAAATCTATAGAAATCCATAGACATCTTCGAAAATCCACGGACATCCGTGAAAATTTATAAATTTGTATACATTGATGAGAGCATGATGTGCATTTAATTCGATAGAAAGATAACAATTTGAAGTAAGAAAGTTTTCAGCGATTTTAAGAGAATGCTGTAAGAAGTAAGAAGAGATCTAAGGCAGCGTCCAAAAAATATGCTAAAGCAAGTTGCATTATCTTAAGATATGCTTGTGTACCTTCACTTCCAGGAATACTCTCGAGTAATTGAATTACTGGTTCGGAACACGACATATTTTCCGCAGATTTAAAGCTCCTTTATCTTTCGCTTTTAAATCTGAATGTTTATCTTTTGAGAAATCAGGAATTACCTCCTCCACATGTTCCAGCATCACAGTAAATGATCCTAATGTTAAAGTTACCTTAGAATTAAGGAATCTTGTGCGAAGTTTTGTCCCGATATGTAAAGTATCCTGTACATAGGACACATCAGAAAAATCATTATTGTTGTATCCTGCTTGATACCATTCTCTGTGAGGGAGCCAAAGCTTGTTGACGCATTGTTTTTAACAGACGAGTGTCACCGTCACTGGAAAAACCTTCCAAGATTATACCCCGTCTTTTTAGGTTTTCTTTGATGTGGTTCCATCTTTTTGTGGCATTGTTTGAATTGAACTTATTATCTGTTCCGAATATAGCCAGATAATATGGTGGTGCAGTATCTGACAAAGGCTGAGCCAGTACTACATAGGCGTAATTTGATTTAGAAGTTGTCAAAAGTAAGCTTCAATTACTTTTGCAGATGTGGCAAGAAACGCGTCTGTTTGAGGTAAACCATCTACTGGTAAAGTAAATCCAACCAACTCGCATTTATGTATCGAATTACAGAATTCATATCGCAATATAAATCGAAGGAATTCTAATATTAAAAATTAATTTTGTATTTTGCAAATTTCTTTTTAGGGTCTCAAGCACTTTTAAAATTTTGCTTTAATTGAGATCGGCACCAACATATTTTCTACTTAAGTCAAGTTTAAAGTTTTAGAAACAAAACGTAGCTAAAGAAACAACCGTACTTAGTTCACACACACTTTAATTTATAATAGTGTAAGTTCACACACACTTCAGCACTTGCTATTTTAGTTTGTATACAAACAGAACTGTAAAGAACTAAATATGCAAATCGGGCAGTAAATTGGGCACAGATTTAAGCGGAGCGCAGTAATGCCAAGTATACTTATTAAAAATTTTCAAGTTTATCGAGCATATAGAAACTGTACGCCACCACATCCAAAACATTAATTTAATTACAGGAACATCTTGATTTCTAAGTGACAGTTGTTTTTGTTCTCTTGAATAGCTCACAGAAAAATGCTCGAAAAAATGCCTAAAACATACGCAAAACTTCCTAAATGTAAAAAATGTCTAAAATTATTAAGAATTTCGTTAATCTGGCATCACCGGCAAAGCGTTAATATCCGTCAAAAGAAGCGCTGTTGCCACGTCGACATACATTAAATTCATCGGCATCCATTGAAATCCACGGACATCCGTAGAGACATCCATGGAAATCCACAGACATCCGTAGACATCCATAGAAATCCACGGACATCCGTGGACATCCATAGAAATCCACGGAAATCCACATGGGTGTACACCAGAAATCCACAGGTGTTTACATCTCGACTTGTTGCAAACGTTCGTGAAATAATGCAAAATACGCCAACAAATTGTATAAGACGCCTGTCCCAAGAAGTGGGAAGATGTTATGGAACATGCAGGACTATTTTTAAGAAGCAGCCAAATGTATTTCCTTATAAAGTGCAAGTATTCCAAGAAATACAAGCCGCAGATTTTGAAAGACGCAGGAATTACTCTCAATGGTTTATCCAAAATTTATTGGAAAGAAATGATTTATTAGACCTGACATTTTTTTCGGATGAAGCCTGGTTCCACCTCTCCGGTTATGTGAATTCTCAGAATACACGCATGTGACGTGTGAATTTATGCTTGGAGCATGGCGGTGGCCAATTTCAGCAATTTATGTAATTATTTTTCTTTTTCTTTTTGTATATTCTTACTTTGTTAATTTTGTAAACAACAAAATAAATTTGTATTTGTTTACTTATTTTATTACTCATTAGTTTGACACATCATGTCATAATATGAATTTGACAAAATTTTAACCTAGATTTGGTTAGATATATCGTCCTCATATCATTGTGATCTAAACCAAGCCCTACGTTTTTAAGTCCAAGCCCTCTTTGAGGCAAATAATTTTTGCTCGCACGGTACAAGATGAATAAAAACCTTTAATGTTCCACTGTCCAACGCTTACCTCTCCGCCCCTGAGTCAGGAGCACTTCCACTGACGTAAACTTAACTATGCGATTGGCTTGACGCCTCAATGCTTAAAATATGGCAGCTTTGATGGAGATTTTATGTTTACGGCTTGATTTTGGAGAAGTTATCATTTATTTATACTCGCATCAGCATAATGTGTTTCCATCGCCTGCCTACATTTTACTCAAAGTATGAGGTCGTAAACCAAACACCGGCACTTAAATTTTATTGGTGATTAAAGGAGCAGAATCGTAATTTAGTTTTGGCACTTGCTTTAGATTGCATTTATACACTTGTGGGGTTCCATAAATAAATATTGTTAATTGTATAGGTACGTGTATTTGATGAAGTTGATGAGTGCAGCTTGGCTTAATAGTATAAAACAACATGTTTATAATCAACAACAATTAAGCAAGGACAAATCTTTTCATTCATAAACGCGCCGAGCTGACCTATTTATAAACTTAAATAAATAAATAATGCCTTTATTTTACCAAGAAAAAAAATTACAAAACAATAAGAAAAATAAGATTTTTTTAAAATTTTTAAGGTATTTGCTGCAGCATAGCGCAGTTTAGCGGTAAGTAGCTACTCTACTGAACCACGCCTTACTTACAAAATGAAAATTCTGGCACTAAATCACTTACTCTACAGACCTGGTACTATCTTATAATATTGTTGTGTTATAATGTTCACACATTACGTATCGTGCGAGCAGAAATTATTTGCATCAAAGAGGGCTTGGATTAAAAAATGTAGGGCATGGTTTAGATCACAATGATATGGGGACGATATATCTAACCAAATCTAGGTTAAAATTTTGTCAAATTCATATTATGACATGATATGTTAAACTAATAACTAATAAAATTAGTAGACAAATACAAATTTATTTTTGTTGTTTACAAAATTAACAAAGTAAGAATATACAGAAAGAAAAAGAAAAATAATTACATAAATTGCTGAAATTGGCCACCGCCATGCTCCAAGCATAAATTCACACGTCTCTTCATATTTTCAAAAGTATTGACCAGCATCTCTGGAGAAATG
The DNA here is from genome assembly GCA_963969555.1 of Polydrusus pterygomalis. NCBI lineage: Eukaryota > Metazoa > Arthropoda > Insecta > Coleoptera > Curculionidae > Polydrusus > Polydrusus pterygomalis. The sequence goes on from OZ018375.1 coordinate 75,084,041, forward strand.
TTACCACATCCTTGGATAATCCTTTCTTGTAATTGTTCTAAATTTGCAACTGGTGTTAATGGTGTTAAAGATATTGTTCTTTAAATGAGGGAAAACGAAGTAATCCATAACCGTTAAACAAGGTGATATGGGTGGGAATTCAATGTTTGATCGAAAAATAATCAATCTGTCGCCGAAAAAATTGAGTAAGTAGTTAATAGTTTCGGCGGCTGTATGGGTGGTTGCACCGTCCTGTTGAAAATATCCAAAACGTAGTTCGTCGTCAATTAATTGCTCCACAACCGCTGTGCTGTAACTGTGTCATGGAAAAAATAGGACCAATAATTCTTCTTCGGGAAACAGCTAACTAGACACCAATTTTTTGAGGATGCAATGTGGACTCTACGAAAAAAGGGGGAGTTTCACTACTCAACATGCGCGTATTTTAAGAATTCACATAACCGGAGAGGTGATGGAACCAGGATTCATCCGAAAAAATTGTCAGGTCTAATAAATCATTTCTTTTCAATAAATTTAGGGTAAACCATTGAGAGTAATTCCTGCGTCTTTCAAAATCTGCGGCTTGTATTTCTTGGAATACTTGCACTTTATAAGAAAATAAATTTAGCTGCTTCTTAAGAATAGTCCTACATGTTTCCACTTCTTGGGACAGGAGTCTTATACAATTTGTTGGCGTATTTTGCAATATTTCACGAAGGTTTGCAACAAGTTCTTCTGTTCAGATGGTCTTCCTGCTCCTTTTTGTGTTGTATATAACCTGTTTCCCTAAACACAACCACGGTTCTTTTCAGGCAATGATAAAAATCCCCAGCAATAAAAGCAACGTCAGGAACCCATTTTTTTCAAATGGAAACATTTTGGCTCACTTGGGCAAAAAGATAGAGCACTTCTTTTCCAACAATTTGATATCACACACACTTATGACAACCTAAAAAAGAGAGATAATAATTTATTAAAAATACCACGTTATGACAAAAAATACAAGAAGCGCAAACAGCTTTGCATTTATATAGGTACCCATGACGCCATAATGCTAACAAACAAAAATGAACATAATTGGAAATTTAAAATCAGCCAGCATTGAATTAATTGGACATGGACATTTTTACTCAGGACGTCAAGATCTACAAAATACTAAAAATTCAGAAAAATTAACATCCCTTCCCCTTAAAGCCGCCACTGAGTTAACCTGTCTCACAAACTTTCTGCCTACCAGGCGACCGGAAACAGGAAATTTGCTCTGTGTTGCTCCGTATTAATATAAATCATACAATTTATTGGGGGTAAAACTCAATAATCCGAAATTGGTACACCCTCAAACCCTTAATAATTTAAATTCCAGACACACTTGAGCTTATAAATAACATGGAGTATAAAAAGCGACAGCAAAGTGAAAACATGCTATTGCTTTTCGCAAGGTATAAAAGATTTTCTTTCAATTACGACCTCCTCATATACGTCACTAAAAAAGCCAATAACACATAATCATAAAAAATGTTTTTTAGAGCGCCACGACACCCAATCGGCGCTATTTATAAAAGCAACACGCATCTAGCTTAAGAAAGAGCATATTCCTTTGGGAAAGTACAGGACAGGAATGCTTTAAATTGTCGCTACGGTACAAATCTACTGTTCGCAATTATTTTTAAATAAGTCGTGGAAGTCTATACAATCAAAGATCTATAAACTAACAAGCTAAGATATTATTTATTATAGGGTAAGAAATGTTAATTCCTTGTTAAACAATCGCAACAAAATGGAGAGAGAAAGAAGAGAGAGCGAGAGAGAGAGAGAGGCTTTAGTGTGCCTACTGGCCACCAGTGGCACAATGACGAGAAATTTGAACAGCGGCTTTAAAACTTTTGAATTATATTAATAACTTTTAAACGAGTTTTTATTGAGTTAATTTGTGATTCAATATAAATATTATTTAATCACAAATTAAATCAATAAAAAGACGCACAAAAGTTTTTATTCTATGGAAAAAAAACATATTTTTTTATTTACAAAGATTTGGAAAATAAATAAGGAAACAATTTATCGTAAATATTTTTTCTATGTTTATCTTAACATAGTATAAAACAAAGTCGCTGTCGCTGTCTGTCCGTCCGTCCCTACCTTAAATCTTTAAAACTACGCAACGGATTTTGAAGCGTTTTTTTTTAATAGATAGAGTGATTCAAGTGGTTTTTATGTATAACTAGCGACCCGCCCCGGCTTCGCACAGGTGCAATTTCAGAAAGTGGCATGCCGGGTACTTATATATCGGGTTTGTTCGGGTTTGTATTTATACCAGCGGGTTGCAACGCATGCCGGATACACGCTAGTTTACAAATAAAACCTGCATGGACAACCATAACAAAAAAATACTGTTTAGAACAAACTAATGTCCTTAGGTTACGTCTCACAAGTCTCACTCATCAGGTATTGTCTCAACCTATATAATAATAATATCACAAATACTGTATAAAACACAAGCACTAGGCTGCAACGAGACACGTACTAAAACATGCATAAACTCTCAGGTGATTCTTACAGCATTCTCTGAAACAAAAGAAACAGAAACAGTATCGGGTTGACAATAAATTTTTCTGTAAAATATTGCCCGTGGCCAAGTATCTACTTATCGAGTTAGCTCAAACCATTATCCTTGTGCCATCATGTTGCTCGATGTACAGGGTCTTCCAACGAGGACTGAACAGGGGCTCATTTTTGAGCTTCCTTGTATTTAAAGAAAAATCCAAAATAGCCAATCGATGTACTTTTTCCTGTAGAATTCAAAAATGAAACTAAAAATTTATTTGAATCAGAAACAAAAGAGTTACGCTATGGATAAGGTGTTTTTTAAATGGAACATAGCTTTTTTTATACGATTTTTGGAACGAGTGATTTTTTTTTGTCCGTTCTGATTAAAATATTTAATATTGTGACAGCTATTTTTATTAAATTTTAATGTTTTATCCAGTATAATTTAACTTTAACCTGTTTGAAACATACACTAGGTAATAAAGGTATAATCACCTTTGAATCCTTCAAAGTAATTTCGGCAATGTTATAGTAAATTTGTCAAATTTTTTGACATTGAAGGATTCAAAGGTGATTATACCTTTATTACCTAGTGTATGTTTCAAACAGGTTAAAGTTAAATTATACTGGATAAAACATTAAAATTTAATAAAAATAGCTGTCACAATATTAAATGTTTTAATCAGAACGGACAAAAAAAAATCACTCGTTCCAAAAATCGTATAAAAAAAGCTATGTTTGATTTAAAAAACACCTTATCCATAGCGGCACTCTTTTGTTTCTGGTTCAAATAAATTTTTGGTTTCATTTTTGAATTCTGCAGGAAAAAGTAGATCGATTGGCTATTTTGGATTTTTCTTTAAATACAAGGAAGCTCAATAATGAGCCCCTGTTCAGTCCTCGTTGGAAGACCCTGTACAATATTCCTTAAAACAAACAAATTAGTCTTAAGTAGTATATCAAACAACAATCGCCTACTAATAAAAATAATACCGGTCCTGATAAAAATATATGTCCCGGTTTAGTCTTGTCCTGAGGAGCTTCGAGATGTGACAATAATAATCAATGTCGAACCTGGATATAACACCCGTTTCAAGAAGCTATAAGTAGTGACATTTTTATGGACGATATAAGGCTTTACGTTAGACTAAAATACCTGATATACGTTAGGCTACGTCATACCGAAATCGGTAAAAATAATAAAAGGTTATTGGCGTATTAGAATCTGGCTATAGTAATAAATATATTTTCGGAACGGGGATTTATCCAGATAATGGTTGTTCGTAAAGCGCATTTTAGAGACATTAGTGGCTCATAAATTGTTGTGATGTGGTCTCCAAAGTTGGTGGCTTTTAAATCATATCGTTGAAAAATGTGGCTATTAAAACAGTTAATAGGCCGTAAGCAATTAGATATTATCACAGAACTAGTAGAATACTTATTTCATCAAGTTGGAAATATTAAAAATTTAACAAATTTTATCTTTCTAACCATTTTACGGACGTCCGATCGAAAATAATGGGCTTAGGCTTGAGAGTGACCTACCTCAGTGACCACGTATGTTACCCCAACTGTCAAACATTTCAACATAACTTATAAAAGTGCAATAAAAGTTGGTTAAAATAGTAAAAGTTAGGAGCTCACCCATTTTCCGCTTGTGTCACCTTTCTTTTTAAGCGGGCGTTGTTTACAAAATCGAGCAACGACGGTCTTTTAAAGTGGACACTCATGTGATTCCTACTGTCGAACATTCATTCCTAAGAAAAACACATTATAAGGTTCAGAAGTGTATTGATTTTGTTACAGTTACTAATTGTAATATTTTGGTAACTCTTGTATTTAAAACAAGTATAAGCCAATTTTGTCTTGCAGACGTTCTGGTTGGACTTTACATGCAATTTATTGACCTGCGGTCAATCCCAATGATTATTTCCTTGATGATTTTTAACACGCTTTTATTAGCTTCACCTGTAAGGGTGCTTGTATGTATGTATGTATGTTTGTATGTTTGTAACCGACTTCTTTGAACCCGATTTTGACCCACTTTAAACGGTCAGATTTATTTTAAATTTTGTAGACTTATCAAGAACCGCTGACAATAAAATAATTTGATAAAAAAATCATGTCAATCTGTCAAAATTTGACAGCTGTCATATGTAACTTTCTTATTTGAAGAGATACATTTTTTTTGATTTCGGAGTCTTGCAGTTACTATCCTCGGTAAAAAAAAAATAGTCGATAAAAAGTTGACATTGACAGCTGTCAAAATTTGACAGGAATGATTTAAACTTCTTTTTATTGAAATTTTTCATTTGGCAATATTGTAAAATTGTTTAAAGAAAGTTTACGTTTACCTGTCAAAATTTGACAGCTTAAGTATACATTTTTTTCTTCATATTTTTGATATCGGATTCTTGCAGCTACGATCCTGGACAAAAAAAAATAAAAATATTTGACATATTCGACCTGTCAAAATTTGACAGCAGTGATATAAAATCTTTTCTTATTATTAACACGCCTATATTAGCTTCACCTGTATGTTTGTAACCGACTTCTTTGAACCTGATTTTGACCCACTTTAAGCGGTCAGATTTAATTTAAATTATGTAGACTTATCAAGAACCGCTGACAATACAATAATTTGATAAGTTTATCTCATTATTAACATATCGCGGTTTTCCGCGATATGTTATACATTTCTTTGGCACAAAATATAGTTATTACACCGTATGCGCATGCGTACTATCTACCTACTTTCCGGCTCGAGCACTCGGCTTAAGAGCAGTAACCCCTTTTACCACAATGAAAATTGCCGAACGTTTTGCTGGTCAAACGAAAAGAAAAAATAAAAATTGGTATTTAGAAAATAAATTCTACTTTAAATACCCCATCCAGAAAAGTAAATGACGATCGAAAATATTCCCAACATTTTTTTTAGAATTTTTTTTTATTTTTAGTAATTTTGTAATATCTTAAACAATTCTTTATTGGTCAAAAGCAAAATGACTTTCCCGGGTGTAGAATGTTGTACCAAATAATTTTTCTTAAAGCCATTTTTCAATATCGGCCTTACCTTTTTCTCAAAAACGTTGGGCGCGTAAAGTGAATTTAGGCGTGTAAAGTGGATTTACGCGCCCAACGTTTTTGAGAAAAAAGTAAGACCGATATTAAAAAATGGCTTTAAGAAAAATTGTTTGGTACAACATTCTACACCAGGGAAAGTCATTTTGCTTTTGACCAATAAAGAATTGTTTAAGATATTACAAAATTACTAAAAATAAAAAAAATTTCTAAAAAGAATTTTGGGAATATTTTCGATTGTTATTTACTTTTCTGGATGGGGTATTTAAAGTAGAATTTATTTTCCAAATACCAATTTTTCTTTTTTCTTTTCGTTTGACCAGCAAAACGTTCGGCAATTTTCATTGTGGTAAAAGGGGTTACTTCCTCTTAAGAGTGTTGGTACATTCTTTCGCTGTCCGTTGGCCGAGCGGGTTTGTTCGGGTTTGTGGATCCAATGCTTTGAATCTAGCCATTTAAAAAAAATGGATCCACTGCTTTAAATCTAGCCATTTCAAAAAGTTATTGTTAAATTAGTGACAGTATTCCATCTCTACTCCGGACCTCTCTATACGAGCGTCTCGCCGCATATGTCCTCTTGGCTTCCTTATGGGCAAAAGGTATAAAAAGGTATATCGGCAATCGGTTTGTTCGTTGTTAGCAGAGCATTTTTTTTTAAATCCAATTAATTTCATAATATTTCATAAAATGTTAATTAAATTAAAAAAAAATATCTGGGTAACAACGAACAAACCGATTGCCGATATACGTTTTTATACCTTTTGCCCATCAGGAAGCCAAGAGGACATATGCGGCGAGGCGCTCGTCTTTCTATGACTATCTCTACTCAAAAAAAAAAAAAATTTCTTAACAATAATTCAAACTAAAAAATGAAAAATAAATATAGTTTAAAAAAACTAAAAAACACGCTTTAATAATTAATCAAACTAAAAAGCGGAAAATAAATATAGTTTAAAATAATTCTTGAAATTCTTAATATAGGCAGAAAATAATAATGAACGATAAACATTAGTATTATTGTGAAAACGCTATATTTTTTGTATATCGAGCACCCCGCACTTTTTTTACAATAATACTAATTTTTATCGTTCATTATTATTTTCTGCCTATATTAAGAATTTCAAGAATTATTTTAAACTATATTTATTTTCCGCTTTTTAGTTTGATTAATTATTAAAGCGTGTTTTTTAGTTTTTTTAAACTTTATTTTTGATTCTAATTATTGATAGTAATATTTCTAATAATAAGTGTGATGCAGAAGAATATTAATTGATTTTATAAGGTTCAACCTTTAGATAATTAATAGTTTAACATTGGTGGTGTCTTTGTCTATTTTCTGTAATCGTCGGGTTTTCTACTGTGGATTGTCGACGTCATGCACCATGCCCTAACGTCTGGAATCGTAGGACTAGCTCGACTTCGGAGTAGATAGTCGGGTATAGTCTAGTCAATTCGCAATTTTATCCAACTAATTGTTGTCAATTCACCAATTCAGCATGTGGATTTATTTCCGTTATCCAAAATCGCTAGCGCATCGTTACCAAGATGGCTAGAGCATCGTTAGCAAGATTGCTAGCGTATACCGTTAATACACTTCTGGAATCGTAGGGCGACCCGGCGCCCAACTAAAGAGCGAGAATTTTTACATTCTATTATCAAAAATGATTTTGAATTTATTGCATTCAGTAATGGTCGTGGAGAAACGTGTTTATTAGAGTTTTTAACAATTTGTGCGAGCATGGTAAGCCAACATTACATTTGAACGAGCTACTCGACAAGGTTTAGGAGAAGTAGAATATGTTCTGGATTTAGTTGAAGAAAATCCAACGACCAGCTCACGAAGAATTGGTACTCAATTGGGTATTTCACAAAAAAGAGTATTAAACACACTCCACGAGCAAAGCTTATATCCATACCATGTACAGATAGTACAGCACCTAAAACCGGAGGATTATTCTAATCGTATTGAATTTTGTCGGTGGATAAGTAATCATCGTATTGTATCGCGTATACTTTTTCCAGATGAAGCAACATTCACACGTGACCGTATTAATAATACTCGTAACTCTCATGTATGGTCAATCGAAAATCCCCACGCAACAGTTGAAAGTAATTTTCGACGTAAGTTTTCTGTTAACATGTGGTGTGGTATGCTCGATAGCTATTTAATTGGCCCTTTCATTTTTGAGAATCGCCTCACAGGAGACAACTACCTAAACATGAGTTACAAGGACTACTAGAGGATGTTCCTGTATATATCCGAAGGAAATGTATTACCAGCACGATGGAGCTCCTGCACATTTTGCTCGTCAGGACAAGCAACATTTAGACGAAACATTTCCAGGGCGTTGGATTGGTCGCGGTGGTCCTATTAATTGGCCTCCAAGATCTCCAGACCTCACAGCACTAGATTATTGTTTATGGGGCTGGTTTAAAAATGAAATTTACAAAGTAAAAGTGGACACTAGGGATGCACTAATTCGATGTATTAGAATTACTGCAGCCAATTTTAAAGAAGAAAGACATGAAGCAATTAGAGATTAGAAATTAGAAAATTAAACATTTACTTATTTTAGTTCTGGTCAATATTTTGCGTTGTTCCCAGACAAAACTTTAGCTTCTCACTTAAACTTATCATTTACTACAACATATACCATTTATAGGGCGAAGGAAAATGGGCTACACACACTCCTACCCAACCTACAAGGTACAACATCATATCTGTTAAACCAGTAAACCCCCATTTTACCACGAACATGTAGGACGAGTATCTACACTTTTTTCAGATATGTGCAAGAGTAATTTCTCAACTAAGCTTCGATAAATTTTCATTAACCTAATATATCATCTGATATTAGCGGGTTTAATATTTAGACCGACTAATTACAAATAATGGTCATATTATGTTCTTCTGTTGTTTTACTTCCCTTTAGTTATTTATTATTATTCTGGACACAAATATAATGCATAAAATCTTAAAATATTGTGCACGTTTGTAGAAAGAGTTTTTAATCTCGCGCCTACCGGTACTAATACCGTGCGAGCAAAATTTATTTGCATCAAAGATGGCCTTGCATCTAAGGACGTAATGCTTAGCCGTAGAGCTTAATACCTGTTGGGTGTCAGTAACTACCTGAATCAACAATCAATCAGTTATTCCGTCATCTTTGACACTCGTTACAAGTAATTTGATTCATCGCTAATTTTTCCAATTTCTTGAACAATTTACACAATGGGCTTTACGGAACAGCACAAAACATTTATGGTTGAAGCGTATTTTCGAAACGGGGTTAGAGTAAATGGTGAGTGGCAATACAATCCGAGTTTGTGCATGGACTATTTTCACGAACATTTTCTTCGTTGCTTTTATTGCTGGGGATTTTTATCATTGCCTGAAAAGAACCGTGGCTGTGCTTAGGGGAACAGGTTCTATATAACACAAAAAAGGAGCAGGAAGACCATCTGTAAGAACACAATAACTTGTTTTAAACGTTCGTGAAATAATGCAAAATACGCCAACAAATTGTATAAGACGCCTGTCCCAAGAAGTGGGAAGATCTTATGGAACATGCAGGACTATTCTTAAGAAGCAGCTAAATTTATTTCCTTATAAAGTGCAAGTATTTCAATAAATACAAGCTGGTCAACACTTTCGAAAATATGAAGGGACGTGTGAATTTATGCTTGGAGCATGGCGGTGGCCAATTTCAGCAATATATATGTAATTATTTTTCTTTTTCTTTCCGTATATTCTTACTTTGTTAATTTTGTAAACAACAAAAATAAATTTGTATTTGTCTACTTATTTTATTACCTACTCATTAGTTTGGCATATTATATCATGTATGAATTTGACAAAATTTTAACCCAGATTCGGTTAGATATATCGTCCCTATATTATTGTGATCTAAACCAAGCCCTACGTTTTTTAATCCAAGCCCTCTTTGATGCAAATAATTTTGGCTCGCACAGTATATTGTATTATATTTAAACAAACAAAACGCCGGAATTTATAGCATTTAAACTCAGAGTCGTTGCTACTATGCTTCCGAGGGTTCCACAGAACCAGGCCCAATGACCTCAAGGGGCCCGTAAGCCAACTCAAATTTGCATAGTAAGATCAAAAATTTCCATTTCCCAATAATATGTAATGATATAATAACGCTATAATAAAATATGATAATGGAAGAATGGTAGTACTTTGCAATCTGTATCTGTATTAAATATCTGACTGCTTTAGATGAAATACAACCTTATTGTGTAAAGATTTTTCAGGTAGTTAAAAAAATATTTTCTTGCAAAATGTTTTTTACTAATAATTTTATTACTGTTTTCTTCTTTCTCTTCTCATAATTTAAGATTTGGACTTAAAGGGGCTAAGAGGCCTGCGAGAATAGCTTAGAACTCGGGTCCGCTAGGATCTTGCTACTGTCTTAACTATTAAACTTTTTAGTATTTTTCCAAAACTTAGTTACAGAAAGACATAAGTTCTACAATATAAATTTATTTTAAATTATACTGGGTGACTCGGGGCATAGCAAACGTAGGTACCTTTTCTAAAATAGAAAACCCTGTACATTATGATATTTCATCAGATAGAGACATTGTTGCTTCTAAGCAATAAGAAACAGTACCGGTCCTAGGTGGTAAGGGCAAACTTTTTATTTTATTAAGGCTTTCCTTAGCATATACAGTGTCCGCGGAAAAGTCTCCACCATATGGAAAACTTTTTTATGCATTTTTTTTGCACATCTGTTTTTGGCATTAGGTTCTGCATGACCCAAAATGAAAGAAAAGCTTTAAACTTTTAACTTGTGACTTGCGTTATACCTATCAAATGTCATTTAAAAGTTTCAAACTGTCGAAATTGTCATTTTTTGTATAAAAAAAAATATAAGAAAATATTTTTTAAGTTTTTCTTTCGTGCATTGAATTCTTTGAATTTGGAACGACCATAACGTTAACGGTATATCAATGGGGGCTCAAAACTCCCTAACAAACAATGCTTGCTTAATTCCGTTCACGTTTTTCACGTATAGTAGACGCAACAATTAATGTAATAACTTAAAACCAGGCAAATTTTAAAATTCCAGTCGGCCTGTGTAGGACAAAAGCACGAATTCCCCGTTATTTATGGAGATATTTAGGGGATATAATTTATTTAAAATGGAACGGTCATTTAAATAGAATATGTGGGCCTTCGGATTTGAATATTAAGGAAATATACCAAAAGAGAATTACTCAATTTACATATAAATGGAGATTGTTTTATTGTGCCTTAGTATTTTGCTTATCTGATCCCTGTGGACTGTCTGCCTCCATTGATATAGAAAATTTTAAACGCTTATTTGTATCATTATACACAACAACCTGATCATTAACCATATGCACTAGTAAATCCCCTTATCAGATTTATACCCGTATAGGGTTTGATATACTCCAAACAGGTTAAAATAAAATTTTGCTGCAAGGATATTATGCCAGGCTTGCGGAATAAAATATTTTAGAAATTTATCTCTTATGGACCGAGTCGCAGTGCCGTCTCAAGGCTAGGTGATTCAAGAAAAAATGACAATGTATAAGTGATACTAGGTAAATCGGCAATATTACTAGGAATCACACTGGATGATCGAGTAAGCTGGTCTGCAAATGTTAATAGTCTTACAAAAAAAACTACAGCATCCTCTACCTTTGTCCTGCACAAAATAAAAAATTTAGTTAATCACTTTACCCTTTTAACTATTTATTTCGCACTTTTTCATTTTCAATTGAGTTATGGTGTCGTATTGTAGGGTAATTCTTCATTTTGCATTAAAGCTTTTAGAAAACAGAAGAAAGCTGTTCGTGTGATTGCCGATGCTGGTTACTTTGAAACTCGAAATAGTTTTTCCTGAGGTTTTTCCTTAAATTCTAATTATATAACTACCACAACCACCTTGAAAGAAGCCGTGAAACAGAAACATCAACAACACTGCTTGAAGATCCATGTGTCACGTGACTTTTTCAGGTTATCCATGCTTTAGTATGTAATTTACGCGCGACGAAGGTGTTAACTTTGCGGTTTTTTGTATTAATTTGTATTTTTATCCGGTTTTCGATTGATATCTAATAGAAAATTTAAGTCATAAGACATGATTGCTAAGAACCTCTACAAAATACTATTGAACATTTTTGGTGCGGGTTTGCTCTAATAGCATTAATAAAGTTAAAAATCGAACAGCCTGGCCGGCCGGCGGTTTGTTTACAGGTGTTTATAATGGTGGCAGAATTTTATTTGTTTTAATTTAAAAGTTGTGTTTTTTATGATAAACTTTATTGTTTTCTGGCTACAGTTAATTTATTGAATATTGAAGTGTTTATTTAGCTTAAAGGTATATGTGAAATAGTTTAAAAATATCACTACTAAAGATAGTTCGTAAGTAGGTAGGATACCTCTAGATACCTAGGTACTTAGGTAAGTACTATTTTTTTCTTTTAGTTTGTTTATTTATCAACATGACAAGCCCCTGCTGTATTCCTGGATGTAACTCTAATTATAAAAGTGTTTTAAAAGCAGGTGAAGAAAGTGTATCAGTTTTTCACTTCACAAAAGATGAAAATCTGAAAATTCTATGGCTAAAAGCCATTCCAAGAGCTAATTGGTCGCCCACACAGTATTCTGTAGTTTGTGTTAAGCATTTGGTCCCCAGTGATATATTGCCTGATGACACCACAAAAAAAATCCAACCAAAGTGAGGCTAAAGTTAACAGCTGTTCCGTGCTTTTATCCCAATTTGCCTGCTTACTTGTCAAAAACTGTTCTCATTCCTAGAAAAAGTCCAGCGTAGAGAAACGAGGAACAACAAGAGCGTTCCTTTCAACTTAATCAAGCTTTCGAGCAATCAGATTTTATAAAATGTCTTGACGATCTCAGTAATTATTTACAAAAAATTAATACTTCTCAATTTTGGGACGTAAAAATTGTAAGTTACACACACAAAATATATTTTTATAGTTTAGTTTTGACCAATGACTGTATAAATATTGTTAATCCGGTTTCAGTGGACATTGATATGAAGGTAAAGGTTTTTTTAAAAGGCTTACAATGATTTGAAATGGGTTTTACCCTTTGAAAGAATAAAAAACTCGCCCGTTGCCGCGCGTCATAATAATAGCTTGTGGATCCGCAACTCCCAGCTGATGCGGCGTTGCCCGATGTCACTTCATTGCTTCTTTTCAAGGTGGCTGTGTAACCACACAACTAGAGGTTCTGACTTAATCAGACATAAAACAGTTTGCTACAAGAAGGCCAAAGATAATTCTATTAATATCTTATTTTATAATGCACTGCCTGGAAATTAAAAGCCGCTTAGTTATTCAAAATTCAAATCTATGATTAAAAATCTTTTCGCCGTCACTGTTTTTATTCACTTCGGGAGTACATGGACACAGCCACAGCGGATAGGTTGTTTTAACCTTTTTTTTCTGTTGTAGTGGTAAATATTAAAATATGTTATATAAAATGTCTTGAAGTCTATAAAAATAATAATAACTTACTAAATATATAAATAAATCGATCAAAATTTAGCTTTATAATGTGCTTCCTACAAAGGTTAAAAGCTTAAACGAAAAAAAAATTAAGATGTAATTAAGAAATCTCTTGAATCCCATGCTGTCTGCTCAGTGGTAGAATACTTTCATGTTTTTAATTCACGAACATCAACAATCAAATAATTCTAACTCTTTTTTGTTATTACTGTTTGTTTTTAACGTTTGTGTATGTTATGTTCTTATACAATTATGTTTTATGATATATTTTAATTTAGTTAGTACAATTTGTAATCTACAAAAATGTGGTCAAATAAATATGTCTATGTCTACGTCTGTCTAAGTACAGGGTCATCCAACCAGGACGAAACAATAGCCTATTTTTTGAGTTTCCCTGCATTTTTATTAAAACTAATACCGTGCGAGCAAAAATTTTTTGCATCAAAGAGGGCTTGGATTAGAAAACGTAGGGCTTGGTTTAGATCACAATATTATGGGGACGATTTATCTAACCAAATATAGGTGAAAATTTTGTCAAATTCACATTATGACATGTTAATATCATGTCATATTATGCCAAACTAATGAGTAATAAAATAAGTAGACAAGTACAAATTTATTTTTGTTGTTTACAAAATTAACAAAGTAAGAATATACAAAAAGAAAAAGAAAAATAATTACATCAATTCCTAAAATTGGCTACCGCCATGCTCCAAGCATAAATTCACATGTCTCTTCATATTTTCGAAAGTGTTGACCAGCATCTATGAAGAAATGTTACCACATTCTTGTATAATCCTTTCTTGTAATTGTTCTAAATTTGCAACTGGTGTTTTAAAAATAATGTTCTTTAAATGAAGAAAAACGAAGTAATCCATAACCGTTAAACAAGGTGATCTAGGTGGGAATTCAACGTCTGATCGAAAACTGATCAATCTGTCGTCGAAAAAATTGCGTAAGTAGTTAATAGTTTTGGCGGCTGTATGGGTGGTTGCACCGTCCTGTTGAAAATATCCAAAACGTAGTTCGTCGTCAAGTAATTGCTCCACAAATGGATTCAAAATATTGTCTTTATACCGCTGTGCTGTAACTGTGTCATGGAAAAAAATAGGATCAACAATTCTTCTACGGGAAACAGCTAACCAGACACCATTTTTTTGAGGGTGCAATGTGGAGTCTACAAAAAAATTGGAAATTTCACTACTCCACATGCGTGTATTCTGAGAATTCACATAACCGGAGAGGTGGAACCAGGCTTCATCCGAAAAAAATATCAGGTCTAAGAAATAATTTCTTTAAAATACATTTTGGCTAAACCATTGAGAGTAATTCCTGCGTCTTTCAAAATCTGCGGCTTGTATTTCTTGTAATACTTACACTTTATAAGGAAATAAATTTAGCTGCTTCTTAAGAATAGTCCTGCATGTTCCATAAGATCTTCCCACTTCTTGGGACAGGCGTCTTATACAATTTGTTGGCGTATTTTGCATTATTTCACGAACGTTTACAACAAGTTCTTCTGTTCTAACAGATGGTCTCCCTGTTCCTTTTTTGTGTTGTATAGAACCTGTTTCCCTAAACACAGCCAAGGTTCTTTTCAGGCAATGATAAAAATCCCCAGCAGTAAAAGCAACGTTAGGAAAATGTTCGTGAAAATCGTCCGTGCTCAAATCCGGATTGTATTGCCACTCACCATTTACTCTAACCCCGTTTCGAAAATACGCTTCAACCATAAATGTTTTGTGCTGTTCCGTTAAGCCCATTGTGTGAATTGTTCAAGAAATTGGAAAAATTAGCGATGAATCAAATTACTTGTAACGACTGACAAAGATGACGGAATAACTGATTGATTGTTAATTCAGGTAGTTACTGACACCCAACAGGTATTAAAGCTCTACGGCTAAGCATTACGTCCTTAGATGCAAGGCCCTCTTTGATGCAAATAATTTTTGCTCGCACGGTACAGTCATCTTGTTTATGTTTTACCCTAGAATCTGGCGTGCGTGTCAAAAACCATACCGGTGCCATCAAGGAATAATCAAATTTTTTCAAATAATTAGAGAACTATGAAAAATAAAAATATGGGGTATTTTTGAAGACCTGCTTTAATCCTGTTTTAAATAACATAAAAATAGATTGGTTAATCCATTAAAAACAATACTTACAACTTTTGTTTATAAGCACTTTCTAAATAAAGGAAATAAAATATACTTTAGTACCTACAACCTGGTAACAAAATTAAATTTCTGTCTTTAATATTACAAAAGTTAAGGGGGCGGTGAAAATATAGCCAATACCCCTGTACATACATATATGCATTAATGAGATTTTGGTCCATAGAGAAAATCCATCATTTTATGAAAGCCATCTGTCTTATAACAATGACAGTATCCTAATTACTTGAAATCTTCCCCCAATTACTCATCCACCTAATTCGAAATAACAGGATAGCCCCCTTAATCCTATAATGTTACTTTTGATTCTCCCTGTGGCTTTGTCATGGCTTCCAACCAAAATTTCCCCCTTTATCTCGTCATCTCATTAGATACAGTTTATTAGTGTCCTCCTGAATTAACCCCTTCTTCTTTTGTTATTGCATCTGGCGTGCTTATCGTGATAAATTACTCGTGTAATAAGATTTTTTGGTCCGCTTTTCGACGTGTAAATTGACCTGATGGCAACGGATAGCAATTGTTTTGTGCATGGAATTTCACTAAAGTAGGAATGTAAAATAAAAGCATCGTTCATTTATGTCTTGACCGCTGAATTCAATAAAGCAGACCCATATTTCACGTTGGTCTTTATGCTACTTCTGTCACAAAAGCCAGCTGTAGTTTTTGCATCGAACTAATTCGCTTACTTATTTCTATTTTACCATTTGGAGAGTTACCTTCGCTAAAACGTATCGTTTTTGGCTGTTTGGATTAATATAAATACGCGTACATACATACATAGCTTATAAATAAGTTCATTAAGCTAATAGCTGGACATCTATAAAGATTAATTCTAATTAGTAACAATACCAAGTGTATACTTTTCCACAAAAAAGTATCGATAAGAAATACAAACCGTATAAAATAATTTAAATTAAATATTTGTTTTCTTTATCCTATGAATTACGTTCATGGTGAACCTAATACCGTGCGAGCAAAAATTATTTGCATCAAAGAGGGCTTGGATTAAAAAACGTAGAGCTTAGTTTAGATCACAATGATATGGGGACGATATATCTAACCAAATCTAGGTTAAAATTTTGTCAAATTTATATTATGACATGATATGCCAAACTAATGAGTAATAAAATAAGTAGACAAATACAAATTTATTTTTGTTGTTTAACAAAGTAAGAATACACAGAAAGAAAAAGAAAATAATTACATAAATTGCTGAAATTGGCCACCGTCATGCTCCAAGCATAAATTCACACGTCTCTTCACATTTTCGAAAGTTTTGACCAGCATATCTGGAGAAATGTTACCACATTCTTGGATAATCCTTTCTTGTAATTGTTCTAAATTTGTATTTACACAATTCATATTTGTATTTTATAAGGAAATAAATTTAGCTGCTTCTTAAGAATAGTCCTGCATATTCCATAAGATCCCACTTCTTGAGACAGGCGTCTTATAGAATTTTTTGGCGTATTTTGCATTATTTTACCAACGTTTGCAACAAGTTCTTCTGTTCTTACAGATGGCCTTCCTGCTCCTTTTTTGTGTTGTTTAGAACCTGTTTCCGTAAACACAGCCACGGTTCTTTTCAGGTAATGATAAAAATTCCCAGCAACAAAAGCAACGTTCGAAAATGTTCGTGAAAATCGTCCATGCACAAACCCGGATTGTATTGCCACTCACCATTTACTCTAACCCCGTTTCGAAAATACGCTTCAACCATTAATGTTTTGTGCTGTTCCGTAAAGCCCATTGTGTGAATTGTTCAAGAAATTGGAAAAATTTGCGATGAATCAAATTACTTGTAACGACTGTCAAAGATGACGAAATAACTGATTGATTGTTGATTCAGGTAGTTACTGACACCCAACAGGTATTAAGCTGTACGGCTAAGCATTACGTCCTTAGATGCAAGGCCCCCTTTGATGCAAATAATTTTTGCTCGCACGGTACATATACTTTTCACACCTTTTAAATTAACCTGCAAACCATTGATAATTAAATTCCACCAGCAATTTTATTCAAGTTACAAACCATACATTTTGGCTCAAGCCTAAATCTGTCCAATCTCCCAAGTTTTTTGATTAGTATTTCCCATTATGATGCACATCTTAGCTTAATGACCTTATTCAAAAGCTCCTCATCACTAATCATATACCTTTGTAGCTGACAATAACATTCTCTAAGGTTGAAAAATGACATGTCTTTCCATATTTTCTTTTATTACATTCTTTTGTGGTTTAACATACTTATTATTTCCCTAAATTACTTCTAAGTTCGTTTATTTTTAGACAAATATGTCGAACCTTTAAAAGTAAAGTGACACAATTCGAAAATTGTATATTTCTAGGTTTAATGATAAAATGGCACTAAATATCACCCTCTATTAGCTGCCGCTTGACCTAATCCAAATCGCTTCTCCCAAATTAGAAAAACCTATTTATGCCTTTTTCATATTAACGCTATTCACGCGTCTTTTTAATACTAAAGAGTATCATTTCAGTATGTTGTCGCATGCGACGGAAAATTGATACTGCTTTAAGTCTAAACTGACTTGATTCCAAACATTTTACAAACAAGTAACTGGTCTTTAATAAAAAAAGGCCATTATTCTGAAATGAGTCGCTGAATACAACGACAAAAGACCTAACTTGTTTTTTATTTTTTATTTTATCTTTTTTTACTATTAAGGGTAGGTTTTAATATCAAATTTAAATAACTTCTAGTAAAACCATTTAGCTAATTTTTCCCCAAATTTAACATTTAATTAAATTTATTACTTGGGCTTAGGAGACAAAACAGTTAGAGGGGTCCAATATATTTTACAGTTTTTCCTGTTTCTGCAAAACTCTATTTTTTGGATTGTGTCACTTTAATTTTAAAGGTGCGATGTAAGCTTTACATTAGCCATGTCAGCTAAAAAGAAGAAACTGGAAATCTGAAAATTATTGATAAAAAAATATTTAAAAAAAAAAATTTAATTTAAAATAAAAAATAAAATAATAAATAACTTTTAAATTTATTTTTCAAACAATTTTTTTGGATAGCTCATCACCTAACCGTAATTTTTTTAAATTCACAATTATTTTTTTAATTTGCCGCTATACTTACCAGTAGTCACGTCCATCCAAATCGATTTTTAGACTATTGGGCATTCAGAACCGATTCCTCGGAATAGTTTTTGTCTATATCCTGCTAATAATTTTTTTCCATGCAAACTTCTTACCGGTCACTATATTCTAAAGTATATCCGGCGACGTGGTAGACAAGAGGACAAACAGACTAAAAATTTCATTTTTCGAGGAAAAGTCATTCTTTATAAAAAAAATTTGTTCGCTGAAAAAATACGATTGTCGACGAAAAAAAATCATACCTTGTCTAAAAACTTAAAAATTCAAATTTTTTACATACAGGGTGGCCCATTAGTGCGAGGAAGTCCAATATATCAGTTGTCAACAGAAATAGCAACAAATATTAGACATAAAAGCTATATGATGCGTAGAGACGCATATTTAAAAAATATTTTGAGATATACAGGGTGACCCAAAAAAGCAGAGCGGCAAAAAGGTAAGTTTTTTTAAATGACAACCCCCATTATTAAATTCAGCATGAAATTTAGCAGATATTAGAGTATCCTAATTTGGTGTACGTTGCGGCGTTGCCAAGCTATATATAATTTACTAAAAAATCCAAGAAAAACCACCTAATCAAAACTCCTTTAAAAAAAATTAATCGATTTGATTTTTTAATACATGATTACGGTTTTGGATACCTGAGGGACGGTAGATTGATAATAATGGGTCATGTTGTTAAGTATTTTATGCCCTATAAATTTGCAACTATAACTCATGTCCTAAAATCTACCGTTTTGTCACAATTTTGAATTTTATTTGAAAATGCAAAAATAACATCATTTTTTTTCTTGGTAGGCCATGATTCAAACAAAAGTGGATATTACCGCATGTCAAAATAATGCTTTAAAAATACCGTGGTTCATATTAAGTTTCTAATTTGTAATATTGACGCGTTATCAGGAAATTATAATGAATTTTTTAAAAGAAGAACTTGTTAATATGGTTTTTATATTAGGCGCCAGTGACAAGAACTGTTTATTAGCCACTAGGCTTTATTATGAGTCCTTTCCAGAAAGAAGACAACCAAGAAAAGAAGCGTTTGAAAAATTGTTGTAACGTTTTATTCGGACCGGGAAAGTGGATTACGAAAATACTGAGAGAAGCAAAACGGCCAATACAGAAGAAAATCAATTAACCGTTTTGCTTAAAGTTACAGAAAATCCGCATACTTCCCATCGGGTCATTGCAAATGAAACTAATATAACACGGCAAACAATTCAGAGAGTTTTACATGATCAAAAAATGCACCCGTATCACATTCAGCTTATGCAGGAGTTAAATGACCAGGATTTTGGGGCAAGAGTAGTTTTTTGCGAATGGGCCCAACGAAAAATTCAACAAGAAAGATTATTTTTTAATTATGTGTTATTTACTGATGAAGCCACTTTTCACAAAAATGGAAATGTTAATCGTCACAATTTTCATTACTATTCATCAATAAATCCACATTTTATTAGAACTCATAGCCAAACAAGATGGTCTTTAAATGTGTGGGGTGGTATCGTTGGAACTTACGTTATTGGGCCCTACTTTTTTGAGGAGAAAGTAACTGGTCAAGTATATCTGCAGTTCCTTCAAAATGATTTACTACGACTAACCAATGCTTTACCAAATTACATTAAAGAAAGAATGTGGTATTTACATGATGGAGCTCCAGTTCATCATACAGCAGTAATCCATGAGCATCTAAATAACGCTTTTCCTAATAGGTGGGTAGGAAGTGGCCCCCTCGATCTTTAGATATGACTAAAATGGACTTCCTCTTATGGGGTTATGTGAAAGAACAAGTATATAAAATTGCTCCGACGACTAAGGAAGATATGAAACATCGTATAACGGAAGTTTTTATAAACATTGACAACAATATGCTAAACGAAGTCAGTCGATCTTTTGAAGAACGTATAGAAGCATGTTTAAATAACAATGGCGGACATTTCGAACATTTATTATAGTATTATACTTTAAAATATTTACAGACACACACGTGTGTGTGTTCCTAACTTTTTTTTTCTGTTTTTTTTTTGTCCTTTGTTATGTTATGTTATGTTGTTTTAATGTTAATAAATGATTTGAAATGGTAGTTATATTGTCATTTCCTACTTTTAAAGCTCATAATAAAGCCTAGTCGCTAATAAACGTAAAAAAATTCATTATAATATCTTAATAACGCGTCAATATTACAAATTAGAAACTTAATATTAACCACGGCATTTTTAAAGCATTATTTTGACATGTGGTAATATCCACTTTTGTTTGAATCATGGCCTACCAAGAAAAAAAATGATGCTATTTTTGCATTTTCAAATAAAATTCAAAATTGTGACAAAACGGTAGATTTTAGGATATGAGTTATAATTGCAAATTTATAGGGCATAAAATACTTAACAACATGACCCATTATTATACAGAGTGTCCCATTTAAAAAAATGAAGATTTGATACTTTAAATATAGCAATATTGGCACATCTGTAAAAAATACCCTGTATAAATTATGGTCAGATTTCCTTAATAAGATTAATCTACCGTCCCTCAGGTATCCAAAACCGTAACCATGTATTAAAAAATCAAATCGGTTCATTTTTTTTATAGGAGTTTTGATTAGGTGGTTTTTGTTGGATTTTTTAGTAAATTATATATATAAATAGGAAGACAAAAATCACAAAGTCATGGTCTCAATCATGATTGAGACCATGACTTTGTGATTTTTGTCTTCCTATTTATGTTGTTACTTTGGTCTCTTTGAGAAAAATGGACGATTTTTTCGAAATTATATATAGCTTGGCAACGCCGCAACGTACACAAAATTAGGATACTCTAATATATGCTAAATTTCATGCTAAATTTAATTCCCTAAAAAAAATGGGGGTTGCCATTTAAAAAAACTTACCTTTTTGCCGCTCTGCTTTTTTGGGTCACCTTGTATATCTCAAAATATTTTTAAAATATGCGTCTCTACGCATCATATAGCTTTTATGTCTAATATTTGTTGCTATTTCTGTTGACAACTGATATATTGGACTTCCTCGCACTAATGGGCCACCCTGTATATAAAGTATGCGTATTCTACATTTTTTAGCAAAATGCTATTTAAGAGAATGGTTTCAAAATACCTCAGAAATAAATTATTACAGTATCAAGAAAAACGTCATATTGTCAGTAACTTTTATAATTTTTATTAGTGTACAATGTTAACAACGGAGCAAAGAATACATTTAATCCAATATGTTATGGTAACGGAGATTTTTCATACAGATACGTTATTGAAAAATTTAATGAAAGGTTTCCGAATGTACCCGTAACCAAATGGGCGGTTAGCAAGCTGATCAAGAAATTTCGTGAAACGGGATCCGTACTAGACGTTAAAAAAGTAAAAAAAAATACCATGAAGATGATGCAGCGACTCTCCTCGTACGGCAGTCTGTTAGAGAAACCCCCATATTGTCATTGAGGAAACGAGCTAGGAAACTACAGGTGGTCCAAAAAACTACTATTCAAGAAATTTTGAAACTAATAATATGCGTCCATACAAACCGCATTATAACCACACATTAGAAGAGGGCGATGATGGCATAAAATTGGATTTTTGTTTATGGATAGGGAGTAAGATTTTAGGTGGTAATAGGGGATTCCATAAACTTATAATGTCCTCGGATAAGTCCATGTTTTCGACGAATGGAACTGTAGCATCGCAACATGTTCGCTATTAAAGTGATGTTAATCCTATGTTCAGAATCCCAACTCGACAACAATATTTAAAAAAACTTATTATTTGGTGCGCTGTTTTTTACTATGGTATAATTGGACCATATTTCTTTGAGAATAATTGTAATAGAAATTCTTATTTAAATATGTTAAATATTTTTTTCTGATCATTTGGAACAACTGCCATTAGATTACCTACGAAACATGTACTTCCAGCAAGATAGATGCTTGTCCCATTTTACTAGAGAAGTAAAGGAATGGCTTTATTTGAAATTTGGACAAAAATGGATCGGGCGAAATGGTTCAGTTTTATGGTCCCCAAGAAGTCCCGACCTTACGTTGGCAGATATGTATTTGTGGGGACGCCAAAAACAGTTAACTTATGCCAATCCTCTGCCAAATAATCAGGACATTTTAAAACAAAGAATTACACAAGCTATAGGAGCAATATCCCCAGAAGAGGTGCGGAGGAGCTATGACTATCTTGTAGCCTAACTGGAAAGTTGCGTCCTTCGGGGCGAAGCGGTTTTTGAACAATACTTGTTCTACTATCTGATTTTGGTGTATGATTGTGTTTATCGCATTTTGTTAAATGTTTTATTTTATATTTAGGTGTAATTCTTGTAAAAAATTTGAATTTTTAAGTTTTTGGACACCTTGTACACAATATGATTTTTTCCCCCTCGACAATCGTATTT
Organism: Polydrusus pterygomalis; assembly: GCA_963969555.1. Lineage (NCBI taxonomy): Eukaryota > Metazoa > Arthropoda > Insecta > Coleoptera > Curculionidae > Polydrusus > Polydrusus pterygomalis. The sequence goes on from OZ018375.1 coordinate 75,106,880, forward strand.
TTTCAGCAAGAAATTTTTTATAAAGAATGACTTTTCCTCGAAAAATTAAATTTTTGGTCTGTTTGTCCTCTTGTCTACCACATCGCCGAACATACTGTATACAGGGTGTCCCATACGTATGCAGCAACAAAACATAGTAGACTTGAAAATAGGTCCTTTATGCTTAAATTCTTATGATAAAATATTCACGGTTAATTTCCTATAAAGTATGTTTCGTTATGAAAGTTTATTTAAATATTTCTTGCCATTTGGCATTTAAACGGAAATATCCCAAAAACTAATTGAAATAGCGAGATTGATAAAGTACGTATAAAAGATCCCTCTTTCATGATTTAAGTTATAGCGGTCAGAAATGTGAGGGTCGAAAAGTATATGCGATAATTTACCAAACCCATATTGTGTAAGCGTCCTCTATGAGATACCTTAAAACTAATAATGAAATCGCCCTTCTTGCTCTCATAAACATAACTACACCAAATTTGATTTATATCTACTTAATCCTTTTCAAATCATCATCAATTTTCTAAAATAAATTTTTACTTGGATTACCCTTATCTTTTTAACCGTGGATATGTTATCATAAGAAATTAAGAATAAATGATCTAGTTTCAAGTCTTCTATCTCATGTTGCTGTACTTTCCTTAATTATGGGACACCCTGTTGCATATGCCAGGCGCGAGTGGAAAATAACTATTAAAGACGCTTAAGGACCTACTTGGGCTTAAGGCCAATGCACACTACCGGTTACGATCCGATCCCGATTCACGATTACGGTTACGATTGCGCGTTCGTGAACTCACACTACAGTGACAATTGTTACGGTTCGTTTCACGATTGCACTAAATATAACCTATAAAATTACAGAGGCCTGCCTCGTACCTCGTGTATAAATGCTAATTCCGCATCAATAGTCCAGTTTTTGGATTTGGGTGGCATTTTTGGTGCTGCTTTATTATTATTATACACGCAACTGCACACGACTTTTTGTCTGAAAACTGAAATGTTATGATTCGAACCACAGAAAAATAAAGGATTTAATTCGAACATGAAGATGAGTAGCAGCAACAGATGATCACGTGATTGCAAGCGGCATTGCTATTGGCTACGATTGCCTACGATCCGATTAAAAATAGAACTCAACCTAAACGTCCCAACCGAATCGTAATCGTGGACTGGTTCGCTCTGATTGGTCGATGGGTCCAACAGAATCGCATTCGTGAACCGTAATCGGATCGTAACCGGTAGTGTGCACTGGCCATAAGTATCCTTTATTAATAGTTAGACTATTTAATTATACAGTGTCACCAGTAAAGGCCGCATCATTATGGATTTTTTTTTATTATTAGCTTTATTCAAAATTTGACTTTGGCATCAAGTTCTGCTTCGATCGAGATGAAAATTAAGCAAAAAATAGTAGTCACGTGATTCGCTTTATCTGTCAAATTTTTTCCAAAAAATAATTCAGAAGTGGGGTTATTTCTGGGTTATAGCCCACATGCACAATTTCAGCTGCATAAGATAATTTTGATTTTTTACCTATATTTTGTAAATTGCATCACTTTTGCAAAATAAGACTCAACGCAACCTACATAAAACTTCTCAGTTTTGACAAGGCTTTATTTCAGATACATTTTCTTTAAAGTAGCGCCATATTAATAATTGTGTGTTTTTCTACAAAATCAAAATTGGGCTATTAAAATTTTGTCGCATGTGATGCAAAGTTTATTTGTTTTTGACCGTGTATAAGGTAACTTCATGAAATAAGTATTTTTGAAAACGTAGTTTGTGTCTGAAAGTAATACACCTTAATATTACGACACAAAAGAACACAGTATCTTCAGTAAAGGGTTTTTAAGGGGAAAATAAATTTTAGTTTAACAACGTAAAGTTTATCTATTTTCAACGGTTTAATTTAAAACCCCTAATAATAATAATAATAATAATAATAATAATAATAATAATAATAATAATAATAATAATAATAATAATAATAATAATAATAATAATAATAATAATAATAATAATAATAATAATAATAATAATTATAATAATAATAATAATAATAATAATAATAATAATAATAATAATAATATTAATAATAATAATAAATGTCTTTATTTCTGACTTCCACAGTTCATACTATATATGTATACATTAAAGACTAAAATAATGGTCCTCAGAAAAAGGCGAAGTTCAGATAAAGATGAGGTATCCCAGGATACCTCCCTGATCAAACTCAACCTTTGTAGAAATAAAAAAATAAACAAATTTTGTGATGCAAAAGTGAATTATGTCATATTTAAGAAGAAAATAACAATTATGAATAATTATTAGGCAGAGCGGGATCAGCAATATAGGATATAAGGTCCCTATTTTACTATCTTCTATCCATTATATATTTAGTGTACTTTAATCTAAAAGCAGATTGGGAAAGGTCTTTAAAAGTCTCTGGCACAGAGTTGTAGAGTTTGGCTATATTATACGAAAAGCTGCGCTCAAAAATTGCAGTTCGATGATATGGTGGTGTTATTTTATTTCTAGTCGTAAAATTAAGGTTGTGTAATGTGTATAATATGTGTATAATAAATAACTCGTTTATATAAGTATGAGGGGAGTTTAAGGTTTATAATTTTATGAAATAAACATAGGTGATGCAGTTATCTTCTCTCCGCCATGTTTAACCACCGCGACTCTATTAGCTTGTGGGAGATATGCTGATATTTTCGTACTCCGTAAACAACCCTTAAACAAGAATTTTGAATAAGTTGACTTCGTCGCTTATCTTTAGCATTAATACAATTTCCATATAGGACGTCGCCATGGTGAAAGACGAGTGAATCGCATAGTAGTAACTTAACCCTTTGGGATAAGAAATGGCGCAGGTGATATAGCAGTTTGAGTCTAATAAATGACTTTTGTATACAGTTGAAAACGTGTGCACTAAACCTTAAATCACTATCAAAAATCACACCCAAATTGCGAACATTGTCCTTTACTGGCACGATCGTGTTGTCAATTTCAATCCTGATTTCGTCCTTAATTAAGTCCACGTCAGCCTTGCGGCCAAACACCATTACAGAACCTTTCTTGGGATTAAGCTTATGGGAATGTTCCAGTGACAATTTGCTTATTCTTTACTTATAATTCTGCAGCTTACGGCAGCATCAGCCTTGTTAAAGGACTTGTAAATCTGCGTGTCGTCGGCATAGTATTGGACCGAGCACTCCTCCAGCGAGTTGGAGAGAAATGCAGTATAAATAGCATATAAAAGGGGTGACAAGGTGGAACCCTGCGACACAGCGTTGTGTATACCTAATAATCGGATCCGATATTACAGAATAACGTTAACGTGTATTACTTTCAGACACAAACTACGTTTTCAAAAATACTTATTTTATGAAGTTAACTTATACAGGGTCAATAACAAATAAACTTTGCATCACATGCAAACAAATTTTAATAGCCCAATTTTAATTTTGTATAGAAAAACACACATTTAATATGGCGCTACTTTAAAGAAAATGTATCTGAAATAAAACCTTGTTAAAACTGACAAGCTTTATGAATAGGTTGCATTATGTCTTATTTTGCAAAAGGGGTGCAATTTACAAAATATAGATAAAAAATCTAAATTATCTGATGCAGCTGAAATTTTCCAAGTGGGCTAGAAACTGCATTTAAAAAACGTTTTCTAATAACTTTTGACGATATTTTTAGAAATAACCCCACATTTGAATTATTTAAAAAAAAAAATTTAATTTGACAGATAATGCGAATCACGTGACTACTATATTTTGCTTAACTTTCATCTCGATCGAAGCAGAACTTGATGCCAAAGTCAAATTTTGAATAAAGCTATTAATAAAAAAAATCCCATATGATGCGGACTTTACTGGTGATACTGTATATTTAAGCACATGAATCTGTAGGATACCATGCATGCATATTATGGTAAACTTACTTATGCCAATATAGCTTCATATTTATTTATCAGAGCACAACTCTAAGCCTCAAAAATATACACCCCAAATACAAATTTATATGCATGTTTACTAAAACTCTTAAAATATTTTATAATAAACTTTTATAGAAACGATTTTCCAGCGCGGATAAACATTTCAAATTATTTATTACGAGTATATCGAGGCCACAAGATGTTTTCCTCGGTATTTATGAGAAAGTTCACGGGCCCCGCTTTAACATTCAGGAAGTTTAGAAAATAAGCCCACCCTGATCCTTGGAATCACGTATATTTAACTATAAATCTGCTTTTTCACCCCTCATAGCTCCAAAAGTTTTTTACGAGGGGGAAAAATTAAACGGCAACAACAACTGATGTTGTGATCATAAAAACGATATTAATTTTTTATATATTTTTGTTTGATATCTTGTACACATGCACATCCCTTATATAAATCAAAACTTTTCAGGGATTTTAGGGTTCATACCTTATAATTTATAAACTGTTTTTAAAACAAAACATGCGAGAAAGCAATAATTTAATATTTTATATCACGGATTTTGGGACGGATTAAGGATTTGATCATGGGGGGGGGGGGCGCAACCGAACCTTAAATTAGGTATTAAGTGACAGGCGGATTCACTTTTGGCATTGGGAATAACGCTAAAAAAGGTGTTTTTAGAAGGGGCAGGGGTAAGGTATACAGGGTGTAACAACAACTATCAGCAAAAAAATAGTGTCGAAAATTTGCACCAAAACTTTTTTTTCAGAAAATTTAAGGAATTAAGCCAATTGATTGAAAAATTATGGAATTGTTCTGTCTTTTAAAGCAAAATCTTTTATATTTTATATGTCAACTTTGGTATAGTCTTCTAACATGTAATATGGATTTTTTCCATTCCTGATGCCTTAAGGGTATCTGTCAAATGTTTATGTAAAAAACTATATATTTTTTTTAAGACCGACCCGAAATATAGGTACAGGGTCATTCCGTATATTTAGACAGCGTCTACTGCGTTTATTATAAGAGATAGAAAAAAACTTTAAATATAAAAATTATAGGGTTTACCCTAAGTCGCCAGAAAATGTTACGCAAAACAACAAATGAATGTCACAAAGTTAGGAAAAAACACTAACTTGGTAAATCTTTAATGAAACACCCTATATATTGAAACATAAATTAATAGATCTTTTTTTTCTGAGTTCAAAAATATATAATATGTTGACATTTGGTTTAGCCGTTTTCGAAATATTTGCATTTTAAAAATGTGAATATATCGTTTAATTAAATCGCACTTGCCATGGATAAACAAATGGCTCGAACGCCATTATTTAATAGTATTTATATGGCAGTCAGATTTCCTTTAGTTCATACGTAAAATGTGTTACACAGAAGAAGAAAAATTAGAAATACCTAAAAATATTTTTTAATAAAATAATTTATGAAAATTTACAAGTCAGTGTTGAATATGACCACCGTTATTTTCGATATATTTTCTGTAATCTTCCTCTAATTTAGATAAAGCATTGCCAATATACTCCGGATGTTCTTCATTCAATGAATTTATACTTCTTTGAATTATTTGCGTTAAGTCCTCCAAACTTTGACTTCTTTCTTTGTATACTTCATCTTTTGGATAGCCCCCATAACAAATTGTCTAAAGGAGTCAGGTCGGCACTATTAGGTGGCCAGTTAATGGTCCCATGAGTTCCAATCCACTCGTTAAACAGGTTATTTAAAAAATTTCCCACAAGCATTGTGTTATGAGGTGGCGCACCGTCCTGGTGCCATATTATGTTATTATATTCCCTGATAGGAAGTTCTTCTAACAAACCTTCAATTTCATTATTTAAAAACTGGATGTATCTATCTCCTGTTAACGATCCATCAAATATAACCGGGCCAATTATTGGGTTCCTTAGAATACCACACCAAACATTCAAGGACATACGACCCTGAATTTTTATTTCAATATAAGAGTGGGGGTTCTCTGATGTCCACATGTGTGTGTTTCGGACTGTTTCATCAGTTATATACTCCTGCTGTAGTAAACGTAGCTTCATCGCTTCACAAAATCCTATTATAAAAATCATGGGCTTGAGTTTTCCTAACTAACATATCATTACAATATGCTAATCTTCTAATTTTATGATTATCTGTCAATTTTTGTACCGGCAACATTTTGTATGGGTGATATCCATATTTGTGTAAAACAGTTTGAATCTTTTTTGTAGATTTTCCAAAGTAATTACTAGCATCGTCAATAGATAGCTTTGGATTTTCTAAAAATAAGTATTAACCACATTGATAAATCAGAGCAAATAATTAAAGACTTCTTTCATACCTTCAAAATACAATAACATCTGTAGTTCTTTATCCTCATTTGCGATAACTGTGCGTTTTTTCCTATGAAGGGTTTTGTGCTCCCTCATGCTCCTTTCGGTATAATAAAAAGTGGACCTAGCAGGAACAGGCATTTCGCGATGAATACGCCGATACCCTGCTTGCGCTTGAGCAACATTATTGTTGTTTTTGTAAAAAAGTAGAATTATTTCTAATTTTTCTTCTTCTGTGTAACCCATTTTACGTATGGACTAAAGGAAATCCGAAAGCCATATAAATACTACTTATTAAATAATGGCGTTCGAGCTATTTGTTTATCCATGGCAATTGCGATTTAATTAAACAATATATTCACATTTTTAAAATGCAAATATTTCAAAAACGGCTAAACCAAATTTCAACATATTATATATTTTTGAATTCAGAAAAAAAGATCTATTAATTTTTGTTCCAATATACAGGGTGTTCCATTAAAGATTTACCAAGTTAGTGTTTTTTCCTAACTTTGTGACATTCATTTGTTGTTTTGCGTAACATTTTCTGGCGACAGGGTAAACCCTATAACTTTTATATTTAAAGTTTTTTTCTATCTCTTATAATAAACGCAGTAGACGCTGTCTAAATATACGGAATGACCCTGTACACTTTCTGGACAATTTTTCGGCCAGAAAATAACATTTTGTCGATCAAGACCGGAAAATAAACGTGAAGGACCGGCAAAAGATTTTTCCGGTCCATGTTTTTCCGTTTTTTCCATCGCTCTTTGATAATACAATGTACATTGATTTCGTTACTATATAATATAAACATTTCGATGTATTGTCGAGTGACAGTTCGTTGATTTCTAATTTGTTGTTTATGTCAAACTTGTTTCGCGAGTGCGCAAATTTAAGAATATGAATTCAGATTTTGAATTATCCGACACGGAAAATGAGATTCCAGAAGAAATTTTGGAAGCAGCAAGGAAAGCAACTTACGATATATTGCCAGTAAAATCAAAAGCCCGTTACGAGAAGTCATACGCGACGCATTTAAAAATAATATAAAATAAAATTAAATAAAGAATTAAATGTATAAATCGAAATGCCGGTCTTAAAAAAAATATTGTACGTCACGCAACTGAAAATTAGTGTTTTGCAGGTCTCTCCAAGTTTCCAGGACTCGCCTACGGCTTGCCATGGAAATACTTGTCTCGACCTGAAAAACGCTACTTTCCGGTCTTGTAACGTAAATTACTATTTTTCGCAACTCTCCGGAAAGCACCCACTTCCCGGATGATTTTTCTTTCCGAAAGTTGCACTTTTCCGGCCTATAGTCCGAGAAATACAAAAGAGTTCTGGAAGTGCGTTCTTTATGGACGTTTTTTCACTTTTTGGACGACAGATTTTGTCTTTAAATATCAGAATTTAATAATTTTGTAAAAAAAATCGTTTGTTTAAATGTGTAAGTAAAGCCAGTTCAATGACTGCTGGCCATAACGGCATATTCTTCATATTTGCGGTACGTCGTAAATTAATTTAGTCAGTTTGACTAACCGGTGGTAAAGATTATGATTTTTCTTATGATTGATTTACATAAAGACGGATGCATGTGAACAGGAAAGAAATATCTTGTTTTTGAAAATCAGTATGAAGTTTTTAATTAATTTAAGTTTACTAGAAGTAAATAAAACTCATTTGTAAAATTTAAAATCGAATCATATATTTTGTTTCAAATATTTTCATCATAAAGAAGAAAATATAATAAAAATTACAACTCAACTTAATACATTTTTTTATAATTAAAGTAAATAATCTCCGCAAGGATCATCATCATTAGACTCGTCCAAGTTAAGAATAAGAGGAGCATTATCTGAAGCATCGATAAATCTTTCCCGTTTCCACACATCATGTGTGTTACATAATTTTACAATTTTGCTACTGTTACATTTTCTATGGCTTCATGCCACAGACCCAAAAATACATTTAATACAGGATGTATAGACCTTATTTTTGCATCATAATAGCGCTTACATTCTGACAAACCATGTCAATAGGATTAAAGTGGAAATGATATGAAGGAAGACTTAAAACTCGTCCATGTTGCAATGTCCAAGTCCATCAAGGCTGATACTACCCGGAGTTAAGACAAAGGAAAAACAGACAAACTCCCGGGTGTCTAGATAGAGATTTCCTAATCCTCTCAACAAAATAGCTATTTATACAATAAGTTGCGAAATGAGTGTCTTTTAGGCACGCGACGTGAAATTGTCCAACGAGGCAAAGCCGAGTTGGACAACACGACAAAGTGACTAAAAGACATTGTTTCGTGACGAATTGTATACAATATTTTTTCTACTGAGGTTTTATAATAAAAAACTTAATTTTACTAACATTTTATTACCTATGTTTCATTGGCACTTGCCAAAAAATATTAAATTATACCTAGTCTGTGGTTACGTTTTAATTGTAAATAATTACCTGCGTTACTTTTAAGCACGTTGCTCCTGGTAACGTGCTTAAAAGTTTTTTAAGCACGCTGCGCTTAAAAGGAGGTTATGTAAAAACCATACTGACAATCGAAAAGAGGTTATTATAAAACGTCAGTAGAAAAAAAAAATGTTGCAATGCTAGTTCGTCCAACCTATTAAAATTACATTAAAATATAAAAAAAAAAATAGCGCTTTCCAGATTACTTACTGCACCTATCTCAGTTATGACTGCACCTAGCTAGTATACCGGGTGTCCACGGAAGGTGGCTCGCCCCTCTAACTTTTTTGTTTTTCAAGATAATTAAATAAAATTAGGGGGATTTGTATACGACATAAAACTGCATTTTTTGACAGATGACTCAGCATTATGGAACTTCCGGTTTAACCGGAAGTGACATAAACATTCAATTTTTAATTGGGACACCTTGTATATTTTTACTTTTTTGACTCCATATGACATTCTAAATAGAACGATGTGTCACTTGTCACTTTCTGTCACCAAGAAAATATTTTTTTTTCAAATTTATTGTTTTATCTAGAGGGCTATGAATACCTTAAAATCACTTATTTCAGTTCTTTAATCTTGGCAAAAATACAATTTTACTATTTTTGGTCCAATGCTATGTGCTATGTAAAATTTAATCTTAATGAAGCATCTTTTTAGAATAAATTTAGATTTAAATGCATCAAGTAGCCTGTGACCAGCAAAACTGATAAATCAAAATCATGCCTTGAAGAAAATTGAAATGTCAACAGCTTCTGCCAAAGTAAATTAGTTTGTTGTTTAAAAAGCATGGAAAATAATAGTTTTACAAGGAGTGAAAAAGTTGATATATTATTAGTGTTTGGGGAATGTAGAAATAATTCAACCGATGCTGCACGACTTTACGCACAAAGATATTTTAATCGGCACTATTAGGTACCCAAAACTGGTTCCGAAAATGCGAAATGAGTGATTTTAAGGCATTCATAGCCCTCTAGATAAAACAATTAATTTAAAAAAATACTATTTTCTTGGTGACAAAATATGACAAGTGACACATCGTTCTATTTAGAATGTCATATGGAGTCTAAAATAGTAAAAATATACCAGGTGTCCCAATTAAAAATTGAATGTTTATGTCACTTCCGGTTAAACCGGAAGTTCCATAATGTTGAGTCACCTGTCAAAAAATGCAGTTTTATGTCGTATATAAATCCCCTAAATTTCATTCCATTATCTTGAAAAACAAAAAAGTTAGAGGGGCGAACCACCTTCCGTGGACACCCCGTATATAGAGCTGTAGCTACTCTGCTAATTTAGTATTCACCTGAAGACGACTGTCAGTTTAAATGTTGTGATTTATAACAATTCAAGTCCAAAACTCTTCTATAATTCAAGATATTGTCATAAGTTTACCTAAACAACATGTTCTTTTAGAAAGAACATATCACTGAACAGGCAATATCTAACCTTTTCTCAGAAACCTGTTCCGTTCTATTCTTAACAACTCTAATTTTTTAACAAATATTTATTTCTATTAATATAAAAATAATAAACACACAGAAAACCATGATAGGACTAGGAGTGCTTTATTCTAAACACTTCAATCCATTTCCAAACACATTTTCTCAATACACTGCAAAGTTAGCTGTCCGATTTTTAGAAAAGTTTTTATTGGACAGGTGAAATGCTTGTTTTTAAATTATTAACATCCAATTCTCTTGCCAGTTTAAAACTTCAGAATTTACCGGATAGTTGTAACGTTACACTTAAATTCTACCTTGCCGACTTGAATAAAACATTAACTAAAAAGCGGTCTTTTGAATGGATATTGCTTTTCCGCGAGACAGCTTAAAAAGAAAAAATGTTTGTAGTTTTGTTAATTTTTCAAATTATTTTGATTTTACAATTTTCCAGTACGTATATACTGGGTGGAATACCGCCAGACTGGCCATAGGAAATCTCATGTAAATTTTGTTAACCTTCTGTATTGGCTCCCCTATTTGTGTTACATCAAAATTGTATTAGACTTCTTTGAAGGTCCTTGTTTGATGAACACATGACATACCAAAGACCCAAATATAATTTCTATAGAATACAATTTACTAATACGGTTTCTAAACTTACATGTATATATAATGGTAAATACTTTATTCTGTTGCCATACAAACAATGATAATAATATTATTAATAATAATTTGACTTACGTAAGGTACGTAGAACCAAAGAAGGTGACTATATATTTTTTCGCTATTATTGATACAGTTACCTTTCTAAACTAGTATAAAGGCTAACATAAAATAAATATCTTATTTCAACCGGTATTTTAATTTTAATGTTAAAGAAACACCAATTTTATCACTTTTTTTGTTTCTACGGTTGCTATATGTAACCTATTACCAAAAAAAAAAAATAATGCATGTAGGGTTACACCGTGCGAGCAAAAATTATTTGCATCAAAGAGGGCCTTGCATCTAAGGACGTAATGCTTAGCCGTAGAGCTTAATACGTGTTGGGTGTCAGTAACTACCTGAATTAACAATCAATCAGTTATTCCGTCATCTTTGACAGTCGTTACAAGTAATTTGATTCATCGCTAATTTTTCCAATTTCTTGAAAAATTCACACAATGGGCTTTACAGAGCAGCACAAACATGGTTGAAGCGTATTTTCGAAACGGGGTTAGAGTAAAAGGTGAGTGGCAATACAATCCGTGTTTGTGCATGGACGATTTTCACGAACATTTTTCTAACGTTGCTTTATTTCCTGCGGATTTTTATCATTGCCTGAAAAGAACCGTGGTTCTGTTTAGGGAAACAGGTTCTATACAACACAAAAAAGGAGCAGAAAGATCATCTGTAAGAACAGAAGAACTTGTTGCAAACGTTCGTGAAATAATGCAAAATACGCACAAATTGTATAAGACGCCTGTCCCAAGAAGTGAGAAGATCTTATGGAACATGCAGGACTATTCTTAAGAAGTAGCTAAATGTAGGATTATTATTATTAAGAAATGATTATCCAAGAATGTGGTGGTAACATTTCTCCAGACATGCTGGTCAACACTTTCGAAAATATGACAAGACGTGTGAATTTATGCTTGCAGCATGGCGGTGGCCAATTTCAGCAAATTATGTAATTATTTTTCTTTTTCTTTCTGTATATTCTTACTTTCTTAATTTTGTAAACAACAAAAATAAATTTGTATTTGTCTACTTATTTTATTACTCATTAGTTTGGTATATCATGTCATAATAATATGAATTTAACAAAATTTTAACCTAGATTTGGTTAGATATATCGTCCCCATATCATTGTGATCTAAACCAAGCCCCACGTTTTTTAATCCAAGCCCTCTTTGATGCAAATAATTTTTGTTCGCACGGTATTTGAATTAAAGGTTCAGCTCAAAATAATTTAACCAGTGTTTTCATTTTAAATAGCAGATATTTCATCTGCATTACAGTTTTTATGTATATATACTTACCTAGTTACGTAGACAGTTCGAAGACCTAAAACATTAATTGTGGTCACTTTTTAGCGTCTAATGTTGAATTACATCGCTTTTATGAAACGAACTAAGTTTAACAATAGTCACATCATAAAAACTTATGAAAACTACGAAGACTTTAAGAAAACATGTAAATAATTCTTTCGAATGCAAACAACTCATTAATAAAGATTATTAATATTATGAAAAGTTGTTTTTATTTGTTAAGACTATGGCGTGGTGTCAGAGGTGTAAGTACCTACCTAAGTTAGAAAAATCATTTCTACTGGTTTTTCTTGAAACAGAAAGGGATTACCTGCCTACTATAAACCCGCATGATTCAAAAAGTATACAGTAGAAACCTAACCTTTGCGAAATCATTTTAAGACAAAAATTTTTAAATGCTAAGTTTCCGACAAAAACGATGTTTATATGAAATGCAACTTATTACTTATCGATTAAATAAAGTATCATATTATAAGGCTCACAATAAAAATTATGATCCTTAATGATTTATCGACAAAAAAAATAATAATAATATTTTAACCTGTAAATATTTGTTCAAATGAATAATAATTTTTAGTTTAAAATGCCTCTATTCCAAATTAACTTTTACTGTTCATTATATGGAAAAATCAATAAAAAAAAATTGCACTTAGAAATATTTTTTTTTTTAAATTGCCATTTCTGATATTTTTCGGCTGCTATTTAATGATCAATTAGATTTAATTAATTCACCTTTGTTATTTTTATTCTGTTGTCCATATACTCAAGATTTTGTAAAATACCCATATTGTACCTGATTCAGGTATTTTGAACCCTCTGTTAGATTTTGCCGGTATTGTAACCCTTCCACTATTTACATTTATATCTTCAATAATATAATTTTATTGCACCGTATTTATTTTTAATCTTTATTATATCATTGTTATACGACAAAGCTATAGTGATAGCGAAACATGTCGATTTATTTTTAATAGAGTGAAAATTTACAAGTTCAACTGTTTTACTGTATCCCGTAATAGGTATTATTTATATTATTAACTATACTGCCCTCCTAGCGAAAACTTCCTGAACGTTAGTTTTGAGAAAAACGCAAAAAACATTTTTTCGCTAGTATTTTTTTATAAATGAATATTTTTAATTTTTTCTTTTACCAGATTGATAAAAAAATATAAAACAAATTTTTTGATATAGGTTTCAATGAATTTGGACCGTAAATCATTTTTTATTGAGCATACTGCGTTATTGTTTAGTAGGTATTTCTTAGAGCTTTGCATTAGAGTTGCTTAACAAAAACGAAGTATGCCATATTTACTAGTGTAAAATATACTGCGCTTTCCACTGGAAAACCATGAGCCGCAATGTGCTTTGCTTCTAAGATAAAACGCAGCATTTAATATGGGCATCAGTAAAATGCTGCATTCTTGACTAGAAAAATCAGATGCTGCGATTTTCTTTAAAAAAGCATTACGTTTTGCAGAAACTGCATATTTATTAGGCGTTTTTTTGTCCTAATTTTTTATTTTTTTTCAACAATAATTTTTTTAAAGATAGTATTCTACTCAATAATACAGGGTGGCCCTTTAGTGTGGCAAAGTACAATAGCTCCGTTACTATTTCAAATACATTAAAAATATTAATACAAAAGTTGAAGGGCAGTAAGTGACTTATAACGTAAAATTATTTTTAACTCTATAGGGTGGCTCAAAAAAGCGGAACAATAAAAAATGTACTTTTTTTAAATGGAACACCCTGTATATTTTTTCATTTTTAAATTCTAGATAAAATTATAATTATTTTTTATTAAATACATTATTAGTCTATACTTTATAGTTTCCGAGATATTGACTCTTGAAAAGTGACATTTTTGAACTTTGACAGCTTCTAACTTTCTAACAGTACGTCTTAGAGCAAAACGGCTTACATGTCCCTATCTTCAATTTTTATTATCTTCCCAAAAAAATCAACTTCCGGTTAAACCGGATGTTACTCGAAAGCAGGAAATATAGTTGGTCCGGTTTAACTGGAAGTTGATTTTTTTGGGAAGATAATAAAAATTGAAGATAGGGACATGTAAGCCGTTTTGCTCTAAGACGTAGTGTTAGAAAGTTAGAAGCTGTCAAAGTTCAAAAATGTCACTTTTTAAGAGTCAATATCTCGGAAACTATAAAGTATAGACTAATAATGTATTTGATAAAAAATAATTGTAATTTTATGTGGAATTTTAAAATGTAAAAATATATAGGGTGTTCCATTTGAAAAAAGTACATTTTTTCTTGTTCCGCTTTTTTGAGCCACCCTATAGAGTTAAAAATAATTTTACGTTATAAGTCACTTACTGCCCTTCAACTTTTGTATTAATATTTTTAATGTATTTGAAATAGTAACGGAGCTATTGTACTTTGCCACACTAAAAGGCCACCCTGTATGTAAAAATCTCAAAATCGAAAATTTTGGAAGTTACTGCATTCTCCACTAGGAGGGCAGTATAGATATCAGCATTTGAAATATTAGCAACGACTAAAACACATGTCACTTCAATCAAACAACCACCGAATACAGAGGGACGAATAAATTTCCAGGGCTCTTCCGTTCCACATGTTTCCACCCAAAATACCTAATAAATAATACACATGTTATTGACGCGTTTCTGCTAATGAAGCTATTAGAGAAATTAGTGCTAATAGTTCCGACAAAATATCCGCATTATGGTATAGCTCTGTATTTTATGACATTCGTCCCATGATGGCCAAACAGGTGTCAGTAAAAATGTAATTTCCTGAATAATTCATTCAGCGGATGGCTGTTGTTTTGGTGGATTGGTTGTTTACTGTCGTAAAATATTTATTTCGCTTAGAAGCATTGATTTTGTTGACAGCAAGATAATACGTTGTTTGATTTGGTGTTATCTTTTGTTCAATGAGAGACATAGAGCCTACTGTTTATGAGTATAGGTGTAGATATGTCAACAGCCATAATAGCACAATATTCCATATTATAACACATTCGTCCAGCATTTACCACGGTAAGATACACATCGCTAAACTGGCCATGAGAAATCCCATGTAAATTTTGCTACCCTCAAATAGTGACTCCCCATTAATTTTACATCAAAATTGTATTGAACTTTTTTAAAAGTCCTTGTATGGTGAAAAACTATTTTAGAAAAGCTTTTCGTAAAATTTCTACAAATTAAATACGGCTGGGGTACTTAGGAGTAGAAGTAATAAAAATAAGGATACCCATATGACATAGAAAAAACTTAAACTTTAAACATCTTCTATGTCAATTTTAAATACTCCGCACATTCATGTTGCTCTTTCACTAATTTGTGACTTCAGTTCATTTTATTAAAAACTTTTTACTACTCCACTGTAAAATATTCTTCTTCTCACACTTACGTTACTAATTCACTAATATGTGACCTTCCAGCTACTCCTCATTTTAAATTTTCTTCTCCTCACACTTAAGTTACTAGTTCACTAATTTGTGACTTTTCATCTACTCCTCATTTGATTATAAATTAAAGTTTTTACATCATCTACCATTCCAATGTCAAATATTCTTCTCCCCTCACACTTATGGTGTTGTCTCATTAATGACACTTAAGTTACTGCTATGCAATCTTCATAACTTAATTTCTACCAATATTTAACGAATTACCTCTCGGTAGGTTTACCATTACGTTGAAAGGTTTCCAAACACTATGCTTGTTTTTTCCATCATCTCGTAGCTCCGTTAGGACTGTTTGCACCTATTACATTTATAAATTCCTTATTCTATTCTCCTGATGATGAATGCTTATGCGTTCGAAACATGTAGAGCATTTACCCTCTATTAAACCTTGTAACTCATTTTAATATACCAGTGGAGGAAGACTTAAAGTGTCTTATTTCTTTCCCTTTAAACATATACTCCACTTAAAGTATGGAATATTTTTTTAAGTTGAATTCTTTAATGTTGGGGGAAAACTAGTCAAGATCACATCAGATAAGCCATTGGCAGTTAAAGACGACATGTGGAATTAGTAAATAAAGGTAAAGGGGCTCATATAAATAAATATTTTTTTTTTCTATATTTCAAGTGTGTTTCTATGTTTAAATCGTTTTCCATTTTGTTTAAAAAAAATGTTTCAATAATTATTCGTCAAATGTGCAATGTTAACAGTTTAATTAGATTAAAATTAATTGAAATTATTTTTAGTTATCTTTTATCATATTGATTTTGAAACGTAATAATAGAAGAATTGAATTTAAAATGTTACAACATACATGTCTTTATTTTATCATATGTTAACTATTTTTTAACATATTTGCATGTACGACCTCTTATTTTGTTCAGAAATGCTTAAGATTTCAGAATCTTGCACGTAAAGATATACAGTTCTATTAAAAAAAGTTACAGCCAGTTTTAAAGTTTAACGAAGTTAAGGTGTGTCCCCCATTTTGTTTTTTCAACAAATGTCAAAAATATGATATTTATCCATTCTTACCATTCAATATATTATTGATCCGTTCTTACCATTCAATACTTTGTAAGGAGAGTGAAAACATACTTCATAAAAAATTATAATAATATAATGCCCCACCGTTTTAACTCCTAAAACACAAATAAAATTTAGTCATTTTCTATCAAGTCGATTTTAGGTTTTAAGCCAACAGACAGACCGCCGAAAATGGAAAACATGTTTTTTTGTGATCTAGGACCCTAAAATGTGGATGTCTGATTCAATCTCGCTTTTACTTTCACGATTACAATGTGAGCATTGGTCTGATTTATCGATTCTGCGAGATAAGTAAAAAAGAAGGGTAGTCCCGAGCTAAACGGAGAAATGTTCTTTCTCTTGCGCCTTCGCCATAAACAATTAAGACTTTTAATACAATTTGTAAACCCATCCAGTCCAGTCTATATTTCTGTTGATTCCGAATAATTTTTTGCTTGTTTTTATTAGAAACCAGGTGAATGACGAAGCCCATATTCATATCTACCAAGAACTTGATATAACTATATTTTTTGTTTCTGTTAATATTTTTATTTTAACTAGACAAAACTAGTTGTGACAGATATAAAATGACATTAGTAGAAATGATTTAGTCACACTCGGAGTTATCCAGTGGATACTTTAATGCTTAATCTACAATATTAGACTTAATAATTTAAATAATTCTTAAAATATTACTTGAAAGTTAAATTTAGATAATATATAAAGCATTTACTATGTACAATATGAAATTAAGTATAATAAGAATAAGTAAAGGTACCTATATCAAAACCCTTGCCCGTTCCTGGGTACTCTGCCGCCCAAAGCACTATGGGGAATAATTTTTTTTAGCAGTAATAATAATTTCCCAACTGTTTTAAATAAATTCAAATACTTCTTTCTACAGGTGATAAAAATAAACTACCTACCAGAATTAATTATGAAATATTCAATAATGCACGTCCCAATTTAATAAGCTGTTAATTCATTAATAATGAACAAATTTTAATAAAAAATTAACGGATATAAATAAAATATTAGAGTTTAAAATGTAGTAGTTTAATTGTACGGAGTAGCTCAAAAAAACTAAATATACATGTAAGTTTCCTAAAATTAAGATTTGATATAACTTATATTAAAATTTATTTTGTAAACTAAACCAATAAGTGATCAATCTGGGTAAGACACTGGTCCAAACGTTTTGCCATTCCACTCCAGGTAACAAAAATTACCATTTCTTCTAAATACCTTTTAGTGTGGAAAAAAATGTGTCGTAAAAAATCAATGCAACGATTTATTATTTTTGTTAAATTAAAAGTAAAAAACATTTCAACAAAGAAGTCTATAATATAGAGTGCTACAGAATTATCTATTGACATGCTGCTAATCTACGGAGATACTAAAAAAACCGTAAAACAGATGAAACTATTAATAAATTAAAATTAATTGTTGCTTGTTGGATAATGTAACTAAATTTTTAATTGCTTATATCTTAAAAACTAATAAGTTTAGACTTAGGGAAACATAAATTAAAAGCAAGATAATTAAAAAAATTAGTAAATACATTAGATTTAAAAGGGGATGTGACAAGCTGGGTAGTTATTTTTTTTTGTCGCCCGTTATATAATAATAAAGTACCATGAGCAAACATTTGAATAAAACTTTGTTTCATAACTTTTGGGATTTAATTTATGTAAATAACAGCTAATACTGGACCTAAAAAACTATACCTTTGGTAATCGAATACTATTAAATTTAGTTTTTAAAAAAAATTATAAATTTTTGTTGTTGGCTGCCTATTACCAAAATAATTTTGAAACCATTTATTAACAACTAGTACCCTTACTCCATACGGATATAATTTTTTTTATTAATTTATCCCTAATAAATGTTTAGAATGCACGTTAAAACATAATACTCTGATAGTACTTGTATTGGTAAATATAAATATGAATAACAGCGTAAAGTCGGCAAGTAAATAAAATAATGTTTAGTTTTAGTTTGTGTTTTAAAGAATGCCGTAATAGTTTTGTTAAAAAGTGTTTTATTGAGATAAGGTATATAATTATGTATATTTGTGTTGTGAAGACTGCCATAATAATTTTGTTAAATAAGATAAGTTCACGTTATTAAAATCGGAATATTATATCGAAAAAAAAGAGTGGGAGGCAAAAAGTGGGAGCACAATAATTGCATATACAGGGTCCGCCCAAATTTGGTTAACAAATGGGATAATTTTTTTAATATTGATTTCTCAGAAAATGTTATTGTACATAAAAGTTTTGCATCTTGAGTAAATCATTTTGACGTATTCAAATCTTCTGTGGCATATACAGGGTGAATATAAAATAGACAAATATGACTCGGCAAGTAAATAATGTTAAGTTTTAGTTTGTGTTTTAAAGAATGCCATAATAATTTTGTTAAAAAGTGTTTTATTGAGATAAGTTATATAATTATGTATATTTGTGTTTTGAAGACTGCCATAATAATTTTGTTAAATAAGGTAAGTTCACGTTATTTAAATCGAAATATTATATCGAAAAAAAAAGAGTAGGAGGCAAAAAGTGGGAGCACAATAATTGCATATACAGGGTCCGCCCAAATTTGGTTAACAAATGGGATAATTTTTTTATTATTGATTTCTCAGAAAATGTTATTGTACATAAAAGTTGAGTATATCATTTTGACGTATTCAAATCTTCTGTGGCATATACAGGGTGAATATAAAATAGAAAAATATGACGTCAGTGACTCAAAATTTTTTAAAAATTTAAAAACTGAAACAGCAATATTAAAGAACTAATAAATCCAAGATAAAAAGTGAAATAAAGTTTTTTTCTAGTGCTAATAGTTTTCAAGAAAAGTCAAGTTAAAAATCAAATTTTTGTTCTTATTGAATTTTTACACTTTTCATATTAACATTACATATTAACTGTTAATATGGCTGTTTCAGTTTTTAAATTTTAAAAAAATTTTGAGTCGCTGAAGTAATATTTTTCTATTTTATATTCACCCTGTATATGCCACAGAAGATTTGAATACGTCAAAATAATTTACTTAAGATGCAAAACTTTTATGTAGAATAAAAGTTTCTGAGAAATCAATAATAAAAAATTATTCCATTTCTTTAACCAAATTTGGGCGGACCCTGTAGAATTAAAGAACATTTTTAAACTTTTACAAAATACAAATTCAAATTAGAATGTGGGCTTTAATTATTTTCTCTATTTAAAATAAGCCTCTCTTATGGGTGGGGGTGCAGGAAAGTTCTAACACAATTTTTAGTACTTGATAAAACTAAACAAATTATTTATCTCAATTACAGTGGCGGTGCAAGACCTACCAAAAAAGAAATAGGTGTTTCTGAAAAATAATAAAAACAATAGAAAATAATCTCATGAAACTATAGAAAAATATGACATCAGTGACTCAAAATTTTTTAAAAATTTAAAAACTGAAACAGCCATATTAAAGAACTAATAAATCCAAGATAAAAAGTTAAATAAAGTTTTTTTCTAGTGCTAATAGTTTTCAAGAAAAGTCAAGTTAAAAATCAAATTTTTGAATTAACTTTACATATTAACTGGTAATGGCTGTTTCAGTTTTAAAATTTTTAAAATTTTTTGAGTCACTGACATCATATTTTTCTATTTTATATTCACCCTGTATATGCCACAGAAGATTTGAATACGTCAAAATGATTTACTCAAGATGCAAAACTTTTATGTAGAATTAAATTTTCTGAAAAATCAATAATAAAAAATTATCCCTTTGTTAACCAAATTTGGGCGGACCCTGTAGAATTAAAGAACATTTTTTAAACTTTTACAAAATACAAATTAGAATGTGGGCTTTAATTACATCACATAGGACATTAAAATTTTAAAACTGTGTCAAGTATTTTCAATATATAGGATGCTTGCGTAAGGTGCAAGATCTGTGAATTTTATTAATAGCTTTATTCGAAATTTGACTTTGGCATCAAGTTCTGCTTCGATCGAGATGAAAATTAAGCAAAAAAAATAGTAGTCACGTGATTCGCATTATCTGCCAAATTTTAATTTTTTCCAAAAAATAATTTAAAAGTGGGGTTATTTCTGAAAGTATCAAAAAAAGTTATAAGAAAAAGTTTTTTTAAAAGCAGTTTCTAGCAGATAATTTTGATTTTTTACCCACCACTAAAACATATTTTCCACTTAATGAACACTTTACTGATGACACTGTATTCTTTTTTTCTTAATATTAAGGTGTATTACTTTCAGACACAAACTACGTTTTTAAAAATACTTATTTTATGAAGTTACCTTATACAGGGTCAAAAACAAATAAACTTTGCATCACATGCGACCCAATTTTAATAGCCCAATTTTGATTTTGTAGAAAAACGCACATTTAATATGGCGCTACTTTAAGGAAAATGTATCTGAAATAAAGCATTGTCAAAACTAAGAAGTTTTATGTAGGTTGCGTTGAGTCTTATTTTGCAAAAGTGGTGAAATTTCTAAAATATGGGTAAAAAATCAAAATTATCTTAGGCAGCTAAAATTTTGCATGTGGACTAGAAACTGCGTTTAAAAAAACTTTTAATAATAACTTTTTTTAATACTTTCAGAAATAACCCCACTTTTGAATTATTTTTTGGGAAAAATTAAAATTTGACAGATAATGCGATTCACGTGACTACTATTTTTTTGCTTAATTATTTTCATCTTGATCGAAGCAGAACTTGATGACAAAGTCAAATTTCGAATAAAGTTATTAACCCTTAACTACGGACACCCAGTTTTGTTACACTGATACGGACAGGGAGTCTGACAGACTCCTATTAAAAAATATGCAGTAATACAAACAATAAACTTTTATATATTTTTTTTAATTAATAAATAATGCACAAGGTATTCTTAAAGCCTGTATTACAGCATATATGTTAAATATTTAAAAAACGTTACATAAATGAACAATATGCAAAATCCTTTGTTTTGTAATATTTTCCAAACACAGTACTAATTCTTATACTCTACTTCTTTTAAAAATAACAAAAAACAATTGGTAATAAAAAAACTTTAAACCTACTGATAACACAAAGTTAAAAAAAATCAAATCAAATTCTAAACGCAAGTAGTAAAAAAATCTGCAGGCTCGATCAGAACAACAATTTATACAGCATTTTCGAGAGCACTGCAGGCAAATAGGTTTACTGCATTTTATGCAAGTGTACGCCGCTTTTCTTTTTAATTTATAGGGACATAATATATAACCATATTTTCTGTGTATTAGCCATAATAGATTAGAATCTTATATTACACAAATACTGACACGGAGTCTGTCAGACCCCCAAACTTGCATAACTCGAAAAAATGAATTTTTACGACCTTACCACAGTAGACACGTTGCAGAGCACTGAAAATAGGTAAGGTACTTAAAGCGACAGCAGCCATGAACAATTGTGGTGGAAGTAACAGCGCGAACTATGTAGTATAGAGTCTGTCAGACTCCGTGTCCGTAGTTAAGGGTTAATAAAAAAATATCCTATATGATGCTGACTTTACTGGTCACACTGTATATTATATAAACTGTCATTAATTTGTAATATTTTCAATATTCCATAAAATATTTAGTTGGCTTCATTTCACAGCTTTTTTATTATTTAGATTTGGAACTGGTGTTATAAGAGAACATTAAATAGGGGGCTCGCTGCGCACGCTGCAACCCGGCACAAGTAGCTCTGATCAAAAATTGTAATTCAATTATGTTTAATAAATCTCTTGGTTCGGATTGGCTAATATAAAAAGTAAATCAAATTAATAATATTTTCAGTCAATTTAAGACTTTACCGTTCCCAAAATCCCTATAATTGACATGACATGTAAAAACCCCCCATTTATTGAAAACCATAAAGTAATACACCTAAATCATTCAGGTGTAAAAAGTTCAAATCTTTTGAAAACATTAAACACCAAAGCCGTTTCTATTCGGGTAGTAGAAAGTCACCGACACCTTTGTGGCATCTTTAAGTTGCCGCTGTAATTGTGTGGGGGACAAAAGTGCTTGATCTCAAAGACTAGGCCGACTTGGGTTGACATTTTATAATTTATGGGTGTAATGGAATCATTGTTACTTAAAGATTGTTAAATTAAAAAAAAATATTTTAAAATACTAGAATGAAGAAAACCTAGGTTCTTGATTGAGATGATCATACGCCCCAAAACAATTTGTCGCTATTATCCCTAAGGGGCCTATATCAATATTATTTGATGAAAATAAGTTATATCCATTTAAAGGTATCCGTTCTTGATGTCACTAGCATAAAATTTTTATAGTTCGGATATTAGGAAGTGAAAGGACCTTTAGCAGAGTCGACATGAGTAATTATTTGGAAAATATTTTTATTATTATTTATATAGGTATATCGATATTTTACAGACAAGTCTACTACTTACCACAAAGTGGATACATATATTCACTGCCGCCCCTTTCCACATGGGGGAGCTGCTTCTAATTTATAGCCCCAGAATGCTTAAATTTTGCCGACATATTATATGCCAGGCAACTTTGAATGTGATGAGTCATATGACATTCACAAAAACACAATTTACTCACAATCAAAGTGGCTAGGTTAGATTTTATTGCAAGTCTTTTACAAGTTTGTACACGTCTTGATATAAATTTGTATAGGTGTGATCAAGTTTGTACAGATTTGTACAAGTTCCTTCAAACCCGTACAAACTTATATAAACTAGTATAAACTTGTAGATGTGCGTACAAACTTATAAAAACTTGTTAATACTTGTAAAGACTGGTATAAATCTGTATGTATAAGCGTGTACTTCTACACACTTGTATAACCGTATACCACTTGTACCGGGTGGTCAAACAAGTGAGGACGTCGGCTTTATCTCGGAAACCATTAATCGTACAACTTTCGGAAAGATTTTTTTATGAGTAAAGTGGCCAAGAGAAATTGCTGGAAATTATTTTTAAGTTCCTCATTTCGCCGCAAGGGGGCACAATTAAAAATTGTTTTTTTAAATTCTAAATTTCTCCGAAAATTCTCATATTAAGGTGTAACTCTGATTACATCATTGGAAAGCTTAGACAATTCTGCATCATTTTGGTTTAAGGTTCATTGGCGTACCGACCTTGATAAGAGTGGGAGAAGCTTTTGAAAGTGTAAACATTAAAATCGCTGTAACTTCTAAACGACTTATTCGATTTTACTAAATTTAATCTTGTTTGGAAGAGAAAAATAGGCATCTTCAATTGCCGTATCCAACAGTACACGATAGTGTTTAATAAAATTGCTAGAGGGCGCAATTTGTAATAATAACAGTTTTTCCGATTTTATCCCGAAAAATCAAATCATACGGTATAACTATGACATCATAATCGGAAAGTAGATGAAATTTGCAAGAAAATATATGAAGACTGTAAGTTCGATATCTTTGTTCGTTTCAGAGTTATTGCCAAAACAATAATTTTTAATACAAATTGCGCCCTCTAGAACTATCGTGTACCACTAGATACGACAATTGAAGGTACTTCCAAACAAGCTTAAATTTAGTAAAATCAGATAAGTCGTTTAGAAGTTACAGCGATTTTAATGTTTACACTTTCAATAGCTTCTCCCACTCTTATCAAGTGAAAGTGTAAACATTAAAATCGCTGTAACTTCTAAACGACTTAACCGATTTTACTAAATTTAAGCATGTTTGGAAGAAAAAGGTAAGTACCTTCAATTGTCGTATCCAATGGTACAAGATAGTTTCTAATAAAATTGCTAGAGGGCGCAATTTGTATTAAAAATTATTGTTTTGGCAATAACTCTGAAACGAACAAAGATATCGAACTGCGGTCTTCATATCTTTTCTTGCAAATTTCATCTACTTTCGGATTCTGATGTCATAGTTATACCTTAATATGGGAATTTTTGGAGAAATTTAGAATAAAAAAAAACAATTTTTAATTGTGCCCCCTAGCGGCGAAATGAGAAACTTAAAAGTAATTTCCAGCAATTTCTCTTGACCACTTTACTCATAAAAAAATCTTTCCGAAAGTTGTACGATTAATGGTTTCCGAGATAAAGCCGACGTCCTCGCTTATTTGACCACCCGGTACACATTTGTATAACCTTATATAAATGCATATAAACTTCTACAAAAGTTGTACAAAAACTAACCGACCCACTTTAATAGGAAACTTGACAAACATTTTAAATGGGGAAAAAATTCTATAAATCATAAGTATACAGGGTGTTAATTATTGTCATGCAGATATTTCAGGGGGTGATAGTACTCGTCAATATAAGAAAAAAATGCAATTATATGTATGGTCTAAAACGCGTTATTTTCGTTAAGTTTCAATTTTTTTTCTCGTATCTTGCGTTTTCTCTTTTATAATCTGCCATAATTGTTTCAAATTTGGAACATCAACCCTTTTTTAAAATCTCTACAATAAAGTATCAAAATTATCGGTCGCAGTATACAGGGTGTTACATTTTCTTGAATCGGCTACAATTTTATCTTTTAGAACTTTTTTTTTCGGCTCCCTGTATAAATTCCGGTATGAAATTTGAACTCTCTGTTCCTTTGTTCAGCGTTCTGGTCTTTTGTACTATTTTCGTATCTGTGACCGTTTTCGATTTATTTGCAAAAATAGCCATCAAATATCATAGTTCTCAAAGATAAAAATGTAGCCGATTCAAGAAAATGTAACACCCTGTATACTACGACCGACAATTTTGATACTTTATTGTAAAGGCTTTAAAAAAGGGTTGATGCTCCAAATTTAAAACAATTATCGCAGAATATAAGAGAGAAAACGCAAAATACGAGAAAAAAATTGAAACTTTGCCACCCTGTATAACAAAAATAACGCAGAACAACACTCTTTTGAATTAACGCATTTTAGACCATGCATATATTTGCATTTTTTTCTTATTTTGACGAGTACTATCACCCCCTGAAATATCTGCATGACATTAATTAACACCCTGTATATTGTCATAAAACATATGGCTCCCTGTATAAATTCCGGTATGAAATATGAACTCTCCGTTCCTTTGTTCAGCGTTCTGGTCTTTTGCACTATTCTCGTATCTGTGACCGTTTTCGATTTATTTGCAAAAATAGCCATCGATGAAAATTAATTGTATTCGAAATGACGCAATAATAAACGGCTAAACGGACAATATTATCGTCAATTTTTTGAAAAGGAACTCCCAGGGCTGCTAGAAGAGGTACCAATTCTTGTCAGAAACCAATTGTGGTTCAAGCACGATGCTGCACCACCGCACTTCAGCATAGCATAGAGGTGAGAAACTTTCTCAATCAAATTTTTAACAACCGTTGGGTAGGTCGAGGGAGGCCTCAGCCATAGCCCCCTAGATCCCCAGACCTGAATAGCCTGGATTTATTTTTCTGGGGACACCTGAAAGCATTAGTGTATCAGACGGTCAGACCCCATTCCAGACAAAAGAGGATTTAAGAAACAGAATAATACCTTTATGCGACATCATTTGCAATAGTCCTGGAATATTGGGCAGAGTCCGTCAGTCCATGAGGCGAAGACTTGATTCGTGCATTTTAGCAAGAGGCGAACATTTTCAACAGTTTTTATAATTTTGTTTTATTTTTATTTGATAAACTAATAAATTGTTTTGTTACGCGGCCTTTTACTCTGCGTTATTTCGCCTACACTTAATTCCATCGATGGCTATTTTTGCAAATAAATCGAAAACAGTCACAGATACGAGAATAGGGCAAGATATCAGAACGCTAAAGAAAGGAACAGAGAGTTTAAATTTCATACCGGAATTCATACAGGGAGCCAAAAAAAATAGTTCTTAAAGATAAAAATGTAGCCGATTCAAGAAAATGTAACACCCTGTATACTGCGACCGACAATTTTGATACTTTATTGTAAAGGCTTTAAAAAGGGTTGATGCTCCAAATTTGAAACAATTATCGCAGAATATAAGAGAGAAAACGCAAAATACGAGAAAAAAAATTGAAACTTTGCCACCCTGTATAACGAAAATAACGCAGAACAACACTAACTTTTGAATTAACGCATTTTAGACCATGCATATATTTGCATTTTTTTCTTATTTTGACGAGTACTATCACCCCCTGAAATATCTGCATGACATTAATTAACACCCTGTATATTGTCATAAAACATATGGCAGCAAAAAAAAACAACATATTTCGTCCCAAAAGACCACTAGCAAGATTTAAAAATGCCCCAAAATTCCAATTATTTATCCCAAGCGGGTAAAAACGGGTCGTGACGTAAGAAGTATAATTCGTGTGCGACATCCACCAAATAGGTTATAGGTTGAGTAATAGATGTGTTTTGGACTTCCATTGCCTTTAGTTTTCCATATCACAACGTTTCAACTGGTAAGTATCTCCAGTCGTCTTCAGGTGAATACTGAATTTCATCAAACGTTGTGATATGAAAAACTAAAGGCAATGGAAGTCCAAAACACATCTATTACTCAAGATACATCATTGTCTACAACCTTCAAACAAACACTAGGTTATAGGTTGGCAATAAATCTAACGACGTTGAGAATTCCATCTTAAAACAACAATACAATAACAAGAACACACGGCAATCCAAATGCAAACTCGGTCGCTCGGCCACCGGTCAGGATGACGTATGACGGAAAGTCATACTTCCTGACGTCATCGGGCTTGGCGCGCTTAAGAGGTCGTTGGAAATGCTTTTGACACGCGCGAAACTTTAAAGAATTTTTACCAAGTTATTACTGATTTTTAAGGAGTAATAATTGGGGAATATTTTTTTTAGGCCTGACTAAATCATATTATTGAAAAAAAAAATTGGAGAGTTCCCTATTGAGAGTAAATTATATGTATTTGTCAATGTTATTACTGTCGCTGTCATAGTTGCCTAATTATTTGTAATATCTTTGTGCAATGTATAATAAGGGTCTGCAGAATTTTACATTACATTAAGAATAGCACCCCCTTCCGGGGTTGGGGGGGGGGGGGGCGGGGGGGGGGGGAGGGGGGTGGGGGGGGAAGTTGCGGTCATCCTTAAACATTGTTTCTCATGTAGCAGATTTTCCGATTATCCTTTCGTTTTCAAAATATACTATAATTTGTATTGGTATAAATAGAATTTGTTTTCACCCAAAGAAAGGCCTAGATTAAAAATCTGGTACAATAAATATACCGCTTGAATCTTTAGCTTTCCAGAGATACCAAATTTATACCTATTTATTAAATTTTAATATTGTGATATTTAGACAGTTGGACGCCTGCAACTATTTTGAAATATTTATATTGGCGATCGTTAACAGTATAGAAGTCAAATGTACAAAAATTACATTATTATTGCTAAATAAGCAAACAGAATAATATCTTCAAATAAAGTCGATAGTTTTAGGGGGTTTGGAGTAAATAGTATTTATGAAAAGGAGAGTCGGTTGTACGCCGTATTTTATCAAATTATAATGGGCCGAAAGCGCTAGGCAATAGTGAATATATTACGCTGAATACAAAAATAATGTTTTATTTGATAAATAGTATAAATGTATGACACAAGTAAAAGCTATCGTACACTCTTACGCTTTTACCTTTACTTATACTGGTCCCCTTAGTCAACTACATAACAGAAAAAATAGTTATTTATGTGCCAAGGCAGTAAAGTGATTCTTTATTGGACGAGTCTGAAATTATGAGATGAGCGAGCGAGGCGACTAACAGGCGAGTCGATAAAGACACTTTACTGACGTGGTGCATACAAAATTTTATCGCCAACCGTTCAGAATTTATAATATAAAAAATTGAGGTATAACTCATCGCAATAAATCGCGAGAAAACTATTATCGAGCTCTAATAGGGAAAGGCGTGACAGTGACAGGCGATTTTTGATTAATAAATGTCAAAGTCACTAATTTGCGGAGGGTAAAATTATTTAGCTGCCGCTTTTGCGGCAGATAAAGTATTTTATTTTACAATAAAATAAAGTGTTCGTTTACTTCCGGAAATCACTTTGATAATAGAGAGTTTTCGTTGTATTGGCAAATTCAAACGGTTAACCATAACGAATACGAATACGAAGCCGCTATTTGACAGATCGTAAAAATAGTTTTCGTTCAATTCGCTTAACGTTAACGTTAAGTCGAATCGACAGTCATATTTTCATATACGTTTTGTGCTATCTTTTAATTTCCTAGTACCCAAAATTCTAAAACATCATGATAGCGATGCAAAGTTGCTTTTATTGGACTCATTCAGTGATTCGGATTTGGATGATGCCCTTCTCTTGAAGGTGCTTGATCGCCAGGACATTCAGTATCGAGCACAGTTGTATGGAAATTTCAATTTAGAAAACTATAATATTAATAATGCTGAATGCAAACTTTATTTCCGATCAAAAAAATGGTCATTACGCATGCGCTCCATTTTCGCTATGGCTTTGTCTTCCGTCCGTTAGCCCCCGCCACTTATCCGTAACGATAACGATAAATGACAGCTCAAATGTCAAAGTTGTCAAATAGCGGCTATCGGAATCGCTTTTAAAAGACAACGAAAACTGTCTAATGTACGGCTTTACTGACGGTTGACGATAAAATAAATTAAAAGGACCCACACCACAGAATTGCTTAAAATAAGTTCCACCTGTCCTTTAAAAACCATAGTCAAAAGAACGCAGACATGCCTGTATCACACTCCAACAAATGTCAAAAGCAGTAATATGAAATATGTTTTGTATGTTTGTGAGAACGTTTTATAACAGCTCGAATGCCACTTGAAGATCTTAACAATAGTTAATGAGATAATAGATAAACTTTATAAGATGGCCCGGTCGAGATAACTTTTACGGTACAACCGCCTTTTTGGTTGGGTCTGAATTTAATTAACCAGATTAGTTTTTGTTCTCGTTTTATCGCTCGAAACATTAGTTTTGATGAGGCTCTGGATATGAAAGATGTTCCAAATTTTACTTTTAATTTTAATAAAAAAATTTATTTTTCGTTTAAATGGAATATACGAGGGTGGTTTGGTCGCAATATAATTTTTAATTTTAACCATATCGTATAGATCATGAAAAAAAATACAGAATGTCATGAAAGCAATACCTACTCTTATACAGTGTCACCAGTAAAGCCCGCATCATATGGGATTTTTTTTATTTATAGCTTTATTCAAAATTTGACTATGGCATTAAGTTCTGCTTCGATCGAGATGAAAATTAAGCAAAAAAATAGTAGTCACGTGATCGAAGAAATTTATTAGAAAAAGTTTTTTTAATGCAGTTTCTGGCCCATTTCCAAAATTTCAGCTGGATAAGATAATTTTGATTTTTTACCCATATTTTGTAAATTGCACCACTTTTGCAAAATAAGACTCATCGCAACCTACATAAAACTTCTTAGTTTTGACAGGGTTTTATTTCAGATACATTTTCTTTAGTAGTAGCTCCATATTAAATGTGTGTTTTTCTACAAAATCAAAATTGGGCTATTAAAATTTGGTCGCATGTGATGCACAGTCAAATATCGAATAAAGCTATTAATAAAAAAAATTCCATATATGATGCGGACTTTACTGGTGACACTGTGTACAAGGTGTCCCGTAACAAAGAGGCCATACAGTAACAGGAGATAATTGACTTAAAAATAGGTCATTTATGATTAAACTATGTTAAAAAATAACACAACAACAAGAACAAACAACAAACACAAACAAGAACAAACCCAAGAAGCCTTTTTCGACACACCTACGTTTCTGTTTCCGACAAAACATGAAAATTTTTATCGACAATGTATCGAAAATGTTTCAAAACTGTTATATCAAATTTCCTAATTCAATTGTGACAGTTCATTCAAAAGTCATGATTTATTTCACTAAAGGCCGATTCGCACCTATGCATTTTTATCCTGCATTGCAAATGATTTTTTAACGCATATTATGCAACAAAGTCCTAATATGTCAACATTAATGATTTTTATTTTGAAATTTGGTTGTTGGTTATTTTTTGTTTTAATATTGGGTCAATTTGACAAAATACAAAATCGGTTGATTTCGATACAGTTCTATAAGAACAATGATGGATACTTTGCTCCAGATAAATCTTCCGCAAAACCAAAAAGCAGCAGAAAAACGCGGTTAAAACCACATATGGTTAAAACTTAAACCTGGCAGATGTCTCGTTTATGTTTTTGCAAATGAGCGAAGTTATATTATTTATAAATCAATTCCACCAAAAGAAATTTCTAGGGAATTTTGACAAAATAGCAAGGGGGTGTGCAAATAAATTCTTTTGCAAAAATGCTGCAACTCTCAATCACGTTAAAATGCATAAATGTGATTCCCAAATTGCATGCAATTTTGATGAAGGTTAAAAAATGCAGGGTGAAAATGCATAGGTATGGATCGGCCTTTATTTATTGCAAAAGAGAAACAAAAATTATTGACGAACTGAATTTAATCGTGCAATTTAGTAATTAAGCTTTATATCTTTAATACGCTTTCAATTTATTTGTATTTAATTGCATATATAATAATATAAAATATTTTGCTAGAAAGTAAAATTGAAAATATTTTGAAAATTTTACTTACTTTGTTTTTAAATTGACTTGGCTAGCAGAATGGAAATTATGTTACAACTTCCCGGCTCTTGCTGAAGTATTAGGTTGTAAACTACAACAATGGTATTTACTAGCCACTGGAACCAAAGTTACAATATTTAGGAACCGCAACCAGGAGCTATCCTCGTTTTGAACTATGCAGGATAAAATGTGTGTTTGTGTTAATCCCAATAGTGTTTTGGAAAAATTCTGATTTGCACATAACCCGAACGAATGGCGCTTATTTATAGATTCGTCTAAAATAAGTCTAAAAGCAGTTCTGCTTCATAATGGCAACAAGAAACCCTCCATTCCTCTTGCATACAGTTAACATAAAGGAAACATACGAAAATATGTCACTTGGCAAATATGTGGTGACCTAAAAAAAGGTAACACAAAAAATATACGTCTTGTTGATCCCAAAAAAGTTCTGTTACCTCTATTAAACTTGGATTAGTGAAAAATTTTGTTAAAATATTAAATAAGGAAGGAGATGCATTTAATTACCTTAAATTTTTCCTAAACTAAGTGATGCTAAGCTAAAGGAAGGAATATTTGTTAGACAATAAATTAAAAAAATACCAAACCTGAAAAATTAAGTTATGTTAAATTGGCTGCGTGGCGTGTCCCTTTTTAGTTGTACACCCGGTACAGCTTAAGGATGCGTGTAAAAAAAAAGTAAAAAACCGTAGGTATGTCCCCATTTAGAGAAATTCATTGACAGCGGAATTAATTGTAAGTAAATAACAACACAATCATTATTTTTATCCCTTAATAAATAACTGATGGTGTCATATTTAATAGACCATAACTCCCAAACGATATTAAGATATGAATAGGGACTAAATTTGTTCTTCGGATCACGCACAACAGAAAATATTCTATGCACGTTTTATGTATGCCCCCCCCCCCCCGAAGGAGTTATTCTCAATGTAATGAATTAATATCACAAACTGAAAAATTTTACATCCATCACTGGATGAAATCCACAATCAGAATTTGTGTTTTTAGATGTAGATATTAAGCTTTCGTTAGCCTTCACAGCTTGAAAAAAAAGAATATTTTTATTGGCAAACTTTAGTTACCAATAAACCAAAAAGCTTTTTGCAGTTTGGAGTTTTACAAAAGGAAATTACATAATTTCCGAACTCGAACAGTTATTTCTAAATGATGTCATTTTAAAAATAAAATTTCCATTATACGCTAAAACAGTTTATAGATTTTGCTGCTCTATTAAGTAAATTGGAAATTTCTCAATAAATAGACAGGAGTTGATTGCCATCATTACTAAAAGGTAAAAGCTCTCATTAAAAGCAGAGAGCCGAAGATGCAAAATTTAAAATATTTAGCGAACTGAATTAAATTTAACTTATTTTGACGTTCTTTTAATTCGAATGGTAGCAGTAAGGTTGGCTGGTGCGCGGGAATAGTAGCATAAGTCAAAATTCGCTCTTTTAAGTTATTAGCTAATAAAGTTAAAATACTGTTCTAAAATTGACGAAATAACTTATGAAATTATTATTTTTTGTCAATTTTATAAAATATTATAGCTTGTTATGTAAAATAGAAAATATATTTGTTTTTATCGTCTTAACAGAAATAAAAACGACATTTATACTACTTTCCCCAAGAAAAATGCTAAACGTGACATACTTATCATACTATCTGGCACTAACTAAAGATAGTAAACAAAAACTTACTTTTATTAAAAAAAAACTGTGGGTAACATTGTTTGGACTAAACGATCCGAAAACGAAACCGATAATAAAATCATTGAAGGCGACGAAAAAAAACCAGTGTAAACTAGTATATGTCGGAGCATAATTTCTACCGGGTGACTGAAAATTAATATAAGTCGAACTTATACTATTTATCACAAACAATTTTTTTGTGTAAAGGAGCATAAGTGTACTTATTCCTCTTTTCCCTACCGACTCTTACACCTTTTTTGACATAAACCAATGAAACATTTTTTTTCGGCCAATTAAAACTAGGATGGACATATACTAGTATTCCCACTTGAAGCAGAGTACCGTTTTAATACCAATTCTGAACGAATCCCATTTTTCACAAAAAATAAATAAATATCTACCCACTAAACGAAATATTATCACAGGATTTGCAGGTGCCAGTTGGGTGGCGAGCATTTGCCGAGAGAATCCCTTAGTCATATTATGTGGGGCTACAAGCACGTATGTGTACATGGGGATCTTAAAAACGGTAAGAGATACGAAAATGGTAAAATTGAGGCAATGCCATTGGGTATTTTAGCGCATAAACATTTGGTGAAAGAAAATAGAAAATATTCCTAATACCTTCGGAGATTTCCGAAAAATTAAGTTTTGGTTTCAAATTTCTTGACTTGGGAAAAAGAGGAAGAAGAATTCGTTAGTTACACTAAAGTTTTTTTTTTATTACGGACCTGATAATTTAAATGCGGTTTTAAAGACTTGAAGAAGTGAGTGAGACAGCAACTAGTCTGTTCATAAAGGCACTTTAAGGGATCCAGGTGGGGGGGGGGGGGGTGTCTCCAAGGGTTGAGATCCACCTTAGGTGGCGTCTTAAACTCAGCGGCACCGAGTTCAACGATCAGCAATCGCCGCGCGCCGTTGTATTAATTTTAACGTATTTATTGCGCAGGTCACATCGTTGTTCGGAGTCTTCTAGCTGCCCTGTCTGAATTTGAACTTTATTGATCGTACCAATACCAATTAATTTATTTTTACTTTGTATTTAAGTTTTTTAAACCTTTGTATGTAAGATAAAGCAATAGAGGATTCTTATTTCGCACGACCCATCATTAGACTTTATAATCTATGGACGAATTTTACCATCTCAGTAAGAGAACAATATCACACTAGAAGCTATTTAATTTTTTTAGAACTATAGTTCCGATTTTTAGTGATAAGTATATGCATTATTAACCGTAGCAAGCAAATATTATTATGATTAATGTCAAGTTGCCTTACAACTGCCAGTTGAAACTCATACAGTATATAAAACCAGATTACACGCCAATACAACTGAATAATTACAGTGAGTATTCAAAGCAATAATAGCTATAAACCATTCTGTGGTAGCGTTAACGCCTATTTGCTAAATTACCGTGATATTATCACTACACAACGGTTTAGCAATTTTCGTTGTCTTACAGTAGCGCGTTGCTGTCATATGTAGTATTAAACAGTTGTATAAAGAGTATCTATGTAAATTCTTATAAGGAATAAAAGGTTTTTCTCAGTGTATAAAAGCGACCTTCCATCATAATTTTTTCTCTCCCATTGAATAGCCAATTCTAAATCACATCTAAATTTTCTTCAGAAGTCTCCTGGCCCAGAATGTACTTTTTTCTTTTCAAAATAATAAAACTCTAACTGCAAACATATCGACGACCTGAACATGAACAACCTTTCTGACTGGTATTAAATATTCAATACTTTTGGCTATATTTTCTATCGAAGTTTTTATTAGCTATACGAGGTGTCGCCAGTTTGGTTCATGCAATTCTTCCACAAATTAGAATATAACGAGTGTATTAAAAATTATGGGTACTTATAAACAAATCTGCATTCATGCAATTAACATCGCTATGCAAGTTATAGGATTAACTTGAGTATGGTTTTAATTTATTATTACAGTGGTACAATATACCAAAAAAAGCAGGATTAAAAGATAATCTGGATTAAGGACGGATGGTGCTTACGGCTGTTAGAGCATCAATAATTATAGTAACTCTCTATTCACCTACCTAGCCGATGCAGTTTAGAGTTCTAAACATTTATTTGAAAAACAGTGCGATCCATACACACCACGAGGGAAATCTCTTGGTCCTGCGGCACATTTATCAGGATGCAGGCTACGGCAGCGCCACCTGAATGCCGCCATCGGCCATAAGTCCTGCGGGACATTCCGCAGGCCGCGACGTCATTTGTTAACGGTAACAAAGGACTGTTTACTTATATGATCTAAATAGTAAGGGGATTAAGGTAAGCATAATACATTGTTCAATAATACTTGTCAAGAAAATATAGGATAGGATTTAATGCAATATAATAGTATATTATTTAACGAGCGTATAATGGAGCCTTCGGCTCGTGTTTTTAAATCTCGTGAAATATAGCCATTATACACGAGTCAAATACTATACTTTATCTACGACAATTCAGTATTCAAAAAATTAGAAAATGTATTCAGAGCAACAAATTTTATTACAATAGGATATTTTTACATAACAAGGTAATATTATTAATGGTATTTCTTAACTAAAAAATACAATTCAACAATGATAACAATAATTAAACAAAATATAATTACTTATTTCTAATTTTTTATGAAATTGATTGTAACATTAGAGCAATTATGAAAATGAATGGGAGCATGCAGGAATATTACTTATACAGGGTGTTACAAATTCAAAGTAATAGCATTGCTATCTCGGTAACTATAAGAGATAGAGAATTGGTTAAATTAAGGCAAAGTTGCGCATTTCTGTGCTGAATAATAAGCTAAAAACAAAATATTAAAATTCCGATTACTTCCGGAGATATCCGAAATAAACTGAAAAAATCATTTTTGGTTTTTATTTATTTGCGGCCTTATTACTAGTGATTTCAAAAAACCAAAAGAACTTTTTTATTGCACTTTTTTATGCTCTTCAAGAAACTAATTTTATTTTTAAGATACGACGTTTCGTTTTTTAGATACCAACATCAACATTAATTTTTTAAATACGGACCTGCACTTTTTATTGCATTTTTGAGTGGGTTTTGACGTTCCGAAACCAATAATGTATCGCACTTGTCAGTAACTTATTTGCTGTAGGAGTTATTTGAAGATTTTTAAAAATTAAAGAGTAGGCATTGACATTGAAACATCAGTAGTGTGCCTTGACTTTGACAACAGACAACAGTAGTGTTGCTTAGGTTTGATATAACTTAAATTACCCAGTTCCCTTTTAAAAATGATTTTAGTATTGAAAATACTATTGGGATCGTGTTTACGCAAACTTTGCATTGCCTGTCAATGTCGCTCATGTCGATGTCGCGGCCAACAGCGCAATATCTAGATCGGTCAAAGTATTATGTTACAATACTCTGATAAGACTTGGTAGAAATATAAATATGAATCAGCGTAAAGTCGGCAAGTAAATAATGAATAATGTTTAGATTAGTTTGTGTTTTAAAGAACGCCATAGTAACTTTGTTAAAAAGTGTTTTATTGAGGTAAGTTATAACTAAGGTAAGTTCACGTTATTTAAATCGGAATATTAAATCGAAAAAAAAAGCGGGAGGCAAAAGTTGGAGCACAATAATTGCATATTACAGGGTCCGCCCAAATTTGGTTAACAAATGGGATAATTTTTTTATTATTGATTTCTCAGAAAATGTTATTGTACCGTTGGGTAAATAAGTATAATTTAAAAACATAGCATAAGTAGGCTTTAGTATGGAAAATACTATTGGGATCGTGTTTACGCAAACTTTGCATTGCATGTCAATGTCGCTCATGTCGATGTCGCGGCCAACAGCGCAATATCTAGATCGGTCAAAGTATTATGTTACAATACTCTGATAAGACTTGGTAGAAATATAAATATGAATCAGCGTAAAGTCGGCAAGTAAATAATGAATAATGTTTAGTTTAGTTTGTGTTTTAAAGAACGCCATAGTAACTTTGTTAAAAAGTGTTTTATTGAGATAAGTTATAACTAAGGTAAGTTCACGTTATTTAAATCGGAATATTATATCGAAAAAAAAAGCGGGAGGCAAAAAGTTGGAGCACAATAATTGCATATTACAGGGTCCGCCCAAATTTGGTTAACAAATGGGATAATTTTTTTATTATTGATTTCTCAGAAAATGTTATTGTACCGTTGGGTAAATAAGTATAATTTAAAAACATAGCATAAGTAGGCTTAGACAATATGACCGATTGAATATAAGGCAATTGTTCACCTTGGTTGGTCTGCTATGTGAATATTATTGTTTATAAACAAATTAATATTAATTATTCTTAGAAATAAAACCATACATTTAATATAATATGTTTTAGTTAATATACAGGGTGTCCCAAACGTAATGGGACACACAGCAACAGCAGGCTCCTTAAGGCGAAATAATGCGATTTATTTCAACTTGCATTATCCCAAAATTGATAACAACCAAGATAAAGGGTGTCAAACTTTTATTTTTGTTTTCGTTTTTTTGGGATTATTTATAGTTCACCTTGGTTGGTCTGCTATGTGAATATTATTGTTTATAAACAAATTTATATTAATTATTCTTAGAAATAAAACCATACATTTAATATAATATGTTTTAGTTAATATACAGGGTGTCCCAAACGTAATGGGACACAGAGCAACAGCAGGCTCCTTAAGGCGAAATAACGCGATTTATTTAAACTTGCATTACGAACGAAATATTTTTGTCAGTTTTAATTTCTTAAATAAAGTTTTGAGTTGTTACAGAAAGGTGACTTTTATGAAAGTCTGTTGTCAAAGTCAAGGCACACTACTGATGTTTCAATGTCAGTGCCTACTCTTTAATTTTTAAAAAACTTCAAATAAATCCTACAGCAAACAAGTTACTGACAAGTGTGATACATTATTGGTTTTGGAACGTCAAAACCTACTCAAAAATGCAATAAAAAGTGCAGGTCCGTATTTAAAAAATTAATGTTGATGTTGGTATCTAAAAAACAAAACGTCATATCTAAAAAATAAAATTCGTTTCTTGAAGAGCATAAAAAAGTGCAATAAAAAAGTTCTTTTGGTTTTTTGAAATCACTAGTAATAAGGCCGCAAATAAATAAAAACCAAAAATGATTTTTCAGTTTATTTCGGATATCTTCGGAAGTAATCGGAATTTTAACATTTTGTTTTTAGCTTATTATTCAGCACAAAAACGCGCAACTTTGCCTTAATTTAACCAATTCTCTATCTCCTATAGTTACCGAGATAGCAATGCTATTACTTCGAATTTGTAACACCCTGTATTCATATCGTTGTTATTAGTAATGAAAAATGTTTCGGAGCTAACATATTTACAGTGGTATATATAGATGGGCATAAATTTGAGTTTATTTGTTTCAAAATTGTATTAGCAGCGTCTATTTTACTTTTTTTTGAATCGGCAATATAACCTTCATTGTTGGGACCGTGGATTATAAAATCTCATAATCCACGGTTGTAGATTATGAGTAACTATGGTAATATGAACCACATTATATATGTACTAACAAACACATTATGCTTCTATTATTAAATAGTCATAGATAAATGGATTTAAGGCATTTTTCCTTAGGTAAGTGCGCTCGTAGTAAAGCCCTTTCTACTATGTAATACGGATTAAACTTGCTGTGATACCAACACATTACCCAACATTAATCCTGCATGAGTCTGATTATTAATAATATACCAGGAGATCACTAAAAATCATTTTACATAAGCTATTTCAGTTATTTGCAGGTAAAAATTTGAAATTTGGGCAAAGGATTTATGGATAAAAAGACATTTTTTGACATAAAAAAAAAACAATTGCCTCTGGTTTTACCGATAGCGAATACGTTTTTTTAAATTTTAAATGGGAACCTATTTTCTTTCACAATTGAATAGCTCCGTACATTCTCTTTCCAAGGATGTATCACAAATTGTCTTTTGTTTTCAAAATAGTGTCATAGGAAGCGTTAAGATAGTTAAATGGATTTACTGTCTTATGACTATTTAATTTAAAGTACCTTCCATTTGAAGTATCGGTTAAAATTTGATTCAAAAATTGGTAATTTTAGTAGAAGGTAAAATTAAAAATACTAATTATAAGAGTGGAATTTTACAAAATTCAGTTTAGAAATTAGAAAAAAACAATATCCTTGATATATCTCTTGAATTATTTTCTAAATATTTTACTTACTTACTTCAAAATGGAGAAATGCTGAAATTAGCAAAAACGCCTCCTGCAACACCATTTTGAAAACACAAGGCAACTTGTGATACATCTTTGGAAAGCAAATTTATAGAGCCATTCTATTGTGGAAAAAAATTGATAGGTTCTTTTTAAAAATAAAAAAAATATTTTCACTTCTGGTAAGACCGGAAGCGATAGGCAATTGTTTTTTATGCCAAAAATTGTGTTTTTATCCATTTGACAATTTCAAATTTTTACTAGCAGTAATAACTGAAATAAGGTACTTAGAGTGATTTTGTGGTAACCCGGTATAACATTTATTTCTAGCTATAATAATGACTTTATTATAAGTACTGATAATTTTAAAATGTTGGTAGAACTAGGCGAGGCAACTAGGCGTTGCCTCTAATTGACTTTAAAAATAGATAATGACGATATATTGACAAACACTGAAACGGAGCAGAATTGTATTTTGGACCACTATACGAGTCTCCATAACGGGTTTATCTATCAGGTAAGTTCGGGATATATGGTTAAAATTTCGTACCAAATTAAGGGACTTGTTTGTTTCAATGGAAAATACTAATTTGTCAGATTTAGCTCCCACCTTTCTTGAGGAGTCTACCATAGCTTTTACTGCATGCACGCATTTATGGAGTATATTATGGCGATATTCTTGGTTACCCATTGTCAGTCCCTTATACAAAAATGTTTTCCACTTGGAAATGTTAGGGGGTATCGGACGAATGTTTGTTGATTTAACTAAGAATTAAAAAATAAAAGAGAACAGCTATCCACTATTCAGGTAATGTGAAAGGGTTTGGTCGATCTACTGTACGGGGAGCTCTCATCGGAAATTACATAAAAAGCATAAAAATTATATAACTAATGCAAAGAAAAAAGCATGGTGATACTGGATGGAAACATGGAAGACTGGTGCACAGCTGATCAAACCACTAACGTGTCTTTTGAATGCATGCAGAGACAGGGTA
The DNA here is from genome assembly GCA_963969555.1 of Polydrusus pterygomalis. Taxonomy (NCBI): domain Eukaryota; kingdom Metazoa; phylum Arthropoda; class Insecta; order Coleoptera; family Curculionidae; genus Polydrusus; species Polydrusus pterygomalis. The sequence continues at coordinate 75,147,112 of OZ018375.1, forward strand.
GATTTTCATTTTCTTTTAAGGCGGCCAGAGTGGTCCCGATTTTGAAAAAGAGAGACCTTGATTCTGAAGATAATTACCAACATAGTCCCTCTGTTTGGAAAGGTTTTTGAAGTCATCATAAAAAAAATATAAATCAGTATATTCAATCGAAACTACAGTACGCACAGTTTGGTTTCCCGGATGGTCGCTCGGTGATTCAGGTAGTGTCGAGGATTGTGAGTGATGTAGTGGATGGCCGTGAGATGGAAGAACATGTGGGTCTTACTCTTTGTGATCTTAGCAAGGCTTTCGACTGCGTCGAGCTTCTGGTCGAAAAGCTTTTTCGATATGGAATTCGGTGCCTTCCTCTGAAGTTGTTAATCTCTTACATCATTTTTGAAGACAGTATGTCTCACTTCAGAATAAAGTATCGCACCACGCACTGGTGGAGCGTGGGGTACCCCAAGAATCTGTTCTGGGTTCGCTTCCCTTTATAATTTATATGGACGACCTATTCTTACATCTTTCCCATCTGAAACATAAAGCGGATGAGTGCATTGTTTTCTCTCAGAATACTCTAAAATTAAATATGTAAAACACTCCGGAGGTTATTTTCTCAACAAGTCGTGGTTTAGTGGACGGTTCAATGGCTAAAATACTGGGTGTAACACTGGACAGTGGGTTAAATTGGTCATTACGGGGCAGGCTGTCCTCATCTAATTTCGTAATAAGAAAGTTTGTCATTAAGGGACCAAGAGTAGGTTATGACTGCGTATTGTTTACTTTTTCATGCTCACATTACCTAAGGAGTACAAATGTAGGTTAACTCTGCGGATTCACATATTATATTTAAATTACAAAAAGGGCTGTTCGATTAATTGTAGGTGCAGGGCAGCGAGAACTCTGTAAATTTTATTTAATCTACGACAGTGTCATTATGACGTATTTAGCATTATCATTTAGATGTCATTCCCAACTAACAATTTTTGTTTTATAAATGACCTAAAAACGTTTACAGAACTATTTTTATAAAATAACAATGTCGCTATAAACGTTCTAACAACGTTTATACAACGCTTATAAAGCCAAAAAGGGCGCACTTTTGTGCAGCAATTCTGTTCTTTTATTTGTTTTATTATGGTTTCCACAGCTTTTACCGGATTATTTTTTAAACGTTTACAAAATTATTATAAAACATAGTTTGCAGCAATTATAAAACAGTAGACCCTATAATTATTACAATTATACAACATTTATTGAGCTAGAATAAAACAGTTTTATAAAAGTTTTTTTATTATCTTAGATGTAGCTTTTTTGTTTTCACTAACACTATGAAAGTAAGCTTTTGTTGTTTAGTTGTACCAACTGGGAATAATTAGCTCTTTAATGGTCCTTCAGATAACAAAAAGGCAAGCATTGCATCTTTTATAAGATATAAAATGTGTTTAAGTAAATTCATCAGCCATATTTTTACATTTACTTCTAATTTGTATACCCAACAGAAATTCGATTTGCAATCTAATGGTTGATATTTTACTGCGAAAGAAATTTTTTTGTATAATATATGGGATGTATAATAGCAAAATTTTCAAGCGCCTCAAATATATTAGTTATTATTGAGTTTTAGAAGAAAAGGTCAAACATTTCAGTCTGTATTTTTCTCTCATTTTACCCTGTATTGTAATACAATAATTCGAAGGATCGATCTTATACCATTATATAAATACTAAAGTAGTTAAGTTAGGCATTTTATCATTGCAAAAATGATTTTTTTGGATACACTTAAAAATGGCCGTCGTAAAGTGAAGTTCGAACAACACAAAATATGGCTTCCATGTTATAAAATACTTTTACCACCTTGGGAGTTCTTATAAAATGTTTTTGCTCTTTGAGAGATTTTTATAAAATATTTAATTTATGGGTATATTTTAGTTAAACAGAGACGTACTGCAGAAAAAAGGGATAGTGTATGCATGTATAATATTAGATTAGATCGATCGATCAAATGTTAGTATGCTTGTGCATTTTGTGCATGTATGACATATGGAAGTTCTTATAAATTTAACTTCCACGAAAAAAAATTAATATTTACAAATAAAATTTTTATGAAAGAACAGCTCTAAAAAAGTTTGGAATGAAAAGTTCAAAGTGTTTTTCATGATATTAAACTGTCTCGGATTGTATAGCATATCAAAGATTTAAAAAATGTCGTTTTTCTTCAAACAGCACTAAAGCAGAGACTAAAACCTAATTTAATTGATCGAAAACACAACTCTATAGTCTTACTTCATATACATGTAGTACATAAAACTAAACATTTCAGGCATTAAAAGTTACTTTTAGAGCCTCGGCAGTAAAATTATTTTTTTAGCATAGGCAATAAAAACTGTGGCATAGGTTTGGCAACCAGTCAAAAAAAATTCGACAAGAAGTTACTACTAAAAATAAACCCACTAAACTGTATAATACTTATTTGGAATGAGGAGAAAATTTCCCATCAAACTGTTAATTAACGAAATATATTAAGTTTTTGCGTATTTCGCGCCCTATATATCAGTTAAAATCACTACGGCACCACAATCTACACATAATTTACTAAAACTTTGCCATATAGTTTTTTTTTTCTATCTATCCAAATTAAAAAGTTAAGGATATGGTAAGTCACCTGGTATATATAAGAAATTTAATTGACCGAAGTCCTCCTCTGAACCCTCAATACGTGTTTGCTCAACGAATTCTTGTTTGCTATTGTTTTCATAGTTATACCTTCTTTCTCCAGATGACGCATAGGACCCGGAGTAAATAGTCGCGCACACGGCGCTTACCCGAATTAATTCTTCTGAATAGAACATTTAAAAAACATTAACAAAACGGTTAGTATCAATATTGTTTAAATGCTTCGGCTGCATCAGATATAAAATAATTTCTTCTCAAATATGTCACAGATGCAGCAACAAGAGGGCTAATTTGTGTCTGGCGCAACATGTGCTTATGTTTTAATAACCTAACCTTATTTTAAATTGTTATTATTTTTTAAGAGTTAAGTACTGGGCTTTTGCACCACTTTTTAAAACTTTTTTCCATTTACTTATTCATAATAAATTCACGCGTGGTAATATTTGTCACGGTAACATCAAATATACCTAAATGACGATGGGTGAGCAAGAATGTCTTTCGTTTTATAAATGAATTAGTAAATACTTTTCTATCCTTACAAACATTTTTTTGTTTTATAACTAATATATATGGCTTTTATTATGACTGTGTTCATAATAATTATAAAACAGTTTTTTTAAGGTACCATCTGAGTGCAATATGCTTTAGACAGCAATATTATCTGAAAGAAAATGTTAATACATTAATTTTATAAATGTTTCACATAGCGCTAATAAAACAATTTTATAGGTGTTCGCAAACGAATGAACTAGTATCAAATAACACCAGAATAAATCTACTATAAAACAAATTTGTCCGGTAAGCTAAAATGTTGTATAAAATTGTTGTGTAAACGTTTATAAAACAGTCTTAAAATTTGTAGTAAAACTGATTTGTATTTTTGTTCTAAAAACGTTCTTACGACTACCTTATAAAACAAAATACTTCCTAAAAGCTTAATTACCTCACTGGTAATGTTAATAAAACATAATTGTGTTTGACGAGCAGTAATAAAGCAATTATAAAATAAAATAGCACGGACAGTTGGAGATTATAAAATATTTTTGCTAGTTGGGTTATGACCTTCATAATACCACTCAGTGCCATTATGAATTCATAATAACATCCAAATGTTAAGATACAAAAACAAAAAGAAAGTCGCTGCAAATTATTTATTTGTTATTATTAGGTACTACGGATTGCATTTATTTAATGTAAACATCCGAAGGAACACTTTCGGATTCGGATTCTCCCATATTTAAATAATTTTTGGCCAACACTTTGCATACAATAGAAAATTCGACGGCAATAATGACGTTGTCAAAATCGAAATTGAAACAATCAAAAATGCGGTTACCATGATATCGACTAATATGGACACCTGAAAATTTTAAAAATTACGAAAACGTTATCTGATCAATGAAATTTAGACGAATAAAATCTATTTGCACTGTCGTAGATTAAATTTTGAATGATACACGTTCGATATGAACTTTGTTAATGAAACTTGTGCAATTAAACCACTCGGCTAATGCCTCGTGGTTTAACGTTGCACACGTTTCATTATAGTGTTCATATCGAACTAGTATCATTAATAACTATTATCCGTTTTAAAATATTGGCATTATCGTCTCTATTTATCTTGCATCAGTTGATTAACATCATAGCGTAGATCATTTTAATCTGAATTCCAACTTTTATAACTATGGCAATAATAGATCCGCAGTCTTGATCAGAAAACCCAAATATAAACTTCAATAATCGATAAAGAACTCACCAAATACTAATTTTTTTAATGCTCTTCTGCATTCAAATAAATGCTTTCAGCCAATTAAATTTTAAAATACCATGAAAAGCATTCTCCGTGAATCTGCTTTTAATTATGTTAAGGAATATTTAGAATTTTCAAACAAGAATTTTGACATTGTGCAATAAATTACTGTTTCTATATTAATTTGAATGTTTTGTTTATGTACAGGGTTATCCAACCAAGACTAGACAAGACGATTTTTTGACTTTTCCTGTACTTTTATAAAAAAACTGAAATAGCCATCTTAAGTCATTTTTTCCCGCGAATTCGAATATCTTCAGCAAAAAACAATTGAACATCAAACAAAAGTACTAGGGGTCACTTTGATATTTTTTTAAATGGGATGCCGTATTTTTAATGAGCTTATCCGATTTCTCATATAAATTTTGATCTAAAATGTTGGATTTTTAATTCAAAAACGCCTTTTTTCTTCAGTTTTAAATTCGGAAAATGTTCGTCTACCGTACGATTAATACCTGATAGATGGATACCCGTTTCACCTGTTCACCCTTTAACCTGCTTTAAAGCGTCCGTCAGTTAGACAAAATAATCAAGTGTCAAATTTCTATATATTTTTCACGAATTAATTACAAATAATGAAATATTCTTTAGAAGAACGGCTAAGTGTAATAAAATTATATTACAAAAGTGGAGAGAATGCTCGACAAACACAAAGAACGTGAAAAATAAATAGAAATTTGGCACTTGATTATTTTGTCTAACTGACGGATGCTTTAAAGCAGGTTAAAGGGTGAACAGGTGAAACGGGTATCCATCTATCAGGTATTAATCGTACGGTAGACGAGCATTTTCCGAATTTAAAACTGAAGAAAAAAGGCGTTTTTGAATTAAAAATCCAACATTTTAGATCAAAATTTATATGAGAAATCGGATAAGCTCATTAAAAATACGGCATCCCATTTAAAAAAATATCAAAGTGACCCCTAGTACTTTTGTTTAATGTTCAATTGTTTTTTGCTGAAGATATTCGAATTCGCGGGAGAAAATGAATTAAGATGGCTATTTCAGTTTTTTTATAAAAGTACAGTAAAAGTCAAAAAATCGCCTTGTCTAGTCTTGGTTGGATAACCCTGTACAATACAAAATATTTTGTTTATTACCATTATTTATAAGTGCATATTTTTAAATCCAAAAGCACATGGACTCTATATTGGTGCTATATTGAGCTGCTACAATTGTATAATTGCAAAAAGTAGGTAGTCAAATAAAATTTATGAATAATACCCTTACTTGAAATCCTCTAAACCGATCGACTTTATTTTAAAACAACTTTTTTATTTAGAAACAATAAATCAATTTTGCATTTTAAAATGTTTGAAGACTATCGTATCTACTTGTAAATGCGCTAATGCGCAGCCCAGTAAAGTACATCGCAATAACTTAAGTGTCATAAAGTTTGTGAATTACAAGCATACATTTTGTCACAGAACTAAATTGGCACATAATATATTAATTTGTGCATATAGAGTAGTTTAATCTTGGAATAGGTGACATAGATCTTGTAGTAAGTTTGAAATATGAGCAGCAGAAAGCGAAAGTGCTATATTATTAAACCAACGTATTGACGGCCAGTAAAAGGTTAACGTTGTTTATAGAAATTTTAAACAGGTAACAGTTATTTTACCTTTGACAAATACTATAAAGTGAGTTTTAGCTGCGGTTAATTTTGATCTTTTTGTTTGACTTTATTATTGAGGTATTATTAAGGATATGGTCCTACTTTTGGACCATAGTGTGGTGGTTTAGAGTTCCGTAATTAAGAGTGGTCACTCCTGTCACTTGTCATTATGAAATTATATTCTATGAATTTTTAAAATGATAATTTTTTTTTGCAGAGAAACAATCAATCATGGTAAGTATATTTTTCATTCCTATAAATTATAAATTTTTTTTGAACTTTTAAAAATTAGAGGTTATGTTTTATAACCAACATTGTGATTTTTCGTCCAGAATATAACTACTTAGATTTTTATGGTGGCCTGTCATTTGTGACGGTTATCCGTGGTTATTGATGGTGATATGCCGACCATACCATAAGGTGTTAAAAGCATAAAATTACTTAGGTATTTCTTTATCCTAATCCCGGTTATTACCGAAATACAGGGGTAAACAATATTCAAATTAAAATTTTTAATAAATTATTTCATAGTTTTCAAAAATTCCACCGTTTACTTCTAAAGACAAGTCAGCTCCCTGATAAATAGCTTCTAGTCACTCTATGAATGAATGCGTATGTTTCTTATAGTTGCTGCTGCATTTATTATTTGATCGAGCATCGGGGTTACTTGTTATAAATAATTTAATAAAAATTTTATTTTAAATATTATTTACCCCTGTATTTCGGTACATCAAGTGCCATCTGCGCGCTTGTCTTTTTTTATTCTTTATTAAAAAATGACACGCATGTTCAACTTAAATCGAAATACATAGCGGTCAAATTAAAGTTTTAAATGTTTCTTTAGATTTATTACTTTATTTATTGCATTACACTTTATATTTAAAAAATCTTAGTCTACTCGGAAAAGTGGCGGTCAAAGGTATTGTCTGATTTTTATTATTTGTAAAGTACCTACACCTCAAAGTATATGATCTTCACGCCCCCTTGTCATTGTGCTTTAAATGCAGCAACAAAATAAGTGGTAATGGAATCACAAAGACTGCGAACTTGGAGATTTAATTACCTGCAGCAAATTAAGAAATATAGAATAGAAAACAAGTCTTCATTTTACCTGAATGAAAAATGGTTTGACACACATGACACAGTGTCCAAAGAATGAGTCGACTCTAGTTCAAAGTATCAAACGAAAACACCTACAAATAAAGGAAAAAGAATTACAATAATTCACGCTGGATCGGAAGATGGATGCATGGGTTCCAAATTGTTTGCTGTTGTCTGCCGGATTTGAGCTTGGTTACCATAAAGACACAAGGGCGGAACTTATTGAAAACTAGTTTAAAAATTAACCTTTAAAATATCCCCGACAACAGCGTGAATATAATGGATAACGTTAGCCGTCTGCTATATAGAGCGCCAAACAAATTAAGTACTAAAACTGAAGTGCAAGAAGATTTAGGTATTAGAAAATGATATTTGTATTGAATTAAGTTACAAAAAAGAACAACTTTTAGATCGTTTCGTATGTGATAACTTGGCCCAACAGATGGGTCATACTGTCTTACGTCTTCTACCGTGCGAGCAAAAATTATTTGCATCAAAGAGGGCCTAGCTTCTAAGGACGTAATGCTTAGCTGTAGAGCTTAATACCTGTTGGGTGTCAATAACTACCTGAATTAACAATCAATCAGTTATTCCGTCATCTTTGACAGTCGTTACAAGTAATTTTATTCATCGCTAATATTTCCAATTTCTTAAACAATTCACACAATGGACTTTACGGAACACCACAAAACATTCATGGTTGAAGCGTATTTTCGAAACGGGGTTAGCGTAAATGGTGAGTGGCAATACAATCCTGGTTTGGGCATGGACGATTTTCACGAACATTTTCCTAACGTTGCTTTTATTGCTGGGGATTTTTATCATTGCCTAAAAAGAACCATGGCTGTGATTAGGGAAACAGGTTCTGTTCTATACAACACAAAAAAGGATCAGGAAGAACATCGGTAAGAACTTGTTGCAAACGTTCGTGAAATAATGCAAAATACGCCAACAAATTGTATAGGACGCCTGTAAGTGGGAAGATCTTATGGAATATGGAGGGCTATTCTTAAGAAGCAATTATTAAGCAATGTAATTATTTTTTTTTCTTTCAGTATATTCTTACTTTGTTAATTTTGTAAACAACAAAAATAAATTTGTATTTGTCTATTTATTTTATTACTCATTAGTTTGGCATATCATGTCATAATATGGATTTGACAAAATTTTAACCTAGATTTGGTTAGATATATCGTCCCCATATCATTGTGATCTAAACCAAGCCCTACGTTTTTTAATCCAAGCACTCTTTGATGCAAATAATTTTTGCTCGCACGGTACCATATTATTCTATATTTAATCCCATAGAGATAGAACATATGTAGCACCAAGTAAAATCAATGGTGAGAGCAAAAAATTGTGTGTGCCGACAGAAGTGAAAACTTCAACAAGGTGAAATTAATAATATCGAATACAATTGTTCGGGTTTGTTCGGGTTAATTGGGGTTTGTTCGGGTTTGTTCGTGTTTGGCCGGGTTTGTTCGGGTTTGTTCGTATATAACCGTATAATACCGTATATAACAAGACGTTAATTAGTATGAGACAATTATGCAGTATTGATTTTTTTTAATAAACTTTCATCAAATCTTACGTCGAATATAGGGTGAAGTAAGGTATGTTCGTGGTAATTATAGTTTTTTCGTTGCAAAGTAATATAAATGGCATGCGGTGGTTGTAATAGTTGTCGGGGTACTAAGACCTAACATTTTGCTTTTCAATTTTGTTTCTTTTAGGTTAGGTTCGTAAGCAATCATAAAAATAACATAAACTTGGAATACGGGATAATTTTGCTGCATACGAAAAAAGATATTTCCTAAAATTGAACAACCCTTGAAAAAAATGCCAGAACATACCTGAGACGCAACAAGCGTCTATCTTGTGATCTTAAACACACAAACAACGCACACTGTTTCCACGTCGATACTGAATGCGACTGATGCGGCATGCTCTTTCATATAACGTTCATTCGGGTCAGTTCGGATTGAATATAGGAGTCGATTTCAAGCGTAACACAGACGAGCGTAACGCGTGACGGCTCAGTTTAATTCAGTGCCCACAAAAGTGCTAAACGCGCCTAAAGAAGTTTTCACTTCAAAAAATGTTTCCCCTATCCTAAATGCGGGTGTCATAAAGTTAATTAAAACGGTTATAAATAATATACCGGCCGAAAGCTGGAAAAATTCAGTCAAGCATATTTTAAAAGTCGAATATTCGTTTATTTATACGTTTTAACTAATATACAACCTAGTGTTGTTAACCTCAATGACGACTCTGACAGTAAAAGAGAATTAGGTTTAAATAAACAATTTTTTAATTTGATAGTGTTGTAAAATTAGTTAGGGTATCTATATGTTATTTGTATAATTTTAAGACTCTGTGAAATAAAATTAGAGTTTTTTAATCCGTCACTGTTTTCTTCTCCTACAATAACTAATTAATTTTGGCTAGAAAGTTGCATTTTGTTAATTGATGTCAAAAAGGAAAGATGATATGGTGCTTTGAGATATATTTACTTCAACAGCCAAGCAAATCGGTAAACTAAAATTAATTTTAGCACCTCCTGCAGAACAATCGAAAAAGGCAATCTTCGAAAACAGATAGACCCTAAAACCTAATTTATTTAAGAAAATAAAGGACATTAAACATTTCACGCGATACAGCTGAAATATTTTCCAATTTCCCTATTTAATCTGAAATTGATCTCTCTGCCGTAAATTATTTCTTCCTTCTCGGTTACAAGCAATTGTTTAGCATTTAAGGGACCTTTATCTCTTTACTTTAAAATGCACCGCATTACAATAAATTTTAAAAGATTAGAAACCGCACACATAAAATCACCTTGAGCCGTTATCGGAGCTTATTTATTCAGGCTCTCTAAGGCCCTTAGCTTCTCAGATGATAATATTTATTTTACATTATAGGTGCTTAGAAAAACCTGACTTATCCCTTAAGGAAGCGAGGGTTTACTACTGCCGAAGCCGTCTTGAAAGTCACATAAAGACAGTCCCTTGATACCGATTTAGAGGTCATTGTGACCGGAAATCTGGCCACTTTACGGATATTTGTAAAGTTTACATTCCTTACCTTGAGTTAACCCAGGGGGGTTTTAAACACAGGGTGTTCTAGTTGAAACCCAGTTGAAATAGAAAGCCATAGAAATACACTCCAATCTAATACAAAAGGAAACACTGTCGCACGGTAAACATGATTTATTATACCGAGCGGGCAAAAATTATTTGCATCAAAGAGGTCCTTACATCTAAGGACGTAATACTTAGCCTTATAGCTTAATACCTGTTGGGTGTCAGTAACTACCTGAATTAACAATCAATCAGTTATTCCGTCATCTTTGACAGCCGTTACAAGTAATTTGATTCATCACTAATTTTTCAAATTTCTTGAACACTTCAAACACTGGGCTTTACGGAACAGCACAAAACATTCATGATTAAAGCGTATTTTTGAAACGGGGTTAGAGTAAAAAATAGTGAGTGGTAGTACAATTCGGGTTTGTACATAGACCATTTTCACGAACATTTTCCTAACGTTGCTTTTATCGCTGGGGATTTTTATCATTGCCTGAAAAGAACCGTTGCTGTGTTTAGCGAAACAGGTTGTATAAAACACAAAAAAGGAGCAGAAAGACCATATGTAAGAACAGAAGAACTTGTTGCAAACGTTCGTGAAATAATGCAAAATACGCCAACAAATTGCATAAAACGCCTGTCCCAAGAAGTGGGAAGATCTTATGGAACATGCAGGACTATTCTTAAGAAGCAGCTAAATTTATTTCCTTATAAAATGCAAGTATTCCAAGAAATATAAGCCGCAGATTTTGAAAGACGCAGGAATTACTCTTAATGATTTACCCAAAATTTATTGGAAAGAAATGATTTATTAGACCTGACATTTTTTTCGGATGAAGCCTGGTTCCATCTGACAAGTGAAAATGTTTATAGGATTTTAATGGCCGAGACGAAGAGCCAAAGATAATTGGCTAGCAACCATCTATACGTACAAGAAAAAGGTTGGTTTAGAATCAACGAAGAAAAAATACATCTCAAAAATTTTTCAAGAAAAAATTAACTATCAGAAAATATTAGTTTTCTACATCTCATTATAGCAAATAAACTATTAATGACTATACTGAATACACACCTGCGCAATATTTGCAGGTGGTATTTTCGGCAACTTTATAATATTTTTTATATCATATTTTTGCGAGAGAATTTTTCGTTCTCCAAAACATAAAGGAAAGGATGCGATAATTTTGCATTTATATTGTTCGTACTTTAATTCTAGTTATGCAGTGTTGTAGATAAAACTAAAAATATACTTATCGAAAGGGTTATAGGTTTGCCATTGACTTGTTCTCTAGAGTTGATACTTATTGTAATTTAGCTTTCGAATTAGCTAATATTATTTTACGGATTCTTTTCATTTAATCAATCACAATGGTAAATTTATTTATGTGAAACTGAAAAATAAAACTGAAATATGTTTAATATTTAAAGTTTTGCAAGTAGGTACACCTGGTAAAGCTGTGTAAATATTTACACCTGTATTCAGAAAAATATGCGAAAACAAAGATACAGATTGGTGCGGTTCTAAAATAAATATTTCAAGTATTTTATCCTGAAAAGTAAGTACTTTTTGGTGTTGGATTCTTAGTGAGGGGGTGCGAAATAGTTGCGATTGTTTGTAAAGGCGAGGTGTAAAGTAAAATCTAGAATGGCTTATCTACCGTATATAGCAAAGGATAACCAATAATCGATCAGAGGCGTGCGGTTCCTGGACACGCGAGGGGAGCACTGCATTCCCCGATTGTCATGACCCAAAAAAGGTTTTCTCAAATATGTGAATATAGGTAGTTTTTAAATAATTATCAGCCCTATTTAATATTTGCTCCAATTATTATCCAAATCATTGCACGACGCGCGAAGATGTTTTCGTGCGCATGCCTATACCTACCTGTATATGGAGGCAAGGGATGTGATCGATGAGTCGTCTATACAAACGCATTTTTTCACCCATTAAACTTAACTTTTGTTTGCGCACGAGATAATCTGTACGGATCTATTAGCTAAACGTCTATAATACATCTAGATAACTTAAACCTAGGTATATTTGGTGTACTACAAATCTACTTTCGTTTCTTTAGTTATGTCCATTAGGCGCTATACTGCGCGGCAGAATTGACTAAACAAATCTAGATCTATTTTCACTGCAGTTCATTAATTAAATCAAATAATTTGCGTTGTGTCTCAAAGGCGCTCTGAAAGCCGCCGTGTCTGACCAGTCGCGTTTAATTTCAGGTATTGTAAAACGCCAAAACCGCGTTAAGCAAGAAAACAGCAAGCGGCAGATATATTTGCAGCAAGGCGATTTCAAAACCGGTTGCCGTCATTTTCATTGTGTCATACGATTTATCATTCAGACTAAAATTAAAATAAATAGCATTTATAACGTAACGACAAATAAACAAATCGTTGAATGAGCTAGTCATCAAGAAAAAGAACCGATAAAAGTTGTAATTTAAATGATGAAACATCCGATAAAAAAGAAAATTCAACAAAAACTAAAGAAATAAAGCATATGTCAAAAATTGAAACCGAAAATGAAAATCAAAACATGTATTTAAAAGTATTACAGGCTAAAGATGATCTTATTATAGCTAAGTACGTGATAATTCGAGAACTAAATGAAAAGATGGTTTTGCTTAAAGGGAAAATTCAATATATCGAGAACACTCAAAATTTTAAATGTTGCAATAAAGAAGATAAAAATAACGTCAAATTGTACAGTGAATGTTTAAATTCTATAAATAATTTTCAACCGATTACACCAAGTCCAAGTCCAATACCAAAAACCAAAGAATCGATAGTTGAAGGAAGTAGTTTCATAATTAAACCACATACCATTCAAGAAAATAAGGTCACGAGAAAGGAACTTGGGATACACATAAATCCGACAAAACTAAATGTTAACATCAAAAGAGTTGATAATCTTAAAAAATGGTGCTGTTAAATTATATTGTAACAATAAAGAAGAAATAAAAAAAATTAAGGTGTGAAGTTGTAAATAAAATTGGAAAAAAATATGCATGCAGGAAAAAAAAGTACCAAGAATAAAAATACTTGGAATAGAAGATGAAGAAGAAGAACTAAAGAAAAATATATTAATAGAAAAAAATGATTTTTTAAAAATCCCCAAGTTATATTTTATTGTTAAGTTACAAATGTTTGCCGATGACACCTTAATTTACATTAATGTTTTAAATATTTTTGATGGTTTAAATACTTTAAATTCTGAGATAAATATATTATTAAATTGGCTTGAAGTAAATAAATTAAAATTAAATATTTCAAAAACTAAATGTATTGTTATGGGTAATAATTTAATTTGTAAGAATATAAATGTTGTAATTGATGGTAAAAAATTGGAACTAGTAAACAGTTTTCAATATTTAGGGATAATCATTAATTCAAAATTAAAATTTTTTAATTATTTTGAAAGTATTATATCAAAGATTGCCGAAAAAGTAGGTTATTTTAAAATAATCAGTTCTAATTTAAGTTTGTTTTCTAAAAAAACTGTATTTAATACTATTATATTATCACATTTTCTTTATTGTTCTTCCATTTTATATTGTGCTAGTGAGGAAATATTTGATAAATTACAAATTTTACAAAATAAGGCAATGCGGATTATTTTAAATTGCGACAAATATACAGAAATTAATTTTATGTTGAAAAATTTAGATTGGTTGAATGTCAGAAATTTAATTTTTTTATTTAGTATGTATCTTTATACATAAAATTAAATATAATTTATTGCCTGATTGTTTAATAAAATTTCCCAGGTAGCAAGGTGACGTCTTTAAGACGTCGAATATTGGTCATCAGCGACGTCATAAATTACGTAAATGAAACGTTAAAAAGACGTGCTTAAGTCACAGACCAATACCGTCTTTTTTGACGTAAAAAATACGCCATATTAAGACGTCTTTTTAGGTGTAGAAAACGTCAATAAACGTCATAATTTTTTTTAGCTGTATTCAAAAATGCAAATATTCCGAACTGAAAGCACTCCGTTTTCCAGAAAAAAAGTAAAATATTTAACGAAACTGCTAATATATGTTTTTAAAAACTGATAAGCGGAAATTTTTAACACCTTATTATATCCCTAAATTATTTCCTAAGTTTTTATGATTTTCTAAACATCCTGTATCAATATAACGAACATTTACTAAAAACTTCTTAAAATAATACATAATAGGGGTAAAAAAATACAATAAATATTTTATGTACAAAATCCTTTTAATGATAATAAATTAAATATTACAACTTTCATGTGTGTGCAGAATTGAAAAAATGCTAAGGAATCCTTTAATGGCGACCAAAATACTTCTTTTTTTCGGGGCGTCATCGTCACCCAGTTTGAGTGCATAACATCTACTCCCCCGCCGTTATTTGCCTCGAACTCGATAATCTGGTACATTTTATATTCGTTTTTAACACAAAATATTTAGAAACCATAAACTTTTCACTTTCACTTTTGCCGAACGGTCGACTGCCTGACTGCTAGCGCCAACAACAGAATACCAATGCGTTCTACCTTCTGTCAGACTGCCAATGTCATAAAACGGAGCGCGGGTAATTTAAATTTGATATTCGCAGACTTTTAATGACAAAATATCTGCTTTTGCAAATTTAACATACATAAATGGTTAATTTGAAATGGTAATATTTTTAAAGATTTTTACATTGGTATTTAAACATAAAAACGTAACAAGATAATATATATATTAAAAGTTTAATGATACGTATGTGCCTTTAACTATAAGAAAAAGATATTCTCAGGCGTTTTACTTATTGAAAACCGGTTCCGGTATATTTTCTAAAAACTTGGTCACTTTTACTTTTTAATGATACGTATAATTCAATAAAATGACTAAAAATCGACGTGTTTATTACGTAAAATTATGGCGTATAAGACACGTGTTAAAAACGTCAACTGACTAAAAATTCCCAATATTCGACGTCATAAAGACGTCATCCTGCTACCTGGGTTTGTTCTTTTAATTATGACCATCATGATTATAAAACAGGGACTAATCAAAATTTTTATTGGGACAGAGTGTCTAAAATATTAGCTTATAAATCTATTTTTTATAAAGGTTTGATAGAATATAATAATTTGAAAAATTCTATTAGATCTCAAAAATCATTAAAACTGTTTATAAAAACTTTAAAATTACATTTAATTAAAAAACAAAATGATACGTAATATTTGATACAATTTACAAAATGTTAAACTTTTCTGTCTGTTTTTGTTAAAAGAAGGTTGCGTTTTAAAATTTAAAAATAAATTTATAAAATTTTTTTAAAAAAATATAGTTTTTTGCTAAATAAAACATGTTATTACTACATGACACACTGTTGTGTGTATTTTACTTTATTTAAAATTTGCTGGCATTGTTTACCATTTAATGAGAGTACAAAATATTCATAAAACTTCAGACCGGCAAAAAAGCATCATTTTTGGAGAGCTTCCTTACATCAGTATTCCATCGCACGCCCCTGCCACGTTCCGCCAATGGACGAGCTCCGTAATGAAGTAATTTAGAAACCCTCATGAAAAACGAGCCGGCAAATTGTTGGCATCTATAATTGAGACATCATCATTTCGACGGACTGTTGGTAATTACCCGAATAAAACATAATTAAAAACTATCTTGTTTTTAAATCGCCAGATCGTTGTTTTGAAGTCAGCGAGCCTTGCAATTTGGCGGAGCCTATGGCCAGACGGGTAGGTACAGTCGTATCTAAAATTACTTTACTTTGTTATTATTTAATATTTGTACTGAAATTGGCAATCAAAAGATCAATACAATCCAGCACAACAAAGAAACACCTTTTTAAAACACTTGCCAAACACGAATATCTTGACTTTATACCGGGTGTTTCAATAAAAACTCCCAGGGCAATTATTTCGATATGCGATATTCGATATTCGTTTTTAGCCTCTATGATTGGCTTCACAGCTGTATAAAAAATGTGTTTGAATAATACAAGAACAAGATGTAGGTGGCGCTACGGTGCAAAGAATTTTTTCGACGACAGGAACTTTTAAATGTTCTGGTTCTTAAAGATAATTAGTTTCTGATCAAATTACGTCCCATAAAAATTTTTGATAAATCCAACATGAACGGAGATATTTGGGGTTAAGTTTTTTTTTTTAATAATTTTAACGAGTATTTTAATTATAAATATTTTTGATATCCTTTAGCAGATTTTAATTTAATTTTCGTAATGATATAATTTTAGTGATAAAACGCTCTTGTGGCGCTAAATTATTACGTCCAATGACGTCTCAGGGAGCGCCTTAACAAATGATATTGGCAAAAAATAAGACGCCACTGGGTTTTTGGTTATTTTTATATTTTTTTCGGTTTAAGCAACTAAAAATATCCTTATTTTGTCTGGTAAATTGTTTTCATATCTGGCTATGTATGTGTATGAAAACGGAAATAATTTTGAACACCTGATTCGACCCCTTTAGTTAGTTTTTGGTACCTATTGTTCTAATTTTTATTAACAATTTTGTATAATTTCTGATCAGTTCTTTCATAAAATTTAAAACATATTTCAATTTTATTTCATTATGCTTTAATTGTTTTAACTTTGCTTTTAAACAAGAAATATAACGTATTAATAATATAATGATTTTTCTTTTCCAGAGATATGCAATAAAATTGTTTTTATTTTTATTTCTCGAAAACAAAGCAAGATATAAAAACAATTTAATAGAGCTTAATCCGAAAAAAATATAAAAATTACCAAAAACTCAGTGGCGTCTTATTTTTTGCCAATATCATTTGTTAAGGCGCCCCCTGAGACGTCACTGGACGTAATAATTCAGCGCTACACAAGCGTTTTATCTCTAAAATTATCATTACCAAAATTAAATTTAAAAAAACTTAACCCCAAATATCTTCATTCATGTTGGATTTATCAAAAAATTTTATAGGACATAATTTGATCAAAAATTAATTATCTTTTAGAATCACAATATATAAAAGTTCCTGTCATCAAAAAAATTCTTTGCACCGTGGCGCCACCTATATCTTGTATTATTCAAACACATTTTTACTCAGCTGTGAAGCCAATCATGGCTAAAAACTGGCGTTTACAGAATTTACATGTCACTTTTAGTTTTCGAAATAATTGGTCTGGGAGTTTTTATTGAAACACCCTGTATTGATAAAGATTAAAGTGATGTATAGGTACGTCTCTTTGTCGCCACACAACAACTCTTATCGCCGCAATCTAGCCGGCTGATGTTTGGGCCAATTAAATCTTGACAAAAACAAATACCGCATATCGACAGTGTCTTAACGGAGGTGATTAAAATGTTGAAAAACATGCCGATCATTATTTTCTTTTTATTATTTTGTTAACAACTTGTCCAAAGATAATACCAAGATTTGCGGTTATGAGGATTTGGGTATTTCATGTTGATCCACCTGCCGCTCTTTTTGTATACCTGATCCTGATCGTCAGAAATCAACGCATAGAACTATCATCGACTATCTTCTGAATACAAAATCGATTGGCTAAAGCTTTACAGCAATTAAGAAATTTATTTCTTTTAATTTATGGTAGATGTAAGCTGTTCTTTAACTTATTTTTTCTATTTCACGTTCATAATAAGCTCAGTACGATTCGCATTTGCGTATCGTAATGAAGCTATTTCGATACGCGTTTTTTCTTTATTTGATGTTGGTAACATTTAAATGTTTTATTTCATTGACTTGCGCGGCCTTTGTGATTTACGAGAAAACCCACTTTTAGCAGAGTAAAAATAGCTTGATAACTTACTTTTTTATTCTGTGTGGATAACAGTCATGTATGTTGGTTGCATAAATCTATAAATCAATCTTTTGTAGATGCTTCAAGCTATCATTTTCTGCCAAATCCTATCCAAAATTCAATCTACTAACCTTCCAATGTCGATTTTAACTTCAACTTTATTTGAATTTTCCATCTTCCCTATATATACTAAATTGCAATGCTGTGATGTAAAATCACGTGTTTTCAAATTCGAAAAAAAGTAGCAAAATCTTCCGAATTTCTGAACGCTCTGTATATGTACCGAATGTACAAGGATCACACAACGTATTTCGTCCAATTTCAAATCTCATATCGCTAAAATAACTTTAGAATCTCGTGCTGAAAATGGGTCAATAAATCAAAAAATGACAGTTTGCAAAATAATTTTTGTTGTCCAGAGGCTACTATAATAAAAAAATAGTATTACCAACATAAAATTTAGACATAAAAATTTACAAAATTTGAAGGATTTATTTTCTTTTTAAAATGTATTTTTCTTGATTATAAAAGGTGAAATAGAAAAAAGTGTATAAAGCACATGTTTCATAAGGCGTTTTAGCGCACGTGTCAATAAAAAAACTCGCCCTTTTGTGGCTCGTTTTTTAAAATAGACGCGTGCGCTAAAACCATAGACAATTTACCTTTAGATGCCTACAGCTTATCTCCTGCGCAAACAAAAGTTACGTTTTATGGGTGAAAAAATACGTCCGAGCGCATGACTCGTCGGTCAGCTGTCTTCATTCGGGGAACCTTCGTGCATGCGCACAAACCTCGTGTTATCGGCCGTCCTACTTTATCGACAATAATCGAAGCGCTCAAGAATACTCTCCAGAACCGGCTCGGCCGCCATTTTTGTTGTTGTGTTTTAAGGTTTCTCTTCTCTGCGGATTCCTTGTAGTTTTCTAAAGTTTTCAGCTATCGGATCGGCTATCGTGGATTGTGGGACTGGTGTTTAATATTTATGGATTTCTGGTTTTTGTGTAGTTTAGTTAGTGAATGTTTGTGCTTTTAGTGACTCGGATTGTAATATAAACAATGACTAGTACTAGTTGCTGCCGTTGTATAATTGTATTATGCCCAAATAGGGGTAAAATAAACCCTCTATGGTGGCATATGAGCAAGAATTTAAATTTTAAAGCCCGGACCTGTCTATTTTCCCATTCGTCAAACGATAATGTTGCAGTGCGCATGTCTAATAGTTCCCAGTTTTGTTTACATGCGCGAGGCCATAAAACTGCCACTTTCGTGATTATTGTTTGTTTATCTAAAGGTAAATTGTCTATGGCTAAAACCGCTTCTTATGAAACGTGTACTTTAATATACTATTAACGCATTCATTAAACGCATTTGCGTATCGTAATAAAGCTATTTCGATACGCGTTTTTTCATTATTTGATGTTGGTAACATTTAAATGTTTTATTTCATTGGCTTGCGCGGCCTTTGTGATTTACGAGAAAACCCATTTTTCGCAGAGGAAAAATAGCTTGATAACCTACTTTTTTATTCTGTGTGGATAACAGTCATGTATGTTGGTTGCATAAATCTATAAACCAATCTTTTGTAGATGCTTCAAGCTATCATTTTCTGCCAAATCGTATCCAAAATTCAATCTACTAACCTTCCAATGTCGATTTTAACTTTAACTTTATTTGAATTTTCCATCTTCCCTATACTAAATTGCAATGCCGTGAAGTAAAATCACGTCTTTTGAAATTCGAAAAAAGTAGCAAAATCGCCCGAGTTTCCGAACGCTTTGTATATGTACCGAATGTACAAGTATCACACAACGTATTCCGTCCAATTTCATAGCTCATATCGCTAAAATAACTTGAGAAAATGGGTCAATAAATCAAAAAAATTACAGTTCGCAAAATATTTTTTGTTGTCCAGAGGCTACTATGATAAGTAATAGTATTAGTAATATTAAATAGTATTACCAACATAAAATTTAGATATAAAATTTTAAAAAATTTGATTTTCTTTTTAAATATGTGTTTTTTATTGAAAAAACTACAAATTAGAAAAAAATAATATCGTACGTGTTATATAAAGCAGTTTTAAGCACTTGTCCCGTTATAAAACTTGCCGCAAGCGGCTCGTTTTTAACATGGACGAGTGCTATAAAATAAAGATGAAATATTTTAAATACGTTTTTCAGTAAAAAACGATAAGGTCTAGGAAGCTGAAATTTTGTAGGCACTTATATTGGATTGCATTAAGGTTTTTAACAATAATTATAATTAACTAACCATGCAGGCAACTTTGCCTGCAACAGTAATGCCATTGACAAACATAATTTACTTACATACAAGATAGCTCAGTTATAGCTTTGTACACTTGTTGTACAAGTGTTGACCGATTTATACAGGTTATTACACGTTTGTATAAATTTGTACAAGTGTGTACAAGTTTAAATAACCTTGAACAAGTTTATACACGTTTGGACAGGTTTGTATAAGTTTGTACAACTCTGCACATGTTTATACAGGTTCGCTTACGTTTGTATAACATTGTACAAGTTTATATAAGTTGATACGAGCTTGCACATAAGCCACTTTGATTGTGAGTAAATTATGTTTGTCGATATCATCACTGTCCTAGTCAAAGTTACCTGATTAGGTAATTATTGTTAAAAACATTTGTGCAATCCAACATAAGTGTCTACAAAATTTCAGCTTCCTGTCCGATAGGTACTAATTTTGAGATGGATCTTTTATATTTTAAATTAGAGGCAGCTCCCCCGTGGAGAAAAGGGGCGACCGTCAATGCACTTTGTGGTTTGTACAAATTTCACTACCTACTATCCTGCCTATAATAATACCGTGCGAGCAAAAATTATTTGCATTACAGAGGGCTTGGATTAAAAAACGTAAGGCTTGGTTTAGATCACAATGATATGGGGGCGATATATCTAACCAAATCTAGGTTAAAATTTTGTCAAATTCATATTATGACATGATATTCCAAACTAATGAGAAATAAAATAAGTAGACAAATACACATAGACAAAATCAAATTCATCTTAAAAAAAAAGAAATACAAATTTATTTTTGTTGTTTACAAAATTAACAAAGTCAGAGGATATACAGAAAGAAAAAGAAAAATAAAATAAAATAAATGAAAATGGGACAGGCGTCTTATACAATTTGTTGGCGTATTTTGCATTATTTCACGAACGTTTGCAACAAGTTCTTCTGTTCTAACATATGGTCTTCCTGCTTCTTTTTTGTGTTGTATAGAACCTGTTTCCCTAAACACAGCCACGGTTCTTTTCAGGCAATGATAGAAATCAGCAATGTTAGGTAAATGTTCGTGAAAATCGTTTATGCAGAAACCAGGATTCTATTGTCACTCACCATTTACTCTTACCCCGTTTCGAAAATACGCTTCAACTATGAATGTTTTGTGCTGTTCCGTAAAGCTCATTGTGTGAATTGTTCAAGAAATTGGAAAAATTAGCGAAGAATCAAATTACTTGTAACAACTGTCAAAGATAACGGAATAACTGATTGATTGTTAATTTAGGTAGTTACTGACACCCAACAGGTATTAAGTTCTACGGCTAAGCATTACGTCCTTAGATGCAAGGCCCTCTTTGATGCAAATAATTTTTGCTCGCACGGTATATAAAAATTTTCTTGTTTAAAATATTTTTTTTAAGTAGTCTATCTTTAGCGGAAATTCGGTATGCTTTAAACATTCGAAAGTACCGACGACATTTTTAACTGATTTTAAACTGTAAAAGAGAGGGAAAAAAACTTTAAAATATTTAGGAACTGGTTAAAAAAAGTTGATTTGAATATAGTAGGTACTTATTTCTTACCTAGTTTATTTATTTTAATAGAATTAAAACCATTGTGTAGGCTTACAAAGAAGCAGATTGTTATAGTTGCGCTCCTACTTTAAAATAATTATTTACCAGCTAAAATGAGTGTTGCCAAAATGGCCCAGTCCCTAGCTTATATTTATAAAGTCTATCGAGTGGCTGCTTCGTGAAGTCGTAGTAATTTACCCTTCAGTACTAACGTGCTAAGAACCACATGCTTACTAAGATCGGTCCATAGAACCAATTATAAATTAGGCGCTTTTTCAAAATTTATATTTTTAGTTTAAATAAAACACATCTCCCACTAGTTGGCATATATTACTTTATAAAAAAATTCATACACCAAATAAAAAAATAATCGAAGTTGGCGGTATTGTGATATTTGAGTTTCCAACTGATCATCTGCAAGGATTTGAGCATCATCATTATAACTTCAACCTGTAGCGGCTCTGGTTCATAGTCCAGTTCGCCCCCTACCATTACATACCTGTTTAAGTGCTCCTGTTCTGTTTTATAATATCTCTTTGCCACTTAAGCGTTGTGCAAAAAAATAAGTTTAAAAAAAATACATAATAGTTGAATTAAATTTATAACACAAGTTTACTAAACGCGGTCTCACAGACTGATTTTACTTCAAACTGAATAGCGATTCACTCTACACCTATACCACTAATGCCCACTTGCACCAAACTTTTAAGAACACCTTAAGTTGCTCTTAGCTCTTAAGATGTAAAATTGTGTAAAATCGCCTTGCACCAGCATTTAAGAAAGGCTTAAGATCGCTTAAGATTTCTTAAATTTAAGTCGCCGTTTTCGAGCCCTTAAAGTATTCTTAACTTATTCCTAACCTCAATCGAACAGTAATAAATACTAATTTTTGATATTTGGGGAAGATGGACACATTTAACGACGACTTGGAATTTTTAGAATTAATAGAAAATGGATTTCCTATAGAAGGCTATATAATAAGTAAAATGTATAGGTACTTATAAAATAAAACATAATAATGATTTTAAATAAATACTTTCCTCGTAGAATGAACTATTGTGAAGACACGGACAATATGACATTTTTTAAAAGATTCCGCTTAACCAAACCAACAACCAACCAAAGAAAATTTATAGGGTTTGTTCGAAACCAATATATATCTTATATCTTCTTCTTACTTGTTTTTATTGTGCTAGTGCCGTTGGGCAACACACTTTTGAAAAAACCAACTATCCATGTTATTCTTCGGGAAATCGCATCGCATTTCTAATTCTGAACTGCTGCACACTTTTCAGGGTTTATGCTATATGTTTACGCATAGCATAGCCAGTGAAAACTAAAGACACGTCTTATTGTTTATGTTTCATTTCATTTAACAAAATAATGGTGTTACGTTTGTCTATTATCACAGAATATTAACAGCAAGTCTATTATCAAGGAATCATATGTTAAAAAGCAGTGTTGTCGCTTTTTTTGAAACTTAGTTAAGTTTCTTTGAAATATGGTTGGTGCAAAACAGAATATTTTAAGTGTAACTTAGAATCTAAGATACTCTAAACTAAGGAAAACTTAAGTTTATTTTGGTGCAAGTAGGCATAATACACTCAAGTCAAAGCACTTAGATAAGAAGCTACCCAGCTAACATTTCAGGTCTGGCCCAATGCTGGCCAAATACCCTGTTGCCAGAATGGCCATTACGGCAAAGTATTGGCAAACGTTGATGGGCCAGCACGAATAGTACACACCGGCCAGCATGTGGGCTGATACAGGCCAGCCGTGATGGCAAGGTAATGGCTACCTTGCTACCGGCCGAAACCTTTATGGCCAATAGATTCTTTGCCAGTACAGTTCTGGTGACGAAACTGTACTGACCCGAACCCTATATACAGGACTGTCAAAGTGAAACTCGTACACCCTAAATGTTTTAAATATATATTTATTAGCCAATACATTTTGCATTTACAATAGGCAAGATTGTGAATAGAAGTCATACTACCGTTCAAAGCATCCCCGACCACAACAAAAACGAAAATAGGATACAATAAAGTTAGAAAAAATCCTAAAAAATGTTTAATGATTACGTCGAACGATGGATTTTACAAAAAGTGTTATCAGTCCATGGTCCATTATCAGTCTGCAGTGTCTGCACTTTTCTCTCACTTTCAATCACTTGAATCACAAAATTTGTCTGTACGCTTACGCCAAGACGCTATATAAAATTAAAATGGCCGAATTTGAACCTCGAACGATGAGTTTCGAGAAGGCCGGGAGGCAGGACAACGCTGCCAACTTTTGAGTTTGTTTTCCGTTTTAAAAATATTAATTTTATCATGGGATCGGATAATAGATAATCAAACCTTGAAACATTAACGAAGTAAATTAATTACAATAATATATAATTTTTAATTACAAAATATATTTACCATTTATAGAAGTTGAATACAAAAGCTATCGATAGACTCAATAACTGTAAATGTAGCTATGTAAAAATGGCTCAAACGGCAACGTTGCGAACTTTCTTTCATAGGACCGACCAATAGGAATTAAACAATTTATCACGTGCAATAAGGAAGTTTTGGAAGAATTGGGCCATTACCAAGCCGGTAGCAACTAAATGTTTTGCATGAAGTCATGCAGTTAATACACAAACTATAAAATTGTAATACATGTGTGCCACAAGTAAATGTGGGCTTGTCAAGTTGTCATTTAAACAGTAATTGTGATTGTGTAAAAATTTATGTATGCATGTTTTTACAGACACCTGGGCCAATGACTTTTTCTCATCGCATTCCATTACTACCGTTACAATACAATGAGACCAATGCCGGCCTAGCATCGCGATTTCGTTATCATATGGCCGGTATCGAAATGACAATGTGCCAGCAACTACTTTAATTATTGTGACTTTGGCCAATACTGCCAGTGTAATAAAGTTGAAATGCCGGCATTGGTATGCCAAATCGCTATCGTGGCCTGCACCTTGCCACTGTTGCCAGTACTGGGCCAAAGGATGGCCATTGATTCATTGTTTGCTGGGTAATGAGACGCATAGACCCATACAGTCGTCGCTGCTAATTTAATCTGCGGTTATCGGCAAAATTCGTGTCGGCCGGCAGCGTTGCCACAGGTGGCTCGTTCGAGCCAGATTTGGCTCTTTTGGACTCAAAGCTACTCGTTGGCTCCTCTTTATTAAAACTGACTCTTTATTAGAATTCGGTTAATTTTTTTGTTGATTTCGAGGTTGATCTGTTGAGTTTGACTATTTTGAGTATTGCTGAAGTGAAATTGAACTGAGTGAACGCAGAATGTCGCAGTTTTCAGTAACTGTTACAATAATTTATGTTTTTGTTGTGTGTACCTAACAAATAAAATAAATGTTGTTTGAACTCGTTAATGATTGTTCCTAATTTCTATCAAGACGGTTCATAAACCTGACACTTACGAAAAATCAATTTACAGGTTTGAATTTCCCTCTGAAATAGTTCTGACGTTAGTACGTTAGCGCCACATGACGAACATTTTTAAGCTGTTTTTTTAAACTTGAAATCGTCCCAATTATAAGAAGCTCCACTTGGTCGAAATCTGTCAAACCGAGGAACAAAAGAATTTACGTCATTCATGGCGTAGTTGGCCACTTTACAATTTAACTTATAATACAAAAAAAGCATCTGTCAAAGTGACTGAAATCTGATAGGATTTTTTAAAGTCGCGCATTCAGTGTGAAAATGTGTGTACACAACTGACACAACATTCTGGGTTTGCGTGTTGGGTCTGTTCACTGTAAGGATTTGAGACTGCGCGTGCGTTTATTTCCGAATCCGTTCTGAATACTTACCGAAAACAATGAATTCTGTTGAATATTTACTTCAAATACAAGCTAGTCATATGAGTACTTAAAAATATAATATTTCCAATTCCAAAAATCACTAATAAATATTTTTTGTTTGAAAAAGCTCGTTCCGGTATGAATTTGGCTCGTTTTCTTCACATCATCTGACTCGAAAAAAAAAATGCTTGTGGCAACACTGTCGGCCGGTCTCAGAGACCGCTAGCAATGAAGGGTTAATACAGGGTATCCCAGCCGAGAGTGACCCATTTTAAATGCTAATAACTTTTATACCAGTTGTGCTAGCCACCTACGGTCTACGCCATTCCTTTTCTCTTGGCATAAAGTTTTTTCTAGTTGGTACCAAATTTTGTCGACAATTATACAATGGGAGTAAAAAAATTGCCTTTATTCGACATCAAAATTTACAACCATTTTTAATGGAACACCCTGTATATTGCAACGCCATAATTAGGAGTCGTGTCCAAGGTATCCATGTACCAATAAACATCGGACTTGTAACTTGAAGTTTTAGCAGCAAAAAATTAAAATAGAAATCGAGGTATATTTTTTAAAACTAAAATAGGTATAGGAACCTATCTATCTTTGTACTAGGTATCCATAGTAAACAATTGTCACTGTCAGAGTAAAATATTAAATTAAGTTAACATAAATTTTAAAGAAAATGATTTATTCATTAGTTGAAAAAGCAAAAACATTAACCTTTTATATTGAAACCCGATCAATAATAACGACACAAAGGAGATTTCGAACTAGATTCCAGAAAAATCCGCCAAGCAAAAACGTTATTAAAAAATGGCATCAGAAATTTTCAATACATGGGATACTTGGAGGTCAAGAGGCCAAAAAGGAATATGTTTAATCCTGAATATTTAGACAGACTTTTAGCGGTCCATGAGATTATTGCAATTAATAATCCGAAAATATCTCTTAGGAAACTGGCGGCTGCATTAAATTTATCTAAAAGTGAGTGCGAGAGATGTGTTAAATGTTTAAAATTATTCCCTTATAAGCTTCAAACATTTCCAAAGCTTCGTCAGGAGGACTATCAAAAGAGATTGTTTACTTGCGAAACTCTTTTGGACTTGTTTAGAGTTAACCCAAATACGCTGTTAATTATGTCTGATGGGGCTAGTTTCCACATAGATGGTAGGTGTAACAAGCACAATTGAAGGATTTGGGCATCAGAGAATCCAAGAGCATTTAACGAGTTCCAGCGAGATACTCCAAAGGTAACAGTTTGGTGTGCAATCTCTGCTGAAAAAATATATGGACCATTTTTTTTCAATGAGCCAACGATAACAGGAACTGTATATTATACTGATATGTTAGAAAATTTCTTTTATCCACAGTATCACAGGATGGTATCTTGGATGAGGTCTACTTTCAGCAAGATGGTGCTCCACCTCATTATTCTTTAATAGCAAGAGCATCACTAGATATGACATTTGGAGCAAAATGGATAGGAAGAGCCGGTCCTATAGAATGGGCACCTTACTCTCCTGACTTGACAGTTCCAGACTTTTTTCTCTGGGGTTATGTCAAGAATAGGTGCTATAACCTCCTTCCACATAGTTTGGATGATCTAAAGAGGAATATTCGTAACGTAATTGAAGCGATTCCCCAGGATATGTTACACAATTCATTCAGCCATTTAATGGTCCTACTTCATAAATGCGTGGAACAGAAAGGCCAACATAATATACAGCAGTTTTTTTTTGGTTTATATTTATTTCTTTATTAATGTATAGTCAGAAAAAAATAATCAAAATCTGCCTATTCGCGTTGTAAATATGCTAATAAAAAATACGTTTGCTAAAATACCCAGATTTCTATTTTAATTTTTTGCTGCTAAAACTTCCAGTTACAAGTCGGATGTTTTATTGGTACATGGATACCTTGGACACGACTCCTAATTATGGCGTTGCAGTATACAGGGTGTTCCATTAAAAATAGTTGTAAATTTTGATGTCGAAAAAAGGCAATTTTTTTACTCCCACTGTATAATTGTCGACAAAATTTGGTACCAACTAGAAAAAACTTTATGCCAAGAGAAAAGGAATGGCGTAAACCGTAGGTGGCTAGCACAACTGGTAATAAAAGTTATAAGCATTTAAAATGGGTCACTCTCGGCTGCGACACCCTGTACTATATGTTTGAACGTAAATTTTTGACATGCAATAAAATATTTTTCAACTAGCTCATTCAATACGCCTAAAGTATAATAAATATAGAAAATAATAAAACTTGAACCTTCCCTTACATAGCTAAACGAAATAAAACAATCCAATTTCTTTGGTTTAACTTGTAACGGTAACACGAAACTGGATTGTATTAGATTTCAGACGGGTAATTTCTAGATATACAGAAAATTTCCTTTTCTTTAAATTTCATGGAAAACCAAGCGAGGAAAATTGCTTCGCCGTAATTAATATCCGGTCTAAATAACAGTATGATTTTCATTTCTCCGTCACGAAAACGAAGTTGCTGTTTCATATTCGCAATTGCAACTCACCTTTTGTATTTTAACTGTTTATTTTCATAATTTGCAGGTTTCTTGGAAATAACTACTAAGGGGATTGTCTGAAAGTAACTATAGTGTGGTGGCGAGTTCCGTTATATTAACCAAATGGTAGCGGTAACCAAAAAATAGGTTAATTTAAGAAAAAGGCGAGGGGTGTCTCACCGTAGGAAATAGGTGTACATATTGTGAGAAATGTTAGGAAATTTTTTAGGGAATTTGGGAAATTCAATTTAAAAATATTTTGGAAATGGGAAATTTGAAGAAGTTTTAGGAAATGTCAGAAATGCCCTCGGAAATGTCCGAAATGTTTAGGGAATTTTTAAGGAATGTCAGAAATAGTTAGGGAATATTTAAGAAATGGCAGAAATTTATGGGAAATTATTCAGAAATACGGATATTTTTCTGAGAAATTTTAGGAAATTCACTCCCAATATTAGGACAGAGACAAGCATTTAGTTATATTAATTTCGTTCATTTTTGTATTTGTATTTTTGTATTTTTTTGTAATTAATAATTTAGCCTAGTAAGTGACTAATATCAGTATAAAAAACAAGTGTTATGTTCTCGGTTGTGTTATAAGTGTAGTGTAACAGGTAAGTAATGGTAACTGGAGTGTAAACTGCATTAAAAAAATTGAATTATACAGGGTGTCCATTTTAAGTAATATCCCGAAAAAGGTAGACAAAAAGAACCCCAAAAGGCTATTGGAAAGGTTGCACAATGTACTTACCTGTATTAACTGTTTATAATAAATAAAAGAAAATATACCTACTTAGACCCTCAACAAAAAATATTTCCTTTATTTGGGTTGTTAAGTTATAAAAACCCTGCATTTTACATTATAAGAAATTGGTCTTAAAATATCTTTAAGAGAGTTACATTTTACACAACTTCTTGGAAACTATTGACGACAGTCACGTAAGTATCCTTAACACATAAGGTTAATCAGGGTAAATGTGGACAGGGGCAAATGGGGACACTTGCCATAAAACTTTTATCAAAAGTTGTCGGTCGAATTTGTCACTGTACTTCTAATCTGTACATGTGGCATGTGGCCCGTCGAACGCCATTCGGTAAACACCTTCCACATATCGTATGTTTCGACCTGCGCGAACTCAAAACATAACCTATAACATATTTCATTTTATTACACCTTCATGCAAAATTAATAGAACATCTCCAAGAATGGTAATTAAGAAATTTAATTATCTAAATTTCAAAAATATTATAGTAAATTATGAAATAATACACAATACATAGACAAGAGGTAATTCGTAAATATGGTGAGAAATTCGGAAACTATGTAGAAAATTTGAAAATTATTTAGGAAATTCCAAAATTATTTATGAAATTCGGAAATTATTTGGGAAATATCAAAGTTTTAAAAGAAATATAGGAAATGTTTGGTAGGTTTGTTTTTTTTATATATATATTAGGAAATTATTATAGGAAATTCAGAAATTTTTAGGAAATTTGGAAATAGGTGTACACAATTTCGTATGGTGAGACACCCCTCGGAAAAAGGGCAAAATTATGTAACACGCATACCTACTAATAAAATTATAAATGATGTGTGGGAACGGGAATGTTTTATCGATGCTTCACATACTCTTCCCTTTATTATTAACTTGGAAGAATATAATGATGGTGATTCTTGCGGAGATGATTTATTTTAATTATTAAAAAACATTATTTTGTTCTAGTTGTCTTTTTTCTTATATTTTCTTCTTTATGATTTTATAAATAAGTTAAGAATATCTGAAACAAAATTTATAGACCGATGCACTAGACAAAAAAATAAATGATTTAATTTTAAATTTTATAAAAATGAGTTTCATTTATTTTTCAGTAAATTTTAAATTAATTAAAAATTTATACTGATTTTCCAAAACAAAATGTTTCATCCCATGATACATTTTACCCTAAATAAACTACTTATTTCTGACTCATTAACAGCATAAAAAAATAATAAAAAATTTGAAAAACCCTCTTTTTACTTGTTCACATGCATCGGTCTTTATGTAGATCAAGCCTAAGAAAAATCATAACCTTTACTTCCGATAAGTCAATCTGACTGAATTAATTTACGACGCACCGCAAATATGGAAAATATGACGTAACGGTCAGCGGTTATTGCACATACTTTATCTAGTAAATATGAGTTTTGAAGGAGATCGATTTCCAGAAATCTTAAAAATTATTAATAAAAATCGTTCTTATCCTTAGAAAAGGCGATTCCAGTTTAGTACAGCATTATCATCCTGTGGCTTTTATCCCTATATTTTTTAAAATATTTCAGTTCTGTTTTTTAAGTAGACTAGATCCTTATCTAAAGAATCATAAAGTTATGTCGCAGTATTAATTTTGTTTTCGTCAGGGACGTTGCAATCCAACATACTCATGAGCGACTGGGAGTCCCGCAGGGTTTCGTGTTGGAACTGATATTGTTTGTTTATTATTTGGGGAATATACATCCTGAGTGGGTGGCCTTGTTTTCGGACCACTGTTCATTTATAGTTTTATCTTCAAACTAAGAAGAACTTGAAAATTTATGCAATAGCGGTACGAAGCGGCTGCTTGAATGGTTTAACATAGATTTCTTGTATCTTAACTGTTCAAAAATCACATATACTAGGTTTCATACCACTCAGATGAGGCGAAAACTTGATGTTAACTTCGATTTAAAAGTTGGTAATAAAAATATTACCCGATGGGAATTCTCAAAATTTTTAGGCCAAACCATTGACAAGAACCTTACCTGGAAGAAAAATTATTCTTTGTTATATTCTCAGCTTTACAAAATCCTAATACCAATACAATACTTTACTCGTGGCAGACATAATTTGCATACGACACTAAATCAATTAAATAATAGTGAGAGTTCGCCACATAATTTTGGGCTATTTGTCTTCGACAAGCTTTCACAGAATATAAGGAAGGTCAAAAATTTTAGCGGGTTTAAAAAACAACTTAAGAAATTTTTAGTAGATCGTGAGTTCTATGATATAAATAAACATTGGACACAAGCATAGTAGAGAGTTATTTACCTATATAAAGCTTCATTGTTTTTTTATAAATTATGTTATTTACACTTTATGTATTTGGCGGCTTCCATACATTATCATGTCCATTTGGAAGTAAAAGTATTTATTATTATTAAAATAAAGCAATATTTGGGCGTGGTCCCAAAATTTTTTGCTTGCGACGCGTTTTTTACCCCATAATTACTTTTTGACCCTATCATGCTAAATGTCACGAGCCACCACTGGTAATAACAGATAATACGAAAAAATTTAAACGCAGGCATGTCATTTTTTAAAGGTACTGCCTCAGATTTTGCCGCCTGTAAAAATTGGTCTATTAGCGTGGTAGCCAATCCAAACCACGTGACTTTCAATGGCGGCTGTGGACAAAAGTCATTGCGCCCGCCACCTGTTAAATACTGTCACTTTTATGGTTATGGGTATAGACATGTAACTATGAGACCAAATTGATTACATTTTGTCCCGATCAGGAATCGGATTTAACAAAAATCAATGATGATAAATATCTGCTAATTGCCCTAGATCTGCCGCCTGTGTTAAAAAAATTATATTAGATGCATTTGTGATGTGTGATTAAGTAAAAATAATATACTAAATACAGTGTCACCAGTAAAGTCCGTTTCAGCCCACATGTAAAATTTCAGCTGCATAAGATAATTTTGATTTTTTACCTATATTTTTTAAATTGCACCACTTTTGCAAAATAAGACTCAACGCAACCTACATAAAACTTCTCAGTTTTGACAAGGCTTTATTTTAGATACATTTTCTTTAAAGTAGCACCATATTAAATGTGTGTTTTTCTACAAAATCAAAATTGGGCTATTAAAATTTGGTCGCATGTGATGCAAATTTTATTTGTTTTTGACCATGTATAAGGTAACTTCATAAATAAGTATTTTTGAAAACGTAGTTTGTGTTAGTGTTAAAGTAATACACCTTAATATTAAGACAAAAAAGAACACAGTGTCATCAGTAAAGTGTTTTTTAAGTGGAAAATAAATCTTAGTTTAACGACGTAATGGTTATCTATTTTCAACGATTTAATTTAAAACCCCTTACCCTTAAGCTATGTCATAATAACGTTACCGTGTATTACTTTTAGACACAAAATACGTTTTCAAAAATACTTATTTTATGACGTTACCTTATACAGGGTCAAAAACAAATAAACTTTGCATCACATGCGACCAAATTTTAATAGCCCAATTTGGATTTTGTAGAAAAACACACATTTAACATGGCGCCACTTTAAAGAAAATGTATCTGAAATAAAGTTTTGTCAAAACTGAGAAGTTTTATGTAGGTTGCGTTGAGTCTTACTTTGCAAAAGTGGTGCAATTTACAAAATATGGGTAAAAAAATCAAAATTATCTTATGCAGCTGAAATTTTTGCATGTGGGCTAGAAACTTCATTAAAAAAAACTTTTTCTAATAACTTTTTTCGATATTTTCAGAAATAATCCCACTTTTGAATTATTTTTTGAAAAAAATTTTAATTTGACAGATAATGCGAATCACGTGACTACTATTTTTATGCTTAATTTTTATCTCGATCGAAGCAGAATTTGATACCAAAGTCAAATTTTGAATAAAGCTATTAATAAAAAAAATCCCATATGATGCGGACTTTACCGGTGACACTGTATGAGTGTTTCTAAATTTTCTACTAGTCAAATTATTTATAATTTCTTAAAGATATAAAATTATGTTTTTGGGAAATCACAACGTGTTTGTGATAAATTGCGTTTTTCGATTAATTTTTAGTATTTTCTCCTCTCACATTATTGGATTGCCTGAATGGGTAATCACAGGCTGAATTTACTTAATTAACCTTCTGACTATATTTTGTTTAAATTAGCATTATAGCAAAGCAAATTGTATTTCTTTTTTCTTGTAGTTTTAAAGAACGACTTAAAGAAATCAACGAACAAGAAAATTAAAGTGTTAATTTGATATAATGAAGTTCAAAGAATGCCGGTTAATTTTATTTAAATAAAGTTTCCAGGATGCAAGTTATTTTCGACAATGTTTCAAAACCGATTTGACGCCGGAAAGGATTATATTGTAGACAAATGGAGTGTTAACTCATGCTTATTTAGGTACCGATGTAAGATGACAATTACAGTAATGTAAGTAGAACATCTTTAACATAAAAGGACATTATTTACAATCATGTGACATTTTTAAAAAACGGGTGGTTTGTACCGTGCGAGCAAAAATTATTTGCATCAAAAAGGGCCTTCCATCTAAGGACGTAATGCTTAGCCGTAGAGCTTAATACCTGTTGGGTGTCAGTAACTACCTGAATTAACAATCAATCAGTTATTCCGTCATCTTTGACTTGATTCATCGCTAATTTTTCCAATTTCTTGAACAATTCACACAATGGGCTTTACGGAACAGCATAAAACATTCATGGTTGAAGCGTATTTTCGAAACGGGGTTAGAGTAAATGGTGAGTGGCAATACAATCCGGGTTTGTGCATGGATGATTTTCACCAACATTTTTATAACGTTGCTTTTATTGCTGGGGATTTTTATAATTGCCTGAAAAGAACCGTGGCTATGTTTAGGGAAACAGGTTCTATACAACACAAAAAAGGAGCAGGAAGACCATCTGTAAGAACGGAAGAATTTGTTGCAAACATTCGTGAAATAATGCAAAATACGCTAACAAATTGTATAAGACGCCTGTTCCAAGAAGTGGGAAGATCTTATGGAACAAGCAGGACTATTCTTAAGAAGCAGCTAAATTTATTTTCTTATAAAGTGCAAATATTTCAAGGAATACTTACAAGCCGCAGATTTTGAAAGACACAGGAATTACTCTTAATGGTTTACTCCAAATTTATTGGAAAGAAATGATTTATTATACCGGACATTTTTTTCGGATGAAGCCTGGTTCCATCTCTCCGGTTATGTGAATTCGGAATACATTTAATTATTTTTCTTTTTCTTTCTGTATATTCTTACTTCGTTAATTTTGTAAACAACAAAAATAAATTTATATTTGTTTACTTATTTTATTACTTTTATTAGTTTGGCGTATCATGTCATAATATGAATTTGACAAAATTTTAACCTAGATTTGCTTAGATATATCGTCCCCATGTGCATTGTTATCTAAACTAAGCCCTACGTTTTTTAATCCAATCCCTATTTGATGCAAATAATTTTTTCTCGCACGGTATTTACCTATATAGCCTAAAAAATACCAACTTACCGTAAACAGTTCAACAGCAGTTGTCCAAATTTTAAGCTCGGTTTATAAAATAATGCTATCCATATAGTACCTATATACTGTAATTGCATGATATTTATTTTATTATCTTAATGTAGAATAATTATTAAATAGTAGATAATAAGTAATTTAAAAAATAATAATTATATTAATTATTTGCTTAGTTTTCTACCGGGTGGTTCAACCCGTGCAACGCCAGACTGGCCGTGGGAAATCCCATGTAAATTTGATTTCATATCCCCCCAGAAATTACAATCTTTATTTTTCAGATTTTGGCAACGCACATTTTTATAATAATACTTTTAATGTGACCTCACAGGAAAAAGCTAGCTGACCAACTGTCCATTTGAAACCAAATATCTTCATTCTCAAGAGCAACTTCTTCTAATGCAGGTCCAAAATGATTTTGTATCGGCTTCCACACTGTGCTGCTCCGCTCTGGGACTTGTCTTCTCGACAGCTGAATACTGTGCCCCAGCTTGGCTTAACAGCTCACACGTAAAGAAGGTGGACGCTCAACTGAATAATACCATGAGGATGATCGCTGGTGTCATTAAGTCCACCCCAACGCAGTGGCTCCCAGTGTTAAGCCATATCCCAGCCCCACAACTGCGACGGATAAATGCCCTTACACAAGAGTTCAAAAAGATCATGGAAAACAGAAACCTGCCAATACATCAAGATATTGAGGACGATAACCACAATCGTCTCCGCTCCAGAAATCCACCGACTAAAACGGCAAGTGCAGCAATACAAAAGGAGTTCAACCTGCCAACGCACGGACTCAAGAATGGACCACTCAACAAGGCAATAATATGCCCTGCATTACCCAAAAGCCCCCAGGGTTTGACCTACCACGCAGAACCTGGTTCACACTTAACAGAATTAGAACGCAACATGGCAGATGCGCATATCTCCTGCACAAATGGGACAAACAACCATCACCATACTGCGACTGCGGAGAATATCAAACGATTAAACACATCACGGAGGAATGCCCCACAAGATCCAACAACGGAAGATCTGAAGACTTTCTACTGGCAACCGCCAGGTCGATAGATTATATCAGTGGTCCTCAACCTTTTTGTGGTGGCGGAACACTTTTGGTAGCAATATGTCAGTAACTACCTGAATTAACAATCAATCAGTTATTCCGTCATCTTTGACAGTCGTTACAAGTAATTTGATTCATCGCTAATTTTTCCAATTTCTTGAACAAGTCACACAATGGGCTTTACGAAACAGCACAAAACATTCATGGTTGAAGCGTATTTTCGAAACGGGGTTAGAGTAAAGGTTAGTGGCAATACAATCCGGGTTTATGTATCGACGATTTTCACGAACATTTTCCTAACGTTGCTTTTATTGCTGGGGATTTTTATCATTGCCTGAAAAGAACCGTGGCTGTGTGAACCAGTTGCAAATTTAGAACAATTACAAGAAAGGATTATCCAAGAATGTGGTAACACTTCTCCAGAGATGCTGGTCAACACTTTCGAAAATATGATAAGACGTGTGAATTTATGCTTGGAGCATGGCGGTGGCCAATTTCAGCAATTTATGTAATTATTTTCCTTTTTCTTTCTGTATATTCTTACTTTGTTAATTTTGTAAACAACAAAAATAATTTTTTTTTTGTCTACTTATTTTATTACTCATTAGTTTATAATATGAATTTGACAAAATTTTAACCTAGATTTGGTTAGATATATCATTGTGATCTAAACCAAGCCCTACGTTTTTTAATCCAAGCCCTCTTTGATGCAAATAATTTTTACTCGCATGGTACTCCTTGTGTGGAAATAATTGTCCCATAGTTCGAAAAATATTTATGATAACAGTTTAATATAGAAATCTGATACCCACATATTTAAAAATAGCACCAATTTCCCTCAGGAATAATTAATCAAATTTTAAGTGTTTACTTTTAAAATTTACCTCCCTTAATTCACGTTTAGTATTAAAACTGATTAGTGTATTGAAATGTAAAATTATTATAATATTGATTGGACTCCAAATAACCTATTGTGTTCCCCTTTCACCCTTTCGCATGTAATATTCAAATGTTCGGCAAATATCCATCATGAATGATAAAAACCCTGAATGATGATGGATAACTGGATTCAAATTAGGTCAAACATTTACTGAAATTTGTGCGAATACATAATTTAGCGTGCTTTATTATTTTAGGTTGCTTAGGCAGGTATAGACCAAGGAATGATAATAATAAACCATAATCATCGGTATGTTAGAAATTAATATAATAATAGGTAAATAACATACCAAGAAATATCTCAAAAACTAAGCGTCTCCGGCATAAATCGTTTTTGGATTTGTAATCCATGCCCCAAAATTTATCAATCCTAAAAAATTCATCAATTTTGACATGGTGACATTTACCATTATTTCTTATAATGCCAAAAGGACAGACGCCCCCTAACCCCTAACGCTCAAAACTTAAACGGGTGCCAGCGTTGATTTGTTTTCTGGTCTGCAAAATGGCAGATGTTTTCAGTGAAAACGCAAATAGCGTTCCCTATACTGGATTGTGATGAACTTCGTGGTTTGTTTAGTTGTCTACCTTTCGATTACTACCAGTGTAACTATCTTTTATATTGGAGTTAATTCCGCTGGGATGGCGCTACGTTGTATTGATAGCCACTTGGCTTCTGCAGAGAGGCTTTTAATATATCGAACCGCTCGCTGTGTCGGAATTGCTTGGGTTATGGATGCCCGTAGAGTCCTAACAAGAACGAAACGGCCATCGTGGTCTACCCACCCCAGAGTTTCCATTGTGCTTGTATCCCTGTGTATTCCAATATAAAAACAGTTACACACTTGTCCGATATGCCACAATATTCGCTTTTAATTATTTTCGCGGACACTATATTATTATCGAGGGGTGTCTCACTAGGTAAAATTTGTACACTGACTGCCGATTTTGGCAGTCAACTGCCCGTGATTGCCGATGACGATTTTCTTATTATTCAGTAATACTTTTATGTATGGTGTATTTTATCTGTGTCGGATTAAAAGCATCTAAAACTGCAATTTATAGCAACCTGGAAGGTATTTCAAAGAGCGAGTCAAAGCGAACAGAAAACGGAGTTTTCCAGCCCTTACGAGTTAAAACCATTTTTTATACAACCTCCACAGTCTGTTGTTAAACTCGAACTTTTCGTTTTGTGCGAAAACCACCTGAAAAAGCTTTAAGATGCTTTAAAAGACTAAATACCGCTTGAAACCATTTTTTATCAGTAATTAGTTTTAGTTTAGTTTCATTATCGCAACATTTTGTCAACGTTAAAAATAAATTTAAATTGGGACATTTTTTTATAAATTTTCAGAGAATGACCCAAATATATTTTTTTGTAAATGTATCGCTACAGGGGCCTTAATACTTTTTTTTTCTTATATATTGAGGGAAAAAATAATCTTTTTAGATTTTGGATTCGAAAAATAATGTCAAACCCAGTCTTTAGTGGCGGATTATGTATCAACGATTAAAGTTTGGTTCTTTATTTCTCTGTCAAAATACTCAGTAAAATTAAATAAATACATTATGGAATTAAGCACTTTCACTCACGTGGTTCACAGAAACAAGACGCAGAATGCAATTATTATTAAACAACCTAACCTAAACGATGCGTGAGCGTGATTTTGCCACCTCGTGCGCTTCAGTTGTATTCATTCATCCATCATTACGATACGCCGAAAAATATGCGTTCTTATTGGTCAGATCAAAATTAATTCCGATTAATGCCGAGGGCGACTGCCAGTGATTGCCGATGACTGCCTGCGATTGCCAATGACTGCCTGTGATTGCCGATGACTGCCAGTATTTGTCGCTGACTGCCTAGACATTTGTACACCGATTGCCGTAGTGAGACGCTCCTCGATTATTATCTTCTAAATAAAGTAAGTCTATTTCCAGAACTACCATGAATTTTGCAAGCTAAGGTCCTCACATGATCTCTATTGCCTGGATTATTTGAGGACTGTTCTTTTTCTAACGTTATTAACTACGTGGAATATTTCCATGCATCTTATTTTAATACTGAGAAAAAATTGATTAGAGCTCCATTGGCCACCAATCAATAAAAAAAATGTAACTCGAAATCTTAACATTACATACTGTTTAAAATAAAACAGATCTAAAAACCTTACTTTTTGTTCAGGCATTCTCTGACATTAGCTTTACTTATCGCATCGTTTCTTTTACTAACTTAACAGTTTGATGTTTAGTTTCTTATTTAATGTCACTCGGTTTTTTATCCTCATACGAATCTGGGACAGAAAATTAACAAAAAAGAAAAGTTTAAAAACCATGCGTTAGTTTTTGTTATTAAAAATGTTTATTTTGGAACCATCTCTTTTAAGTCGGCACGATCAATCAAGAAGAAATGTTGATATTTGATTTAATAGCATTATTTGTTAAACAAAAAAAGCTCTAATTTCGCAAAACATTGTATAGAGACAAGTCATTGTTTTCCAGATATTAATAATTAAAAAAGTTTGTATAATTTTCTAAAAAGTAAGAAACTTAATTTCTTAGAATCAATGAAATTTACAAACATAATAATAACCCTACCATAAACCTACTAGCTGACCAAATAGACCTGTGGAATCCCCCGTTATTCACAATACTTAAGGATAAATAACTAAATTAAGGAATAATTATTTGTATTATATTGCTATGAACATCCTTTCTCAAACCTAATTATAATGGTACACCGTAGTGTTAAGGTACCTAATAATTTTGATAATTTAGTAGTACTACGAAACAGTCATTAATATTTTAAATAAAGTGATATTATAACAAAGTAAATTATTCTTATTGTCTTTATTAAAATACATTATATACTTTAAGACTATAATATCCTATTTTTATAACATTCAGTAAGCCCCACTAAGGTTTGGCCCTTTTTGGGCTATAAAACTGATTTTCTGTCTTTGTTAGTTGATTAAAAACAAGGAAAAAATTATAATAAATATTGTTGTTAAATTACGGTAGAATTAAGAACTTGATGCCCTTGAAATCTTGATAAGCTAGGTCAACACCGACCAGATTATTTAAATATTATCTCATAAGACTACTTTTTATTATTTATTCTATTGGATATAGGATACCATTTTTATCATCCTAAACATTTCATCGTCAATTAGTAATTCCCCGCTATGTTTATGTGTTTTTTATGGGGCTGCACCTTTCTTTACACATTATTCTACCAGAACCACCACCTGGCTGCCACAATAGCTCAGTCATTCCTAAACCTCAGAATGACTAGGTAGTATCACAAAAAATAATAAGACGACCAAAACTAAAATCCCCTAGTTTTCACATGAATAAGTCCTCTCCGAATTGTCGTTGTTAAATTTAGCGAAATTAGTCTTGTCCCTCGAGCTACTACTTTCGTGAGTTTTACAGATGTTAACAAAACTTGGCATATTCTTTAGGCCATTGTTATGTACTTATGTGACATAAAGATTGGTTTCTTACATGCGACATTGTTGCGACGAAATCTAAGCATGTTTGTATTTTATTTCCGCGTCTATACAAAAACTCAATACAAGGGGACAGTTGTAATGTGCGTATTAAAATTAGATTTTATTCAATAATAGTGGAAAGAACTTGATGAATAGGCTCTGCTTCTTAGGCAAACAAGTTCTTTTATTTGATGATTTGCTCGTCCCGAGGATTTAAAAATGAACGTTGACAATCTGTCTGGATAAGTTTGGGTAAATATTTGACGTAATTTTAGTTTATTTGTCCAGGGATTTATTATTCATGGATAGATATGTGCGAAACACTTCAATAGTGCATATTATGTACCGGTAGGGGAAATACAATAGGTCATTTTCAAAATGATGCTACTAAATTTCGCGATTTGTTCTTATATTCAGCTATATTATGTATGCAAATAATATTGTGTTAGCAAATGTAAAAACCAATATTTATTTATTTATTTATTTATTTATTTTACATTAAGGAATACAAAACGAAACCAGAAACAGTATATATTCACTAAATAAAAAAATAATATATAGATCCAACATTATAGTAGTTTTACTTACACGGGAACATAAAGGTGTATAAAAATATGTTTTTAAATTAAATAATAAACAATATATAAACAGATCAGTGTTATTATATTAAAACTGAATCTATACGATACTTCCTATGCAATATGATCCAAATAAAACTTTTTCAGTACACTGGTTAGAGACATCAAGGAAAGAAAACATATTATATCCTATTGAACCAAATTTGAAAGTGTATTATACAATTTACAACAACGATTCAGAGGCGAGTTAGAGTGAAAATTTCATAAATTAATTTTGAACCAATTAGAAGGCTCCTTTTTGTTTACGTTGCTTATAGCAACTTGAGACTATCGCGAAAATTTCATAAATTTATTTTCAACCAATTAGAAGACTCATTTTTGCTTGCGTTGCTTATAGCGACGGGAGACTATCGCGATAGTCTATAAACCTAATAAAATTAATAAGTGATAATTTTTCTGTCAAAAATGAAGTGCTTTATATCTATTGGCAAACGTCACTCAGAATAAAATCAAAATACTTTTTTTTGCTAACTTATAATTTTTATTGAGAATAGGTCGTAGGTCTCATCATATTAAAAGAAACTCCAATTTATGAAATTTTCTTACCGAATCTCCCACGCAGCAGAATTAATTCCCCAAAAATAGGAAATATATCTGTGAAAACTGCAAGTCAATATTTTTTTAAAACGTATGTATGGAAAATATAATATAAAAATAAGCCCCATAAGAACAAACTGACGTTTTAATAAGGTATTTGTAGCTAAGGAGTTACAAATATTACTCCATGTGTATTCATTAAAGCCATAATCATAACAACAGTTCTTGAAATTATTGTTCTGTGAATTTAAATTATTTATAGTGTATCTCGGGTTAATTTAATGACATAAAAAAATATTAAACTCCTAACCATAGGCGTAGTATTTACCAAATAATTAAAATGCGTAGGGTATGTAATGTTTTAATTTTTAATATGATACCTAATATAATAAAAATAAAACAATTTTAATATAGGTGACACGTTGTAAACAAACATTATTGATAAAGTGCAGTAACAATTTAATTGCCAGAATCATCATAATTTTCAGAAGTAGAATCGTTTCCCGGTTGGATTTTGGATTGAAACTATAGGCGATAATAAAGGAATATTCCCTTTCTACTTTTATAACATGAGCTTCACAATTTTTCCATACATCGCCACTTAGGTATGTCGCTAATTACCTGCCGAAAATTATCAAGGACAGCTGCGCTTAAAATGAAAATAATACGTTGACATTAAACATGTAAATCTTTGTTTCTCAATTCATGACTTGTTTCGCTCTCGATGGTCGACTCCACCACTTTATCTTGATCTGCTGTTTCAAATGATCGCCAAAAAGCCATTGCTGATAATAAAATATACCAAGTAAAAACGTATCTGTCCAAAACCACACAGTTATAAACCCAAATTAAATACATAAATTATGGCAAATATATATAAATCACCCACTCCACTGTCCATTTTCCTTAAGAAACTTTTAATAATTGACGCGACAGTGCTGATGGCTCAATTATCTTTTTATATTCCGACTTTCTTGTCTAAGACATATAAATTTGCGATTGCGTTTATCTTAATATTATTCTCAGGTCGGTTGACGGTGTTCGAATCCGCGTCCTTGACGGTTGTATCTATGGCGAAGTGCATAAATTATGAACGATTGCTAGGTCTACCAAATTTTTGAGTTTGTTAATATAATATATAAGTATAGCAGAAACAAGGGTTTGTTAATTAGTTGTTTTTTAACAATGAAAATCCTTTATATTTTGATTTCAATTATTTCTTTGTAAATAATATTTCTTAAGGACCAAAAAACATATAATAATAGTAATAAATGTAAATGTAAATTGTTTTTTTTCACACTCAAAACTTCTTGGTTTAAAGTATATTTGCAAACTAGCTTTCAAAGAAAGTTACTGAGTAACGGTTGGGTATATATTGATATAAAAAGAATTAAAAAAATGATCGGACAACCCTGGTTGTGAGGTCGGTGTCTTTGAAGCCCTTTAAATGCTTTCTTATGTCATCAAACTGAGTTTGGATAAATTATACAAAGAAAATAATACAGGATAGTCGTATTATTGGAACAAATTACAGTAAAATTTTTAGTTGACATAATCTAATTAAATAAAACCATATCTTTAACAATAAAAAATCAAAAAATTCTGAAAATATTATTTAAATAATTTTTTTTAATAGTACATTTAACCGGGTATGATAAGTAATATAACAATAATAATAACAAATTTTTATTAGTTCATTGAACTATTTAATTACATTTCAAATTTTAAATTTTTTCTTCTCTCCTGGTAGATAGGTAATTACAATCTAAAAAGACTATTTTATTAGACTTTTTTTACATAAAATTTGATTCTTTAATTTTTTTACAAATAGTTTTAAATTACACCTTTTAATTTCATTTCCTAACTTGTTATAGTCTATAGCACCACTAAAAAATATTGATTTTTGAGTCGATTTCAAATTTGTATGATCCAAAATAAAGTTATTTTTTCCTCTTGTTTCATGAATATGAACTTCATTAAATTTTGACAAGAAATTTTCATTATATGGTGCTGTTATATTTAAATTTATTTTATGAATAAAAATAAAAATACGAAATAATAAAAAATTTTCTATATTCATCCATTGTAAACAATTTAGCATTTATATATATTCATATTTTAGTGTATTTATTACATCCCAATATTATTCTTATTGCTCTATTTTGTAAAATCTGTAATCTTTTTTATCTTGTTGTGAACATATATATAAAATTGAACTACAAAAAACAAAATGAGGTAAAATAATACAATTGAAAATCATTTTTTTACTATAAATGCTTAAGTATCCGCTTAATCTATTTAGTACTCCTATTTTTTTCAAATTTTTTTACAAATATAATCCATATGATAATGAAATTTTAAATTTTTGTCGATAATAACTCCTAAATATTTAAGTTTAATAACTTATTGGGAAAACTGCTCAATCCGTATAACTGATGCAATCCTAAAACGACTAAAGTATTACTTATCATTTATTACTAAATATTTTACAATAATAACGTCATAAGCAGTGGCGTAGCCAGGTGGAGGCCAGGGGGGGGCGCCTGCCCCCTCCCCCCCCCGCCCCCTTGCATGGCGCCCCTTGCCGCTTGGTGCCCATATGCAAAATAAAAATATACTTTAATTACACATAAAAACTCGACTTACACAAGTCCTCAGATACAAAATGAAATGTTAGGATTTTTGGCAAATGAGGTCTTGAGTAATATTACCACACTGAGAGAAATGCATTATAACCCTTATGAGAATTCTTATAAACATCATAAGAATATTTAATACTATTTGGGACAGCAATACGTACTAATAGCATATATACACCAGATATAGTTAAGACCAGTGCATAAGAGTAAATAGCTATGTTATACTGTTTATATGATATGGATTGTAACCATAAAGGTTTGTTCCATAGCGAATATAAAACATGCTTATACCCATTATACATTAGTTGGAAATGAGTATAATCCAGTTTTATAATGGGTATAACTGTTTAGTTGCTAATACAAAACACTTTTATAATAGTTATAATGTGGTAGTATATATTTGAAAAGATTACAAAAAAAATAGGTAAACATTACAAAGGTCTTTATTAAACTTGAACAAAAACAACAAAAGCCATTTCTCCTTCACACTTACAAATACTAAGGAACAACAACAAACCTGAAATCATAAATACAGCTTTTAGGTTACCAAAAATAGTTACACTTTATTATGTCGCTTACAAATTGCTAAATACAGACGTTACAAAACTAAGACCCAAACCAAATATAAGTGAGTTAGAGTTATTATTATAAGCTAGTGTATCTCAAAATTCACCAACATTTACTAAGACATACGTATGGAATTATTCCGTTTCGTCCAATTTTATTTTAGTTGTATTAATGTTATATATTTTGCAAAGAAAAATAAAATAAAATAGCTACTGATTTGGAATTTTAGGATCAGAATTGTTATTTGAGACTTAAAAATGCATTTATATAAACATTTAGGTTAACAATTTTACAAAATTAAAAGATCTTTTGATTCATCGTTGACTGACAATCTTTTATTTTCTATAGATATCAGTCATATTATACGAAAGCAATGCCAAAGCTAATGTTTGTGAATTTTAAGATAAACCAACCACACATAAGTAATAATAGGTACTTACCCCCTTAAAATGGGTTTGGGTTTGAGTTTTGCAAACTATAACATGATTATGTACAGTTGAATATGTTATCCATATTTTATTATTTTAT
Organism: Polydrusus pterygomalis; assembly: GCA_963969555.1. Taxonomy (NCBI): domain Eukaryota; kingdom Metazoa; phylum Arthropoda; class Insecta; order Coleoptera; family Curculionidae; genus Polydrusus; species Polydrusus pterygomalis. The sequence goes on from OZ018375.1 coordinate 75,192,061, forward strand.
ACATACAGAAAAAGTTCAGCCACTAAACACAGAACACACAATCCGCGGAGCCCGGGGAACAAAGCAAATGGCCACCGTGTCCCGTGTAAATGTTTGAAGTTTCCCCCACTCATCGCGAAATAGAAGTGTGTTGCATACCCGTTAATAAATGTTTAATATGAACCACTATTTTAAATAATACCCTAAATAAAGCGTTTTATCGTTGGTATAATTCTAAAAACAGTTTTTTATTTCCAATAAGAATATTTTACTGAAACACATTCTTATAGTAACTGGCTTATATGTAGTATTATTCTGTCTTATTGTACGTATAAATAACGAGGTAGCAATTCTGTATGTTGTTTGTTAGTTAATTTTTTTATTGTAGTTAGAGATTGTTGAATAGTAATTATTAAAAATGTTGCTACTGATATAAGATAATTCTTAACAATTCTGTTTAATTAGTCGATTTCCCTCTGTGCAGGGACATAAGGAAATCAGTGTATTTTACCCTTATTGTGGATTCGACCCAGGATATCACAAAAAAAGAACAACTTTCCTTATCCATCCGATTTGTGGGTGAAATCGGATATCCTGAAGAAAGATTTTTAAAATTTGTTGATATATATACCCAGTGGATCAGCCGAAACATTTTACAACGTGATCAAAAAGGAGTTCGCCAGCTTAAATTTAGATTTAACATTATGTCGGGGGCAGGCTTACGATGGAGCTAGTGCAATGTCAGGGCATTTGAATGGTTTGCAAAAGAAAATAAAAAACGACGTGCCTGAGGCTATATATGTACATTGTTGTGCACATAAGCTAAATTTAGCTTTAGTAGATTCAGTAAATTCATGTGTAGCAGTAAAATTATTTTTTGGGGGCCTCGAAAAAATATATGTTTTTATTACAGAATAAAGTCTTCCGAGACTTAAATGTTTCCGAGACATTCAAAAAATTATGACAAAAAGTTAAGTCTAGAAAAACTCGCAACGACTCGTTGGGCAAGTCACACCAGAGCTGTTGATTCTATATTTGACAACCTCCCCGCTATAATAGAGGTTATGGAAAGCATCTCATCTGGTGAAATTGCAAGTACACATGCAAGTCAAATAATTGATGCTCGTGAAATTTTAACTTATATAACATATTTTGAATTTGTATATCTTCTTTGCTTTTGGAAACAAACACTTTTAGGTATTCAAATTCTATCTAATTATTTACAAAAAGTCGATATGAATATATCAGCAGCAGTTTCTTTAATTAAATCAACCATAAATGACTTAAAATCATTGAGAAATGACGAATCATTTAACAGCTTTGAAGAAAAGGCTAAAGAAATTTCAAGTAAGTATGACTTGCCCAATGAATTTACAAGAAAAAGATCAAAAAACGTCAAACTTTTTCACGATGAAAAAACGGCTGGACACATTAAAAATTGCCCTAGGCGAAATTTTAAAATTTCTGTATATTTTTTTGTACTGGACACATTTTTTCAAACATTAACACAGAGTTTTGATGACTTTTTTCTGATAGCAAACAAATTTTCATGCTTAGAGGCGGAAAATATCGCTTTTTCTGAAGAAAATAAAAAATCTTTGTATGATTTATGTATTTTTTACAAATCTTCTATCCAACCGGAATTAGTTGATGAATACAAATCGTTTTGTAGTCAATTAAATGAAATAAATCAGGAATATAAGTTAACAACTGAAGAAATATATACCCTTTCCCCTTTCTTAATTTCCAAAAAATTGGAATCAGTTTTTCCTAATTTATGTAAAGTATACCGAATTTTTTTAACAATAGCTACAAACACTGCAACAGGCGAAAGTTCTTGTAATAGACTACGAAATATTAAAACGTATAATAGGTCGACCATGTCTGAGGACAGGTTGACAAACATAGCATTATTAAATATTGAAAGGGACTATGCGTCTAATATTGATTTGCAATCTGTAATCGACCAATTTAAAACCATAAAGAGTAGAAGAATTATTTTGTGAAAATTATTTAGTATTATAGCGTTAAATTAGAGTACCTACCTATTTACTATTATTATGATGTATTTTTATTTACGAAAGTTACAGTGTTTTTTGTCCGTATTTTTTTAATGGCATGAATCCCATTTATTTTTGTTTATTATTTAGAATATATTATGATGTGTCTTAACTCGATTTTTATTATTTCTATTTGTTTTTTTTTATACATTTTATAATAAAAACACCATATTTTTAATAATAATAATAATAGTAGTTCTAAAAAATCATAAAGCGCCCCCATATATGTTCGCCCCTCCCGCCCCGCAAGGCTGGCTACGCCACTGGTCATAAGGCCCGGTTGTATAGGTTTTGATTATCAACAGTTCCTTTGATTAACCCGTAAAAATTATGAAATGCAAAATTATAGGTTATGATGAGGTCCAAATCAGCACTTTAACCAAGAATTAACTTAACCGCCCAAAGAGCAGCGGTTAACATCCACCGGTCATGATTAAAATGTTAAAAAATAGTTTTTTTTTAAGAAATATCATTAAAATTAAAAGTACAATATAACCTTATAATAATTTTCCGTTCAAGATGATTAATGAAATTGAAGAATTATAATAATTATATTATTATGATGACGATGAAGACATCATAAATATTGTGGAGGCTCCTAGGGTACCTCGTGTCTCGTGCGTTTAGGCCTAGACCAAATCATCTAGAAATCTGGAACGATCAGGAATTTGTAGATCGGTTTAGGCTTTCAAAAAACATATTTTTACTTTAATAGTAGATATTATTGAAACTTATTGCTTTATGTGTATCAAAAGGTATTTACATAGACTTATTTACGGTTTGTTATGCGACTTATTTTTGCTGTTTTAGTTTGAAAATAAATATCAACACCTTTTAAAAACCAAAAAATAGGTTAGAAAATCTCTTAATTGAAGATAGGCGCAAAATGAGGTCGAAGGCGTTTTCGATTGGTTTAATTGCATAACCTGCATGTATAAAACCGAGAATCAAAAATAATCCCAACATTAAAATTGTGATTAATCTCTTGTTTATTGTTCGATTAATCGACACCTATACAACTGGGCGTTATTGTGAGAGATCGAGTTGACCTAAACTGGTGGTTAACATTTGTCAGATTGATATGTAAAGTAGACAAATAATAACAATTATTTTATCAGTACTAACAGTACCTAATACTAAACGTGTAAGGTCCCCAAAAGTTGCATCTAAGAACGCCGATAAATAATATTTTTTCCTAAACTTTTCATTTTTAAAAAAAAAATTACATAAAATTTCGGTTCCTTTTTAACAATACCCGGCAATATTTTGTTTCGTAATTGTAAACACAACAAAATTGTTGATATATGTGGTGTAAAACTGTCGGAAAGCCATTAGCCATGGTTTCTTATACTTTTGTTACACGCTCCGTTAAATGCGGTAGCTACATAATAGTTCTCGTCATTGCGGACTGGTGAACAGGAAATCTAAAAGAATCCCTGTTGCATTTTTATGAAAAGAATTTTAACAATTATTGTTGACAAGTTAATTTACGGTCAGTCGGCACGTCTTCGATTTACACAAGTCAATATCTCGTACTATTTAATTCTACTGAACTGACTTAATTTTATTTTTAATGGGGTGTAAAATCATTTATTTTTAACGTATAAACTAAGTAAATACTGACTTGGGCGATTCTATCTTGAAGGAAATACAGTAGGAATACATGAACTAAACTACCATTGCTCCAAAAAATAATGGTACGTACAAAAAAAAATATGATGCAACTTTAAAGACTATTATGAAAACCTTTCGAAAAGCTAAGTGGTATCTATGATTCCACCTTCCTCTACGTTACTCTACGAGGTAAAGATGAGGGTTTTCAAAATGTTCTGTTCATCTTTGACAGTCGTTACAAGTAATTTGATTCATCGCTAATTTTTCCAATTTCTTGAACAATTCACACAATGGGCTTTACGGAACAGCACAAAACATTCATGGTTGAAGCGTATTTTCGAAACGGGGTTAGAGCAAATTGTGAGTGGCAATACAATCCGGGTTTGTGCATGGACGATTTTCACGAACATTTTCCTAACGTTGCTTTTATTGCTGAGGATTTTTATCATTGCCTGAAAAGAACCGGGGCTGTGTTAAAGGAAACAGGTTCTATACAACACAAAAAAGGAGCAGGAAGACCATCTGTAAGAACAGAAGAACTTGTTGCAAACTTTCGTAAAATAATACAAAATACGCCAACAAATTGTATAAGAGGCCTGTCCCAAGAAGTGGGAGATCTCATGGAACATGCAGGACCATTCTTAAGAAGCAACTAAATTTATTTCCTTATAAAGTGCAAGTATTCCAAGAAATACAACGCGCAGATTTTGAAAGACGCAGGAACTACTCTCAATGGTTTACCCAAAATTTATTGGAAAGAAATGATTTATTAGACCTGACATTTTTTTCGGATGAAGCCTGGTTCCACCTCTCCGGTTATGTAAATTCTCAGAATAAAAGGACTATCCAAGAATGTGGTAAAATTTCTTCAGAGATGCTGGTCAACACTTTCGAAAATATGAAGAGCAGTGTGAATTTATGCTTGGAGCATGGCGGTGGCCAATTTCAGCAATTTATATGATTAGTTTTCTTTTTCTTTCTGTATATTCTTACTTTGTTAATTTTGTAAACAACAAAAATAAATTTGTAATTGTCTACTTACTTTATTACTCATTAGTTTAGCATATCATGTCATAATATGAATTTGACAAAATTTTAACCTAGATTTGGTTAGATATATCGTCCCCATATCATTGCACCTAGAGACCTGCATAATATACAAAATGAATAAAAAAAGTTAATAATAATAAATGCATACTCTTTTTTTCCCTGTTAATCTACCGAATTAGATATTCAGTATTTTTTTAGTATCGTTTTAAACCATCCAAAGCTTATGGAATAACATTTTTATATTTCCTATAAATAAAACGGACTTATTAAATCAGGTACCCTTAATATCATACTAATTTTATTCAATTGAAAAAATTAAATCAAATTTTATAAATTGCTTGTACCTTGTACCTGATCACGATCCTGTTATAAAAATTAATTATATGACTTAATATACAATATGACTAGAATTGAAAATGACGTCAGACGATAGGACGTACTTTCAAAAGGCAAATTCGGTTAATGCTCAGCGAGGCCTCGTTAAAAGTTCGTTCGGTACATTTATTTGAGCGAACCGAGGAGAAACATTTATTTATTTCTTGAGATACTTAGCACTCGGAACACTTGGAGCTTCATCTTTCAAAGCTGTTGGCTGGCAGCCCATCAAAGATTTAACTTTATAGCCAGAACAGTAGCTATATTATTCGGAATATTCCACACTGGTGTAAAGTCCGCAAAATGTGGCAACGTCTGCCCCCTAGCGGTATCAAATCCAAGTGAAAATATGAAAATGAAATGACAATTTTAACATTATTAATTATAATAGTATATTAACGTACACGTTTTATAAAGCATAATTTTATAGCACGCGTCCATGTTAAAAAACGAGCCGCTTGCGGCGAGTTTTATAACGGGACAAGTGCTTAAAACTGCTTTATATAACACGTACGTTATACTATTTTTTCTAATTTGTAGTTTTTTCAATAAAAAACACATATTTAAAAAGAAAATAAATCCTTCAAATTTTGTTAATTTTTATGCCTAAATTTTATGTTGGTAATACTATTTTTATCATAGTAGCCTCTGGACAACAAAAATTATTTTGCGAACTGTCATTTTTTGATTTATTGACCCATTTTCACCACGAGATTCTAAAGTTATTTTAGCGATATGAGATTTGAAATTGGACGGAATACGTTGTGTGATCCTTGTACATTCAGTACATATAATGTGTACCCAACCACAGAAAATATAGCTTTGTGGTAGCTATATTTTCTGTGACCCAACGAAAGATTGCATGAGACGAAAGGGGGAATTTTGGCATAAAAACCGCTTTAAACTAGATTTACTGGTCAAACCATAGGCGTCCACAAAAACTATGATCTATGAACAAAAATACGTCTTTATTAATTAATAAATTATTTTTGCACAAATATTGCAGGCAAACAAATCTACAATCTAATTTCAAATATAAATAGTTTAAAAAACCTGAATAACATGCTTGAAAAAACCCAATTAAAAAATCAGAAAAAACTCATTTTCTGTGACACTATTAGATCAGTAATTTTTTATTTCAATACCAAAAATGGAATGCATAAATGAAACATGTAAAAGTAGTAAAGCAGTGGTTGCATTTGAAACACATCCATCTTCTGAACCAGCGTGTATATCAATTAATCGGCATGTAACATTACAAACATAGCAATATGCCGTGAATTCTAGAGCAGCCCCACGATGTATTTGGTTAATTTTACTAAAAGTTTTCTAAATATTATGCATTTAGTAACCACGTCGTCGCGTCGCGTTGTCGCACGATCCATACACGATTAACATTATTGTCAATACTTCTTTTGTAATATACATTATTTTTTGTATGCATAGCATAATAACACCATTACTGTTAAGATTAAGGTTTTGACTAGTGTTGGGATCACTCGAGTGAAAAATAACCCATCACTCGGTTTTTTCAATAACTTGAATTATTCGGTTATCATCGGTAATCATTCGAGTGACGAAAATTCGGTTTTTACTTTCCAACGACCCGCATTTCATTCATACCAATCACTTATTGCGGCTAGACAAAGTAGTTTACGGAACTGGCGGCCTTTTTTTTTAGAAGTGGCAGGTGTATTGAGAATTCAAGTGATTTTTTTTACTATACTTTATGGAACTGGCGACCTTTTTTTTTTTACAAGTCAGCAGTGTTGTTCGACGAACTACCGCCCATATTCCCATAATATAGAATTTGAGTGTTATTCCCATCCCTAGTTTTGACAATAATACACTGGCTATTTCCAGTCGCTCAACTAATATGCCAAGGCAACAATCGATTGCTAACTTCAAAATGTAATTGACATGCTGGAAATTACCGTTTAGAAACGAATCTCTCGCTGAGTTGGATCAAAGCTATTAGTGATCCTGTAGTGACTATGTAAAGACTGTAACCTATTTTACCTCAACTTAATGTATAACTGTTAACTGTTATAAAACAAAACATTAATTTTGGATTGCACAAAAGCTTTTAACAATAATATATACATATATTAATTTTTTTTTTGGCTACATGAGATAATCATGGTACTTATATTTTTAGTATGTCAACATATATTTATTTTTTGGCACAAATTGTATGCTCCCTTTAGAAAAATTCCTTTCGTATTACTGAAATTAATACAATGAACGCGAAATTAATTACGATCTAAAAATTTCTTATTTTTCGTTTAACGACATTTTCGCCTGTAAAATTCATTTGCTCTTAAAAGTTTTCTCAACGAATACTTGCGATAAGAAAAATCTATCTCACTTTTCAGTTTAACCAGCAATTTATTGCATGTAGGAACAAAATGATATTCACAGTAAAATTTTTTCTAATTATATAATTTTTTGAATTATAGAGGGGCGGGGACTTTTTGTGCCAGGCGAAGATAAGGGTTTTCCCGGGCTATCTTTCTTCGTTCTCCTTTCTTATTTTACACACTGTTCTTTGGCTAACCCCAGTATACAAAGCAGCCTTAGCAGTACTTGATGTAACTGACAACATTTATTTTTAGTCTTCTCATCGCAAACACTTTCAACTTACAGCACTTGCCACTATTTCTCTTGCTTCATTTATAATCGTTTTTCCGCCTATACTTGCCATCGCGTACCACTACTGATATCTCGTTGTCCGCGAGAATTGGACAGATTACAGCGAGTCGCCGATGTTTTTAACAATGATAATATATTGATTTACTCCGATCCTTTGCGCTGGTCCACTATTAGTCTCGGCAGATTACGCGATGTTGCGCGATCGTCAAGCGATCTGACTTGTGAGACATGTGTTATTGTTTTAAATTGAAAGGAAATAATAAATTAATGTCGTAATAAGATCGGTTAAAATCGGCAATGCGTGAAAACAACTCCAGGTTTGTTGCAGGCAAACATTCCTGAACATATAAGCCATTGATAAAAATGTTATTGCAGAGGGGTAATATATTGCGCAACAGTGTAAATACTTGACCACATTCTTTGAGGATGCATTCTTTTAATGGTCGAACTTTTTACAGAGCGTTTGAAAATTCGGGCGATTTTGCTACTTTTTTTCGAATTTCAAAAGATGTGATTTTACGTCACGGCAGTGCAATTTAGTATAGGGAAGATGGAAAATTTAAATAAAGTTGAAGTTAAAATCGACATTGGAAGGTTAGTAGATTAAATTTTGGATAGGATTTGGCAGAAAATGATAGCTTGAAGCATGTACAAAAGATTGATTTATAGATTTATGCAACCAACATACATAACTGTTATCAACACAGAATAAAAAAGTAGGTTATCAAGCTATTTTTCCTCTGCGAAAAATGGGTTTTCTCGTAAATCACAAAAGCCGCGCAATCAATGAAATCAAACATGTCATGTAGGGCCAACCTTTAAATAATAAAATTCGGAGTTCGAAACAGATCTATTTCGAACTCGCTAGCGCGTTCGAAATAGATCTGTTTCGAGACAAAATTAGAAATAGTATATTAACGTACACGTTTTATAAAGCATCATTTTATAGCACGCGTCCATGTTTATAACGGGACAAGTGCTTAAAACTGCTTTATATAACACGTACGTTATACTATTTTTTCTAATCTGTAGTTTTTTCTCTTAAATCACAAAGGCCGCGCAATCAATGAAATCAAACATGTCATGTAGGGCCAACCTTTAAATAATAAAATTCGGAGCTCGAAACAGATCTATTTCGAACTCGCTAGCGCGTTCGAAATAGATCTGTTTCCAGACAAAATTAGAAAAATTATTTTAGGATTTTGTGAAAATAGTAATGAAATTTAAAATTAAAATAAACAAATTAATGTAAATTCAAAAGGAACTGATTTAGTGTTAGGATTTTTATTTTACAAGTAAAAAATGTTAGATTGAATGTTCGCTATAAATAGTGAGATGTTAGTTGCTTATTATTTTACCAGTTGTCTTGGCTGAGCTAACTAAAAGAAATTTCTTGACTAAATTGCAAATAAAACAACCATTGACAAGTTGACAGTGTTGACACATAAATCAGCCAAAAGGAACGATCTCATTCACAAATCCGGTAACCTTAGCGTAGGTAAGGGGGGAGGAAATTTGACTGAGATAATCTGACTTACTTGGTCAAATAAAACGGCAAGGTAGTCAGTTTAGGTCAGCTCAGCCAAGACAAGTGGTCAAATAATAAGCAACTATTGGCTCGGCGCAAAAGTAAGTTTCTGAATCAGGTGAGTGGTCCATCTTTGCTTGATCGTCACTGAGATATGCATGTAATAAATTGCTGTTAAATTATATTACTTGTTTCGTTATGATTAAAATTTGCATTTTTTCGATTCGTTTTACTTTACCTGTTTTGTATTCCAGACCACACGCACTATCCAGGGTTGTTTCTTAGATTAGTAAAAATTATTGTACTGTTTTCCAGTAATTGTACTAAATACGGAGGAGTGGAATAGGGTTTAATTTTATAATCCGTAAAGTGAAATTAGTACCTGATTAAATACTTTAGGAGTCTGGTGGTCTATTATTTAGAGGAGTAGTTAATATTTATATAATCTTTGGTTTTGATATCAACTAGCAGCTGTCATTGCGATATTCTTAATGCACCCAAAAAGAGAGAAACGATTATTTCTTAAAATCAGAAGAGTTTTTCCTTTTATTTGGTTAGATCCCTATACGCGTCACGTCATATATATATACAGGGTGTCCGGAAAAAAGAGGTCAATCCATTAATGATATATTACTTGAGCAAAAATAATATGACTTTAATAATGCCATTTTTCATTTTTAACCCTCATATTCGTTATACCAACGCGTCAAAGTTTAAAATTAAAAATTGATTTTTTAAAATTATTCGATTATTTGATAAGAAGATGTGATGTATTTATATATTGATTAGGGACCTACTGCCTCGTTTTAATTTTTGCTAGGACTGTATTTGTAATTTGAATTTTATTCGCATTAATTTATCTTTCTCTTTTCAGAGACTTGAAAAAGTTTTTAATAAAAACGAAACGTTGGGATAAAAATAGAATAGGGAACTTGCATGAAAATTTCATTTGAAAAATAATGCTCTTAAGCGTAAGCTAATATCATCAAAAGACCCACAGTTCACAAGAAAATGTTTTTTTTTAATCCTCTGGATTAAATAGAAGCGATTAAAGTTCGCTTGTGACGTCAACGCATACTACAATACATAGCGCGAGAGCGGGTTATTCATACTACATGACGTCACACGGCAAACTTTAATTGCTTATAAAAAATTAAGGAGTGATATTTAAGACGTTATATTTTGTATATTATTATGTTGTTGTTTGGTGTGGTTGAACATATTTATGCAACAACAAAAATGTGTGCAAGTTCCCCATTGTGTCATTTCATTGCCTGCCCTCATTCCCGCTATACTTATTTGAATTATTTTTTGACTTCTATAGAATTTCGATAAAATGATGCGTTTTGAGATGATTTCAAAAGTATGCCAACGCGGCTTACGGTAATCTCATAATTTTTAATCATCAACTTAATAGTGTTTTTGACCATAAATTATATGATGCAATTAATAAACGTGTTTATATTTGGTTCGAAGGGTTACATAACTCGACTCTCGTTATCTAATTTCCATTCTCACAAAATAAAAGGACATTTGTAACACAACCATAAATAACTAATAAAATATTTATCTTTACTTTGAAGGTGGTAGACAATAAAGTAATATCAAAAAAATTACCTTGTCGGACTTCCATTGTCTTTATTTGGTTACTTAACACGGCGTTTTGGTTAGTAAGTATCTCTAACTGTTTTCAAGTGTAAACTAAATTATAATTCTAAGGCTATACTGTCTTAAATACTATCCATGTGCAATGAAGCTTGATGCCTCCGAATACGTGCTTATTGCAGTGTGGAGTTTGAGCTGTTGGTTTTGGAGAAGAAGAGGCTTGCTGATATTAGGGATATCTATACTTGGTTAACTAAATATTTGGGTATTTTGATTTATGAAAGCTGCTTCTTTGAATTTTCGTTTTCTCCAGTGCTGTTCTGTGCAGGGCCGATCCTAGGGTGTCGGCCACCCGCGTGCAATGACCTATTATGCCGCCCCTCTAAAGAATTTTTCCAATTTTGAGTAATACTTAACGTTGACGTCAGTGGCGCAGCCAGAAATTTTGTTCGGGGGGGGGGGGGGGCTTAACTTCTTGCGCCGCAGGTAAAATTTTTTTGGGTGCCACGCTCTTTTTTGGGTAAAATGCGTATGATTGACGAGAGCGACAGCCCCCTAAAACTTCTGCAATAATACGCCGCTGGCCCTAACTAAATATTTATGAAAAAAAAATTAGAGATTTCATTTTAATTACTAAAAATGTATTTAAAATAAGAAACGCATATATTAATCATACTTATAATAAAACAAAACAAAAACCTTATACAATGAGTTGTAAGTAATCACTAATAATACTAATATTAAAGTAAAATTTTTCGTTTTGTTTTTGCCATTTCGTCCAGAATTTCTTCCACGGTAATATCAATATCGTGGTTCGCATAAAGAACTGCCAAACCATTAATCTGTCGGACTTACAAACCTCAATAAATAAAATTCACAATAATTCGGTGTACAAAAGGGTAGCGGGTAGAAACATCGCTTTCAAATTAACGGACAGCTCGAGCAGTCGTGAGTGTCACGTACCAATTTGACATTCGGGATACATTGTTGTCAGACGTAGTATAATTTCACTATTGATAACATGATTGATGTAAATTATGTGGCTGAATATAAAATATTAGTAAAAGGCGTGATATGAAAAATTGGTTTGCAATTAAACGAATAGGATAAGTTTCTAAGCTCGGAGGGGGGCTGCAGCTTGGCAGCCACCCCCCCTGGTTGCGCCACTGGTTGACGTTATAAACTCATCTACATGTACATAAGAGTAAAAAGTTAAACATTAATAAAAATGCAAACTACAAATAAAATTTTACGGGAAAGACTTTATTTTTGGGCCAGCTAATATGTTATATTAGCGACACCTTTTTTTCTTTTTACTTTAACAAAATAATAAACCAACAAAAATATTACTTTTGAAACAAAAATAGACCTTTTATAATTAGAAATGTAAAACAACAGTATTTACCAGAAAATATAAAATAACAAAAAGTACTAAAGCATAAATCTCGCGATACGAAAAGTATATAAATCAATCCTTCCTCGAAGACTACCTAATTATTAACTATATAATAATTTTTCTGGCTTTCTGAGAAGCAAATTTGTCAATAATTGCGGATTTCGGATTCAATAGAGATGATGGCCAAATCTGAAAGTCTTTCTTGTGTCATATTATTTTTCAAGTACTTTTTAATAATTTTTAATTTACTGAAACTTCTTTTACCTGAAGCCACAGAAACAGGTAAAATAAAGTTTCTTTTGTCCCATTGATCTGCGAGCCGCGTGCCGTCGGCCGACCGCGGCCGTTTGATTGAAAATCTTTAATAAATAAATCCATTAGAATTAATTCACAAAAATATTGTTTTCTTCTTCGACGTTAATTTAAAGTTATCTTTTATAGTTTGATAAATGTCACTTTATTTTTATTTCGAGAAACTCATAAAAAGTTTTGCTTGATTGACATAACTATCTGCGGCCTACGGCCGCCCCTCGTTTTGGCAGCCCGCGTGCGGTGCACGCGCTGCACAGCTGCTAGGATCGGCCCTGGTTCTGTGTCCAAAACCTTGGCTTCTGACCACTGTATATTATGTTGGTTGGTCCATACTTGTACCGCTATACCTGATCTCGAAGTTTCACCTCTTTGAGTATGTTTCAGATGTTCTTTAACTCGTACGAGAAGAGGTCTTTTTGTTTCACTCGCAAGGGATTCGATAGATACAATTTTTTGTGTTTTCATTACGGGGGGTTTTACTTTTGTAAGAAAGCTTCTAAGCGTATTTCCGCATTTAAAGGCTGTTTTGATATTACAGCTTTTGGTTATCCTTCTAATCTTTTCAGAAATCCCCTTGACATAAGGTATTGTAAAAAATTTGTTTGCATCATACATTCGTACTTGTGAAACAAAGAGAGAAGAGAGAGAAAGAATTAAATTTCCGACTTCGTGCGGGATTGTAATTGTTCATCATAATAATTCGTTACTTCCATCTGTCATTTTGTATATGACACTCTATTCAAAACATCACGGCGTAGCTTTCAACAACAAATGGTAAGAAAATTGCATACGACTTAAAATTGAAAATTGAAAATTGAACTTTAAATCGTATATACCTATTCTAGGGTTTTTTGGTGAAAATAGAAATTAAAATCGCAAAAACATTCTATTACGTAAAATTGTTAAGTTCAATACATTAAAATAACTAGAACTGAGGATATAATACACCAATTTTGCTTAATTTGGACGGCTCATTTAATTGCAATGGAGACGTCTAGCAAATTCTAACTGAGGCATACTCGAGGAGTTTTGACTGTATTCCCCAACGAATTGTTTAAACAATACAAATGATCGCCAGATTAGATTTTATAGATATATCGCCGTCTTCCGTGTTTATGGAAAATTAAATCTCCGGGGTTCAGTTTCAGCTCATTTAACAGGTTAATATGGGAAAACTGGTTTTTCTTCGAAAGCCAGTACTTCACCCACTTTGCCCTTTTCTTTTTTGATTTAATGGCTAATATCGCCTATTGTCTATATAATTACATAGTTTTTTGTTTAACTGGTGAACAAAACTGCAGTTTTGCGTTCGTTATTTTGTTGGTCAAGCCGACGTTCGACCAGTCCGCGGGCTACTTTAATCAATTTATTACATATTACCCAATACATATACACATAATACCCTAATTTAAATATTTGTCTCTTTAGAAAATTGACAGTTACGATTATTTATAATTTTTCCAAACCTTTATAGAAAATACTGGTCATTTCTCTATAGAGTTCGGTTTAAATGTACCCATTTTAGTACAACAATCCTCAACGTGGAACCCTGACCGCATCTTAACCAACACCTGCTGTCGCCTCGGGCCCGGCTTCAGCCTCAGCCCGTGTCGGCCCATAATGACTTCATCAACTGGCTCTGCTTTGTTTCGAGGATATACCGCCACGCGAAGTGATGTGTCAGGTACAGAAATTCGCTAGTTTTTTTCTACCACCTGCCGAAGTTTCGAATAATAATAATTATTAGTGGTTTATGAAAAAGAGAGTTATAAAAACCATTATTATTAGTTTTTGACCGTATTACAATCAAGGTTCAAACGTTGTTTGTCTTGTAACATATTTTTAAGGGCTGCCAATTTTTAATTTAGGCATTTCTTTGGGCGAAAATAATTTTTAAATTTATCTTATTAATTCTAAGACAAATTAAAGTTACTTTTGAAAACGAACCCGTTTGGAAAATCTGTTACACGAGCAATATAGTTTAAGGATGGGCACTAGGGAAACCAATCCCGCACCCTAACTTTAATCCCGCAAACCTGCCGGATTGAGCCTATCGATCCCGCGGAATCGCGGGATTTGCGGGATAGCAATCGATGAACTGTGGTATTTTTGGTCGACGCGTCGGGGATTACCCGCCCCTGCTGGGCTATTGAAAATACTAGGCCAGTCATTGGAGCATTTAAATTAACAGTAATACAAACAATTCAAAATTTTGGATTAACGTTTTGCTTGATGAAAATATAAACTTTACAACTTTACAAATTTGCACGTGTCTATGACTTACGGAACATTGTTTAATCGACAGAAATAAATAATAAGGTAAAACCGTCTGCCCAAAAATTGCAAAAAACGTGCAAATCGAGATTAAACACCACCAATGTCGAAGGAATAATTGTGCAAATTTGCACCTCTTAATCTCGTACGGAAATCAGTGATTTAACCGAATATGAAATCATGTATTGCAAATGGGTATCGAACAAATTGCAAACAATCCAAAAACTACGTGCAAATATCGAGATTGAGTGTCAATATCGAATGTGAGATTTGCACGCAAAAATTTTGAACGGAAAATATTTATTTATACATTTTTAATTTGTTGAAAATTTTTAGGGTTCGAACAAATTGCAAACATCGTGCAAATAAGGGATGTAGTTCGAATTAACATTTAAAGCGTTGCTACAAATTTGCACGCGTATACGGGGTACGGAAAACGAATTTTCATATTATTTTTATTCTACTAAAAATTTATTGATTGTGAACAAAATTGCAAACCGTGCACATACGCGAAGTGATTCGCAATATTTTTTTGAGTCTAACCGCTAGCTACTTTGCACGCGCATGCATGCGTTATACGGAACCGAATGTTGATGACTTTGTATATTAATGATAATTTATAGACATTGAACAATTTGCAAACACCGTGCGATAGCGAGCTCATGGAACCACGTGGCGGCGTCTTGCGTACGTCCTCGTCGTCGTCGGAATGAAAAAATATCGAAATATTTTTGTTCCGGTCAAACCGGAAGTTGGCATATTTGAATAGGAGATGAAAAAGTAAAATAGGAACATGTAAGCCGTTTTTCTTTATGACGACCGTTATAACACGACAGGCTGTCAAACTTCAAAATTTTTTTAAATGTCAATATATATTTCCTTAATGTTAATTCGAACTACATCCCTTATTTGCACGATGTTTGCAATTTGTTCGAACCCTAAAAATTTTCAACAAATTAAAAATGTATAAATAAATATTTTCCGTTCAAA
Source organism: Polydrusus pterygomalis (assembly GCA_963969555.1). Classification (NCBI taxonomy): domain Eukaryota; kingdom Metazoa; phylum Arthropoda; class Insecta; order Coleoptera; family Curculionidae; genus Polydrusus; species Polydrusus pterygomalis. The sequence goes on from OZ018375.1 coordinate 75,207,896, forward strand.
ATTTTTGCGTGCAAATCTCACATTCGATATTGACACTCAATCTCGATATTTGCACGTAGTTTTTGGATTGTTTGCAATTTGTTCGATACCCATTTGCAATACATGATTTCATATTCGGTTAAATCACTGATTTCCGTACGAGATTAAGAGGTGCAAATTTGCACAATTATTCCTTCGACATTGGCGGTGTTTAATCTCGATTTGCACGTTTTTTGCAATTTTTGGGCTAACGGTTTTTACCTTATTATTTATTTCTGTCGATTAAACAATGTTCCGTAAGTCATAGACACGTGCAAATTTGTAAAGTTTATATTTTCATCAAGCAAAACGTTAATCCAAAATTTTAAATTGTTTGCATTACTGTTAATTCAAATGCTCCAATGACTGGCCTATACGTTAAACAGAACAGTTTTCTTGCGTACGTGCGAAAGTTAGAGCGTTATTCAACTAGTATCTAGTGATATTTATCAAGTGGTTGAATATAATACATGTAATTTAAACAGCAATCATAAAAATGAGTGTCAGTGTAGTTCACAAAGAGAATAAAGGTTCAAGTTTAGTCTGCAATTATTTTTTAAAGTCTGAGGTCTTACAGCTAAATGTAAGTTATGCCCTAACATTATCAAAATATCTGCTCGTTCCACCAAAATCTTCACACCCATTTACAAACAAAGCATAATATTAATTTGAAAGTCCAGAGCATAAGCGGTATTGTAAATATTGATTAAAATAACACAGGAAATGAAAGCTAGTAGGTACCAGCAGCTTAAGTAGTTCGTTTACACTGAGGAAAATCACTCAATACAAGTATTTTTTTGAATATATGTGTATTACCACAAGAAAAAATCCATTTATCCCGAAAATATTTCGTTTAGTCGCAATCAAGGACGTTTTTTTGACAATATTGTTACGTGTGCTCAATGCTTTTTTATGGTAACAGAATATCATATAACCATAACAATATGTATCCAATAAAGTGTTTTTAAATAGTATTTTTTTAATTCCTATACTATATACTATTACCACCAAAATAAAAACAAAAACTAACCAATCTTTTATACCTATCCAAAATATACCTTTTAGGAACTAAACAGTTGCTTTTTTAAAACATGGTGAAATCGTTTTGGTTCATTTTATTGCCATTTGCCGTGTTGTTAGTTTGTTTAGTGGTTGGTGGATTATAGCTTATAGTGGATGTTTGATGGCCATTGATTTGATAAATTTTTTATATTTTAATAATTTCATATAGGGTGGTGTACTTTTAGTGCAACGTTATATAATAGGTGTTGTGGCGGTGTGTCCCCAAATTAAGGTAGGTACAATTATTTTACCAATAATTATATTTATTACTTAATAAGTAACTCATGTTTGTCACATTACTCTACTTAGGTACCTACAAAAAATCGTTGACTTAGGTGAGTCTTTAAATTTTGTTAGGCGAGAAATTAATTTTTTCAGAAATACAATACAAATTTAGGGGATAGAATCGGAAAACAATCTGAGTTTTTGAGATATTTCTTCCCCGTTCTAAATTTTGCAATGCAAAATCGCATTTGTTAGGTTTTCTGATACCTATTAATAAAAAAAAAATGGCTAAAAAGGGTCATGTTCCTAGCAGTTTGTTACTTTCAGATCAGTAAGATCCGCCCGTTATTAAACAAAGTTTAACAAACAATTTTTATCAAAAATACTGCCCTAATAAGTGCAGAACGGAAACTTAATGGCGGCCGGCCATGATCGGAATGAATTAAAAAATATAAGTAATAAATATAATTATTGGTAAAATAATTGTACCTACCTGAATTTGGAGACACACCGCCACAACACTTATTGTATAACGTTGCACTAAAAGTACACCACCCTATATAGAATTATTAACTAATCCACCAACCACAGCCATTTTGGCGAAGGAGCTAAAAAAAGGAATTTAGTAGTAGCTAGGTGGACTAGCTACAATAAAAATAAAATTATTTTATAGCTGGCTGATTATTTTTAGGAGTAAAAACCGATACTTTTCTAACTACACGACCTCAATTAATCACAAAATCATTTTTGTTTACCGCTGCATTATATATTTTTTATGGCAATAGAGTTGTCTTTTAACAGCAAAAGAATAATATTTAAAAAACGACCATGTTGAGGTTAAAAAGTCATTTAAAAAAAAATAACCTTGTAGCGACAACAGAGTTGTTTTTCGGCGCCTATTTAATGCAGATTTCTTGCTACTGCGAATGGATTTCTAGCTATGGCTAATAGAGTTTTCTCTCAGTGTAGTTCTCTTGCTAAGCGCTCAGATGTTAGTGGTTCTTCTGTGCAACCTAAGTAAATGAAAATTACAGATTTTTTTTCATCTGAGAAAAAAGTTTCGATACAGGAAAGAGTGTCTCGAATGGTAGCTAAAGATGGTATACCCTTTGGAAAGTTTATTACATCGATCGATATGCGCCCACTATTCGAATCAGAGGTCCACAAATGTATCTGTGCCCGCCCGAGCATCACTTGACCAGTTACTAAAACATGAGATGACACTTTTTGAATGCGGAGGGAATGTATTTGGAAGCTGCATATAACTGTGTAAAATTTATTCCGCAGACAAGTGTCGAAGCTGAACGTGCGTTTTCAGCCGCACGATACATGTGCAATAAAATAAGATGAAATCTAAAAGATGATACATTAAACATGTTATCTTTCCTCCGAAAACACTTCCAAAATCAATGTAACATGTAACCGTTAAACTAGTCGTACTATTATATTGTACCTACCTATATGCAATAAATATTTTCCTGCTACTCTACTTTGTTTTTAATTGCATAAAATAACTTTTTATTAAACACCACCCACATCGAGTCCCTCGTTAATAAAATGTATTTTAACTTTTGAAAACGAAGTATAATACTTAAAGCCGCCGATTATAATAAGATTAGCAGTTAACTTTAAATTATTGTTCCTAATATGAAAAAAATTGTCGTTGCACCGACCCGCAGTATTTGCGTAATAGTTAATAATAATAATAATAATAATAATAATAATAATAATCGTCTTTTATTTAGGAAATCCAAAAGTTTACATTTAAAGTGTTCTTTATAATAACTTCAAATAAAATGAATTTCCTTAAAAGGCAGCCAGATGGAGGCGATATTTAGCTCTGAATGGCTGTTCTTACATATAACCTCCAAAGGCACCGTAAAGCTAATTTAGTTACCAACAAAACAAAAACCATTCTACCAATTCAAGTTACTGGCAAAAAATAAAATTTAAAATTATAATAATAAGCCAAAACAAAACATAAGTAAATATTAAAGTAAATTAATATATATTATAAATTACAATACAACTATAATTAGGTACTTAATTATGTATAGAAGACTATCACGAAATTAGGAAATAAGGTTAAATATAGTAATATTAATTTATTGTCCAGCAAACAATTGCGATTTATAACTTCGCTTAAAAGTTAACTCATTTAACAGTTTAAACTCATTTGACAATTTATTATATATGTGTGGCGCCCGATAACTAAAACATCGCCGAAACATGGCTGTCGAATGCTTGGGAATGCTAAAAAGATTATTATATCGCGTGTTTCTGTTATGTGTCTCACTCCTAGAAATAAGCCGATCGTTTAGAAAAATAGGGAGGCCTGTCAGCACAATTTTATGCACAAATACTGCAAAGTGCAGTTCTCGTCTATTATCCATATTAAGCCATCCCAGTTCTCGCATAGATTCCGAAATATGGTCATATTTACGCAGAGAGAAAACAAAGCGACAACATGAATTTTGCACCCTCTGAATTTTTCTCTTTTCAGATTAAGGTAGGGACCATAAACAAAGTTACAATAGTTAAAATGACTAAGAACTAGAGACTCAGACAAAACAACTCTTACCTGTCTAGACAAAATGTCTCTATTTGCATACAGGACTCTAAGATGATGAAACGACTTTTTAAGCATATTATTAACCTGATCCACAAATTTCAACCGATCGTCAAGTACAATTCCAAGAGATTTTGTGGCGTTTCTAACCGGAATAGGCACTCCACCAATCTGTAACTGGACTGAGTTATTAATATCTAAAATTTTTTGTTTACCAAAGTGAACCACTACAGATTTGTTTGGATTTAAATTCAAGTTATGACCCTTTGCACAGTCGTGCATTTTTCTTAATTCATTGTTAATAATAAATTCGCCGATGTGATGTTCCTTTGGCAAAAAACTAAACGTAATCTGGGTATCATCCGCATAAGTTTGCTTAGAGCAGCTTTTAACATCCTTCAAAATATCGGATGTATAAATGATAAAGAGAAGGGGTCCCAAGATCGAGCCCTGCGGCACTCCTGATGTTACCGGCCTAAACAATGAAATATCATCTCCCAGCACAACCCTTTGTGATCGATTTTTTAAATAGGACGCTATAAATTTCACCGCAGATGGCCGGAAACCGAAGTATGACAATTTAGCACAGAGAAGGTCATGATTGATAGTGTCAAACGCCTTTGAAAAGTTGTCGTTGGTGTTCGCGTTGCGTCGCGCTTATAAACAAAAATGCTGTGACTGTCAGGTGAGTTATTAGTTTAGTATCATTTTTGTAATAAAATTAGGAAAAGTTCTCTTTTGGCCAGTTCTATGGTACTGCTAAAAATAGCAAAATCTAATAAATCCCCAGGACCCGACGAAATTCCCGCCGAAATAATTAAACTAATCACAGAAGATCAGATAGGCATATCGGTGGAACTATATAAGACAATATACAACACAGGAATCATTCCCCGTGAATGGCTTAGATCGACCTTCATTACATTACGAAAAAAGGTTAACGCAAAACAATGTAGCGACCATCGAACCATCAGTCTAATGAGTCACGCTCTCAAAATATTCCTAAAGATCAGAGAATTTTTAGGAAAGTAGAACAAGACATTAGCGAAACCCAATTTGGCTTTAGAAATGCAATAAGAACAGGAGAAGCCTTGTTTGCTTTCAATGTGCTGACTCAAAGATGCATGGACATCAATCAACCGATGTATGTCTGTTTTCTTGACTACAACAAAGCATTCGATAAAGTTCGCCATAACCACCTTATTCAATTGCTTAAAAGTAAAAATATAGACATGAAGGATATTAGAAAAATAAATAATCTATACTACAATCAGACGGCTAATATCAAAGTGAATAATGAACTCTTAGAAGAAGTAAAAATACAACGTGGTGTAAGGCAAGGATGTGTACTATCGCCGCTATTGTTTCATCTTTATTCGGAAGAAATCATTATTGGAATAAACATTAACAATATCCGGTATGCAGACGACACCATACTTATTGCCGAAACAATAGACGATTTACAGGTCTTGGTTGATCAAGCAGTGACGAGCAGTGAGGAGAGCGGACTCAATCAAAAAGACAAAATTTATGACCATTACAAAATCAGTTCAACAGCAAGAAAACCTATGGATCAACGGGGAGCTGGTGGAGAAAGTCAGAAAGTACAGTACAAATACTTAGGAACAACTGTCAATGAGGGTAATGAGTACACCGAAGAAATTAAATCAAGAATTGGATAAGCCAGAACCATATTTAACAGAATGAAAAATGTGTTATGCAGTAGACATCTTAACTTACACCTCAGAGTCAGAATATTGAGATGCTATGTTTTCTCGTTTCTATATAAGTGATCGACTGGAAGCATTTGAGATGTGGTCATATAGAAGAATCTTGAGAATAAGTTGGGTTGACATGGTAATAAATAAGGAGGTACTGGGCAGAATGAGAAAGGAAAAACAACACACAATTAAAATAAGGAAGCTGCAATATCTGGGCCACGTGGTGAGGAGAGAGAAATATGTATTGTTGCAGAATATTATGCAGGGAAAGATACAGGGAAAAAGAAGTAGAGGAAGAAGACGCATTTCCTGGTTAAATAACATAAGAAAATGGTACAACTGTAGTTCTGTTGAGTTGTTTAGAGATGCAGAATCGAAATTAAGAATAGCTATGATGATAGCCAACCGTCTAAGAGGAGATTGCACTTGAAGAAGAAGAAGATAGTACTGCTAATGCAATAAATAATTCTGTCTACAAATAATATCATTGCAGATAGGATGCTTTATTCCAGCATGCACAGCAGAATACCGCATGCATAATTCCATATTAAAGTACTTAATCTAGTATATATTTTTGTTCGGGACAACATTTTTTAACAAACAACTTTCGTTACAATTTAACAAAATATTAAAGTTTTAATATTACTTCAAATGTCTAATTTGATCCACTATTATGCATAGGTAAACATATTTGAAAATGTGTAATTGTTCTGTTCTTGATCAAATTGTTTTTGAAACAATTTTTACATTTAGCTGGAACAATAATATATCAGCATTCAGTTTAATACAGTAATTATTTTAATAAGTTTAACAGTTTTATTTTAAACCCTTCCTCCTTTCAATCTAAATCTAACTAAATGATTTTTTTAACCCCATGAAACAACAAATTTATTGTTAACTATGGTTTATTTATTACTGTTGGCTATGCACACTTTTTATTAGTTAAAGTGCGATATTTTTATTAAAAAGTTTGACGTAAGTTGAGTATATTTATGGGAAATATACGTGTCTTAACAATTATCAAACAACTGGTTTATCAAAACTTTATCATTTTAACAGTAAAACAATATATCATAACAAAAATTAAATCTTATTAATAATTAATTAATGCTCTATACCGGGTGTTTCTCAAAAGACGTTCACCCCTATAACTTTCTTGTATTTATAGATATTAAAATAAAATTTAGGAATTATTCACAGGAGATGAGTTTGCTTTTATTGACATACTTTTTATTTTGTTAGCACTTCCGGTTTGACCGGAAGTGACCCTAACTTTGGTATTTTAAATGGGACCTCCTATATATTTTTACTTATTTGGATTCAGCATGACATTCTGAGTAAAAAGACACCTCACGTCATTTTTTGACGTGTTATAACATTTTTATGTTTATTTTCAATCTATAGTGCTAAAAATTCATTAAATCTGTTAATTTATAGTCAAGTAGTATATAAAAATTAAAATTATGTCATAATAATTGATAATTGAAGTTTCACAAGCGTTTAAAAAATGAAATTTTGTTTTCTTGACGTTTACTCCATTTTTCCAAATGGAGCGATGGTTGTTCACTAGGATATTTAAAACGAGCATTTTTTTTCCAACAATTTGATACCATACACTCCTATGCTATTTTAAAATTGACACTGAAAAATTTACCCTAAGTCCCAATCGCTAACTTAAAAGCGTTAAGCATCATTGCCGGCCCTGTCTTTTCTAAAGAAATAGGCGGCTTTGAAAAACAATGGAATAATAATATATTTAATATATGGGGAAAAAAACACACAGTCGTCTCCACAAATAATTTATAAAAAGTCAGTTTATGCAGGTGGACATGTTTCGGCACTAGAAAGTGCCATCATCAGCACCGAAGGGCTAAAATAAATTAAGAATAGAAAAAGAATGACAAACCAGATCAATGTATGTACTTACCCCAAGTGCCACTTACTCGAATGAATGTAAACAAATTTTAAAAACATGAAAAGGACAAGAACATGTTGTATAATTGGACGAAAACAAAGTTAAAATATTTAAAAAGTGTTAAAAAATTAAAAATCGATTTTAAAAAACCGAAAGGAGTTTCCTCCTCTTTTATTTCCCGTACATAGCAAACAACTTGATTAGACGACGATGACAAGTCAAAAAGGAGGATAAGTAGTGACATCTGACAAAGTAGCGCAAAAGCAGAAAGTTCCCAATATAAATGGGAACTGGCGTGAAAACGTGGTTCTCGGGGCAAGAAACGGACATCTAGTTGTACAGTGTGCAAAGTAACAAATAACAGTTATCGGCAAGAAAGCGAGTAACCCGCCGGGACAAAGGTAAGGCAAAAGCCCGCAAGATGGATGGTCATCTCGAATAAGTAAAGTAGGAAACCATCTAGTCATCTCAACATTCAGCAATAAAAGGAAGGAGAAGGAAGGTACACGTAAATATGGCCACCTAGTAGACGGTGTCAAAATCAGAGGTCGAAAGGAGGAAGGTAACGGTTGTTAGATAAGTACATGCGTCGGTGAAAAGTAAAAGCTTTATAGTGGTCATAGTAAATGGAGAATGAGTAAGGTTTGAATGAGGAGTGATTAATTACAAGCAAAAATTCAAAGATTCAAAAAACGGAATGCAAGCGAAGTTAATTTGGTCGTTCACACAGGTAAGGTTACTGTTAAGAAGAGCCTTATGGATTTCCATCATTTCGAGGAGATTTAGTTTGCCGCCCTTATTACAGGAATGAAGGAGTTTAGTGTTAGTCAAGGGGTCAAAGGTGTGATTATCACAGAGAACATGAGAAGCAAAATTAGATTTAAAGTTGTGATTAGAGAAATCAGTGCCCTGGAATTTATTTATTTCTTTAAAATGCTCGTTGACTCGGGCTGAAAGTTTACGCCCTGTTTGGCCAATATAACAAACATTACAGTTCTGAGCCCCACAAGAAAGTTTATAAACCCCTGACTTATCTAGTAGGGATGTTTTATCTTTAGAGTTTATCAAAAATTGACCAACATTGTGGTTGGTTTGGAAAGCAATAGAAATATTGAACTTATTTAGAATATTTTTGGCTGTGAAAGAAATGTTACCCAAAAAAGGTAAAGTGCAAAAACTTTTGGGTTCTTTAGGGGTTGGAGTCAATAAATTTTTGTTAACAAATTTTATAGTAAATTTGTAATAAATTTTATTAATGATCCTGAGGGGAAATTGGTTATTAAATGCGACTTGTCTAATGTAGTTTAATTCGTTTTGAAAATGATGGTGGGTTAATGGTAAAGAGAAAAGTCTGTGGAAAGCTGTATTGAAAAAAGCAAATTTGTGTTGAGGAGGGTGGTTTGAATTAAAGGGAATGATAGAGTCAGTGGTGGTGGGCTTATGAAAAATTGAGAACTGAAGACTGTTATTGACTTTATGTATTGTTAAATCAAGGAAGTTGATGGACTTATTTTGTTCAATTTCCAAAGTAAATTTGATGGAGGGGTGTAAAGAATTCAAAAAAGAAAACAATAGGTGGATCTCACCGAGGGAGCCATCAAAGAGTAGTAAAATGTCATCGACATATCTGTAATAGAATATAATTTTAGGAAAGAGGCGGTGTTGTTTTAATTTAGATTCTAGGGAAGCCATAAAAAACTCAGCCATGAGCGGGGAGAGGTTCGATCCCATGGCTAGACCGGACTTTTGGTTATAGTGTTTGTTGTTAAACATAAAAAAGTTCTGTTTCAGAACAATGTCAGTTAGTCTACATAAATCTATTATCTGTGAGGGGTTCAAATTCGAATTATTAGATAAGTGGTTCTCAACTAGGTTTAAGCAATCTGTAGGGGGAATACTAGGGAATAAATTTTTGACGTCAAATGAAATTAACAGGGCGGAGTTAGGAACAAAAACGTCCTTGATTTTATCAGTAAGAGACTTGGAGTTCTTTATTGCAAAAGTGTTCTGAAAAGAAGTAAGATCTGGAAGGATATTATTTAGCCAAGCAGAAAGTTTAGAAACGGGGGAGTTGATGAATGAAACCACAGGTCTAATGGGGCAGTTAGGTTTATGAATTTTGGGGAGGCCATATAAACGGGGGGTAGAGGGATTCATGACAGAAAGAGACTTAACATTACCATTGAGAAAAATTAGTGTGTTACTGCAATCCTTGATGACTTTACTGACCCTAGTGTTAAAGGAGGTAGTGGGATTGTAATTTAACTCAGAGAAATCTTCTGAAAGAAGGAAATCGTTGACCTTTTCGATATATTGGTTCTTGTGAAGAACTACAACACAATTACCCTTGTCAGCTTTGGAAACTATCAAGTCCTCCTCGGTAATTGTGGTTTTAAGGTTTTTGAGGGTTTTGAGGTTAGGAGAGTGGTGGGAAAGCGGAGTGCCGGAGAGAAGAAGATTGTGGTACTTATTGAAGGATGTGGCCAGTTCACTACGTATAACATTGGCGTTATCCACCCTTGAGCGTTCTATGGCTCTTTCGCAATCAACAGCCAAAATTTGTAGGTTTAGAGGACTGGGAGTAAAATGAAAGTTAAATTTAAGACCTGATTGTAAAATGTTAAGTTCATCTAAAGAGAAATTAAAGTTACTAAGGTTCAGAACTCTGTCGTGGAAAGCAAAATCAGAAAATTTACCCTCTGGGGGTTGAAAGTTGTCATATTCTCTCTGAAAATCGGAGTTATTGAAAAATTCAGATTGTAAGTTTTGGTGTGAAACAGAGACATTAAGAGTGGAATTGAAAGATTGAGAGTTATTGTGAATGCCGCGATGAAGAGATAGGTTATTCATTTTATTGCGGATACGGTGAAATTTAAGCTTACCCTTGTCCTCTACAAAATCAAGAAATTGAGAGTACATAGCGTCAAATTCAATTGGGTGTATCACAGTGGAAAGTTTCAAATGCAGTTGTTTGAGCTTTTGTTCAATGAGGGCTAATCTAAAGAAGAGTTTCTTGATTTCATCTTTAAGCCACAATTTCTTTGCCAAATAGACTGCTCTCTTAGCAGAGGGATGGTTCTGTCCTGAACGTATAGAGATGTAATTGGGGAAGGTATTCCTTCTTAAGCACTCAGAATTGAACCATATGTCCAGCTTGGTGAATTTTCTATTCAACAGGTTGTTCTTAAATTCTCGGACTATAAAAGCCTGACCGGCTGTTTCAATTTTACGAAAGTAGTCCATTATCTCAGAGTGGAGCCGTGAAGATATGGGGAAAAAAACACACAGTCGTCTCCACAAATAATTTATAAAAAGTCAGTTTATGCAGGTGGACATGTTTCGGCACTAGAAAGTGCCATCATCAGCACCGAAGGGCTAAAATAAATTAAGAATAGAAAAAGAATGACAAACCAGATCAATGTATGTACTTACCCCAAGTGCCACTTACTCGAATGAATGTAAACAAATTTTAAAAACATGAAAAGGACAAGAACATGTTGTATAATTGGACGAAAACAAAGTTAAAATATTTAAAAAGTGTTAAAAAATTAAAAATCGATTTTAAAAAACCGAAAGGAGTTTCCTCCTCTTTTATTTCCCGTACATAGCAAACAACTTGATTAGACGACGATGACAAGTCAAAAAGGAGGATAAGTAGTGACATCTGACAAAGTAGCGCAAAAGCAGAAAGTTCCCAATATAAATGGGAACTGGCGTGAAAACGTGGTTCTCGGGGCAAGAAACGGACATCTAGTTGTACAGTGTGCAAAGTAACAAATAACAGTTATCGGCAAGAAAGCGAGTAACCCGCCGGGACAAAGGTAAGGCAAAAGCCCGCAAGATGGATGGTCATCTCGAATAAGTAAAGTAGGAAACCATCTAGTCATCTCAACATTCAGCAATAAAAGGAAGGAGAAGGAAGGTACACGTAAATATGGCCACCTAGTAGACGGTGTCAAAATCAGAGGTCGAAAGGAGGAAGGTAACGGTTGTTAGATAAGTACATGCGTCGGTGAAAAGTAAAAGCTTTATAGTGGTCATAGTAAATGGAGAATGAGTAAGGTTTGAATGAGGAGTGATTAATTACAAGCAAAAATTCAAAGATTCAAAAAACGGAATGCAAGCGAAGTTAATTTGGTCGTTCACACAGGTAAGGTTACTATTAAGAAGAGCCTTATGGATTTCCATCATTTCGAGGAGATTTAGTTTGCCGCCCTTATTACAGGAATGAAGGAGTTTAGTGTTAGTCAAGGGGTCAAAGGTGTGATTATCACAGAGAACATGAGAAGCAAAATTAGATTTAAAGTTGTGATTAGAGAAATCAGTGCCCTGGAATTTATTTATTTCTTTAAAATGCTCGTTGACTCGGGCTGAAAGTTTACGCCCTGTTTGGCCAATATAACAAACATTACAGTTCTGAGCCCCACAAGAAAGTTTATAAACCCCTGACTTATCTAGTAGGGATGTTTTATCTTTAGAGTTTATCAAAAATTGACCAACATTGTGGTTGGTTTGGAAAGCAATAGAAATATTGAACTTATTTAGAATATTTTTGGCTGTGAAAGAAATGTTACCCAAAAAAGGTAAAGTGCAAAAACTTTTGGGTTCTTTAGGGGTTGGAGTCAATAAATTTTTGTTAACAAATTTTATAGTAAATTTGTAATAAATTTTATTAATGATCCTGAGGGGAAATTGGTTATTAAATGCGACTTGTCTAATGTAGTTTAATTCGTTTTGAAAATGATGGTGGGTTAATGGTAAAGAGAAAAGTCTGTGGAAAGCTGTATTGAAAAAAGCAAATTTGTGTTGAGGAGGGTGGTTTGAATTAAAGGGAATGATAGAGTCAGTGGTGGTGGGCTTATGAAAAATTGAGAACTGAAGACTGTTATTGACTTTATGTATTGTTAAATCAAGGAAGTTGATGGACTTATTTTGTTCAATTTCCAAAGTAAATTTGATGGAGGGGTGTAAAGAATTCAAAAAAGAAAACAATAGGTGGATCTCACCGAGGGAGCCATCAAAGAGTAGTAAAATGTCTGTGTGTTTTTTTCCCCATATCTTCACGGCTCCACTCTGAGATAATGGACTACTTTCGTAAAATTGAAACAGCCGGTCAGGCTTTTATAGTCCGAGAATTTAAGAACAACCTGTTGAATAGAAAATTCACCAAGCTGGACATATGGTTCAATTCTGAGTGCTTAAGAAGGAATACCTTCCCCAATTACATCTCTATACGTTCAGGACAGAACCATCCCTCTGCTAAGAGAGCAGTCTATTTGGCAAAGAAATTGTGGCTTAAAGATGAAATCAAGAAACTCTTCTTTAGATTAGCCCTCATTGAACAAAAGCTCAAACAACTGCATTTGAAACTTTCCACTGTGATACACCCAATTGAATTTGACGCTATGTACTCTCAATTTCTTGATTTTGTAGAGGACAAGGGTAAGCTTAAATTTCACCGTATCCGCAATAAAATGAATAACCTATCTCTTCATCGCGGCATTCACAATAACTCTCAATCTTTCAATTCCACTCTTAATGTCTCTGTTTCACACCAAAACTTACAATCTGAATTTTTCAATAACTCCGATTTTCAGAGAGAATATGACAACTTTCAACCCCCAGAGGGTAAATTTTCTGATTTTGCTTTCCACGACAGAGTTCTGAACCTTAGTAACTTTAATTTCTCTTTAGATGAACTTAACATTTTACAATCAGGTCTTAAATTTAACTTTCATTTTACTCCCAGTCCTCTAAACCTACAAATTTTGGCTGTTGATTGCGAAAGAGCCATAGAACGCTCAAGGGTGGATAACGCCAATGTTATACGTAGTGAACTGGCCACATCCTTCAATAAGTACCACAATCTTCTTCTCTCCGGCACTCCGCTTTCCCACCACTCTCCTAACCTCAAAACCCTCAAAAACCTTAAAACCACAATTACCGAGGAGGACTTGATAGTTTCCAAAGCTGACAAGGGTAATTGTGTTGTAGTTCTTCACAAGAACCAATATATCGAAAAGGTCAACGATTTCCTTCTTTCAGAAGATTTCTCTGAGTTAAATTACAATCCCACTACCTCCTTTAACACTAGGGTCAGTAAAGTCATCAAGGATTGCAGTAACACACTAATTTTTCTCAATGGTAATGTTAAGTCTCTTTCTGTCATGAATCCCTCTACCCCCCGTTTATATGGCCTCCCCAAAATTCATAAACCTAACTGCCCCATTAGACCTGTGGTTTCATTCATCAACTCCCCCGTTTCTAAACTTTCTGCTTGGCTAAATAATATCCTTCCAGATCTTACTTCTTTTCAGAACACTTTTGCAATAAAGAACTCCAAGTCTCTTACTGATAAAATCAAGGACGTTTTTGTTCCTAACTCCGCCCTGTTAATTTCATTTGACGTCAAAAATTTATTCCCTAGTATTCCCCCTACAGATTGCTTAAACCTAGTTGAGAACCACTTATCTAATAATTCGAATTTGAACCCCTCACAGATAATAGATTTATGTAGACTAACTGACATTGTTCTGAAACAGAACTTTTTTATGTTTAACAACAAACACTATAACCAAAAGTCCGGTCTAGCCATGGGATCGAACCTCTCCCCGCTCATGGCTGAGTTTTTTATGGCTTCCCTAGAATCTAAATTAAAACAACACCGCCTCTTTCCTAAAATTATATTCTATTACAGATATGTCGATGACATTTTACTACTCTTTGATGGCTCCCTCGGTGAGATCCACCTATTGTTTTCTTTTTTGAATTCTTTACACCCCTCCATCAAATTTACTTTGGAAATTGAACAAAATAAGTCCATCAACTTCCTTGATTTAACAATACATAAAGTCAATAACAGTCTTCAGTTCTCAATTTTTCATAAGCCCACCACCACTGACTCTATCATTCCCTTTAATTCAAACCACCCTCCTCAACACAAATTTGCTTTTTTCAATACAGCTTTCCACAGACTTTTCTCTTTACCATTAACCCACCATCATTTTCAAAACGAATTAAACTACATTAGACAAGTCGCATTTAATAACCAATTTCCCCTCAGGATCATTAATAAAATTTATTACAAATTTACTATAAAATTTGTTAACAAAAATTTATTGACTCCAACCCCTAAAGAACCCAAAAGTTTTTGCACTTTACCTTTTTTGGGTAACATTTCTTTCACAGCCAAAAATATTCTAAATAAGTTCAATATTTCTATTGCTTTCCAAACCAACCACAATGTTGGTCAATTTTTGATAAACTCTAAAGATAAAACATCCCTACTAGATAAGTCAGGGGTTTATAAACTTTCTTGTGGGGCTCAGAACTGTAATGTTTGTTATATTGGCCAAACAGGGCGTAAACTTTCAGCCCGAGTCAACGAGCATTTTAAAGAAATAAATAAATTCCAGGGCACTGATTTCTCTAATCACAACTTTAAATCTAATTTTGCTTCTCATGTTCTCTGTGATAATCACACCTTTGACCCCTTGACTAACACTAAACTCCTTCATTCCTGTAATAAGGGCGGCAAACTAAATCTCCTCGAAATGATGGAAATCCATAAGGCTCTTCTTAATAGTAACCTTACCTGTGTGAACGACCAAATTAACTTCGCTTGCATTCCGTTTTTTGAATCTTTGAATTTTTGCTTGTAATTAATCACTCCTCATTCAAACCTTACTCATTCTCCATTTACTATGACCACTATAAAGCTTTTACTTTTCACCGACGCATGTACTTATCTAACAACCGTTACCTTCCTCCTTTCGACCTCTGATTTTGACACCGTCTACTAGGTGGCCATATTTACGTGTACCTTCCTTCTCCTTCCTTTTATTGCTGAATGTTGAGATGACTAGATGGTTTCCTACTTTACTTATTCGAGATGACCATCCATCTTGCGGGCTTTTGCCTTACCTTTGTCCCGGCGGGTTACTCGCTTTCTTGCCGATAACTGTTATTTGTTACTTTGCACACTGTACAACTAGATGTCCGTTTCTTGCCCCGAGAACCACGTTTTCACGCCAGTTCCCATTTATATTGGGAACTTTCTGCTTTTGCGCTACTTTGTCAGATGTCACTACTTATCCTCCTTTTTGACTTGTCATCGTCGTCTAATCAAGTTGTTTGCTATGTACGGGAAATAAAAAAGGAGGAAACTCCTTTCGGTTTTTTAAAATCGATTTTTAATTTTTTAACACTTTTTAAATATTTTAACTTTGTTTTCGTCCAATTATACAACATGTTCTTGTCCTTTTCATGTTTTTAAAATTTGTTTACATTCATTCGAGTAAGTGGCACTTGGGGTAAGTACATACATTGATCTGGTTTGTCATTCTTTTTCTATTCTTAATTTATTTTAGCCCTTCGGTGCTGATGATGGCACTTTCTAGTGCCGAAACATGTCCACCTGCATAAACTGACTTTTTATAAATTATTTGTGGAGACGACTGTGTGTTTTTTTCCCCATATCTTCACGGCTCCACTCTGAGATAATGGACTACTTTCGTAAAATTGAAACAGCCGGTCAGGCTTTTATAGTCCGAGAATTTAAGAACAACCTGTTGAATAGAAAATTCACCAAGCTGGACATATGGTTCAATTCTGAGTGCTTAAGAAGGAATACCTTCCCCAATTACATCTCTATACGTTCAGGACAGAACCATCCCTCTGCTAAGAGAGCAGTCTATTTGGCAAAGAAATTGTGGCTTAAAGATGAAATCAAGAAACTCTTCTTTAGATTAGCCCTCATTGAACAAAAGCTCAAACAACTGCATTTGAAACTTTCCACTGTGATACACCCAATTGAATTTGACGCTATGTACTCTCAATTTCTTGATTTTGTAGAGGACAAGGGTAAGCTTAAATTTCACCGTATCCGCAATAAAATGAATAACCTATCTCTTCATCGCGGCATTCACAATAACTCTCAATCTTTCAATTCCACTCTTAATGTCTCTGTTTCACACCAAAACTTACAATCTGAATTTTTCAATAACTCCGATTTTCAGAGAGAATATGACAACTTTCAACCCCCAGAGGGTAAATTTTCTGATTTTGCTTTCCACGACAGAGTTCTGAACCTTAGTAACTTTAATTTCTCTTTAGATGAACTTAACATTTTACAATCAGGTCTTAAATTTAACTTTCATTTTACTCCCAGTCCTCTAAACCTACAAATTTTGGCTGTTGATTGCGAAAGAGCCATAGAACGCTCAAGGGTGGATAACGCCAATGTTATACGTAGTGAACTGGCCACATCCTTCAATAAGTACCACAATCTTCTTCTCTCCGGCACTCCGCTTTCCCACCACTCTCCTAACCTCAAAACCCTCAAAAACCTTAAAACCACAATTACCGAGGAGGACTTGATAGTTTCCAAAGCTGACAAGGGTAATTGTGTTGTAGTTCTTCACAAGAACCAATATATCGAAAAGGTCAACGATTTCCTTCTTTCAGAAGATTTCTCTGAGTTAAATTACAATCCCACTACCTCCTTTAACACTAGGGTCAGTAAAGTCATCAAGGATTGCAGTAACACACTAATTTTTCTCAATGGTAATGTTAAGTCTCTTTCTGTCATGAATCCCTCTACCCCCCGTTTATATGGCCTCCCCAAAATTCATAAACCTAACTGCCCCATTAGACCTGTGGTTTCATTCATCAACTCCCCCGTTTCTAAACTTTCTGCTTGGCTAAATAATATCCTTCCAGATCTTACTTCTTTTCAGAACACTTTTGCAATAAAGAACTCCAAGTCTCTTACTGATAAAATCAAGGACGTTTTTGTTCCTAACTCCGCCCTGTTAATTTCATTTGACGTCAAAAATTTATTCCCTAGTATTCCCCCTACAGATTGCTTAAACCTAGTTGAGAACCACTTATCTAATAATTCGAATTTGAACCCCTCACAGATAATAGATTTATGTAGACTAACTGACATTGTTCTGAAACAGAACTTTTTTATGTTTAACAACAAACACTATAACCAAAAGTCCGGTCTAGCCATGGGATCGAACCTCTCCCCGCTCATGGCTGAGTTTTTTATGGCTTCCCTAGAATCTAAATTAAAACAACACCGCCTCTTTCCTAAAATTATATTCTATTACAGATATGTCGATGACATTTTACTACTCTTTGATGGCTCCCTCGGTGAGATCCACCTATTGTTTTCTTTTTTGAATTCTTTACACCCCTCCATCAAATTTACTTTGGAAATTGAACAAAATAAGTCCATCAACTTCCTTGATTTAACAATACATAAAGTCAATAACAGTCTTCAGTTCTCAATTTTTCATAAGCCCACCACCACTGACTCTATCATTCCCTTTAATTCAAACCACCCTCCTCAACACAAATTTGCTTTTTTCAATACAGCTTTCCACAGACTTTTCTCTTTACCATTAACCCACCATCATTTTCAAAACGAATTAAACTACATTAGACAAGTCGCATTTAATAACCAATTTCCCCTCAGGATCATTAATAAAATTTATTACAAATTTACTATAAAATTTGTTAACAAAAATTTATTGACTCCAACCCCTAAAGAACCCAAAAGTTTTTGCACTTTACCTTTTTTGGGTAACATTTCTTTCACAGCCAAAAATATTCTAAATAAGTTCAATATTTCTATTGCTTTCCAAACCAACCACAATGTTGGTCAATTTTTGATAAACTCTAAAGATAAAACATCCCTACTAGATAAGTCAGGGGTTTATAAACTTTCTTGTGGGGCTCAGAACTGTAATGTTTGTTATATTGGCCAAACAGGGCGTAAACTTTCAGCCCGAGTCAACGAGCATTTTAAAGAAATAAATAAATTCCAGGGCACTGATTTCTCTAATCACAACTTTAAATCTAATTTTGCTTCTCATGTTCTCTGTGATAATCACACCTTTGACCCCTTGACTAACACTAAACTCCTTCATTCCTGTAATAAGGGCGGCAAACTAAATCTCCTCGAAATGATGGAAATCCATAAGGCTCTTCTTAACAGTAACCTTACCTGTGTGAACGACCAAATTAACTTCGCTTGCATTCCGTTTTTTGAATCTTTGAATTTTTGCTTGTAATTAATCACTCCTCATTCAAACCTTACTCATTCTCCATTTACTATGACCACTATAAAGCTTTTACTTTTCACCGACGCATGTACTTATCTAACAACCGTTACCTTCCTCCTTTCGACCTCTGATTTTGACACCGTCTACTAGGTGGCCATATTTACGTGTACCTTCCTTCTCCTTCCTTTTATTGCTGAATGTTGAGATGACTAGATGGTTTCCTACTTTACTTATTCGAGATGACCATCCATCTTGCGGGCTTTTGCCTTACCTTTGTCCCGGCGGGTTACTCGCTTTCTTGCCGATAACTGTTATTTGTTACTTTGCACACTGTACAACTAGATGTCCGTTTCTTGCCCCGAGAACCACGTTTTCACGCCAGTTCCCATTTATATTGGGAACTTTCTGCTTTTGCGCTACTTTGTCAGATGTCACTACTTATCCTCCTTTTTGACTTGTCATCGTCGTCTAATCAAGTTGTTTGCTATGTACGGGAAATAAAAGAGGAGGAAACTCCTTTCGGTTTTTTAAAATCGATTTTTAATTTTTTAACACTTTTTAAATATTTTAACTTTGTTTTCGTCCAATTATACAACATGTTCTTGTCCTTTTCATGTTTTTAAAATTTGTTTACATTCATTCGAGTAAGTGGCACTTGGGGTAAGTACATACATTGATCTGGTTTGTCATTCTTTTTCTATTCTTAATTTATTTTAGCCCTTCGGTGCTGATGATGGCACTTTCTAGTGCCGAAACATGTCCACCTGCATAAACTGACTTTTTATAAATTATTTGTGGAGACGACTGTGTGTTTTTTTCCCCATATCTTCACGGCTCCACTCTGAGATAATGGACTACTTTCGTAAAATATATTTAATAGTTTAATAGTAGAATAGTTTTGATAACTAATTTTAAATTAAAATTGTAATGTCAATCATTTATTAAACTTACATTGTAAATCAGATAAAATGGTTAGTTTTACTAGAAATGAACAAATTGATATGCTCCTAATTTTTGAACTGACCAGAAAAATTCTCCTGAAGCCGCAAGATTGTATGTTTTATAAACTAATGACATTACAACTTTAAATTATTAGAGCCATATTGCTTTTTAAACCCATTCCACTGTTTTTCAAAGCCACCTTTATATTACTTTAAAAAATAGGCAATAATGCATAACGCTTTTAAATTTGCGATTGGGATTTAATTGAAACTTTTCAGTGTCAATTTTAAAATAGCATAGGAGTGTATGGTATCAAATTGTTGGAAAAAAAATGCTCGTTTTAATTATCCTAGTAAACAACCATCGTTCCATTTGGAAAAATGGAGTTAACGTCAAGAAAACAAAATTTCATTTTTTAAACGCTTCTGAAACTTCAATTATCAATTATTATGACATAATTTTAATTTTCATATACTACTTGACTATAAATTTAACAGATTTAATTAATTTCTAGCACTCTAGATTAAAAATAAAAATAGACTTAAAAATGTTATGAAACGTCAAGTGACAAGTGAGGTGTCATTTTACTTAGAATGTCATGCTGAATCCAAATAAGTAAAAATATACAAGAGGTCCCGTTTAAAATACCAAAGTCAGGGTCAGTTCCGGTCAAACCGGAAGTGCTAAAAAATTAAAAATTATGCCAACAAATGCAGACTCATCTCTTATGCATAATCCCAAAATTTTATTTTGATATCTATACATACAAAAAAGTTATAGGGGTGAACGACTTTTGAGAAACACCCGGTATAACTGTTTCTGTTCGATTATGGCTCTTTAACTTGTTTAAAATCTCTCTAATAATTGTCTAAACATTTCGACACTAAAGCGACTATCAGCGCGCGCGTCTTGCCCACGATAATTCCGCCAAAAAAGAGTCACTCGAGAACCGTAAAACGGTGTGGTGCAAAACCCCGCGATTTTTATATCCTAACTAGTTTAGCCGCCAAATTTTACCCCTTATGGGTAACGCCTACGCCGGTTGTTGAAAGAAGAGCAGCGGCCCCAGAGGTACCTTGTGAAGACCCGCTAAGATCATCCCCAAGCCGACGGATCACAGGGTAAGTCGTTTTGGTGTCGTCTCTTTTTCTTTTATCAATCTCACGATTTACGTCCATTTTTCTCTACATGTTAATGAGCTATTAAGCGAATTTTCATTGGTCCTTCACCGCCGAATTTAAGGAACTTTCTAACTTTCAAAAATTAAAAGTTATTTTTATTTTTTAATTAATTTTTTCATTGTTAAAATCTCTTAACGGTGAATCGCGTTACCTCATTTTGATTGTAAATGTAATTTTACTCATATCTTTTTATGAAATCTTACATTTTCCGCAAAATTTTCAGCCTTTTTCTGAAAATTGTACCTTTAAAATAATTTTAAAATCTGCACCTTCAAGTTGGCCATTTTATGCTCTGTAAAATTGGGCAGGCACAACCTACGGTACGCAACAAAAAACCTTATCGCCAAAATTGTTTATCGCTTCTATTGAGGTAGAATTTCGAGTCATAGGTAAACTGCCGGTTAATGTTAATTTGGTCAATATAGCTAAATGTTATTTTAACTGGAACTTCAAAGATTGATAAATATCTTTTTTATATTATCTGCAACTTGAAATCTTGATTGTCTGTCTCCTTTTGCACATCGATCAGCTGTTAATTCTTTATCACCTTTAAAAGTGAAATTAATTAGGGAGTATTTTTAAAAACTTTTACACTGACGCTAATTCTACATTTCAAAAGAACACTTTCTATTTCGGGCAGTCGCTTAATTATACTTTTTGGGCTTGTAATTTAAAATTTGAGCAATTATTTATTTGTTTTGGACTAATTAAACTCACGCAAAATGTCGGAAGCTAGAAAATTTAAAAAACTAAAGTTCCAAAGGAACACTTGTCTTAATGAAATTCAAATTTTACTAAACCTCGCTAATCGTACCAAAACAGAAAAGTCGATTATAAATTTATTTAAAGTTCGATGTGCTGAGCTTGACACTTTGAAGGCCGAATTTCTTGGTTATCATGAAGATATCATTGCTATTTTATTAAATGACGAAGAAGTAGATCTAAATATTGAAAATACAGTACATGATGGATTTCTGAGCGACTTTTTTTCTGTCAAAACCTGTTACATGGAACTGTTTGAGGACAATCAAAACAACAGTATGTCATTAACACGCCAAAGCTCCATGAATAATCCAGGGTCACAGGCACGCCTACCTAAAATTGTCATACCTATTTTTAAAGGCGATTACAAAGAATTTACAACTTTTATCGACTTATTTAACGCTCTTGTTCACTCTAATAGTGCATTGGCAGATATTGAAAAATTCAATTATTTGATTACTTCATTAGAAGGTCCTCCGCTATCACTTGTACGCACTTTACCTATGACTGCTGCAAATTATTATACCGCTTATGACATTGTTCTCGATCGCTACGCTAATAAAAGACTTCGCGCGCAAGAGCACTGGCAGGCTCTTGAAAATACACAACCTTTAACTTCTAAAAATCCTAGTGGTTTACGAAAAATTCTTGACATTTTTTCTGAAAATTTAAGCGCTCTCAAAACGTTAGGATTTCCCACTGAGGAATGGGACTTTATTTTAGTTATGATGCTTTTAAAACGTTTAGATAGTGACACTGCTACTAAGTTTGAATTAAGCCATGGTTCCAATGAGATTCCTAAATATACAAATTTAATTGAATTTTTAGGAAAATGTTGCATAGCATACACCACTTTAACTTTTTCACAATTAAAATCTCCTCCTCCACGCGGTAATACACGCAATTTTTTTATTAATGACTCGAACAAAACTAAAAGGTCGAACTGTTCTTTATGTAAAGACAATCACACCCTATATCAATGTCAGTTGTTTTTAAAGAAAACCCCGCAAGAACGTTTCAACTTTTGCCGAAGCAAACGTATTTGTTTTAATTGTTTGAGTAATCTACATGATCTAAAAACATGTAAATCAACTTTCACTTGCCGCACTTGCAACCAACGCCACCATTCTTTGTTACATTTACCAAAATTGACAAATCTTGCTGGTGATTCTCGTCCAGTTTTGTCCAATACCCCGCCAACGTGTAGTATAACTCCTCTAGAGGAAACCTCGACCCCTGTGTCTTCTTCACGATCTATTATTTCAGAACAACCCGCTTCAAATATCGTACAAACTCGTTCGCAATCTTTAATTTCTAATGCCTTCGTTGGTGCTGGAATGTTGCATCACCGCTCAACTGTTCTCTTAGCTACCGCCGTTGTTGAAGTTTTAGACAACCAAGGCTGCTTTCAGTCTATGAGGTGTTTACTTGACTCGGGGAGCATGACTTCATTTGTAACGCAAAACACAGTGACGCGATTGGGTTTGCACCAATCTGAGGGTCACTTTGAAATCAAGGGACTTGGCTCGATGGAAGCAAGCTCTAATCGCGGTACTGTAACGCTCAAATTTCGTCCTCATGATAACGATAACATCAGTTTTCTTACCGACGCCATAGTTTTACAAAAAATATGTGACAATTTGCCTTGTCAAAAAATTAATAACACTCAGACGTGGTCGAATATTTGCCATTTAAACCTCGCCGATCCGAATTTTTATCGTCCCGGCAAAATTGATGCTTTGCTCGGCGCCGATATTTTCTCGCAGATTTTATTGGATTCTCATATTCCTGGAACCGATAATGAACCATCCGCTATTAACACGCTTTTCGGTTACGTGTTGATGGGAAAACACAACCAAATTTTTTCTGAAACTTTATCATTTTTTTGCAAAAACTTGGAATCGTCTATAGATTGCACTCTCAAAAAATTTTGGGAAATTGAATCCGTTCCTTGTCCTGCTAACCCCTTTTTATCCCCAGAAGATGAAACATGTGAGAATCAATTTTCTACCACGCATGCCCGGAATCATGATGGTAGATATATTGTGACTTTGCCACTAAGGGACCCCTCGCCCTCATTTCCTGGTATGCGAGATCTCGCTGTCAATAGATTTCTATCTCTAGAACGCCGTCTTCTTAAACAACCCAATCTATATACTGAATATTGTAAATTCATGCAAGAGTATTTAGACCTAGAACACATGCAGTTAATTTTGAATCCTTTTACTTCACCAAATAATTACTACATCCCTCATCATTGTGTTTTACGCCCAGATAGTCCTACGACTAAACTCCGTGTTGTTTTTAATGGCTCCGCCAAGCTACCTAATCTTATGTCTTTAAATGATCAGTTATTGACTGGTCCTAAACTTCAACCTGACATCGTAAAGATTTTGTTTAATTTTCGATGTCACAAATATGTCATTTGCGCCGATATCAAACAAATGTACAGAATGATACTCGTCGATCCTAGCCAGCACGACTATCAACGGATTATTTGGAGGTTTTCGCCTGAGGAACCTTTAAAGGATTATAAATTGACGACTCTAGTCTATGGGTTGTCCCCCTCTCCTTACTTAGCTCTTCGTACTTTACGTCAATTAGTCGATGATGAAGGTTCACTATATCCAAACGCTTCTTATGCTATTCGCCATCATACTTTTGTTGACGATGTCACTACTGGTGCATCAACTTTTAAAAATGCTAAAATTTTAAAGAATGAACTTATTGAACTTTTTAAAAAGGGATGTTTCGAACTTCGAAAATGGTCCAGTAATTGTCCTTTATTGTTAGACGATTTACCCCAAGATTATTTGAATCCAACCCTTATATCATTTGATCCTGAAAATTCCGACACTTCTTTAAAAATCCTTGGTTTGCAGTGGAACTCGACCAAGGACTGTTTTCTATTCTCGATATCTCCTTTAGATCGTCCATGTACAAAACGCCATATGTTATCAGAGTTAGCTAGATTCTTTGACCCCATCGGGTTTCTAGCCCCCCTGACTTTTTATAATAAAATTCTTCTTTCAAATCTTTGGTCACTCGGGCTTTCGTGGGACCAAAGTCCGCCAGCAGACATTGTGCGAAGTTGGAATCAATATAAATTGAAACTTCCACTTCTATCACAGCTTGAAATACCTAGATTTATTTTATCAGATGAAGATTTTGCCTACGAGCTGCACGGATTTTCTGATGCCTCGTCCCGAGGATACTCTGCTGTGGTTTATCTTCGTATTATTCAGTCTGACAAAACTTTAAGAACCCACTTTATTTGTGCTAAAACGAAAGTAGCTCCTCTTAAAAGCATTACGATTCCTCGTTTAGAGCTCTGTGGAGCTGTTCTTTTAGCCAAACTTCTTCATTATGTTCTAGAAGTGTACAATGATGTTCTTTCTTTTGAGAGGGTTTGCGCATGGTCAGATTCTCAAATTGCTTTAGCTTGGATTCGGTCGTCCCCACACCGATGGAAGACGTTCGTTTCCAATCGTGTTGCCTACATCCAAGAGAAGGTGTGCCCTGATTCTTGGTATTATGTCAGTTCCAAAAATAATCCTGCAGACCTCGCCTCCCGAGGATTGCTTCCATCAGATTTATTACATAACTCCCTCTGGTTTGATGGACCCCCATTTTTGCGGTCTAAAACCGATTTTTTGACTAGTATGCAGCCCCCGCCAATTGAATCTAATTTTCTCGATAGTGCAAAACTTACAGAAGAAAAAAAAGGTGGTTTTTGCAACATTTTCTTCTGCTACTAATATTCTTGACAATCTTGTCGACAATCATTCTTCTTTTTTGTTTATTCAACACACTCTGGCTTATATTTTACGCTTTATTAATAACGCAAAAGCAACATCCCAAAAAGTTGTAGGGCCACTTACAGCTGATGAACTGACCAAGTCCCTGCATCTGTTAGTAAAGCGTACGCAAGAAATTTATTTTGAAAACGAGTTCAATAATAAACAATTTTCAAAACCTTTACGCAAACTCAAAGTTTTTCTAGATGATCAACATATTCTGCGAGTGGGTGGACGCTTAAAACACTCTTCTTTGTCATATGATGCTAAGCATCCCATCCTTTTGCCTAGAAAATCTCCATTAACTACTTTAATTATAAAATATTATCATGAAAAGCATTTACACGCGGGTCTAAGGACCCTGCATTTCTTGCTTGTCCAAAACTTTTGGATTCTTTGTCCCAGAAGAAGTATAAATTCAGTTTTATGTAAATGTATGATTTGTTGGAAAACAAACCCAAAATCTTATCAACCTCCTATGGGCGATTTACCTGCCTCCAGAGTTTCTCAAGCGAAGGCATTCTCGCACACTGGGGTTGATTTTGGTGGACCTTTTAAAATTTCTATGGGTCGCTATCGGGGTGCAAAAACTTATAAGGCCTATATATGCTTATTTGTGTGTTTTGCCACAAAGGCCATTCATCTGGAATTAGTCAGTAGTTTATCTTCAGAAGCGTTTCTGGCTGCTCTTCAGCGCTTTCTAGCTCGTCGAGGTAGAATAAGTTGCCTTTATAGTGATTGCGGAACTAACTTTGTTGGTGCCGATAAAGAAATTAAGTCCTTGTTTGAAACTGCTGTTTCGAAAGAAAATATTGCTTGGAAGTTTAACCCCCCTTCTGCACCTTATTTTGGTGGGCTATGGGAAGCTGGAATCAAATCAGTCAAATCTCATTTGAGTCGCGTGGTAGGAGAACAAATTCTCACCTACGAGGAGTTCTACACTGTCCTGACCTTGATTGAAAGTACTTTGAACTCTCGCCCCCTTACTTCTACTAGTTCTGACATAGATGATCTAAATGTTCTTTCCCCTTCTCATTTTTTAACTTTAGAGCCTGTCTCTTTACTACCCTTACCGGATATGTCTCATATACCTCTGGGCCGGCTGTCAAGATTTCAACTTCTGCAACGCATGCATCAAGATTTCTGGCATCGCTGGCACAGAGAGTATTTGCACACGTTGCAACAACGCAGCAAGTGGTTAGATTCCTCTGCTTTACCGGATATCGGCACCCTAGTTTTAATAAAAACTGAGAATAACCCTCCCTCTCAGTGGCCATTGGGTCGCATTATTTCTCTAAGTCCAGGTAAAGATGGTGTTGCGCGTGTGGCAAGTGTAAAAACTGCTAGTGGCACATTCAAAAGACCTTTGGTCAAATTGTGCCCACTTCCAATGTAATTACTATTTTACTTGTATATAATTTACTTTGATTTTGTTACTTAGTCTTTTCTTGTACGCTTTGTTTGCATCTAAGAATGCTGTAAGTATATCTTTCAGTTGCGTATTGTTGTTATATCAGCATGAAGGTGCAAATTTATTTAAAATAGGAATTTTTTTCTTTTTTTTTCTTTCTTTTTCGCGCATTGAAAATTCTTTTTTTTTTTTTTTTTTTTTTTTTTTATATATATATATTTCATATATTGGATTTTTGAAAATGCATTGCTTAAAGCAATCCATTTTGGTCGGGCGGAATGTTCGATTATGGCTCTTTAACTTGTTTAAAATCTCTCTAATAATTGTCTAAACATTTCGACACTAAAGCGACTATCAGCGCGCGCGTCTTGCCCACGATAATTCCGCCAAAAAAGAGTCACTCGAGAACCGTAAAACGGTGTGGTGCAAAACCCCGCGATTTTTATATCCTAACTAGTTTAGCCGCCAAATTTTACCCCTTATGGGTAACGCCTACGCCGGTTGTTGAAAGAAGAGCAGCGGCCCCAGAGGTACCTTGTGAAGACCCGCTAAGATCATCCCCAAGCCGACGGATCACAGGGTAAGTCGTTTTGGTGTCGTCTCTTTTTCTTTTATCAATCTCACGATTTACGTCCATTTTTCTCTACATGTTAATGAGCTATTAAGCGAGTTTTCAGTTTCTCTATTTTAGAATGGTGAACAATTATTTGTTATTATGAAAGTTATATTTATTTACAAATGCATAAAAAATTATATCTTTGGAATAAAGAAATATTTGTTTGTTGATATTTAAACATAAAATTTCTTAACAGTTTATCAAATTTAATTAAATGTAAAGGAATCATTTTCTCAGTGGGTCTATCAATATTTTTATATTGAACTATCAACCCTTGGTTTCGCGCTTTAATGACCTACCGATTGGGGAGCGTGTTCCTTCCACAGCACCCCATGAGATATCCGATTCATCCAGCCTGGTTACCGGCGTGAATGGGGTGGGATTGGGGGATGATATGTTTTCCACTCTTTCCTAATTTTTGCTCGACGCTGAACCCCCGTAAACTTACACCTAGTGTTGCCGCGATGATTAAAACCAAATATCAAATATGCAAAAGGTAACAACACGACGCAAATTATATGCAAAAGATAACAACACGACGCAAATTGCATGCCTGTTTTATAAAGAAAATACGTCTAAACTTTTACTTTTACTAGATTTATTGACATGTAAAGAACAATGACCATTTTGAACTTTGACAGTCTGTTGCGTTCCAATGGTACGTCATAGAGAGAAACGGCTTACCTGTCTATATCCTAGTTTTTCATTTTTTATCTGAAAATGTCAAGTTTTGGTTCACCAGGAAGTACATATTTTTAATTTCCGGTTCAGTTTCGGTTAGACCGGAAGTTGACATTCGTAAACAAAATATGACGAACTGGGATAGAGACATATAAGCCGTTTTTCTCTGAGGTACCGTTAGAATGCAACCGACTGTCAAAGTTCAAAAATGTAATTATCTCGTAAACCATACAATTCAACATATATAATTTTTTCATTTAATTCAAAAATGAAATAATATGCAGGGTGTTCCATTTAAAAAAATAAAGTTAATAGCCAGTTATCTTGATGTACCCTGTATATTTTTTAGAAATCTTAAAAGATGCAAGAAAATAAAATAAAATCGCCGTTTCCGAGCGTTTTTCCAAACAACACACAGCTGAATGTAAAATTAATTTAGACATTGCTTCTGGAACATACTATATAAATATTAACTAAATGTGAGTAATAAATGTTTTTTTCAACTCAACTTACTTTTTATACATCATGATATCAACCCTTTTTGTATCTGTATTATATTTTATGTGTCATTCTGTTACATATTACTATTATTTTTCTTTCTTTAGACTCTTAAGAATAAAAATTAACGCCTAAAATTGGTGTGTTATTATTTTGAGTGTTAACATTTCATTTATGTAAAACCTCACTATATAACCTTTACTAAATATTAATTTAAAATGGTGTACCTATAGTGCCTATTACACTAAAAAAAAAGTTTCCGGTTATACGCCAATTTTACTCTTCCCAGAAATACTTAGAGTTTACATTAAAAAGTACATATTTTCAAAGCAAAGACATATCATATTTTTAATCAAAAATAAAATACAAAAAACATGAATAACGGCTTAACGGTTTAAAATTGCAGAAACTTGACGAGAGAGGGCGAGACAAGACGAGAATCTCTTGTCTCTGCGTCAACACTTACATCGTTAAAATCCACCGGGCTCGAACCAATTTCCAGGCCGTGAGATACGAAGAACTTCGTATAATCTCATGAGGAATATAGAGAGGAATACTTAACCGCGACAAGGGGGGAGAAAATTTTTTTGTTGTGCTTTGCTTTACTTTGCTATTTAAAAGTAACGTAAACGGAACTCGCCAAAATTCATAGATTAGATGCAAACAGCGCCGAAATAAAAATTGTTACCTTAAGTTAAGGGAAAATCACTCGTAAAGACTCACGCCATAATTACAGGAGTTATCCAGCGCTCCGAATCCTGCATGTCGATTAATGTAACCGAAATTAATAAAGACTATAAATGTTTCCCATTTCATTAGATTCATCTCGATTTTTAAAGTTTTACTACATACAATAATAGTAGTACACCAGTCTTTTTGTCGCTTTACTGATGAGTCATGATATGGCAAAATGCGTCCAAGGATGGATATGATGAAATAAAAAGTCACACATATTTAGTCTTGGTTTCAGCTTTTATTATTACAGATTACTTTCTTCTAAAATTTATAATTTCTAATAAAATTATATTAGAGGTAATGGTCCAGTGATGATATGCTTTGAATGTATCTAGCATCCAAACCACTAGAGGTTGCAACTGGTAGCATAATATATCTTTAGACTTTTTACCACATAGTGTGGTAGGTACAATGATCTGTTACACCTCGTTAGATACTAAGCTTATTGATGACCCACGATAATATGCTATAACGGGGCTGATCTTCTGCCAGAAAAAAAGTTAGTAAGAAAAATGGCTGGAATTTCTTTTAAAGTTTCTAATTTCACGAGTGATATAGGATGCCACAAATATTGCTATAAAAAAATATTGACAACTTGGATTTGGTTTCCCAGAGTTTGATAAATTTGAACTCGCTAAGTAAGGTTTCATTTGTTTTATCAATTTAATAAAAAACTAAGTTCTGGATTTCGTTGAGACAGCTAGGTGGTGCTATTTAGCTAAACCAATACTTTACTTATTTTTTAAAAAAAATTAAATGGAATGATATATCTTTTTTAGCTTTAGTAAAAAGAAGAACAAATAAAAAGAATATCTAAGAAAACCACAAATCAATATATTTTAAAACAGGAGATATGGAAAATATAATGTAAAAATGAGGTCAATAAGAACAAAGTGGCGTTTTAATGCGGTGTTTACAGACAACAAGTTACAAATATAATAGATACAGAGATAAATAAATATTATTTGTTTCATCAGAATGCCAATATGGCATATTTATAAAAGTATTAAAAATACAAAAACCACAATATATACTTTACAAATTCATAATTTATCAGTTACAAAAAAAAATTATTTAAATATTCTTTTATCACAATCCCTTGAACGGATTACAAAAAAGAACGATAGCAGAATATTTGCAAATTTTATTATTTACTCTTTTAGTCATGAGATGAATAAAAGTGTTGACTCAAATAGACGATTTTATAGGTATTAAACAGATAAATTTTCTCAATGACAAGAATAGCATTTTGTATTGACTACCTTCAAGAAAAAATCCTTTATTTTTTATCATAGTGTTTTGACAATTTTTTTGTACAAAGCGAAATTTTGTTTTATCTAAGAGTAAACCATGTTTATTTTATGTATTGTATAAATGTGTTGGTTCACTTGTTGTAAATAAAGATACATTTTCTAAAACCAATTTTGCCACTTCTTAATCCTATATATTATATAGTCCTGTTGCCGTCATCAGACAATTTTTCCTAAAAGTGGATTTACAACTTTTCCAAAACCTTACCTCAAACATAGTTCGTAAGCACCTCTTCTATAAAATCTACACCCTTACTATATCCATCGAATTTCCCCAAACAATTATCCGTACCTAATCCAACCACACATTAATGATTAAGAGATACCTATATTCCTTAAAGCGTAACCGTACTGAGAAAGATTGCTGCTTAAATCATCGATCGTGTTCTCCAATGCTCGTCGATTTTTACTTCCAAAAAAGATATAGCTTTGCTGACTTTTACAAAAGCCTAGAAAAAATAATGAAAACCTATAAAATGATTTACTATAGCTAGAAGATATTTTTCAATTAAGGTCCCTGATGTGGCGTTCACCTTGATATTTAATTTTTAAAGTCTGAAGGATGTAAAAATGCCGTAAAACACTTATTTCGTTTAAGATAGCGAATAAATTGCGTTCTTTACCTATAAAGCCGGAAGTAGTAATTACCTGAAATAAAGTTCAAGCGTGTTTTTCTTTACAACCAATGAAAGTTTAGTCCCATTTAGAAGTTTAGCTCTCTTTGGCAGACACGTTCGGAGTGTAAAATTTTATCGACTAACGATTACCAAACTTTGCTAATGAACCATGCCAACACCAGCAGAATTTTTCACAAGATTTCGTAGCCGAGCTAAATATTCAAAGAAAAGTGTAACAATGCAACAATTGAAAAGTAGTCAGAGGCCGAACTATATTCAAAGGTGTTCGATACCTAAATTTTTTAAAAATTACGGAAAATTATTTCAGAAACCCATTTATGGCCAAAGATAGAAATAAATTTAAATAACTTTAAAAGGACGGTTCTAATTATTATAAAATATTGCAGTAACACATGCCATTAACGTAACTGGTGTTGCGTAAACGCATGCACGGCATATATTGTTAAGGGATATTGCCGGAAACAGTCGGCGTGTAAATAAATTGCATAACATTCACAAATATAAACTGTTTGATTTCTGCAGACATGACATCTTCTTCGGGAGTCAGTTCTACTGTTAAAATGACCACATAGATCAGCCCATAATCCACTGGGTGATTCTGATAGAAATGCCCTAGCGACAAAAGGCTTAGTTTTCAGGAGTCGTAATGAGATGTAGGATTTGAAATTCAGCTGTGACATCTGATATGGTCAATCAGGACCATATTGTAGAGTTTCCATGAATTTACGAGAGTACTGTTAATTACATTAATAAATAGTGGCCAACAACATTTTTTACCCACCACACGGATTCTATAATTTGCCACCCCATTATCATGCAAACCTACTAATCCCATAATTTTTTTATATAGAAATTGCGGCTGGTTTTGGAGGCAATACTTCATTTTTTGCTTTTTTATCGTATCTTTTAGCAGAAGCCCCTTGCATCTACATGATAATGGGTACTAATTGCTGTCACTATAGAATTATCGTTCCATGTTACCAATAAAATTTTGATTGATTCGTCAAATTGTGAATCATACGTACCTCTTCCTTGTTTTAAAAGCACTTTACTTGACACCACAGTTACTTGTTCTGTTCTCGCGAATAGTTCCTGTAGCAGAGAAATCTTTAGTTTTCAAAATGCATAACAGTTTATACGACGAAAATAAGTTATCAAAGAAAACATCATGATTTGGTGGATTTTTTACAATCAACAAAAGTTCAAGAACTACAATTGCACCAAGTTCAAGATCATTTTTCTTTTCTGTTGCTCCTGCATAAGGAATGAACTTGTACAGGTCTCCACTTGAAGAACAAAATGCACCAAAGCTTGAATCCGAAGCGTACAGACTTGCCTTTTAGGAACATCTTGCATGACTGGCGTCCAAAATTACGAACCATTGCGTATGTGAGTTGATCTACCTCCGGTGGAATGTAGTCATCAATTTGCTCTAAAAAATACAAAATATTTTTAATTTTTTATTTGTTATGAATTTTTATTTCCATTGAATTATTGTAGGTAATATATGTAGGTAACAAAAAAAAATAACAACGTCAAAAAATACTTATTATTTTAATTGTGAATCTCATGTACCACCTCTTCTAAGGCTGACTCTAACTCTTTTTGTAAGAAATGTTGGCATTTTTTGCAATACAAAACCCGACAAAGACATTACTAACCTCGATACTAACGATTAGATGCAGACTAAATATCTAAAACTGTTTACACGGGTTTCCACTTATTCGGCCGGCGATGCGAAAAGGCAACAGCATAATTTAGGGCGTATTTGGAGAAAAACGGATTCAACTAGACTTTGACTTTTTCTTTTATGGTGTGTTTGAATATGTCGTTGGTCAACTAAAAGTGTATATAATTTTAAAATGATAATATAAATATAAGGTATTGCCTTTTGAAAAATTAGTACAACGTATAAGAACAATAGGACATTTTTAGTTATTCCAAAAATTGAAAAATAAAAAAATAATATAAATGTCATTTTATCACTTTTGCTGAATCATATACAGTGGGGATCAGAAGTCCTGCATAAATTCGATAAAAAATTAGAGATGCATTTTTCGGAAAAATGCTTGAATACGTAAATTTTAATTTTCATTTACGCATCTTTTGACCTGAAAGTTTAGTATACAGGGCAACACATGTTAAAAATATGACATAATTTGTTATTTTTTCTGATGGAACACCCCGTATATTTTTTGATTTTTTAATTCTAATTAACATTCTAAACATATCTGATATAGCATATTCTACGCCTAAAGTGAAAGATTATCGAGAAATTTTTGATTGAATAAAAAATACTAAATTATAAAAATATTTATTATAAAGGGGGTATCAAAGATAAAAATATTAAAAACTACTCTAATCATTAATCTACTAAATGTTCAAACTGTGCTCCATTGACTTCCGGGCAGCAAGCAAGCCGCAATTCAAACTCTTCAAAAATGTTATGTATCATTTCACGGGTTATTAATTGAATTTCATATCTGATATTATTGTTCGCAGTATGGTATTCAGAGAAAAAACATCGTTTAGTTGTGCGCTGTGAAAACCAAATACACTAAATAAATTGCAAAGCTGTTTTTTTGGTTTATACACTCTACCAAAAATTCCAAACATTCCAAGATATTCCATATATTTTTACGGTACCGAATTGTCGGCGAAGTTTTTTCTCGACCCTAAATTTTTGGAAAAATGGTTCTAAAAACACAATTTGTGGCCGATGTGGAGGAAGTCTTGATAGCGACATTTAAGAAGGACGATTTTGTAAAAAAGCTGAGTAAGTCACTAGCTGAGTCAATCTGTAAAAAATTTGAACAGCAAATCGAACAACTACGAGAGGAAATCGCTGAAATTAAGCAGGAATTTCAGGAATTTAAGCGGAATATTATCGAAAACGGAGCCCGTTATCAACATAAATTAAATAGCCTTGAAACAAGGTATAATAAATAAAAACATTGTACTGTTTGGATTACCTGAAAAAAAAGGACGAAGCCATTGACAAATACCTTATAGATATCTTTAACAATAAGCTAAAGTGAAATTTAACCGAAGGAATCATCGAAAGAAGTTATAGATTTGGTAAAAAACAAAAAAACAGAAGGATAAACCGAGAGGTGTGGTGATTACTCAATAAAAAAATAAAATCTACTCCATGAAAAAGGAACTTAAAGGCTCGTGACTCACAATAAAGGAAGATCTAACACCACAAAATTTAAAACCATTAGACCAAGCGGCAAATAAATATGAGTTTAAAAATGTATGGTTCAAAAATGGAATGATATATGTAAACACAAATGGGAAAATCCTTACATACAAAAAGGCAACTGAGAGAGAGGACAAAGATTTGAATGAAGAAAATTAAAATCTCTCACATTATTTTATAATAATTTACCCTTCATAAATGTATTTTTTAATAAACCAATTCATAAAATTTTTTTTCTTAAATGTATAAAAAAAGGAAATGCAATTATATAATTAATTTATCATTTTTTAGTTCTTAGCGCAGAACTGCTGTTTATGATATATGGATATACTGAGTGGCGATAGAGGTTTGATAGAGGAGGCTGAGATTGAGACGCTAAGTTGCAATATTGAGCAATTCGGTGCTAAGGTTGGTAAAGTGGCAGGGCTAAATCTCTTATTATTTATTCAATCTCAGTTTGAGGACATTCCAATCATTCCATACGGCGGTAAACAGTCTCAGAGAGACCGACCGCACAACCAGGGTTGTCAGATCTTTCTTCTTCAATTCTTTAAGTTTTTTTATTAAAGATATTTCATTTATATCAGTATTCAATTGTTAGTCAGTAACTTTCTTTGAAAGCTAGTTTGCAAATATACTTTAAACCGAGGAGTTTTGAGTGTGACAGAAAAAAATAACAAGCCATTCATTGTTATAATAATACATTCTTTAGTCCTTAAGAAACAATATAACTGAAATCAAGACAAAAAATGTTTTCAGTGTTTAAAAACAACTAATTAACAAACCCTTGTTTCTCGTATACTTATACATAATATATTAACAAACCAGAAAATTTGGTAGAACTGGCAACCGTTCACAATTTATGCACGTTGTCAGGGGTGATAAGCGCCAGTTAAAGCGCCAGGATATAAGCTGAACCGGTACCCGGCCCGTCTGACAATCGATTCTGCCAGACAGAGATAGGCCAGTGACCGCCGATGGCGTGGAAGAGACGGAGATAAAATCTACGTGGTTATGCCTTGATGAACGGGCCGGAGTCTGGTTGACGAGAATGAAGTTTTGGTAAAAAAACTAAAGCATTTTCTGAGCAGTGTCGTGTCGTGTCAGGTTTATTTTTCTGATTTTAGTTTTGTATATAGAATTTTTGAGTTACCTTATATTTATTATTTTAATATAATATTATTATATATACAGTGGGTTTAGAAAGTGTAGTATGTACAAACACCTAATGTAAAACAAACTTATAAGTGTGTATACGCATATTAATTATTTGTGTGGAACGCCTATGGTTAGGAAATTCCCACAGTTTAATGTCATTAAATTGACCTAAGAAACACTATACAACTTAACATTAGAAGTATTAATAAAAAATTTCAAGAGTTAAAAATTTTCCTATATTCTTTAAATATTCATGTCCAAGTCATTATATTGAGTGAAACTTGGAATGTTTCCTACTTACCACTATACAATATAACGGGCTACCAAGTTTATTACAATAACTCCAAGCTAAATCAAAACGATAGGCTTTTGGTATACATGGATAATAATTTACAACATACGGTGTCCTCAACAATAATAAACAACTTAACTTTCACTAGAGTAGAAATCACTAACAATTCCAAATTATTTGCAATAAACTGTTTGTATCGGTCACCCTCTAATGACGTAGATATGTTTTTGATTGGTCTACACTCATACCTAGGTAAAATTAGTTCCATACAGTCGTATATCAAAATTTTGGTAGGAGATATTAACATAAATTTATTAACAGAGAGTAATATAACAACTAACTATGTAACTTTGTTGGGAAGTTTTGGATATAGCTCATATATAAACAAGGCAACGCGTGTTGACCGTAGAAGTACCTCTTGTATTGACCACATCTTTGTGATGATTAAATTAAGTCCAGTAATTATTGAATATTCTTACAGACCACTATGCTACATTCCTGAATGTTGATGAATTTTTTGACAGTTCTAAGGATAGAAATATACAACACAAAATTTTAGACTATAAAAAATTAATAAATCTTTTATCAGGACAGACATGGAATGCGGTACTGAATGAATACAATCCTAATTTGGCAGCAAATACTTTTATGTCGATTTTAGCGGAAAATATTCAGTTCTCAACCAGTATACCTGTGCCAAAGAAACCTATAACTAAGCTTAAACCTTGGGTAACAATGGGAATAATTAACTCAATTAAAAAACGGGACCTAATGAAAAAGAAAATAGTAAAAAAAGTAAATATAATGGCAATCGAAATAATACAGTACAATACCTATGGAAATAAATTAAATAAAATTGTACAACATGCTAAAAATACCTACTATAAAAATATTCTAAACAATGTCCAGGGTGACACAAAAAAAACCTGGGCTATAATAAAAAAAGTTACAAACATTAAATCTAAACAATTAGAAGTAATCTCACAACTGAAGGGGGATAATGAAAATTTGATTAAGGACAACTTTGAAATTGCTGAATACTTCAATAACTACTTTTGTCGAATCGGAAATGAAATGGCTGCTAAGATTGATAACACTCATAACATAATAAAAGCTGATAAACCGTTCAATCCGCAATCCATGTTTCTAACGCCAGTAGATGACGCTGAACTTATAAAAGTGATTAACAGTTTAAAAAATAAAAACCGTACTGGTCCTGACGGCATTTCTTCAATCGTTATAAAAAATATTCATCAAGTAATTTTAAAACCTCTTAAGCATATCATTAACCAGATTTTTACTACAGGTGTTGTGCCCGAGAACTTTAAGGAATCGGTAATAACACTAATTTTTAAGGGTGGAGATAAAGAGCAAAAGGGCAATTACAGACCAATATCACTTATAAATTCATTGGGAAACATTTTTGAAAAATGTCTTAAGAACAGATTAGTAGAGTTTTTGGAAGGATCTAATACTTTGAGTGTTGATCAGTATGGCTTCAGAACAGGCAAGAACACTGAGTTAGCCATTTTTAACTTAGTAGATCACATAAATCATAATTTAAATAAAGGAAAGAAATGTCTGTCAGTGTTTCTCGACCTGGCAAAAGCTTTTGACACGGTTAATCACGACATACTATACACACGACTAGAAAGAATGGGAATAAGGGGAGTTTGCTTAACTTTGATCCAAAATTATCTTACAGGGCGGACACAAATTACAAAGGTTAATAATTCTATGAGAACTCCGCTAACCAGCTCAATTGGAGTACCACAAGGCACGGTGCTTGGTCCTATTTTATTCCTTGTCTATATAAACAGCATTTTTTCGCTGAATATTGATGCTAAAATAATTTCATACGCTGATGATACGGCAATAGTATTTACCGGACAAAACTGGGAACAATTAACAAACGATGCTTCCAGAGGATTGAGTATGGTTCGTGGCAGGTTGGACAGCAACCTACTTTCTCTTAACCTTATAAAAACTAAGTTTGTATCCTTTTCAATTACAAGTGCTGGCTTAAATAATTATGAAAATATTATTATCCATTCTCATGTTTGTGTATCTCAAAACGGTGTTAATTGTACATGCACAGAAAGCATTAACTCGGTGGAATACATAAAATACTTGGGAGTAATGGTATATCAACATCTCAAATGGGACAAACATGCAGAAATGTTAACAAAAAAACTAAAAACCCTACTACCTATCTTTTATCAGCTAAGAGATATTCTCACACACCAGCTAATAACAACAATACCTATATAAAACACTTGTAGAATCGATCCTGAGATATGCCTTGGTTATATGGGGGGGGGGGGGGGCTGGACGGACAGTACGGTACGACCTCTCAGAATTTGCCAAAACTCTATTATTAAGGTAATAGTTAGAAAGGAAAGACGGTTTTCCACAAAAATGTTATACAAAGAGTCCGGCTTATTAAATCTCAAGCTTCTATATGTTGGGTGTAGATGTTTGTCTACTCGCACCTTAATCCTGATCAAAACTTGGTAGCTCACCGTTATAGCACTAGGAAAAAAAATAACAAGGAAATGTCACAAAACTTTGTTCCTACAACATTTGGACAAAAATTTGTATCTTTTAATGGTCCCAAATTTTTTAACAAATTACCTGTTAAAATACGCATGACAGATAAACCTAACAAATTTATAATAGCAGTCAAGGACTTCATTACTTGCAATGAGGATATATTCTTATAAACTCACTCTTTATATCTATACAAGGTAACTCTCCCACTGATCCCCCTTCCCCCACTGCTTTCCTAAAATATAATAAAGTTATCTACGCGTGTCAGCTTCAGCCATCTCAGCCTTGCCATATACAGTGTATTTTCTTCAAAATATCTTTGACATTCTACTTATTACTCTGTCCAACTGCGTCGCAACATTATGAATTTGTCATTAAAAACTATTTCGATGGAGCACAACACAAATTTATTTATTTAAATTTAGGTGCTCCTCTTTATCAACTATTGCTATAAATATCTCTAGTGTTAATCAACGTTATACTATATAACAGTAGTTTTAAGATTTCTAATGTAACAAATTTTAGTAATATATTTGAATTTGAATTAATATATTTGAATTTGAATTCTTTGATACTGTACGGTTTGTTCATATACACTTTATGTTTAAGATAGCCCCATATAGAAAAGTCCATTGGAGTTAGGTCCGGCGACCTAGCAGGCCCTCTACGCCCTATCCAACGACTCGAAAGTACGTCATTTACGTATTCGCGCACTGCCCTACTAAAGTGTGGAGGCGCCATCTTGTTGAAACCAAACAAAATCTCCAGGAATATTGGGGTTGTTGGCATTTGGAAACAAACGGTATAAGGCGGGTTCAATAAATTTCTTAAAAACACGAAGTAACTTTTACCATCGAAGAAATACGGTCCTATGACTCTATCTCCCACAATACCCTCCCAAACATTAACATACTGTTTATACTGGGTGTTAGCTTCAACAGCGCAGTGTAGATTAGTTGAAGACCAGTACCGACAGTTGTGTCTATTTATCACCCCATTCAGACAGAAAGTCGACTCGTCAGAAAATATAATCCTACTTGACGAACTGATTAATTTTATTTTATATGGATGATATTTCTGTATTTTCAAAACTCTTTTTACAGATATTTTCCAATTTCGTTATCCAATGCTAGCTCTTGAGTGGGTTTATGTGGATTTTTTTCAATGAATACCTACCTAGATAGATGTTTAATTTTTTATCTTCTGAAATTGAGGGCTGACCGAACCTAGGAAGATCTCGTACCTGTCCCGTTCCTCTAAATCTCTTCTCAATTCTGCTTACGTTATATCTGAATGTCTTGATATTTTATATTAAATAGTTTACAAACCTCCCTTTGAGTCCTAATACGATCACCACATCCTATCGTAAGTAAGACATCTATTCTCTGAGTTTTAGTCAATTTAACCATTTTCTTTTGTTAATTTTCAATTTTATTTAGTTAAGTAGTACGAAATGACGCATGAAACAAGATGAAATGTTACTTGATAGCTATCAGCTATAAACTGACTACCAATGACAACAAATTTGAAGGACTGCTTTATACCTATTTAAATAATAAAACCCAAGGTGACTTTAAAAAGACTACTATTCAATCGAAAATTTCTTGATAATTTTCACTTTATGCGTAGGATATGCTTTATCAGATATATTTAAATTGCATGTTTATTAGAATTAAAAAATCGAAAAATATGCGCGGTGTTCCAAAAGAAAAAATATCGAATTATGTAATATCTTTACCATGTGTCACTCTGTATACTAATTTCAAGTCAAAAGATGCGTAAATGAAAATAAAAATTTACGTGTTCAAGCATTTTTCCGAAAAATGCATCCCTAATTTTTAATCAAATTTATACAGGACTTCTGGTCCTCACTGTATTATAACGATTTAAGTCCATATTTTAAGCAAAAAATCCCAAATATTTTATAAAAATAGTCATTCATGCAGTATTGCGTATACGCACCAGCAGTTATAAATCGGTTAACGTTTAAAAAGTATCTTTAAATCAAAAAAACGTCAATATTCCAAACAAAAAGGAATGCTTTTACCAAGGTATAAATAATAATAAAGGCATTATTAATTAAAACAATAAAGACCTTTGGCTTCTCTGATAATTTATTTTTTCGACTCATATTTAAAAAATAGATGTCACTTTGTAGTTTATGATCGGATCATCAAATATCTCGAGTTCTCCAAAATTCAATTTGTCCTCTTTTTTTTTTACTTTATTATAAACGAATGTCAATATTCACTGTTCGCTGTCCGTATGACCTACAAATATTTTGTAATTATATTAATCTTAAGTTTATGTGACTAATGCCGATGAAATTTAGATATATTGTATAATTGGTACACACGGAACAGATTAAAATAATGAAACAAGTATGGGCCAATGACATACTATACTATAACATATTCCAATGCACGATTAAATTGATTCCAATAATGAATCTAACGATAAAGAATGGTAAACTCTTGGAAACTCCTGGTGTTTAAAACTCTAGTAGTAGTTTCGACAGAAAACTATCCTTTATTCCTCGACTTGATCAAATGGTGTCCGCGATGCATATATTACTTGCTTTTCTTTTTGAAACTTCAAAGATTATGAATTGATTGACCTTTTAACAACTTGTTTCCCTCTCCTGTTGTATACAAGTAGGAATAGATACTGTTCAATCATGTAGTCCCCATTTACAATAAAACTCGCATCCAAAATATAGTTTAGTAATAAAGTGTGTTCAAAGTTTGTTATGGTACAGATCTGAACGAGTTTATCCATATCCAGGTTTCACTCACGCGACGCTCCTGTACAGCTTGTCGCTCGGCAGTTTTATACGACAAACTCGAATGTTCAAGTCTACGATATGGTTTCTATCTAGCTTGAGCTCTATAAAAGACATATTTTATCTCTAAAATGATGTTGGATACAAATTTTTTTGAAATGTTTTGAGAGTATTACACTTAATATTTGTTTATTTCTAGGTATTGGTGAAATTTCTGATGTATTGATAAATAAATAATATATTCATTATACAAGGCCCTGCAATAGTGCGTCATGTTTCCATAGCTCCGATACGAATTAAGTTGGGAATTTTATTCATATGTTGACTTTATACTCCACCTCGGGATGTATTTCAGGACATTATTTTCGCATATCGTCGGCGAAATCCGAAAAGTGTGTAACTCTTAATTTTGTCGAATTTTAGATTCAAGTGCCATCTATTAACTTTAAGCAAAAGCTATCACTGTAGAAATTTGTGTATCTCACATAAAAACGGTTTATTTTTAAATTTTACAAAACAGAAATCTGCTTAACTCCAGTCACCTGTTATTTGTAAATGAAATATGTGTAAGTCCCTTAGTTTACATTGTCATTTTTCCTAATCTGACTATTGTGTGTTAGATTTAGCCGTTTTTTTGTGCGAACTTTTAATAAAAACTAAAGTATTGTGTGATAAAAAGTAAGGTAAGTGTATCCGTAATAGTTTAAACTTGAAATCAAATCGAAAACAAAGTTTAATCTAGATAAAAATGTCTTTAAAAAATACACTGTATTTACACATTTTTCCAGATTTAACAAGAACCGCTTTAACCAGTTTTTAAATAAAGTGTCTCTCCTGTAAAATTTGTCAAAATTGAGTTACACTCTTTTCGGATTTCGCCGACGAATATACAAAGTGGCCCAAAAAAGTGCGAAAACGAAAAGTTTTAAATAGGACACCCTGTATTTTTTGGTTTGTATTAGTGTCCTTTATAATTATTTATAATTTTATTGAATTTGCTTCAGGAGTTTGGGACTAATAAACTAATTAATTAATCTAAAAGCATTTTTTCAATTACGGGTAATCTAGAAGGGGATGTTAAATATTAAAAAAGTGACACGAAGGTCCTCAATTATGGCAGGGTTCAATTGGAACTATTAGAGCTACTAAAGAATAAGGCAGATGTTAGTCATTCAAACATGTATAGGTCTCTTTTATACAAGATTGACCTTGAGAACTTGGCCCTTAAAGAAACAGGTTGTTAGTTTGATGTGTAAACTCCAATCACCAATAAGTAGGTATAACGTGCCATCCATTGCTTATACATGATGCCTCCGATTAAGTCGGCACTATTGCTAACTCCGCTATTATTAGAGCTACAATGTTGCTTAAATTAGTACCGTGCGAGCAAAAATCATTTGCATCAAAGAGGGCCTTGAATCTAAGGACGTAATGCTTAGCCGTAGAGCTTAA
Source organism: Polydrusus pterygomalis (assembly GCA_963969555.1). Classification (NCBI taxonomy): domain Eukaryota; kingdom Metazoa; phylum Arthropoda; class Insecta; order Coleoptera; family Curculionidae; genus Polydrusus; species Polydrusus pterygomalis. The sequence goes on from OZ018375.1 coordinate 75,250,485, forward strand.
TACCTGTTGGGTGTCAGTAACTACCTGAATTAACAATCAATCAGTTATTCCGTCATCTTTGACAGTCGCTACAAGTAATTTGATTCAACGCTAATTTTTCCAATTTCTTGAATAATTCACACGATGGGCTTTACGGAACAGCACAAAACATTCACGGTTAAAGCGTATGTTCGAAACGGGGTTAGAGTAAATGGTGAGTGACAATACAATCCGGGTTTGTGCATGGATGATTTTCACGAACATTTTCCTAACGTTGCTTTTATTGCTGGGGATTTTTATTATTGCCGTGTTTAGGGAAACAGGTTCTATTCAACACAAAAAAGGAGCAGGAAGACCATCTGTAAGAACAGAAAAACTTGTTGCAAACGTTCGTGAAATAATGCAAAATACGCCAACAAATTGTATAAAACGCCTGTCGCAAGAAGTGGGAAGATCTTATGGAACATGCAGGACTATTCTTAAGAAGCAGCTAAATTTATTTCCTTATAAAGTGCAAGTATTATAATTTTGTAAACAACAAAATAAATTTGTATTTGTCCACTCATTTTATTACTCATTAGTTTGGCATGTCATAATATGAATTTGACAAAATTTTAACCTAGATTTGGTTAGATATATCGTCCCCATATCATTATGATCTAAACCAAGCCCTACGGTTTTTAATTCAAGTCCTCTTTAATGCAAATAATTTTTGCTCGCACGGTAGCAATTTTTCCGCTTATTAAAATGACATAAACCAAAAAAAAATTGAACATAATGTGCTTGAATAATTTTAAAAAATGTAGTTTTTTCAAATGGGACACCCTGTATAATTCTCCACATGTCGGTTGCAAAAAATTATCTAAACAGAAAAGTCCATATGCAATAGGGGCCTAAAGTAAAAAATAACGAAGCTATGATCATATTTTACTTTCAGTCAAGTTTTTTTTCCAAATCAAAAATCAAAAACAATTTTTTTGGTAGGGATTCAATCCCTTTAGAAAGATAAGCAGGCTGTGCATGTGATACTTTAAACTATTGCTCTGGTTTTAAAGCATCTTCATCCTTTTGCCGTTCTCTCTTTCGGAAGTAGCTACGTACATGAATACTTTAAATTTTTTTTTCAGGGAACTGGGAGATGAACTTCTTGGGGATAGTAATGATTTGGAGATTTTGGATATAATGGTTTTGCTCGACCTGTAAATGCAAGAGCCGATTATTATACTACAATCGATGCTCTAGGTTTCTTTTGACGATTCGGATTAAAACAGATTCGGATCATATTTCACAAACGAAAGAAGGTGCCTGTTTAAACTGGACTGACCAACAACGAATACACATCAAGCACAATGCCGCCAATCCACAACACAGAAAGAAAATTCCCTAACAAATCATTACTCTGATTTATTAACCCCATAGTAATAAAATTCTTCTTGGCGCATACGAAGTTAATCAGAATTATTTAAGTACTTAAACGGTTAATTTTTTGTTCAAAAAAATATTTTTTTAAAGAAGGCTCATTGATATAGTAGAATCAATGCCACTCGGTTTTTCGAAAGGCTACATCCAGTGTATAATTTTTATTGCCCTGCTACCACTTTTACCTTAGTATTGTGTAAATATTTTGGTAGTACCTCATTCTTGACAAAATGGCGATCATATTAAATAAGCAGTGCCCATAAGGAAGCCAAGAGGACATATGCGGCGAGACGCTCGTTTTATATTTTGTAATTTCGTAGTTAGAGGCGTGTCTTGTGCTGTAATAGTATATATTTTGTAAAATCGCGTCCCGGGCAGCAAAAGTGGTGAAACAATAAATTATTGTATTAGTGCTTATTGAACAGATACGCACGAAGCTTAAACTTAAACTTATTTATATTTTATACAACTTAAATTCGTTTGGAATTGAGTTATAAAATTTTATAGCATTATAAGTGAAAATTTTAAAGTTTTTTTGATGTATTCTCCATGGTAAGAACTTTATGAATAAAATTACCCAGATTAAAACTACATCTATTTCCCATATTAAGCCATTTGCACTCATTTATTTTATGGGTTTTATGCTCGCGTTTTCTTATTCCGTAAATCTGTCTACAGCAGGATTTTTGCATTTTTTGTATTCTATTCTTTTTAATTTCAGGTAAACGGCATATAAATGAAGTCGCAGTAGGAGTAGTGTGACAGAACTAGGCTGTCGCAGAGCATTCTTTAAAGTTTTTGATCTAGGATATGTCTGTTATTGTAAATTAATTTTAAGGATTTAAATGCTTTTTTATTAATATTTTCTACATGTTTTTTGAAGCGCAGCAACTCATCCAAAGCAATACTAAGATTTTTCGCTGAATGTACATAAGGAAGATGAACGCCATTCAGAGAAATTTTCACATTATTTTTAACAGTGTCATGATTACCTTTGTTTGCAAAGCAAAAATTTTTTGGATTTTTCCGAATTTAATTTAAGATTATAAGTATTAGATCGGGAAATAATGGTTTCCAAGTCGAAATTAATTTGCTGGATCGCATCCATGTAGTTTGTTGTGGAAAAGCTCAGGTGAAGTTAAGTATCATCCGTGTACGCGTCTGACTGACAGAATTGCGTAGAAGTTATGATCTCTGCTGTATAAATAATGAACAATAGTGGAGATAGAATGAAGCCTTCCTTAACCCCTGAAAAAATGTCAATCGGATTGAAGTTTATGTTGTCAACAACGACTTTTTGAGCACGGTTGGTTAAAAAGATGATATTAGTTTAACATAATTCACGTCAAACCCATAATAATGTAATTTAGGGGACAAAAGCCTATGATCGAGTGTATCGAAAGCTTTGGAGAAATCCAACAAGACCAACAGGCTGGCCTGGCTTCTATCATAGGCGATCATGATATCGTCTATAACTGAACCTAATGCTGTGGCCGTACTGATTTTTTTTCGAAAACCACATTGGTTGTGAGAAAGTTGATTTTCTATAAAAAAAGAGTACATCTGGTCGTTCAATAGGTGGCAATACCGAAAGCAAAGAACTAGCCAAAAATAATTTAAGGATAGTGTCGTACAGATAAAAACCTATAGTGCTAAACCGGTTAAATGAAATTATTTTATTGTCTTAATAACAACTTATTGTTGTTAATTTTCTTCACATAACAGTAAAAACCCACTGTTATCACTCGTTCTTAAGACAGTAATCTATCATTACTTATTAAATAAATTTGATACACATGATAACAAGTGAAGAACAGTTCAGGTTGAAACCAAATATTTTTCAATTTTAAGATTTTCTCTATTTGCATGTGTATTCAAAAAAATGGAGGTCAATCGAGTCTTTAGATTATTTCTTTAAATTTTGTTTATTTTTCGTTACTCACCTATTCATAATTTTATGAGAATATTATGTTTTGAATGTTTATTATCTTCTTATGATGTTTCAAATTTATTTAATAGGTAATAAGCATTGTCTTAAAAACGGGTGATAACAGTGTGCATTTACTGTTATGTGAAGACAATTAGCAATGGTAAGTTCTTAGAAGGGAAATAAAATAATTTCATTAAAGTGGTTTAGTACTATAGGTTTTCATCTGTACGCCACTGTTCTTACATTATTTTTGCTAGTCCATTGCTTTCGTTAAATGTCACATATTGCAAAGTTTCACTTAATTATATCTTGTATCCATGGTATCCACAACGGCTGACCTGACAATTAGCATTTGAAAATTAGGTGACTTGCGTAAGTCGCGTTGGCATCAGACTTTTCAAATTATCTCCAAAACACATCATTTTATCAAAATTTTATAAGAGACAAAAAATAATCAAAAACAAACGATTGAAAAAATATAGTTCAGAAGTCACTGGCCCACTACTAAAAAATAGGGGAGGTCAGCGGGTAATGGACCCCCCCCCTATTTTCAATATTTGACAATTGTCTCTTTTTTTGTTTTTTTCTCAAATTATGGATTTTTTTATGCCGAAGCATATTTGAAATTAATATTGTCAACTAAATCACACGGTAGCCCGGCCTATTTTGGATTCTCGACCACTGTACGTTAAGGTCGCGTCCCACTGTACACAGATCGGGGTCAAGTGCGACGCAACCTCAGCGGTATTTCGACTATATAAGCCGGGCCAGATTTAGCAGCAGCATCGGTGATCATTGCCCGGTCAAACTACTATTACTACTACTACGAGTGCCAAGCCTTGGTCTTGGTCAAATGAAGCATCCGCTCATTTCCCTAACCGACATACACGGAACCATACCGGACATGCTGGTTCTAGGGTAAAGAATAAGAAGAATCCAATAGACGCCGTTTTATAGATCTCCAGACTTTCAATCCTCTCATCACGTTCCGACCCACGAAGAGAATTTCGTGACAATATCTTGTTAAATAATTGAAGTATTCAAATGTCAAAATGCATTTAATTGTTAAGTTTAATTGTTTTCCATGGCCGACTAGCTATTTTCTTTAATTTTATTGTGGATAACCACATTTATATTTTTTAATATTTTAATAAAAAAATTTTAAATTATTTGGAATTTTAAATAAATTACACATAAAAAAATTGTTTGTTTTAAAATTCTTTATAATAGTAACAGGGTGTTTCATATAAAATACTTGAGTAAAATTTGTTTAACCAATGTTATTTCTGAAACATTATTTGAACGCCCTCTATAAAATAGATAAAATATATTAAATTTATAGTATCTCTTAACCCCTTGCCACTAATGTAACACAATGCCTTATTTAAAAAAATGCTTTTAGATTGATTTTATATTTTTTTTCAGAGCTGCAAAACATTTTGTTCCAATTTTTAATTTATTACCTTAAACTACTAAAGCGAATTCAATAAAATTATAAACAATTATATAGGACACAAAACACAAACCCAAAAAAAAAATCAACTTTATGTTATTATACTGTTTTGGGCCACTCTGTATGTGTGAAATTATTTTCGTGAGATACATCCCATTTTACAGTACCCGTCAACATATAAATAAAATTCCTAACTTAATTCTTATAGCGTTTTCTAACTGGGAAACTGAATAACAGCATTTAAAATAAATAAAAATAATAATATGAGAATAAAGCATTTTTATCTACGACTATTTAATAATAGTAGCATAATGTGTTTGTTTAGTACATATAATGTGGTTCATATTACCATAGTTACTCATAATCTACAACCGAGGATTATGAGATTTCATAATCCGCGGTCCCAACAATGAAGTTTATATTGCTGATTTAAAAAAAAACTAAAATAGACGCTGCTAATAAAATTTTAAAAGAAATAAACTCAAATTTATGCCCATCTACATCTACCACTGTAAATAATGTTGGCTCCGAAACTTTTTCCATTACTAATAAAAACGATATAAATATAAGTAATATTCCTGCTCCTATTCATTTTCATAATTGAAGACCTTAGAGCAACAACGGTACATGCCTCAAAGTTGAGTTTTTGAGAAAATCCACTTTAAAGTTTTTAACTAAATCTTTAAATACCAAGAAATATAATAAAAATATTATAACTTACTATTTGCAAATTTCCAACCGATCTTTGATGAATGCTGAAAAAAGTATTAAAAAAAAAAACATTTTTGCACAAAATACTAATAGTTTAGTTTAAAAAATGTGGCTTGTACCTTTATTACATTAAGACGTTTCGAAAATACTAACCATAAACTTATTGTAATAATCAGTTCATAACAAGTTTTTAATGAAAGAAAATAAGTATATTTTCATAATTTCAATATATTTTAGGTTTAAAAAAAATCATTAATGTTTTAACGACCTTGTAACAGTAAAAAAAATATTTGGATTAGTTATATAAATAGTTAAAACAAACAATAAATTTAAAAATAAAAACAACTTTAATTTTCTTCGTTAATATCGCTAAAGTTGTCCAAATGTTCAATCTCATCATCTATAACGTTAAGAAACCCTACATTATTATTTTGAACTACGCCAATCTCCCATCATCAATCCCATCATTAATTTTCCACACTTTTTAAAGCACAAAGGGGATAAGCCACAATTAGATAAAATTCAAACCTTCATAAGAATAATATACAACCCAAACATTATTTTATTTTATTTATAAACACTATCAAAAAAGTAATAAGCAAATGTGTCATTTTAGCGTTAAGCAAATAAAACAACGTCATTAATTTAATATTTGTAAAAGAAAATTTAAGCCACAATAATTTTACATAACAAGGGGATAAGCCACAAATTTTAATTACTCACCTGCACGTCGTCACCTGAAGACGTATCATTCTTACTACCACTTAATACGTAATCTTTGTCCCTTATACTATCAGCAGATCCAAAATCTGGACCACGATCACTTTCAGAGTCGTCGTAATAATATGTATTTGGTCGAGCCGTCGTGTTAACCGGCTCCGTCATAACATAAATAACGTGGCTTGTACCATTTTTACAGTTAAAATAGTTGATTTCATTTTGAAAGCAAAAAGGATTTTGGGAGTTTGTGCCGCGATCTATGTTACAGTAGCGAGGACTTCTATTTCTTAGCTAAGAAATACTACTACTGATGTGGAAAATGAATATAACTAATTTTAAAGAAGATTGTGGCTTGTACTGTTGTTGCTTTAAGGTCTAAAAACATTATCCAAGACATAAAAAAGAAAGATAAGTTCCATCATAAATACAAGAAAACGGCTTGTCCCCAATCAATGCAAAATTTTAAATTCTTAAGATCCAAAATTAAAAAAGATATCCAAACTTCCTATAAACACTACCTACAAAGAATAGAACTTGATATTAGGAGAGACCCTAAAAAATTCTGGAATTTCATTAAAAGCAAGAGGGAGACCTCCAACATTCCAAACGCAATGTCTTATGACAACGAAGAATTCACTGATCCTCTTGATATTTTAAACAATTTTGCTAAATTCTTTGAACAGTCATTTCTGAATAGTACTTCCGGTGCTTTAAGAAGTGATCAAACTATATTTAAACATATTATTAATGTCCACTACTTTTCTGAGGATGAGGTCATCAATGCCTTAAAGAAGATTAAACCGAAGTTTACTACAGGGCCGGATTCCGTTCCGGCATTTTTAATCCACGATTGCCGTTTTGTTTTGGTGAGACCGCTTCATGTTATATTTAATCTATGTCTTAAGTATCAGTCAATACCTCAGATATGGAGAACTTCTAAAGTATGTCCTGTATATAAAAAGGGTGATAGGTCAGAAGTATCTAACTACCGACCAATATCAATTATCTGTAATTTTTGTAAAGTGTTTGAGTTCCTACTTCACGAGTCTGTCTTTCCGTTCATCCGCGGGCAAATAACTCAGCAGCAACATGGATTCTTTAAGGGTAGATCCACGATAACCAACTTGCTTAATATGGCACAAAATCTTTCTGAGTCGTTGGATGAGGGTATACAAACTGATGTAATATATTTAGATTTTTCAAAAGCTTTCGATCGACTTGATCATGGTATTTTGATTTCAAAATTAGAAAAGTTTGGATTTTCACAGTCGTTGTTGGCACTTATTAAGTCATATCTCTCCAACCGCTGCCAGTATGTTTCCCTTCATGGACTCAGCTCTAATAAATATACCGCTGGCTCCGGTGTCCCCCAGGGATCGGTGCTTGGACCGTTACTTTTTATTCTTTTTATAAATGATATTGGTGATGATCTGGATGTTGACCATTTGATATACGCTGATGATATTAAACTATATAAAAGAATTAGAAACATCAATGATTGTATTGTTATTCAGCGGAATTTGGATCTAATTAATAATTGGTGTATTAAAAATAATTTAAAGCTTAACATTGAGAAGTGTAAAGTTGTTTCTTTTACAAATAAACTTTCTGTAATTAATTTTGATTATATTCTTGAAAATAAAATTATTTCTCGCTCTGACTCATTTTGCGACTTGGGTGTCGTTTTTGATTCAAAGCTTTCTTTTATACCCCATATAAATAAGATTATTAGTGAAGCCCTTCAGAGTTATGGATTTATTGTGCGCTGCACTAGCGATTTTAACAGCGTTGATGTCTTAACAAGCTTATACAATGCATATATAAGATCGAAACTAGAATATGCCGCAGTGATCTGGACACCTGAGTATAATGTTCACATTGATAATCTTGAAAGGGTGCAGCGAAAATTCTTAAAGTACCTTAGCTTTAGGGTTGACGGAATATATCCCATGCAGGGTTTTCCCCAGACTCTACTTCTTCAGAGATTTAAATATGAATCACTCAGGGATCGCCGTGATTACCACCTATTAATGGCTCTGTATAAATTACTAAACAATCAACTCGACTGTATTAGTATATTGGGTAAGCTTAATTTTAATGTGCCACGATTGAATTCACGACAAAATATGACTTTCTACCTGCCTAATCCAAAGACAAATATTTTAAAGTTTTCTCCTGTCTTTCAAATGTGTGAGAGATATAATAAGCGGTTTGATTTAGATTTTTTCAGTTCTTCGGTCAGTACAGTAAAGAGGTTAGTGCTGCATTAATACTTTAAACTGAGATTGTGCGGCTGGTATTATTTTTTGTCCAGTGACATGATTTTCTATGTTCAGTCTCTCTTTTTCTTTTTTTACTGTTAATTTTCTTATATTCGAATAATTAGTTTAGGTTTACGTATAGACTAGCTTACTTTTGTTAGTATTTTTAGCTTCACTTTTAGTATATTTATTTTTTGTGTAAACTTTTTCATGGTCCTGCCTTGTAGTTGGGTTATTTAACCTGTAGGGTAGGTAATGTAAATAAATAAATAAATAAATAAATAAAAATTATTGCTCTAATGTTACAATCAATTTCATGAAAAACTAGAAATACTTAAGTAATTGTATTTTGTTTAATTATAATTGTTAACAATATTTAATTGTATTTTTTAGTTAAGAAATACCATTAATAATATTAGCTTGTTATGTAAAAATATCCTATTGTAATAAAATTTGTTGCTCTAAATGCATTTTCTAATTTTTTGAATAAGTACTGAATAGTCGTAGATAAAGTATAGTATTTGAATCGCGTATGATGGCTATATTACACTCGGATTCTTAAAACCGGCTCGTGTTTTAAAATCTCTGGTAATATAGCCTACATTATACGCTCGTTAAATAATATACTATTATGTCACCGTCATTTATAAAATTATTTATTAATTAATTTGGCAAATAAATAGAATATTAAATTATATTAACAAGAGACAATATATGGGTTTAGTAAAATTGATAGTTCTACTATAGAAAAATAGAGATAATATATTTTTGATAGTGGGAATAATTAATTTATTTTCTATTTTTAATTAGGTGTATTTCAAATAATTAAAAAAAAAACATTAAAATGTGATTAAAGATGTAATTAAACTCTTATTTTCGCAAACAACTTTTATCAAATTGCCTGTTTTAAGACCTAACGAAATTAAAAAGAATTCACAAAGATGTATAAATTAAAACGAAATGAGCCTGTCTTCTTCACGTTAAAATCAACAGAAAAAAGATACAATGAAAACACTTTTTTAATTAAAATTAGAAGTGGAGCAAAGTTTTTAAGATTAAAGAAAATCAACAAACACGCGAATCTTTCTCTTGATTTACTTAAGTTTAAAAAATATAAATACTGAAAGAAATAAACTGGAGGCCAGGCGGCTTGTTATTCATTCGTTTTATTTATGTTTGTCCTGTGGCCTTTGGACTAGTTACCTGTATGTATGTATTTTTATGAGTTTAAAGAATTACCAAAAAATTCTAATTGTTCTGGTATTTTACTAATGCTTCATACCGTGCGAGCAAAAATTATTTGCATCAAAGAGGGCCTTGCATCTAAGGAAGTAAAATGCTTAGGCGTAGAGCTTAATACCGTGCAAGCAAAAAAATTTTGGATCAAAGAGAGCCTTGCATCTAAGGACGTAATGCTAAGCCGTAGAGCTTAATACCTGTTGGGTGTCATTATCTATGTACCTACCTGAATTAACAATCAATCAGTTATTCCGTCATCTTTGACAGTCGTTACAAGTAATTTGATTCATCGCTAATTTTTCCAATTTCTTGAACAATTCACACAATGGGCTTTACGGAACAGCACAAAACACTCATGGTTGAAGCGTATTTTCGAAACGGGGTTAGAGTAAATGGTGAGCGGCAATACAATCCGGGTTTGTACATGGACGATTTTCACGAACATTTTCCTAATGTTGCTTTTATTGCTGGGGATTTTTATCATTGCCTGAAAAGAACCGTGGCTGTGTTTAGGGAAACAGGTTCTATACAACACAAAAAAGGAACAGCTAAATTTATTTCCTTATAAAGTGCAAGTATTCCAAGAAATACAAGCCGCAGATTTTGAAACATGCAGGAATTACTCTGTGGTAATGTAATGTAATGTGGTAACATTTCTCCAGAGATGCTGGTCAACACTTTCGAAAATATAAAGAGACGTGTGAATTTATGCCTGGAGTATGACGGTGGCCAATTTCAGCAACTTATGTATTATTGTGTACCCAAAGCATTTTTTTTCTGCTGTTTTTCAGTTTTTGACCTTATCTTTTTAGACACACTTTCTTTGGTTTTTTCTCCTACTTCAATTTTTCTGATAGCACCAATTTCTCTTCGATATCTCGTCGGTTTTTGGTATCAGTCAATGTTTATAACACAATCACAGTTCACTTAACATCATAATACCGAAGTGCATAAAAACTAGGAATCAGAAATATTAAATACCCACAATCAAAAAAATTAAGTTGTTTCGAAAGTGTTCCTTTAACAACTTTGCTAAGCAGTTGCTTTGCTGTTTAATACAGAAGCAAATGGAAAGTAAGTATACCGAGGGGTAAATACCTGACTAAAATGTGTACACCAAAAATCCAGTTTTGTGATAGAAATCCACAGAAATCCACAGAAATCCACGGAAATCCACAGAAATCCAGAGACATCCACTGAAATCTACGGACATCCACAGAAATCCAGAGACATCCACTGAAATCTACGGACATCCACGGAAATCCATAGAAATCTTTGGAAATTCCCGAACATCCGTGAAAATTTATAAATTTGTATAAATTGATGAGAGCATGTGCATTTAATTCGATAGAAAGATAACAATTTGAAGTAAGAAAGTTTTCAGCGATTTTAGGAGATGAATGATCTACTATCCATTTGCGCCAAATACGTAAGAAAATACACAAAACCATAATTTGTAAAGCCGTTCTTTTACATCTACGGCAGCGTCCAAAAAAAATGCTAGAGAAAATTGCATTATCTTAAGATATGCTTGTGTACCTTCACTTCCAGAAATACTCTCTAGTAATTAAATTACTGGTTCAGAACACATCTTTTCAGCAGATTTAAAGCTCATTTTATCTTCCGCTTTTAAATCTGAGACTGTTAACGAATGTTTATCTTTGGAGAAATCAGCAATTACCTGCTCCAAATGTTCAAGCATCACAGTAAATGATCCTGTTAAAGTTACCTTAGAATTAAGAAATCTTGTACGAAGTTTTGTCCCGATATGTACAGTATCCTGTACATAGGAGACATCAGAAAAATCAATATTGTTGTATCCTGCTTGATACCAGTCCCACTTACATTTTTTGGTATTAGGTAGTCTGTCAGGGAGCCAAAGCTTGTTGACGCATTATTTATAACAGACGAGTGTCACGGTCACTGGAAAAACCTACTAAGATTATACCCCGACTTTTCAGGTTTTCTTTGATGTAGTTCCATCTTTTTGTGTCATTGTTTGAATTGAACTTATTATCTGTTCCGGAAACAGCCAGATAATATGATGGTGCATTGAGCCATTACTACATAGGCGTAATTCGATTTAGAAGTTGTCAAAATGTAATCTTGAATTACTTTCGCAGATAGGGCAAGAAACGCGCCTGTTTGAGGTAAATCATCTACTAATGGTAAAGTAAATACTAAATCCAACCAACTCGCATTTATGTATCGAATTACCGAATTGATATCGCAGTATAAATCGAGGGAATTCTAATATTAAAAATTAAAATTGTATTTTGCGAATTTCTTTTTAGGGTCTCAAGCACTTTTAAAATTTTGCTTTAATTGAGATCGGCAACAACATATTTTCTACTTAAGTCGAGTTTAAAGTTTTAGGAACAAAACAAAGCTGAAGAAACAGCCGTACTTACTTCACACACACTTTAATTTATAATAGTGTAAGATCACACACACTTCAGCACTTGCTATTTTAGTTTGTATACAAACAGAACTGTAAAGAACTAAATATGCAACTCGGACAGTGAATTGGGCACAGATTAAAGCGAAGCGCAGTAATGCCAAGTATACTAAATAAAATTTTTCAAGTTTATCGAGCATAGAAATAAACTGTACGCCCCCAAAACGTTAATTTAATTACAGGAACATCTTGATTTCTAAGTGACAGTTGTTTTTGTTCTCTTGAATAGCTCACAGAAAAATGCTCGAAAAAATGCCTAAAACATACGCTTCCTAAATGTAAAAAAATGTCTAAAATTAATAAGAATTTCGTCAATCTGGCATCACTGGCAAAGCGTTAATATCCGTCAAAAGAAGCGCGGTTGCCACGTCGACATAAATTAAATTCATCGAAATCCATTGAAATCCACGGACATCCATAGAAATCTATGGACATCCATGGACATCCATAGAAATCCACGGAAATCCGTGGACATCCATAGAAATCCAAGGACATACATAGAAATCCACGGAAATCCACAGGGTTGTACACCAGAAATCCACAGGTGTTTACCCCTCGAAGTATACCTAATGGCAAATAATGCAAGAAATCCACAGAGAAAACGTAACAACAAAAAAAGCGCACAGCCGGTTTTGGAGTTTATTTATATGAGGTCATTAAAGAAGATAAACTTAATAACAACAGGGTTGTGCACATGCCCATCCCTGTTGGGCTCCAAGAGGTGTGATCAGCGAGCTGTGCGTACAAACCTATTTTTTCACTCATAAAACTTAACTTTTGTTTGCGCACGAGATAAGCAGCTGTACGAATAAGGTAGGTATCTGTTTATGGTTTGAACAAGGCGCGAAATTTGAAACAAAGAATAAGTACCATCGTAACTTTTCAAGGTTCGTTTACATTACTTGGTAAGTAAATCTTAAAATATAATAAGTGACTTGTGATACCTTTTATAATTGTATTATTATTTTTTCTTATTTAACATAAATTGCACTACTGTTATACCTTATATTTTTTATTAGGCGACCGCCCCACACCCCGCAAATAAATCCTGGTCTCCTGGGTGCGCCTTCGATACTGATCCTAAGTATCCTAACTTATCTTTTGTACTAAATCATTATTTTCTGCCGTGCATCTCGATTGCTGCTGTGGGTAACCGGTTCTTACTAGGTATTTAATATTTGCTCATCTCTCTTCATTCGAGCTTTGTTTTTAGATTAGGCAAAATTTTACTTCGCTGTGCGATAAAACGTAAAACTTATATACACTTATTTAGTTCTAGGCAGACGTCAGCCATGAATTTATTTTTACCGTTGTTATTATTGTGTTTAAAAGGAATAATACAAACTGAAGGTAAGGTTTTACTAATTTTTTTTCTAGTTTCGATCAGGAACACGATATAAAATAGGACGAAACTCGTTAATCTTTCAAAAGTACCATAATAATAACAATACATTTTAATCACCATGACGTGATGTAAAAAATCTGGACGTGATGCATAAGGTAATTTTTTGGGATCAGGGTCTTAAACGCAACACAGCCGATAGCTACTAAATATCAACATGAAATCACATTGTAGACCAGTATTCAGTGGCGGCTGGTGAGGGAGGACTCTGGGACTCTGTCCCCTCAAGAATTCTAGTAAGAATCGTGTTTTTTTAATTTCATACATAAATATATAAGTACTAGTTAGCTACTATAAGGCTTACGCTTTATTTTAATAACTTTAAATAAATTAAATCGTTTCACCTAAACAAATCCATTTAATATTAGCTCCACCGCTTAACTTACGAAACTAACTCCAACCAACACTTTCTCGATGGAGCGGACGTTTACGCGAACGTCCTTTTGTCGCAGAAGCAGGCAGACAAGCAGCAGCAGCAGATATCCGCGGTTGGGAGAGGTAAGAGAAGTGGTTCTGGGGACTCTATTTCGCGATTGTTGATTGTTTACTTACATGGTAATTGTTCTGCATCGGCAATTGACAGTGTTATGTTAGGTTAGTGTTGTTTTTCTTTTGGAAAATGAGGAAATGTGCAACCATTTTCGTGACGCACTTTGTTTTTTCTTCCTGCGGCCCTACGCCCTCCCTGGCTCGAAACTCACGAGCCGCCACTGCCAGTATTCATTTATTAGGTGATTACGCGAAAGTGGCAAATTTATGGCCCCGCGCATGTAAACAAAGCTATACCGGATTAGGCATGCGCACTGTAACATTATTATTTGACGAATGGGAGAATGGACAGGTCCGGGCTTTAAAATTTAAGTTCTTCCCCAAGAAATTGTAAAAGTTGACCTTTTTTATTTTTACGCTAAAATTTACCCCAAATTCTTGCCAAAAATTTGAATTTCTTCTCAATTTTTGAGCAAGTTGGGAAAAAAGGTAGAGATTTATGGCATTTTTAGTAGTTGCCAACCTATCAGATTTTTGGGATAGAAAATTGTTTTTAAGATTTTGTTTCTAAAATTTGTTGAAAATTGATTCGTCGTCGTGTTTTGAGTTCGAAAAGTCAATTAACCTAGTCTTATAAAGTCAAATATAAAAACAAAACAAAGCCAGCAAAATAATCAATCTTCGCTGTTATCGCGTACCTAACCTCAAGTCAAATATTAGTTGGTGTATAACTTGTAATGATTTTTACCATTGGGCAAAAACTTGGGTATGTGTAACACATTTTCAAGCACAATTTCTTGTTCAAGAATTTGAAAACGTTTTTGCTCACGAACTTCACCAGTTGAATACTTTCAGCATTGGATTAATATAAACATACCTATAGGTATTTACTTTTTTCTTTTATATAATACTAGCTATACCCAGCGCGCGTTGCACCGCCCATAATAATAAGGCGGGTTCACCATCGCGTAAACAAACATTTTATATTAATATTTATTAGTACCCGGCATGCGTTGCGCCACTTTTTTTATGCCGAAACCTTCCTCGGCCTGCACACAACAACTCACCAAATTTTCATCGTAATCGGATAAATGGTATAGGAACGCATGCGTTACATAGAGACAAACGTTCGTTTTTATATATACAGGGTGGCCTTTTAGTGTGGCAAAGTACAATAGCTCCTTTACTATTTCAAATACATTAAAAATATTAATACAAAAGTTGAAGGGCAGTAAGTGACTTATAACGTAAAATTATTTTTAACTCTATAGGGTGGCTCAAAAAAGCGGAACAATAAAAAATGTACTTTTTTTAAATGGAACACCCTGTATATTTTTTCATTTTTAAATTCCACATAAAATTATAATTATTTTTTATTAAATACATTATTAGTCTATACTTTATAGTTTCCGAGATATTGACTCTTGAAAAGTGACATTTTTGAACTTTGACAGCTTCTAACTTTCTAACAGTACGTCTTAGAGCAAAACGGCTTACATGTCCCTATCTTCAATTTTTATTATCTTCCCAAAAAAATCAACTTCCGGTTAAACCGGATGTTACTCGAAAGCAGGAAATATAGTTGTTCCGGTTTAACTGGAAGTTGATTTTTTTGGGAAGATAATAAAAATTGAAGATAGGGACATGTAAGCCGTTTTGCTCTAAGACGTAGTGTTAGAAAGTTAGAAGCTGTCAAAGTTCAAAAATGTCACTTTTCAAGAGTCAATATCTCGGAAACTATAAAGTATAGACTAATAATGTATTTGATAAAAAATAATTGCAATTTTATGTGAAATTTAAAAATGTAAAAATATACAGGGTGTTCCATTTGAAAAAAGTACATTTTTTCTTGTTCCGCTTTTTTGAGCCACCCTATAGAGTTAAAAATAATTTTACGTTATAAGTCACTTACTGCCCTTCAACTTTTGTATTAATATTTTTAATGTATTTGAAATAGTAACGGAGCTATTGTACTTTGCCACACTAAAGGGCCACCCTGTATAGAAAAGTAGGTATAGAGAAAAGTGTCTTTTAAATTTTTGAAGCAATATATTGCCCGAAAAATAGGCGTACCTAATAATTAGATTGCACGGCGGCAAATAAAATGTACCAAAACATGCATCGGGATAATCTGTCTTGGTGTGTGTTTCTCTTTATTTTCATACCTGGTTTAAATTGATCATAATAAAATAAAGTTATATATCAAGATACGTCACTACTCCAAACTAACCAAAAATACAAAATACCCGGTATTTTAGCACTATTTGGGCATAATAAAATCATACAACGGTTTTTACTAGTCATTGTTTATATTCCAATCTGAGTATCCAAGTCACTAAAAGCACCAACACAATTCACCAAACTACACAAAAACTAGAAATCCGTAAATATTAAACACACACAATCCACGATAATAGCAAAGAAATGACAAGTAATCGACAGAGAAAACTTAAAATACAACAACAAAAATGGCGCTGAGCCGGTTCTGGAGTGTATTTTGAGCATATCGCTAAAGAAGGACAGGCCAATAACAAGAGGTTTGTTCGCATGCCCAATGCTACTGGAAGGGAAGGCATCTGACCGGTAAGCCGTGCGCTCGGACGTATTTTTTCACCCATGAAATGTTTGCGCTCGAGATAAGCAATACTATACGTATCCAAGGGTAAATGTCTATGCCCAATACTTATAATTTCCACCAGTCCGTGTATAGTTTATAGAAGGTCTTATGTTATCATAAAATTTTTATTTTTATTCTATGGCATAGAATTATTAGGATGAATAATAATAATAATAAATAACTCTATTGCGAACAATATTTAATCGTATATTTATTTGTGATAGATTCGAGCAAATACCTTTAACAAACAATTAAAGATCGTGTTTTACTAAAGATCGTAATATTTATATTATATTATTTCTTTTGTTGTCGAAGTCCAACTGGAGTCGAACATCGCCGTTTAAAATTCTCAAATCAGTAACATGCATAGAAAAACACGACCAAAAGAAACCATCCAATGAAAACATTGTACCGCTCATAATTTTGTACGACGTACAAATCTGTAACGAGTTACGCCAAACGTTGCCTGTGATAAACATTTAGCAAACATGAATATCCGTCTAAAGTCACGCCACTTCTCGGTGTTTATATTCGCGGCCTCGGCATCGCTTTCGCCCCGTTAGATGGAATGTCTAGGTTTACTTAGTTTATGGTAACAAGTAACGCCCTCTCGCGTTTTAAAGCAATATCTACCTAATTATCCTTCAATTAAAGAAATCATGTATCCATTAAGGTATCTATGATAATATACAGTACCCAATAGCCATAGTCACCTAAAGGAGACTATAAATCCTCGCCGAGCGCAACCAACGCGCAACGTTATAGTTTCAATTAAATAATTTAATGGGTATTACCTAGTCTCGAAATAGTAATTTGTTCATTTGTAATTACATTTCTACCACTAAAAAAAATTCACATATAAAGTTTGTTCAATGACCGCTGACTGTTAAGTCATATTCTCCATATTTGTGGCGGTAAATTAATTCAGTCAGTTTGACTTATCGGTGGAAAATGATATGATTTTTCTAAGCATTAATCGACATAAAGACGAGTGCACGTGAACAAGCAAAATACAAGCGCGTCTTTTCAAATTTTTTATACTGTTAATGAAGTCAGAAATAAGTAGGTTATTTAGGGTAAAAGGTATCATCGTATAATATATTTTGTTTTTGCAAATCAGTATGAAATTTTTAATTAATTTAAATTTACCGAAAAAGAAATAAAACTCATTTATAAAATTTAAAATGGAATCATAATATACAGGGTGTTTCAGAATAAGATGCTGATCCTTAGCGGTGTGAATCCTTAGGTGATTTTAAGAAGAAAATTTCATATTAATATATATCCTTAACCTATCAACTTTCGAACTACAGGGCGTTAAAGTTTTAAGAAAAAAATCGTTTTTCTATTATAACTTTAAAAACTTTCTAGCTATTTTTCAAGTGCATCAATTTATAAATTTTGTTTCAAATATTTTCATTTTATTTATAAAATCATAAAGGAAAAAATATAATAAAATATGACAACAAAACAAAATACAGTTTTTTAATAATTAAAATAAATCATCTCCGCAAGGATCATCATCATCAGATTCGTCCAAGTTAATAATAAGGGGAAGAGTATCTGAAGCATCGATACATCTTTCCCGTGCGTGTTACATACTTTTTTCACTGTTCCATTTTCTGTGGCTTCATTCCACATACCCAAAACTACGTCATTTGTTACAGGATGCATTGAACTTATTTTCGCATCGTAATAGCGCTTACATTCCGACTAAACCATTTCTATAGGATTAAAGTGGTAATGTTCATGTTGCAATGCTAGTTCGTCTAACCTATTAAAATAAAATTAAAATAATTAAGAAATAAAATTAATGTCGCTTTCCAGATTACTAGTAACGTTTGAGAGGATATGCTTCATCACTATTATCCAGATCTGATCCTTCATTGCAAATGGTGAAACCGGAATTTGTCTTTGTTCTAATTATGCAATAAGTAATCTTTTTGACCAACTTGTATTTGGAATTTTTTCAATTAGCCCAGAATGATAGGTGGCGTTATCCATGATAATAAGCGATGGTTCTTCCAAGTTTAATAATAATATTCCTTCAAACCATTTCTCAAAGTTTTTACTATTCATCGAATTATGATAATCACCAGATTTCAGGCCAGACTTGAATATCAAACTTGCATTATTCACAAATCCATTTTCTGAACCAGTCTGTAGAATAATATATCGTACACACTCTGACGTTTTTTTTACTATATGAAGAGTATCATTTTGCCAACTTTACCTAAAAAGCCCCTTTACTGTATATCCAGGTTTCATCTAGAAAAATAGATTTTAAGGGAAATTAGGAGTGTCGTTATTCTTAAATTCTCTTAAAAATTCTACTCGTTTTTGGGGTATATGGGGTTGCTCTATTAAAAAACACTTGTTTGATTGAGTAAATTTACGCCGTTTAGATTTAATTTTTTTTAAATAGTCCGCTAGTGAACCAGTGGATTTTTCAACACCATAAATGATTTTAAGGTTTCGTTGTATTGAGCGAATGGTAACGTATTCACCTGCTCTAGTCATCCCATAAATATGCTCTCTTCTGGTATGTTTATGAATTTCGTGAAGTTCTCGACCACGAGATGACAAAATAGCTACTTTATTGCGCTTCTTAAAATCTACATCCGTCTCTATTCTCTTTGCCTTAATTCGTTGGATTATTGAATACGAACTCCCAAAGCATCAGAAACTCTCTAAAACAATACTTATAAAAACATTGCCATATATTTTTCCTATTTATTATTTATATTTTCACAACTTCTGTTGTATTATACCGTGCGAGCAAAAATTATTTGCATCAAAGAGGGTCTTGCATCTAAGAACGTAATGCTTAGCCGTAGAGATTAATACCTGTTGGGTGTCAGTAACTACCTGAATTAACAAACAATCAGTTATTCCGTCATCTTTAACAGTCGTTACAAGTAATTTGATTCATCGATAATTTTTCCAGTTTCTTGAACAATTCAGACAATCGGCTTTACGAAACAGCACAACGTTGCTCTTATTGCTGGGGATTTTTATCATTGCCTAAAAAGAACCGTGCATGTTTAGGGAAACAGGTTCTATACAAAGGAGCAGGAAGACCATCTGTAAGAACAGAAGAACTTGTTGCGAACGTTCGTGAAATAATGCAAAATACGCCAACAAATTGTATAAAACGCCTGTCCCAAGAAGTGGGAAGATCTTATGGAACATGCAGGACTATTCTTAAGAAGCAGCTAAATTTATTTCCTTATAAAGTGCACGTATTCCAAGAATGTGGTAACATTTCTCCAGAGATGCTGGTCAACACTTTCGAAATTATGAAGAGACGTGTGAATTTATGCTTGGAGCATGGCGATGGCCAATTTCAGCAATTTATATAATTATTTTTCTTTCTCTATATTCTTACTTTGTTAATGTTGTAAACAAAAATAAATTTGTATTTGTCCTCTTACCTATTTTATTACTCATTAGTTTGGCATATTATGTCAAAATATGACTTTGACAAAATTTTAACCTAGATTTGGTTAGATATATCGTCCCCATATCATTGTGATCTAAACCAAGCCCTACGTTTTTTAATCCAAGTCCACTTTGATGCAAATAATTTTTGCACGCACGGTCTCTACTTACCTCGTAAACTGCATTAAAGTGTAAAAGAGTCTTTCCGGCATCACTCTTTGAAAATAATCAAATAGTTTTAAAATTAATGCTTGTTCTTTTTCACGATACCGTGACTGTTTTGAAATAACGTTGATTAAAAATGTCACTGTCAAAAATGACAATAACCTTTTTTGGACTGGTAAAAATATACGACATTCATTTTATTGACGCAAATTTACGATCTCACCTAGTTCAGGCATGTTAGAAACATAAGCACTAGTCGTGACGTAACGGTCAGCGGTCATTGAACATACTTTAATGCCGTCTATGTATTTTTTTAACAAAATATTTTTTCTGGGTTTTTAATTAACCACGTTAAGGCACTTACTACTGGAAAGTTTATAGAAGAAAAGTCCCATTGGATGCATATTCACCCGGACTAGATTCAAGTCAACAAAAAGTTTACATTGGTCAAGGAGTAGTAGTAGATGAGGTGCCTGGACTATTTCCGACTACTATTTATATAGACAAAGATGTTTATATTCCAATGGTTGGGCCCAGATTGACAAACCGCTATACTCAGGTATGTAAACAATAAAGGCCGGGCCACACTTGTCATACACTACTCCGATTCGACTCCGGTCCGATTTTTCTCCAAAGAACGGGTCTGTGCGGGATCGGAAGGGGTGACCACACATGTCCTACATGCTTCCGAGTCCTTTCCGATTTCCAGCTCCGGCTCGATACATTCGCCACTCTCGCCAGTCTCGATTCAATTAAAATCGCGAAAGGTTCTGTGCGCAAAATTTTAGCAACTGCGATTTAGCCATGGTGGCACTTTGTTTAGAAGAGGAAGATAAAGAAAACCGGAGATATTTCATGGAGAAGAGAGGAAAACGCAGATTTTTGGGTACATTCTGCTTGAAAAAGAAGATCCGTAGAAGGAGAGTATTCTACACTTTTACCTCATCTGTTGGATGACGAGACAAAATTTTACCAATATTTTAGAATGTCGATGGCGGCGTTTAACCTGTTGGAACTTAAACTCGAAGAAACTTTATCTAAGCAAGACACAAACTGCAAAAACTCAAAAATATTATTACAAGTTCCAACCGGCCCTCGTACAGCCGTTAAAACGAATAGACTGCACGATCGGAACACGATCGGATGCATGATCGGAGTCGTGTAGGAGTGGGATCGGACACGTGTCGGGAAGGTGTGAACTACGCTGTTCAAACTCTAGTATCATTTCCCTCTCAGGCACTCGTCCAACTGTATGATCGTAGTCGGATCGGGAGGGTGCATGATAGGTGTGTCCCGACATTTAATCGTATACACTAATTTTCACCTTGTGCCGACAAATCAAATTCACGGCGCCAAATTTAAATTGTTATTTTATCATCAAAGATTTACATTTTGGAAAATTTGTCTTGTTTGCCTAGGGCCAATTTAAATTTAAGCAAAACTATGTACTAAATAAAGGCTATTATGTATTTAAAGAAAAAAAGTTTAATAATCTTGTTTAAATTTAAATTTGCCCTAGGCAAACAAGGCAAATAGCCCAGAGG
Source organism: Polydrusus pterygomalis (assembly GCA_963969555.1). Classification (NCBI taxonomy): domain Eukaryota; kingdom Metazoa; phylum Arthropoda; class Insecta; order Coleoptera; family Curculionidae; genus Polydrusus; species Polydrusus pterygomalis. The sequence goes on from OZ018375.1 coordinate 75,272,313, forward strand.
CGCCTTAAAATTCTTGAAGAATTTTTTTTTGCTATAAAATTGGTTTATGAGAAAACTAAATTTTAAAATGCAGTTAGTCAGTTAGATTCAAAATAAGTATGTTAAATAAACTGACACAAAAGAGTAAAAAAACGTGACGATAAGTTGAATTTCCAAAAAAATGAAAAAAAAAATTACATATAAATTTTCAAACAAAACTATGTACTAAATAAAGGCTATTATGTATTTAAAGAAAAAAAGTTTAATAATCTTGTTTAAATTTAAATTTGCCCTAGGCAAACAAGGCAAATAGCCCAGAGGCGCCTTAAAATTCTTGAAGAATTTTTTTTTGCTATAAAATTGGTTTATGAGATAACTAAATTTTAAAATGCAGTTAGTCAGTTAGATTCAAAATAAGTATTTTAAATAAACTGACACAAAAGAGTAAAAAAACGTGACGATAAGTTGAATTTCTAAAAAAATGAAAAAAAAAATTACATATAAATTTTTAAACAAAAATTTGGCTAAAGACCCAAAATATGAGGATGTTAAGTGACAATAATGAAAAGACCAGTAATGTCAAAGATACTACTGAATGTATGTCAAACGAGACAGAACATATCCTTTCAACTAAAAATTAAATAAAGATATACAGTCCACTTTAAAGAAGGAGTTTCATTTCGTAAGGCCAAAACATTGGTCAATACGATCCGGATAATAATTGGCGCGTTACGGGGTTTATATAGTGCTGGAAATCGGAAGACAATTTAGGAAAAATTGGACGTTCCACGACGGGTTTCCGGACCTCTAACGGTAAGAGAATAATTCATTTGATAAAGGGTATTGTTCGGTCTGCACTAACAGGATGTCTGAGGAATCACAATTAAAGACCAAAAAGAGCACGCTTAAAAATAAATTAATAAAATTTAACAAGTTTTTAGTAAAATGTGATAGAGAAAATTTAACTGATGAAATTGTAGTACAAATTGAATGTAGGTTAGAAGCAGTAGGACCTATTTTGGGTCAGTTTAATGATTTAGTACTACAATTATTAAATTTAAAAAACATTAAAAAAGAGACAATCCTCGCAGAGGAGGAAGATTTTGAGGATCAATATTTTAAAGCGATAAGTTGGGCAAGGTTATTGTGTAAATTATTTAACAATGCTGATGCTGAAACACGATCCGCAGCTGGAGCGAATGCAAGCCATAACAATGTAGGCTTTAATGGGTCGCAATCGAATGTAAGGTTACCACCCATAACGGTACCGACATTTAACGGAAAATATTGTTCTTGGTTGGAATTTAAGGATGTTTTTATTAGCTTGGTTGATAAGAATGAGTCGTTAAGTAATATTCAAAAGTTTTACTATTTAAAATCATCATTAGACAAGAATGTGCTAGAAGTTATTAAATCAATAGAAGTATCAGCTGCTAACTATACTGTAGCTTGGCAATTTTTGGTCGAGAGATTTGAAAACAAAGCCTTAATGATTTATAATCACATTCAGGGAATCTTTGAGAATCCAAATTTGACTGGCGAGTCACATTTTGGCTTAAGAAGTTTGTTCGATTCAATTACGAGTCATCTTAGATCACTAAAAAGTTTGGGCGAAATTACCGAATCATGGGACAGACTTATTATTTATATTATAGCAAATAAATTTGATTCAGTAACGCGTCGTGATTAGGAAAATTATACTTATCAGGCTGAATTGCCAGATTTAAAAGATATGAGCAAATTTCTTAAAAATAAATGTGACATATTAGAAAAGTTAGAAATAACTAGCCAAGATAGACCAACAATGCAAAGGCCTAAAAGGCCAGGTACTCACGGTTTTCCTGCAATAAATAAAAATGTAAAATATAAATGTTACTTTTGTGATAACGAACATTCGATTTTTAAGTGTGAATTGTTTTTGGGATTGTCAGTGGAGAAAAGGATCGAAGCGGTAAAAAATAAAAAATTATGTTTGAATTGCTTGCGACCTACGCACCCCTCTTGGAAGTGTAAGTTAAATAAATGTTCTAAATGTCATAAACCTCACAATATTTTGCTCCACTCCGAGATTGTACAACATCATAACTCGCAGCAGCAAAATAGTGTTGCTGCGGATACGTCCCTTTCCAGCAAGACAGCTGTCAGAAACCAAACGCCACCAGCTAACGATTCTAGCATAGCAACGCCGACGTTCGCGAATGAAAGCGCTGTTACCTCTAGTTGCGAGATATCCCATATTTTACTGTCTACAGTTATTGTTCAAATAATTAATGATAATAAAGTAGTCAGATGTCGGGCACTTTTAGACAGTGGATCTCAAAGTAATTTTATATCAGAATCGTTGTGTCATAAATTAAACTTAAAGGTCGAAAAAATAAATCATGCAGTTAAGGGAATAGGACAAATGCTGTCAAATATAAGCAGACAAGCAAAGGTTAAAATAGGTTCGTGTATTAATGAACATTTTAAAAGAGATATTAATTGTCTGGTGTTAAATAAAATAACAGACAAATTACCTAGTTTTGCTTTCAATAAAAACCAATTAAATATACCAGTAAATTTGAAGCTTGCGGATCCTGAATTTAATATACCAAAGGAGATTGATATTTTATTAGGATCGGAAATATTTTGGTCAGTAATTAATCAAGGCCAAAGATCACTTGGACCTAACTTACCTGTACTTCAGAATACAGTTTTTGGCTGGGTAGTAGCAGGTAATATGCCAATAAGTTCTTATATTAATAATAAATCAAATAATTATTTTAGTACGTCTATAGAAGACAATTTTGTTGATAATCAGATCCTCAAATTTTTTGAATTAGAGGAGGTTTGTAATAAAAAACCTATTTTTTCTGAAGCTGAAAAATATTGTGAAAAATACTTTGAAAATACCACGACAAAAAATAAAGATGGTAGGTACATACGTGGTCAGTATTCCTCTTAAAGATTCTGTCACAAATTTGGGTAATTCTAGAGAGAACGCATTGCAAAGATTTTATTCATTAGAAAGGAAACTTAATAATAATCCTAGTTTAAAGCTCGATTACGTGAATTTTATGAATGAATATATTATATTGAATCACATGTCTGAAAATATTGATAATAATGATAATAAAGAAGGTTACTATTTACCTCACCACGCAGTGATGAAACATACAAGTTTAACGACCAAGTGTCGTATAGTATTTGACGCTTCATGTAAAACTACGTCTGGGTTATCTTTAAATGATGTACAGTTTGTAGGACCGACATTACAGCAAGATATCTTTGAAATTTTGGTTAGATTCAGAACTTATAAATTTTTAATGACCGGAGATATCAGTAAAATGTATCGGCAGGTGTTAATTAATGATAACGATCAAAAATATCAAAAAATATTTTGGAGATCAAATCCAGACGATGAACTTAAATGTTATAAGTTAAACACCATTACATATGGGACTGCGTCCGCACCATATTTAGCTGTCAAATGTTTATTCGATCTCGCAAAACAAAATGAAAATAATAAAATAATCAGTAACGTAATTAAACGCGACTTTTATATGGACGACTTATTAACGGGATCTAATTCAGAAGATGAAATATTATATATTCAAAGAAATGTTTCAAATATTTTAGCTCAGTCAGGATTCGAGCTACGAAAGTGGTTGTGCAATAACAAAAATATTTTAGACAAGTTTGTCGTAAATAATAATTTAGAAGTCAGTACCATAAATATTGGTGAAAATGAAGCAAATAAAACACTTGGCATATTTTGGGAACCATGGGGCGATTCGATAAATTATAAAATAAATTTAGAAAATTTGTCATTAAAAACAATTTCCAAAAGAACAATTTTATCAGTTATCTCTCAGATATTTGATCCCTTGTCTTTGTTAGGCCCCATAATTATTATAGTCAAGCTATTAATACAAGAGCTGTGGAGAAATAGGTTAGAATGGGACGATGAATTACCAGAAGGTTTATTAAAGATTTGGAAGGATTTTCAAAGTAATATGATTTTAATAAATTGTGTAAAAATACCTAGGCATGCTGTATGTTCTCAGTACATTTCCATTGAGTTACACGGTTTTAGCGACGCTTCAACGCGAGCATACGGGGCGTGCATTTATTTGCGTTGCTCTCTGTCATCTAATAAATATATTTGTAATTTGTTATGTGCAAAAAGTCGTGTAGCTCCTTTAAAACATGTCACGTTGCCTAGGCTTGAACTGTGTGCCGCAGAACTATTGGCAAACTTGGTAAAAAAGGTAACACAGTGTTTAGAAATAACATTTAACAAATTTTATTACTGGTCCGATTCGACTATTACTTTATGTTGGATTCGTGGCGAGTCATCCACATGGAAAACCTTTGTCGCGAATAGAGTGAGTGAAATCCAATCACTGACAAATAAAAATGATTGGAATCATGTGACTTCATGTGAAAATCCTGCGGACTTGTTATCACGCGGTACCACAACAAAAATTCTTATTGACAGTGATTTATGGTGGCACGGTCCTCAGTTCTTTTAAAAGAAGAATCTTATTGGGATGGGTTAGATTTTTACCATTCCTTCTGAAATCCCTGACCAAAAAACTGTATCTTGTACTAATTTTGAATCGTGTAGTTTGTTAGATAACTTATCACGACAAGCTTCGTCTTTTTTGGAAATTTTACATATCTTAGCTTATGCTGGTAGATTTATTTATAATCTAAAAAATAAAAACTATGAAGAGAATAAAAAATTGACTGGTGCATTATTACCAGAAGAAATCGAACGGGCACAAAGGATACTAATTAAAAATGCACAAACTAAAGTTTTTGCCCACGAATATCATAATTTGAAGGCTGGAAACCGTATTCCAGTTAAAAGCAAAATATTAAGTTTAAATCCATTTTTAAAAGATGAACTTATTTGTGTAGGAGGGCGTTTAAAAAATGCAAATCAATTAGATGAGAAAAAATATCCTGTAATTTTACCAAACGGCCATCCTTTAACAAATTTTATTTTAGAATCTGAACATAAAAGACTTTTGCATTGTGGAGCGCAAGCATTATTATATTCGATTAGAGAGCGATATTGGCCGATCTCTGGTCGTAGTGCATGTCGACAAGTAGTTAAAAAATGTATAACATGTTTTAAGGCAAACCCCAAAGGTAATAATTATTTAATGGGAAATCTTCCTGAAGTTCGAGTAAATACCTTTGGTGTTTTTGAAAATGTCGGTACTGATTATGGTGGTCCATTTTATATTAAAAATAAAAAGGGTCGCGGTGCAACTCTTTCTAAAGGTTATATTTGATTATTTATATGTATGAGCACTAAAGCAGTGCATCTTGAACTTGCATCCGAGCTAACCACGGAGTGTTTTTTAGCTGCTTTTAGTCGATTTATAAGTAGACGCGGTATTCCAGAAAATGTATATTCAGACAATGGCCTAAATTATGTAGGTGCAAATAACGAACTTTGTCAAATTTATAACTTTTTAAAAGAAAATAATGATTATATAGGTAATAAACTAGCTGATAATGAAATAACATGGCATTTTATTCCTGCCAACTCACCAACTTTCGGAGGTTTATGGGAGGCAGGAATAAAGAGTACTAAATATCATTTAAAGCGAGTTCTTGGAGTAAGGTCTTTAACTTTTGAGGAATTCGGCACTCTGTTGGTGCAGATCGAGGGTATCTTAAATTCTCGGCCGTTATGTCCGCTAACTGAAGATTCAGAAGACTGCTCCGCTCTAACTCCAGCTCATTTCCTAATTGGCCGCACTATGACCGTATTACCCCAGTACGATCTCACGGAATTGGCAGAAAACAGACTGTCCAAATGGCAACATATCCAGGCAATGGTACAACACTTTTGGACTAGATGGCAGAAGGAATACCTGGGAGAGTTGCAGACCAGAACCAAATGGCGAAAAGGCTCCATGGATAGTGTTAAAGTCGGGTCATTAGTTTTAATAAAAGACGATAATGCTCCTGTATTGTCCTGGCATTTGGGACATGTAACTGAACTGCATGAAGGAAGTGATAGCATTGTAGGAGTAGTAACAATTAAAGTGCGTTCTGGTACGACGAAAAGAGCTCTCAATAGAATCTGTGTGCTACCTGTAGACATTGATGATTAATAATGAGCGAAGTTTTGTTTACTTTTAGAATTGTGTTCTTTTGAGTATGTTTTGCACTATTGTTAGCAAAACTACTTTGGAATTACCTACTTACCTGTTGAATTCTAGACTTTTGAAAGTTCTCGGTGCGTCCTTTCAAGGCGGGCGGTATGTTAAGTGACAATAATGAAAAGACCAGTAATGTCAAAGATACTACTGAATGTATGTCAAACGAGACAGAACATATCCTTTCAACTAAAAATTAAATAAAGATATACAGTCCACTTTAAAGAAGGAGTTTCATTTCGTAAGGCCAAAACAGAGGAGAATCAATATTTTCTTATAATTTTTTTTTGTATCTCTAAAAAAATGACACTTACGCGAGTTTGAAACTTCTAAATGATATCTGCCAGGTGTAACGCACTTCACAAGTCAAAAGTTTTAAGTCTTTGTTTTGTTTTGGGTTTTGCAGAACCTAATGTCAAAAACAGATTTGAAAAAGAAACGCATAAAAAACTTTTCCATGTGGAGCAGACTTTTCCGCGGACACATAATATATAAAATTTAGGAAATATTGTATATTATTATGCAGTTATACTTTTTAATAAATACTTATTTATACCTATAGGCTTGTGTCTCATTGAGATTTTTCAATTTTAAGTACTCTTAGTTTTTCAAGTAATGTAGAATGTATTCTTTCTACGAGGCTGTTAGAGGAAGAATTACCGGTAGTTATATAATGGATTTTTTTACCAAATAATTGGCATAATTCTTTATGAAGGTAATCCTGGAATTCGCTATTAAATGTAAGTCGTCGCCAGCCTTTAAACCCTATGGCATAATATCTAATGACAATGACAAGTTTTGTAGTTGTGTAGAGGTAAATATAAGTCGAACCTGCCTCAAAAATTCAAGACTGATACAAAATGCACAACCTTGATAAACAAAATCTTTATAGATAGAATTTACGATTCAAACTAAAAACAACACAAAGAAAATGTTGCTATATTTACGATATTTAGTTTGTAGCAATAGTAAAAAAATACTCACAACTTAAACTAAATGACTGTAGCTTTTAGGAGCGTCAATGTTTTAAATAAAAATAGCTTAATTTCGTAACACAGCACAGGAAAGAAAACCTAAGAATATTGTGCTTGATAGATGGATATTTAGCTGATTTTAAATAAAAGTAACAAAATATTAATCAAAAGCAAAAGGTCAGTCGCATCGCTTGCCCTAACTAGGGTTTCCAGCCCGGGATCCCGGATCTCGAAAATCCCGGGATCACGGAAGATTTTTGTCCGAAATCCCGGGATTGAAGTATAGCAATATTTTAAAAGATCAAATTTTTATTTTTATTTATTTATTCCAGTTAAAATCCCAAAAACATTTGTTTATGAAGGTTTCTCTATTATCCAATTACAATCTGCTCTCGATAGTTCTCGTTTAACATGATGTATTTAGTTGTTCTTTCTTGTCGTTTTATTTGAAAATGATGAGGATGAGGACAGAGATAATGAAACAGATGGCATGGAAATTATGAATGAAGTAAAACCAAAGAACCAAATTCAAATGACAACAAATCACGATATTTATATATTATTTATGAATAGCCTCGTTGATATGTTGTAACGGTTCGTTTTGCTGAAAGATTGTATTCAGAAGAGTTTAATTGACCTAGTAAAGACTTTCAACAAGCGCTGACAAATCGTATAAATGAACGTCGAACTATAATGTCGGGGGTTATTTCATACCTTCAAAATCCTAGCACCCATTATGGAAGCAATTTATTCAAACACCCAAATTCTGAAGCCATAGCTTAGTTTGTCAAAAATATATCAGAACATTTAAAAAAATATATTACTTCAGATTTGGAATCCGACGATGAAGATAATATTCCTCTGTCTAAAATAAGAGAAAAGTCGACTGTAATTTTAACTTTAAAGCAAAAACTTCAAGAAGTCATTGGCTCTGTTACCACTAGAACTAAACCTAATTGGCGGCAAATATTGGACAATCCAAAAGTTCATCTTAAAAGTCTTAACGTAATCAAAAAAGAAATGTCCCTTTTTGAAAATGGAAGATTAAGAGGTTTATATTTGCGAAAGTGTTACGAATATTTACTGATAGTACCACATAGAAGTATGGAAGCTAAAAGAACAATTTCTTCAGCTGTCACAGTTGCAACCAAACTTAGATCGCGCTTAAAGTGACTCAACTTTAGACACGTTGGTGTTTTTAAGAGCATATTTTATTTTTACTAAGCAAATCGTAAATGTTTAACAATTTTTTTGTTTGCGCTGTTTAATAAAAAGTTTTTTCCTTTGTTTTACGTATGTACGCATAACTTAATTTTTTATTTAGAAAAAGTAAATCTATAAAAAGGATTTTTATTTTTAAGTCTTTTAATAAAAAGTTTTTTGCTATATGTCTACATTTTTATTATTTCTGTTGCTACTTGCTAGTCTTAGATTTTTATATTAAATATTATTTATTATTAGGGTTGATCCCGGGATTTGAATTGTAATCTCAAAACGGGATCCCGATCCCGAAAATTGGAAACCCTAGCCTTAACCCTTAATTTAATTTCTTTTAGATTTTATGTAGCGCTAATCCCGAAAATTTTGAATGGATACCGACCAACTATACAAATTTACATCTTGTAAATACTAACAATGAGATTATACCTGGAGGCCTGGAAATCGACAACGGACTTCTTGGTATTGGTCGGGTCAGAATCCAAGGAGAAACTCTTATAGGAAAAGTTATGTCCGAATTTATTGGAGGAGCGTTCATGTGGTTTATTCATAACGGAAAGGAAAAAAAGGCAACATCCTATGAACTATTAACATACAGAAACTACCCGCAGCCAAAGGGAAATGAGACGTATCCCTACTTAATTTAACTTGGAATAATAAATTGGAATTTTGATACCTAATCTGTTGTTTAAAATTTGTAGCCATCTAATATTAATGGATAATTTCTGGTAATATCAATGTCAACTCTAATTACGACCAAATCCATAAGTTAATAGTTGCATCAGTGGCATACCCAGGATTTTGGTTGTAGGGGTACTAGTGAAAAGGGGGTTGTTTTAGGGGGAAATTTGGTTTAACTTATTTTTTTAATGACATGACATTTTGAAGTAAGTGGAGTTTAGTTACCAATACTACAAGAATGAATTATTGCACTGCTGGTAATAAAGTATACCTGAGTTAAAATATTTTTAGAATATTACGCTTTAGTCATTTCGGCACAAAATATATGTCATATAACACAATAGATAATTTGGAAAATAATTGAAAAAGCCGTAAAATGACATTTAAGTAAAAAAATTATTCCAATTTTCAGAAAAAATTATAAACGAAAAAAAAATGGTTTAAATAAATAATTTCAATAATAATTTAATTTTGCTTTCTATTAAATAATTAGAAAAAAGCATGTTATGAGAAATATTGTAAAAACTTAACCTACCATATCGCTGTACTTCAATGTAAAATGGAATGAAAAATTATTGTTTAACTAAAGGGTTCTTTTTTTGTAAATTGTATAGGAAATTAAAATAACTTCACTGTCATTTTCTGGCTTTTACATTAAATTTTTTTTATTATCTAACATGTAGTTTGTAACATATTTTGTGAACAAATAGTTACATAGCCAGATTTTATAATAATATCAAAAAAGGCATTGATGTTATATATACTTGTAGAAATATTGTATAATATACATATGTATTATTTTGTAACCCTTACTATGATAATCATTTTACTTCAAACTATATATAAAGTGAAAACATAAAGGTTGGAACAAATCATTTAAAATTTAGGTGTTTTTTATGACAAAAAGCTCAGGCCTGTAATTTTTTTCATTATTGTCGGGCTTTTTTTGAAGGTTATGCCATATATACAAGTATAATTTTTCCAAACTCAGTTTGAGGACATAAAAACAGCGGTTAACGGGCTCAAAGAGAACCAGGGTTGTCAGATCTTTCTTCTTCAATTCTTTAAGTTTTTTTATTAAAAATGTTTCTTTTATATCAGTATTCAATTATTGTTTGTCAGTAACTCTCTTTGAAAGCTAGTTTGCAAATATACTTTAAACCGAGGAGTTTTAAAAGTGACAGAAAAAAATAACAAGCCATTCATTGTTATAATAATACATTCTTTAGTCCTTAAGAAACAATATAACTGAAATCAAAATAAAAAGTGTTTTCAGTGTTAAAAACTAACTAATTAACAAACCCTCGTTTCACCTATGCTTATATATTGTATTTACAAATCCGAAAATTTGGAAGAATTGGCAAGCGCCAATAATTTATCTCCGATGCCGCCGTACCAGGCGCCAATGGCGTGGTTTCAGCCAGTCTGTGAATAAAACTACACAAACATAATTGCAAATTTATATGTCCTAGACAAGAAAGGCGGAATATTTTTGCGAAAGAGGTTTTTTAGCGAATTAATTCTTTCTACCTGCTAACATATAATTAAGCCATGATACAAAGAAAGAAAGATATGATCGATCCTATTCCCAATTCGGTCCGGTCCGCGCAATGACGTCATGTGGTGCTAACGAGATTTAAAATTACATAGGATTAGCCGTTAGAAATAGAAATTTTACTGCATATTTTGCAATTTTTGATTTGGAAGATTTCAGTGCATATTATTTTAAGTACTTTAAGGATAGAGGTTCATAAATCAGAACGTATTTCATGATGTTCTTGGGTTAAATGTTAAAATTTAGCATATATTTGGTTTCAATGAAAATAATTTTCTGCTTATGCTGACATACATTTTATCTTTTAAATGATTACAATTACTTATTTATTTTTACAAAATCATAAAAAAATAACCTATATTTTTTGGCCCTTCCACCTTAAGCAATAAATTGTTTGAAAAAAAATAGGTACAAATGTGCAGTCTTAAACATTTTTAGAACAGTTTCGAGCCTTAAATGGCCAAAATCAATTAATTTGCTTATTAAGACTTTTTTTATGCAGTAGGTAACGATAATATTTTTGGAGATGTCTGTTTATAAATTTATATTGTTAACATTGGACCAGGGGCGAACTGGAATCATTTGGCCCCGGTGGCTACATGGCCTCTATGGCCCCAACCCTCATTAAGAACATTTTTTGAAAAAAAAATGTTGTTTAAATGTTTGGACCAATTGGCCCCCAAAGGCCTTCTGGCCCCGGTGGCGATGGCCACCCGGCCACCCGCTCCAGTCCGCCACTGCATTTGACTATAATTTGATCAAAGATAAGGATGTAAAAAACTCATTTAGACATTTAAAAAAATATACTAGGACTGGTAATTATCATAATAGTATAAGAGGTACATTAACAATTATTAAAAAATAAGGCACACATATAACAGTTTATTATTTTAAATCAATTTCGTCAAATTAAACTTTTTTTATCTACGAGGAAGAGAACACTTTTTTTAAGCTAAAATTTGAAATATTAAACATTGATTTGTATCATAAATATGTATAGGTATACTTTTGCAGATAATTATAAGAAGTAAAAGCTGTCATATTGTCACTTATGCATAACGCCACTGCACAACGCATATTAGCAACTAATTGTCACTAACAAACAACAATAATAATCCAAAAAAACACTAAAAACCTCTTTCTGTATAACAAATAATAACAATAGTACATAAAACCAAACGTAGGTTATACGAAGCCCGCCAGAAAATTATCACCACATGACGTAAGCGGCTGTCGATTTGGCTCCGCCCACATGCGCAATGTCATATCTCTTCTTTCTTTGTATCATGTAATTAAGCCATCATCACTGTCCCGACAGTTTGTAAAGTGAATTGGACAGTGTAGTAGGTGGTTTAATTTGCTGTAATTTACGTATTTAATTTTGCTTTGTAACTGTGAAGAAAGGTAAGGTTATTTTTTACTTACTATATTTTATTATCAGCAATTGCTGTTTGGCGGCCATTTGAATTTGCTGATCAAGGTGATGTGCCAGTGGAGTCGGCTCTCGAAAGCGAAACAAGTCCGGAATTGAGAAACAAGGATTTACATGTTCCATGTCAACGTATCATTTTAAATATGTAGGCCTGTTTAAAAAATAAAATCCCGAAAAGACTGATAATGCATTAGATCATTCTATAAAGCGAAAACGAATAAATCAAAAATTCAAGAAGGTTGACAACGTTGCCAAGGATTTTATTTGACGAACTAAACTGATCGAAAAAAGTTAAGGATATTGTGAATTCTCTGAGAAAAAAATTGTATAACGTACATTTACTTCCATCTCTTCCAGAAATGAAACACATTTGTTTAACTGAAAAAATGTTTTATTTACAATTTACAGGCAACTTTTTTCTAATAATGTAACAAGACAGATAATTGTCAAAAAGAAAAAAATTATTAATAGCGTGTAATTCCACCTCTATTTGCTATTACTGCTTCAACTGGACGAAGCATACTTAAAATTAAATGATCCAAGTCATTTTGATCTAAGGTATCCCATAAATGTGGAAGAACTTGCCTCAGTGACCTTACGTCCTGAACAGGAGGTTGAGGGGAAATTAGTGCCCTTTTGAGCATGTCCCAAACATGTTCTATGCAGTTTAAATCTGGAGAGAGTGGGGGTAATGGCAAATGATTAATTTCATTGAATGTTAGCCGTTCTTGTACTATTCTGGCTCTGTGCGGGCGAGCGTTATCATCGAGAAATCTGAAATTGGGCTCAAAATTCCAACTATAATTATCCACTATGTTGTCAATGATGTCGTGGGCATAAATTTCACCTCTCATGGCACCTTCACAACGATACAACTCCGTTCGACCTCCGTTGAAAATTCCACCCCAGACCGGCATTACACCTCCACCTCCAAATGGATGCACTTCTTGAACATATCGGTCATTAACTCTTAAATTTCTTGGTCTCCAGACACGAACTATAAGCCTGTCAGTTTAAAGACAAAAGCGGCTTTCATCGCTAAACATCACAGTACTCCACTCATCATTCCAGTTTGCTCTTTCATTAGACCAAAGCAAACGTTGAGCTCTATGGACTGCGGTCAATGGATGGCGTCTTATAGGCCTATAGCAATTTAAACCTGCTGCATTTAATCGATTTAACACCGTCCGAGGGGTAATACGAATTCTGCTTGCAGCGAAAAGGTCCTGGCTGAGCAACGTGCAGTTTCTTGTAGGATCCATCCTAGCTCCTCTCACTAATAGTCGATCTTCCCTAGCATTTGTCGATCTTGGTCTACCGTCCCTATGCCTGTCCATGACAGATCCAGTCTCATTAAATCGGTTATTAAGTCGCAAAATTACACTTTGAGAGACATTATACCGATCAGCAACATCGATCTGTCGCGCACCTTCAAGAAGCAACCCAATGGCTTGATTTGCTTCCTCTACCGTTAAATGACGTTTATTTATATTGTCGATGACAGAATAACAACAATATCGCAAACTGCGCTTAGCAACACACAAACAAAACTAAACTTTACAAAAATAAAATCTACATTTTGGGTGATAATGCTTTTTATCTGTTTGGGTACAATTTTATATGTTTTCAAACAACTTTTTTTTAAAGGAAAACGACATAGGTATTAATACCTATACCACATTTTTTCTAGAAAATTTTCTTCACAGCGAAAACACAATATCCTTAACTTTTTTCGATCAGTTTATTTACAATTTTTACAAAGATAATATAGTGCCAACTTTAGAGCTAGTTCGTGATAAATTAGGAGGTTACCCTGATTATAATTACCAATCTTTAGAAACACTGCGAGGTGTTTTATTGAGTTGTGGCTCTAAACACAAAACATTAGACAATCGAATGGTTATAATGGAATCTCGGCGTATTGTGGAACTATACGACAGGAGTATTCGCGCAAAATAAAAGAGGGAATCAGATAAAAAATATAATTTATTTAGACGAAACATGGTTTGATACGCATGATGTTGTGAAGTATGGTTGGGTAGACAGTTCAAAAAATTTTACTTTAAATACACCGTGTTCGAGGGGAAAACGTGTTGATATTCTTGTCGGCAAAAAATATTACTCAATCTTCCGCCGATTATTATGAAGATATGACCGTGGATTTGTTTGAAAAATGGTTTGCTGAACAGCTTTTACCCAACATTCCTCCGAATTCAGTAATTGGTATGGACAATGCGTCATATTGTCACGAAGGGTAGTTTTTTACGCTTCCCAGCGGACGACGCCTGAGTTCCCCCCGCTCTATGACGCCAATGGCTAGGCGAGGGTGAGGAACCCGGTACGACGGCCGCTGTGGAGTGGCATCGCGGTTCACGATCAGCTATCTGGCAGCCAAGCAGGCACGTCGCCCAACAATTTCCTGAGCCGCCAACTTTACGCGGCGACACTTTCCCCCAACACCGGCGTAGAAGCTATAAGTAATAATTGAAAGGTAAGACTGGGTATTTTATGTATTTGATTGTTTCCATAGTTAAATTGTTGTTTAATAAATAGTTAATTAAGTATGATGACCGCCTTTTAATCAAGGAACCCGGTGCCCTCGTGACAATTTGGTGGAGGCGCTGACTTAATTATTGGCTTGGATCATTTTTGTTTTCGAGCAATGCTAATTTAAAAGTTTTTAATTCTGATCTATGCAAGCTTCATTGTTTTCTCTACAAAATATTTAAATTTATTGGGAATTAAAAGTATAAAAATTAATCGTTTCATATTGGTATGCAGAAAGATAAGAGTTCAAGGTGACACAAAAAAGTGTTTTTTAGATTTTTTATTTTAAGCTGATCATTCGCATTGATTTTTTTTTTTTGATGAATTCCTGGTGCGAAGCAATCTGTTCTCTGGTATTTTTGCGGAAATTTATTGATTTTATTTTACAATTTTGCTGAAAGTATTAATGTTTTATGATGAATATGGTTGCTAGTACGAGTTGTTTTTTCCGATTTGATTTAATTTTGAAAAATTATTCTTAATGTGGAACTGTAGATGCATTTTAGGGCAGAATATTTATAAAATTTTATGAAATATTTAGTTGTTGAAATTGAATTTTTGCATATTTTTGGTGTAATTAAGCCCGTACCTTCTATTTTTTTTTGGGTTGTACAGGTATAATATTTTTTTTAAATTGCATAAATGAAATTTTTGGTGAAAAATTACTACAAAATTTTCCTGGTTTGGTTTAAGTCAATTTTATATTTTTTTTTAATCGTAATATTTTTTTTAATTAACATACGGGTAGTCAAAATGTGCATTTTTCTCGTTAAATGGATAAATTAAGGGTTTTAAGAAGTCACGCAAAAAAGACCGATAATAAAAAGAGATAGCAATTCAGGTGCAACCTGCTTCGAGTCAAAACCGTGCTTTTTCGACCCCAAATAAAACCAACGCTAGGCGATCTTTAGTTTTTAACAACTCATGCGAATTTTTGGAATCAACAATTAAACCAAATAGTGGTAATAGTCCTACAGGAAGCACAGCTTCACAGAACGAGGAAATTTCAAAAAATTCACTTAATAAAAATTCAGAAAACCCAAGTAAACCAAAAATGACGGAGTTTAATGCGACAATTGGTAATTTGTTAAACCCAAACAGGAAATCCATTGCGCCACAGTTCATCTGACAACGCTATTTTAATCCGGATTGCGACGATTTACAAAATTATGAACAGACAGCCATTTTAAATAATTGGGACGAAAATTATAAACTTTGTTATTTATCGCAATATTTGTTGGGCCAAGCGCAAACGTGGCTACAAATTTATTCGGTTCGGAATCCAACTGCCGATTGGAAAACGACAGTAGAGGCGTTAAAAGCAGAATTTTCTTTTTCATCATACGTATCCGAAGCAAAATTAAAATTGCGGTACAGGAGACAACAACCGGGCGAAAATGTTATGGTTTATCTACAAAAAATCTTAAAACTTTGCGACCTAGTGGACCCAAAAATGAGTGACGAAATACGAAGAGAGAATTTTGAACAGGGCCTTCTTCCAACATATGCATACCAGCTTAAGGTAATACAGCCAAAAAAATTCGAAGAGGCGCAAAACTTGATAAAACGATAAATGACGCAGAAAACGAAATAAGCCAGGCAGCAAAGGTTTTTGTGCAGCAATCCATAACGCAGAGCAGCCCAAAAGAAGACGAACCGAAGCAGCAGAAAAAAACCAGGCTTAATGGAAGAAATTACGCAAGTTATCAAGTACGAAATTGGGAAAATAATGGAAAGAAGACCTTACAGAGAAAGCAACACGCAAGCGCGCACAGTGACAAGCCGTCCAGTATGTTTTCAATGTGGAAAACCAGGCCATAAAGCAAGAGTTTGCTACAAAAATCCGCAAAACCAAGACAGAACCCGCTACAATGGACAAAGAAACCGGGGTTTTCAACGAACATGGTCGTCAAACCCGCAACAGAACGGCAGTCAACAAAATTCGGAAAACTCCAACGGGCGGTATTAACACAAATAAGTATTGCCCCAAAATACCCTAGCCGGAAGTTTGAACGACGAAATTATTGAAATTATAGTGGATTCAGTGGATCAGTAAAAATTATTGTAGATAGTAAATTTGTAAATAGGGAAAAAATAAAGTTTTGCGACAATATGCGTTTTATTAAAGTAGCAAACAGCTCATTTATAAGAATTTTGGGAATTACAGAAATAAATGTGTGTTTTAATGATTTTACCTTTTCCTTGGAAGCATTGGTGTTGGAAAACCTACCAAAACCATTGTTATTAGGTTTAGAATTTTTGAAAGCCCATGAAGCAACAATTAACCTTAAAACGAATAGTTTAACCCTGATAACCCAAAATAATGAGATTATAGAGTTACCAATGAACCAAAAAGTTGGTATTAGTACGGAAGAAACGACAATTAATAGTGTGGATAGTATTGTAAATAGTAATAGTAGCATAGGCAGTTTTATGGAAGAATTCAGCGAATTTAATATCGAGTTAGAAAACGAAACGGAAAATTGTAAAATTACGTTGTGTAATGACATTTTAATTAAAAAATACTTAGTAAAGTGCGAAATTAATTTAAAAAATCATAGTGACGATTAATAAACTATGTTCCAAATTATGACTTTTTTCTAAAAAACGGACTTGAAATTAATAAAATTTATAGTGAAAATTCGACTTTTTATGCAGAACTAAAAAACTATAGAAATACTAAAAAACTTTTTGCTGGAACGTGTATCGCGCATAATTTAAAAAGTAGACATTTAATTAAGGTGGGAGTATCAACATGCTTGCCAACCTATAACCTATTTCGCGTAGATTTATTTATGTTTTCTAGCTTTTATACAAAATTTAACGAAAATCAGTATCGACTTGATATTCTATAGGTAATAATTGACATATTTAATAAATATCAAGGAATTTCATAACTTATTTTAGGAGAATTGTATAGCGAAAAATATCGGGTAAGATTTTTTTTAACATTATTATGTCATTGTCACTCATTGTTCTTTCACTAAACAAGTCTCCCAAAATTAGCAATGAAATAAACTGATATTTTTGTAATATATCAGATACTACCTAAATAATTTACCGACGATATTGATTTTCTTTAAATGTTAGTTATTAAAATAATAAACTCAAAAAATCAACGCGAAATAGTTTATAGGTTGGCAATAGATTGAATGACATTGAGAATTCAACCTTAATGATAGTGACATTGAACATTTTGAAACTTTAATGACTTTAGAAAACAATAACCCGGATAAAACGTACAATGTAAATAAAAATTTAAGCGAAAATTACTTTCAAAGAGTAAGCAGTTTGGTATATGATTTTGAAGATATTTTTGCTTGGAGTATGAAGGAACTTGGTGAAACATCGTATAGATACAACAGACGACGTTCCAGTAGTTTCCAGGCCATACAGGGTGTCACACAAAGAAAGAAAAATAATTAACGACCAAGTAGAAGAAATGTTAACAAACGAAATTATACGAAAATTTTGAAATCCTTATTCCAGCCCAGTAGTACTAGTAGGTACCTAAGAAAGGTGGAGCCATGAGATTTTGCGTAAACTACAAAAAATTAAACACAAAAACTGTCAAAAATGTGTACCCGGTACCAGTCATAGATGACATTTTGACATATTTGGGAGAAGCACAATATTTTTCTACATTGGACATGTTTTCTGGGTACTGGCAAGTGGAAATTGAAGAAAAAGATAAGTATAAAACAGCCTTCGTCACAACAGATGGATTATTTGTGTTCAATCGACTGAGTTTCAGAATATCGACAGCACCAGGTTCTTTTCAACAATTAGCAGATGCAATTTTGGGTGATTTAAAATAAAATGGAGCTATGACGTACCTAGACGACATTTTGGTATATGGAAAAGATTTGGAAGAACACAATAAAAACCTTAAAAAAGTACTGTTAAAACTAAAAGCTACATGCCTTAAACTAAAACCATCTAAGTGCCAATTTGCTTTTAAACAAATAACAGTGCTAGGTCACACTATCAGTGATCAAGGTATTTTGCCAGATTCTTCTTAATTGGAAGCCGTGGAAAAATTTGCAACACCTATAAACAAAAAATCACTCCAAAGTTTCCTTGGCCTTGCAAATTAGTACAGAAAATTTGTAGAAAAATTCAGTGTGATTGCTAGACCGTTGTATAATCTACTCAAGAAAGGAAACCCGTTTTTATGGAAATCGAAGCAAGAAAATACGTTCTAGATAATTAAACAAAAGCTAATTTTACCACCAGTTTTGACACACCACCTGCCAGAAGCCGAAAAAGAACTTCACGTCGATGCATCAGACTATGGAATCTCAGCGATACTTCTACAAAAAGTACAAGATAAAGTGCACCCAATTTGTTACATTTTCAGAACGCTGACTAAAGCAGAACGAAATTATGGAGTTAGAAGGTCGCGCTATAGTTTGGAGTTTGACGTATCTTAGAAGCTACATTTGGGGTCAACATATAATTATTTTTTCAGATCACCAACCACTATGTTATTTGCAAAGTATAAAAAATGTCACAGGAAGATTAGCTAGATGGAGTTGCAAACTGCAAGAATTTGACTATGAAATAATTCATAAGACAGGCAAATGTACCTAACCAAGACGCAGACTGTCTGTCTAGGCAACCATGTTTTGAAGCTACAAGCACAGACGAAGATAGCGCCAATGAAATACCTACTTTTTTGCTACCGTTAGTGGACATTACAGAATTTCAAGAAGAAGGTCCAGTGGTTTGCCGACTTGTTACAGGCTGTCCAAAACCCAAATTATGGTAATTCACATCTTCAACGCCGTGCTAAGAACTTAAAGACCATAGACGGAGTGTTGTACAAGAAATCAGTGGTACTACACGAACCGGACAAATTAGTAATTCCACAGGGACTAAACGCTCAACTGATAAACCAACTACATTGTGAGCCTTTATCAGGACACCTAGGATTCGCAAGAACGTACGACAGAGTGAACAAACGATATTATTGGGACAAAATACATATAGACATCAAAAAGTTCATTAGGGGATGTCCAGACTGTCAAATTAGAAAAGGTCCGAATAACGAAAAGCCAATAAAAATAGACGATTTGCAACCCTTTGAAATGATAGGAATCGACATATTAGGACCACTAACAAAAACAAAAGAGAAAAACAATAATATAGTAGTTTGTACAGATTATGTAACACGATTTGCGATAACGAAAGCCATGCCGAGTGCAAAAGCCGAAGAAATAGTAGCATTTTTAGTGGACTATGTAATAAGTATACACGGTGTGCCAAGAAAAATATTGAGCGACAGAGGTCAGGTCTTCAGATCAGAGATGGTGAGACAAATGGTACAGAACTTGGGAGCAGAAAACATATACACAACTTCGTGTCATTCGCAAACAAATGGTTTAACAGATCGTTTCAATCGAACGCTAGCAGACATGCTTAGTATATATGTATCAACAGCGCAGGACGACTGGGACAAGTACTTACCGCTAGTTACGTTTGCATATAATACTAGTAAACAAGACACCATTTTATTTAGTTTTTGGAAGAAATCCTAACCTCATTCCTGACGCAATGTTTTTAAAATCGACAACTTTGGTACTACCAAATCAAGATATAGCAGCACACAGTGAGCAAGCAAAAAGACATATTGCACAGAAAGAGATAAAAGACAAAACCAGATATGATGATAAACACAAGGAGGTGACGTAGGAAACTGGAGATAAAGTCAAATTGAGGGTGTATTTAAGAAAAAAAGGAAAAAGTGACAAGTTACAATATAAATATCATGGTCCATTTGTTATAGTAAGAAAAGTATCACCCGTCAATTACGTAATACAGAGAGAAGAAGGAGCATGAGCAAAACAAGAAACAGTGCAGCAGAACCATATAATTTTTCTAATTAATTAGAACAATGTATTATAGTAATTTTAAGTTTTTTTTTAGTATACCACTATGAAAATGCAGTAGGTAGTAAATAAAGTTTTTTTTTGTTATTTTCCCCCAATAATTAAAGAGATATAAGGTAGTCAAGGTAAAAAGAATAAAAATTAAATGTGTGATGTTTCGAAAGGTAGAAAAATATTAGGGATCGTGAGCAGATGCACGAGGCTCTGAAGCAGTTGGGTTTTGGCTAGAGCGCATGTCTGATCAACATGTTACGTATGGTCAATTTCAACTGTTGTATCGCGTCTTATATGTAATATTCATTTGGAAGTAATGAAAAAAAATTTCCTGGCAAGGGAAGGGGGAAAAACAAGAGGAAATAATGAAGTGAAATTTCAAAGTAAAAGTTTAAAGTGGTAAAGAGCGCAATGTTCGGGGGAAATGGTTCGGCCATGATGAAGCGGTGGCTAAAATTGCCAAATGTATAGGGGGCAACTGACTTTTCTTTTTTAATGTAAATAATGTGTTGTCCTAAGTGTTTGTCTTGTATTGGTAAAGTGTTTAATTCTTTGTTATTTGTCTTTTCATGTACCTAAAATGCCAACTAAGGGCAAGGACGAATCCACCCCAGCCAGACAGCAGGCGACCGGAGACGAGAGGACCCCCATGGACAGCCATCCACCACAGATTCCAGGATCTGTCACCCTCGCCACACCTGAGCCTGACTGAGGGCCAACAAGACATCGGCATAACGGGACAGAGAAGGAAGGGACACGACGACAGGACAAATGAAGACAACACACGGACGAGGACAAAGACAATGGAAAGAAGAGAGAAGAAAGAAAACTAATTTCTTTTATTTTTTTTGATTGAAATGATTTTTTGGTATGGTTAAACCCAGTATGTTTTATTGTAAATTTTTGTAAATATGATTTTATTCTTGTACAAAAACCCGGTGGGTTATTGTTTCCGTAGGGGGGGGGGGGGAGTGTCACGAAGGGTAGGTTTTTACGCTTCCCCTGGGTTCCCCCCGCTCTATGACGCCAATGGCTAGACGAGAGTGGGGAACCCGGTACGACGGCCGCTGTGGAGCGGCATCGCGGTTCATGATCAGCTATCTCGCAGCCAAGCGGGCACGTCGCCCAACAATTTCCTGAGCCGCCAACTTTACGCGGCGACACTTTCCTCCAACACCGGAGTAGAAGCTATAAGTAATAATTAAAAGGTAAGACTGGGTATTTTATGTATTTGATTGTTTCCATAGTTAAATTGTTGTTTAATAAATAGTTAATTAAGTATGATGACCGCCTTTTAATCAAGGAACCCGGTGCCCTCGTGAATATTAAATAAAATACCTAACATGAGCACTAAGAAAGAAGATATTCTAAAGTTTATGAGAAAGAAAAATATGGATATTCCTGAAAGGATTCCAGTCAAAAAGGAATTAATTAAAATCATCAAAAGGAGGAACTTTAAAAATGAATACGTAATGATACTCTTTTCACTAGGCGCGGCCATACTCTTTTGCGATTACCCCCATATTATTGTATCTTTAACCCTATCGAAGTGGCTTGGGGTATCATAAAAAAAGTTTACGAAAAAATAATCAGTCACCAACATTAAGCGCAGCTGTCCTTGATAATATTTGGCAGGTAATTAGCGACATGAGTAGCGATATATGGAAAAACTGCGAAGCTCATGTTATAAAAGTAAAAAAGTAATATCCTCTTTTATCGCCTATAGCGCCAATAGTGATCCAATCTGGAAACGATTCTACTTCTGAATATTCTGTGGAATCCAGCAATTAAATTCACACAAGATCTTAGCAAGGAGTCGTTAAACCAGACGCTGTCCTATCTAGTTTAAGTAGTTTAAGTAGTTACTAAACAAAGAAAGCCTATAAAAAGCCTACAAAAAAATATACCTACCACACAAGAACTTACCACACACAAGACTGCACCAATACACACACCTACTCTAACACAAGTAAGTTCTTAGCTAGTAACAATCTACACCCTACAAAGCTTACTTCTGCCCAGACCAGCGCTGTTGGTTCTCTCCCAGGAACAGTGGGGTCCCCATTGCGGAAATGCGTGGGCACACAACAATCTCAGCTGGGCACAAGCAACAGAACATCGCGAACACAAACACCAACACAGTAAGCAACAGCTTGCTACTGCTCAGACAATCTGAGCACAAACATCGCGCAAACACCAACACAAACACTAACACAGTAAGCTTATTACTTAGCTAAAGTAGTTAGACGACAAAGCCAGCTTAAGTACACCGAGTACCCAAAGCGTTGGCAAGTAAAGGGGCCCACTCACACTCCGGAAATCCTCAGAGGAAAAACTGCACAGGCCTGGCCTTAAGGATTACCGGAGCGTGTGTGGAGCCGGGTGTATTCAGGCCAATATTAGTAAAATCCTCAAGGAAAAACTGTGCAGTTTTTACTCTGAGGATTTCCGGAGTGTGAGTGGGCACCTTAAGACGCAAATACCGAAATACCGAACCGAGTGGTCTGAAGGTTTATACGCCAATGACGCGGGAACCGCAGGAACACGGTAAGTTTAGTCGATAGACGGCCCTCCCACAGGAGGTTAAATCCGACACTCCTCTGTTAGTATCACTACAGGGGGTCAGTCTTTTGAAGATTTTCATCGAAAAAAAAAAGCAATTAACTTGTCACTGCATTTTGAATCAATAATGTTTGTTTAAAACGTGTTACGTATTAAAGTAACTTTATTTATAACTAGCGACCCGCCCCGGCTTCGCACGCGGGTCTTAAATGTGTTTATTTACGACATCACATTAGAAACCTCTAAATTTATCAGTGTTTTTCAACAATATTATGCATGTATTATACATATAAACCTTTCTCTTGAATCACTCTATCTATTAAAAAAAACCGCTTTAAATCCGTTTCGTAATTTTAAAGATTTAAACATACAGAGGGACGGACAGACAGCGCACAGCGATTTTGTTTTATACTATGTAGTGATATTATTATCATATTAAAAATTAAAACAATACCCTACGCATTTTAATTATTTGTTTGGGACGCCTATGGTTAGGAGTTTCATACTTTTTTATGTCATTAAATTGACCTGAGAAACAACTTATTTTTTTTATTTGGATATTCTTTTTTTATTTTCTTTTTTAATTCTGCATAAAATTTTAAACATATTTCATTAATCATTATCATGTCCTATACCTAAATTTAACTGTTTGCGAGAAAATTATCGAAATTACTTTTGCGGGGTACTTTAACTTAAGACAGAATGATTCAAAGCAGGATTTAATAATTTCTGTTAGTATGACTTAACCTAAGGTTTTATTTACGGTAATGTTTATGATTTAGGAGATAATAAAAAACTTATCTTTCAACAATCCAAATATCGATTTTCTCGCAAATAGTTGCATTTAGATATAGAACATATTTATGGCATATTTCTAGTCAGTGGCGGCTCTTCCATAAGGTCATTTGGTCAATGACCTTCCTCATATATTCTTTTCTTATGTAACCTAATTTTTAATAAGTTCAAATTGAGTTCAAAATTCATCCTATCAACAAAAGTTCGTTTGATTAGGTATTATTACTATTACCTCTAAAATATCCCTCGTATTAAACAAGAATTTCATGATCACAACCACGCTCTGCCAAGTAAACTACACGTAACGGTACTAATTGTACGTCCCTACAGTATATTTAGTCCAAGCGAGCCTTGACCAGCTCTTTGTTTCCTTTACCAGACAAATTTTAATGAGCAAGCGTGCAAGAGAGAAATAAACGCATGCTACTACTGAAATGAAAGACAATGAAAAAGAATCTGCTGGGACTAGAAGCTAAATAACATGTCAATGACATTCCGACGAACGTTCCCATTTTGCAGAAACGCGTGGGAAGAAGACCGGGGACAATTTTTAGTTTATTTCCTACATAATTTATTGTCCACAGCGATTTTTGCAGTAAGGAGGATTCTATAATGTATATTCAAATATTCATTGCTAGTTTGTAGTTTTTTACATTTAATTTTTAATTATCGAATTTAGGTACGGGTGCTGGCCGGGCTTGATAATTTGTAGTTTTTTTTATATACAGTACTTAGAGTGTTATGTTTAACAATTGCTTGTGTAAAATGTCGGTTAAGCAAAATATCAAAGGCTTAAAAAACAGTAATAACAAAAATAAGAAAATATACTAAATTTTTATATTTTTCTTATTAGGTAACAAAAAATTTTAATACGCCAAAAAATACTTTTATGGGCGTGACACCTAAAAAAAAATTTGGGCCATTGGCCTGCGGCGCTTTTCGAATTTGCTTAGAGTACTAAATAATCCCCCATTTAAAATAACCACAAGCCGCCACTGTTTGTGCTGTCGTGATATGACGTGTTTTGGTCCAGCAAACCATATTAACAAAATTGATAGAGGATACTACTGAAATTATAAAAACTTAATTTCTGGCATACATTGTATGAAAGTTATTAGTAGACATTATGGACTTTGAATCATAGCATGGCGGCTTCCCCTAGCTGTAGAATTAGGAAATTATTTTCAGTGATTTTTTTTGCAAATGCCATAAACAAAAAGTATTTTACATGTTTTACTTACTGACCTTTTTACGTGGATTCGTTCATTAACTCGCTAGAAACCTGGCGTACGTTATAGCATTTTAGGTCTTGTCGGCTTGTTATGATAAAGAAAATGCGATATTTATCTTTGCTGGATCATCGTTGAATGTAAACCTGGACAGTTAAATAATCGTCATTTCTGGGTCTAGGACTAATCGCCGTCGCCGTTTCGCCGTCACCAGTTCGTCGGAGTCGGCAGGACAGTTCGCCGGCAGCCGATTCGCCGTAGGCCATTTTGCCGTCAAATAGAAATTAATAAAATACGTAATAAAGAATACTTATAATATTCAGGGTGTCTCACGGTCGATGGTACCTTAGACGTTGCTGATGAACCAGTAAAGAAATCGTTCTGAATTTGGTCGCGTACATAAACGGACATGCTCTACCAACCTAAAATATTTTTGACAATACAGTGATGCCGCTTCCACACAAAAATAATAGTAACTTCGATTTTTTAAATGCAATACCATATATTTTATTTTATTTTCGAAACCCCCATTACTTTTCTTACAATTTTTATCAACTCTACTCTATACTTATCTCTTACCGTTTCTAAGATATAAATTAATTTCAGTTTTCTTTGACCGAAAACGTCACTTTTGAACTCTAAAACGCTGAAACCCTGAAATTTAGTAAATAGTTAACTAATACCATAGGGCTCTTTGCGCTAGTCCCAAATCTTAGTTGCAATATACAGGGTGGTTGAAAAATACACTTATTCTGGTAACTTGAAAAAGTGACCATAAGTCCTTTTTTTCAAATGTAACACCCTGTATATTATTACGGATTTAAAAAGCTGCTAAAATTTCACTTAATTCTTGTATATCATACCTGTACCTAACTGACTAGTTTAACCATTTTTTTGACGTATTAAGCATAATTTGTAAAATTTTGTATACAATTCAATTTTTATTCGGGTATTAGTTAGTTAGCACAACAACTGATGTTTACGTATGTTACTATGATTATCGTTTTGACATTTAATTAAGTTTAGATACAAGATAGAAATACAGTTTAAAGTCATGGAAGAAAACTATACAAATGCAGTTCTTATGAATTTATTTATTTTATTTGGACAATGTGATAGAATTATCGCCAGGGCATGTACACAGGACATGTATAAAGTTTAACGAAATGTACTCTAATTTACCGCCAATGAATCTTAGAAAATTCACAAGGATCCAGGACAATTTTATTAAATGTTAACTAGGTAGTCAAATAATAAAAGACTACTAAAATTATAACTAATAAAATGCTATTTTAACAGATATTCAAAAAGCTGGCCGTTTACATACAAACACTTTAATATGCGGGTGTTGACTGCATGGATTTCAAGAAAAATTTAGTTTTAATGTTTTTTGCATGTTAATGCAAACAAACATTGTCCAAAAAAAATAATAAATTCATAAGAACTGCATTTGTATAATTTTCTTCCATGACTTTAAAGTGTATTTCTATCTTGTATCTAAACCTAATGAAATGCCAAAACGATAACCATAGTAACATACGTAAACATCAGTTTTTGTCATGGCTAACTAACTAATACCCGAATAAAAATTGAATTGTATAGAAAATTTCACACCTGTCATTCTAAGGCAATCACACACTTTCATTTCGACAGTTACCAATGACAACCTTCAAATTTTTCGGAAATTTTATAAATTATGCTTAATACGTCAAAAAAATGGTTAAACTAGTTACTTAGATACAGGTATAATATACAAGAATTAGGTGAAATTTTAGCAGCTTTATAAATCCGTAGTAATATACAGGGTGTTACATTTGAAAAAAAGGACTTATGGTCACTTTTTCAAGTTACCAGAATAAGTGCATTTTTCAACCACCCTATTTATTGCAACTAAGATTTGGTACTAGGGCAAAGAGCCCCATGGTATTAGTTAACTATTTACCAAATTTCAGGGTTTCAGTGTTTTAGAGTTCAAAATTATCAGCATTTATAAAAGTGACGTTTTCTGTCAAAAAAAACTAAAATTAATCTTAGAAACGGTAAGAGATAAGTATAGAGTAGAGTTAATAAAAATTGTAAGGAAAGTAATGGGGGTTTCGAAAATAAAATAAAATATATGGTGTTGCATTTAAAAAATCGAAGTTACAAGTTACTATTATTTTTGTGTGGAAGCGGCAACACTGTATTGTTAAAAATATTTTAGGTTGGTAGAGCATGTCCGTTTATGTACGCGACCAAGTTTTCAGAACTATTCCTTTACTGGTTCGTCAGAAACGTCTAAGGTACCATCGACCGTGAGACACCCTGTATATTGCTAAATTAAAAAAAAAATGTTGAAAACAATATACATTGGCAAGTAAATAATAAACTTAGGATATTATACTATAAATTATTATTATATAAAATAAAATAGTTACAATAGTTATGCGCTAAACCTCTAAGATATTCTGTCATATTATTGTTTCCAAAATTATTTACTAACGACAAAATTTCAGCTAGTCTATACTTTTTTAATTTTAAAGGCGGAAAACTACCAGCCACAAGTTGTTCATAATAGAGATCTCTTCCCTTTTGAACTCACTTGATACCTTCAATGAATTTCCATATTGTTAGATGATCCATTCCTATAATCTAATAATTCCAATTGTAATCTTCTGTGGGCCGCCTCTGCATGGTTGTTCGTTCGATCTTGGCCACTTTATGTTGTTCTCTGATATAGGTTCCACATTTCATGAAGAAAAAGTGGTGGGCGCCTACCATTACCTCGCCTATTCAAGCGTCCAACATAATAATCTTTAAACCAGTTGAGAAGTGGTTGAAGTTCTACAGGTAAATTTTCAGCGAGAATGTCAATTGCTTCATCCAAATTTTGATTAGGTACAAACGCCAGGGGAGTGACCATACGTGCCTGTAGCGCGAGTTGGGAATTATTATTGTTATTCCCAATAAAACCCATTACACCCAAGTGTTTTTTCATATTTTGTGCCAAATGGAAAAAACATCTATTTATCTTCGTATCTGGGAAGCACTCCTTCATCGCGGCGAACGCGGCTTGTTCAAAATCACAGTGAATTTCCGCAGGTGCCAAGTTTGGTATCAGTTCCTTAATCATATTAAACATCTGGTCGTAGGATATTGAATGTAGTGTTAACTGCACAGTATTCTATAACACCCTAGTGTAATAAAATTTGTGATTAATGTTATTGGAATTGAAAACTATAATACACTAGTATAATAATAGTTATTTACGATATATGTCTTGTAAAGATTCATATTACAACACGAGATGTTAAAGTTGTCAAACGAGGCGTCAGCCGAGTTTAATAAAACATCGAGTGTAGTAATATGAATTTACAACAAGAATATTGTAAAAAAATTTATCTACTTTCATCTATGATAAAAATATTTGGCAAAAGGCATTTTTAAAAATAAAAATGCACCTGTAAAAATGCACCTGCTATTAAGTTTACTTATCAAGTTTTTTATGTTACCTTTCGCATGGTTACTGTTTTGCATGGTTACTGTCGAAACTTTGTCAAACAAATTCAAAAATATTAAAAGCCTTTTTCAAAACCATCTACACTATGGACTCACTACTCAATGTTGAGAACTATGATTTCAGTCAAGAAAAATCAAGATATAAGCAGTTTTTTTCCATTACAGCACTAGTGCTGTAATAGATGCCCTTACAAAACGATTTACAGAACTGTAAAATTCATATTACTAAATGAAAGTAGATAAAATTATTGATATAAATAAAAACAATTTTTATTACACATTTTATTAATTTCTACTGCCGGCGAACTGTCCTGCCGGCTAACCGGCGTCGTGACGGCCAAACGATGACGGCGAATGGTCCCATTCCGTAATTTCCTGTTTAGTATTCTGCTTGCATATCAAATTTTATTAAAATCCAGGGTGCAGGTTATGTCGGTCTCCTTGTAAATGTTCTCTCTCAAGTACAAATCAATTATTGTTTTAAATTAAATAATTTGGTAAACTTTAGCATTTCTAATAATACATACAACCCAAATGAAAGTAAGAGTTTTTATTCTAGTTAAATAACATTAACCATGAATATCCTAGCTTTAATATTTTTATTAGTGGGCCTACAAGGGATCAGAAAATCTCATGGTAAGTTTTTCTGCTAAACCTTCTCTATTCTAGTTCTAATACAATACCAAGATAATTAATAGTAATGTCATGTTGACCATTTAGGATAATTACGAATTTGCCATAGCTTTTGATGCTTTTCTATTTCGACTTGCATTAAATACAATTTGCTTAAAATCCTCTTCTACAAAAAACTATCGAATTTATTTATTAAGAATTACCTAATTATTTGAAAATAAAGAAGTCATTTTTGTACACTTAACTTCTATACTATCAACGAAAGCAAAGAATAATATGTTAAAAAAAGTTGTAGGCGTGCGGTTGTCACTAAATTTTACTAGTAAAATTTAATTAAGGAGGCATAGTGCAAAAAATTGTGTATAATGTAATAATATGATTGTATTTACATGCGGTGATAAACTCTTAAGTAACGCTTCTGTACATTAGACTTCTCTATTGCTCATTTACGAAAGCAAGACAAATATTTAAAAAATAGTTGCAGGCATTCGACAGGCACTAAATGTCACCAGTAAAATTTAATTAAATAGGTATAACTTTGTTATCACTGGGTAGTTAAAGGTTCAAAGGTTGTTTGTCTTGTAATAGATACCTATTTAATAAGGCTTTCTTTAGAAGAAAATCATGTTTAAATTATGACAGGATATTTTGAGAACGAAAGATTAATAAAAAAATATACCTCATAAGAAATAGAGTTTCTAGAGTTACTAATAACAGAAATAACTGATTGTTAAGTTTTTCTTTGAAACAATGAATAAATAAATCAATGAGTTAATTATTGTAATCAATATTTCATTCATTTACGTTATACACATGTGTTTGGTTAGTGACTCAAAGAATTCACAAGGCCATATTGTAATTTTTGAAATTTTTTTAACTTTACAATGACAAATTTTTCTATTGTATCTGGTTGTCAACTAAGAGTGGCCGCCGTCTATATCTCATAAACCGTTTACTGGCTTGCGAAAAAGAATATTGCAAAAGTGACTTAACATGACATTAATTTAAAGAACCGTTGTGTTGATTATGACTTTTTAAAAGATACAATGGTATGATATTTGTAGTGTAGATCTTAAAATCTCGATAGCTTCGTGGCTTTCGAGTAAATGGTATAAATACATGTCACGAGTAAAAGCGATGGTAGACTCCTAAGAGTTTAACGTGGGCCTCTATACAGGTCAGGCTATTCCCGATCGCCCGATAAGCCAGTCCACCCCCTGCTAAAATGCAAACCCCAAACTGTAGTAAATTAGAATAAGAAAGTAAAACAAAATGGGAAACTTGACAATCTTGGGATGCGTATTTTTTTAATAAAATTGTTTTCCTTTTGATGTATCTATCTAATTCGATATTATTAATATTATTCCTGTTAATATCATTAGGCTCGTACTATTGGAGAGTTTACAACAACAAAATTCCAGTGGATGCATATTCGCCAGGACAAGATTCAAGTCAACGAAAAGTTTACATTGGACAAGGGCTTTTATTAGAAACATTGCCAGGCTTGTATCCGACGACTATTCATACAGACAAAGATGTTTATATTGCAATGTATGGACCGAAATTGACGAACCGCTATATTCAGGTATCTAAACAAAAGTTAAGGGTAAAAACACACTGAGTCGGGCGATGAGATCGCCGCAGCTTAGGCGAATGCTATAATGTAAACAAATGGAATTGTTTACGCCAACTCGCGACAAAAAACGCGCCAACTCGCGAGAAAACTAATGGATCTTTACATTTGACTTCTTTTCGGCTTGTTATGATACTCTGCTTGATATTATCCCAATTAGCATTTTTCTGACTTACGACTAAATTTGTACCTATAAGGACGTCATTTTTGGTAATGTTTTAAGTCACTGCTTGACTTATTTCTTAATGTACAGTTATGGACCTTAAATTAACGTAAAACTAACGTTAAGATATTACGTCCTCTAAGCCGACGTCGCATAGTGGTCGAAGCGTGTGTAGTTATTTTATGGTAAAGAATTTGACGTCTGAGGAACGTCAAACACTTTTTTTTATTTGGAAAAATGTAGTTTTATTTACGAACCACGTTTCGACGTCGGCGTCGCCTCGTCCACCTACCAAACTTGATACAAAAAATGTCACTTCTTTTTTCGTCAGTCGCAGCCACTTAAAATAAAAAGACGAAATTTGTCGGAAATAACCTTTGTTTGTGTTCTGTGAAAATAACCTTACTTATTTGTTTATAATAAGTATTTGCTGGATTGTTTTTCAGAAAATCAGTTCTTTTATTGCAGGCAAGTAGACCTGCAAGCAATATGAGCTTATGAGCATGTCCTTAAATAAAGGAAAGAGATTACCGCCCTACTAATACTTTTTATAGAAAAAAAGCTAAATTGATAGCATCACAAGGTCAGGTTAGTCTCAGCGCCATGGCAAGAAACTTTAAAACAAATAAATAAACGTTTTTAACTTTTAGCCCGAATCTTCACCATTAGAAACAACGTTTAAAATACAAGAAAAACGATAAGAGCTCAAAGTGTAAAATTGAAAAAACTTTTATTGGGGTTAACGGTTAAATTTACGATTAAAAAATAATGACTTATGACAGTTCTGTTTGTTAATTTTTATCTACATAAATTGACGTTTACGTTTTACGTCCTTTGGTCGTCAATTTAAGTAGTTCAAATGTCAAGGTTAAAACCTGGTTGTGGTTTGGAATTCTAATCATCCGACGTTGGTGTGTCATTTGCGGTTGGTAGTTTAAGTTAACTTTGGGTATAATGTAACCTTTGGTGGTATTGAATAAATTTAGGTACATTAGCTAACTCCGCCATTTTTATGCTGATAAGCGTGTGTTAGCCATTAAAGGACAGTACGTTTATTTTTAAAATTTCGAAAATAAATTCCATTTCAAATGGTAACTATATGAATAAAATGTTATTTCCTTATAGCTTTATTTACATGGAGTTGGAAATCAAGCCAATATACCTATGTTTTTTTTTCTGGTTATTCATAAAATCATATATTAAAAATTATTAAATATTTGTTTATTTTGAGGCAAAACATATATTTCGATCTATTTTGGTCACATTTATCAGTAAGCGCAAGCAAATTTTATTCTCGAGAAACCCAATAACAACAAACAAACAGCGTTTACCAATAAGAAAACTGTTTGATATTTTAATTTCTGGTCTTGTTCTCTCTACAGATCAACAACAAATTAGGTTATATTTTATTTACACCACA
This sequence comes from Polydrusus pterygomalis, assembly GCA_963969555.1. Classification (NCBI taxonomy): domain Eukaryota; kingdom Metazoa; phylum Arthropoda; class Insecta; order Coleoptera; family Curculionidae; genus Polydrusus; species Polydrusus pterygomalis. Next base: position 75,304,678 of record OZ018375.1, read on the forward strand.
TTATACGGGCGCAACATATATATGAAACTAGGGAAATATTGGGTTTAGCAGCAAATGAAAGAGTACTCTTTTAAGTTGGTCCAAGCTTTCGGAAATGTTTATTTCCATCCTCAGGGATACTACAATAAATTAAGAAAAAATTCTATGCAACATGTGTTGGCGTTGTATTTTAATATTACTTACACTTAGGTGAAATTGTTCATGCAGTTCTTAATTGATGAGGAAGACATTGAGTAGGTGGCTTGGAGTTCAAACCAATTTACAATAATATAAGGACTAAACAAACTACATATTAAAATTGTATAATAAAGTTAAACTTTAACGGTCGACATTTTGTAAAAGTTTTTAAAGATTGAAATGAAGTCGGGTTAGGATGCCAACTGTCAAAAAGTTCTGTCAGGCTGCTCTTTTTCTTGTTTGTTGTAAGTGTTCAAATGTTAAAATGCAGTGATATGAAACTACTATAAACATTCTTGTAAGAAGCCAATCAGGTGGAAGTATTCTGCACTGAAAGATTGGGTTCGAACTTTTTGTCTATTTTTAAGAGATATGAATAGATTTCGCTAAGATTTTGAATGTCGGTTCTCTTGTTCATCGCGTTTGGTTCTTGAGCAATGAATGTCATTTTTAGGAAGAGCCTTTTAACGTAGTTATTTTGTGATGTTAGGATTTTAACAGAGTCATAGTTTATGTTATGTTTAAATTTATGAAAATGTTCAGCAAGGGCACATCTCTCTGGATGCAGTCTACAGTCACTCTTGTGGGCTGTGATTCTGTTAAAAAGTGGCCTGGTAGTTTGACCAATGTAGATTTTCTCACATTCTGCACAAGCGATACTGTACACTACATCAGTGTGTTGTTTGAGTGGAACTTTATCTTTTAATTTTGAATAAACAGAGCTTATTGTTAAAGCCGATTTATTGGCAATTTTGATATTGATATCCTTGAAAGTTCTGGCTAGACCGGGGGTGATCTCCCTTATGTAAGGTAAGGTAATAAAAGAAATAGGTCGAACCGTCTCTGTGTCACTAGCTTCACTCCTTTCGATACTTTGGATATTATTAGTTATGTCGTGAGGCACCATCCGGTCTGTGGTCGTTGAAGTATTGAAAAGTATCTTTTTTACAAGTTTTTTTGGATATGAGTTATCAAGGAAAAGTTGTTCAAGAGTATTGAGGTTTTTATTGAGGAAAGATGGGTCTGAAATTTTCGAGACTCTTGTTTTCATTTGTTTTACCAGATTTATTTTTATACTCAGTTTGTGGTATGAATTGTAGTTGAGATATCTACCAGAGCTACATGGTTTTCTATACCAATCTATGAGTATTTTGTTATCAGGACTACGTATGAATTTTGCATCCAGAAATGGTACTGAGTGTTCCTGATCTTCCCTTTCAATGGTGAATTAAATGTGGGGGTCGTAGTCGTTGAAAATCTCTACTATTTCAGACACACCTTCTTGTGGCAGTGCAATAATGATGTCATCTACATATTTTTTTATAAAAAAAGGAACAAAAGAAAGAACAGGTAAAACCACGTCTAGGATGCTGTCCATACCATAAGTTGCTATGATAGGAGATACAGATGCTCCCATGGGGGTACCAAAGGTTTGTCTGTAAAATTTATTATCGAAGGAGAAGTAAGTATTTTCGAATAAGAAGGTTATTATTGATTGGAAGGTGTCTAAATTGATGTTACAGTGAGCACTGATACGGTCCCAATTTTTGTAGATTGCTCTATGAGCAGCGTCTAGGTAGACATTACTAAAGAGAGAAACCACATCCAGGCTAGCAAGAACATGGCCGTGTGGCAGTTGTAAGTTGTTAAATTTATTCTTAATTTCAAAGGAATCTTTTATATAGTATATGTTATCATAGTCATAAGCTTTTATAAGGATATCTGTGATAAAGGTAGCGATAAACTCTGTTGGAGCACCTATAGAAGCCACAATGGGTCTAGCTGACAAAGTTGGTTTATAAATTTTAGGCAGAGTATAAAATTTTGGTGAGATACCTTTGTAGTTTGTCAGTTTCTTCCTTGTGACTTCGTCTATTTGTTTAGTAGAGCAGAGATGTTTGAAAAGTTCATTGCACTTTCTTTGTATAGATGATGTGGGGTCAACACGGAGAGATTCATAAGTATCATTGTTATTGATAAGTTCATACCTAACTAGTCAGCAACGACTACCCTTTCAATTATATATATAGGTATACTTCCACATGACCAAATAAAATTTTTGGTACACATTTTTGGTTATCAAAGGGTAACGTTAAATAGCGTAAAATTTGGTTAAAAGAGTACACTTCAATAGTACGCCTAATAACCTCAAATTTGTCTGCTCCATTTTAGTGCAAAAACGGGTCCACACGTAGTCGTTTCGACGTCAGTTACCGACGTCGGATATATTTATTCTGAAAAATAGTGACAAAGTGTTTGGAAGTTGAGGGGAGACATTTTGAACATCTTCTGAAGAGTGAGAGATGATTAATAAGTTGAAATTAAATAGTAAAGTATTTTTTGTGTTTTATAACCTAATAAATCGTAATTTCGTAACCAGGAGAGCAAAACAAAAGATTTTTGTATACGTACGTAGTTTTTTACGTAGGTTCGTATTTACCAAAAAATAGTAGATACATTGTTTCATTTAAATTCCAAAGGTACCCCCACCCCTCAAAATGGGGAAAGGGGATAGACATCAAAAATATGTTTAAATATGTCCCCCCATCTCCACATTCCCTTACTAAAATTTAAAAAAAATATTTTAAACCGTTTTCGAGATATCGCCTTGTAACACTTTAAAAAACTCACCCTGTATAGTGACAAATGAGGGCCGCAGACTTTATTTTCGACTGTAATTTAGAGGACTATTTCCTTACAGAATCAAACTCGTTTAATTCCCTAAATTACGGTGACAAACTTATAGTGAAATAATAAACGTACACAGCCAGAATCGTGAATTTAAAACAGGTCAGATCTTTATAAAAAATATTTATGGCTAACTGGATTAATTGGAATTAATTTGTTTTGCTGGTATTGTTTATCTCTTTACCATTTTCTTACGATAAATCTTCCTGCTAAGGATAATTAGGATATAACGATTTAAAGAAAGTATAGGACCCAGGTATGAGCAACACAAAAAATCACAAGAACACATAGAAGTCGATTCACTCAGTAAACTTGCAAGATGGCCGACATGTCATATGACAAAAGTCATATTTTAGCTAAATAAAATAAATTTTTGCATTTTCAATGACTTTTGTCATATGACATGTCGGCCATCTTGCAGGTTTACTGGCTGAATAGACTTTAACATCAAGTGTAAAATTTAAGTTATTGGAAGAACAAAATATTATATCTAAATGTCATCGATTCCGCTCGATTTCGTCACATACTAAATCATACTCATAAGGCTAAATAAAATTGGGAAATCGTAACCAAATTGATCGATTTTATTTGTGAATCCTTAAGAAATTTTGGGCGTGGCCTTGAAAATTTCTCGCCGAGCTTCCGACCTGAGCCAACCTATTCAAATCAGCCACGAGCCGCCACTGCGCGACACCTTTAGTTTCTGTATGCTTGGTATAATTAATTAACATTCAAACTTCCTCAAATTTGCATACCAATACCTATAGGGTAAAGAGAGGAGAGATGGACCACATTTTAGGATATTGGTAAAATATAAAGTAATACATCTACTTTAAACTTACACTTAAATAGTTTGAAAACCCATAACAAAAATAAAATGTTAAGAATAATAATAAATTGCTACACTGGACCGACTCTCCTCCAAGTAGGAGGATAGATGGACTGCACATGCTAGGATAGATGGACCACCACACCTTTTTGTTTTTTCTTTGAGTCATTCCGTACCACAAACTTGGCATATGGATTCAAAGCTAGTACAACCTTCATGGAGCCATCTTTTGCATGTAATGCATTGAATCCAGTCTTTTTCTTTTTTAGTTTTTCTGTAGTCTTCGTTGCAACCAACGCACGCACTCATTTTCAAAATCCTCCAGATCTTCACCTTATTCTGAATCATCAATTGGACAATCTTCTTCTGATTCTGAAGAAGAATCAATAATTTTTCTTTCTTTCTTTATTAGGCATTTGTCTAAAATGCAGAAATATATGGTCAAATACCTGGTTCATCTCTCCTCCTTATGAATGGTCCATCTCTCCTTTTTAGGAGGAGATATGGACCACGCGATTGCTTGTAAGAGAATTCATTTACCGGCAATAATTTAGGTTAAGAATAAAAAGCAGACAACTTTTAGCTATTTTATCACCAAATTTTGTAATATAACCTACCTGGTTTATAACAAACTCTATCTCAAATATTTACAAATAAATTTTTCACATCACTGGCAAAATTAAAAATATTAATAATTTCTTTAAAATGCAAAAAAACAAACAACACGTGCGTACGTCTAAGCTATAAATGGTTGACTGAACTGTACTCCCGGGGAAAACATCGACGTTGCCGTATTTAACAGTGCAACTCATGCGGTCCGTCACTCCTCCTGGCCCATCTCTACTCTCTTTACCCTAACGAAATTCTCAAGCAAAACGAAAAAGTTGATGAAAACAGACAGGTTTTAAATCCGTTTTTGCGGTGAGGTCCTTCTATTGAACAAACGACCTACTAGTATCTCTGTTACTTGACTAAATTTAGCAATATTTGGGCGAGGTTCAAAAAAATCGCCTGCATACTTTTTATCCCGTAAATAATTTTTGGCCCTACCTTACTAAAATGTCACAAGCCCCCACTGCCTTATACAGTTACAGAAACGATTTAGTCCTTCCTAGGTGTACCGTTTATGACTTTTATAACGTATATGACTTATATAGGTATACGTGTCAAATAATTATATTCAGTAGTTTTTGAAATATTTTCAATATTGCAGACTTCTTTGTATATGGATTATTAATTTGTTCCAGATCTTGTGTAGCAGTAATCTCGAACAATTTGAATGGATGCCGACCAACTCTACAAATTTACATCTTGAAAAAACCGATAATGAGCTTGTAATTGGAGGCCTGGAAATTGACAACGGACGTCTTGCTATTGGTCGAATCAGAATCCACGGAGAAACTGTAATAGGAAAAATATTATTAGACATTGTTGGATATGCGAATATGTTTTTTATTCATAATGGAAAAGAGAAGAAAATATTAACCTATGAGTTCCTAACATATAGGAAAGTTACGAAACCAAAAATGGGAAACGAAACTTACATTTAATTAGGATAACAAATTTTATTGTAATTTGTAATAATACCTACTTATAATAGCAAAAAATATAAGAAATGTAAAAAAACGTAATACTAGTAATATACAGGGTGACAATTTAAAATTTGAAATGGCCATATCTTAGGAACGAAAAACTGAAGAAAAAACGCAAAAAACAGTTTCTATAAAACGAAGGGGGAACAAAAATAAGCATATTATCCCACCCTTATCTGCAACCCCTTGGACAGGGTGAGATATGAGTGATTTTCATATAAGTGTTCGATCTTTGTCCCAAAGCAATAATTTAGTAAAAAATCAAAAAAATAAGAAATCTGAAAAGTGCACAGTATTAAATAAACTTTATTTACTTTAAAAATAAAGCTAACTCGCCAAAAAACGGAAACTTCAGTTTTTTATTCCAGCTAAAACTATAAGATCGTCATTTCGGTAACTGTCCCAAATAGAATTTTACAACAGTCATCGACGAATAAATCTGAAATAGCTTCAAAATAATTCCAAACTTTTCATTTTTGACAATTATTTATGTTTGGGGAATAAAGTTTAAACCTTAAAAGCCACGTTTTGGTGCATCTTGTATTATCTATTAATATTAAAATATTGTCCCAACGTTCAACCGTCATTTCGGCAACATATTTGACATTAGCGCCTCCTACTGGCACCAAATAGCAACAGTCTTATTGTATTATTTAAGTGGTAGTGTGTGTTCGTCGAGTTATAACGGTAAGTTTGCAATTATTCTTATAAATTTTTTGCAAGAAAAGCTGGAATCTTAGCAATCTGGTGCGTACCTTTATTAAGAATCATTTCGGTAATGCCTTTAATAGCGTGTTTTTTTAATAAAAAAATAAACTATAAATTACTTATCAATAAAGCCGGTGAGAGTAACCTAACCTCAAATTTTTAGAATCGTGGCGGGAAATTTAAATTTACCAGACCAGTTTAATTTAAGTTTCGTCATTTCGATAACAGTCATTTCGGTAACATATGTGCTTGTACCGAAATGATATTTTGTTACCGAAATGGTGGTAAATATTTTTCTTGGGTAAAATACAATGAAGCCACGATTTAAAGACCTTAGAGAACGTTCGAAAGTTGATCGCGAGGAAGCCGCGTTTGTTCGCGCAGCAAACAAGAATAAAATACACAGTAAAAAGTATAAGCACACATTCCATATAAAATGTATTATGAAAAAAAATAAGCACTTACTCATCTTTGGCCGGTTTTAGTTATAAATCATGTTCATTGAAGAAAAATTAGCTAAATAGGTATCAGTATTTTGAATAGTTTCATTCAATAAAGTTTTGTTTTCCTTAAGACATGTTTATATATATTCCCTCGTAAAAAAAAATCATCATTTCGGTAACGTGAGTCATTTCGGAAACTCTACTTTAATCCACTTTGACGTTAAAATAAAGGAATGGGTTTAATAAATATAATATGAGGTAATGATACGATGTTATTTTATCCCATAAAACATAAAATATGCAACTATCTGTACCTATAAAGCATCAGCATTCGAGTGATACATCATTTTGAAGCTCTTGAAAAATGCTTTCCAATGGTACCATAGAAAGCTACATTTTAGAAAATTCTTCTCTGTTTATTAAGGAAAACAATAAATGAAAACACAATTTTGAAATTTTTTATTATTATTTAAATTAAATGTTTAAAATGATTGCTACCAATATCCTGGCATATTAAGAGATATCTCTTAAGAATTGTAAACATTTTAAGCCTAGGTATTTTGTTTTGGTTTATTTGCTATGGTTTTTTTGTCGAAAAAAAAAATTTGTTTATAAATATTCGCATTTTATTATCACAGAATTTACTTTAAAAGTAACTTGTACTAGTATTATTATTTTAAGAACAGTTGACTTCCGGTTCAGTTTAAACGAAAAGCAGCACTTCCCTTCTATAACAATGGTGTACAGCACAGCTGAACGTGTAGAAATTATTTTCATTTATGGTTCCCAGGATCAATGTTTCTTAAGGACAGCTCAACGTTTTAACGAAAGGCATCCAGGTCAAAATGTAAGCCCGGAGTATGTTTACCAACTAGTAGCCAAATTTGAAGAAACTGGTTCTGTCGCGAATAAAAAGAGAAATTAACCAAGACTAGCCGACGAAGCAGCGCAAATTGAAATCCTGGGGCAGTTTGCAATGAATTTAACTTTATCAACTCGTCAAGCAGCTGTAGCAACTGGATTATCTCGTGAATCAATAAGAAAGGTACTTAAATTTCATAAGTTTTATCCCTATAAACTGCACATACTGCACGAACTTGGTGCCCGGACAGAAGAATTCAGTTTTGTGAAATAATGACAGATAGAATTACGGCAGAACCTCGACTAGTTAAAAATATTTGCTTCAGTGATGAGTGTACCTTTTATTTAAATGGGCGTGTTAATAAGCAAAACTGACGTTACTGGAATGATAAAAACCCCCACGTATTTAGAGAAGGGCATACCCAGTACCCCCAGAAAATTAATGTTTGGGCTGGTATATTGGGAGATGGTATTATCGGCCCAATATTTATACAAGGAAATTTAAATGACGACAGGTATGCTGAAATGCTACAGAGGTGTATCGAACCACTAATAGTGCGAGAATTAGAAAATCAGAGGGACATACTCGGAAATTTATCTTTATGTCATATATCATTGTCAAGCCTAGGCATTATGCTTCGAATCAATAACTACTTGTAAAAAATATATATTTTTAAATTTAAAAAAAGGATGTCAGTGTCATGTCAAACTTTTGATGTTTTTTAAAAGCCTGATTTACATAGGATAAGAATCCGTGTCCTACTTCTTTCTGAACTCAACTGTACATCTCAAACGACTGAAAATAAATTGTTGATATATCGTAGGCTTTTTACTTAGAAATTTATTTTTTAAAATTGCCCCCTTTAATTAGCCACAGGAATTAATTTGATTTGTGATTTAGAAACATTCAATCAGGATAAAAATTCCTTAAAAATAATCCATAATTTGATAAATTTGATTGGCACAGACCGTAGTTATAGAATTCTTTTTTTTTACCCTTTTTCACGCCGTTAACGTGGTCACTACAAAAAAATTGTTTTTAAAAAATTTATTTAGAATATTACCGATATTATAAAAACTTGATTTCTGACCTACATTGTATTGAAGTTAACCATTAAGTGGAAAAACTTTGGGGTATTATTCTAGCAAGGACCTTTGATTTTATCAACTCGCGAGGAACCTGGTTTATGTTAGCGTCTTAGGTCTTGTCGGTTTGTTGTGATGAAGAGAATGCGATGTCTACCTTTGCTGGATCGTCGTTCAATGTAAACCTTGCGACACAGAATATATGTAGCTATACAGGGTTGGGCAAATGTTCCGGAACGGCTTAATTACAGGCGAACGAAAAGTGATATCGGATCCGGGTTTTGGGCAATCTATAGGACTAAAATCTATTTGACTATTATACAAACAAGAAAGGAAAGTCTGGATTCTAAAAAATGGTCGTCTATTGTCTCTTCTTGATTATTACCCTAGTACGGAAACCAGCATGTCTGTAACTTGTTCGGTTAATGGGCTATCGTGTTATTAGGCGCGTCACTTGACGATGGTCAAGGCTAGTCACCTATCGTAGAACTGAAGACTAAGTGCGGCACTTGACGATGGTCAAGGATAGTCACTTATTGATGGTTTGATCGAGCGGCAGGCTTCGATGCTGTTGCTTGAGTTGGCCCGGCTTATATACACAAATAAGTGTTGAGACTGCAATGCACTTGACCCTGAATCGTGTACAGTGGGTTGCAATCTCAACAACGCACAGTGGTCGAGTATCCTAAATATATCGGACCACTGTGAGTTTTAGTTGACATGCCCCCCTCTGAAAAGCATTGGCCCCCAATCCTTAGACATGTTAGTTTCCCTTTTGTCTACAATTTGATATTATAATGGTAATAGGATTTATCTTAATTATTTTACAGTAACTTAAGATATTTAATTGTTTCTTTGTACATGGGCTGCTAGGCATCTTGTGCAGGCTGGCTGGAGTCCGGGCCTGTGGTATTTCCTGCGAGGTTATTCCTCCTTGGTTGTCCCATGAAATAGTTTTGTTGCACACGCTGGTCCCTGGAGTGTGTCTGTTATTTGTCTAGTTGCGTTGACTGTGATGAGATGGTGCTGATGGTCTGCTCCACTCCTTGTGTGATGGTGCTGATACGTCTGTCCAATGTGTCTGCGTCCATAACCAGAGAGTCTAGTTTTTCTTGGGTGGCTACTCCACAACAATAGTTTAGTCCGTCGAAGGAAGCCTGCCGCTCGATTTTTTCTTCGTGGATTACGTAAGTATTGTGGATCCCAACTATTTATTAATGCTTGCAATTCTCCGTCTATTGCCTCCCTTGTCTCTTCCATGGCACGGGTGGCTTTGCAGACTAGTGTTGAAGTATTTTCTTTTTCTATGCAGTTTGTTTTTCTCGTAGGTGGCAGCTTTGTGGTGTTCCACCCTGTAGGCGAGTAGGCGAGTGTGGCGGGTAGCGGTTTCCCTGATGCGTGCTATCCTCCTTGGTTGCATCTACGTAGTGGTCCACCCTGTAGGTTATGGCGTAGACCCCTCGTAGGCGGGTGTGGCGGGTAGCGGTTTCCCTGATGCCTGCTATCCTCCTTGGTTGCATCTACGTAGTGGTCCACCCTGTAGGTTATGGTGTGAATCCCAGCTTGGCTTATTCTTGCTTGTACCGGTTTTCTTGACAATAGCGAAGGCGAATGAGGCACCTGGCTGACGGATTCACTCCTGTTTCTCAGTTGGCTTGCCTCTGCTGCTTGGCTTTGTCTTCTGTCCGGTAGGTACGGTCTGGCTGACGGATTCACTCCTCTTTCTGCTGCTTGGCTTATCTCGCTCGTACCGGTTTTCTTGACAATGGCGAAGGCGAATGAGGCACCTGGCTGATGGATTCACTCCTGTTTCTCAGTTGGCTTGCCTCTGCTGCTTGGCTTTGTCTTCTGTCCGGTAGGTACGGCCTGGCTGACGGATTCACTCCTGTTTCTGCTGCTTGGCTTATTCTTGCTTGTTGTTGGCGAAGTCTCTGGACTTGTCTCCAATTTGGTAGTGCTGGCGATAGGTATGGCTTGGCTAACGGATTTGCTTCTACTTCTTAGTTGGCACTGGTCTGACATGAATCGATGAACAACAGCGTCTAATATGAAGATTAGACGGCCTGGGATGCGACGGCAGCGCCTCCACCATGTCACGAAGTTTCTCTTCGTGGGGGTCGTAGCGGTAGAGAAAAGAAAGTCTGGCTTCTAAAAAATGGTCGTCTATTGTCTCTTCTTGATTATTACCCTAGTAGGGAAACCAGCATGTCTGTAACTTGTTCGGGTAATGGGCTATCGTGTTATTAGGCGCGTCACTTGACGATGGTCAAGGCTAGTCACCTATTGTAGAACTGAAGACTAAGTGCGGCACTTGACGATGGTCAAGGATAGTCACTTAATGATGGTTTGATCGAGCGGCAGGCTTCGATGCTGTTGCTTGAGTTGGCCCAGTATATATACACAAATAAGTGTTGAGATTGCAATGCACTTGACCCTGAATAGCGCACAGTGGGTTGCAATCTCAACAATGCACAGTGGTCGAGTATCCTAAATATACCGTACCACTGTGAGTTTTAGTTGACAATACCACATGTCAGTAATGTCACCAACTGTCAAGTGTTGACGTTATTTGTTTTTTAATGGAACACCCTGTATATTTTTACATTTTTAAATTCCACATAAAATTATAATTATTTTTTATTAAATGCACTATTAGTGTATACTTCACAGTTTCCGAGATATTGACTCTCGAAAAGTGACATTTTTGAACTTTCGAACAGTACGTCTTAGAGCAAAACGGCTTACATGTCCCTATCTTCAATTTTTATTATCTTCCCAAAAAAAAACACTTTCCAGTTAAACCGGAACAACTATATTTCCTGCTTTCGAGTTACATCCGGTTTAACCGGAAGTTAATTTATGTAAGCCGTTTTGCTATAAGACGTACTGTTAGAAAGTTATAAGCTGTCAAAGTTCAAAAATGTCACTTTTCGAGAGTCAATATCTCGGAAACTATGAAGTATAGACTAATAGTAAATTTAATAAAAAACAATTATAATTTTATGTGGAATTTAAAAATGTAAAAATATACAGGGTGTTCCATTTAAAAAAAAAATAACGTCAACACTTGACAGTTGGTGACATTGCTGACATATGGTATAATAGTCAAATAGTAAAATTTTAGTCCTATAGATTGCCCAAAACCCGGATTCGATATCACTTTTCGTTTCGCCTGTAATTAAGCCGTTCCGGAACATTTGCCCAACACTGTATATTTTGTGCTTGCGACTAAAAACACGCGTCATTTAGTTTTTAATGTTCTACCTACTTGCATAACAAAATTTATTAAAATCGAGGGTGACAGGTTATGTCGGTCTCCTTGTAAATGATCTCTTTAAAGAACAAATCAATTATTGTTTTATTTTAAATGATGATAAACTTTAGCATTTCTAAATGATAAAACCCAAATGAAAGGATTATGATTTTTAATCTAGTTAAATAATGTTAACCATGAATCCCCTAGCTTTAATATTTTTATTACTGTGCCTTCAAGGGATCAGAAAATCTCATGGTAAGTTTTTTGACAAACATTTTTTGTTCTAGTTCCGATAAAACACCAAGACCACTAATAGTAACGCCATGCTAACGTTTTAGTTCAGTTAAGAGTTTACCATCGCTTTTGAGGATTTTCCATTCCTGACTTGGATTAAATATGATTTGCTTTAAATCCTCTAAAGCGATGGAATTTATTTGAAGATACTTTGTTTATTAAGAAATGCTACAATATAATAATAATTTATGTTTATTTTACTTTTGTACTATTAAGAAATGCCAAGGTAAACTCTGAATAGTTAAAGATTTACACGTTGTTTATCTTGTAACACATTTTTAATTGAGTGCTTTTATTAGGAGATAATAATTTCCAAGAGTGCCAATAATTTATACTAGAATAAATTGGGTTATGTTTTAAAAATTAAAGGTTAATCGGAAAATAACACAACCATAAAATTTTAAAGCATAAAGAAAAATATTTTTTACCATTTAAAAAAAATGTTTTTTTATAAAAAAAAACTAGGTAAACTTAAACTACAGTACAAATACACATATTTCCAAAAATAAAGTGTATATATTAAAAAAATAGTTAAATTTTGGTGGACGGCTCCAAAATTGACCATAATTTAAAAAATCAATAATATTAAGCTAAAATTTGTTTTAAATAGCCTAACAGCAGTTATAAAGGAACAAAAACAAATAGATTTTTATAATTTTATTATAATGCCAAAATTACAATATAAAGGGTGATTCACGGTGGATGGAACGTTAGACGTTTCTGACGAACCAGTAAAGGAATCGTTCTGAAAATTTGGTCGCGTACATAAACGGACATGCTCTACCAACCTAAACTATTTTTAGCAATACAGTGTTGCCGCTTCCACACAAAAATAATAGTAACTTCGATTTTTTTATTTTATTATCGTTTTGACATTTCATTAAGTTTAGATACAAGATAGAAATACAATTTAAAGTCATGGAAGAAAACTATACAAATGCAGTTCTTATGAATTTATTTATTTTATTTGGACAATGTGTGTTTGCATTAACATGCAAAAAACATTAAAACTAAATTTTTCTTGAAATCTATGCAGTCAACACCCGCATATTAAAGTGTTTGGATGTAAAACGGCCAGCGTTTTTAACATCTGTTAAAATATCATTTTATTATTTATAATTTTAGAAGTATTTTATTATTTGACTAGTTAACATTTAATAAAATTGTTCTGAATCCTTAAAAATTTTCTAAGATTCATTGGCGGTAAATTAGAGTACATTTCGTTAAACTTTATACAAGTCCTACCGATAATTTTCTGAAATAGGGGTACTTTGTCCAAATAAAATAATAAATTCATAAAAACTGCATTTGTATAGTTTTCTTCCATGGCTTTAAACTGTATTGCTATCTTGTATCTAAACTTAATGAAATGTCAAAACGATAACCATAATAACATACGTAAACATCAGTTTTTGTCATGGCTAACTTACTAATAACCACATAAAAATTGAATTGTATAGAAAATTTTACAAATCATGCTTAATACGTCAATCAAATGCTTAAACTAGTTAGTTAGGTACAGGTATGATATACAAGAATTAAGTGAAATTTCAGCAGCTTTTCAAACCCGTAATAATATACAGGGTGTTACATTTGAAAAAAGGACTTATGGTCACTTTTTCAAGTTACCAGAATAAGTGTATTTTTTAACCACCCTGTATATTGCAACTAAGACATGGGACTAGGGCAGAGAGCCCTATTGTATTATTTAACTATTTAGCAAATTTTAGGGTGTCAGCGTTTTAGAGTTCAAATTTATCAGCATTTTTAAAAGTGATGTTTTTGGACAAAAAAAACGGAAATTAATTTATATCTTAGAAACGGTAAGAGATAAGTATAAAGTAGAGTTAATACAAATTATCAGGAAAGTAATGGGGGTTTCGAAAATAAAATAAAATATATGATGTTGCATTTAAAAAATCGAAGTTACTATTATTTTTGTGTGGAAGCGGCAACACTGTATTATTAAAAATATTTTAGGTTGGTAGAGCATGTCCGTTTATGTACGCGACCAAATTTTCAGAACGATTCCTTTACTTGTTCTTCAGAAACGTCTAACGTTCCATCCACCGTGAATCACCCTGTATACAGGGTTAGGAAAAATTACCAAAACGGTCGATTATTTCAAAATATACAGGGGTTATCAAAAAACGTCTTATATAAAAAATGTAGGGTTGTTAAAAATCTACATATCGGTGATAAATTGAAATATACAGGATCGCCCACAAAGTTGTGGAGAATGATAGTTATATTTTTTTAAATGGAACACCCTGTATATTTTTACTTATTTTGATTGCCGACTCAATTCTAAACATTTTTTATTAATCATGTGTTATACCTAAATTCATTACTTTCCTAGAAATCGGCGTTTCAAATAATAACGTATAACGATGCGATTTTTGAACATAGTGAACAACAAATAAGGCACGACCATGGTTACTAATAAATAAATAATTAATAGTTTGACATCTGAAACTCAAATTCTGACAGAAATAGACAAAAAAGGAAAATAGCATGGCATTTTTACTTACTGAAACAGAGAGAATTAATATTTTAATTTTAAGGAGGTTTGGCGATAAACAGAGATCATATCAGGAGGTATGTAATATTTACAATAATTTGCATCCAGACAGGCACATTAAAAAAAAATGCAGTTTTTTGAACTATTGAGCGTTACAAAACGACTGGTACTGTAAAAAACTGCCCAAGATCTGGAAGACCTAGGACTGCTACCTCCGAGGAAAAAAAGCTGGACATTCTGCTTGCGATAGAAGAAAATCCCAAACAATCCACCAATCAGCTTGCTTTGGATCATGAAATTGATCAAAAATCTGTACGAACCGTTCTTCATACTGAGAAAATGCATCCATACAAAATTAATGTTGTAAAAGAACTTTTTGACGTTGACTGTGATCGAAGGCTGGAATTTTGCGAAATAATGACTAGAAATATGGAAGAAAACCCGAATTTTTCAAACAATATTGTGTTTTCGGATGAAGCGACTTTTAAACTACACGGAATGGTGAATAAGCAAAATTACCGTTACTGGGCGCGAAATAACTCTAACTGGTATGACGAGCTGCATACACAGTTCCCAAGAAAAGTTAATGTCTGGGCTGGATTGTTTGCGGGACATGTAATTGGACCCTTTTTTATCGAGGGAAATTTGAACGGTGATCGATATCTCCGACTTCTTCGGCAAGAAATAGTTCCAGCTATAAACAATTTAAATGCTAATATTAACTTAACCTGGTATCAGCAAGATGGAGCTCCTTCGCATTTTACTCGCGAAGTTAGAGAATTTTTGGATGTCACGTTCCTAAATCGATGGATAGGAAGAAGAGGGCCTATCGAATGGCCTTCACAGTCCCCCGATCTTTCGCCATTAGATTTTTTTTATTGGGGTCACCTGAAAAACATAGTTTATCAAAATAAATCCAATATTAGAAGAATTAAGAATGAAAATTGTCAATGAAAGTGCGAGAATAACAAGGGAAATGGTTTTAAACACCCAAAGACATTTTTGCGATAATTTGTATCATTGTCAGTTAGTAAATGACTAACAACTAAAACACTTATTAAAAAATAGAGCCGTTTTGCCATGATTTGTTATACGTTTTCGTTTAAAGTTAACTTAATAAATTGTTTCTTGAAATTTATTTTGTGTTTTGTAGCTGATCAATTTATGTAGGAAAGTAATGAATTTAGGTATAACACATTGTTAATAAAAAATGTTTAAAATTGAGTCGACAATCAAAATAAGTAAAAATATTCAGGGTATTCCATTTAAAAAAATATAACTATCATTCTGCACAACTTTGTGGGCGACTCTGTATATTTTAATTTATCACCGATATGTAGATTTTTAACAGCCCTACATTTTTTATAAAAGACGTTTTTTGATAACCCCTGTATATTTTGAAATAATCGACCGTTCTGGTAGTTTTTCCTAACCCTGTATATAGAATATTTAGTTATCTGCATTCGTTTCACTACTTTCTTTATTGCCACTGGAGCTTGAAATTCCGGATAACTTAATTCTGACACTTCCGGACAATCTATAAATTATTCAATTCATCTATTATTCGTTGTCAGCCTTACAGAAACAAACAAAGCTAAAGCTTAGTCAGCAGAATATGGCTTCAGGGATGCTGTAGCGATCTTCCAATCTTTGAAGCACGAAAAGTGATAAAGTTATCCCTTTAGTTAACAGTATTGCACCATCAGTTTCTCCAGCTTTTTTCAAACTTCTTTGTGACCCGCTTACTAACTCTTCCTTTTTCACTTAATTCCAAATTTCTTCTACGCTGAGTTATTTTACTGCTTTCAGCTAATAGTAGCTTTAGTCTTCCTGCGTGTGCCTCAACGCAAAATGTTTGCAAAAATCCATTCAATAATTTATAATTTGTTGATCAATTTTTGGCCGAAATTTTGCTTTATAACTAATAATTATATTATATTTATATTTCATGCTTTTACTGCGATTTTTTTTTTCTTGATCTTGATAAACAATAAATGTCAAAAACTTCATTTTTGACGCCAGAAATAAATATAGTATTTAACTTTAAGGCCATTTTTATTAACATTATGAATGAAAATATTAAAAAATGTCAGCATCGTTTTCATTACGACAGTCTACAATACGCTACTGAATCGACTGAGTTGCTCCTTGAACTACGAAAGGATCTAAACTATCAAAAGGTCCTATAACTATAAATCATAATATAACTATACAGGGTGTTAATTAATGATGTGGCGTAATTTCAAGGGAGTATTCCTGAACCAAATTCAAATAGAAAAGTTCATATAAACATGTGTCCTGAAGAGTCTGGTTTTCAAGATATAGGGTTGTCAAAGTTTTAAAAAAAATTGTTTTTTTATTAATATCTAAATGATCCTTTTACCGATTTTGTGGAAATCTGGCATAGTTATTCATTGTAATAAGACGCTAAGTTGGCACTAACTAAAAGAAAATTATAAGTTCCAGTGGCGTCTCGGGGGGCAGTGTCACGAATAATATTGACAAAAAAAATGTACGCTACTAAGTTTTTTGAAAAATTTAAATTTTTTTCAGATTGAGCATCTACAAATACAACTTTTTTGTCTCTTAATATCCCTCCGTATATTACTTCCTTTTCGAGGAAAAACATAAAAACGACTTCGTTGCATGTCGGAAAATTGTTAAAATAAAATCAAGTTAACTTTGATCGTTGCTAGGAAATGTTGTTTTGTTATTATGAACATAATGGTTTTGACTTTCGGTAACAGTTTGTTATTATTTTTCCTCTGGTCAAATTGTGCGGTTCAAAAAATGGCAAATAATTATTCTAATTTGGAGATGACACAAATGCATTTCCTTTATGGTCTTGCCAATGGTAATTCGGCGGAGGCCCAGCGGCTCTATCAAGAAAGGTATTCTGACCGTGTCCTTCCATGTAGACAAATATTCATAAACATTCATCGTCGTCTGACTGAATCTGGCAGTTTTAAACGTAATACCTCAGAGGGAAGATCTCGTACAATTCGAACTCCAGCAGTTGAGGAGGCTGTCCTACATGCGGTCGAAGAGAATCCTGCAACTAGTACCCGAAAAATAGGTAGGAAATTAAATATTTGTTATAAAATGGCATGGGAAATTTTAAGAGATTCCCTGTTGTATCCTTATCACGTACAAAGAGTTCAGGCACTTCTGCCAAGAGATTTTGAACCGCGTACGCAATTTTGTAGATGGTATTATCAAAGACTTGCAGAAAATCCACAATTTGATTCCATCATTATGTTTACGGACGAAGCCCATTTTTCCAGAAATGCAATAATTAATTTCCATAATAATCATAACTGGGCACAAGAAAATCCTTATGCTATTACAGAGTCAAATGTTCAGGAACAATTTTCTGTCAACGTTTGGATCGGTATCTTAGATGACTATTTGATTGGACCATTTTTTTTACCACGACGTCTTAACGGACAATCTTACAGTCATTTTCTACAAAATGATTTGCCTCTGCTTCTTGAAAATGTTCCTTTATATTTACGTCAACGACATTGGTTCATGCATGACGGTGCTCCTGCCCACTTTAGCATATTGGC
Source organism: Polydrusus pterygomalis (assembly GCA_963969555.1). NCBI lineage: Eukaryota > Metazoa > Arthropoda > Insecta > Coleoptera > Curculionidae > Polydrusus > Polydrusus pterygomalis. The sequence goes on from OZ018375.1 coordinate 75,322,702, forward strand.
TCGTGAGTATTTGAATGGAGCTTACCAAAATCGTTGGATAGGTCGTGGAGGACCACAATTGGCCACCTAGATCGCCTGACTTAAACAGCCTAGATTTCTATTTATGGGGGCACCTAAAAGCATTAGTTTATGTTACACCAATCGAGACAGAAGAACAACTAAAGAATAGAATTATTGACGGGTGTGAAACCATTCGTAACAATAATGGAATTTTCGAAAGAGTTCGTCGCTCGATGAGAAGGAGAGCAGAAGCCTGCATAGAAGCAAAAGGTAGTTATTTCCAACATTTTTTGTAAATAGTCATTACTTTTCGTTTGTTAGATTTTAAAAAATGGCTTAGAAATAAATATACTGAACGATCAAAGTTAACTTGATTTTATTTTAACAATTTTTCGACATGCAATGAAGTCCTTTTTATTTTTTTTCTCGAAAAGGAAGTAATATACGAAAAGATATTAAGAGACAAAAAAGTTGTATTTGTAGATGCTCAATCTGAAAAAAATTTAAATTTTTCAAAAAACTCAGTAGCGTACATTTTTTTTGTCAATATTATTCGTGACACTGCCCCCCGAGACGCCACTGGAACTTATAATTTTCTTTTAGTCAGTGCCAACTTAGCGTCTTATTACAATAAATAACTATGCCAGATTTCAACAAAATCGGTAAAAGGATCATTTAGATATTAATAAAAAACCAATTTTTTTTTAAAACTTTGACACCCTGTATCTTGAAAACCAGACTCTTTAGGACACATGTTTATATGAACTTTTCTATTTGAATTTGGTTCAGGAATACTCCCTTGAAATTATGCCACATCATTAAGTAACACCCTGTATATTATTTTCCTTCTTAGTCTAATTTATAATCGGATTTATGTACACTAGAAATCTACAAGTGAAAGCGTTCTCTATTTTCCCACCTTTCCAGATGATTTGTGATAAAAAATTGTTAGTAGGTAGTCTCCGGGATGCAGTGTTCGCAACTTTGATAATTTACGAGGATGTAACTTATGACGCTATAAAATTCTTTGCTACGAGAAAAACGAAGTTGAGAAGTTTCCAAATCAGCAGAGGCTGTTCTAAGACACGATGTGCATAATGTTCCAAAATAAAAATTCCACAAAAATTAAAATAATAAGATAATAATTATACAACAACACAGCAGAGGCTAGGTTCGACAATTGACATTTATTCCTAAAGCCTATTATCCTCAAGGAAAAAAACAATAATATTTCTTTTAAAAAATGCCAATAATTTAAAGATGATATAATACAGAATGTTAAAAAAAGTATATGTCATTGGAACAAAATATTATTCTTTATTGTTTATGAATTTTAACAAATCGCAGTTGACGCATGAAATATAACAGAAGTTTCTGTAATGGTGCAAAATTTCGGCCTAATTTTTTTAAAATCTTCCTTGATTTCCATTAGAACACGAGTTGTGGATTTTGTCTAACTTAACCTATAGAAACATTTAATATATCATTTATTTAAGAGATTAGAGGCTAGTTCACCGCTGATAAAATGTAACCCCATCCACTAGTAGATCAGAATAAGAAACTATATAAAAAACTTGGCATGCGTATTTTTTAGTAAAATTATTTTCCTGTAGATGCATGTATCTAATTCGATTCTATAAATATTATTATTAATGTGAATATTATTAGGCTCGTACTATTGGAGAGTCTACAACAGCAAAATTCCAGTGGATGCCTATTCACCTGGACAAGATTCAAGTCAGCGAAAAGTTTACATTGGACAAGGGCTTTTACTAGAAACATTGCCAGGCCTATATCCGACGACTATTCATATAGACAAAGATGTTTATGTGGCAATGTTTGGACCAAAATTGACGAACCGATATATTCAGGTATCTAAACAAAAACTTGGGGTAAAAATACACTCACTAGCCTATTTTCATAGCACAGCTTAGGTGAACGCTGTAATTATAAACCGCAACCAAGGCGGATGCTAAAATGTAAACAAATGGAATGGAAACATCTTTCAGAGCATTTCTTTTAATACTAGAGTCAATAAAGTCATCAAAGAATACAAGAACAGCACCATAACTTTTCCCAATAGTAATGTAAAGTCCCTTTCTTTTATGAACCCCTCAACTCTTCGTTTATATGGCCTCCCCAAAATTCATAAACCCAACTGAACTTGTGGTTTCATTCAATAACTCGTCTGTTTCTAAACTCTCTGCTTGACTAAATAATATTTTTCCAGATACCCTTATACCATAAAAAAAACTCCAAGTCTCTTACTGAGCAAATCAAGGACGTTTTTGTTTCCACAATTAATTCCCTTTGACGCCAAAAACTTATTCCACAATATTCCCTCTTCAGATTGGCTAAACTTTATTGAGAACCACTGGTCTAATACCTCAAATTTGAACCCCTCACAGATCATAGATTTATGCAGACTAATTGACATTGTTCTGAAACAGAACTTTTTTAATTTCAACAATAATTCTAAATTATGGCTTTCTTGAGTCTAAATTAAAACAACACCGCCTCTTTCTAAAAATATTATTTTATTACAGGTTTTTTTACTCTTCGATGGCTCCCTTGTTGATATCCACCTATTATTTTTGTAATTCTCTACACCCTTCCATCAAATATACTATAGAAATTGAACAAAATTAGACCATTATTTTCTTCGATTTAACAATCCATAAAGTCAATAACAGTCTTCAGTTCTCAATTTTTCATAAGCCTACCACCACCGATTCTATCATTCCCTTTAATTCCAACCTTCCTCTTCAACACAAATTTGCTTTTTTCAATGCAGCTTTTCATAGACTTTTTTTACCATTAACCCACCCATCTTGTCAAAACGAACTACATTAGACAAGTTGCTTTTAATAACCAATGCTCAGAATCACTAATAAAATTTATTACAAATTTACTATTAAATCTGTTAACAAAAAATTAACTCCTAGAGGACACAGTTTGTACATTTTACCTTTTCTGGATAACTTTTCTTTTAAAGCCAAAAATATTCTAAACAATTTTAACATTTCTATTGCTTTCCAAACCAACTACACCATTGGTCAATTTTTAATCAACTCTAAAGATTAAACTTCTCTACTAGATAAATCAGTGGTTTATAAACTTTTTGTGGTACTCAGAACTGTAATGTTTATTATATTAGCCAAACAGGCCGCAAACTTTTAACTAATTCAACAAACACTGTAGAGAAATAGATTAATTATTCCTAAACACTAATTTCCCTAATCACTACTTTAAATGTAGTTTTGCCTCTTATATTATTATCTGTAATAACCACTCCTTTGACCCCTTGAGCAACACTAAGTTTCTTCATTCCTGTAATAAAGGCGGTAAACTTAACCTTCTTGAAATGATGGAAATCCACAAGGCTCTCCTTATCAATGACCTTACTTGCCTTAATGACCAAATTAACTTTTCATGTCTACCTTTCCTTCATTCCTTAAATTTTTGCTTTTAATTACTCCACTTTCAACCTTTACTCACTTTCCATTTACTATGACCACCATAAACAATAACTTTTCATTAATCTATAAACTTCTTTAGATTCCGTTACCATCCTTCATTCTGACCTTTAATTTGAGACACTAACAACCAGGTGGGTACAATAAATTATACTCTATCCTATATACTCCCTCTATTGTTGAATGTTAAAATGACTAGCTTGTTGTTGCCTTCACTTGGATTAAGATGGCGCCTCACATCTTGCGATTTTTAGCCTTATCTTTGTTTCGGCGGGTTAATCGTCTCCCTTGCCGACACCACCTGTTAGTTGTGAGTTTTTACTAGCCGCCATTAAATGTCTACTGCTTGCTCCAAGAGCTACGTTTTACACCTGTGACGTCACTTCTCTTCATTATTGATTTTTATCTCTATCTTTCTCGATACCGTTAGCATATTGTCTTGTAAAATATTTGCTTTTGCTTGACATTATTAGATGTCACTACTTAAAATTTCATATATCCTTAATTTTTTTCCAATTTTTGATTTGTCATCATATTTTTCGTTAACATGTACAGAAAGAAAAGGAAAATATTTCTTTTGAATAGACATTTTATTTTTATTTTTTAACTTCGTTTGTTCGAGAAGTCTGACTTCTTAAAATTTTGCCGTTACATGTTTTTAATAATCTTTAAAATTTTACCTTCATGTGAGTAAGTAACACTTAAGTTAAGTCTGTCGTTTTGATTTGCCCTGCCTTTTTCTATTCAATTTCAATTCATTTTAGCCCTATGATGATGATGACCGCCTCATTAATTAACCAATAATATATTTGCGGAGATGACTTTTAAGTTTAATTTCCCCCATAAATGGAATTGTTTACACTAAAACGCCCACGAGCTTGGCGGCATCTATATCACAAATTATATGCGGTGTTCCCAACTTCTAGCGAATTAACTAACTATAAAGACTGCAAAAACTTCAATCGAAAATCGTTAATAAACCCATTAAATTCACTTTCAAGTGCCAGTTCATATTTTTTTTAATTATGTTTATTTTCCGTTAATAAAAAATGACAACACAACTAAATACAATTTTTTCTACAACTGTCAAAAAAAGATTACTTTTTTTGGTTACTATGGATGCACAAAACGTCGCTTTCTTTCACCGTAAAAAAATGTCATTTTTTCACCGTGAAAAAATGATATTTTTTCACGGCAAGCTCAGCTGATTGATGTTTTCGTATAAAAATGCAAAAATTAATTTCCAAAACATTTTTTATAAAAAAATTTATTATTAAAGTGAATTAAATTAACAATCTTAAAAATAAAATGTATTTTATCATCGGATTCCTTTATAAATCTTGCTACATCCTCCTTTGTTAATACTTTAGACTTCTTTCCTCTATATCCAATGGATTTGCTCTTTAAAAATGGGACCAATTTAGTAAACCGCTGCAGATCAATATTTTCCTTTATGTTTAGGGTACTTTAAGCATCGAATAGGTACTCCATAGTGTAGGTGGCTTTAAAATTTTCGACTTTTCCCCCAAATAACAGGGCAAAACATTTTCTGTTACTGTTTTTACTTTCTTTATATTGCACCATTGGCGAAACTGAGTGTACACTTTCTCATATTTGATTCTCGATTTCATGGGCAAAAGATTTGATATAACGATTTCTGCCGCATCCGTAATTTCGTGAGGCGTCTCACTATCACTTTCAGACATTTAAATGGTATCAAACTTGAGCAAACAACTATAAACTTTTGACACGAAAAACGATAGATTTGACAATCAATAAAATTTAAACAATTTTAGGTTTCCATAGTAATGGGAACAGGTCTAAGAAATAATACCTTAAATGAATTATGATTTTAGATTTTTTCTCTAAATACGATAAAAAATAGTTAACAACAAACAGTTGTAGAAAAAATGTTGTTTTTATTTCGCGCGCAAAAGTGTTTTTATGGCACATTTGATTGAATTTTTAACCTCGACCTAACGGTCTCGGTAAAAATTTACAATCTTATGTGCCATTAAAAAAACACCTATTTTGCGCACTTAATACAAAAATAACTATTTTAATAATTAAAATAAATCATCTGCGCAAGGATCGCCATCATCAGATTCATCCAAGTTAATAATAAGGGAATGAGTATCTGAGCATCGATAAATCTTCTCCGTTCCCACACATCATTTATAATTTTATTAGTGTGTGTTACATACTTTTTCCAATATTTAGTGTTACATTTCCAGTGGCTTCATTTCACAGATCCAAAACTACGTCATTTGTTACAGAATGCATAGGACCTATTTTTGCATCATAATAGCGCTTACATTCCAACCAAACCATTTCAATAGGATTAAAGTGAAATGATATGGAGGAAGTCTTACAACTCGGCATATTGCCATGCTAGTTTGTCAAACCTATTAAAAGAAAACAAAAAGAATTAAAAAGTAAAATAAATAGCGCTTTCCAGATTACTTCTAACGTTTGGGTTTGTTGCTGCTGCACTATTATCCAGATCTGATCCTTTATTGCAAGTGGAATTTTTGACCAATTTGTATTTGGCATTTTTTCAATTAGCCCAGAATTAGAGATGGCGTTATCCATGATAATAAGCGATATTTCTTCAAAGTTTGGTAACAATTTTTCTTCAAATCATTTATCAAACTTTTCACTATTCATCGAATCATGATAATCACCAGATTTCATGCCAAACTTGAATATCAAACTTGCATTATTAACAAAAACAATTTTCTGAACCAGAATGTACAATAATATACCGTACACCCTCTGACGATTTTTTTAAAACTGTATGAAGAGTATCATGTAGCCAACTTGGCCTAAAAGCCCCTTTACTGTATATCCAGGTTTCATCCAGAAAAACATTTTTTAAGGGAAATTGAGTAATTCTTAAATTCGCTTAAAAATTTTATTCGTTTTTGGGCTACATGGGGTTGCTCTATTAAAAAACGCCTGTTTGATACAGTACATTAATGCCATTTAAATTTTAATTTTTTTAAACAGTCCGCTAATGAACCATTGGATATTTCATCACCATCAATGATTTTAAGATTTAATTGTATTTGAAGATTTGGGGAGCGACATAGCAAAACCAAAATTCATTTATAAACTTTTATTTAACTGAATATTAAAACGATATAAACATAAATTAGTAGTAGTCATTATTTTTTATAAAAATGAGAAAAAAAAGTACATAGGTCTTTTATTCACTATAACAAAATACATTATTTGTAATGAAAAAACTATAGATCATTTTGATGTGTTAAAAGTTCAAACAATGACACTTTGATTTTAAATAGCTATACTTAAAACAAGTATAGTTAGAAAAACTCTTACTTCTTGAGGTAATCCCGGGAGGAGTGTAAACTCTACAGTCATTTTGAATGACAAAGTCAGAAACACTTGGCGGACATTCTTCTATAAAGAATCGTTTCGTCCATCTCGAATGGAAGAGGGGCTTATGTACATATTGTACATGTGTTTTTAGGTCCTTTATCCGTATAAATAAAGTATTGTTCCCGTGTACTTGGGTCCTTTATCCACTGACAACTTCTTTATTTATTGATATATCGTAACGGAAGGCGTTTTGAACGAATTTTAGGTACATACGCCCTTCATTTATGCAAAAATGTAATTTTTGAAAAAAGTGTTACATAGGCCCTTCATTCACTTGTGTCTTCATTTATCAAATGGTAAAGTGTTCACATGCTCTGTATATCGCATCTTTCGCTTTCCTATGGTATGTTCATGAATTTCGTGAAGTTGTTGACCATGGAATGACAAAATAGCTACATTATTGCGATTGTTACCCCTTTGTCTTAATTCGTTGAACACGAAACGAAACTCCCAAAGCATCAGAAACTCTCTTCAACAGATAGGTATTTATAAAAACATTGCCATATATTTTTTATGTTTATTATTTATGTTTTCCCAATTCCTGCTTTATTAAATTTACTTACCTTGTAAACGGCGTTAAAGGGTGACACTTCATCACTCGACAGTTCATCACACAACATTTCATCAAGGACACTTCTTCACGGCGACATCCCATCGCTACGACACTTCATCACATCCCATTTCATCACTACGCCAATTCACCACACACAATTTCATCACATCAATCAAAAAGTTGATTTAAAAAAAATGCTCTGGGTAACAACGAACAAACCGGTTGCCAATATACCTTTTAGACGGAATGTATTCCTCTAGTTATCGCCTCCTAGAAAATTTGTAGAAAAGGAATAATTACTTATAGGTTATTATTGATGTACCCTTTCAATGAAATGGTCATATTTCAACTTAAATATTAATGACATTTTTAATAATAAACAAAAATTATTTATATTCGTAATGATTTATTTATATGTAGCAAATGTAAGGTTAGGTAATATTTATGTGAGTGGGAATAATTGTTAATAATAAATTATTGTAATTGCAATTTTTTCACGGAAATAATATTTTGTATATTATTTAATGTAATATATCTGTCACAACTATTTTCTATTCTTTTAATATATTTTTGTCAAATGCCATTTGGTGGTTTTATTTAATAAATAAGAAATAAATAAATACTGAGTAATTCTATGATTTAAATCGTAAAATAATAATTATATAATAATTTTCGAATTGATGTGATGAAATTGTGTGTGATGAATTGGCGTAGGGATGAAATGTGATGTGATGAAGTGTCGTAGTGATAGGATGTCGCAGTGATGAAGTGTCGGTGTGATACGATGTCGCTGATGAAGTATCCGTGATGATATGTCGTGTGATGAATTGTCGAGTGATGGAGTGTCGGGATACCGTGCAATATACCAGACTTTTTTGACACCCTCCCTGTATTTATTGTTATTTTCTTACAGATATTGTGTAGCACTAATCCCGAAAACTTTGAGTGGATACCGACCAACTCAACAAATTTACATCTTGTAAAAACCGATAATGAGCTTGTACCTGGAGGCCTGGAAATAGACAACGGACGTCTTGCTATTGGTCGAATCAGAATCCAGGGAGAAACTGTAATAGGAAAAATAATGTCAGATATTGTTGGATATTCGAATATGTGGTTTATTCATAATGGAAAGGAGAAAAAAATAGTATCCTATGAGTTACTAACATATAGGAAAGATGCGAGGCGAAAAATGGGAAACGAAACCTATCCATACGCAATTTAATTGAAATGCAAATTTTATAGTCATTTGTAACTATTATATTCAAAAATATGAAAAGAAATATTAGAGAAAATGTATTACTAGTAATAAATCCTTCCTACATTCCTTTTGCATTTTCTCGCGATCAAATTTCATTTATGAAAATTGCTTCAAGACTACAAAAAAAATTAGAGTAGGTAGGTTATCCTCTACCTCTTTCACACCCAAGCGACCTTTTTTTTGGATAAACTGTTAGGGAATATCTTCTTTATTAAGTTTATACGCCAAAACAATTTATTACCCCCAATAATTAATAAGGGGCAAATAAAAGATTTTTTTTTCAAAATGGTGCAATTCTTAGTTTTGAGTATGGACTACTTCTTCAAAATCTTAGGTTTAAGTTTTGAAAATAAAATTATTATTAGAAAGTACTAAGGATAATCTACTTTATTGAGTACATATGCCAAAATAATTTACTCACTCCAATTAATGACCCTAAGGGCATACGAAATAGATTTTTTTTAAATTAGTGCAATTCTTAGGATTAATTTTTTATAGGAAACTACTAGGAATAATCTACTTTATTGAGTACATAATATGTCATAATAATTTATTCCCCCAATAAATAAAGGGCATACGAAAGAATTAAAAAAAAACTTGGTGCAATGGTTAGGTTAAAGTTTTAAAAATTTTCCATGGATTATCTACTTTATTGGGAACATATGCCAAAATAATTTATTCTCCCAAATTAATGACCCTAAGGGCATATGAAATAAATTTTAAAAAATTGGCCCAATTCTTAGGTTTAAGTTTTGAAAGTCAAATTTTCATGGAAAACTACTAATGATGGTCTACTTTATTGAGTATATAATAGTGCAGGCGCCAAAGGTTGTTGAGTATGCAAAATGTGAGGGCCGGCATCTATGCTCAAATTATTTCATCTGAGACACCAATAAAAAAAAACCCTGTTTCCAGCAGCTGTGTTGGTCCCTATCGTTTTTCCCCGCGCCCTCGCCCGAAATAGTCAGTAGAAATTAGTTCTTAGTGCGTATCGGTTAATTTTTTTAGTTTTCACGTAATATTATTTAAGTTTTCCTGTTGTTACTTGTTTTATTTAAACAAAAACGTGAACAATATCGCTACAAGTGTTAAATGTAAAGAGGCGAAGAATAAACGAAATGTCGTGTTTGTTTTGTGATAAAACGTTTATAAATATTCAAAGCGCTGCAGATCGGAAAAAAGATAACATTAGTGAGAAAATAAAGCATAGTACAGACTTTACTGAACATAATTGTTCATCATGGCATCAAACTTGTATGACAAGTTACATTAGCAAACAAAAAAATTAAAATAGACAACTTTGTACCTACTTCTGAAAAATCAAGCAAAAGTACTTCTAATAAAAAGTTGCAAGAAGCAACAGATGTAAGTCTCTTTCAAAAAACATATATGCTGGCTAATCAACGGGAATTTGACACACACATTTTAGCATCTTACAAAGTTTTGAATTACTGCAAGTACCTTTTTGACGCAGAAGGATTTTACAGGAAATCTCCAAAATCGGAACTCGCTCTTGAAATTGTAAGCAATTATAAGTGTGGTACAAAACAAGCAACAGGACGTTTTAAATTTACATTTTCCAAAAATGTTTATTGTTTATGTTACATTGTTCATCGAATCCAATTAAAAATTTTTAGCACCTTTGGCGATTTTGCTGAGGCATTCTTCAAAAGAATCCATAATCTTTTCTTGCAGCCAAATAATGTAAAACGAATAGATATTGTATTTGACAGATCTGATGATATTTCGATAAAATATTTTGAGTCAACTGATGAGAAGTTTTATAATTTCAAATGATCACGCAAAAATTCCAGCTAATTGTAAAAATTTCTTTCCAAGCAAAGAAAATAAGTTACAGCTCGTTCAATTTCCCTGTACTGCTGCTCCTAGATATGCACAAGTAAAAGAAGATTGTGAGTTATATGTGTGGAGGATTTGATGATCCAACAAAATGTTTTAAATTACATGCAAGGCTCTTCATTTTTTAAAGTACCTGACTGTTTGGGACACAGTGTACCTACAAAAACATAAAATTTTTACGCCACCCGGTATATTATCTCTAGTGACATTAAGTTTGGGGATTTTTCTGGTTGGCAGCAGTGCAATGATGGAATCCAAGCCGCGACGCGCTCAAATATAGGGATCACACATTTTCCTTAATCATCTTAATAAACAGTAAGTGTTATATCTTAAAACCTTGTTTATTTAAAATTCAATATTGTTGGTCACGTTTTTAGTTAATAGTTTTTACAGTCCTCTATATCGAAATAATAAAATAAATTACATAGAACGGAATTCGCGATTCACATTCGGCGTCTTCACTGACTTAAATTCGAACGATTTAGAAGTAGATTCAAGGATGTTTTGTCACATATTTTACGCAGTAAGAATCCAATGTGCCCATATCATTAAATCATTATCCTTTGCACTGATACATATGTTTTCATCCTGGGAATTTTTTTCTGGAATAAGCTAGCACGTCTAGGTTGTTTAGGTGTATGGTTCGATGTTTCTCATAAGAAGAAATACATTTCAGGATATTATTTGGTTGCTCAATCCCTTGGAGAAAATATTTATCGTATTTTGCCAGCAATACACTCTCTAAGTGGTTGCGATTCGACCAGCAGATTGGGATCGAAAAAAATGCTTTAAAAGCTGCATCGTTGGATTTTGTATAAAAAGCTCTGAGGCATTTAGGAAATCCATACGTAAGTATCGAACAGTTAACAGAATTGGAACCCATTTGCGCCTATATTTTGTCCAAAAAAAAAAAATTAATTGCTGATGAATCTCGGTATAAATTAATTTCTCAAAATATCGGCTTTGGCTTAAATTTATTAAAAGTAATTTGCACATCATGCAGATGCTCTCATTTACGTTTTTTGTTAAGAGCTTCAGTACAAACATATATGGATAAATGCTGAGCAAACACTACTATGGCCTATTGATTACACTTTATTAGGGTATGAAAAAAAATGGTAAATTATTCTCATGACAACTGATAAAGCGCCCATTACCAGAATTGTGGATGCAGCCCTGTAACTGCACATCAAATTGCCAAACGAAGGCTTGCTTTTGCAAAAAATTACAACTAGATTGTATTTTGTTGTCCAAATGTATCAAAAATGAGTGTCAAAATAAATAAGATTAATTATTTGTTTTTTTTTTACTTATGTTCAAATTTGCATTAAATAATTTTTTTATCAACAATTCTTGTTTTTATTTTCAACTTTTTGCTTTTTTTTTGTCAATAATTGACTAGCTATAATTAATCACAATCACAATCTTTATTATAAGAAACAATTGGATATTGTCACTAAAACAATCACTAAAATGGTTCCAAAGCATTTAGTCAGTCTATTTACTTGATATCTAAGGGATGGGGTGTAAAAAATAAATGAACCAATAATTCCCCTGGCAACATCAAGAATCATAATCTGCAAGCTTTTCTGAGTACAAAGCCATGTACAGAATGCGGTCCTCATATTTTGCACACTCAACTCCATCCAGCGCCCGCACTATAAGCCATAATAATTTATTCCCCCTAATAAATTACTTTAAGTGCATCGAAAGAAATTTAAAAAAAGTCCAGTTCTTAGATTTAAGCTTTGAAAGTTAAATTCTCACTGATATTAATATATTCCCCTCAATTAATTGGAGGGATTACATTATTTCAGCATATGTTCTCAGTATAGTAGATCAGTCTAGGGAGGGGTTTCCCATAAAAATTTTATTGTCAAAACTTTAACATGACAATAATTTTAACATTTTTTAAAAATTTCTGTCGTATGGTCATTAATTGGAAAGAAATAAATTATTTAATTAAATATACTTAATAAAATATATATCATCATTAGTTGTTTCCCATGAAAATTTTATTTTCAAAACTTAAACCTGATAATTACACCATTTTCCAAAAAATGTATTTTATATGCCCTTAGGGTCGTTAATTGGTGGAAATAAATTACTATAGCATATGTACTCAATAAAGTAGATCATCCTTAGTAGTTTCCCATGAAAATTCCATTCTCAAAACTTAAACCTGACTATTGCCCAATTTTTTTAAATAATTTCTTTCGTATGCCCTTACAGTCATTAATTGGGAAGAATAAATTATTTTGAGGTATATACTCAATAAAAAAGATTATCCTTAACATTTTGTTAAAAAATAAGTACTTTAAAAACTTAATCGTAAAGAAAATACCAATTTAAAATTATTTACAAGCAGTAGTGTAATCAAGTTCCACGTGGCGTTAAATTGACCGTGCGGAATCTTCGGGAACTGAAAACTGGGTGCTAACTTCACGTTCATCAAAAATTTTGCAACAAAATGAAACCATAAAATTGGTTGAAAATATATAACAATTCTTTGTATCCAATTATTGCAAACGATTTTCTTCTTTCTAGTCTAACAAACGAAGCGCCTAAAAGGAATTTTTAGTTAGAAAGCTGGTTTTATGGTGGAAGGTACATTTTATTGTTTAAAAATACACATCGGTATTATTTTGTATTTAACCCTTACAGAAGGGATGGAAAATCACTTAAAAATAATTTTTGACCCTTCAAAACAAAAAACACTAGAATTAACCATAATCATATTCCCATTCTTTACTCCAGCAAAAATAAATCGTATTTTCCGACTTGGGGAAATTTAGTGACAGCATAAGGAAAAAAATGGGTTTGTTTGACTTGTCATGGTGAATTCTTAATAGCCGACTTCTTCTACAAACTTTATTTATAAGTAGTCGGTATTTAATCGGTGGAATATCAAAGCTACCTTTGAACTGATGGTAATTAATTAATAAACTCTACTTGACTGGTGTATTGGTGAAAAAATATTTTCCTGGCTTCACGAACCAGTTCATCTGAGGTTATTGTCTCTAAAAATCCAATAATATTATTGTTTGTCAATATTTAATATTTCTCGGGATTGCTGTGCTAATTATCGAAGCAACTATTTTATTATATTCAGTACTACAATGAACTACCCAGCACTAACTTTATTATTAGTGATCATACAAGGCATAATACACTCTAATGGTAAGTTTTTTGACTTAACTCTAACAATTTTACTATCAGTTCTGATAGATTCGGCAAGGTCTAAGAAAAATGGTAAGGGATAATAATAAAATTACATTATCTTGCATTGATCCATTAGATACAACTGAGTTACATCCTTCGGTCATACAAATACCCGAATTGTCTTCCGAGTAGTAGACGGAATATTCGAAGTTTCATCCCGTTCTATATCGTAGTTACCCCCGCGACTAAAAATGATAACCCTGCAAACAAGCCTTTTTGCATTTATGTGCTTTTGTTAAAGTTATACTATCAAACTAACTCGGTATCTTTTACGAAAACGGTATCTTTCATTAAAAAAGCTGATGTAGTATAGTTTTATGGGATATGAAAAAATGCGTCTTTTCCCGGTTGGAATCGTTTTATTGAACGTTTAACAAATAATCATATGAATTATTCTAAATCTCAAATTTTATTTTTATCATTTATTCACCAACCACAGCCAGTAACTATAATACTATCTATACGACTTTACTTTGTGCATTAGAGAATGCAAAACGGTATGGCCACGCTGTATGCATCGTGACTTTTGACCAGCCCCTGTATGCTGCGTAGACCTACTAAGGAAAACACGTTAAAAAAAACGCGCTAAGTACACTACCTCATAGGTGGCGTGGAAACGTGTACATATTATGACAATAACAACTTTTACAACTTTTTAATCGATATATCTCAGAAACGGTGGCTTGTACGACAAAAAGTATAAATACAAATTTTATAGATAATTTTATGATCTAAAATTTTTGTCTAAAGTATTTTTATGATAAAACTTACCGTTTTGCTGAAAATCGCGAAAAACTCATTTTTTTTACCTTTAATCTCGAGTAAAATTCTTTCCATACACGGGAATGATGGGGAACTTATAAATTTTATTTATAATTATATTTTGAATAAATTTACTGATTTTCAGCTTGTTGTAAATTTATGTACCTTCACTATCATTTTTTGGTCTAGATTGACCGGACTATTCTTCTACAAACTTTATTTACAAGTACTCGATATTTTATCAGTGGAATATCAAAGCAACCTTTGAACTGATGGTAATTAATTAATAAATTCTAGTTGACTGGTGTATTAAAAAAAAATATTTTCCTGGCATCGCGATAACCAGTTCATCTAAGGTTATTAGGTATCTCTAAAAATCCAATAATATTATTGTTTGTCAATATTTAATATTTCTCGGGATTGCTGTGCTAATTATCGAAGCAACTATTTTATTATATTCAGTACTACAATGAACTACCCAGCACTAACTTTATTATTAGTGATCATACAAGGCATAATACACTCTAATGGTAAGTTTTTTGACTTAACTCTAACAATTTTACTATCAGTTCTGATAGATTCGGCAAGGTCTAAGAAAAATGGTAAGGGATAATAATAAAATTACATTATCTTGCATTGATCCATTAGATACAACTGAGTTACATCCTTCGGTCATACAAATACCCGAATTGTCTTCCGAGTAGTAGACGGAATATTCGAAGTTTCATCCCGTTCTATATCGTAGTTACCCCCGCGACTAAAAATGATAACCCTGCAAACAAGCCTTTTTGCATTTATGTGCTTTTGTTAAAGTTATACTATCAAACTAAGAGAAATAAATTAAAAATTTTATTTTACATATCTAATGTATCGTGAATACCTACGATCGGTAAAACTTATTTATACAGGGTGTCCCGAAATTAAGGGGCAATACTTTACCACAGTATTCTCCATCTAAAAATAATAGAATTTTTTCATATGGACATAAGTCCGAAAATGCTTCCTAAGGGAGCTACCCCCCATCGAATGGGCAACCTTAAAGTCGTATTTTTCTAAATATCTTTCAACCTGTTCATAATAAAATTTTGAAATTAGGTATGGTGTAGAAACTTTTGACGGTAAATCAGTTTTTTAATTCAGAATTTTAAAATTTTACTCATAGGCGTCACATGCTGGGGTGGTTAATTATTAAAATTACCGCACTTTTTAATTAGTCGTTTGTTTTTTTTTAATTTTCTTAAAAATTATGAAATTTTAAAGTATTCTACGTAACAAAGGTACTTTTAGTTTGTCTTGATAAGACTTACAGTTTTTGAGTAAAATTTTAATAAAATAACGTCCATAAAAGGGGCAAATAACAAAATTATTCTTTACTAAAAACTTTTAATGTAGGTAATTACCAAAAACTAAAAGCTTTTAAAATTAATTTTTAGCTCGTACGCCTCCTACAAAACTAAATAAATAGAAAATGAAATAAATATGACAATTAAATAACAAAAAAATGTTTTGGAAGAATAATATTTGAATTTTAACCAATAAGAACTACTCTTTAAGAAGGTGTTCAAATATACCACCATTTTCTCTCATACAAAATCTAGCTCTACGGCGAATATTGTGAGATGCTCGAAGAATCTGAATAGGATTTCTTCTTATTTCATTTCCAGCTTGAATAATTCGCTGAAGCAAATCTTCACGAGTATCCACCTCCGTTGCATAAACTATCTTGCACATGTGACCCCAAAAATAATAATCGAGTGAATTTAGGTCCGGCGATCTTGCTGGCCAGGATACTGGTCCTCCTCCACCTTTCAGAATAATTCTCATCTAACCAATTCCGAACAGGCCGTCCAAAATAAGCAGGGGCACCATCGTGTTGGAAATACATTCCCAACCTGGACCTTAAAGGTACCTCGTCTAATAGTTCTGCTAATTGATTTTGAAGAAAGTCCAAATATCTCTCACTGTTTATATTATTTGGCATTTCAATTGGGCCAATCAACTGATTTCCAATTAATTTTACAACAGTTATAGCAGCAGACAAATATCTGACACAGAAATGTCAAATGAAACAAATGTCAATTTTGATCATTGGCCTTCTATTCACAAATTTCACTTTGATTATTATTCTTATTAATTAACTCTTTTATGGACGTTATTTTTTTAAAACGATTTTACTCAAAAACTGTAAGTCTTATCACGACAAACTAAGAGTACCTTTTTTACGTAGAATACTTTAAAATTTCATAATTTTTAAAAAAATTTAAAAAAAAACGACTAATTAAAAAAGTGCGGTAATTTTAATAATTAACCACCCCAGCATTGTGACGCCTATGAGTAAAATTTTAAAATTCTGAATTAAAAAACTGATTTATCGTCAAAATTTTCTAAACCATACCTAATTTCAAAATTTTATTATGAACAGGTTAAAAGATATTTAGAAAAATACGACTTTAAGGTTGCCCATTCGATGAGGGGTAGCTCCATTAGGAAGCATTTTCGGACTTATGTCCATATGAAAAAATTTTATTATTTTTAGTCGGAGAATACTTGTCTTCCATTCAACTCTTATATTCTTTGGAATAATACTTAGTTATATTCAATTTTGTCAAATTTGCCTTAAATCAGGTCTTAATGAAAGTTGTTTCTCTATCACCGATGACAAAAGTAAACGGTTTTTAAACGTAAGCTTCATGGCCAAGGCCTTCCGATTAGTAAAAGGGATAAGAAAATACAATATACATATTAGTAATGTTTAAAAATTTGATCTTTAATGTGTAATAATTTTTTTTTGCTGTTTCAATAGTTGCCGTCGAGCAGACATTTTTTAAATTTGTCTAATGTGGGCATCGACATTACATTGTGCTTTAATGACAAAAATTTTAAAAAATACCCTCTGGGTTTATTATTTGTACCAGTAATATTTTCCCGATTACCTTATAGATAATTCGAAAAACTAGTTGAAAAAAGTCGGAAAATGACAATAAAATTGCCAATTATTTTATTTCCAGTTATTCCAATTTTCAGATAAAAACTACAAACCTTTAATAAAAATGGTTAAAATAAATTATCTTCAAAATTCCATTTTATACTAAAGTACAAAGCCGTTTTTTATAGAAAAAAGGTTATCGTTTAAAGTTTTATAAAAAATTATATAACGGAACATATAAAAGTAAAATTAAATTAATTAAATCTCTTCGCACTTTTGACTAAAATAACAGCAATAGTGGGGAATCCAGAATTATAGGCCTGGAAGGGGGGGCAGGGCTGTCTAGAAGATAAGGGAAATAAAGCTTCCATCGCGTCCGTGCTTCATAGTTAAAGGTATTTTTGCACAATTTAATTATAGGATATAGAATATATAATATATAATATACAGGGTGTCCGTTAACTTATGGGCCATAGAGCAACTGGAGATAGTAGATATAAAAATATGTCTTTTGAGCCAAATTTGCCCAAGTAAAATGTTAGAGGTTAAAGAGATACAGGGTGTTGAAAGTGAAAATTAATTTTGGAAAAATGATGATAATTTTGAAACGGTTTAAGATATCGAATTCAAAATCGGTATAACTAGGTTTTCGAGAGTGAGAAATTCGAATTTAGTGTTAATTTTAAGATACTCCCTAGAGGGCGCTTGCTACGTGCTTCATGTTGAACTAATTCATCCATATTTTTTTAACCGTGCAGTTACTAGTATTTATACTTTAAACTATAAAAGAACCTACCTTTTTACGTAAAAAAGGTACTCTTGGTCGATCTCGATATCTCAAGCCGTTACCCAGATTCTAGGACTTGATGATAAAAAGGCAGAAAAAAAAACAAGATGAAAATATTGAAAGCTATTAAAAATTTGTTTTAATTCACTTTAGTAAATGTTGAAAGGGTCCACCGTTTACTTCAATACATTTTCTTAAGCTTTTTAACAAATGACGTCTCACATTCAGGAAGATATTTTGATTATCTCCTATAACAATGGCGGCTTACTTTACTTTACCTTCTGGATGATATACCTCTGAACATAAGACACAATATGTGGTACATGCAAGATGGTGCCCCAGCACACTTTGCAGTTCCTGTTCGAAAACATTTAAATCAGCGTTTTCCACATCGGTGGATTGGTCGCGGAAGCGAATTTCCTTGGCCACCACTGCACGGTTAAAAAAAATATGGATGAATTAGTTCAACATGAAGCACGTAGCAAGCGCCCTCTAGGGAGTATCTTGAAATTAACACCAAATTCGAATTTCTCACTCTCGAAAACCTGGTTATACCGATTTTGAATTCGATATCTTAAACCGTTTCAAAATTATCATCATTTTTCGAAATTTAATTTTCACTTTCAACACCCTGTATCTCTTTAACCTCTAACATTTTACTTGGGCAAATTTGGCTCAAAAGACATATTTTTATATCTACTATCTCCAGTTGCTCTATGGCCCATAAGTTACCGGACACCCTGTATAATATAGACTATAGAATATAGAATATAGAATATAGAATATAGAATATATAATATAGAATATAGATTATATTATATAGAATATAGAATATAGAATATAGAATATAGAATATAGAATATAGAATATAGAATATAGAATATAGAATATAGAATATAGAATATAGAATATAGAATATAGAATATAGAATATAGAATATAGAATATATAATATAGAATATAGAATATAGAATATAGAATATAGAATATAGAATATAGAATATAGAATATAGAATATAGAATATAATATAGAATATAGGAATAGCATGGTATTCTGAAAGACAATTTTTATACATTAATTAATAACATTATTAAATATTATTTTTACCTTGCTCTCACATGTTGAACGAAGAAGCTGGTGGTGGAGAGATTGCGACATAGGTAAAGACAGTGTTGTTAAGAGGTACATAATAGGTAAATTTATGATATTATGTATTCCAATGAAAATTAAATTAACTATAAATGTGTTGGAAAAAGTCTGTAAATATAAAGTTTTGTTATGTAGCATTCTATGGGAGTATCGCGGAAGCCCATCTAGATTTTATTATTATTTTCCCAACATGTGCGAAAAAACATTTTTTCAGCGATCAGGGGGAAATGCGATACTATAGATAGAAGTTAAATGATCTCAATATTTTGTTTGTTAGAAAAAATAGAAGTAAAATTTTATAACTAAATTGGGAAAAAGCTATATTTTTGCACTATGGAATTGTAACGTCAAAAAAGTAAAATTTACTACATGTTCGTAAAAAAAATTATTTATTAAATATTTATTTTAAATACATAGAAAAAGAACATTTTTAGGATATTACTATTGGAAGGACTACAAAACAATTATTCCATCGGATGCATATTCACCTGGACGAGATTCCACTGGAAAAAATGTGTACATTGGTCGTGGACTTGTTGTAGATGATTACCTGGGACTATATCCGGCAACTATTTATATAGACAGAGATGTGTTTTTCGTACCAAGGTTTGGAGCCAGATTAGCAAACTGGTTTGTTGAGGTAGGTACCTACCAATTAACAGTGTGCATATTTTAATTTTTAATCCCCCTTATTTACTAAAAAGGTTCAAATTCAGTGCATCAAAAAATGTATGGATCTTTATTGCTTTGTTGTAATGTTTTAACCATTGAGTTTTTTTTCGGTCGCTTTATTTCTTATTTTTTCAATAAAGAACCCCGCACTTATCTTATGGAAAATGGTCCTCCGTTAAATTTTCTCAATTTTTAGTATGTTGTAGAGAATGCAATTCTGATCAAGAGTGTTCATGGCCACAACAATATCTGCCGACTAGTTTTTGAGATACGGGTGTCCAAGTTGCAAAATATGAATTCTCAATACAATATATTTTTGTAGTTTATAATATTAATTCGTTTTGTTTTTCTAAATTTTTGATGGCCCTGTCGTAGATAGAATAGGATATTATAAAATTAGTTTAAATTTTTTTATTATATAGTACCGGGTAAGTGACGAAAATTAATTAAAATTTTTTTTAAATAATTTTGAAAGAAATTTTGTAGATATTTCTTTATGTACTACTTGTCGCTTATCGTATGCTGCCAAATATATATAATTATCAAGGTTATACAGGGTTTTTCCGATGATAAGCGATAGAAAAATAACATAGAAATGCATGTATTTATAAATCACCCGGTATATTAAAAATGGATCGGTTAAATTTCGTTATTTTTTAATTATTTTTGCTTGAAGTGTCTTACTTACATGTTTGCTATTGATTTCCCTTTTCCTATGACCAGTTCTGGAGATATACAGCGACGAACAGACTTAACACTCAAATAGTAAGCAAATAAAATAACAATTTTTTTTTATTTCAACAAAATTTGGTATAAGTTCATTTTATGGTTAAAAATAAATAGATTTAATGCTATATAGGGTGTTTCGAATAATTAGGGGCCTACTTATTATTTTTGGATAAAATAATTTGGATATAATAAATTGTTCATAGTTTTTATATATAAGTATTTCTTATTTGAAATACAGTGTTAGAATACCCTAATTATTCGAAACACCCTGTATAGCATTAAATATATTTATTCTTAACCATAAAATAAAATAACACAAATTTAATTGAAATTTAAAAAAAAATGTAATTTTATTTGCTTATTTTTTGAGTTTTGAGTCTGTTTGCCGCTGTATATCTCCAGAACTGGCCATAGGAAAAGGGAAATCAATAGCAAACATGTAAGTAAGACACTTCAAGCAAAAAATATTAAAAACTATCGAAATTTAACCGATCCATTTTTAATGTACCGTGTGATTTATAAATACATGCATTTCTATGCTATTTTTCTATCGCTTATCATCGGAAACACCCTGTATAACCTTGATAATTATAATATATATTTGGAAGCATACGATAAGCGACAAGTAGTTCATAAAGAAATACCTACAAAATTTCTTTTAAAACTAATAAAAAAAATATTAACTTTTTTAAGTTACCCTGTATAAATACAAATATTAAAAATTCTGATAGCCTGCTCCAAGCTAATGTCATCTACAGTATCACTTTGTTAACATTTAATTTAATGCCGGAAATACAATGATTTAACAAAAAATATATTAAATAATTTTCGTCACTCACCCAGTATATAATAAATTTTTTTTAACTATTTTTATAATATTCTATCCTATCTACGACAGGGCCATCAAAAATTTAGAAAAACAAAACGAATTAATATTATAAACTACGAAAATATATTTATTGAGAATTCATATTTTGCAACTTGGACACCCTGTATCTTAAAAACTGGTCGGCAGATATTGTTGTGGCCATGAACACTTTTGATCAGAATGGCATTCTCTACAACATACTAAAAATTGAGAAAATTTAACCGAGGGCCATTTTCCATAAGAGAAGTGCGGGGTTCTTTATTTATTAATTTAATTTTTTCACCAGTTTCGAAAATAGTTTTAGTTCTACATAATAACAACATTTTTTCTTTAGAAGTTTAATCGTTGAGTGAAAGAACAATACATCTCCAAAATAAGTATTTTGAGAAAAACGTAAAGTTTTTATCTAGAAACGTATTCTCTTCACAGTTTTCTGACGCATGTTGTACTTTTGTTGATCTTGCAGTTCTTAAGAAGATTATTAAATAATTCTTGCAAAATAAACCCCTATTAGCCATGATACACTAACTACGGCATGCCGACGCTCATAAATTCTCTATATTATTATCTCTCTCACATTGTATGTCACGTGTAGGCGTCCAGCTACGAACGCATTATTAACACGTGACGAATTGACACATGTGAACACGTGATATACAAATATCTATATTGAAGCATTCATATTATTGTGATGTGACGTCAGAGGACTGAAACACGCATCAACACTTGGTTTTATTATCTTATCTGCTTAGTTCAGCTCTGCGTCTTTGTCAGAGCGTGTTAGCATCAGCCTGTATTTATCCATGAATTTTGGACGAGAATCGAAAAAAAAATAATTGAAGGGGCGGGAAGTAAAAATTCATTCACAATTTTCAGAGTAGAGATGCTAAAGAACAGGCAAATTGCTGGCCAAGTTTGTACCCTTTGAAGTGAGTTAGACATTCAGTGCAAAAGAAATTCAATAAACTCACTAGTTTGTAAAAGTAAATGACAAAACCATACCCGCGGTGAACTCTGTCGAATTTTTAGGAGTTACAATCTATTCCACGTTATACTGGAATCAGCACCTGCAGGAAATTATAACTAAATTAAACAGCCTTTGTGTTCTGGTAAGGAGGGTTCTCACGACCTCAACTTTGCGCCAATTTTACTTTGCGGCCATACAATCAGTAATAAGCTAAAGCATAATGTTCTAGAGCGCTGTTCTTGTGGTGCCAAGGACATATTTCAGGTACAGAAACGCATTTTTAGCTGTATACTGAAGCTTCACACAAGGGAGTCATAAGTTTACCTAAAGAACCGGTTCAATTCTTTTATAAAGAACAGTTTACTGAACAGGCTACCTCGAACCTGTTCCGTTCTTTTCTTAACAACTCTAGTTCAAAGTGACGTTAGGTATTAACAAGTCACGTGTTTATAATGCGTTCCAATCTTTTATAATGCGTTATTTCTTACAGATTTTATGTAGCACCGATCCTGAGAACTTTGAATGGATACCTACCAACATTACCCATTTTCATCTTATTAATACTGATAATGAGATTGTGCGAGGTGGCCTTGAATACCGAAAAGACGGAAAAGGAATTCTTGGTATCGGCCGAGTTCAAATCGAAGGAGAAACGGTAATCGGAAAAATAATGTCAGAGTTCGCTGAAGCTGATATGTGGTTTTTGCATAACTTAAAGGAGAAGAAGGCAGCATCCTATGATTTGTTAACATACAAGAGAAATCAACAGCCGCAGGGAAATGAATCTTATGGAAAACTGTTTTAAATAGGAGCAACAGTTGTGACTATTATCGCTCGTTAACATTTTAATGGAATTATAATGTTTTTCTACTCCCATATGTATATTTTCTATTTTAATTTACAATCTACTAAATGAATAAATAGTCTATACTATAATATAAGTTTAACGGTCAAATTCTCATATAACCTAAAATAGGGATATAAATGATTTAAATGTAGGAATAACTTTGGGACGGATTTAGGATCTGAAGGCCCCTAGGCTGAACCGGTGGCACCGCGCCGGCCCTACCGGGGGAAAAATATATTAAACCTCATTTTCAGCTATTAGCCAATTAAAAACTTAATAATAAACATTTTATTATTATTTTTTTTACAAATAGAAAACAATTTTAAATTGTAATTATAAAAAAATTTTCATATTTCTTTAAACTTTAGTGTCGTTTTCTTAATAGTTAAGACTGTGATAATGAAAAAAAACTTCTTTGCAGTAGGATTTAAAACCACATATGCAGTAAATAATTCTCAGAGTAATTTATTAAGAAATAGTGGCGACAAAAGTATTGCAATATTTTTTATTATTAAGGTTAACTGATTAAATAAACAAAGAACGAACAATTTAAATACGCTAAAATAACAAGAATAACATTTAAAAATATACACAAGTTTAATAACCAATAGCATATTCATTGTTAGCTATAACCTTGGCACATCTTGTTGGCATGGAGTTGATTAAAGACAGAAAGCGGCAAGTTTCTCCAAACCTCTGAAATTTTATTCATCAGTGCCTGTTTATTGGGAAATAACTCGGTTCGTATTCGTCGTTCTACTTCTTTCCATTGGTTTTCTATCGGGTTTATGTCGGGAGATTGCGCAGGCCAGTCTAAAGCTCTAATATTGTTCTGTCTGAACCACTCTTGCACATGATTTGATGTGTGTTTCGGATCATAATCTTGCTGAAAAATGAACTAAGGGCATTTCCCATTCTGCGAAAGGAAGCATAACGTTTTCCATAATGTCTCTGTACATGAACCTGTCCATTATCCCGATCGATATCCCATCGATAAAGTGTAGAGGACCAATCCCCCCAGATGAAAAGCAAGCCCAAAAAACAACACTACCTTTGCCATGTTTCATTGTAGGCGTTACCTACTTGTGATTGAAACGCTGGTTTACAGATCGTCTATCTCGTCTCATGCCATCTGAATTAAAAATATTATAACTTGTTTCATCACTAAAAAGAACCTTTTTCCAGTCAGCGGCAGTCCAGTCGATATGCCTTCGTGCAAATGCAAGCCTAGCAGCCTAATTTCTGGCAGAACTTAATGTTTTTTTTGCTGGTCTCCTACTATATAACTTTGCCTCCACTAACCTTCTTTAAATCGTTCTGCAGGAAATGTTTATATCAAGTACTTCGGCTTTGATTTGAGGACCAGACTTCCACGGATCGTTTTCAGAAATGCGTTTTATTAGCCTATCTGTGCGCACATGTGTTTTTCTTGGCCTACCTGACTTGGGAATAGTATCTAAAAGATGTCTTTCATTAAAATATGAGATTATCCGCGAAACTGTACTGGGAATTAACGAAAACCTTCTAGCAGTAGCAGCTTGTTTTTCTCCATCTTGAAAAGCTCTTAGAATTCGTGATCTTAAATCTTTGGACACAGCAATTCCTTTTCCCATTTCCAAAAATACTTCTTTGAACTGGCGTTAACAAAATTTAAGTTGCAAGCTAGGATTTACTCCCAAAACCACTACACAAATGCAATAAAATATGTTTGTTGAAATACTTTTGTCGTTTAAAAACAGCAAATTACTAAACGCCAAATTATAAAATCGTAATTGTTGATGGAATGATGTTTTGTTATGTCAGATATGATCACGGCTAACTCGAAAAACAATGTGGTTGTAATTTTTACAAAAAGCCCTCGTTGGTCCGCTAAATATTATGCAAATTTTTGATTTTTTAATTTGTTGCAATACTTATGTCCAATACTGTATATACAAAGTAAATAACAAGTAAAAAGAAATGTCGTAAAAAAAAAACAGAACAAAAGAAATTTTATTTATTTCAATACCTGTACCGTAACCCATTTACGGCCATTGTTGCGTTATCGCAACACCTAACTTGTATTTTTTTTAAGGGGTTAAAACCAAATTTAAAAAAAAAATTGTATGGCTGCCTTACTTTAACTAATGTCCAATGTATATTAAAAAAACAAAATTTTACTAAAATTTTCAATTCGGAAGGGAAAGAAAAAAACTTGAAAATGTTAAATTTTCGTCTATGCGCGCGATCAAGTTTGGTATGTTTTAAATAATACTGTAGTTATTTAAAATGTATTTATTTTTATTAAAATTCTTTAAACAACCTATGTGTAATGTTATCCTTATTTTGGTTACATAATATTTATGACGGTTTTGTCAAAATTTGCATCTGAACTTGTCTGTTGCGTTTACGCAACACTGGTCGACCGTTGCATATAAGTTATACCGGCAACACTGTCAAAGCGAATCATTTTAACGTCTATTTTGTTGTTGTAAGCTGCAAAGCGAGGCAATATTTTCATTAGACTGTGAAATCAATGTCAAAAAATAATAGAGGTGTTCATCATGACGTACAATTTGACGAATCAACAAATATTTCAGTTGTCAGGTGGAATGACAACTCCATAGTTACTATGATTAGTACCCATTATGGGGCAGAACCTCTAAAATCGGCAAAAAGGTTCAACAAAAAACAGAAAAAAATTGAAAATGTACATTAATCATCCGTCATTTTTCATTACAATAAACACTTGGGTGGTGTGGACCTCCACGATAATGGTGTAGCAAATTATTGAACAAGGATCCTGGGAAAAAAATGGTGGTGGCCTTTGTTCGTTGACAGTATTGACAGTATCGTGGTCAATTCTTGTAAGATATTTAGGATTGCAAATAAAAGTAAAATGTCTCAATTAGATTTCAAGTCATACATAGCTTTGCGCCTACTAAAAACAGAAATAACAGCCAGACCACTGCCCATGGTAATACCGGATGAGGTCCGTTTAGGCCAATCCGCTCATATTATTTTACGACAAGAGAGAAGAAGACGTTGCAGAGTTTGCCACAGCCAAACAATATATATGTCGTAGGCTGATAGTGAAATCCGTCATTTCATGAAAAGCCTAGTCATATCATGAAGCGTGGCTAAAAGGTATATTGCAACTGGTTTGTTCGTTGTTCTCCAGAGCATTTTTTTCAATTTTTTCAACTAATATTATTTTATAAAAATAAAATTTAAATTAAATTTAAAAAAAATGCAAAAAAATGCTCTGGGGAACAACGAACAAACCAGTTGCCAATATACCTTTTAGCGTGCAGCATGATATGACTAGGCTTTTCATGAAATGACGGATTTCACTATCAGCCTACGACATATACAGTGTGTGTATAAAGTCTGGAAACGGCTTAATAACATCACAATTTACTGGCCGATTTAAACCAAATTTGGTACAGTTGTGTAAGAGTATCTAACGCACCGAATGACGATATTGGCGTTGTTGCCAGCTTTTTAGTTTGTCTGGAATTCGAACGAATTTTATATTTTTAAATATAACACCCAGTATATTTTTACATTTTTAAATTCCACATAAAATTATAATTATTTTTTATTAAATGCATTATTAGTCTATACTTCATAGTTTCCGAGATATTGACTCTCAAAAAGTGACATTTTTGAATTTTGACAGCTTATAACTTTCTAACAGTACGTCTTAGAGCAAAACGGCTTACATGTCCCTATCTTCAATTTTTATTATCTTCCCAAAAAAATAAACTTCCGGTTAAACCGGATGTAACTCGAAAGCAGGAAATATAGTTGTTCCGGTTTAACTGGAAGTTGATTTTTTTGGGAAGATAATAAAAATTGAAGATAGGGACATGTAAGCCGTTTTGCTCTAAGACGTACTGTTAGAAAGTTATAAGCTGTCAAAGTTCAAAAATGTCACTTTTCGAGAGTCAATATCTCGGAAACTATGAAGTATAGACTAATAATGCATTTAATAAAAAATAATTATAATTTTATGTGGAATTTAAAAATGTAAAAATATACTGGGTGTTATATTTAAAAATATAAAATTCGTTCGAATTCCAGACAAACTAAAAAGCTGGCAACAACGCCAATATCGTCATTCGGTGCGTTAGATCCTCTTACACAACTGTACCAAATTTGGTTTAAATCGGCCAGTAAATTGTAATGTTATTAAGCCGTTTCCAGACTTTATACACACACTGTATATGTAGAAGATGCAACGTTCATTTACATTCTGCTTGTTTTAATCAGTACCATAATAATTAATTTTTGTATCAAGTCAATGTTGCGTTAACGCAACGCCCGTTTTTTTCTTAAGTATGGAGAAAAAAATAATTTTGTATCTTTTTCATTCTAAGTTAGGTCTAATTATATCTGAAATATAAAATGTCTTGCTAAAATTGTTTTTTTTGTCTTGGCCGTAAATGGGTTAAGTAATAAATAAATTTAGTATTTCTTAATTATGTAAATAATCGTTTAACGTGTAAGGTTCTAAATCACTTAGAAAATTTTTTAATTCTTTTTTAAATAAACGTTCATTTGGAGCGTTCTTAATTCTAACATTCAATATATTATACATTCTAATAAACATTAGTAAGGATTTTTCTCGGAAAGTGTTAATCTATGTATTGGGTAATTTATATATTTTGTTCTTATATTATAATTAGGGTAAGTAATTATTGTATTAAACCTATCTCTGTTTTTATAAAAGAATAAATAGTTTCGTATATGTACAATGCATAAACAGTTAATATTTTTTTTGACCTAAAAATGCCTCTGCATGACTGTAAATAAGACATTTTTTACATTATTCGCAAAACACGCTTCTGAATAACAAAAAAATTTTCAAGTTTTCAATTGCTTCCTCAAAAAATAATTCCAAACCTCGATGTGGCCTCAAAATTGGCGAAATAAAGAGTTTTTTTTGCCATATCGTTTAAATATTTGGTAATAATGCGTAAACTTTAGCATATCTTATTTAATTTGTTACTAAGGTAGTCAATATGGTGTGATCAATCTTTTTAATTTTATAGTTTATCATTAAATTATAGAAAATTTACATGCGACATTCCCATATACAGTGTGTGTATAAAGTCTGGAAACGGCTTAATAACATCACAATTTACTGGCCGATTTAAACCAAATTTGGTACAGTTGTGTAAGAGGATCTAACGCACCGAATGACGATATTGGCGTTGTTGCCAGCTTTTTAGTTTGTCTGGAATTCGAACGAATTTTATATTTTTAAATATAACACCCTGTATATTTTTACGTTTTTAAATTCCACATAAAATTATAGTTATTTTTTATTAAATGCATTATTAGTCTATACTTCATAGTTTCCGAGATATTGACTCTCGAAAAGTGACATTTTTGAACTTTGACAGTTTCTAACTTTCTAACAGTACGTCTTAGAGCAAAACGGCTTACATATCCCTATATTCAATTTTTATTATCTTCCCAAAAAACGCAACTTCCGGTTAAACCGGATGTAACTCGAAAGCAGGAAATATAGTTGTTCCGGTTTAACTGGAAGTTGATTTTCTTGGGAAGATAATAAAAATTGAAGATAGGGACATGTAAGCCGTTTTGCTCTAATGTCACTTTTCGAGAGTCAATATCTCGGAAACTATGAAGTATAGACTAATAATGCATTTAATAAAAAATAATTATAATTTTATGTGGAATTTAAGAATGTAAAAATATAGGTACAGGGTGTTATATTTAAAAATATAAAATTCGTTCGAATTCCAAACAAACTAAAAAGCTGGGAACAACGCCAATATCGTCATTCGGTGCGTTAGATCCTCTTACACAACTGTACCAAATTTGGTTTAAATCGGCCAGTAAATTGTGATGTTATTAAGCCGTTTCCAGACTTTATACACACACGAGGTGTGTAGGAAAGTAAGGGGAGTTTTAGTTATATAGAGTATACAAAAAAAACATCAAAGCATGGTAAACCAAAGTTTTCTTTGTGCACCCGACATGCATTTTGTTATTATTTCAATTTATATGTCTCATAATTACCTTAATTCAATGTCAACAATAGGGGAGAGTAGGGAGACTTGATCCCTTTTTACGTTTTATGAATATAATTAAAACCCTAAAAGACATGTTCAATTTCTGTGGACTGCATTTCACTCTAGCAACATTACCGCCAGTTTTAACACTCTTTCGGCCGTAAAATATTTAATCTTTGCCAAGCAAAAACCTTTTTACAGGCATGGTGTAGCGGGGATCAAGTCTACCCCTCTCAGGGAGACTTGTTCCCTGTTGATGGGGGAGTTGATCTTGTCTGCCTACTGTAAAATTTTAAAATAATTTTCCGCTAATAACTTGTTTTACATCTAGTAATTTTATAAAGAGAGTTACAACTGGTTAAATAATGAACATAGTTTTAATGAGTTAACATGTTTATTACAAAATTTTCATTATACTTACAATGAAAAAGTTTAAGCGATGGAAACATTGGGAAATTTTATGTTAAAATTGTAGTTCCCACGTCTGATGTACGGCACTGGCAGAATTGTTTTCACACTGCCTCTTGGTACAAGCCCCTCGTCTCTAGTTGCTGGAAAGTGAAAGTGCTTTTTTTTCTTTCTAAGAAAATTCCCAAGTAGGTATCTCGGAGGCGGATTTATCAACTTCGGTTACTTCTCCTTTTTTTCCGCCAAATTCGATAAACACAAAGTCTTTCGGTCTAAATTTCCCGTTATGCTTTTTATAAACGAGCCCAAAGGATTAAATAGGCCTCTTTTATTTTTATGAGGGATAATTTGTTCTAATAAAGTTTCTATGCGTTTTTTTAGTGTACACAAAGAAGTAAATGAGTTAAGGTATTCTCTGTGATAGTTAGAATTATTTTGGAGACTGGAAGTTAATTTTTCTGTATATTTCTTTATGGTTTGAAATTTGGTTATTAAAGGTACTAGGTCGATATTTTGAATAAAGGTCCATTGATTTGATTCGAGTTGTGCGGTTCCTAGTTTGAAGGGTAGTATGCCAGGGTGGTTATTTAAAATGGTAAATTTTACGGTGCTTGCGATGGTCCAGCTCCATCTGGAATAATAGGTATTATTTTAGTTTCATTAAGGTGGACGACCTCTTTATGTTTGTTTTTGGGGTTTTCAATTTCGATTTTGTTATTTTCTAGAATGGCTGTTAGAATAAATGGTCCTAAAAATCTTTTCTTGATTTTACCCGCTCGGTTATCAGATTTTTTGTAAACTTGAGATCCGATCATAAGAGCCTTTGTGGTTTTGTTTTGATTAATCTTATTGATTGTTTTTTGTTTTTTATCTTTGGCGTCTTGAGTTACTTTTTCATACAGAATTTGGGTATTATTTTTATGGGTATTTATATACTCGGTATAAACGTGGGATGATATTAGGTCCATGGGGTCTCTGGAATCTGTATGTCCAAAAACAAGTTCATAGGGTGCAAAATTTGTATTAGAATGAATTGTATTGTTATAAGCTATAATTGCGTAAGGCATTAATTTTTCAACGTCTGTGTTTATGTCTCCGGGATAATTAATCAAAGATTCCGTTTCGATTGCATGTACAGGGATTCTGCTTAACGCATCAGCGTTAGTATTTTGTTTACCCTTTTTGTACAAAATTTCATAGTCGAATTCTTCGAGTCGTAGTCTCCAACGCACGAGTTTAGAGTTTGGTTCTTTTAGGTTAAACAACCACACAAGAGGTCGATGGTCTGTATAAATTTTGAATTTTCGGCCATAGAGCTATGGTCTAAAGTATTTACAAGCCCAAACGCTACCTAAAAGAGTATTTTTGCTCTGTCTCGTTTAAAGTGCGCGATGCGAAAGCTATTGGATTGTCGTTAGGAGGGTTACCTTGCGAGAGTACGGCGCCAAGGGCGATATTCGAAGCATCGGTGGTGAGAACAAAGGGTTTTTCGAAGTCGGGGTATTTAAGAATCGGGGCATTTATTAATAGTTCTTTTAGATAGTTGAATGATTGAATAAAGGCGTTAGAATGTTCGACTTTGGCTCCTTTTTTGAGACATGAGGTCATTGGTTTAGTGATTTTTGCAAAATCCTTAATAAATCGGCGATAGTAGCCGGCTAAACCTAAAAATGATTTGATGTCTTTCGAAGTTTTGGGTATAGGGAAGTTTTTGACTGCTTTTATTTTGTCGGGGTTAGGTTTAATACCGTCGCTCGTTATTTTATGTCCTAGATAAGCGACTTCTTTGTGTAAGAACTCCGATTTGTCGAGTTGTACTTTAAAGTTAGATTGTCTAAGTCTTTCGAAGACTACTTTGAGTCGGTCAATATGTTCTTGGAGGGATGTAGAAAATATAATTATGTCATCTAAGTAAACGGAACATATTTATAAATTTCTGGATATTGATATGTTTTGGTAAATATAGGTGTTTCGTCTGTCAAATTAATTTTATGTTTGATTTGATTTGTGAAAGTTAGGGGTGTGTTTTCGCAATAGAAAATGTCGCGATATTCGTAGCATAAATTTCGTATGGCTTTAAGTTCTTCTTTATTACAGTGAGATAAACGTATGTTTTTTAGATTTGTTTTTTGAAGATTGTCGAAATATTCATTTAATTCTGTGTCTGTTTCCATTTTTTCAATAAAATTTATTTCAGTTTCGTCCAGTGTTTCGATATCCAAAGGTTTAAATATTTTGATTTTTACTGGGTTTTCACGGCTGTTTGTAACGAGAGTGGTGACGAATGAGTCAATGACTTTGACCAAAGCTTCTGGCATTTCTGCGCTGCCAAAATCTGTATATTTAAGGATTCCTATACCGTTTAATTGATTGACAGGTAATTTTACTTTTTGACACGTTCTTGGGGGTATTATAATTTCTGTAATATCAAAATTATGCATAGCAGACATTTTACTTTGGTAATATAATGGTAGGGTTATATTTTGCGTTTCTAAAGTAGAAGTTTTTAAGTTTATATTAGCGCCTATATGAGTTAAAATATCGATTCCCAAAAGTCCGTCAAATTTTGGTGAAAAGTTGAAAAGATAAAATTTATGTTTTCCGAAAATGTTAAATGAAGGAAAAATCGGGATATTTATGACTTCATTATGAATGGAGGTGGCGTGTGCTGTTCTAACTGAAAATGGTTCAGTAAATATAAAATTTGGGTATATTTGATAAGCGAGATTTGGTCTTATGAAACTTTTACCGCTACCGGTATCTAATAAAAACTTTGCATTAATTTCAGGTATAAAAATAACTGGTAGGTTAGAATTCGCATAATTATTTAAAAGTATTACGTCATGTTGTGTGAGGTCAGGGTTTGCTAAAGGTATTACGTCATGTTCTGTGGGGTCAGGGTTTGCTGAAAATTTTCATCATTATAGAGATCTTCATAAGGGTCGTTTTCGGTATAAGGGGTTTCGTAATTATTTTCATTATATAAATAATATTGATCATAGTTGGGTTGCACATTAGTGTAAGCGTCATCATAGGTAGGGTGTGACATTTCTGGGTAGTAATGTTGGGTGTCTATTTTTTGATAAGGATTTATATTTGCGTTAATTTCGCCTGTATTATCAGTAATCGGTTCGACCGATTGATTGAATAATTCTTCTGAAAGAAATTTTTGTTTTAATGGTTGCGTCTGATGATGGTTATTAGTTATACCAGAAGATGTGTCCATCGGTTCTGGTTTTTGTAAACGTGACATGCCCGAAGGTGCTTGTCCATTTTGGGGGTTATAAAATGGTCTAGGAATAAACGTTGGTCTTTGTTGGTTATTTTGAAAGGTAAAATTTGGCTTTTGTTGGTTATATTGAGGGTTAAAAATTGGTCTTTGTCCAAACATAGAAGTGTTATTTCTAAACTGTCCTGAGCCTGAAAATCGATTATTACTAAAATTCTGTGTTGGTATATAATTTTGTGTAGGCTTAAAAGGTGGTTGAGAAAATGTTCGGTGCGCATTAGCAGCATAATGCGTTTGTGGAGGCTTATTTAATTTGTTTGTGGGCGCGTTTAAATTTGGTGTGGTTTTGTTAATAAAATTACTACGATTTTTGTAGCTTAAGAAATTTTCTTCTTCTCTAGCAGAACTCATTGCTTCTTCTAAAGATTTCGGATTCTTTAAATGCACTACTAATTGCATGTGGTAGTTTAGACCATTATTAAATGTTTTTAAAGCTAAGTTTTCGTATTCTGAAATTTTTAACAATTTTATTTCGCGAGCATCGTCAGATGCGTTTATTTTTGAAAAAAGTAGGCTTCGTGCGTCTTGCAGACGCAGCCCAAATTGTTGTGGATTTTCGTTTTTTTCTGGTTTTAAAGTAATGATATCTTGTATAACGCAATCTATTGACCTTTGGTCCGCGAAGGTCGCTATTATCGCGGCCTTAACTAAAGCCCAAGAATTTAAATTCTATTCGGGAGGCGATTAAATCGGCCGCCCTGCCAACTAACTTTCCTAAAATTGTATCAAATAAGCACACATTTATAGGGGCCGCGTTATTAGTCCTATTTCTATGGTTTTCCAGAAAATTTTCGCACGAACTTATAAATCTATTAATTTGTTTTGGATTACCGTCGAATTTGGGGATATTGTCTGCTTGGTATCTTATTAATTGATAATTCGGTTCCGCCATTATAATACGTGAGTCTTGAAATGAATTTTCGAAAAGAGTAGCTAAATTATAAACTCAAAGAAAAGATAAAATGTATATGTATATATAGCGACAAAAAAAAATATATGTATCAATAAATCAATATGGTAAAATTATGGAGAACTATAGGGTAGGAGGCCGATCGACAATGGCAGCATTTTCAAATTCTGTCCCGGTTTTTTGGTTAGTTCGCTACTGGCCGATAGATGGCTCTCGCGTCCGAAGTGGGCTGATGTTGTCTTCTTCTTCTTCGTTTTTAATATGGAAAACTAGAGCCTCCATAGTTTTTAACTTTTTCTTAAACCATTTATTTTTCTGTGCTTTTACTTTTGACAATTGACGTTTTATTTTTCGAAATAACAAATAATGTTTGAAGGGAAGACAAGACAAATAACGTTGTATTGTAATTAATTTCCATATTTATAATAAATAATGGTACAATTTATAAAAGTAGAGTTTGCTTTGTGTCGGGGTGTAAGACAGGATCTTTTTCAGAGAGAAAACGCAGCCAAATAAGTCTCTTTCTAGGTCCAAAGGTATAGCTAGAATGTTTAATACCCTGTATTTTAAAAACCAAGCATCGTTGGAACTTTATACAGGCCGAGTTTACTAATAAGTATAACAAAGTAAGTGTAAATTCATATAAAAGTCCTTATTTGTTCCTTAAAGAACTAATTTATATAAAAATAGTTATTGCGTCCATAAGAAACCATTATTTGATAGCCCACTTCGAACACGCGCGCCATCTTACAGCGACTCGTAAAGCTGAATTACCGATGCTAATTTGGGACCGAATCCAATGCATTGCGATCGGCCTCCTACCTCAAGTCCTCCATAGGTAAAATAAAGGAAAATTGTCAAAGGATGCACTTACAGTGTAAAACTGAAGATGGCAATTTTCATTCCTAGTCTATATTCCAATAGGATATAGGCGATTCTTGTCCTTTTCCCTGGATTCCTACGTCTATGAGTTGGGGACGATGCTTGTTCCCGCAGAACTCGTACCAATAGGATGTGGGCGATGCTTGTCCCTTCTTCCCTGGTCAGTTTGAGCTACCACGTACAGACCACAGCAAAATATTAATTTGTTCGTTTTTTGCCACAAATCGTTGAAACGAAACCGGCGAATACGCACGATGCGCGAACCGTTGACAAAATCCTACCGACTGCGCCAGTAAACAACCCTCGTTAGGGGAGTTTATTTTAAAAAAAATTTATTATTACTCGAAGTGAATACAATAGTAACTGATTAAAACAATGCATTTTACTTATATTTATGTGTTCTGTGTGGGAACGCTGTATTACAGTAAATCTAAGAAATAAGATAAGAGTTTTGCAGAATTTGTTGATTATGCAAATCTCACGGGAATGTAACTCCGTGAATTTTTTTTATTAATTCGGCATTTAAATGGTTTTTTATAAGTATGAAGTAGTGACAGTTCTTGATATGTAATTATATTTTAATATGACCAATTTAAACACATCTAACTACCCAACAAACAATTATAGTCTAAAAAAGGTGACTTTTACCTAAGTTTTTTACTATAAAGCCCGACAGGCCGCTTAACATAGTCAGAAGTTAGTAATTTATACCACTTTATCACCAAGTGGGGAATAAAACCAAGGTAATAAACTGGTAAAAAAGACCTGTCATTAGGAGAATTGGAGTTCATAGACAAGGCCAAGTAGTCTTGTTCGTGGTAGTATGTGTTTTTTACCTGTATTTAACCTTTGTGGGCCTATGTTGGGCCTGTTATGGGCTATGAAGTTTATAGAAAACCATAATCACAATTTTAGAAACAGATGAAATTAGTATGTTGTTTTTATTTTCATTAAAGCGCAGGCGGCAGGAGGCAGGAGTTTTTCTAAATCAGAACATGTCATGTCAGCCGCTATTGATTTTTAAAATGGAGTGGTAACATGTATATAGATAGGTACTTATAAAAATCATTTTTTCATCGATGTGAGGTGAAAAATTAGGTGCGCGTAAAGAATTTTCATATAGATATCAATTTTACCTTGAAAAATTAACCGCGCCCTAGAAAAAAAAGCATTTAATTAAAAGAAACAAGGTAAATTAAAATTTTAAACACAAGAAATTTAAAATATGCCCAATATTTCGTGCTTGGACGAATAAGTTAGCTCGTTTATGTGCTCGGTTTTTGTAAATTTGTTGTTGTTTTAGTGTAACAAGTAATTTAACAAAATTAATTGAAAATAATACACCATGTTAAAAAAATATGGCCTCAGTAAAATATTTTTCCTAAAGGTCATGATTTTCTGTGGTTTGGGCCTTCAGAAAAATGGACCTATAAGTCAGCCCGCAATGCTATGCTAGGAGAAAATGTCCTATTTTGGACCTTCTGCATGTCTTGATAGGTCTAAATTAGGAGAAATATTCAATTATATGGCATAAATTTATAATAACTGTATATTATTATGAAGCCTAAACTGGGGTTTTAACGAATACTGCAGGGCCTATATACGGCCTATTACTCCATAAAATGTTTCTATCGGGGTTGCGGAAATGTCTCGCAACGGATTAATATCCACTACCGTTATAATCTAACTAACCTAACTTTTTGCCCGAGTTCGAATATAAACGTATAACATAACTTTATTTCGTTGTTCCGGCGTTTTGAATAGCTCCTACGTGACCCCTATTATTTCGCCGAAAAAATGGAAACTGATTATTTTATAATAGTGGCAGTTTTAAAAAGGAGAAGGTCCTCCTTGGATTATTCTTATGTTCCCCATAAGTGGGAAGCACAGAATACGGAAGTATTTCCGTATTCTGTGGTGGAAAGGTTACCACAGTGCAATCAACGTTACAATCAATCAACATTAAAGATTTCTAAGCCAGAATCTCTTTAAAGACCTAATTTTTGGAAGATACGGCTTTATATCCGGTTAAAATCACTTTGATGCCAAAATAAGAGGACTGTTTGGCTATAAAGAAATTATTTCAGCCATAACTATAACCTATTTTATACTGTAAAGCCTTCTGGGCTTTAAGTACAAAATGTAAGACTAATATAGGGTATACATCACCTCAGAAAATGTTCACATTATATCCTGACCATGAAAATATTAAAGACAAATTAAGTAATTTATTCTTCATTTATAGGCCTAAAAGATTTTTGGGCTTTAAGGCCCAATCTAAGATAAGAATAACCTGATTGGGCCGTTATTACTGACTTTCCTTAGACCTAACTATCAAGTCGATTTACAAGGTAAATATCTACTCTTTTGGACCTCTTATATTTTCCTACTTTGAGCACGTATTAATAGGTTCGAATTAGTGATGCCGCGAGACGAGACGAGACGAGAATTGGCCCATTCTCGTCTCGTCTCGTGAGGCGAGAATTTTTTTTTATCTCGTCTCGACGAGAAACGCGTTTTTCTCGCTCGAGAGTGCCATTGTCTCGTCTCGTCTCGTCTCGTCTCGTCTCGTCTCGTCTCGTCTCGTCTCGTCTCGTCTCGTCTCGTCTCGTCTCGTCTCGTCTCGTCTCGTCTCGTCTCGTCTCGTCTCGTCTCGTCTCGTCTCGTCTCGTCTCGTCTCGTCTCGTCTCGTCTCGTCTCGTCTCGTCTCGTCTCGTCTCGTCTCGTCTCGTCTCGTCTCGTCTCGTCTCGTCTCGTCTCGTTTTTTCTCGTGAGTAGGGAATCATAAAAAATATTTTTTTATACGAATCTTAAAGGGGGTAAACATTTAAAAGCATCTGGTCGTCTCGCAGAAGGGTTTAATATAAGTCGGTTTGTTAGTCATGTGACTTAGAAACTATTTTTCTTTGATCAACAAAATATTGCAAGCGGCCATAAGACATAATTCACGTAATGTAATAGGCTTGGCACCGAGGTATTTTCAGTCCAAAATATACGGGGTGGTAAAAGATACAGAATAGAGAACGATTTATAATAATAATAATTGATTCATAATGGAACTACCCTTCTTTTATTATTTATTTTTTGGCATAATTCGGGGCATAATTAACTGCAATAGTTTGGAAAATATTCGACTAAATAAAGGGATCAGCCCAGAATGTCATCCGGGGAAAAACCTTAATTTTTTTATTACATTAATAGAAAGTGCAAGAGAAAGAACTTAAAGAAGAATTTCCGAAAATGCTCTATTTGACATATCAAAATTTAAAAATTCACTTTATTTTTTGCTCCTTTTACCCAAAAAATACAAAAATTTATTACGAACAAGCTTAATTTTACGCAATTAGGAAAAATATTGTAAGTAACATGTGCGAAAAGTTCCGTTTCCACACTCACTTAGTTGCATGCCCGGACTTGCTTCGAGCCGTTCGTGCAACTGCCACCTCGTGCGGAAAAGTATCATTTACCGCACTTAATAATTATTTTTAATAGCCAAATTTATGTCTGAGACCTGTGTAATAAAATGAGGCAAAATAAGGCATACACTTGAATCATTCGTACTGAATGTCACTTTACCTATTATATTAGACTTTTTATTTTTAATTTATTTACTAATGTCATAATTGAGACTATTAACTTAATGCTATTGTTTCAATAACACTAGTTTTATGGCCCTCCGTTGTCTTTATCTGTGATTTCCTAATAAAGTTTCGGTTGATCTACAGGGTGTTATGAAAGTAATGTCAAATATTAAAACTGGTAAGAGAGATATGAAATGAAATTCACACTTTTATTAATGATTTTTATGTGAGAAGTTTTTGGCGAATTTCGAATTTTTGATACAAAATTGTTAAATTTAGTCAAAATCTATCGCCTTTCGCCTTGTGAATGAAATTTGACTGGGGTCCTTTTCGATATTGTGTTTTTAATCGAAAATGCTTTCTTTCAGATTTGGTTAATTATTTAAAAATGTCAACTACTAACCGTAGACAGAAGAAAAAGGCTAGACAATTTGATTCTGTTCTCTTGAATATCTGTTTTAAGGTAAATGCCTTCACAATACGATAGAGTGAGAACGTTAAACACATTATTTTTCTGTCTATACAGGGTGTCCCGAAATTAGCGTGCAATATTTCTAGGGCGTAAACTATATCCAAAAATATGACAAAAATGTCCCATAAATATACCCCGAGAAATGCTCCTTTAGGGGGCTAGGGCCCCTCAAAGAGAGTCGGGAAGGAAGTATTTTTTTATAATAGTATGGAAACCCTTAAAGATAATAACATGAAAATTGGTACGTGCCTTCCAACCGATAAGTTGTACATAACAGTTAGTTTAGAGTGAAAATATTTCTTCCAGTGGCGTCGCACGGAGTGGGGCTGAGTTTAAATATTATCCTATATTTTTTATTTCTAGGATTTTTTAATTTTAAGTGCAATATTTTAAGAACCTCGAGTTTTTTCTTTAAAAAAGTACCCCTCGTTTTATTTCGACAGGAGGCACCGTTTTCAAATAAAATTAATTTTAAAATAAAACGTATTTTTCAAAAGAAAGGTTAGTCCATATGAGTTCAGGTAAATCCGAAAGTTAGCGTGCAATATTCCTAGGGCGTAAAGTACATCAAAACATATTACAAAAATGTTCTATAAACATACCTTCAGAAATGCTCCTTTAGGGGACTGGAGCCTCTCAAAGGGGGGCAAATTTTTTTTTCGTAATAGCATAAAGTCTTTGAAATGATCCATTTTTTATTAAATTTCGATGGACCGTAGCAAATCTTCTACGGCTAGGTATTCTTCTATGCGGAAATCGCCTCCTGTACTCTATTGCAGCGGCAGTAGAACTACCATTACAAAATCCATACACAAAATGAATATCTGTAAGTTCTCTGTTGCCTTTTGAGAGGCTCTAGTCCCCTAAAGGAGCATTTCTGAGGGTATATTTATAGAACATTTTTGTAATATTTTTGGATGTACTTTACGCCCTAGGAATATTGCACGCTAACTTTCGGATTTACCTGAACTCATATGGATTAACCTTTCTTTTGAAAAGTACGTTTTATTTTAAAATTAATTTTACTTGAAAACAGTGCCTCCTATCGAAATAAAACGAGGGGTACTTTTTTAGAGAAAAAACTGGAGGTTCTTAAAATATTGTACTTAAAATTAAAAAATCCTAGAAATAAAAAATATAGGATAATATTTACCCTCAGCCCCACTCCGTGCGACGCCACTGGAAGAAATATTTTCATTCTAAACTAACTGTTATGTACAGTTTATCGGTTGGAAGGCACGTACCAATTTTTATGTCATTACCATACTATTATAAAAAAAGACTTCCATTCGGACCAGCTTTGAGGGGCTCTAGCCCCCTAAAGGAGCATTTCTCGGGGTATATTTATAGGACATTTTTGTCATATTTTTGGATATAGTTTACGTCCTAGAAATATTGCACGCTAATTTCGGGACACCCTGTATATTAGGAGATACCTAAAATTCAGTGTTCTAAAAAACGAGAAAATTCGAGAAAATTCGAGAAAAAACGAGAAATTTCTCGACGAGAAACGGTCTTCTCTCGTCTCGTCTCGTGACTTTTCTCGAGAAAGAAAATTCACTCTCGTCTCGTCGAGACGAGACGAGACGAGACGAGACGAGACGAGACGAGACGAGACGAGACGAGACACGAGAATTTATCGTCTCGGCTGCATCACTAGTTCGAATCACTTTGTTTTGACCAAACAGCCAATTTGGAGGTAAAAAATAGACTATTTTTTACTTATTAAATAGGCAATTTTCTCCAAATTAGAGGCTTTAAATGTTTGTTGGGTAGGCCGAGGCCACACAAATAAAATGATTTAGCTTGGACCTGTCTATTTTCCCCATTCGTTAAATGACAATTTTGCAGTGCCTATTCCTGTATGGCTTTGTTTATACGGACAAGGCCATAAATTTGCCACTTTAGTGATTATTGTTTGTTTATATCTAAAGGTCTATGTCTATGGTATTTACGAACAGTGGCTTGTCGTAGGGAAGCCCTCTCCTCAAAATAAAAATTGTGTTGAGATCCTTTGAGAATCATCCGGTATACCATTTTTCCCTGTACTATTCTCCCTTTAAATGCTTATGTTAAAATGAATGACTGAAAAATGCATTTTTCTATGTAAGTATTTTATGCTTTCGGGCCAATTAATTCTGCTCTATTCCTATTCCAGTAATTAAAAATTTCCCACTTTCTCTGCTGCGGCTCTCAACAGGGCACACACAAATATAAATGTACGCGCACTCCGTATACACGTTAATTAAATTCAAAGCACAAAAAGTCTTTGTTTTCCAGAAATGATGAATGTGTTCCTCTGTGTAAGCGGAAAGTCCAACCTCACTAATCACACGGTCATTTGCTTTTTTGCTTTAAATATTTCGGACTAAACATTATTTAAAAATTTGAAATTGAATTACTGGAGTAAAAGGCAAAAGAGTCCGAATTTTATTTAAAGGGTCCGAGAATAAACCGAACAAACCCGAACAAACCCGAACAAACCCAAACAAACCCGAACAAACATATAACCATAATTAGATAAAGAACATTGTAATCTAATTAAACTAACTGAAACGTTCTGAAGGAAATTATAGGTGCATGATATTTTAAATTTGATTAATTATGTTATTTTAAAAAGCTATAAAATAATTTAAATCCACTTCGATAATAGTCTAAAATGTGTAAAATAATTAATATTAAAGTTGTTATAAAAGAATCTTAATACAATTACTTAACTCACCTGTTGGTGTAAGCCTCGGTAGAGTTCACGCATCGCAAGCGGAAGGTAAAGTATATCTGAAAGTATATCGTCTTACCTTTTTGACATCAATTAACAAAACGCAAATTTCTAGCCAAAATTTATTTTTTATGATAGGCTAACAGGTATTTTAGTAAAAGAAATCAGTGACTCATTAAAAAAAATCCATGATCCCTAAGAGGACACTCCCCTGTTAAAATGCCTTTAAGAGGATCATTTTTCTTGTATCTCAGGGTCGGCCTTGCTGTATTAGTCAGAGGCAGTGCCACTGCGGGGCTTAAATTGAACTGGAACAGGCGGCACGTGGGTACAGGATCTCGCTTTTCTATTTCATTTTCTTTTTCAGTTGAAGTTACAAAGTTGTCAGACCGTAAGACTTCTAAGATCCGCGCTTTACGTAACTCGGTCCTATCCGCTAGACTTAAAGGACTCGGCGTCACATCCCCGACATTGCCGTCTTCCCAGAATTGTTTTATATAACAACCGCCACAATCACCAGCTGATTGTGTATTTAAAATAAAAATCAACTGGGTACTTTCGAAAAATTCGCAACTCGCCTTCGGCGCTTCAACATGCACTGATTTAAACTTAGAGAGGTCCGGAGACCTCCCCTGAACATTTCCCAATTTTAAAATCCCTGATTGAAGGTTAGTGTGACAGACCGCAGGCGAATTTATCTTTGTAAGATTCGAATCCGGAATTTCCCCATCACCTAACACCTTTCCCCTTAAACATTCATAATTCGCCTTCGGCGCTTCCACAGGCACTAATTTCCACTGAGGTATATTTGGAGATTTTCCCTGAAGGCTTTCCACCCGTGAAATTACATTTTCCTGGTTAGTGAACCCCGCCACAGCCAAATTAAATCTTTAAAAAATTTTATTCAAAGTTTGACTTTTATTCCCCTTAGTCGCGACTCGAGCTCCCTCCGTTGTGTAATAATTTTTAACACCCCTTTCATCCACAGGCGGCAGATCCTCGGATTGCCTGCGCTGTTCATTAAGTACGCGCTGATACCTGAGCGGTCGACTTACTTTTTTCGCTTTATAAACTGGTTTCCCCGTTTTACCCTCTACGCTAGAATGTTCAACAGGGCGGCGCGGCCATGGGCCTGCGCCAGCCGTATTAAACAGCCGGACTCTCTCCGACAATACTTCACCCTCATTGCTATTGCACTCTATTTTTAAAAAATGAAACAAAAAATTTCAACAACAAATACTGAGATCTACTTTCAGTCAATTATTAATTTACAAAAGTTCTTAAACTCAAAAAATGTTACAACAATTTCATTAAAACGTATTTCCAAAACTTGTAAATCTAACGATCATTAAACTCGTTCACGTGGACATGATATATCATTGATAAAGATTAAAAATATTATGGGGGCTAGATTGCTACCCTGGGGAGCACCACTAGTGGCTTTGAATTTAAAGGATTAACAATAGGAACGATAGCATTTATTTTCGGTCTAGAATTATCCTCTAAATTTTTTTTCATCATCATTTCCGGTCACCCTGTATAGTATAGTATATAGTATTTTTTCCAAACATAATTAACCTAAATATCCTTTATTTGTCTTTCTAACCATTGTAAGCGTAAATGTTCTTAATTGTTTTTAACTAATCCAATCAGCGTTGTTCCTTGTTTTTAAATTTTTGTGGTGTTTCATTTAGC
Organism: Polydrusus pterygomalis; assembly: GCA_963969555.1. Lineage (NCBI taxonomy): Eukaryota > Metazoa > Arthropoda > Insecta > Coleoptera > Curculionidae > Polydrusus > Polydrusus pterygomalis. Next base: position 75,366,165 of record OZ018375.1, read on the forward strand.
CTCATTGGGGGGTAATTACGATTCTAAACTGATGTAAGAGTAGTTAGATAGATAAGACTACATTCTTCTATCTACTGTGCGACGCACTTTCGTGTCTTTTAGTTAATATTAATGAGATGTCGGTATTATGGCGAATACCAACACAACTTACCACTTGGACCTTTTAAAACAAGAAAATCCGTGAACATATCTCAATAAACAATACCCAGTTGAATTAAACCAAACCCAGTTGAATTAGCCGTGCTCAGAACAGTGTAGAGGTTGCAATGCGTGCAATACACCGACTACCCCAGGAGAAGAAGGTTCGAGCGTCACCAAGTTTGGAAACGGACACAACTTGGAAGTCCCCGCGGTTTTATGGGCTCTACGCTACTCTGAGACGGAGAAAACAACTAATAAAAAAAATAAGGGTTGTCATGTGAGCTGAATAAAAAAGTCGTGTTACTACAGCAAATTTATTCAAAACAAAAAAAAGGTAAAATGTTGAAATTACTTTAGGTATGAATACCTCTGGTATAGATACATTGTACAAACTAATAGTTATAAGATAAACTTTGTCTGCGATCACGTGACCCAACTAAAATAATGGTACAAATCGAACTAATAAATTTATAAACATATATACATATATACTGACAACCGAAAGGTTATGATACCGCAATAGTTAGCCGGACTTCATGAAACTGATAAATAAAAAAAGTTAAGTAGTCAAAATATTCATTATTTAAAATTTAGAAAGAATTTTTAATAGCAAAAAATGGGTTTGTTTGACTTGTCATGGTGAATTCTTAATAGCCGACTTTAGTCCGGTCAATCTAGACATTCGAAGATACACAAATTTACAACAAGCTGAAAATCAGTAAAATTGTTCAAACTATAATTATAAATAAAATTTATAAGTTCCCCATCATTGGACGTATGGAAAAAAATTTTACTCGAGGTCAAAAGTAAAAAATATGAGTTTTTCGCGATTTTCAGCAAAACGGTAAGTTTTATCATAAAAATATTCCAGACAAAAATTGTAGATAATACAATTATCTATAAAATATGTATCAATACTTTTTTCCTACGAGCCAGCGTTTCTAAGATATAACGATTCAAAAAGTTGTAAAAGTTATTATCGTCATAATATGCACCCTGCACACATTTCCACGTCACCTATGAGGTAGTGTACTTTCCCCAGTAGGCCTACTCAGCATGTAGGCCTACTCAGCATACAGGGGCTGGTCGAAAGTCACGATGCATACCGTTTTGCATTCTCTAATGCACAAAGTAAAGTCGTATAGATAGTATTATAGCTTTTGTGAGGAAACATACCGTCTCAGTTCCATAAACAAAATCTTTAATTTTGAAGAAGTAGTCCATACTCAAAGTATAATTTTAATTCAATAGCTACGCTATAATCTACATGTTTCGAGTGTAGAAACACTCATCATCAGGATGTTGAAGTAAAAATTATGAACAGCTGATGTTGTTAGCAAAAGAGAAAATATAATTAAGTTAAAGGTGGAACTAATCCATAATGGAGCTTTCAATAGCACGTATAGGGAGTGAAAAAAATTTAGCAGTCAAGAGGTGAAAAATCTATCAGCAAGCTGAAAGGTCAGGGACCAGTAAAAAGCCACTATGGGCGGGAAATGAAGAGAAAAACAGGACATATCAATACAAATCCATGTCAAATGAAGTGTTTTGTGGAAATCAGTTCAGAGTGTGTGTGATGAAAACATTAGTTTGATTTGATTTGAAAAATTCACCTATGTCGAGGAGGTGTGAAAAAATAAGTCAGAAATGAGGGGGGGAGAAAGAAAAAAATGTGTTTTTTATATTTGAGTATAGATGCTTTCATTTAGCTTGAAGAAAAATGCTGTTGGGGCACTAAGCTTGTTACGGCCCAGTTACCCCAGTAGGAGTCAAAACTGACACATATTGTAGAAACAAAATAAAAGTTTACCACATTTTAGAGGAACTTTTTGGTATTTTTTAAAAAAAATTTTTTAAAAAGAAATTTTATTCGTTTTTCATGAACATCCTAGACGGAAGTTCGCTGCGACCAGCACGTGTCTAGCCCAAACGGGAAATTACCAAAAAGTTCCTCTAAAATGTGGTAAACTTTTATTTTTTTTTCTACAATATGTGTCAGTTTTGACTCCTGCTGGGGTAACTGGGCCGTAACAAGCTTAGTGCCCCAACAGCATTTTTCTTCAAGCTAAATGAAAGCATCTATACTCAAATATAAAAAACACATTTTTTTCTTTCTCCCCCCCTCATTTCTGACTTATTCTTTCACACCTCCTCGACATAGGTGAATTTTTCAAATCAAATCAAACTAATGTTTTCATCACACACACTCTGAACTGATTTCCACAAAACACTTCATTTGACATGTATTTGTATTGATATGTCCTGTTTTTCTCTTCATTTCCCGCCCATAGTGGCTTTTTACTGGTCCCTGACCTTTCAGCTTGCTGATAGATTTTCCACCTCTTGACTGCTAAATTTTTTTCACTCCCTATACGTGCTATTGAAAGCTCCATTATGGATTAGTTCCACCTTTAACTTAATTATATTTTCTCTTTTGCTAACAACATCAGCTGTTCATAATTTTTACTTCAACATCCTGATGATGAGTGTTTCTACACTCGAAACATGTAGATTATAGCGTAGCTATTGAATTAAAATTGTGGAGAAAGACTTTATGGTTTTCTTTTCCCTATAAAATCTTTAACATTTATATTACTGTAACATACTACACCGTCATTTTTATAGATCTGTATCGGCACATGAGCTTTTGCCTTAAAATGTTTTGCTGAAAGAGCTTCTTTTATTCGTGGCATAGGTTATTCTAGTAAAACTGAATTTTTTGGAGTAACAATTTGAATAATACCCATTACGTGGAGCGTGTTATTGCCGTCTAGCCGTCATATCAGCATTATCTGCAACGTATTGAATAAGAGTGCCACTTTCTGGTGGTAGGACATAAGGAGGACGATGAAAAACGGCTGCTGCCTCGTACATTATTGTATCATTATAAGATGCACATAAACCAAAAGACGAAAATATTTGTATAAGACGTTTAGAACCGAACCTTCGATAAAAAAAATGCTAGGCCTAATTGTAATTTAGACTTAAAAGACCTTGGTTAAACAGCAGTCATGATACAATGGCAAATATTTGTGCATATTAATTTTAAATGATCTAAATTTGATCGTTTATTCTTTAAAATCACTTGTCCCACAAGATATGTCAACGATTCTGGCATTTCATTATTTAAATCTTCAAACATGCGACTTGGCGAAGGGTAGTTAGAACTATCAAACACTGCGGTTTAAATATCTTCGCAAATAATAGCTGCAGCTACGTCTAAGACTCTCTGAATCGTTCTTCTTTTTTATTCATTTTTTTTCGTACCAGGCTTGATTCAAAATATCATTATGATTATCCACTAAGCATATGAATGTTGATTTTCCTGATTTCTCAGTGATAATAAGTTTATCACCATACTTTAGTTTTAGTCGTAGCTTAATCGTTCTGTAATCTAAAGTCGTAGTTTTGCAAACATTTGTTAATTCGTTCAAAGTAAACTGACAGTCATCGCTATTTTCAATGTAAGTAAATATTTCCACCATTGCCAGATTCCTAGCTTCGTCTTTAGGACGACCGATTTTAACTCGGTATCTTTTACGAAAACGGTATCTTTCATTAAAAAAGCTGATGTAGTATAGTTTTATGGGATATGAAAAAATGCGTCTTTTCCCGGTTGGAATCGTTTTATTGAACGTTTAACAAATAATCATATGAATTATTCTAAATCTCAAATTTTATTTTTATCATTTATTCACCAACCACAGCCAGTAACTATAATACTATCTATACGACTTTACTTTGTGCATTAGAGAATGCAAAACGGTATGGCCACGCTGTATGCATCGTGACTTTTGACCAGCCCCTGTATGCTGCGTAGACCTACTAAGGAAAACACGTTAAAAAAAACGCGCTAAGTACACTACCTCATAGGTGGCGTGGAAACGTGTACATATTATGACAATAACAACTTTTACAACTTTTTAATCGATATATCTCAGAAACGGTGGCTTGTACGACAAAAAGTATAAATACAAATTTTATAGATAATTTTATGATCTAAAATTTTTGTCTAAAGTATTTTTATGATAAAACTTACCGTTTTGCTGAAAATCGCGAAAAACTCATTTTTTTTACCTTTAATCTCGAGTAAAATTCTTTCCATACACGGGAATGATGGGGAACTTATAAATTTTATTTATAATTATATTTTGAATAAATTTACTGATTTTCAGCTTGTTGTAAATTTATGTACCTTCACTATCATTTTTTGGTCTAGATTGACCGGACTATTCTTCTACAAACTTTATTTACAAGTACTCGATATTTTATCAGTGGAATATCAAAGCAACCTTTGAACTGATGGTAATTAATTAATAAATTCTAGTTGACTGGTGTATTAAAAAAAAATATTTTCCTGGCATCGCGATAACCAGTTCATCTAAGGTTATTAGGTATCTCTAAAAATCCAATAATATTATTGTTAGCCAAAATTTAATATTTCTCGGAATTGCTGTGCTAATTATCGAAGCAACTATTTTATTATATTCAGTACTACAATGAATTACCCAGCACTAACTTTATTATTAGTGATCATACAAGGCATAATACAGTCTAATGGTAAGTTTTTTGTCTTGACTCTAATTATTTTACTATCAGTTCTGATAGATTCGTCAAGGTCTAAGAAAAAAGGTAAGGGATAATAATAAAATTACATTTTCTTGCATGGATCCATTAAATACAACTGAGTTACATCCTTCGGTCATACAAATACCCGAATTGTCTTCCGGGTAGTACCTTTATATTCTTTGGAATAATAATTAGTTATACTCAATTTTGTCAAATTTGCCTTAAATCAGGGAATGAAAGTTGTTTCTCTATCACCGATGACAAAAGTCAACGTTTTTTAAACGTAAGCCAAGGCCTACCGATTAGTAAAAAGGGTAAGAAAATACAATTTTTATATTAGTAATGTTTAAAAATTTTATCCTTAATGTGTAATAATTTTTTTTTGCCGTTTCAATAAGTTGCCGTCAAGCAGACATTTTTTAATTTCAGTCTAGTGTGTGCATACATTTACTCATACTATAACAATAATCCTTGCTTCTTATTAAAAAAATGAATTAAAATTAATTTATAGAAAAATGAAGATATCACAAAGTAAACTGAAAATAAGAAGTCCGGACCTGTTATAATTGGTTGCCTCACAGCTGCTCAGAAACTATTATTGCGGCGGCATTAAGGGGTGGGTTCTTAGATAAAATATATTTTTATAGGCGCCAGATCCACAGGTGGGATCAAAAATAAAAGAAAAGTAAATGTAGTTTAAAGAAGATAAGATAAAAATACCCTACTTTATTAAGCCGCAAGAAATAAAAGATTACCTTCAAAATTATAATTTGTTTAATTCCAAAATCGTCAAAATAAATTGGTAAACATAAATGATGTCACCACAACAATGGTTTAAGAAAAATTCATATAAAATATAGTAAAAATCAAAATCGTAGGATTCACCAACAATGGTTTACTAAAGAAAGCGATAGGATTAAAAATCAACAAAAGAAAACTTTATAATATAAAATAATTAAAATTCAATATACCGTGGGAATCCAGCATCTTTATGAAAAATTAAACAACAGGTGAGATTTATTCAGTTGAAACATAATTAAGCAATGATGCCTCTGTGAATGATAATTAAATAATTATGGCCCTTAAAACTATGCTCAAATGTACTAAATCTTCATCCCTTTTTTATTAAAAATCAACCTAAATTTGAGATTTATTCAGTTGAAACATAATTAAGCAATGATGCCTCTGTGAATGATAATTAAATAATTATGGTCCTTAAAACTATGCTCAAATGGACTAAATCTCCATACCTTTTTTTATTCAACATCAAATTAAATTTAAGATTTATTCAGTTGAAACATAATTAAGCAATGATGCCCCTGTGAATGATAATTAAATAATTAATGGCCCTTAAAATTATGCTCAAATGTACTAAATCTTAATATTTTTCGACTGGATAATTGATAACCTAAATCCTAGAAATATAAAATAGGCAAATAACCACAGTTATACTTAATAACACTGACGAACATTTTAAAACTTTTTTTTCCTCCCTGGAATGATTTTGGCTGGATTTTATATATTTTGGCCTGCTGAATCCGGATCTGGCCTCAGATTTTCGATATCAGCCTCCAATGATAAGGGAGGGACATATGCTTTGATGTTAAGAAAAAGTCAATTAAATCCCCTTTCAATGCCGATTTATTAAATTTTTAACAATTAAAAACATATAATATATTTTATTAACAGTTAGCTTGGGTACAGTATAAACATTTATAAATAATTTAAAATTTAATATTTACTTCCCTAACGTCTTTCTTTTATAAGAACTCCTGGATGTGTCTCGTATTAGGGTCCAGCAATAGTCGGCTAACATATTCGGGCTCCACTTTCCTGTATACCTTTTCTCTATGGAGGCAATATCTTGGTGAAATCGTCCTCCATGCTCATCTGATACTGCTCCTAAATTTTCAGGAAAAAAGTCCAAATGAGAATGGAGAAAGTGAAGTTTTAGTGACATGTTGCATTCTAAAATATGAAAGGCCGTGAGTAGTTCTTCCACGAGTTCACGATAATTTTCTGATTTATTATTTCCAAGAAAATTGTTGCAAACACTTTCAAATGCATTCCATGCCCGACTTTCATTGTCACTTAAAATTTGCCTGAAGTTCGCATCTTTAAACAATTGCCTAATTTGGGGACCAACAAAAATTCCTTCTTTAATTTTGGCCTCACTTATACGTGGAAATTTGTCTTTTAAATACGTGAAAGCATTGCCTTCTCTATCCAGTGCTTTAACAAAATTTTTGATCAGACCCAGCTTAATGTGAAGTGGAGGTAAATATATTTTTTTTTTCTGAACTAATGGTTCTCGGGTCAAATTTTTAACGCCAACTTGTATTGTGTCACGTGGAGGCCAAACCTTAATTTTATAATGTTTGTCTCTTGCACGGCTGTCCCATTCACACAAAAAGCAACAGTATTTTGTATATCCTGATTGCAGTCCTGTCAGTAACGCCACCACTTTTAAATCTGCACATATGTTCCATTTGTGATCTTCGTACTTTACACATCTTAGTAACACCTTAAGATTATCATATGTTTCTTTCATATTTACCGAATGACCTATAGGAACCGATGGATGCTCGTTTCCATTAAAAAGTAAAACAGCTTTTAGACTTGTTTTAGACGAATCTATGAATAGTCTCCATTTATCGGGAGTATATGGTAAGTTCAGTTCGGTCATTAGGCCAGGTATGTCATGGCAAAATACTAAATCACCTTCCACTGCAAAAAAATTTGTGAGAGTAGATTGCCTTTTCCTGTAGATGGACACCTTCACTCCTTTTTCCAAGAGCTTTCACTGCTGCAGGCGGGATCCGAGAAGTTCAGCTTTTGTTTTCGGGAGGTCCAAGTCACGAACAAGATCATTCAATTCACCTTGAGTGATTAAATGAGGTGTATCAGGCAAATCATGAGAACTAGGGATGTAGCTTGGTCCGGCTTCTGGTGAAATACTTCCAGAGTCTGATTCGGAATCAAGCGTGTAACTCTCAGGTGGCTGGGGAATGGGTAATGAGTTGTCATGGGGCACTGGTCGCATTGCAGAAGAAATATTGGGGTACTGAATGCTACGCTTGGTTTTGCTAGTAATTCCTTTAATATTCGTTATGCAAAAATAACAATCATCTACGTGATTACGAGGTTCCCTCCAAACCATTGGAACTGCGAATGGCATAGATTTATGAGTACCTTTCAGCCACCCAGTCAATGTTCTCGAGCACGAACTGCAACACATTTTTGGGGCCCAGGACCTATCTTGATCGCCAACTTTGCATCCAAAGTACAGTTCATGAGCCTTTTTTACTAATGAAGATATCGGTTTTTGGTACGCTTTTGCGGTAACTTCGCCACAAATATAACAGAAGCTATCGGCTTTATTAACGCAAACGCGCATCGACATTTTTGGTACCGTTTTAACACGCCCGTAGATCTAAGCGAAAATATGAATAGATGTTTACTAAATGATGATATAGTAACGACTAAAGGCATATTTCAATCATAGATCCAACTACCTGCAAATAACAATGGGGCGACCGTTTATTACCTATTAATGGGCCTTATTCGACCCTTCCAAGAAATCTGAGGCCAATATAAATATTTGGTGGTCAGTTGTATATTAGTTTAGGTCCAAATATTACAAAATACAGGATATTTTTATAAAGAGGATTTTTGTGTTGAACAGTGTAATTATTAAGTTTTATAGATTACATAATATTAAGAAAGCTTAGCTTTGGAACAATGAGAAAATTTCTCCTAAATTTGTACTTAGGTACTTCTTCCAAAGTAGTCAAATTTAGTCAATTTTGGTCATATGGGTACATTCCCAGTCAGCATTGACAGCCAAAATTTATAAGAAACAATAAGAGGTAATGCCCTCAATTAGGCAAGAGAAATATAGGGCTATACCCAATAATAAGTTGCCTAATATTAGTAGGCAACCAAAGATAAATATATTACAGATAAAATATTAAGATAAACTTTTCGCGTAAGTGGCAACATCATATGCATTGTGATATGTGGCGCCTATAAGGTCATAGCCATTGATCCTGCCCCTTTGTTGTAGGTCTTCTGGGGTATGAGCGTGTGTTTCTTGGATTAGAACTACGTCAATATAATTATCCAAGAGGAGCTTTGATAGATACTCACTGTTAGCTCGGCTGATACCTTCTATATTTAAATGGCACACTCGGATTGAAGGTCCAAGTCTTTTAGTCAGTTGGTCCTGAGAAGGTCCATTTTTAGGCGTTTGAATCTGATTTGTCTGCATGTTAGTAGCCAGGAAATCCAGTAATTTGGTCTGGCTGCCGAGTCGCTCTAGCGCCTGTTTGCACCACTACTACTTAAAACTGTACCTTAGATAAGGGAAACCTTAGGATAAGAGTAACCCTTATCTCCAAAAGCTTTGCACAAGTGCCACTTATCAAATTCTTAGCAAAGATTTAAAATAACTTGTCAACATTGTATTTTACCTGGATTATTTTACCGGCTATAACCTAAGAAAGCGTAGGTATATGTTTATGTCAAAGTCAAAGGGTTTATGTTACAGTTTGCTTTGCGCTAAAATTTAAATTAATTTATTAATGCCCAAAATACCATATTGAGTAAAAGCAAAAGGGCTCCAAACTTTACAGTTCGGGAGAAAACCCTCCTACTTAATATAATTCATAATTATAAACAAATAATTGAAAATAAACAAACCAATGCTACGACCTCGCGAGAAAAAGATATGGCATGGGCTAAAATAACTTACACATTTAATTCGCAAAATGAGGAAATTTACAGGACAAAAGAAAATTAAAAAAAATATTATGATAATATAAAGAAAACTGTAAGAAAGGAAGTTGCTGAGGAGAAACAACAAATTAATAAAACTGGAGGAGGCACATTCATTGTAAAAAATGATCCTATCAAAGATTTAACATTGAATCTCATAAACAAAAAGACTGTTTATGGATTCCAAAACAATTTTGATGGCGATAGCATCACTACACATCACTAATTGCACTGATGATGCTGTTGTAGTTATGAAAGAGGAGCACGAAGAGTCCAGCGAACGTGAGGGAAATTAAATTATTATAAAAGAACATGACATACAAGATAATGCAAACCTCTTGAAACCTCCTATTCCAGCAGAATCCCTAAAGAATTTAATAAACAATCTTGTTTCAAATGTAAGTTGATTTTTAATTATAATTTATTTAAAATAAGTTCATAACTAATATTTAGGCCGAAAGAAGTCGGTCAGTGGTCAGCTGATATGATTTATTGTATCAATAAAGCACATTATAAATAAAGTAACATAATTTTAATATTTTAGGAACCTAGTCCAGGTTTTTCTGGCCATGTCAGTTGTCCTAAAACTCCCTCTCTAAAAAGCACGTGGACGAAGCGACGCAGACCAACACCACAAGTGCAGTCCACGGCACTTGAAAAAGAAAATATTGAAACAGCTAGAGCAAAGAGAAAATGCTTTGAGGAAGAAGTTATTAATATTGAAGCTCGAAGACAGCAAGAGAAAGAGCTATTTGAATTACAAAAACAAAAAATACTTCTAGAGATTCAAATAAAGCAACAAGAATTGAAGAAGCACTGCATGCCCTAAAACCAAAATAGTCCAAAATATTTCCAAAATCTCCTTATTTGCACAGTGTAGGGGCTAAAATTTGAGTGTTAGTAATTAGTATGCACAGGCTGATTCTGAAAATATTTTTGTGGCTATTTTGGATATAGGTCATCAAGAGGTTTTCCATACCATATTTAAAATTAAAAATGTTCCCATTGAGACCACATCTTTATCGGTCACTGTATATATGTATATAATAAGTGTTTAGTAGGCATGCTGTTTTTTATTACAATTAAAGAAATTTCATAATCAGTAATTACTCGTTTTATTGTCACATAAGACAATTTTCATGCAGAAATAGCATACTTAATGATAATACTTTAAACCTTGCTCTAAAATTTAACAGTTTTAAAACACAAAAGAAGTTAAGTATATTTACACAGAAGTATTTCAGCATTTACGCAGTACGTACAATTTTATTCCTCAATGTATCTAAAATAAGTTTCAATTAAAGTTCTTCTGACTTGGTTTGGCAATGGCAAAATCCCCTCATTCAAAGGGGGAATGTTTGGTACTTCATCTTCTTCCATTATCTGTAAAAAAACGCTCTATGTCTTCTGGATCTGGTGGTTCTCTCTCATTAGTTCTACATATATTGTAAAGTACTGCGGTGGCTATTATTACCGTTAAAATTGTATCTATTTTTAATCGGCAACCATATGCTAGGACAGGAAACCTACGTTTCCAAATGCCAAATATTCTTTCAATGACATTTCTAGTACGAATATGCGACTCATTATAAAGTTGTTCTTCTCTCATTACGGGTTCTTGCAACGGTGTAAGTAAATATGACCTCATATTATAACCAGCATCTCCTGGAAGACAACATTTTAAAATAGGAAATTAATTATTAAAACAATTTATTACCTAATAAAACTGAATTGGGAAACAAGTCATCAAAATTTCCTTTAACTCTGCTATTATTAAAGATGGTGGAATCATGTGTTGAACCAGGCCATCTGGCAACCACGTTGATTAGCTTCAGATTAGCACTGCCTATGGCTTGTACATTGATTGAAAAATATCCCTTACGGTTTCTGAAAACCTCTGCGTCTTGGCCTCCTAAAAAAAGGTTACCATAAGTAATATGCCCAAACATAATATGTTTATAAACAATAACTACAATATGTAAAATGGGTAGGTACCTGGGGATTGTATTTTTATATGGGTGCAATCAGTGACATCCACAACTCGAGGAAATCTGGATACTTCATAAAATCTCAAGTTACTCTCACTTATTTCAACTTGTGTCTGTGGCATTTTGATAAATATATTATACAAGCGAGCTAGAGCCGTTCCTACTCTTACAATTATACGGGATACTGTTAACAAATGCACCCCTGCAAAATCTCCAATGCATGCCAGATGGGTACCAGTAGCACAAAATCGTAAGAAAATTAATAGTTGGTTTATTGGTGCCACACTGTTATTCCTGAAATTAATTATGATGGAATTAAGTTGCAAAAAAATGTTTAATGAGTATATTGAAATAAAGTTTTTTTTTTGCTTATACTTACATATCATAAGGAAATTCTATTTCATGATCTATTAGGTCCAATATGTAGAGTGCAGTGGGTTTTGTAATTCGGAATCGTTTAAAAAACAAGGAGTCTTCAAAGCTATTAAAATAATTTGCCCTTTCATAGACCTGCCTAGGAATTCTTGGAATTATCACATCCTCCAAATCATTATCTCCAAACAATAAGTCGTTGTTTAAAATGTCCAATTTTTAGCAAAATAAAAGTCACACACGAAATTTACACAAAATTAACAACAAAATAAAAAAAGCTGATTTGTATATTTGTAATTTTGTGAAATGTCAAATTGACTGATTTTGTTTGTGGTTAATCTGTTAAGTATCACTTAAGCTCCAGAATATCCTGAGCTTAAAAATAGTTTAACTTAAGTGTCACCTAACGATTAAGTACAACTTGTGCAAACCAATTCTTACACTTAAGTGATTCTTATACCCAGGTAGCAAACTGACGTTAATTTAACGTGATTTTTTGGAAATAATTATGACCAATATGACCTCTCGAATGACGTATATGAGACGTACTAATGACGTCTATAAGTCACAGTACTAATGACGTCAACTGATGACGTCTTCATAACGTCGGCATGTGACCTTAATTTAACCCAATTATGACGTAATCTGACGTCTTTGTGACGTCTGTTTTTGACCTTTATATAATAAAATAACTATTTTTTTAAACTTTAATTTATTTTCCGACATTTTAAACAATGGAAAATAAATTGCGACTAAACAATTTTGAGGTTTAACAACAAAATAACTTATAGTAAATAACTAAAACAACTTTTCTTTCTTAGCTTGATAAGTCAAAATTATTATACGTCACCATTCTTATTTTTTCCTTTTAATCGTTGTGGCGCATGTTTCAGCCAAATCTTAATTGCACGTTCAACTTCTGAAATAGTACAACCACAACTGGATTTGACAGCACCTAAAATTAAAATAAAAGTATAATATATAAATTCACGGTGTACCTTTTATTCAATAATCAATAACTAAATCAAATTAACGATATTTATATATTCTTAACAATTTCATCGCTTATACAAATATTATGAAATTAACTTTTTTGTAAATTGGTAAAAGGCACTCACTTACTTCATTTACATTTTGACAAACAAATAAAAAATATACTTAGAACAATTTTTGTTTTGGTTTGTTGTACCAAAAAAATTAATAATTTTATGTAAAAAAACTACCTACCTATAATGCAAGAACAAATCTTCAAATTGTTGAATGCTTTTTTGTTTCGTCCAAAAAAAATTATAAGAAACAGGCAGTGAATCTTGTAGCGCTGCTTTTAAAATTCTATTAGTTCTTGAATTTATACCTTCTCCTCCCAATCCACGAAAAAAGTTAACCTAAAACATTTATAATAAATTATATAATTTGTCATATTTAGTATTTACCAAAAAAATCCCAAGTTAACTAAAAATACCGCTGTACAATAGAAAAAAAAATTTAATAAGACTAATATATTTTTCAGATTTATCAAATAACGGTGATAAAGGCAAAATTATGGCCGAAACGTCTGTTTATAATAAAAACATTTTAGAAAAGTAAGCAATTATTTTTTTATAGGAACCAAAAATCAAAAGAAATAAATAGAACCGTTTAAATGTAATAAAGAACTAAACTTGAAAAATCTAAGGTTGTGACATAACCCTAAAAACATAGCACTTTGATAAAAAAAATACCTCAAAAACTACGTGTTTCTGACGAAAATGATTTTCAGATTCGTAATCCACATGCCAAAATTCCTGAAAAAATCATTAATTTTGGCGTAGGGTTCTTGAAAGATAATTATCGATTATTTTATTTTATAGAACGTAAAATTTGGGACGCCATTTTCGGGTAACTTTATTTTAATTACAGCAGACGGTTTCCGTAACAAATTTACAATTTAACTAATATACTTAGTATACTTACTGTGCTTGTTAAGTAAAGAAAACACCACAAAACACATTAACTTACTAACTACAATTATGAAATAATTGTCTTTAGAGCAGCAAACCGAATTTACAGTATTTTTCAAGCGAAATGGCGACTGACAAATAAATCATCCTAATTGGTTGACTATAACTCGCTTATTGGTCTATGAGAGAAAATAGCGGGAATTTCAAACTACTGATTTAGGTGTTCCCTAAAACCTATGTCGCCGTTACAGAGTAGGCAACCAATAGGTCTCATTTACAAAAAAATTGATTTTTTTAGACAAACACATGTACTTTTGGTTAGGGGACATTATTACGACAATAAAATTACGTTTTTAAGACGTCATATAAGGTACGTTATTGCAACGTACTAAAATGTACGTATTCGGGACGTCATTTTTCGGTCGAATGACGTTAAAGGTCCCAAATGACCTAATCTCGACGTCAAAAAGACGTTAGTCTGCTAGCTGGGTAGTTAAGGTCAACCTTACTGGAAGTGGTGCAAACGGGCGTAGCTCATTTAGCGTTACCCAGGGTGCACGTGTACTGTTCTAGTACGGACGAGAGCTAGATTACACCCCCCATTAAGATAAGATAGAGAGGTACCTACTATATTACATACAGGGCTATACCCCAAAAATAAGTTACCCGTGTGATAGGTAGGTAACCATGATAGAGATAAACAAGATAAGATAAACTATATTACAACAAGGTAAGATACTAAAGTAAGAAAAAGGTAAATAGCAAAAGATATTGAAGATATCCCTGCATAGGTATTAACGAAATAAATTTTAAATGGGCTAATATACTACATCAATAAGCAAAATGTTGGTTCCGCTACTAAAGCAGGATTATATAGCAAGGCATAACTATATATATTTTAAAAGTGTGTGTCGTGGACATTGTGTCTGTCTGCTCTCTTGTTTTCTCGTTTTTATGTAATGTATATTGGCGAAAGTGATCTGGTTTTCGCACAGTTTGGATTTTGTGAAAGTTACACTTGATTGCAAAGTTTTGTGCATATTAACAATTCGCTGTAGTGTTCAATTAACGAATTTCCATCTAAACAATACCTCAAAATATCTTGACCGGTTAGCACAAAAAACTGAATTCCATATCTTAGCTGATAAGAAGTCCTTTTGTATGCATACATTTTATAAATAGAGTCCATTCCATATAAATAGTTCACGCATATTTATTTATTAAATTTATAATATGGGGAAACCAAAGCCGTATAAGTGTGGAAAATGTGTTGGTAACATTACTAAGACTCAGGCATCTGTACAATGCGAGAAATGTAAAAATTGGATACATGCTAATTGTGCTGGTCTAACAGATATTGATCTAGAAGTACTAAAAGACTTGAACAATAAATTTTACTGCGAAGACTGTAAGACTATCGTAGAAAACCGTGTAAGAAGGTCCATGAATTTTTCTGACAGTAGCCACACTAAGCCTACTAATAGCAGTAATGATGATATTCTGGATAATATCAAAGGGCTTAGAGAAGAGATTCGTGATCTTCGTTATGATCTTAAATTCTATGCTGAGCAATATGAAATTCAAAAAGAAACAAACACCAAGTTTAGCAGTGAAATTCGACTACTAAAAAAAGAAAATGAGGAGATAAGAAGGGAATTGAGTAAAATTAGAGGACAGTGCAAAAGCAAAGAAAATGAAAATAGATTGAAAAATGTTATTGTAATGGGTGTAAAAAGTACAGTTGAAGAAGCAAAAAATAAACCAAAGGATGTTATTTAAAAAGTGGAAAAGATTCTTAAATATATTGATGTTGAAATGGACTTAGAAAATGTTCAAATAAAATTGCTAAACCCCAACAAAGAGAATACACCTATATCAGTAACATTTAAAATAGAAGATAAACATATTTTATTAAAGAAAAGAAAGGAAAAAGGTAAAATATCTGGAAGGAATTGTCATCTTTCTGAAACAACCTCGATATATATCAATGAAGATATGTCTAGGGAAGCCAGAGAACTTTTCAGATCGGCACGCACCCTACTGCGATCTAGTGGGTACCAATATGTGTGGGCAAAGGATGGAAGGATTTTTGCTAAAAAAACTGAACAAGATCATCTAATAAGGATAAGATCGCTGGAAGATGTTAAAAATGCCCAATTGGGTAACGCTTAATTTATATGATAAAATAAATATTAGAATTAAGTTTTTCTTTTTGATTATCTGATGGATCTTAATTCTTTGCTTGATGATTACAGTGAAAGCTGCAACAATGTTCAGGTGTGTGACAATTTAGATAATGTTAAATGCTTTCGTAAGGCTAATAATAAGTTAAATATATTGCATGTCAATACTAGGAGCTTGAATAAAAACTTTGATAACCTTATTTTATTTATAGAGTCTTTGTGCGGTGATTTTGATGTAATTGTATTATCAGAAACTAATATTATTGTTAGTAAGTCTGTCTTTGGTTTATGTGATTATGAGGTGTTTTATAATGAAAGTAAAAATAACAAATGTGATGGGTCTCTGATTTATTGCAAATCTTCAATGGTGCGAACAAGTAGCATTATACAAATTAACAATTATAAATTTTTAAGAATAACTTTAGTAAAGAATAATATAGCTGTAGGTCTTATTTCACATTATAGGTCACCATCGCTCAATCCTAATAGTTACATTATAGCACTCTCGGATTTATTTGGTCAAAGGCATTTCTCTGATTCTGAAATTGAGTTATTTGTGGGTGATATTAATATTAATTTACTCGACTCTAACTCGGCAATTGTCAATGAATATTTAAACTGTTTAAATAGTTTTGGTTACCTTTCTAAAGTAAATAAGTCCACTAGAGTAACTAGTTTTAGTAGTACGTGCATTGATCACATATTTATGAAGTGCAGGAAACGTGTAAGCAATAACCTTGTATTGTTGAACAACTCTATCTCGGATCATAGGCCCTTATTATTTAGTATAGATTTAGGTCGCCAGGCTGAAAACACTCTCAATAATAAGATAAAAACAAATATACAAAAAATAGATTATCAACATTTAAATGAGCGACTAGAGAGTGAAAACTGGCATGCTGTTTTAACTAATAATGATCCTAACACTGCTTCAGAGTTATTTTTGTGTGCTTTGCATAACCATATTGACGCTGTAACAACAGTCAGATCTATTTCTAATAAAAATACACTCCTTAAACCGTGGATTACCCCCGGTCTACTTGTTTCAATTCGACATAGAGATCGGTCACATAAGCTTAGTGTTATTAACAGGGACGATAACATTGCATTGATAAATTATAGAAATTATCGACGCCATTTAAGTACAATAATGAAACGAACAAAATCTAATTATTTTAAACATAAATTAAATTCTGTAAATCATGATCCCAGAAAGACTTGGAATATAATTAAAGAAGCAACAAATGATAACCTGTCGAAAACTTGTATTACGGCTCTGAAGAATAGTGAAAACCAAGAGTTAACAGACCAGGTAGCAATTGCTGAAGAATTTTGTAACTATTTTAGTAGTGTGGGTGCAAGACTAGCTAGTAGAATAAATAGACCGACAAATATGCCGGATCACTTGTTGAGGGAGGACCAATTTTCCGGTTCAATGTTTCTTTATCCGATTCTTGATGAGGAAATTATTAATTCTATTAATTCATTGAAGAATTCTTCTTCAGTTGGTAATTTTGGCGTGTCTGCTTCAATTATAA
This sequence comes from Polydrusus pterygomalis, assembly GCA_963969555.1. Lineage (NCBI taxonomy): Eukaryota > Metazoa > Arthropoda > Insecta > Coleoptera > Curculionidae > Polydrusus > Polydrusus pterygomalis. The sequence continues at coordinate 75,383,672 of OZ018375.1, forward strand.
AATCGAACTATAGGTACTTGGTTAAGCCATTAGCGCACATTGTAAATAGGATCTTTGATAAGGGTGTGTTTCCTAACATCTTCAAAAAGGCTATAATCCTTCCACTTCATAAGGGAGAGGAAAAAACAGATATTAATAACTACCGGCCAATTGCACTTACCAGTCCTATTTGTAAAGTTATAGAAAAATGTATAAAGAAGAGACTATGTAATTTTTTAAATACTAATAAGTTACTGTCTGATTCTCAGTATGGTTTTAGAGAGGGAATGGGTACGGATACTGCCTTGCATGAAGATACCGATTATATTATTAATTGCTTCAATAATAATTTTAAACCACTGGCCATTTTCCTGGACCTCTCTAAGGCCTTCGATACTGTGAATCACGATATTCTGCTGCACAAACTAGAAAGAATTGGAATAAGGGGTAGGGTTCTTCAGCTGTTTAAATCATATTTAAGCAACAGAAACCAGATAGTTAAACTTAATACAGTTTCCAGCTCCTCTCGTGAGGTTAATTATGGTGTTCCACAAGGCACAGTGCTCGGCCCTATTTTGTTTTCCATATATATTAATGGTCTTGCTAAAGCAATACCAAATGTTAAAACTGTATGTTTTGCGGATGATACAGTTCTTCTTGTAAAGGGACTATCTTGGCATGACGTTTTTAAGAAGGCTGAAAGGGCTGCTACTAATGTCAAAATTTGGATGGATTATAGCTTTTTAACATTAAACATACACAAAACAAATTTTATGTGTTTCTCTATGAATAGGATTGGTTTGCCAAATGTCTGTAAAATGGGTGTTTACTTTGATCAATTGTTGAAATGGTCGGTTCATGCAGATTATGTTAAGAATAAAATAAAAAAATTAGTTTACAAATTTTACGAGTTACGTCATATTTTAAATAGAGATGTCATAATTAATGTATATAAAGCATTAACAGAATCTTGCCTAAAGTATGGAATAATATGTTGGGGATCAGCTCATAAAAATGTACTGACTAACATTAACATTGCACAGAAGTATATTTTAAAAATAATTTTGTTTAAATCAAGACGTTTTTCCTCTGACCAATTATTTCGGCAATCCAGAGTCTTCACTATTACTCAATTGTATATTAAAAGTATACTTACATTTTCTCTTACTAAAAATACTTTTCAAAATTACATAGGACATGACATCATGACTAGAGCCAATGTTTATCGTCATTTAACCATACCTAACCCCCACTTTCATGCCACTCAACGATCCATTTCTTATATAGCTCCAAAGATTCTAAACATATTAACAGAGCATTTTAAAAGAAAAAAATTTCAATACATAAAAAAGGACCTAAATAAATGGATTAGACTTAATACCCAGAATATTAAGAGCAATATTAGGTTTTTGTAATGTCTTGTGATATGTATTGTCATACTTAGTATATTGTATATTGTCTATTTTCTTAGGAAATAAAACTATAATTGTTATTTGTTAAAATAGTTTAGTTTAAGTGTGTTATAGTGTACACAACACAGACTTTTAGTCCATAGTGCTTACACTATATTTGTATTTTTATTACTTTTGTGATTGAGTTAAATAAATAAATAAATAAATAAATAAATAAATAAAAAATAAATAAATAAATCTTTTAAAACTCCTGTCCAATGTGATATTGTAGGTAGAGCCTCTGGTAGAGCTCACAGATTCCCAATTAAAGTTGGATAATTATATAGCCTTATCACCTGATAAGTTCGTACTTTGTCATTGGAATTGATGATTTGCCATAGAATTTCAACGTTTAGCCGCCGTAAATCATAATTAGTATTCGAAACTCATAGTTGCCTTTGAAACTTTGAGGTTTAAACTTTGAAGCCTAGAAATAAAGGAAAAAAGTAAAATCTGAATATGGTCGACACGTGTTAGCTTCACTAACTGACTCTTTTAATTTATAAACCAATGTACCTGTTGTTCGGCTTCTTCTATCCTCTGCTTACTACTCGCCCATTATTGGTGATGAGTATTTAATTAAAATCCGGCCATGCCGTTTTAGCTTTTACAAAAAAAAACTATCTTTTACGTTTCACCATGCCTTTGCTTAGCTCAAGGCTGTAACCAGTCGAAAAAGGGGCGTCTCTGTCCGTGTGCAATAGTTTTATTAACTCGGTTTATAAAAAATCACTTCCTTTAGATGGACAGATATTATAAACAAATTTTACACTTTTCAATGGAGGCAAATTCAAACACATTCCAGAACCATCAATATCACATTTTTGTAAAATTATTTTATTGCCCCGAAAAAACATTAGAGGTTATGAAACATTGACATGACATGACATTTAAACCACGTAATTACGATTCTAAACTGATGTAAGAGTATAGTTAGATAGATAAAACTACATTCTTCTATCTACTGTATGACTGGTTGCCTATGTGATAACTCCATTTTATTAAAATATTGATACAAATTTGGGGTCTGAACGCTGAGATCATTGACGTAAGTAACGCGGTAAAATTCCAATGGCGTAGTTAATTATTTAAAATGATGTAGAGTTGTTAAGAAAAGAACTGAACAGGTTCTTTGGAACAGGTTAGAGATAGGCTGTTCAGTGAACTGTTCTTTGTAAAAGAACTAAACCGGTTCTTTAGATAGACTTATGACAGATGATTGCGCTCGAGTGATGTTAAAGAATAGGTAAATTGCTGAACGGAGGTTCAGCAGTTCTCACCCGGGAACCTGTTCCGTAAACCTGTTAACCTCACTCAGTTGGTAGCCGGTTTTTGTTAATCACTTCCTAAAAAAAAAAAAAAAAAAAAGGTCGCCAGTTCCGTAAACTACCAACACAGAGCACCGTTGCCCTACTACTCCCTGTTCTTCCCTGTTCCCTGTCTCCCTGTCTGCTCCCCCCAAAAAAAGAAGGAACAAAGAACATCCTGTTCTTTTTATTCTCAAACGACGACCCACATGCATAGACAATTTACCTTTAGATACCTACAGCTTATCTCCTGCGCAAACAGAAGTTACGTTTTATGGGTGAAAAAATACGTCCGAGCGCATGACTCGTCGGTCAGCTGTCTTCATTCGGGGAACCTTCGTGCATGCGCACAAACCTCGTGTTATCGGCCGTCCTACTTTATCGACAATAATCGACGCGCTCAAAAATACTCTCCAGAACCGGCTCGGCCGCCATTTTTGTTGTTGTGTTTTAAGGTTTCTCTTCTCTGCGGATTCCTTGTAGTTTTCTAAAGTTTTCAGCTATCGGATCGGCTATCGTGGATTGTGGAATTATGGATTTTTGGTTTTTGTGTAGTTTAGTTAGTGAATTGTGTTTGTGCTTTTAGCGACTCGGATTGTAATATAAACAATGACTGGTACTAGTTGCAGCCGTTGTATAATTGTATTATGCCCAAATAGGGGTAAAATAACCCGTCTATGGTGGCATTTGAGCAAGAATTTAAATTTTAAAGCCCGGACCTGTCTATTTTCCCATTCGTCAAACGATAATGTTGCAGTGCGCATGTCTAATAGTTCCCAGTTTCGTTTACATGCGCGAGGCCATAAAACTGCCACATTCGTGATTATTGTTTATCTAAAGGTAAATTGTCTATGCCCACATGCCATCATTCATAAAAAGAACAGGGTGTTCTTTGTTTCTGCTTTCTTTGGGAGCAGACCGGGGAACAGGGAACAGGGAGAACAGTGAGGCAGCGGTGCTGCTCTGTGTTGGTAGTTTACGGAAGGCGACCTTTTTTTTTTTTTTTTTTTTTTTTTTAGAAAGTGATAACAAAAAAAAACGGTTTTTTACTACTTTCGCGGCCTTCCACCTTTTTTTAGCAAGTGACTGAATTTATTTATGATGAAAAGAACAGGTGAACAGGTTTACGGAACAGGTTCCCGAGTGAGAACCGAACTGTTCGAACCTGTTCAGCAATTTACCTGTTCTTTAACATCACTAAAATGATGTTTTAAACATAAAGATGAAAGTTATTTAGAAATAGGCAATTAAAAGGTGATATTTAAGACCTTGTAACGAGCATATCAAAATGCTTGTTACAATACATGTATTAGAATTATTTCCATTGTGCTTTATTCACAAGAATTTAAAAAAATACCCTTCGGGTTTATTATTTGTACCAGTAATATGTTTCCGATTACCTTATAGATAATTCGAAAATCTAGTTGAAAAAATAAAATTTAATGAGTTATTCCAGTTTTCAGATAAAAACTACAACCTTTTAATAAAAATGGTTAAAATAAATAATTTTCCAAATTACATTTTACATTAAAGTACAAATCCCTTTTTTATAGAAAAAAGGTTATCGTGCAAAGTTTTATAAATTATATAAAAAAAAATTAAATTAATTAAATGTCTTCGCACTTTCACGTAAAATAACATGGGGGGGGGGGGGGGGCAGGGCTATCTAGAAGGTAAGGGAAACAAAGCTTACATCGCTTCCGTGCTTTATAGGTAAAGTTATTTTTACGCAATTTTAGTATAGGATATCTATATAATATAGAATATAGAATATAGAATATGGAATATGGAATATAGAATATGGAATATAGAATATAGAATGTAGAATATAGAATATAGAATGTAGAATATAGAATATAGAATATAGAATATAGAATATAGAATATAGAATATAGAATATAGAATATAGAATATAGAATATAGAATATAGAATATAGAATATAGAATATAGAATATAGAATATAGAATATAGAATATAGAATATAGAATATAGAATATAGAATATAGAATATAGAATATAGAATATAGAATATAGAATATAGAATATAGAATATAGAATATAGAATATAGAATATAGAATATAGAATATAGAATAGAAAATAGAAAATAGAAAATAGAAAATAGAAATATAGAATATAGGAATAGCATGGTATTATGAAAGACAATTTTTAAACATTAATTAATGAAATTATTAAATATTTTACATTATTTTTTACCTCGCTCTCACATGTTGAACGAACAAGCTGGTAAAGGAGAGATTGCGACACAGGTGAAGACAGTGTTGTTAAGAGGTACATAATAAGTAAATATATGATATTACGTATTTTAATGAAAATAAAATCAGATATAAATGTGTTGGAAAAAGTATGTAAATATAAAGTTTTGTTATGTAGCATTCTATGGGAGTATCGCGGAAGCCCATCTAGATTTTATTATTATTTTCCCAACAAGTGCGAGAAAACAATTTTTCAGCGATCATGGGGAAATGCCTCGGGAAATGCGATACTATAGATAGAAGTTAAATGATCTTACTTAATATTTTGTTTGTTAGGAACAATATAAGTAAAATTTTATAACTAAATTGGGAAAATGCTATATTTTTCTACTATGGAATTGCAACGCCGAAAAAGTAAAATTTACTACACGTTCGTAAAAAAATTTATTTATTAAATATTTATTGTAAATACATTGAAAAAGAACATTTTTAGGGTATTACTATTGGAAGGACTACAAAACAATAATTCCATCGGATGCATATTCACCTGGACGAGATTCCACTGGACAAAATGTGTACATTGGTCGTGGACTTGTTTTAGAATCTTACCCTGGACTATATACGACAACTATTTATATAAACAGAGATGTTTTCGTACCATTGAATGGAGCCACATTAACAGACCAGTTTGTTGAGGTAGGTACCTACCAAGTAACAGTGTTCATGTTTTTAATTTTTAACCCCCTTATTTACTAAAAAGGTTTAAATTCAGTGCATCCAAAAATGTATGGATCTTTATTGCTTTGTTGTAATGTTTTAACCATTGCGTATTTTTTCGGTCGCTTTACTTCATACTTTTTCAGTAAATTTATTTATTAATTTAATTTTTTCACCAGTTTCGAAAATAATTTTTTCTATATCACGTTCATAATGAGTTCAGTACGATACGCATTTGCGTATCGTAATGAAGCTATTTCGATACGCGTTTCTTTATTTGATGTTGGTAACATTTAAATGTTTTATTTCATTGACTTGCGCGGCCTTTATGATTTACGAGAAACCCCATTTTTCGCAGAGGAAAAATAGCTTGATAACCTACTTTTTTATTCTGTGTGGATAACAGTCATGTATGTTGGTTGCATAAATCTATAAATCAGTCTTTTGTAGATGCTTCAAGCTATCATTTTCTGCCAAATTCTATCCAAAATTCAATCTACTAATCTTTCAATGTCGATTTTACCCAACTTTATTTGAATTTTCCATCTTCCGTATACTTAATTGCAATGCTCTGACATAAAATCACGTCTTTTGAAATTCAAAAAAAATTAGCTAAATCGCCCGAATTTCCGATCGCTCTGTATATGTACCGAATGTACAAGGATCACACATACCTATTCCGTCCAATTTTAAATCTCATATCGCTAAAATAACTGTAGAATCTCGTGGTGAAAATGGGTCAATAAATCAAAAAATTACAGTTTGCAAAATAATTTTTGTTGTCCATAGGCTACTATGATAAAAAATAGTATTACCAACATAAAATGTAGAAATAAAAATTTACAAAATTTGATGGATTTATTTTCTTTGCAAATATGTATTTTCTTATTGAAAAACATACAAAATAGAAAAAATAGTATAAAGTACATGTTTTATGAAGCAGTTAGGGCACTTGTCCCGTTATAACGTCTTTAACATGGACGCGTGCTATAAAATGATGCTTTATTAAACGTGTACTTTAATATACTATTAGTTCTAATAATGACATAATAACAAGATTTTTCCTTTAGAAGTTTAATCGTTGAATGAAAGAACAATACATCTCCAAAATGAGTATTTTGAGAAAAACGTAATCAAGTTTTTATCTAGAAACGTATTCTGTTTACATTTTTCTGATGTATGTTGTACTTTTGTTGATCTTGCAGATCTTAAAAAGATTATTAAAAAATACTTGCAAAATAAATCCTTATTAGCCATGATACACTAACTACGGCATGCCGATGCTCATAAATTCTCTATATCTCTCTCACATTGTATGTCATGTGTGGGCGTCTAGCTACAAACGCATTATTAACATGTGACGTATTGACACATGTTAACACGTGATATACAAATATCTATATAGAAGCATTCATATTATTGTGATGTGACGTCAGAGGACTGAAACACGCTTTAACACTTATTTTCATTATCTTATCTGTGCAGTTTAGCTCTTCGTTATTGTCAGAGCGTGTTAGCATCAGCCTGTACCTATTTATCCACGAATTTTGGACTTCCGAGAATGGAAAAAAATTGATTGAAGAGGTCACGCAGTAAAAATTCATTCACATCGTTCATAGTAGAGATGTTAAAGAACAGGTAAATTGCTGGCTAAGTTTGTACCCTTTGAAGTGAGGGTGACATTCAGCGCAAAAGAAATTCAATTAATTTTACATCATAAACCATACCCGTGGTGAACTCTGTCCAATTTTTAGGAGTCACACTCTATTCCACGTTATACTGGGATCAGCACCTGCAGGGCATTCAATCTAAGTTAAATAGCCTGTGTGCTCTGTAAGGAGAGTAAGAGTGGTTCTCACGACTTCAACTTTGCGCCAATTTTACTATGTGGCCATACAATCAGTAATAAGCTTAAGCATAATGTTCTAGAGCTTTTCTTGTGGTGCCAAGGACATATTTCTGGCACAGACACGCATTATTAGGTGTATACTGAAGCTTCACACAAGGGAGTCATAAGTTTACCTAAAGAACCGGTTCAATTCTTTTAGAAAGACCAGTTTACTGAACAGGTTACCTTGAACCTGTTCCGTTCTTTTCTTAACAACTCTAGTTCAAAGTGCATTCCAATCTTTTATAATGCGTTATTTCTTACAGATTTTATGTAGCGCCGATCCTGAGAACTTTGAATGGATACCGAAGAACATTACCACTTTTCATCTTATTAATACTGATAATGAGATTGTGCGAGGTGGCATTGAATACCAAACAAACAGAAGAGGAACTCATGGTATCGGCCGAGTTAAAATCGAAGGAGAAACGATAATCGGAAAAATAATGTCACAGTGGGTTGAAGCTGAGATGTGGTTTGTGCATAACTTAACTGCGAAGAAGGCAGTTTCCTATGATTTGTTAACATACAAAAGAAACCTATAGCGAAAGGGAAATACATCTTAAGTAAAACTTTATTAAATTGGAGCAACAGTTATTACTAGTATCGCTTGTTATTATTTTATTAGAATTATAATGTTTTTCTACTTCCATATTATGCATTTTTTCTATTTTCCTTTACAATCTACGAAATGAATAATTAGGCTATAATATAATAATATAACAGACAAAACCTTTTTTGAAATAATAATATAAGGTTAACGCTCAAGTTCTTATATAACCTAAAATAGGCAAATAAATGCAGGAATAACTTTGGGCCGGATTTAGGATCTGTAGGCCCCTGGGGCCCCTGAGCTGAACCGGTGGCACCGGCCCTACCGGGGGGAAACTATATTAAATCTCATTTTCAGCTATTATCCAATTAAAAACTTAATAATAAACATTTTAAAGTTTAGTATTAAATTATAGAAAATTTGCTTTTGCATTCCCATATATTATTTAGAAAGTAATAAATTCGTGAGACAATAAAATTGAAAAGAAGTCGACATCATTAAGGTAATATACCTTAATAGTATAAATAATATATAAAATAATATAATAAATAAAGTTTGGCTACGCGTTGTTAAAATCTACCTAGGGTTAACATCAACCCCACAGGCGATGCCAGTGCGTATCCTGGGCAGAACCCAGAGGGAATACAACACATACATATATATATATATATATGCAAAATGTCATATACGCCTCCAAACTATATATTTTCCTGATAAACCCGCCTCCAAATCGGAGGCGCATTCGACAAAATCGGAGGCCAAATCGTATCGCCGTGTATAACATGTCCAATCAAACGATCACGTCTCCAAAGGCCCAATAGCAAATTTTTGTATGGAGGCCAATTGGTCAGTTATACATATACAGTTATACAATTTAGTTCATAATTATTCCGCTAGGGGGACCACTCTTTTATACGTATATATACCATTTTATGTGGCCAATGCGGGCACGCCTCCACGTTATTGTCATACTGTTACGCCTCCGAGATTTGACAACGCTGTACGGAGGTCGGTTAATGTGACGATTCTATACCAGTGTTAATAAATTTATTTCTCGGATTATTTCATGTTTGTATATCCCATTCGAGTTTCGATTTGGGCTCCATCGCATCCATAATGTGTGTAAGACTTAAAAAGATGAGGATTATAAATATTGAAGGGAGTGATAATTTATCGTTGATTTTTGTCTTTCTAAGCCAAGTTGATTTAGCCTATTTTTTAATTTGTTTTACTCTGGGATAGTAGGATTATATTTGTTAAAATTTGATAGTATGACGCTTTTGTCTATGAAACTATCTGTTTCGGTCCTAGTTCTTCATTCTTCATCTAAGAATATTAACATCCGGTTTTACTGCAAGTATCAAACTATATACTTTTTTAGCTCTACTTAAACCATATTTCTAAACAAATTAGGACGTCTTCAGGGCCGCCGCTAGAGAAAAAAGTAGGGAGGGTGGGTTAAAATAATATCGGTAGGAAGTTAGACTAATGCCCTACAATAGTCGTGCATGTTGCAATACAAAACAATGACACAATTGTTGGAATAAAGACACTTTATCCTAATATTTATATTTATTTAATATTCCCGACTCGTTTCGCTACACTGTAGCTTGGACCGACTGACCATATTCTAAGAACAACTCTGTGGGTATTCCCTTAAAAAAATTACTTGTTTGAGAAATAGATAATTAGTACCTATATAAATATTTAGGTTAACATTACAGTAAGTACCTAAATTGATTGTAAAATCCTTTGAAAAAGTTACAGTGTAGCGAAAAGCGTCGGGATGATGAATATTATGTGGAAATTAGGCAAAATGTTTTTATTGTGACAATTGTAATGAATTCCCATCAAATAGAAGCCATCACCATTTGCAGTTTAATTACACAATTACGTATCCTTATTTAAATAAAAATCGCATCTTCCTTCTGTCCTGTCCAAATGTGCCAATAAGTTTGTTTAAAGACAAATTCCGTGTTCTTTGTAACAATTGTAAGATTATACAACTATACTGTACTCGGGTAGAATAGGAGGTAGTAGACGAAGAAAATATTTAAGACTTTTTTAGTAAAATTGAAGGAAACAATTCTATATTTTTATGAGGTAGATCTGCAAATTCTAGGCTTTTGTCACAACTTTTACTTTTCACATTTTAATCCAAATGTATACTTCCCCTGAAAAGTTTTCAAGGTCGTACTTCGTATAAATCTCTTACTTTTTTGTCAATATTTCCCTACGCATTTTTTGGGATGTAGTATGTCGCAATGCTAATATGGCATTACGGCCACAAATCTGCAACAATTATGTTTGTATTGTTTGTTAATTTATTTTGTTTTTAAAACTATACAAATTCGACATCCATGTATTGTTAAATGTTGTGAATTGTGAACATGATTGTTTTTACTTAAACTTAACGAGGATTTTACATCAAGTTAATTTATATAGTCGATCTAATGAAGACCCAATTGGGGGTCGAAACGTTATTTTAAAAAAATATATTCCATCTGACTCCAACCATACATGATTTTTTTTCCCACAAAAGAACATAATACCCAAGAAAATTGCTTTCAAAAATATGTACATAATATATATGCAAAATGTCATATACTCCTCCAAACTATATATTTTCCTGATAACCCGCCTCCAGATCGGAGGCGCCTTCGACAAAATCGGAGGCCAAATCCAATCGAACGATGACGCCTCCGAAAGCCCAATAGCAATTTTTTGTATGGAGACCAATTCGTTAGTTATACATACAGTTATACAATAGTTCATTTTAGTCAATCCAATTTTGTTTAAGAGAAATTCCTTGTTCTTTGTAACAATTGTAACATTTCGTCTATGTACTCTGCTGGGAGGTAGTAGACCAAGAAAATATTTATGGCTTTTTTAATAAAATTGAGGGAAACAATTCTACATTTTTATGGAGTAGATCTGCAAATTGTAGGCTTTTGTCACAACTTTTATTTTTTCACACTTCTATCTAAGTGTATACTTCCCCTGAAAAGTTTTCAAGGTCGTAATTCGTATAAATCTTTTACTTTTTTGTCAATATTTCCCTACCCATTTTTAAGGATGTAGTTTTGATATGAAAAAAGTTGTTTTGGCATCGAAAATCGGTTTGATATGAATTGTATAAGTGAGTCCATCCAAAACTGCTCGTCTGGTAGTTTGCTCTTTAAGTTTGTCTTGAGGCGTGGTATGGTTATTTCTGTAGATTTTCTTTTTGTAAAGTGAACCCTTCTTTTAAATATTTCTGAAAATGCTCCATAGGATCAATTCTTCAGTTTAAACAGTTTAAGAAGATCGTCCAAGTGTTTTTCACGTAGAGTAAATAGATATCTTCGGAATACAATCATATTGATATGATGATACGGTTTTGAGGTAATAAATAAACAAGCTATAACGTTTGGAGCCGAAATGCATAGTAAAAGCTGATTCGATTTACGTGTGGTTTGTTCACATCGGGACTAAGCTAATGCTCCAAGAGCGTTCTTGATTTATGTAATGTTTGAACAAGAATTCTTATTGACCACTCGCCTGTGTTCGTATTCCCGAGTTCCAGGGGAGGTCGAACGACCGTCCCTGGTCCTCCCTATCGGCGGCCCTGACCGTGTTTATGTTAGATTATTATACTTTTATTGGAAACAAGGAAGTTTTGAAGATTTTCATGTATTTTTTTTAAAACATGACAATGTTCGCCAGCTTTTTCAGATAAATTACTAATCTAATAAAATTGCACAGGAAACTTAGCTATTGTATATTAATGGTGGGAAACTTCATTAATTATAAAAGAATGTTTATGGAAGTACCCAATAAAATGATAATAATTAGTATTAATACACAATCCTTAAGTTTCCTAGGCAATCTTTTTAGATTAGTAAGGTAGTTAATACTCAACTTTTGAAGAAGCCCCTACGATGACCAAACATATTATGTGATGCTTTAAAAATAATTTTAATTTTTTGGTTACCTGGTTGATAGGGTAGAAGATGGCAAACCAATTTTTGTATAGTGTTAATTATTAAGCTCTACCTCCTTCGAGTTTAAGTGAACATTTTGACTTTAAACTTCCCAGAAATTATCTTTTAGTGGTTCGTGCCATGCGAGATTTAAACCGGATAGGATATTCAAAATAATTTTGGTTAATTCTCCGTTGGGAATAATATTTTTGTTAATGTATATAAGTACCTAGATTATTTATACAATTTTTAATATTGTGAAAACTTCTGTCTTGTACCGCTTACGATCGTTTTCCTGTCCCTCTATTACCTCCTGATCGATATAACAGGGTGTCCCGGAAAATGTGGGAAATCTCTCGGATTCAGATAAAGCATGAAAAAATCAGATGACAAGTTTCTATAAACTTTTTTTCTACATGCCTTCCCTACGGAGATATGTGCCCCTGAAGGACGCCGCTGGAACTAGGTTTTTCGTAAAATAACTTTTAAAGTATTCTGCCTCATATAGTTTAATAAAAATTAAGTGTAATGGTCCTGACCTTACGTCCTAAGGTAGTGTCCTTAAAACATATTTAGCTTTTTCAATTTTCCAGGGGCGAACTAAGCTTTACAACTTTATGCTTACATTTTTAACACCCTGTATGGTAAAGACTTAAAAATAATAAATCTGAGTAGCTCGAACTTTTGACTAAAAAAATACCACTTTTGTTTTTGTCGATAAAATGAACCGTTTTCGAGAAAAAGAACAATAAACTGAATTTTAATAATTTAATTGTTTTATTTTTAGCAAAAGGGACAATTATTTGAATTTATTTTTTCCATAACAAAGTGTGATACGAAAATGTGACAATAGAAAATTTTCATTTTAAGTTGTTTTATCAACAAATACAAACATTTTTAAAAACGCAGTAAAGTAAGGAGGCACCTTATTGGATAAGAGGGTTCAACAACTATTCGTTTATTATTATTTTTCTAGAAAACGGTCCATTTTATCGACAATAAACAAGAGTACCTTTTTTTGTCAAAGGTTCAAGCTACCCAGATTTATTATTTTTAAGTTTTTATCATACAGGGTGTAAAAAATGTAAACATAAAGTTGTAAAGCTTAGTCCGCCCCTGCTAATCTAAAAAAGCTAGTAGGGATTAAAAGCTATCTTTGATTTAAATCATTTGTCTAAATGACGAGTATCTATGATCACTCAATTAAATATTTTTTAAAATGACCTTATGCAGCTCTGATTGTAAACAATATAAAAGTATTGCAAAATTATTAACATTAAGATTGTAAGGGTTTTGGTAGCGTTTGCAATTATTTAACTGTCGTAAAACATGTATCAGAGAAATATAGCAATAACGCTTGGGAATTAGTACTAACTGATAATCCCACCAATTAAATTAATTAATATATTTCAGTATTTAAACGTTACTAAAACATTTTATGTTTAATTTTCTTTAAAACAAATTAACTGCTCATACTTCTCTTTTCTTTTTAAATAATGGCGGTTTTTAGTCATTTACGTGTAACTTAATAAAAAAAAAGTATACATTTACACAAAAGTAATTTTATTTAGTATTTTAGTAAGATTACAGAATATTTTTTAACTCGTTTCCTTTTAGAAAAAATAATACGGTTGGTTACTAAACTTAAAAATATGTTTCGGCAATTTCATTGTTTTCCTCAAAATGTACCCGGATACTTTGTGGAAACCAAAGAAATTTTCAAATATTTTCAACAAAAATAAAACTATATACACTCCTGGACATAAAAAACCGGACAAACAAAATTTTGTCCAAAGCCAATCTTAAATAACTTTTTAAGTTTTCCATCGATCTTGCTAAATTTTTTTTAAGTTGTGTTGTCTATATTGTTAACGGATATCGAATTTACAAAAAGTTGTAATTGATTTGGTATTATACAGTGTAGAACCAAAAGTTGCATTTTGTCCTAAATTTCTAAACACTCTGTGGAAGAATTTGACCACACAATGATGTGTCTATATATCAGATTTTTAAGCTTCGTAATTTCTTAACATTAATTTCAATGAATGCCCAATGCCCACTCCACACCACAAATTAAGTAAAACTGACCACTGGGCCCTCACTAGGTATAAAATTGAAATGCTCAAACCGGTTTTAAACCATAAATCACTTCTAACGGTCTGATTTAAATTAGGCAACCCTGTCGGAGGCGTATACGATCGTACTGCGCATAAAAATTTATACAACGGAGGCCAGTCTGGTTCATATTATTTGGAGGCGCATTACATTTAAGAATGTAGCGAAAATTTGTATCTTTTTTGGAGCCTATTTCCTTACCCCTCTCGCGTTGCTCGGGTAGACGTTAACTTCTTGTTGCATTTTGACCACTTCATACTCGGAAAACATAACGCTTTAAGGTGGAGGCCAGGGTGCCTGTCTTTCGTATGGAGGCGACTAAGATAGCAAATTACGTATATATATATATATATATTATATTTATGTAAAAATGTAGATATAACAACATATGTAAATTATGTAACAATAAAGAATTTTGAAAACGAAAAAAAAAATAGTATAAAATAATTTATTAAGATTGTTATGAACAACTTTATTATTAAAAAAAAAAATACAAATGTTGAGATTTAAGTCTATGCTATGGCTATGTTTCTAAATTGCAAATATGAGTAGTACGATTTTGCGCTGTTGATACAGCGTACAACTAACGAAAAGACGAATTAACACAGGACGGGTAGCTTATTTACAGATCCTAACTGGGCAACTATGAAATTTCATAATAGGTTTTTAATTTTTAATTAGACGATTAATCGAAACAATCGATTAATAGAAAAAATCGATTATTCGATTATAATATTTTTAAAATCGATTAATCAATTTTTCGACTACATTTTTAAAAATCGAATAATTTATTATTTCGATTAATTACTTTTTATTTTTTTTCTAAAAACATAATTTGCCGTAAATATCCTAATTTTATTTTAAACAAATTTGAACAAAAAATAATAAATCGTTACAATAAGCCAGGAGGACATATTCTCCCAAGTACGGCTAGGCGATTATAAATAGTATATTACATAACAAGTGTTGAAAGTGGCAATTTTCAAACGAGGAGATATTTAGCACGAGGCGTCAGCCGAGTGCGGAAATTCTCCGAGTGTGAGAAAATCACTTTCACACGAGTAATGTACACAATTTTTCCTACGACCATACAAAATAATCAAAAAGAGTTTGTTTGGTTTTTAATAGTTTGTACACCATTAATTGTGTTAAAAAAAATTGACAAAGTACAAACGCAATAAATGCAAAACAAATTTCAAGGCGGATTCCAACAGAAGCGTCTATATTAAAACAAAATAAAAACAATGCCTACTTACAAATTTTAACTTATCTAGATTTAAATAAAAATAATAACTTTTTCTCCTATTTGCTTACGCACATAATACCTAGTATCTATGTACAGTGAATAAATTTCGTTTCTGATTTTTTAGCTGCTTGGCTTACATTCTTTCAATAAAACAATAATATACCTAAATATACATACAAAAACAAAACACAAACACAAAACATAACCTCAACATTGTCTTGTTCTTAATGGCTCTGCTCCCTGGGGGCAATTTGCCAGCACATTAGGGGTGATCGTGATGTTGTCTGGTCTGTACCATATCACGACCACTGACTTTTCTTCTTTGCGTACAATGCGGTTTGGGCTGCTTAATAATAATATGAGTCTCTGGATTTGTGTATTTGACCTTTTCTTAGCTGCTATTTTAAGGGTCAAGGGTTTAGTATTGACAATTACAACATAGGATAGGAGTGACATTTACTAAAAAGAAGGGATTTAGGGGTTAGTAGACAGTACAATCATTTACTGAGTAGAACCTAACTAGACATTTCACTAATTTATTTATTTATTTATTTTTTTTTATTATAGTTTTATTTTATGATAATTAATGTACCGCATTATTAAACCTCAACATTATTGAAAGATAGAGATGGAGTTAAATATCGATAGCTTGCTAATTATAAAAGTTCTGTCTATATTCGATTTGTTTTGAATATTGCTAAAATAAATTTACTTACATAAAGCACTTTCACTTACACCAATATAATTAAACATCCGAGATAATGGCAAAATTATAAGTCGGTATTTCCTAGGGTATTCTATTTCTGCTCTATAGCTGCCCCTTTTTTTTTTCTGTGGTTCAACTCAGTGGACATAAACCCTTTATTTTTCTGTGAGTATAAAAATTGGCTGGAGGCTGAAAAGCTAGAGGCCATCGCAATCCTCGAACAGAACAGAACAGAACTTTTCTGTGAGTTGACATGTAAACATGAAACATGACAGTTGGTGGGTTGCCTGACATATTATTATTTTCCCTTTTTGATAATATTATTTTTATCATAAATAAGTACTCTTCGGTTCCCAAAAATAACGAAAAATTTGCAGTAATGCCCTAGTGTACTTTACCCCACCCAGCACCCCAATTCACTCCACGTGTCCCGTAAGTTTGTTATGTTTAATAAATAGTTTTGTCGTCAAATTGACACCTGTTTAAATTTAATATCTTAGTGTGCTTGGTATTTCCACACTCGTGTTGAAATTTTTTTTTACAACACGCGTTTGATATTTGGCACTTTCTAGCCAAGTTAACCGTGTTGTTATTGTCATTTTCGTAGGTGGTCGTAGGAAAAGTTCATAATCGATTTTCGAGTATAAAAAAAATCGGGTTTTTCGATTAAATCGATTAATCGTTTTAAAAGTTATAATCGATTAATCTATTATTTTGCCCACCCCTTATCCTAACCCCCTGCAGCGCCCTTTGATTTCGAAATCAGCCGAATGTCAAATTTACGAACCCCATCCCAATACAGCATACAGAGTGCCTATACACGCTCATCCTTGACTGTCCAAGATGGAATACCCAGAGACGGAACACATGCCTACTACTAGGGGTAAATAACCTATACCCAAATACCTTCCTGGATCAAATGCTGCAGGCCAGCGACCAGTGGACAATAAAACACAACTTTATAAAGGACATACTGAAAAAAAATCAGAAGAAGGAATAAGGCAGTAGAAGCAAAAACATTGTCCAAGGCTTCCCTGACGAAATACCTTAGGGTGATTCCGGGGCAGTCTCTGCGAGGAGGAGGGAGGTTTTAGTGCGTAAACAGGCTGGCATCCTGGACTTGCACACTATCGGTGAACGGAGGAACAAGTATAACCGGTGCCCATAAAGGGTTTCCTCCCTGGCAAAAAAAAAATACAGCATTCCAGCGCTGCACTGAGCTAGGTTATGTACTTTTACTAGCGTTAAGATGTTAGATCACGTGCTCTTGCTTTTTCCAGCTGTAAAAAGCAGTTATTTTTTATGACATTTTAACTATTTGAAAAACAAAAAGTATACTAAAAATTTACCATCTCTAACTTTGTTATTTAACGTTCTTGACGGAGACGTCAAATACAAGAGGTGTGTAGAAAAGCAAGGGGAGTTCTAGTTATACAGAGTATCCAAAAAAAAACAGCAAAGCATGGTAAAGCAATGTTTTCTTTGTCTACCCGACATGCATTCTGTTATTATTTCAATTTATATGTCTCATAATTAACTTAATTCAATGTTAACAATAATATATTATACCATCAGGATATCTTGAAAGAAAAAGGTTTAACTTTGTTTTACCACCTACAGTGTCACCATTAAAGTCCGCACCATTTGGAACTTTTTTTTTATTAATGAGGTTAGTTAAAATTAAATCACAGCAATCGTTTTTGCTTCAAATTAGACTAAAAATTATATATTCAATTGTCACCATCTGTCATTCGGTACACTGAGAAAATAGCTCCAAGTAAACTGTGGTAGCTGGGAAAAGTTTACTTACACCGGCTAATATTTCATTTAATATAGAAATTTAGTTTATTTAAAGCAAGTAAAACAAATTAGCTACAATCGGTTTAGTTGGATCTAATAAATTAGTAAACAATGTTTATTTGTTTTTAGTAAACATATAATTTTTAAGTATACTGTACACCTAATTTAAACTTGTGTTCACTTGTTTTGGATAAATTAAGACATGTAAAAAAGTTTACTTTAAATAAGTAAACCAAAATATTCTCCTAAGTAAACTTGGTTGCTTAAATAAAGTGTCCAGTTCACTTGTTTGGCCTTTCGTCAATGTTCGGTTCGCTTCTAGCCGCTCCCGCTTCACTTCGGCAGGATGAAACTCGAAACTCGTGGCGTCGCACGCAATACGATTTATCATTTTCTTTTCGTCCTAGGAGAGGTCGGTCGGATTGTTTGGTGCTCTGTTGCTGTATATTATATATATATTTTTGTTGCCGTATTGGACATCGCGGTGACTATACTATTATGGAGTGTTCTAATATGGAGTATTTGTTAATAAATTGGAATTTAGAAGATCATATTTCCGCTTTTACGGGTATCCCTTATCCTTATCCCTTTCACTAATTCTAACTAAACAATTTGTGTATTTTAAATAAATGGTTTATTGGTTAAAGGTACATAATTTAATAAATGGGTTACTTATTCCAAATAAACAGTTCATTTAGATCAGATAACGAATTGCTAAGCACACGTGTTTATTTGTGTTTACTAGTTCTAGGTAAACTATTTCAGCATTTGCCATTTACTTAGGCCAAGTGAACCCTTCACTAGTCACTATATGTGGTGAACTTTTTAATTAAAGTAAGTGTATTTTCACCTAGATCTAATAAACTTTTTTCTCAGTGTATTTGTGAAAAATGACATTTTTGACAAAAAATGCTGAAAAATGGCATTGTTTTACCGAATTTCAAAAAATGTTATTAGAAAAAGTTGTTTCTAGTACAATTTTAGGCCTAAATACAAAGTTTCAGATGTCTAGCGCAAAGTTGAATTTTTTGCCATTTTTTCAAAGTAACTTTTTTTTTATATAATTTAAGTTGGCTTAATGGATTTTAAACTATTTGTTTATACCATACTGTATATTTTATTTAGTTTGTATGCTTATTTTTTTACTAGAATACCATTTTTTTTCGAAATATAAAATTAGAGCCAAAAAAAATTTACACGGATGGTGCAAAGTTATCATAATTTAAAAATTTTAACAGATAGACGTCATATGTTCTGTTTTTTTTGATAGTACATACACGTAAAAAGTTTAAAAAACTTATAGTTAAATTCCCAGATGTCAGATTAGTTCACAATTTGGACGCATTTTCTTTTTATTCACAATCAAATATCAAGGCAATTTCGAATTTTATAAGTAGGCTATGGAAAAAAATTAGAATGCCGAATAAATAAAGAAATGTCATAAAGTTTAAGAATATTTTCGCAAGTTACAGTTTTCAGTGTTATCACCAATGTTGTCCATTCAAGAAAAAATAGAAATTGTCTTAATTTGTGGAGAGAATATGCCTCACCGGCAAGTATCTCACATTTTTAATGAGAGGCATCCAGAAAGAAATTTGCAGCATAGCACCGTTTCAAGTTCAAGTAATGTCAAAGTTTAGAGAAAATGGATCTGTTCAAAATAATTTTAAAAAACCACACTTAATTATAAGTTTTTTAAACTTTTTACGTGTAGGTACTATCAAAAAAATAGAATATATGACGTCTATCTATTAACATTTTTAAATTATGATAACTTTGCACCACCCGTGTAAATTTTTAATGCCTTTAATTTTATATTTCGAAAAAAAAATGGTATTTTAGTGAAAAAATA
This sequence comes from Polydrusus pterygomalis, assembly GCA_963969555.1. NCBI lineage: Eukaryota > Metazoa > Arthropoda > Insecta > Coleoptera > Curculionidae > Polydrusus > Polydrusus pterygomalis. The sequence continues at coordinate 75,403,463 of OZ018375.1, forward strand.
AGCATACAAAGTAGGTAAATAAAATATTAAGTATGGTATAAACAAATAGTTTAAAACCCATTAAGCCAACTTAAATTATATAAAAAAAAAGTTAGATACTTTGAAAAAATGGCAAAATATTCAACTTTGCACTAGACATCTGAAACTTTGTATTTTGACCTAAAATTGTACTAGAAACAACTTTTTCTAATAACATTTTTTGAAATTCGGCAAAACAATGCCATTTTTCAGCATTTTTTGTCCAAAATGTCATTTTTCACAAATACCGGTGACAATTGAATATATAATTTTTAGTCTAATTTGAAGCAAAAACGATTGCTGATATTTAATTTTAACTAACCTCATTAATAAAAAAAGTTCCATATGGTGCGGACTTTAATGGTGACACTGTATATTTGGAAAACTCTGTATTACTAAAATGAAAAATAAAATATGTTAATGCCATTAAACTTAATTTGTTGAAATTAAACCACCAAATAATTTATTATTGAAACCTTAAACTCTAATTTGCCGAATAGTGACCTATAACAAAATATTGTTCTAATATAAAAAATTAAAAAGCATGAAATAATGCTGTAACTAAAAGAAGGCTAACACCGAATTTGCATTCACCACACACACACACACACACCCTCACACACACACACACGCGCGCGCCTTCTGGGCGTTTTTACATCTGCCGGCACCGCAACGATACCACACCGATACCAAATGCCGGTGGGCACGAAATTTTATACGAATTAAATTAATGCTATAGTTTCACACCTATCGACTTATCGGTATTGTGTTGTGTCGCTGCAGGCGCAAACTTGCCGTCAAGGAGCATTCACCCCACTCGTGTCGTCGCCAATTTTTTATAATTTGTGTGGTTGTTTGGTTTTATGCTTCAAAACACCAAGGTTAATTTAAATTGCTGCTTAGTTCAATTAACTTATGTAGGCAAAACCCTGTTTTTGGGACGAATCCAATGATAATCATAAAAAATAACTTGGAATTTGGTCCACTTGAGCCGGCAACCGACGGCTATTCCGGCAATAGTGAAGGTCCTCTGCCGTTGTCGTGTCATGTCGGTAGATGTGGAAACGGTAATGACTTTTTGCATTAGACACATTTATTGCTATTTTAAAACTTAGAAAGTAAATATGCCTACAACTTTTTTATTTGAGTTTTTTCATATTTTGGTTCGTTATCGAGACAAAAAAAAGCGTCTCTGAACCTGTTGACTTAAAAACTAAAACCGTTCAAATTTACACAACACGGTCAGAATATTCTTTGAGCATAATAAAAAATTTTAATGATCATTTTTATAAAACGTGGGTCAGATGTTCGATTGTAATTTAGATTCCTTCTACGTTATTAATTCGGCATTTAAAATTTTTTTTATAAGTATGAAGTTGTGACAGTTTTTGATATGTTATTTTATTTTATTATGACCAATTTAAACACATCTAACTAGGCCTAGGCCACACAAATAAGATGATTTAGCTTGGATCAGTCTATTTTCGCCCATTCGTTAAATGATCATTTTGCAGTGCCTATTCCTGTATGGCTTTGTCTATACGGGCAAGGTCATAAATTTGCCACTTTTGTGATTATTGTTTGCTTATCTAACGGTCTATGTCTATAGTATTTACGAACAGTGGTTTGTCGTAGGGAAGCCCTTCGCTTATCTCGTTAGGACGCCCTCTCCTCAATATAAAAATTGTGTTGAGATCTCCCTTTAGCTGCTAATGTTAAAATAAATGACTGCATGGAAATGAATGCATTTTTCTATCCAAATATTTTATGCTTTCGGGCCAATTAATTCTGCTCTATTCCTATTCCAGTAATTAAAAATTTCCCACTTTCTCTGCTGCGGCTCTCAACAGGGCACACGCAAATATAAATGTACGCGCACTCCGTATACACGTTAATTAAATTCAAAGCACAAAAAGTCTTTGTTTTCCAGAAATGATGAATGTGTTCCTCTGTGTAAGCGGAAACTCCAACCTCACTAATCACACGGTCATTTGCTTTTTGCTTTAAATATTTCGGACTAAACATTATTTAAAAATTTGAAATTGAATTACGGAAGTAAAAAGCAAAAGGGTCTAAATTCCATTTAAAGGGTTCGACAATAAACCGTAAAAATAATAATTTGGTTTAATTAATACGAACAGAAACACATAGCTATAATTACATAAAGAACATTGTAATCTAACTAAAATAACTGGAACGTTCTGAAGGAAATTATAGGTGATATTTAAAATTTGATTAATTGTATTATTTTAAATAGCTATAAAAAAATTTAAATCCACTTCGATAACGGTCTAAAATGTGTAAAATAATTAATATTAAAGTTTTTATAACAAAATCTTAATACTAATACTTACTTAACTCACCTGTCGGTAGTGCTGGTGTTAGCCTCGGTAGAGTTCACGCATCGCAAGCGGAAGGTAAAGTATATCTGACATCAATTAACAAAATGCAAATTTCTAGCCAAAATTTATTTTTTATAATAGGCTAACAGGTATTTTAGTAAAAGAAATCAGTGACTCATTAAAAAAATCCATGATACCTTAGAGGACACCCCCCGTTAAAATGCCTTTAAGAGGATCAGTTTTCTTGTATCTCAGGGTCAGCCTTGCTCTATTAGTCCGAGGCAGTGCCACTGCGGGGCTTAAATTAAACTGGAACAGGCGGCACGTGGGTCCAGGATCTCGCTTTTCTATTTCATTTTCTTTTCCAGTTGAAGTTACAAAGTTTTTAGACCGTAAGACTGCTAAACTCCGCGCTTAACGTAACTCGGCCCTAACCGCTAGACTTAGAGGACTCGGCGTCACTTCCCCGACATTCCCGTCTTCCCAGAATTGTTTTATATAACAACTGCCACAATCGCCAGGTGATTGTGTATTAAAATTAAAAATCCACTGGGTACTTTCGAAAAATTCCCCACTCGCCTTCGGCGCTTCCACAGGCAGTGATTTAAACTGAGACAGGTCCAGAGACCTTCCCTGAACATTTGCCAATTTTAAAATCCCTGATTGAAGGTTAGTGTGACAGACCGCAGGCGAATTTATCTTTGTAAAATTCGAATCCGGAATTTCCCCATCACCTGACAACACCTTTACCCTTAAACATTCATAATTCGCCTTCGGCGCTTCCACAGACACTAATTTCCACAAAGGTACGTTTGAAGATTTTCCCTGAAGGTTTTTCCACCCTTGAAATGACATTTTCCTGGTTAGTGAATCCCGCCACAGCCAAATTAACTCTTTTAAAAATTTTATTTAAAATTTGACTTTTATTCCCTTTTGTCGCGACTCGAGCTCCCTCCGTTGTGTAATAATTTTTAACACCCCTTTTATCCACAGGCGGCAGATCCTCGGATTGCTTGCGCTGTTCATTAAGTACGCGCTGATACCTGCGCGATCGACTTAATTTTTTCGCTTTGTAAACTGTTTTCCCCGTATTACTCTCTACGCTAGAATGTTCAACAGGGCGGCGCGGCCATGGGCCTGCGCCAGCCGTGTTAAACATCCGGACTCCCTCCGACAATACTTCGCCCTCATTGCTATTAATTGCACTTCTCCATTTTTAAAAAATGAAACAAAAAATTTCAACAACAAATACTGAGATCTACTTTCAGTCAATTATTAATTTACAAAAGTTCTTAAACTCAAAAAATGTTACAACAATTTCCTTAAAACGTATTTCCAAAGCTTGTCAATCTAACGATCATAAAATTCGTTCACGTAGACATGATATATCATTGATAAAGATTAAAAATTTTAAGGGGGCTAGATTGCTACCCTGAGGAGCACCACTAGTGGCTTTGAATTTAAAGGATTGACAATAGGAAGAGATAGCATTTATTTTCGGTCTAGAATTATCCCCTATATTTTCTTTCATCATCATTTCCGGTCACCCTGTATAGTATACAGGGTGTTCATTTGAAAACTTCCCACCACGGATTTATCGAAAACCACTGGTTAAAAGAAAAAACGCCGAGACACGTCAAAAGATTTGCCAAAGGGGACAACTTTTTAACCAAAAACTACTTCACCCCCTATTACCCTCTGCCCCCCGGGGTCATCTCCTTAAAAATTTTAAATGAGTAGGGGTATCAAGTAATAGCTTGTTTGAAAGGTATTTCAAAGTGCTTTATTTTGACGTTTGATTTTTTTAAATCGGTCGATTCGTTTTCGAGAAAATTAGAAAAATCTTTATTTATCTTAATTTGTTCAGATAGAAAAAAAAACACGAAAATATCACTTTTTATTTCAATGTGTGTTCAAAATTTTGCCCGTTATTGGCCAAACAATGATATAGACGATGTTCAAATTCCTGACGAACATTTTCAAAAACATGTTGTGGGAGATCATGGCAGCTTTCGATGATGCGTTGACGCAGTTCTTCCAAACTTTCAGGTTGGGGAGTGAACACAATAGACTTCAAATGGCCCCATAGATAAAAGTCTAATGGCGTCAAGTCAGGAGATCTAGCAGGCCATTCTATAGGCCCTCTTCGCCCTATTATCTGGAAACTCGTCGTCTAGCCATTGCCGAACCGGAAAAACATAGTGAGGAGGAGCGCCGTCTTGCTGGAAATATATTTCAGCCTCATCAAGTATAGGATTTCCATAGTCTTAAAATTTGGTTTTAAATGGTTTCAGTGATAAGCGGATTGATGGTATTTTCCAACATATCTAAATAAATGCCTTCATTTAAATTCCCATTAATAAACAATGACCCAATCACTTTGTTTCCTAAAATGCCTGCCCATAAATAAATTTTTTGGGGGTACTAAGTATGCCCTTTTACAAAAGCATGAGGATTTTCATTGCTCCAATACCTGCAGTTATGCTTATTAACAAATCCATTTAGATGAAATGTGCATTCATCACTGAAGCAGATATTCTTTACATGATTGGTATTATCATTAATCGCTGCAGTCATTTGTTCACAAAACTCAACTCGCCTATCGAAATCATCTTCGGTTAACTCTTGCAATATTTTCATTTTGAATGGATGAAATTTATGAAATTTAGTAACTGTGTGTACAGAGCCTAATGAAATACCAGTCGCATCAATAATTTTGCGTAATAAAGTATTAGGATTTATGCCAAAATGACCCAAAACTTCAACTTGAGCGGCTTCATCCAAAACTCTACGATAATTACGTTTTTTATTTGCAACAGATCCAGTTTAAGTAAATTTAGTAATAAGGTCCAAAACATACCTATGCGAAGTAGTTATGTTTTCCGGATGTCTGACGTTAAATGTGACGGCAGTTTGCCGAGCACATTGATTTTGGGCACCATAAATTAGAATCATTTCTACTCTTTCGGCTAGTGTGTAAACCATTTTGGAAGTAAAATCTGAATCAATAAATTAATTTTCACTATCCCAAGATTGTCACAAAGGTAACTGACAGCAAATTAAATTCTTTCTTTTCCTTAGCAACTATAAAAAACTAAACAGGTATAAGAATAAATACAGGTTATCTGTGTTGATAAAAAGAAGGCGGAAAAAAAATCGAGTTGTTATTTGGTTGCTGCCATGTCGAATCTTCCGAATTGCTGTTTATGTTGGCTTTTGAACACTTATTGAAATAAAAGTGATATTTTCGTGTTTTTTTTTCTATCTGAACAAATTAAGATGAATAAAGATTTTTCTAATTTTCTCGGAAACGAATCGACCGATTTTAAAAATCAAACGTCAAAATAAAGCACTTTAAAAGACCTTTCAAACAAGCTATTACTTGATACCCCTTGTCATTTAAAATTTTTAAGGGGATGACCCCGGGGGGCAAAGGGTAAAAGGGGGTGAAGTAGTTTTTGGTTAAAAAGTTGTCCCCTTTGGCAAATCTTTTGACGTGTCTCGGCGTTTTTTCTTTTAATCAGTGGTTTTCGATAAATTCGTGGTGGAAAGTTTTCAAATGAACACCCTGTATAGTATTTTTTTCCAAACAAAATTAACCTAAATATCCTTTATTTGTCCTTCTAACCATTGTAAGCGTAAATGTTCTTAATTGTTTTTAACTAATCCAATCAGCGTTGTTCCTTGATTTTTAAATTTTTGTGGTGTTTCATTTAGCCTCATTGGGTTACCCCCAAGAAAGAATTTTTATTATAATGTGACTTTTTTGGAAGTATAAACTCGTAACAAATAATTAAATTATTATCTCGTCTAATGTCTGGCTGTATGCTGAAAAGCAAGAGGTCATCGAAAAGTTTCATTCATTCATCTCGTCTATTAGTTGATCTGCTTCAGTAATTCGATAAAAGACAATAATTAGAATTAGACCATCAATAACAATAACGTGCCTTGTTTGTTACAGCAAAACCGAGAAGAGATGCTTACAATTATTATTGTGGCCAGCATGACGTCATATTAATTCCAGATATATTGTTAATAGTCTGACTGTGACAGAAGTGTTTGTAGAATCTGCATGCCTAATTGGAACTAAATAATGAAATACACTATATTGTTATTTTATAGTATGAATATACGCTGAATCTTAAAACAAATATATTTTAATTATTCGTTATTCGTTTTCTAAGTTCCTCTTAATTTTCTGGTAGTATCAAGTAAACTTTACTTTTAAGGTGGCAACAAAGAACAAATAGGGGAGGGGGTTAAGATCTGGTTATCTTGCCGTTTACTCAATTGTACCACTTCTCCCAATCGGATACGAAAAACTATATTCAAATATTAGACAGTTGAAGTACAACAAATAAGTACGTAAGCACATTTACGCACGTTAGTTGATGAGTTAACGTGGCAAACCGGTGGCAAGAATTTTAGTTGAAGTGCTTATCTTTTGTGTCCGTTAAGGTTAACGTAACCTGCAACAAATGCAATTTTACATTTGTCATAATATAAACAACTTTCACAGCTCAGCTGCAAAACGGAATTTTTTAGTGTAAAATTAGGTATTAGCGATATGTTTGTAGGTTTTTGTGGTTAGAAAATGTTATTTATTACAACCACAGAAAAAAGTTAGGAACTGTTTGTCAAAAAACGGCATTTCGGAAATAGTCGGTTATATTCGGTGGTTCTTCGGGTAACGGAAGGTTCATTTTTTACGTCCCGTAAAACAACTCTATGTAACGTACGCCCGTCGAACTGCTTAAAACACGTACGTCAAAATGTGATTACTGCGCTTGCGTATCAGTCAATTTGTACGTATACGTTAACGTTCGTGACCGCACTTCAACTGCCTATTATCAAGCATTTTGCGCGTAATAATTGGCGATGTTACTATACTGCCATAATAAGCTAGTTTAAGCTAAAATAAGGTAACCTATTTATTTTATGAAAAAATACAGATCTAAGGCTGCGTATATTTTTAGTATAGCATACTTTTTTTCGTGTCTTCATTAAATTTACCCCTCTTTTGGGGGTAGAGACCTAGAAAACTTTTTCTTAAAAAGGGAATAAAAAAGAAAAAAGTTTACCCGCTATTTACCGCATTTCGGTTATATAGACGCAATTTGTTTTATTGTAAAAATTGTTGGAAATGTTGCCCATTTTCTTCTTGACAAACTCCTAATCTTAAGTAAAATTCATTCTTAACTATATCATATCCATTATTTGGCGAATCACGTATATAAGTCGTTGCCTAAGTTCCTCTAAATTTTCTGGTTTTTATACGTAAACTTTGATTCTTAGGTGACTCCAAAGGAAATAATCTAAAGAATTAAGGTCCGGCGATCGTGGCGGCCATTCAATAGTACCCCTTTTTCCTATCTAGCGGTTTGTAAAAATTTCACTTAAATATTGTCGAAAATTTATGGCGTAAATAGGCGGAGCATCATCCTGCTGTAAACCATATTCGATCATCATGAAGATCTGCTTCTGCATAGTAAGAAAATGAAGCAGCTAAAGCAGTAAAGTAGTTTCCATGGTCAATCTAATGGATTGTCTTTTATACTATTAATATGTTCCAAACCCGTATCAGCTTCGTTGCTGTCTGTCCAGATAATAAAGGTCTAATCTAAGCCAAAGTTTAGGTTTAATCTTGGCAGTATCAATACCGTGTTACTCAAACCATTTGATGTACAGGTTGGCCACCACCGGAGAGAGATGTACCCATTGGAAGACCATCATCTTGGGCATAGGACATATCTTTTACTTAAAAATATTCCAATAGTTCCATCAGCAGCAAAATAGTGTGCGTTCTGAAAGGGTTGAGTCTTCCTATAAGTTTTGCTTGATGATTTCCAATGATGTCTGTCACGGTGTATAAGCTACCTACGTCAAAAGTGACCATCTTCAAATAAACGTGAGTTACTATACTTACTCTTCTGTCTTTACTACTTCGCATTACGCATATGGAAAAGTAATTTGCAATATAGGAAATACCAAATTAACGAAAACAATAACATTATTAATTTAGCCATAAGAATCTACGATATTTTTATTACTAATTAAACTACATGTCTTTGTTTAATTTGCCCAATTTATCTAACCTTCTCTTTCTTGCTTAGATAGTACCGGGTGAGTCAACGACATCGCGTATCATCGGACTATTAATTTTAAACTGGTTTGTGTATATAATCAGCATATTTAATTTTAACATTAGTCTGATAAGTTTTGTATAGATGCTGAAATAAAATAAATAATTGTAGTTGATCAACAAGGAATAATGAATTACTGTGCTTTAGTGTTATTATTTTGCATACAACATATTTGCAAATCTGACGGTAAGATTTTAGGTTTTCTATTATCATGCATGCAAGTAAATCCCTCTGTCATAATATATATACCGGGTGGCCCACTCTTAACGCAGGATTCCATAGCATCAAAACTATTCAACTTTTTAATATTTTTTAAAAACAGAGTTATAGGGAGACATAGAGTCTACAATTTAAAATTATTTTAAATTATACAGGGTATCTCAAATAGTCAGGGTATATCGAACATTATTTTTTTTTTAAATGGAACATATTATGATATTTTTGGATTGGATTATCGATTCTAAGAATATTCTGTATAACATAATATTATGTTTAAATTTAACAGTTTTTAAGTTATTAACGATTTTTCAAAAATTTCGTGTTTGTAGCACGTAAAGAATATGCACCTGTCGGTAGTACAGACTGACAGGAATGAATGCAATTTGGGTTATGGAATATGATTGTTCAGTAGCGTCTAAAGCACTATTTGAGATACCCCGTATAGGTAATTTAAAATAATTTTAAATTGTAGACTCAATGCCTCCCTACAAATCTGTTTTTAAAAAATATTAAAAAGTTTAATAGTTTAGATGCTATGGAATCCTGCTTTGAGAGTGGGCCACCCGGTATATAACTTTCTAATTTTTGACGCTAATTACTTTAATATACAATGTGTCCCCGGATCGACGCATGATTAGGTGAAAAAGACTAAAAAATGTTTAAGTGAAACTTCAACTCTTGGGGTTGATCCCTGCTTGCGTAGAAACTAATTTGTGTCAATATTTTAGTTTCGAAAAATCCACTGGTAAAATGCTTTTTTTCTCTAAGAAATACGAAAAAAACTAATCAAGAAAAAATATTAAGGAAAAAAAACTGAGTAAGAATGTAAAATTTTAAAATTCTATGCTTGCTTTGATATTTTACATTATTTTCATCACCCTCCCATGCATTTTTCTTACAATTAGGCTTAAATGTCTCATGGACGGATTAAAATATACCGATCATGTTGAAATTTTGCAAATTTATATAATTTATTATTTTGAAAAACTTATCTTAACGAAATTTATTTAATATCTTCAACAGAGAGGGTGGAATGAAAACAATTTAAAATATTAAAGTACAGACAGAAATTTCATAAGTTGTCAAACTATAATTATTATGGACATATACATTTCCATAGCAACCAACCGTTCCAACAATTGTAATTTCTATCAAATTTTGTTTTACTTTATCACTACAGGAAAAATAAAAAGATTGTGGGAATAGGGAACTTGACAAAAATTTTAAATGGGGAAAAATTCTATAAATTATAAGTATATATTGTCATTAAACATATGGCAGCAAAAAAAACTACATATTTCGTCCCAAAAGACCGCTAGCAAGATTTAAAAATGCCCCAAAATTTAAATTATCCTAAGCGGTTAAAAATGGGTCGTGATGTCAAGAAGTATTAGGCAATCCAAACCACGTGGTAAAAAACTGACGTTGGTTGGCACACATGACTGACAGTCATCCATAACCAAAGCATTTATTTTTCTGTATTGAACTGTTTGGATCGTATTTTTAAGTATTTTGGTATCTTTTTTCTTTTAAATAAACTAAATTCTTCTGTAAGGGAGAGTGAATATCTACGAAAATTATTAGTAGAGAATCCAGATGTTGGTCAAAGGTAGGTTTAAATGCAATCAATTTCCTTGTTTACCTTTGTAACCATTGTTTTCTTTTTAGGTATCAACTGAAATTAAAATTAATAAGCAGCTTGGATCCGTTTCTTATTAATTCTCAGGACCTTGATTATACTATTAATGGTGTTCCACCTATATCAATCATGGACATTATTGCTTATTTGGTTTTTCCCATAGTTTTTATTCAAAAGAACAAAATGAAGGCATTTAAAAGTTTGCAGGCATACAAATATTTTGAGTCTGGCTTTCTTGTACAAGCTGGAACTAATTGGAAAAGTAAGATGTTTGTTTATTCATTACCAATTTTGTGCTTTTTACTCATAATGTCATTATATTGCTTCAAAAATTGAACACCAACGATCGATGTTATAATGTAATTAGGTAAATTAATTACAATTTTACTTATAACTTTTTACTTTTAGGTCAAACATTCTCAGAGAACCACTTTGAAACCATTAGAGGCCTGGGTAATATTTGGAAAAGATGGAAGTGTGTGCACTGCCCACTGTACTTGCATGGCAGGGAACAGCGAGGTCTGCAGCCATGTATGTGCATTACTTTTTGCTGCAGAGTATGCTCACTCCAGGAAAGAAGCATTGTCTTCAAGTATTGTGCACATACAGGCATTGAGTTGCCTAGGTGCATTTGTAAATACCCGGAACCATATTTTACAATGTTATACCTACGATTAATTCTGTAAATTGTTGAAAATTATGTAAATACTGAATTGAACTGAAATATTTGTGATAATTCAAAATTGAGAATGAACTGTATGAAATATTTTTTACTTTTGACTGTATTTTCATAAATTTTTATTCTTAATTTTAGTAAATATCAACGACTAAAAAGTATTTTTTTATTAAAATACAATTAACCAAGATTAAACAAAAGACAAAGAAACAACTAAAGGTGAGAGAATATTAAAAACCAATACAAATTGTTTAGTAATTTTATTTCAAATTATATAAATACCTATTTCTTTACACATCACATCTTACTATACTATAACTATCATGTGTAGTCTCTGCTTTTTTTACAATAATATAGAACTATATTTCTTAAATCGTTTCGTTCTGGCCATATTGTTAGTGATTTAAACCTTCTATATAAAATATCTATTAAATTCTCAAAGTAACTAGAAGCAGTTGTCGGAGATATTTTGAAATTATAAGCAATTAGTTTAAAATGAAGATCTAATCGTAACTTAATTAAAGTTAATACTAATTGACTGAAGGCACTGAGAGCAGTAGTAGTTGTAGTTGGGATGTATGTATCCTTCAAATGTATCTCCATTTTTCGTCGTTAGAAGTATTATCCATCAATCCGAATGGTGAATTATCCACTTTGCTTAGTTGCTCAAATTTTACTGCAAGTTGTTGTATCGGTCTGAATTGCAGTTCCTCCATCTTCCCCTTCCGAGTCAACATTTAGTTCAGTGATATCACCTTGATTTAAATCCATATTCTCAACCTGCAAATGTTATAATTTATTTACCAAATATTATCTTTAAACGAATCATAAAAAAATCACTATTTTAGCTTTTTTGCTTAAGGTTGATATAGGAAACTTGCATATCCTCATGGTAATGAGCTAAGTTTAAACACACAAAAATCAATATCACAAAAAAAACTTATGCATTTAGAAAGTAAAACATCTAAGTTCAGTAATAATCTAATAAAATATCAAGAAACCTCTTACTTCACATTGTAGCATCTTTCGTCTTTTCTCTAGACGTTAATTTCTTTCTAAAGCTTCAGGCCTCCTTTCAACACTTTGTGCAATATGCCCCATATTTTGAGAAGGAACCCAATCTAGATATTCTTTGTTTTCCAATATGGCAGGCTCACCTATTAATCATAAATGCATTAGAAACAGAAACTAAAACCACTGAAATTTCCATTCTCAAAACTCTGAAGAAGGTTTTATTCTATGGAGTTTTAGAACTTACCAGTTATAAAATGTTTACTGCCGACTCTCTGATATTTTAGCTTTGATTCAGTTAAATCATCGCGCTTTATAGCCGCTATCCACAAAGCCCTACGTTCTCTCGACATCTCATTTTTATGGGGCTTATTAGATAAATTCAGTATGGTGGGAATTCTATAAAACGACACATTGTCACGATCGCGCCGACTTCCGCAGTTAACAACAATACAAAATAATAATAAAGCTCTTCAAAAACAGTATAAAAATACTCAACAGATAACAAACACCAAAATAAACTGTAAAATATGAATATAAATACTACTTTTTACGCAAGCTCAAACGGTTGTTTACATTCATGTGTGCCAACCACTGTCATATTTGATAGGTCGTTGGATTGCCTAATAATTTGTGTGACATCCACGAAATAGGTTATAGGTTGGCAATAAATTGAACGACGTTGAAAATTCCACCTTAAAACAACAATACAATAACAATAACACACGGCAATCCAAATGCAAACTTGGTAGATCGGCCACCGGTCAGGGTGACAGATGACGGAAAAGTCATACTTCGTGACGTCATCGGGCTTGGCGCGCCTAAAAGGCGTTTGAAATGCTTTTGACACGCGCGAAACTTTAAAGAATTTTTATTAAGTTATTACTGATTTTTAAGGAGTAATAATTGGGGAATATTTTTTTTAGGCCTAACTAAATCATATTATTGAAAAAAAAAGTGGAAAGTTCCATATTGTAATAATAATAAATTGCAAATAATTTGCAAATTATATGCATAATATATCATTATAAACAATCGGAAAAAAATTATATGTTCAACTCGGCAGCAAAGTAGATTGACTGCCTTAGCTGAATTTCTAAGAACTATCAGCCACGGCTGTCAATCTACTACTTTGCTGCCTAGTAAAACAAATAACTATTTTTTGTAAATTTTCCAGAAATACTTGATTTTTCGGAGCTAAAATTATAACACAAATAATTTGTTTCTATCGAAGCAGGGTTGAACTCCAGAAGATAAAGTTTCAATTTTTTTTTTTTTTCAAATTTTGACAACGCACATTTATATAAATAATACTTTTAAAGTGACACCACAGGAAATAGTCGTTTGGTGAAAGATCAGGAGTCCTAGCTGGCCAATAAGTTTATGGTGTAATTTAATCCTATTGTGAGCAGGAAAAAGTCCATTTGAAACAAAATATCTTAATTCTTATGACCAACTTCCTCCAATGCAATTTTATCTTGTAAACGTTCTAAAAAAAATTCTTATCCCAAATTTTGTTCCACAATTTCCCAATAATCCGATGTCCAAATATGCCCTTCGAAACATTTACCTCAGAAGATGGTATTATTGGGGCTGAAAAGTAAAGTAGAATTGCATTATTAGTTTATTAGATACAAGGCTTTTGTCATTATGCTGACTAGCTGTATCATTTAAAGACAAGCTAAGGGGGGGGGGGGGTATTGTTAATAATGTCCAAATTGCTCAACTTTGCGCGAGTTTATCCCATCAGAAGTGAGCCTAGAATTTCTTAGAACCTAAAAAAAAGCTTTTGGCGGAAAATATTGCAAGAATGAAGAATCTAACATTTTTATAAATTAATTATTTTCAAAATTTAAATATTAAGCATATTTTTAAAACCCCTATATATTTTATCGGGTATTTTAGGATATTACTATTGGAAGGACTATATTAAAAAAATTCCATTGGATGCATTTGTGGCAGGACAAGACGTAAATGAGGAAAATGTTTACATAGGTCAATTATTTCTGAAAGGTGAAGTAGCAGGAATTTATCCAACGAGTATTCTTCAAGGAAAAGTTCCTCTTGCACCAATATATGGAGGCAGGAAAGCAGACAATTTCATTCAGGTAAGTGAGATGGCAAAATTTATTTTCAGTTATAATATTACTAATAGTTCTTAAATTACTTTCGGAAAATTTTTCGATCATTTCCTTTCAATATAATAAAATCTTTTTTATTTGAGCAAAAACAAAATATTACTTTATGCAGGCTCTTCCTCTACAGATAAATGAAACTTAACGTAATACAGCAAATAACACTTTACAAACCAAACAATTAATTAATGCAGGCTAACAGTAAATAATACTTTACATAACCATAAGGAATCAATTAATAAATCAATTAAAGCAGATTGAAAGCATACAAATAATGTAATTGTAAATAAAATAGTATACAAACCTCAGAGGACAGTTTTCATTACTGTCACGAGATTAAAGTTAACCTCGACGCTTCGCGTCTCGGATAACTAACTAATCTCTCGACAGTAATGAAACACTTTCCTCTTCGGTATGTAACATACTATTACACCACTACTAAAAATCAGCATACACCCAAAACCAAATATGTTTTATAATACTAATAATTAATTTTACATGTAGCGAACTGCAATGCGTTTTAACAAATTTCATCTTTACTTAATTTTTTACATTAATAAGATATTTTATTTTTAAACCTATTACTATTACATTGTTTAAGATATGCAGGCAAATTATTTTATTCTTTTCATCTATAAACAAGATAGCGTAGGCCAATAGATTAGCGTGTACCTGAGGTACGTTCAGATTTTTAGCATATCCAATATTGTATTTATAAATCTCTGATCATATAGAAAAAGCTATATTAGAGTGTCTAGAGGCACACACTATACTATGAGTAAAGGAAGTTAGATGAAGTGAGTAAATTTTACTTAATGGGAGTATATTAAAACTTGAGTATAAATGAATAATTAAAGAGTTTTTTACTTCCATTGTCTGTATTCGTCTTAAATCACAATGTTTCAACTGGTAAGAATCTCTAGTCGTTTTCAGGTAAATACTAAATAAGTAAAGTAACTACAGGACTATTTTATACTAGCTAGGTGTGCTTGTTAGATAGATAGAATTTTAGGATAAGATCGCGTGCCAACTGAACGCATGACTGCACCCACCTCAGTTATGCTTCAGTGCACCTAGCTAGTATAAATAGTCCTGTAGTTACTTTACGTATTTAGTATTCACCTGAAGACGACTGGAGCTACTTACCAGTTGTAACGTTGTGATTTAAAACAAATAAAGACAATGGAAGTCCAAAACTCTTTCATCATTCAAGAAACATCATTGTCTCCAACCTTCAAACAGTCACTTGAGTATAAAAATGTTGTGTGGTATATCTTATAGACCACGAATATATACTCCTGATGGCACTGTTCTAAAGTACCTTTGGTGGATGCGAAGAAGATAAGCAGGAACTGTATAGCTTAATTATTTTAAGATGCCTATAGGAGCACAAATCTTACCTTTAAGTTTGTCAAGGTGAACTGACCGCGATAAGGTCTCATCCACGATCAGTCCAAGATATTTTATATTTGTAGAATAGTTCAGTTTTTAATTCCCAAATACAATGCTTCTCCCTTCAATTGGGTTCTTACTTCCTATGAACAAATAATTTGATTTTTCCACATTTAAAGCTAACTTGTGTGAACTTAATCAGTCAGATATCAGATTTAAGTCATGCTTTCAATTATGAACTTATACGACCTGTCAAAATAGACCAGCAGTGTATCATCAGCATACAGCTTTTCAAATTTAGGTCCGAAATATAATTAACATTATATAAGAAACTGGGCAGGGTCCAAGACCGAGTCAGGGGGGTACCCACAACTACTCTTTCTCTTGCTACTGGTTTGCATTTATTGTGACGAACGGCTGTCTCTCCGACAGATGACTTCCAAAAAATTTACAACATGGATCACGCACTCCTATCATTTCCAGGTTCCTTAACGGTACGTCATGGTCCATCGTGTCAAAGGCCTTTCGCAAGTCCAGTGCGACTAGACCACACTTGTACTTTTTATCTATTTTGCATTGTAATTTAGTAATTGTGTCTGTCACCGCCGAGCTTGTATCACTGGAACTGCAAAAACCTTATTTACCCTTAAAACAGAACCCAAGACATCGAGATATTTAATAAGTTTTATATTTGCAATCTTTTCCAAGATTTTTGAAATTTGTGACCAAGAAAAAAATTCCAGGAATAATCGAAACACGAGTGGTATTCGGTAAGAAAACTTCACACTCAAATTAAAATCAAACTTGACATTTGAATGAAAAGCAGCCCGCCATACTTTTATTTATCATTTCGGTTTAGGTCTGTCATGTATTATTTGACTTATTTTAAGTGACAAAAGTAGGAGACAGCCCAATGAGGACATGCAGCGTTGTCATATCGCTCTACTGTCGATGGTAGGATTTTCAAATAAACACAGTAAAAATTAAATTGATTAACAAGAAAGGATGTCTGATTTAATTTATTTGATTATATTTTTTGATTTAAATTTAAATCAATTTGTAAATCAGTTGTATGACTTACGCCCGTTTGCATCACTTCCACTAAGGTTGACCTTAACTATAAGTATCACTTAAATGTAAGAATTGGTTTGTACAAGTTGTACTGAATCGTTTAGTGACACTTAAGTTAAAATATTTTTAAGCTCAGGATATTCTGGAGCTTAAGTGATACTTAACAGATTAACCTCAAACAAAATCAGACAATTTGACATTTCACAAAATTACAAATACACAAATCAACTTATTTTATTTAAACGTAGGTTTCCAGTCCTAGCATATGGTTGCCGATTAAAAATAGATACAATTTTAACGTTAATAATAGCCACCGTCGTACTTTATAATATATGTAGAACTAATAATGAGAGAGAACCACCAGATCCAGAAGACATAGAGCGTTTTGTACAGATAATGGAAGAAGATGAAGTACCAAACATTCCTCCTTTGAATAAGGAGGTTTTGCCATTGGCAAACCAAGTCGGAAGAACTTTAATTGATACTTATTTTAGATACATTGGGGAATAAAATTGTACGTACTGCGTAAATGCTGAAATACTTCTGTGTAAATATAACTTCTTGTTTTTTGTTTCAATACTGTTAACATTTTTTAGAGCAAGGTTTAAAGTATTATCATCAATTATGCTATTTCTGTATGAAAATTGCCTAATATGACAATAAAACAAGTAATTACTGATTATTACTGAAATTTCTTTAATAATTATTGTTGTTTCTTTAATTCAATATCTAATAACAAGTTTTCCTTTTTTAATTCAAACAAGGCTCGCTCGTGTTCTCTGCGTGCTTGAATATTTAAGAGTTCCTTTTCAAAGCATTGCCTTTTCACTTTTGCAGTTTCAGAATACTCTTTATTTAAATCTGGCATCACCTGCTGTGTTGGTCTCCAGTTTTATTTATTTATTTTTCTCTTCGGCTACTTCTTTTCTAATGGTCTTTTTAATATTTTCATAATACTTCTTTAGAGCTTCTTTGGTCCTATGGTGCCCTTCCTGGTTTTGGGAATTAAAAGAAGCCGTAACTTTAGTCCATGCCAGGTCCTTTTCACGCCATGTTGTTGCATTTATTTGCTTATTTCCAATAATGTTTTTAAAGTTGCTAATAACATTTAATAGCAGCGTTTTTTCCGTAATAGAAAAGTTGGGTGCCCGTTTTCTTAGACTATCGTCCTTAACGTAACTCATCCTCTCTTATGTTCTCCACAAATCAAATAAAAAATATACTTTTGTTAGCACAACCGTACAACCAACGAAATATAAAGACCAAACATATACCCTTTGACTTTAACATAAACATATACCTACGCTTTCTTAGGTTATAGCCGGTGAAATAATCCAGGTAAAATACAATGTTGACAAGTTATTTTAAATCTTTGCTAAGAATTTGATAAGTGACACTTGTGCAAAGCTTTTGGAAATAAGGGTTACTCTTATCCCAAGGTTTCCCTTATCTAAGGTACAGTTTTAAGTAGTAGTGGCGCAAACAGGCGTGGTCGCCCGTTTGCACCACTTCCACTAAGGTTGACCTTAACTTTAAGAATCACTTAAGTGTAAGAATTGGTTTGCACAAGTTGTACTTAATCGTTAGGTGACACTTAAGTTAAAATATTTTTAAGCTTAGGATATTCTGGAGCTTAATGGCCGTACGCACCGTTAGCATAATTTCTTACATAGTGGAACTTTTCTACTTAAGTCACAAAATTCTTGTGCACGAACAACAAAACAAGCAAAAGTCGTTCTTAATTTTAAGTTATTAAAATCCTTGACTTAAGAAATTAAGTTGTTCTTATTGTATGACTTATGTTATTACTGTCATTATCTGACAAGAAATAACATTTAACATTTAAGAATTTTTGTATTTTTGCAAAATATTGTGCTTGAATAAAAATGATAAATTTTCTTGCTTCAACTTTTTAAAAAAAATATAATATGGAAGCGGAAGATGTTATCTTCTTGGAAGACGATTTTGATGTTATCGACATAATCGAAATGGGTTTCCCACGCAGATAATACGATAGAGAAGAGTATTTTGATACTCTGGACATGGAAAGAACACGGTTTTACAAGTGTTACAAGAAATTGAACATTTATTAGAATTTAATAATGATTTGTAAGTACAACGATGGTTCTTTAGGCATACTTTTACATAATAATATATATAAAGAAATAACAACAACAAACTTTCAATCAAATTCGCCGGTTCAAATCGCAAGGGCGCGGTAAAAATGTGAGGTTTGGTTAGGTTGTTAGGATAAGCAGAAAAGCTTCGTGACATGTCAGTGTAGAAAACAGTAAAATAAAGAAAATCACTAAATTTCTCAACGTTGACAAATGTATTGTTTCCTTAACAAAGACAACCTAATCTAGATGCGATGCATAAAAAAGATTATCTTAACTTTAAGTATGACTTTATAAAGCTGAACTTAACGTTAAAACGGAGCATACAGGCATAAGTGATACTTAACAGATTAACCTTAAACAAAATCAGTCAATTTGACATTTCGCAAAATTACAAATACACAAATCAACTTATTTTATTTAAACGTAGGTTTCCTGTCCTAGCATATGGTTGCCGATTAAAAATAGATACAATTTTAACATTAATAAAAGCCACCGCCGTACTTTATAATATATGTAGAACTAATAATGAGAGAAAACCACCAGATCCAGAAGACATAGAGCATTTTGTACAGATAATGGAGGAATATAAAGTACCAAACATTCCTCCTTTGAATGAGGGGGTTTTGCCATTGGCAAACCAAGTCAGAAGAACTTTAATTGATACTTATTTTAGATACATTAAGGAATAAAATTGTACGTACTGCGTAAATGCTGAAATACTTCTGTGTAAATATAACTTCTTGTTTTGCGTTTCAATACTGTTAACATTTTTTAGAGCAAGGTTTAAAGTATTATCATCAATTATGCTATTTCTGTATGAAAATTGCCTTATGTGACAATAAAACAAGTAATTACTGATTATGAAATTTCTTTAATAATTGTTGTTTCTTTAATTCAATATCTAATAACAAGTTTTCCTTTTTTAATTCAAGCAAGGCTCGCTCGAGTTCTCTGCGTGCTTGAATATTTAAGAGTTCCTCTTCAAAGCATTGCCTTTTCATTTTTGCAGTTTCAGAATACTCTTTATTTAAATCTGGCTTCACCTGCTGTGTTGGTCTTCTCTTCAGGTTTTTACATGAATCTTCTCCGATCTTGTCGCCCTCATCATAGCGTTCTGTATAGCTATGTTCCTCAGTCAATACATATTCTCCTAAAACTATATTAGACAAAGATGGTTCCACCAGCTCCTCAACACCTGCAGTTGTACTGTCTCCATCACCGTTTTTTTATTCATAAGATTTAAGGCCAATTCCTTTATGGGATCGTCTTTTTTTATACAAGTACCTCCTCCGGTTTTATTTATTTATTTTTTCTTCGGCTACTTCTTTTCTAATGGGCTTTTTAATATTTTCATAATACTTCTTTAGAGCTTTTTTGGTCCTATGGTGTCCTTCCTGGTTTTGGGAATTAAAAGAAGCCGTAACTTTTGTCCATGCCAGGTCCTTTTCACGCCATGTTATTGCGTTTATTTGCTTATTTTCAATAATGTTTTTAAAGTTGCTAATAACATTTAATAGCAGAGTTTTTTCCGTAATAGAAAAGTTGGGTGCCCGTTTTCTTAGACTATCGTCTTTAACGTAACTCATACTCTCTTATGTTCTCCACAAATCAAATAAAAAATATACTTTTGTTAGCACAACCGTACAACCAACGAAATATAAAGACTAAACATAAACCCTTTGACTTTGGCATAAACATATACCTACGCTTTCTTAGGTTATAGCCGGTGAAATAATCCAGGTAAAATACAATGTTGACAAGTTATTTTAAATCTTTGCTAAGAATTTGATTAGTGACACTTGTGCAAAGCTTTTGGAAATAAGGGTTACTCTTATCCTAAGGTTTCCCTTATCTAAGGTACAGTTTTAAGTAGTAGTGGTGCAAACAGGCGTTAGTATATTTTGTATGCTATGCAGATTAGTTCCTTCAAATTCGACAGACAGCGCCTTTAAAACTAGTTTATACTATTTTAGCCTCTACAAAACTATAGGTTAAGAAATCCTTTGAAGGCGTCTTAAAATATCTTTGAATATTTTATTTATTATTATATATATTATATTATTATTTGTCCATAACTCCCTTAAATTTAATCAAAAATGATTTAAGATTAAATGATTAAACTATAACAAATCAAAGCCAATATTATCATTATTGATTAAAATGTAATCAGAATCAAAATTATTCTTTCATTAATCAGTTTTGAATTCAAATTCAAATTCAAAATAAATTTATTCTACTAGGGATCATACATTATGATTTAAGGTTCGTCATATAAAACTATAAAATTAACTAAACTTAACTTAGGAGGCAGTTTAAATTTAAATTTCAGACTACTAACATTAAAAAATGTACGAGAAAAATCTAGAAGGTTAAAGCCTTTTACACAAATATGGCATCGTTTAGGTATTCAAAAAGTCTATTAGTTTGTAAAATGCATTGTTTATAAGAAAGTCCATTAGTTTTCTTCCAAATATACCTCTTGTTATGGATTGTTTGATTTCTTCTGGCAGGTTATTAAAAATTTTGATGCAGGCATAGTGGGGAGATTTTTCATATCGTGTTGAAGTATGTCTAGGGACTATAAGGCCATTTGCGTTTCTTGTAAGATAGTTGTGATTGTTTCTATTTTCTTGGAATTCGTTCTTGTTCTTGTATACATATGTGGAGCACTTAAGGATGTAAGCACTTAAGAATGTAATGTAATGTAATGAATAAGACGGCTTAATCACTGACTTTTTGATGTAATCAGTTGGCAGAGTAAATTTTTTAAATCAATCTGGTGTGAACCTGGATTTAATCAGTAGGTACTGAATTTATTTTGAGTTAGAATTTAATAATTTTTTTAAGAGTGCAGTTAAATCTAATGTAAGTCCTATTATCAAGTTAAATTGATATAATATGTCAAACTATTGTATTTGATGGTAAAAAAACTTAATATTGATTGATAAATAAAATTTTCAATAAACTAGTCTTTTTATTTTTACATAATTCTTTATCATCTAAAATCTAAACAATTATATTGTACAAAGTTCATATCATCGTTTACAAAACTATTAAAATTATTAAAAAGCACTAACCCAATGGAATTACACAGAAAATATACAATATTAATGGCTGTATCCACCAATTTACACATAAATTAGAAGTAATTATTTAATTAGCTTTAATCGAGATTTGGTTAATTTGCATATCCACCAAGTTTTTATGTGCATAATTTACTAATCAAAGTTACGAAATTGGAATTAAGAAAAATTAGCTCAGGTATTTTTTGTTCTTCGGTAGTCAATAACTTTTTTTTGTATTTACGCTGTACTGTTTTTTTTCAAAGACAAATCAATGAAATTTGGAACATAAACACAATATCGCATTATAATAATTACTATTTCGCCAAAATAGCCGATTATTTTCTAACATTAAAAATTAATTTGAATTAAACAATTCACAAAGAATTTTAACGTGGAAGTAAAGTAGCCATATATTTAACGGAACAATGTATGCAATGAGAATTTTAATGACTGATAATAAAATAAATAATACAATGCAACTTAAACACAAATTAAAGACCGCCGTTAATTAGTTAACTGATGTATCATTTTCGAAAAGTTCGGCTCAAAACTTCTGTCTAATTGTTGGCATTTTCGGGGCTAGGCTTGCCAATGGTTTAGTTTTTAGTTTTCTTATTTACTGATACTCCTCCCAGATGACATTTTTACATTCTTATCATGTACTATGAATATAATTTAAGACAAAAATAATATTTTTTTTCATTGCGCACGTGTGAGGAATGGTTTAGGAATAGATTACGTTCCCCTCTTCATGTGCTGGAGAAGTGATATTTACGTGATTAAAGATATTTCAATCACATTTGAAAAACGAGCCTGAAACAAAGATATTCTTAGCACCTTCTTAGCATGTTCTAGGACATTTTTCGATCGCTTGACACTTTTACAAATAGATGTAGTATTGCGCAGTAATAGATTGGTATCGTCTGAACTATTCTTATATATTTTTTTGTAATATTTGATTGATTGCAACCTCAAATTATTTAGTTGCACTTCGTGCCGCTGGAAGACCTCACCCCTCGAAGACTCCCTCCCACGTAGCTCCATCAGTGCCTTTGCGAAGAGGCTAGTAAAAAATATATGCTGTCATTCACTACTTTAAAATCGGGACGGCTATGAAATTAACAATAACAATAAATCTGTAAGGTGTTCAACCGTACGCCGATTGTATTGTTTTCTTGGTTATACAGCCAGTTTTGTTACGTTGGACAAGTACTTAGTTAAAAAATTTTAACGTTTTAATTTAAAAATGTATTTTTTAACTGAAATGTTAAAATTTAAAATATTGATGATTGTCGGGTTTGGAGAAAGAAAACGAAGTCAAGAAGAATATGCTGCGTTGTTTCAATAACGTTATTCCGATTTGCTACCTGTCCTGTCGCGAAGTACAGTCAGCAAAATTTAAAAGCAATTTGGAGAATTGGGTCATGTAAGACATGTTCTTCGAAGAGGACAACAAAAGTGTTAAATGAAACCTAATTGGATATCCTAATAATTGACATATCAAGAAAACCTAATTACATCAGGAAGGCAATATCTTATGATGTGACATTTATATATTATATTATATTCAGGTTGTTCTATGTTACTTGGGTGCTCCAGGAACTCGTGTATGGTCGTTTAGAGAGCCCAAGGTCGTGAGGTTCTGATTTTCTATTTTCCAGATATTTATATTGGGCGCCAATCGAGAGAAGAACTCGATAAAGACAAAAGTGAAGAGATAGAGAAAGAATGCAGAATTGTGAGTGAAATAGATATCAACAGTACACGAAGTACCAAAATAAAACACACTAAAATTCATGAGATAAATAAATTCTATTAAAAGGTAAACTTTCAATAAACAGTAAATGACAATATATACTCAAAAAGTCAATAAAAGATGGGAAAACACCCTATATAAATTAAATACAATAAAGTATACCACGAATTAAAATGCGTTAAAGCTTAAAGCTATTAGGTAAGGTTTCAATAAACAGTAAATGCAAATTTATGCTCAAAAAGTCAATAATAAAGGGGGCAAACACCCTATATAAATTTAATATAATAAAGTATGCTATAACTTGAAATACAACAAAGCCTAAAGCTCTTGACGTATAAAAAAGAAAAGTTAAAGGAACTATTTTAGGTTAGGTACTCATATCACAATAATGTAGAAAGTAAAAAAAGAAAAGGGGTATTGCTTTTATGCTTAAAATTCAATGGTAGATGTGGCAAAACACCCTAAAGTAAATACTATAAGTAGGTACTATAAATTAAATCACATTGGAGCTTAGAGCTTTTGACGCACAAATAATACAATAATTTAGAAAACAAAGATAGGGAGGTATTGCAATTCCACCAGTGACGTTTACTGCAGTAGGACAAACTTAAAATAACATTTACGTTATTGACAAGGCACAACAAATTAAAATAGCCAGCAGGATCGAATAGTTGATATGAAAGTAGTAAATTAAAGTCACCTACTCTCTCGAGTTATGGTTAACTTTGTAACAATATTTATAATAAAAAATGAGTTTATATTCAGAGATTTTACCCGTATCACCTCTAAGTAATACTCTAACTAAATAAAATTTAACAGGGTAAGGATCTTAGAAAGAAACAAGTAAAAGCAAAAAAAAATATATAGCAAAGGTTATGCAATTATTAAGAGGTTAATAAAAAAAAATTTAGGAAAATCGTCAATAAAGCAACAAGTCAAAATTAAAGCAAAATACTCATCTTTTAACTGTTAGATGTAAAAGAGGCCTCACTCTCCACTGGGAATCCTCACTGTAATAGTTCCTTGGTCACACCACGCGCCAAGCGACTCGGACCCTGCAGCACTTTAGTTAGGAGTAGGACGGTAGCTATACTACCAATGGCTTCTGGAATAGGCATCGAACAGCAGCTCCAGACAGACCATATAAACACTATCTCCTTCCTGATAAAATTGAACTCGCAGGCACCAAATGTATTGAGCAATTTAAAGCATTAATACTAAGGTTGAGATTTGAACTTTCGATTAAAATTTGTAGTGGAAATTTATACTTGAACTTGCACTTGAAACATTGAGGATTAAACTTGAAACATTTGATTTTAAAATTTGAACTTGAAGTTGAATTTGAAGGTTAAACTTGAAGATTAAATTTAAAGATTAAATTTGCAATTGCAGATTGAGTTAGAATTTCAAATTAAACTGCAGATTGAAACCTGGAACAAAATGGTGGCCGTTAGCGTGCCATGGTCAAAGGTACATCTTTGGTTTTACAAAAAAAACCTGTTTGGTCGGGTTTCCTTCAGCCCTGGAAAGTGAAATAAAACGCAATTGAAAACCTGAAGAGTATCTAACTGAAAACTTTTAATCCGAGAACTCCCGCAGCACAAAATGCCTCTTTATTTAATGTCAGTACATACTTTCACTTATTCTCCTTTCTGGGCTGGCACTAGATGTGAAAAGGGACGTTTTCACATTCCTGCGTCACTTTTACTTACCTTCAACTTATAAAAAATTACTGATTGTCTCCAATCCTAAACCAAACACAAGTCACATGACCTCCGATGAACTAGAATGTAGGGGAAGAAAATTAGATGAAAATTTAAACTTAAACCGGAAAATTAACCCTATTTTCACGTTCACCCTGACAGCATAGACGTAAGGAATAAGACCTACTGAATAAAAGGAAGACAAGGATTCCATTGCATACTCATACTAGACAGGGAGCGTATATAAAGTTGCCTACACAAAAGCCTGATTGCGTTTCATGATACTCAAGGTGAATAGCCAGGGGCGTAGTAGGAAATTTAGTCATGCTGTTTGATATAAATTCTTTAAATTTTAAAAATATTTTAATATTATTGAAAATTACTAAATCAGTTGTAAAAAGCACAAAGTAGTTGTTACAATGACCACAATATCGATCATAAAACGGTGTTAAATATCACAAAATCTACTGGCATAAAGTCATACAAAATGCAGCCAGTACAAGAGTTATTAAAGGATGACTTCGCGAAGTTATGAATATAAATTTTCTTCAAACATTTTTAATATCACAACTCCAAAGAACATTTCCTAATTATGGAAATTACATCAAAGGATAGTTTTCCAGCAAGATGGAGCTCCTCCCCACTTTGCAATAAATGTAAGAAAATTCCTAAATGTTACATTTCCAAATAGGTGGATAGGACGGCGAGAATTTATAGAGTGGCCGCCCAGATCCCTGGATATTATACCCTTTTATACTTATTTATTTATGAGACGATTTAAATACAAGGGTTTATGTCAGCAGATCAATAAATCTGATAGAGATGAAGGCAAGCATTCGGGCAGAGATACGTTTAATCACGCCAGAAATTTTGGAATGAGTAAGGGACGAGTTCCATCATCTGTTGAGTCTATGCCAATAGGTTCACGGGGTACATTTTCAACCATTTCTTTGTTCAAAAGTAACATTACAGTTTTAAAGTTATTGTTAATGTAATTGTTCGGTAAAAATTAGTTTTTATTAAATTTCTGACACGTTTTGCCAGATGTAAAAAATGGACAAAATCATTTTTCAATAAGCTTTCCAACAAGGTGCCACAAGTGGTGTCTTCTGATTTAAGAAAGAAAGTTAATTAGAGCTGCGCCCTCTTTGGGGTCCCACTTTTTTTTACATTACAAAAGCGAGGTCCATAAAAAATCTTTGAGTACGTATTCTTGGATTTTAGAAGAATCTTATTCCCAGACCCGCCATAAGTAGCGTTCCATTTAAAATCCCCACCACAATTGCAAAACGTGCCATTAATACTAGGTGTGATACGTCGTTCAATTGGGAATAGCGAGGGTCATTTAAAAATAATAAAATAAAATTTTTCGACTATTTATAAAAACAAAATTAATGGTTGTTGTGAGAAAACGAAACATCGGATTGAAAATCAAATTATACTATCTTGTAAAGGAGATAAAATGGCAATGAGAATGTAATCTTTGTTTTGTCATATTTCTTCAAATCTGTACCCCAGAGGTAAAGTGTACTAAGTCCATTTTGCGCTAAAAATTAGTTAACTGTACTATGTCACTTGGATTTTTACGCTCTATCGAGAAAAATATCCGTAATACACCTTACTACGTCTGTTGAGGAGTTAGTTAGTTTTAAATAATACCAAGTCACAACAACAGTCAGAGCTAAACTATACTCTCGCCTATACCAATTGGACATAGTATTGTATCACTCATATAATATGTCCAATACCATTTGTTTTACTTTTTTATACTTTTATATTATGTATAATATTTTTGTTAATCCTAAGTTTAGTCTCGTTTTTTTAACATTTATGACTTTTGATCCGAAAAAACTTCCGTTATATAAGTTGAACTGTACCAAGTCCACGTTGGTTACCAAAAATTTTAGTGGTAAAAAATACTAAGTCCTTTTGATAAAAAAAACTAAAAGGCTTTTTTTAAAAGGAAGTTTATTGTACATAAAACAATACATATTTATGGACTCAGTGTAAACTACTTATCACTAACTAGCTGTATAAAACAGCAGTAGACTACATTCATGGTTTAGTTTTTTATTTCGCTTTCCTGTAAAAATTACCTTATGTGACATAGTACACTTTACCTCTGGGGTACAGAAATATAATCAGGTAAAAAAAAACGAAATCGCGAAAATTCGGTTTTGGTCAAATATCTTCAGAAGAATTCGGAATTTTTTTAACTTGACACAAAACGTTACAGAATTTAGTAGGCGCAACTTTTTTGTTATTTAACCATTTCTGTATCCTCTACGGTTTACGAGATCCCTGTAGAGTGCATTTTTATCCGGGTATATGGCATGTTAATCACACTAACTATACAAAATTATGTAATTTAAATGTCAAACAATTTCATTCAAGTTACCTACCTACCAAGGGAAAAATTTTCGGAAATTTTCGCTGTCGTGGTTACGTTCTCAAATGGCAGAATTTGATTGGCAATGTAATGTAGGTGTGTTATTTAATCGTGCACTACGTGTATTCGTGCAATTTCTGTCTCAAATTGCGTCCATGCAGATTTTCCTAAAATTACGCATAGTTTTCATTGCTCACGTTGAATTCGTGGGAGAATTTCAACGACCAAATTTGCGAGACCCCGTGTATAGATAAAAATTTTGCGTCATTGTTACAAACGTTAAAGAGCTTGAGCCTTGAGTGACCTTTAGAGCTTTTAGTTCTCTATTTTTTATCAAAAAGTAAATGAATCATTCCATCGGATTTTTAAAGCACTTTATTTTATGATATTTCAAAAATCGTCGTCTAGCGGGAGAAGTAAGGTTTAGGTAAAAATTAACCAAAGCGCAATAGATAGAGTAAGAAAAACTCTATTGAATTTAACCATATTTTCAAAATCAAAAATGTATTAAATTTTAATATTGGATACATTTTTACAGATTCTCTGTTGTACCGATCCAGATAATCTCGAATGGATACTAACAAACTCAACCCATTTGCATCTTATGAAGACTGATAACGAAATAGTTCGTGGGGGCATAGAAGGAAATGCATGGGTCAATATTGGTCGCATAAAGTACCAAGGAGGAATGGTCATTGGGAAAGTATTATCAGGATTCATTGGAACAGCAGATATGTATTTCGTTCATAATGACAACGAAGTTAAAGCACCATCTTACGAAGTATTGACATATAATAATATAGCTACTAAAATTACTGTACGGAATTATGATCATTAAAAACGGCAGACAGACTTTTGTTTTTGTGTTTAATAAAATATGTAATTTTAAAATACATAGGTACACTCGTCAGCAAAAAAAAACGGACGAGGCAAATTATCATGAACTTTGATATTAAACAACTTTTCCGATTTTAAAACATATTTAATGAAATTCTCAAAGATGGTATAGCCGCATGTATTAAGATTATTACCCGCTTTTTAATTTAAGAGAAATATTGACATGTGTGATATTATACCGAGGGAAATAAATGATACTTTTTTTGTATTAAGTTCTTAACACCCTGTCTAAAAAGTGGGCGGTGCGATGATATTTCAATGTATTTCATATGGAAGTCGCATGTTTTCTTAACATTTTGTTTTTTGATTCATCACAATACCTGGTCTTTTTAAAAAGATATAATCTTTTTAGAAAATCATTTTAAATTTACCAATGTTATTGGATAAAAAAAACATAGTAAGACGGGATAACTTAAGTTGCCTAGCAACTAGCATTTTATTTCATTGTCAGTGTCAAGTTTGAAATTGCCCAAACATGCGGTCAGAAGATATTGCCCGTGCTGTGGCACTAAACGACGATGGCCGAAACATACGATATATCGCTAACGTCTTGGGTAAAGCTACGAGTACCGTACATGATGCAATCAGCCGCTTTCGACAAACTGGGGAGTATTCTTCCTAACGCTCACCAGACGAACGCGAGCGTGTATGGAGAAGACCAGGGGAACGATTTTAGCAATGCTGCATCTCTCCGCGAGTACCATATGGAGGTGGAAGTACAACGGTGTGGGCTGGAGTATCATCTAATGAACGTACCGAGCTCGTTGTAATTGAAAATGGTGCAATGACTGCTGATCGCTATAATAACAAGTGTTTAGCAAAACATGTCGTTCTATTTGCCCACTATATAGAACCAGAGTTGTGTCTAATGCATGATAATGCAACACCACAT
Organism: Polydrusus pterygomalis; assembly: GCA_963969555.1. Classification (NCBI taxonomy): domain Eukaryota; kingdom Metazoa; phylum Arthropoda; class Insecta; order Coleoptera; family Curculionidae; genus Polydrusus; species Polydrusus pterygomalis. The sequence goes on from OZ018375.1 coordinate 75,432,931, forward strand.
GTGGCACTGGTGGTAAACGAATATCTATCTGAACGAAGTTAACATTCAGCGGTTTCAGTGGCCAGCTCGTAGCACAGATCTTAACCCCATTGAGCATATTTGGGATATGTTAGGAAGACGAATTCGACAACGGGAACCAGCTCCCGAGACCATCCCTAGCTTGCGAATTGCTTGTTTGGAGGTTGTAGACAATGATGTATCTTGAGTAATAGATGTGTTTTGGACTTCCATTGCGTTTAGTTTTTCATATCACAACGTTTCAACTGGTAAGTGAGGTGGGTGCAGTCATGCGTTCAGTTGGCACGCTATCTTATCCTAAGAGTACCTACATCTATCTAACAAGGGTTTCCAGATATTTCTTATGTCTAATGATGGTTTACTGAACGCATGACTGCACCCACCTCGGTTATGCTTCAGTGCACCTAGCTAGTATAAAATAGTCCTATAGTTACTTTACTTATTTAGTATTCATCTGGAGACGACTGGAGATACTTACCAGTTGAAACGTTGTGATATGAAAACCGAAAGGCAATGGAAGTTGCAAATTGCTCTTTTGGAAGAATGGAACTATATTTCTCAGGACCAAATTGCCAACTGTATGGAAAGTTTACCACGCCGTATGACACATGTGATTCAAGCTCGTGGCGGCAATATACGCTATTAATTTTTGTTGTTAAATTTTTATTCCTGTTTATTTAATAAAAAAATTATATTCTATTTTTAAGTAATTTCTAAAAAGATTATATCTTTTTAAAAAGACCAGGTATTGTGATGAATCAAAAAACAAAATGTTAAGAAAACATGCGACTTCCATATGAAATGCATTGAAGTATCATCGCACCGCCTAGCCTACTTTTTCCACAGGCTGTTAAGAACTTAAGAAAAAAAAAAGTATCATTTGTTTCCCTCGGTATAATATCACACATGTCAATATTTCACCTTAAATTGAAAAGCGGGTAATAATCTTAATACATGCAGCTATACCATCTTCGAAAATTTCATTAAAGATGTTTTAAAATCAGAAAAGTTATTTAATATCAAAGTTGACGATAATTTTCGTTGTCCGGTTTTTTTTGCTGATGAGTGTATATGGTTTATTTTATTTGCAAATGCCATAAGAGAAACTAAAGTATTAGTAAAAAATTTTCTTACCAATTTATCAACAGCAATAATTTTGAAATTTAACTATTACATTGTAGTCACAGAAAAAATAATATATTTTAAGTTAACGGGAAGTGTGGCTATGACAGTAGAATGTAAGCAGTATATAGGCACCTAACGTAAGATGGTTATTAGAGACCGACCGAAGATTCGGTTTCGGTATGGGCTTGTTGCGGCCAAAAAATCTAGTTTCGGTAACAGTTTCGGTTTCGCGGCCAAAAATCGGCGGAAACTTCGGGTGCACCGAAACTCAGTGTTCGTGAATTGTCGCGCACCGTTCGGCAAACTTTGGATGAGTTCGTAGGCAGTGTTGTCTATATAAATATATATCGTTGTTACATATTTCAATTATTGTTTTTTATTTCATTAAACACGAGTTTACTGTCCGTATATGTGTAAAAATTATATTAGATTTCAGTATACTATAGAATTTTTTATTTTTTTATAATTTGACCCCATTTATTTATAACTACGTAAATAAAACTAACAAGCTAATATCTTAACACCAAAATCACACAGCTGCCGCCATCTATGATTTATTTAGAATATATTTATGTTCCTTGTTAATATCGATCAATATATGAAATTTTTTTATTTGAATTAAGTTTGGAGATGCCATAATATACTACAAGATGACATGACAATACCAATGTGATAAGTATTGAATGTTTCCCGTAAATACAGTGTGGTAGCTAGATTTTAAGGAATGAGTGATTGGCAGTGTAAGAGCGGCATCAGCACCGCAGGCTAAAATTTTGTAAACAAATATAATAAAAATGAAATAAGTAGATAATATTTAAACAGTTTACTTGTCAGGTAGTGGTAAAATAAATATTAGGCAAGAAAATAAGTTTTCTAACCACCTTAAAAATCCTTATACCCACATAGCCAACCATGGATATGTATATACATAGAATATGGCAAATGTCCATTCCGATGTACATTGAATATGTTGAATATCCATATCACATACATTATACATTGTATTTTGGTATATAAAGTAAGTAAAAAAGTATATAAAGGTATATAACCTTTAGGTATAACCATATCATATGCAATGTAGGATATGTATTAGTGCATATACATAAAATATGCTATGTAGAATCACTGATGTATATTTATTTTTTGGTATCTGCATGTAGAGAAGAGATATACGAGACTTTGTCATACTATGGGCAACCCTGTATATAATTACTGAGATAAGGGACTAGGGGATATTATTTCGGACACCCTGTACATTACCATTTAGTTTTTTGAATATTCTGAAAATCAAGCATGTAATAATATATGGCTATTATTAGGTATATACATTTGTTATTTTGAATTTGGCGCTATTTTAAACGTGTATTGCGGCGCGCGGCGGGCGCCATCTTGCGTATTTGTCAACTCGATACCATAGACAATTTACCTTCGATACTCGATTAATAACAAACAGCGTCATGTGTTTAATTTGTTTTGGGGCTGAGGCGAAAAGACTGCAAAAAGTAAGTAACAAAGTAGTTTATTTTTAAAACATACTGTATCTTTTTTTAATTAGCCACGTTTATTAATTATATTATGTCGTATATAGCGGTGTTGGGCCACATTTTTGTGCAAATTTGAGGTTATAAGTTCTTAATCGGGGCTTTTCGTTTTAGGCCCTTTTTTCAAAATGGTTGGAACTGTGAATGATCGTAAAAGCTCTTAATAAGTATTTTATCTGTTGAAAGACTCGATTGTTCTTTGGACCACGGCATATTGGAGTCTGATAATAGTTCAAGATCGGCCACGAGCTTAGGAAGTCTATAGAAAATGCTGCAAGGAAGTACTTACGCCGAGCGTTGGAAAGGTGGGAAGGAAAGACAAAGGCAAATGAGTAAACTATTATTTTGTGTGCCTAACTTATTGTGTTCGTAACTTTATTAATATATAGAATTTCTTAAATAATCAGGGTGTTTTATTTTTAAAAACACAATTATTTGACGTCAATAATAAATTCGTCATTGGATATCTGATTGGTCCGAAATGGATGTCCCATGGATGTCCAGTGGACAGAAGTCATAAGGGATATGCAGACTTGCATAGACATATCATATGAGTTCGTACATATACATGATTAAGCATATCATATGCAATGTACATACTTGATGGATATACTATGTACATCCAATCAGTGGCCAAATGGACATCCTATGGATATTCATTGTAGATAATTTTCACATTCATGGACATTCTATGCACATACATATTCGATAAAGAAATATACTATGGATATTCTATGTATATAATTTGGCTGTGTGGGTACAATAAGGTTGTACCTATTTCATCTAATACAGATAGATATTAAATATAGATTCAGATTGCAAGGTACTACTAAGAAATTAAATTCCTTCCTATCGATAGATTGTCATCACCTGCAGATCGGTTTCGAACTCTCTTGTTCTGAATACGTTAGTAACGGAAAACAGACAAAATTTTAAAAGATGGTCTCAGGCGCGGATCCAGAACTTTGCTTTAAGGTGGTCATTATCATATGAAAAGTTAAAAAGCGCCGCAGGTGAAAATTTTTTGCGACCACGCCCAAAGTTTGACAGAGAATGCGCTATAGGCGAGAAAATTTCCAATGGTAAACTTTACATTAAAAAGGATAATATATGCATGTAAATTAATGTTAAAGTGAATTCAAAAAAAGAAAAAATATACAGCTAAAATTAGTATCTTTTTTCTTTCCTATAATATGTTTTATCCCAATATTTTGAAAAATTGCCACGTTCGTTATCGACAATACTAAATATACATATATAAATAGTCGTAGGTTTACTTTTAAAACCAAGTAAAGATTTTGGTTAAACCCCATTTATTCCCCAATATTAAGAACAAAAAATTCTACACTTGATAAAATAAAATAAAAAATATGCATAACATGGTATTCATTCTTAAATCACGAATTCTAATTTTCTTTGTTTGTTATTTCTAAATCTGGTTATAACTTCATCAACGTCGATAAATATATTTTTATGAATGTTCATCAAAGCCAAGCCAGTGAGGCGTTCCTCTACCATGCTTGCTCTAAGCCACGTTTTAACGCGACGTAGAGTCGAGAAGGACCTTTCCGCTGTTGCTGCACTTACAGATAGTGTAGCAAGTATTTAAAGAAGAATCTTAATATTGGGAAATAAATCAGAATCACAATTATCAATTATATGGGGAAGTAATTCAGGTATTTTACATTTTACATTTACATTTTAAATTTAATCAACAGAAAACATATAACTAATTTATGTATGGCAATGTTGTCATAAATCTTGTAAAAAAACTGCAGAGGTAGTCAAAACAGTACATTTATTTTTTTGCTGTTTTGGGGGAGGGTCATGACTTGGATCCGCGCTTGGATAGTCTAAAGATATTGCCCGATATGCCATCCATTTTTTTAAAATACAGATGCAAGCAATTTTCAGTAGAGAAAATCTTAACATTCCAAAAATATGTGGTTTCAACCTAAACTGCTCTCTACTTGTTACTAACGTATTCATAATTTTATGAAAATAATAGGTTTTGAATATTTATTATCTTGTTATGATGTTTCAAATTTATTTAATAAGTAATAGTATATTATTGCCTTAAGGTCAAGTGATAACAGTGGGCTTTACTGTTATGTGAAGAATATTAGCAATAGTAAGTTCTTAGTAGGGCAATAAGATAATTTCATTCAACTGGTTCAGTATTACAGGTTTTTATCTGTACGCCACTGTCCTTACATTATTTTCGACTAGTCCTTTGCTTTCGATATTGTTACCCATTACAAAGTTTACATAAATTATAACTTGTATCCCTGGTAATGCCACAACTGCTGACTTGATTTAGCATTTAAAAATTAGAAGATTTGCGTAAGCCGCGTTGCATCAATTAACGACTCATACTTTTCAAATTATCCTTAAAATGCATAACTTTATCGAAATTTTATAAGAGACAAAATATAATCAAAAATAAATGATTTCCTGAAAAAAATATAGTTTGGAAGTCACTGGCGTAGGTACGTGCTATAAAATAAAGGGGGGTGGTCAGCGAGTACTGGACCCCCCAATTTTAAATATTTGATTATTGTCTTTCATTTTGTTTTTTCCAAAATATATAACTATTTATGCTGAAGCAATGTACAAAATTTAGAATTGGTATTTTATTAAATACTTGAATTATTTTAAAAAATCAAATTTTAATTTCAAAGTGAAAAGGAGAGTCGTTTGTACGCCGTATTATTTTAACAAAATTATATTATTAATAAAATTTCTCTTAATACAAAAAAAAATGTTTCATTTGTTTAATTTCAAACTTTGAAACCCTTTATATCATAAGGGTCACAAATGAAAAATGGCATTACAAAAGTCATATTATTTTTGCTCAAGGAATATATGGTTAACGGATTGACACCCCTTTTCCGGACACCCTGTATAATTAACCATAATCAGCTTCCCATTCTTTACTCCAGCTAAAATAAATCGTATTTTCCAACTTGGGGAAATTTAGTGACAGCATAAGGCAAAAAATGGGTTTGTTTGACTTGTCATGGTAAATTCTTAATAGCCGACTTCTTCTACAAACTTTATTTATAAGTAGTCGGTATTTAATCGGTGGAATATCAAAGCTACCTTTGAACTGATGGTAATTAATTAATAAATTCTCCTTGACGGGTGTATTAAAAAAAAATATTTTCCTGGCATCGTGATAACCAGTTCATCTGAGGTTATTAGGTATCTATAAAAATCCAATAATATTATTGTTAGCCAAAATTTAATATTTCTCGGAATTGCTGTGCTAATAATTATCGAAGCAACTATTTTATTATATTCAGTACTACAATGAATTACCCAGCACTAACTTTATTATTAGTGTGCATACAAGGCATAATACAGTCTAATGGTAAGTTTTTTGTCTTAACTCTAACAATTTTACTATCAGTTCTGATAGATTCGTCAAGGTCTAAGAAAAAAGGTGAGGGATAATAATAAAATACATTTTCTTGCATGGATCCATTAGATACAACTGGGTTACATCCTTCGGTCATACAAATATCCGAATTGTCTTCCGGGTAGTAGACGGAATATTCGAAGTTTCATCCCGTTCTATATCTGAATTACCCCCGCAACCAAAAATGATAACCCTTCAAACAAGCCCTTTTTCATTTATCTGCTTTTGTTAAAGATCAAGTATCAAACTAAGAGAAATAAATTAAAAATTGTATTTTACATATTATCTATATAATGTATAGTGAGTACCTACGATCGGTAAAACTTATTCATATGTAAATTGTCTCCCATTCAACCTTTATACTCTACGTACTACGTAATACTTAGTTATATGTACTCAATTTTGTCAAATTTGCCTTAAATTAGTTAATGAAAGATGTTTCTCTATCACCGATGACAAAAGTCAACATTTTTTAAACGTAAGCTTCCTGGCCAAGCGATTAGTAAAAAGGGTAAGAAAATACAATTTTAATATTAGTAATGTTTAAAAATTTGATCTTTAATGTGTAATCATTTTTTTTTGCTTTTTCAATAAGTTGCCGTCGAGCAGACATTTTTTCAATTCAGTCTAATGTGTGCATCGACATATTTACTTATGTACCTACATGTATTAGAATGATTTCCATTGAGCTTTAATAATAGTGCAAAAATTAAAAAAAATACCCTCTGGGTTTATTATTTGTACCAGTAATATGTTTCCGATTACCTTATACAGGGTGTTTCATTAAGGGTGGCCACCGGCCATATCTCGGAAACTACTAGGCATAGAAACTTGGAAAAAAAATTATGATTAAAGCGGTCATGAGAAAATTCTGAAAATTACTTTTAAGTTCCTCATTTCGCTGCAAGGGGGCACAATTACATTTTTTTTTTTAATTCTAAATTTCTCCGAAAATTCCCATATTAAGGTATAACTCAGATTATATCATCGAACAGCTTAGACAATTCTGCATCATTTTGGTTTAAGGCTCATTGGTATACCGACCTTGATAAAAGTGGGGGAAGCTATTGAATGTGTAAACATTAAAATCGCTGTAACTTCTAAACTACTTATCCGATTTTACTAAATGCAAGCTTGTTTGGAAGGGAAAGATAAGTATCTACAATCGCCGTATTCAACAGTATACGATAGTGTTTAATAAAATTGCTAGAGGGCGCAATTTGTAATAATAACAGTTTTTTCGATTTTATCCCGAAAATTCAAATCATACGGTATAACTATGACATCATAATCGAAAAGTAGATGAAATTTGCAAGTAAAGATGTAAAGACCGCAGTTCGATATCTTTGTTCGTTTCAGAGTTTTTGCCAAAACAATAATTTTTAATACAAATTACGCCCTTTGGCAATTTTTTTAGAAACTATCTTGTACCATTGGATACGACAATTGAAGATACTTACCTTTTTCTTTTAAACAAGCATAAACTTAGTAAAATCGGTTAAGTTGTTTAGAAATTACAGCGATTTTAATGTTTACACTTTCACTTGATAACACTGGGGGAAGCTATTGAAAGTGTAAACATTAAAATCGCTGTAACTTCTAAACGACTTATCCGATTTTACTAAATTTAAGCTTATTTGGAAGAACCTTCAATTGTCGTATCTATTGGTACACGATAGTTTCTAATAAAATTGCTAGAGGGCGCAATTTGTATTAAAAATTATTGTTTTGGCAATAACTCTGAAAACTCTGAAACGAACAATAATATCGAACTCCGGTCTTCACATCTTTGCTTGCAAATTTCATCTACTTTTCGAATATGATATCATAGTTATACCGTATGATTTGAATTTTCGGGATAAAATCGAAAAAACTGTTATTATTACAAATTGCACCCTCTAGCAATTTTATTAAACACTATCGTGTACTGTTGGATACGTCGATTGAAGATACTTACCTTTCCCTTCCAAACAAGCTTAAATTTAGTAAAATCGGATAAGTCGTTTAGAAGTTACAGCGATTTTAATGTTTAAACATTCAATAGCTTCTCCTACTCTTATCAAGGTCGGTACGCCAATGAACCTTAAACCAAAATGATGTAGAATTGTCTAAGCTTTTCGATGATGTAATCAGAGTTATACCCCTTAATATGCGGCGAAATGAGGAACTTAAAAAAAAAATTTTCTTTTTCTCTTCTTTCTTTACATCTCACCCCAACATTTTCAAATGTTTCTGACTGGGCTCAATAAAACTTAAGATGTTTCAGTAATTTATTAATACTTTTAACAGATATGTTTTTCAAAACTCCCTAATTTTTACTACCCTATCTTTTTTTTTTTTTTTCGCACGACAGTGTGCTTCTACGTTAACCCTCGACTCTTCAGTATGCTGGAGTCTTGATTTTTGATCTTCTGATTTTTCAATTTTACATCTCTTGTACACCATTAAAAGCTCCATTACGGCTCAATCTCACCATTATTTTCTCTTGCTAAAAACATCAGCATTTTAATTTTCACTTTGTTTCCTGATGATGAGTGTTTCTACACTCGAAACATGTCGATGTAATACTAGGTTCGCCTAGTTTTTCGTTTAATAAAGATTGTGGAGAAAGACTTCGTGCTTTTCTTTTTCTGTAAAATTAAATTAATTAAATCTCTTCGCACTTTCATGTAAAATAACAGCATTAGTGGTAAATCCAGAATTATAGGCCGGGGGGGGGGCTTCCATCGCTTCCGTGCTTCATAGTTAAAGTTATTTTTGCACAATTTTAGTATATTATGCCTATAGAATATAGAATATAGAATATATAATATAGAATATAGAATATAGAATATAGAATATAAAATATAGAATATAGAATATAGAATATAGAATATAGAATATAGAATATAGAATATAGAATATAGAATATAGAATATAGAATATAGAATATAGAATATAGAATATAGAATATAGAATATAGAATATAGAATATAGAATATAGAATATAGAATATAGAATATAGAATATAGAATAAATAATATAGAATATGGAATATAGACCAAAGAATATGGAATATTGGAATAGCATGATAATATGAAAGACAATTTTTATACATTAAATAATGAAATTATTAAATATTTTACATTATTTTTACCTCGCTCTCACATGTTGAACGAACAAGCTGGTAGTGAAGAGATTGCGACACAGGTGAAGACAGTGTTGTTAAGAGGTAGATAATAAGTAAATTTATGATATTATTTATTTTAATGAATATGAAATCAGATATAAATGTGTTGGAAAAAGTCTGTAAATATAAAGTTTTGTTATGTAGCATTTTGTGGGAGTGTTTTGGAAGCCCATCTAGATTTTATTATTGTTTTCCCAATATGTGCGAAAACATTTTTTAGCGATCCTGGGGAAATGCGATTCTATAGATAGAAGTTAAATGATCGCACTCAATATTTTGTTTGTTAGGAACAATATAAGTAAAATTTTATAACTAAATTGGGAAAACGCTATATTTTTGCACTGTGGAATTGCAACGTCGAAAAAGTAAAATTTACTACACGTTCGTAGAAAAATTTATTTATTAAATATTTATTGTAAATACATTGAAAAAGAACATTTTTAGGGTATTACTATTGGAAGGACTACAAAACATTCATTCCATCGGATGCATATTCACCTGGACGAGATTCCACTGGAAAAAATGTGTACATTGGTCGTGGACTTGTTTTAGATGATTACCCGGGACTATATCCGGCAACTATTTATATAAACAAAGATGTTTTCGTACCAAGGAATGGAGCCAAATTAACAGACGGGCTTGTTGAGGTAGGTACCTACCAATTAACAGTGTTCATAATTTTTATTTTTATTTTCCCTTATTTACTAAAAAGGTTTAAATTCAGTGCATCCAAAAATGTATGGATCTTTATTGCTTTGTTGTAATGTTTTAACCATTGCGTTTTTTTTCGGTCGCTTTATTTCATATTTTTGCAGTAAAATTATATTTATTAATTTAATTTTTTCACCAGTTTCGAAAATAGTTTTAGTTCTACTAAGGACATAATAACAACATTTTTCCTTTAGAAGTTTAATCGATGAATGAAACAACAATACATCTTTAAAATGAGTATTTTGGGAAAAACGTAAACAAGTTTGTATCTAGAATCGTATTCTGTTTACAGTTTTCTGACGTATGCTGTTTTTTGTTGATCTTTCAGTTCTTAAAAAGATTATTAAATTATACTTGCAAAATAAATCTCTATTAGCCATGATACACTAACTACGGTATGCCGACGCTCATAAACGCTCTATATCTCTCTCACATTGTATGTCATGTGTGGGAGTCCAGCTACGAACGCATTATTAACACGTGACGTATTGACACATGTTAACACGTGATATAAAAATATCTATATAAATAAAAAGCATTCATATTATTGTCATGTGACGTCAGAGGACTGAAATAAGACTACATTAAAAAGCACTACTCGACAGAGCGCCGATTGGCCGTGTGAGAACGGTGGGCTTGTCCCTAATTCAAATGTTGGCGGTTTATTATTTTACCATTAAGAAGCTGTACATCTAACAACATTACATAACATTATTATTTAATAAATGCATGTTATATTTTTGTGATAAATATAACAAACCATTTCCAAAAAATTAATTATAAATTGTAATGCAGGTATTATAATCTACCTGTAAGTAGATAATATTCTTATCATCCCTATAAGACGTACATATGAAAGATTACTTAGACGTTTTACTTACTTTTTATAATTTATTAAAATAATTTTTTTTTATCAAAATAAAGTCCAATTTTTATTTTACGAGGCTTATTAATTTGTATTGTATACATGGTTTTTATAACTTGGCAATAAAAGTATGTGATTTACGCTTACTTCTAATGAAAATTAGACACGGCCCGAAAAGACTAAGCCTTCTGTAAAATTTAATAAACATACTGTTAAAAACTCACTCACATTACTTAAAACTAAACCAAGTATTTTATTTACCCTAAATAAGTTAATATTTTGTTACATTAAACTTTAAATTATATATATTAATTAAGGATAGCTTATTACAACCTTGATCAGTACCTAAGCATAACTAACTAAATAAGAATATTTTGCTACAATATAAAACATTAAATATAGGTGTATAAAACAAGATCTATATTATGACATGAGGTAAATATACTAAATACTTACATAGGTACTTTTTGATTAACTCCAATGCCGATATTTTTCTCTTATAACTCTGCCTAGTCCCGAAATAAAAATAAAAAAATTACAAAATATTAGATAACACTTTTATAAATTACAGGCTAAATGACAGGCTCTCTTTTTAAAGTATTTGAACACAAACTTTTTCAATATACCTACATGTATTACAATTTAATATAATGTACAGAAATTATTTATTTAAAATAAGTAGAAATTTAAATGCTGTATTATAATGTTGAACTTTATGAATTATTTACCCGTTTCAAGTGCTTAGTTGAAAAATATTCTTATTTATCCATTTTTTGTTTCTGTGTACTGATACTTGCTTTTTCTTCATATTTGTGGACTGTTCCTTGGATATCTTTCATAAACTTAAAGAAATTGTTATCATCTAATTCCTCTGCTAAGTTCTTAAATTGTGCCCATTGGAGACTCCGTTTGCTTGATCCCTGAACTTCGGTTGCTTGATTCGCTTCAGCTACTCTATCTATAATTAACTCGTTGATCTCTTCTTGGTGATGTTTCTTCATATGCGATTTTTCTCCTAGAGGCTTTGCAACTTGATCTAAAACAAAATAGGCGCCCACATTACCATTTTATTTCATAATTTAGTATAAATATTGAATAGAACAGTGGTTAGTTAGTAGACCAACAAATCGCTAAACTGAACAATTACATAATAAAAACATATCAATAAATGAATACATTAGGCTTGCGTAGCTATATATTCTGTGATTAGGCATAAGTTAAATAAATAGTCAGTGTCACCAGTAAAGTCCGCATCATATGGGATTTTTTTTATTATTAGCTTTATCCGAAATTTGACTTTGGCATCAAGTTCTGCATCGATCGAGATGAAAATTAGGCAAATAAATAGTAGTCACGTGATTCGCATTATCTGTCAAATTTTAATTTTTTTTTTTAAAAATAATTCAAAAGTGGGGTTATTTCTGAAAATATCGGAAAAAGTTATAATTTTTTTTAAATGCAGTTTTTAGCCCACATGCAAAATTTCAGCTGGATAAGATAATTTTGATTTTTTACCTATATTTTGTAAATTGCACCACTTTTGCAAAATAAGACTCAACGCAACCTATACATAAAATTTCTCAGTTTTGACAATGCTTTATTTCAGATACATTTTCTTTAAACTAGCGTCATATTAAATGTGTGTTTTTCTACAAAATCAAAATTGAGCTATTAAAATTTGGTCGCATGTGATGCAAAGTTTATTTGTTTTTGACCCTGTATAAGGTAACTTCATAAAAAACGTATTTTTGAAAACGTAGTTTGTGACTGAAAGTAAAAAAATTAAAAATAAAATAAAGAGATTTTAAATTAAATCGTTGAAAATAGATAAACTTTCTGTTGGGTTAAGCAAAAATTTATTTTCCACTTAATGAACACTTTACTGATGACACTGTGTTCTTTTTTGTCTTAATATTAAGTAGCAGTAGTAGTAGTAGTAGTAGTTGAGGCTTAGCGCCAAGCAAGTAGGCCCGTGCGATCCTTTTTGCCAACCCCATTTTACGGCTGGGTAATGTCAGCCAGACGGGACCTACAGTTTTACGTGGGTTCCGAACCACAATTTTACTGGCAGATGTTATTCTCGGCACAGTTTTACGGTCCTGTTGTAACACCTCTTGTCCACTACAGGCCTCGACGGGGGAAGCCTATTACGTCTCTGTGGTACGACTTGAAGGATGTTGCCGCAGAACCCCCTAATCCGTCGGGATCCAGTATCACTCCATGGGACACACCGTCTGTATTACCAAATCCTCTGATTCGGGGCGTCCCCCAATCCGTCTGGATCGGTAACAGACATGCGTCCCTTTTGTGGGTCACTAGGTCCGTTACTTGGTTCAGGAGTAGCTCACTTCTCGACAACATGCCGAAGGGACACCCGAATGATACCGGAGGAGCCCGAGAGCTCCACAGCTGTATCGTATCGAGGTCGCCTTTACTGCAGTGTTTATTTTGTCATTGAGAATGCCAGTGTGTGTTGTACAATGCAACACTACGAAGTACGGTGGCCTGGTCAAGCAAACTAAATAAGTCCGCCAAACCTGCCTGGGATCGAACCAGGTACCTTCGGCATGCGATGCGAGAACGCTATCGCTGCGCTAGTCTGCCACCTTGTCTTAATAATAAGGTGTATTACTTTCAGACACAAACTATGTTTTCAAAAATACTTATTTTATGAAGTTACCTTGTACAGGGTCAATAACAAATGAACTTTGCATCACATGCGACCAAATTTTAATAGCCCAATTTTGATTTCGTAGAAAAACACACATTTAATATAAAGCTACTTTAAAAAAAAATGTATCTGAAAAAAAGCATTGTCAAAACTAAGAAGTTTTATGTAGGTTACGTTAAGTGTTATTTTGAAAAAGTGGTGCAATTTACAAAATATGGGTAAAAAATAAAAATTATCTTATCCAGCTGAAATTTTGCATGTGTGCTAGAAACTGCATTTAAAAAACTTTTCCCTATAACTTTTTTTTTGATATTTTCAGAAATAACCCCACTTTTGAATTATTTTTTGAAAAAAATTAAAATTTGACAGAAAATGCGAATCACGTGACTACTATTTTTTTGCTTAATTTTCATCTCGATCGAAGCAGAACTTGATGCCAAAGTCAAATTTCGAATAAAGCTATTAATAAAAAAAAATCCCATATGATGGGGACTTTACTGGTGACACTGTATATAAAAAGTATTGTTTAAGTTTTTGCCCCCCCCCTGAAAAACGCTCTATGGACGCCCTTGCATGCTTGCACAAAGTAGGGAAATTGTGCCTGAGATGGCATACCTGGGTGAGATGGCATAGTTACGTTTCTAACGAAAATACTTTAAATTTGGCAATTATGTCCATCGGTTTATACGCCCTTGGACATGAAACGGGCGCTACGTAAATTTAGTTCATCTGCAAGTGTTAATGGAGTTTGTACGGTTTGTTGTATGTTGTCGGCTCGTGAAAAGTTTTCTGACGGATATCAGATAAGTGCTTGTTACTTCCAGGGCTAAAAGTTCCACTGAAATTTGCTAATATAGCAGTGTTTATTTGTAAAAGCTGTACCCATCTGTCGCACAAGATAATACAAAAATGTAAGTGTAAACTAGAAACATACGTCTAAAGTGAATAATGTATTTCAGGGCAAGATGGCATATAGGTCATCAGGTTAAGATGGCATACCATGCCATCTCACCCTGAAGTCATGTCAACAACAATTAATATATTGCTAAGTTTCTCCTATTTTTTCACAGATTTTTGTAAAAATATAAATAAATAAATAAATAAATAAGGTCTTTATTTTCATTTCCAGATAATACATAGCAAAAAAAAATAATGATAAAGCAAGCGAGAACACAAAAAGAAAAAAAAAGTATATCCGAAATGAAAAACGCCGAAGGTCAGCTGGGAGTGAAAACCAAAAGGTAATCCGCTCCCCCTGTTCTTTACCTTAAGCAACACACTACACCTAAAGAGAAGAAATAAAAAAAAAATAAAGAAAACTGGTAGAGACAGAAATCAGCTACCTTTTTCCGTGCAGATAAATATAAATTAACAACCATAAATAACCTTAAATGTTCGATAAATATTGGTTAAATGTTGGTGGGGCATAAATCAATGTATTTGTATATCATTTATAAAAAGAGAAAAGAAAAAAAAATTCATTATTTACTGATGGCTTAACAAAAAATTCTTGTAAGTAAATTTAAATTTCCTGGGATTTTTGGATTTAAATATTTCAGGAATTTCATTATAAACTTTTGAAATTTGATAAGAGAATGATTTTTTAAATTGTTCAGTTCTATGGGCGGGGGGTGTAAGTCGATTTCCAAATCTAACATTTACAGCATGAACGTCTGATCTTACTTTTATTTTTTTGCTCAAATAGGAAGGGGATTTGGTTAGAACCACCCGATGAAATAAACAAGCTGCGTGTAGTAAACGTCTGTTACCCATATTTAGCCAGCGAAGATCTTTTAGTTTATGCGAAACATGGTTTCTTCGACGGATACCCAATATTAGGCGAAGACACGAATTTTGCAGAACTTGAATACGTCGTTTATCTGATCTGTTTATTGAAAACCCGTAAACACTATCACAGAAATTCAGTCCTGACAAAACCAAAGCCTCACACAAGAGAACCCTTATCTTTTGACATAAATAATCCTTAGAATTAAAGATCAACTTTAAATTATAATAAGCCTTTCGAATGCAATTGCTAACATGGGAACTGTATTTTAAATTAAAATCAATCGTAAAACCCAAATTTCGGCAGCTATCGACTATTGGCAGTTCGACCTTATTTATTTTAACTTTAATAAAGGGTAAGAGACTTTCTCGTTTCCTAGTAGGACCAAACACCATAACCGAGCTTTTATTTGAGTTAATTAACAATGAATGATCATAAGCCTCTGAGACCAATCTGGATAGATCATCATTTATTCTTTGCAGTGAAATGTCGGTTTGGCCAGGTTCGAAAATTAGATAAATCTGCGTATCGTCCGCGTATAGGTGTACCTTACAATATTTGATCTGATTGATAAGCTGTGACGTATAAATTGAAAACAAGAGGGGACCCAAAATAGAACCTTGAGGGACACCACACGATACAGGAAGAGACACCGAACTAATACCCGCAACACGGACCGACTGACTTCTACCGTTTAAAAAGCTTTGTAGTAATTTTAAACCTTCATTACCAACACCTATGAATTTTAATATGGAACATAGCATCTGATGACTTATAGTGTCAAAGGCTTTGGAGAAGTCAATCAGCGTTAATACAACAAGACGACCCTGATCTATACCCCTTAAAATATCATCGGTGACCTCCAGGAGGGCAGTCTCGCAACCATGTTTTGGCCTGAAACCAGATTGGAATTCCGGTAAAATTGAAAATTTTTCTACATGGCCGCGCAACTGCGTCTCCATAATTCTTTCCAGAACCTTGGATAAAGTAGGAAGTAAACTAACCGGTCTCAAATCTTTAAATTCAGTGGGGTTTGGAGTTTTCGGTAGGGGTGTAACAATTGCATGCTTCCAGCTGCCCGGGAATACACCCTTCTCCAGACAGCAGTTGACAATGTGAGTGATAAAAGGTATTATATAAGGAGCCGCCAATAACAACAAATTAATATTCAACCCATCATCCCCTGTGGCGGTAGACTTTATAGAAGACAGTATCTTCTCCACCTCATCATTATCCACTAACTGAAAATTAAATACATCAACTCCAGGTTTCCGATTATTACCATACCAGTGTATTTTAGTATGATTGGGTTTTACTTTAGTAATGCCATTTATGTAATAATTATTGATTTCATTCGGCTTGGCAAGGGGAATGATTGGTAAATACACCCGAAAGTCACAGCGACAAAGTTGGAGTGAAGAAAATATGGTAGAAGCACTTAACGTAATTACAAATAAACAGAATGGCTTTTGGCATCGAAATCATTTTATGTACCGCAGACAACGGACACATTTTTACTTTTAACTTCCTACTAAATACGTCGTTATGTGTATTTATGTTGTGTTCTTACAATTTTATTTTGCTAATTATTTCCTTTTTTAGGAACTTTCTATAATAATAAAATATTAGTTACCTGTGCGTACGTTTGTTTTAGTTTACCTTGGGTGAGATGGCATACTATGCCATCTTACCCTTACATGTCAGTGTGAGATGGCCAGGTACACTCTTTCTTGGTTACTGTGTAAGTTATATATTTTAAAAGTTATATTCCAAACAGTTGATGTCACGTGTAAAAGTTGAATTAAAAAATGCACTGAACTGATCATGTTTCATTAATATAATTTTTTTCGCCTTAAAATAAGGGCTCAAACAAAAAGTATGCCATCTCAGGCACAATTCCCCTATTCCTCACCACATATT
The DNA here is from genome assembly GCA_963969555.1 of Polydrusus pterygomalis. Taxonomy (NCBI): domain Eukaryota; kingdom Metazoa; phylum Arthropoda; class Insecta; order Coleoptera; family Curculionidae; genus Polydrusus; species Polydrusus pterygomalis. The sequence goes on from OZ018375.1 coordinate 75,450,158, forward strand.
CTGGACACTCACACTGATAGCGATGTATGCAAATTTTGCATACCTCGGCAGTATAGTGTTTTACATTCATTTTCACACACTTGATTAAAATTGACATTGTATTGTTTGCTTGGGTCTCTAGAAGACCTTACCTTGAACTGTCTATATACCTGACTATGCTTTGTTATCTTCATGTCGCTTTTGACTGCTAGTGCCTTTTTGTGAGCTTTTATTATTATACGGTCCTGGTGGTTGTTTGCATTTGATCGTTCAACAGCAGAACAATTGTTTGTTAACTTCTCAAATCTCGAATTATAGTTTTAAAAATTAAAACTCAAGAACGGCAGAAAATCACTTCTCAATCATAAAGTTGATTGACAACTAACCTAAATCTCAAAATAATAACGGTTGATTCTAAAAAAGCGTCAAAGTTCCACAAATCATGCAATTCGCATGCTCGTGATGAACCAATAAGCACTCTGTCGAGTATTGCTTTTTAATGTAGCCTACTGAAACACGCTTCAACACTAGTTTTCATTATCTGTTTAGTTCAGCTCTGCGTCTTTGTCATAGCGTGTTAGCATCAGCCTGTATTTATCCACGAATTTTGGACTTACGAGAATGGAAAAAAAATTAATTGAATAGGTCAGGCAGTAAAAATTCATTCACATCGTTCACAGTAGTGATGCTAAAGAACAGGTAAATTGTTAGCCAAGTTTCTACCCTTTGAAGTGAGGGTGGCATTCAGCGCAAAAGAAATTCAATAGACTCACTATATGTAAAATTAAATGGCAAAACCATACCCGTGGTGAACTCTGTCCAATTTTTAGGAGTCACACTCTATTCCACGTTATACTGGGATCAGCAGCTGCAGGGCATTCAATTTAAATTAAACAGCCTTTGTACTCTGGTAAGGAGAGTAAGAGTGGTTCTCACGACTTCAACTTTGCGCTAATTTTACTTTGCGGCCAGTAATAAGCTTAAGCATAATGTTCTAGAGCTTTTCTTGAGGTGCCAAGGACATATTTCTGGTACAGAAACGCATTATTAGGTGAATACTGAAGCTTCACACAAGGGAGTCATAAGTTTACCTAAAGAACCGGTTTAATTCTTTTAAAAAGAACAGTTTACTGAACAGGCTACCTCGAACCTGTTCCGTTATTTTCTTAACAACTCTAGTTCGATGTGACGTGAGGTATTAACAAGTCACGGGTTCAAAATGCGTTCCAATCTTTTATAATGCGTTATTTCTTACAGATTTTATGTAGCACCGATCCTGAGAACTTTGAATGGATACCGACCAATACTACCCATTTTCATTTTATTAATACTGATAATGAGATTGTGCGAGGTGGCCTTGAACACAGAACAGACAGAAGAGGAACTCATGGTATCGGCCGAGTTAAAATCGATGGAGAAACGGTAATCGGAAAAATAATGTCACAGTTCGTTGAAGCTGAGATGTGGTTTGTGCATAACTTAAATGAGAAGAAGGCAGTATCCTATGATGTGTTAACATACAAGAGAAACCTACAGCCACGGGGTTATGAATCTTATCGAAAACTTTAATAAATTGGAGCAACAGTTGTTACTAGTATCGCTCGTTAACATTTTATTGTTGGAATTATAATGTTTTTCTACTCCAATATGTATATTTTCTATATTCCTTTACAATCTACTAAATGGATAAATAGGCTATAATATAATAATATAAGGTTAACGGTAAAGTTCTCATATAAAACCTAAAATAGGGATATAAATTATTGAATGCATATAACTTTGGGCCGGATTCAGGATCTGTAGGCCCCTAGGCGCCGGCCCTACCGGATGGAAAAGATATTAAACCCTATTTTCAGCTATTATCCAATTAAAAACTTAATATTAAACATTTTAAAGTTTATTATTAAATTATAAAAAATTTACATGTGACATTCCCATATTTATATTATTTATAAAGTGATAAATTCGTGAGAAAATAAAATTGAAAAGAACTCGATTTATTAAGATTGTTATGAACAAGTTTATTTAAAAAAAAATACAAAGTTGAGATTCAAGTCTATGCTATGGCTATGTTTCTAAATGGCAAAAACATGAGTAGTACGATTTTGTGCTGTTGATAGAGCGTACAACTGACGAAAAAACGAATTAATATAAGACGGGCAGCTTATTTACAGATCCTAACTAGGGCTGGGCGACTATGAAATTTCATAATAGATTTTTGATTATAAAAATTAAACGAATAATCGAAAAAATCGATTAATAGAAAAAATCGATTAATCGGAAAATCGGTTACTCGACCAAGTACGGAACATTTTGTAAACTGGTTTGAAAATTACCTTTTAGAAAATATCCCTGACAATAGCGTGCTGATAATGGATGACGCAGGTTATTAGAGTCGTTTGCTATACAGTGTCCGCAAGAAAGTCCGCATCAAATGGGATTTTTTTTTTATTATTAGGTATAGGTAAAAATTGAAAAAGCAGTTAGTTTTTGCTTACCTAAAAAAAAAAAATTACGTATACTGAAGCAGCTGCACGACTTACGTTCCCTGTCAAATTTGACATTTTTAATAAAATAGGTTCAAAAATGCCCTTATTTATAAAAAAATCGAAAAACTTTATTCGAGAAAGTTGTTTATTTAGGCATTTTTAGCCATTGTGGGAAATTTTGACAGTCTAATAGAATTTTTATTTTTTGTTAGATTCTTGAAAATTTTGATCAACCCTCGTAGATTAACTTTTATACATCGATGTAAACCCATTTGCCTTTACTTTATTTGTAGTCTTAATGCAATTTTATGTAAAATTTTTGTTTCCAATTATTTATTTTGCTTTAAAAACTGAAATTGTTATTGATCAGTACGTACCTAATGTTTGATGCAAAGTTTATCTAAATACATCAGTTTTGCCAAAACCGACGTTTCTCATTTTTCTTAAGTTAGTAAACAGAATCAGATGTACAAAAAGAAAATATTAGGAAGCTTTCGTTGAAATTTTACTTAATTAATATTGGATCAAAAAGAATATTAATATTAATCGCTCGAAACATTTTATTCAAAAAAATATAGTTTAATATAATTAATTTAATTAAATATTAATTAAGTAAAATTTCAACGAAAGCTTATTAATATTTTCTTTTTGTTCATCTGATTTTGTTTACTAACTTATGAAAAAGGAGAAACGTCGGTTTTGGCAAAACTGATGTAATTAGATAAACTTTGCATCAAACATTACATACTGATCAATAACCATCTCAGTTTTTGAAGTAAAATAAATAATTGGAAACAAAAATTTTACATAAAATTGCATTAAGATTACAAATGAAGTAAAGGCAAATGGTTTTACATCGATGTATAAAAGTTAATCTACGAGGGTTGATTAAAATTTTCAAGAACCTGGCAAAAAATTAAAATTCTATTAGACTGTCAAAATTTCGTGCAAGGACTAAAAATGCCTAAATAAACAACTTTCTCGAATAAAGTTTTTCGATATTTTTATAAATAAGGGCATTTTTGAACCTATTTTATTAAAAATGTCAAATTTGACAGGTAACGCAAGTCGTGCAGCTGCTTCAGTATAAGTCATTTTTGGTTTTTAGGTAAGCAAAAACTAACTGCTTTTTCAATTTTTACCTATACCTAATAATAAAAAAAAAACACATTTGATGCAAACTTTCTTGCGGACACTGTATAGAGCGCCAAACAGATCAAGTACTATACCTGAAATACAAGAATATTTAATAGAATATGATATTTATTTTCAATTTAGTTATAAAAAAGAAAAATTTTTAGAAATCTTAAATACACTTAAAATTAAATACCCATACGTATTGGATAACTTGCCGGAACTGATGGGTCATACTGTCTTATGGCTTCCACCGTATCATTGTATATTTTTTAACCTCTTAGATAGAGCATAATATGTGGCACCAAGTAAAACCAAGGATGAGAGCAAAAAATGTATCCCTGACCCTGAGTGCAAGTGTCATAAAATTATTATTAATAATAATAATACATTTATTATTTCCACAACAACAAATAATTACTTTATTTTATTTTACTTTACTCCCAACCAACTTTACAAGTTTATTACAATTATTTAGATTGCAAACTATTATGGGAAATAATAGGCCATATTTGCAGTATCCCATTCAAACATGGGCGCTATTGAGGCCTTAAAAATTAAATAAAGAATTACTAGGAAATAATTATATAAAATAAAAGGAAAAAAATATTTCAGAATACCTATTAAAAAAGAATAGAGGGGCTAAAAGCTGTATGGTATTAGGAGACAAAGACAGAAGAATAAAATGGAAAAAAAAGAAGAGAAAGGCAGACAAGGAAACAAGTTAAAAAAAATAAAAAGATAATTAAGCGTAATCCGCGAACAAACCTTTTTTTATATTAATATGATAGTACTATAAAAGTATTGTTAATTATTATACTAGCTAATGAAGAAGTAATCTTGATTTTATTTTTTTTTCAAATGCATTAATATTGGCAGAAAAGTCATCAATTTTAAATTTGTTAATAAGGGAAGCAATACCATAAGTAAAGGAATATTTTCGCCACTAAAAAAATTAAAAATCGTTAACAAACGCTACACGCGGAATTGACACGTACACCAAAAAAATCTTGTTGCTGCATAAACGTTGCTAACTTCACACATATGATTTCTTGTTTTTTTTCTACTGTTGTGAATTGTGATTGTTAAATATTTATGGATTTCTGGTTTTTGTGTAGTTAAGTAAATTGTATTTGTGCCCTTGGTGACCCGGATACTATGACTAGTAAAGACCATTGTATGATTTTATTATGATCAATTTAAACACATCTAACTAGTCATCAACGGGATTTATAAAACCCAGTGCGACATCTTGCGTCCCAGTGCGGTACCTTAGAAAAGGTCTGGGGATGGGTTTGGCGGAAGGAAACAGACAAAACTTTTTCGAATTAATATCTGTGGTCCGGCACTTATACCGGTTTTGAGGGCATACTTGCAAAATTTTCTGTTTTTACAGAATAATCCCTTTACGACTGACCTTTTCTAAGGTACCGTACTGGGACGCAAGATGTCGCACTGGGTTTTATAAATCCCGTTGATGATCGATCCTGACAAGTGATTTGTCTTTGAGCCCTGTTTCCTTCTGGCAAACTGAGCCTCACTGATGAGCCGCAATAACGGCGAAACGCGTCTGGGGATGGGTTTGGCGGAAGGAAACAGACAAAACTTTTTCGAATTAATATCTGTGGTCCGGCACTTATACCGGTTTTGAGGGCATACTTGCAAAATTTTCTGTTTTTACAGAATAATCCCTTTACGACTGACCTTTTCTAAGGTACCGTACTGGGACGCAAGATGTCGCACTGGGTTTTATAAATCCCGTTGATGATCGATCCTGACAAGTGATTTGTCTTTGAGCCCTGTTTCCTTCTGCCAAACTGAGCCTCACTGATGAGCCGTAATAACGGCGAAACGCGTCTGGGGATGGGTTTGGCGGAAGGAAACAGACAAAACTTTTGGAATTAACATCTAAACTATATTCACGTTTGAAATACGCCCGATGTAAACACTGACCGACGCGTGCTCTCCGCAAGCCGAACCGCCAGCTAACCTCGTGATTGCCAATTCTCGCAACGCTATTGGCCGCGCGGTCCTGTTGTTCACGTGCTTTTGTTGACATTAGGCGTATTTGAAATGTGAATATAGTTTAACTAGGCCTACGCCACACAAATAAGGTGATTTAGCCCGGACCTGTCTATTTTCCCCATTCGTTAAATGATAATTTTGCAGTGCCTATTCCTGTATGGCTTTGTATATATGGTCAAGGCCATAAATTTGCCACTTTCGTGATTATTGTTTGCTGGTTTAAGTCTATGGTGTTTACGAATAGTGGTCTGTCGTAGGGAAGCCCTCCGCTTATCTCGTTAGGACGTACGCCCTCTCCTTAAAATAAAAATTGTGTTGAGATCTCCCTTTAGCTGCTAATGTTAAAATGAATGACTGAAAAATGCTTTTTTCTAACCAAGTATTTTATGCTTTCGGGCCAATTAATTCTGCTCTATTCCTATTTCAGTAATTAAGAATTTCCCACTTTCTCCGCTGCGGCACACACGAATATAAATGTACGCGCACTCGGTATAGACGTTAATTAAATTCAAAGCACAAAAAGTCTTTGTTTTCCGGAAATGATGAATGTGTTCTTCTGTGTAAGCGAAAACTCCAACCTCACTAATCACACGGTCATTTGCTTTTTTGCTTGAAATATTTCGGACTAAACATTATTTAAAAATTTGAAATTGAATTACTGGAGTAAAAAGCAAAAGGGTCCGAATTTCGCTTAAAGAGTCCGACAATAAATCGTAAAAACAATAATTTGGTTCAATTAGTACGAACACAAACACATAACTATAATTATTAGATAAAGAACATTGTAATCTAACCAAATTAACTGGAACGTTCGGACGGAAATTATAGGTGAAATTTTAAATTTGCTTAATTACGTTATTTAAAAAAATTATAAAATAATTTAAATCCACTTCGATAACGCTCTAAAATGTGTAAAATCATTAATATCAAAGTTGTTATAACAGAATCTTAATATTAATACTTAACTCACCTGTTGGTGTTAGCCTAGCGCAGCGGTTGGGTTTTACGCATCGCAAGCAGAAGGTAATATAATCTCAAAGTATATCGTCTTAACTTTTTGACATCAATTAACAAAATGCAAATTTCTAGCAAAAATCTATTATTTACAATTATAGACTAACAGGTATTTTAAGAGAAGAAATTATTGACTGATTAAAAAAAATTAACTCCAATTTCAATTTACGCAGTCTTAAAAATATACTAATAACTTGTCTCCTAACTAATTTTACAACCCTAACAAATGGAATAATACATAATTAATGTTAATAACAATGGGTTGTATATTGGTTTGTATATAAATATACGATTATTCTATTTTTAAAAGCTTTACTGAATTTTTCCAGCTTTCGGCCGATATACCGTTTATAACAATTTTATAGTTATTAATGATACTAGTTCGATATGAACACTATAACGAAACGTGGGCAACGTTAAACCACGAGGCGTTAGCCGAGTGGTTTAATTGCACAAGTTTCATTAACAAAGTTCAAATCGAACGTGTATCATTCAAAATTTAATCTACGACAGTGCAAATAGATTTTATTCGTCTAAATTTCATTGATATCAGATAACGTTTTCGTAATTTTAAAAATTTTCAGGTGTCCTTATTAGTCGATATCATGGTAATCGCATTTTTGATTGTTTCAATTTCGGTTTTGCCAACGTCATTATTGCCGTCTAATTTTCTATTGTATGCAAAGTGTTGGCCAAAAATAATTTAAATATGGGAGATTTTGAATCCGAAAGTGTCCCTTCGGATGTTTACAATAAATAAATGCAATCCGTTTTTCTAACTAATAATAACAAATAATTACATCTAAATGATAATGCTAAATACGTCATAATGGCACTGCCATAGATTAATTAACTTTATGACACTCTCACTTAGGGTCCGGGAAACATTTTTTGTTCTCACGTTTGATTTTACTTGGTGCCAAATATGCTATATGGGGTTAAATATCGATGGTTAAGGTGCAAAACCTCGTAAGTAGGTTTTTTTCCATTTAACCTTTTATTCGATAAATACTTAGAAAAAAATATATTCTTTAAGCTTACAAAATCTCGTAAGTCCATTATTAATTTTACGGACCCCTGGCGCCATCTGCCAAAACATCGTAAAATTAATTTGCCAGACAGTACTTAAATTCAGAAATCTCTTAATTCGACTTACGAGGTTTTGATACTAGAGTTACCTAGTTTTCCAAGTTTTTCAAGTTTAAATATTTAAAGTTAAAACCTCGTAAGTAAATTCTCTTAATTAACAAAAATTTTCAAAAAGTATGTATATTATTGTATATCCCCAGAAAATGGTTCAGCAGATCATCTAATTTTGTTTAAAATACTTTTTCAAATTTCTCAATTCGTTTTTCGCTTCTCCTGTAAAATTTATAAGAATTGACTTACGAGGTTTTGCACTTTAACCATCGATATACAATGATACGATGGAAGACAGAATATAATACATCTGTTCCGCCAAGTTATCACATAGGTATTCTTTTTGTTGTTAAGTGTATTTAGGACTTCTAAAAGTTTTTCTTTTAAATTCAAAATAAATATAATTTTCTAGTAAATAAATATTTTTGTGTTTCAGTTTTAGTATTTGATCTTGATATTTTTTAAAAGGTAATTTTCAGAGCAGTTTTCAAAAGGTTTCGCCTTGTGTCTTCTTGGTAATCCTAGCTAGAATCCTTAATATTTGGAACCCATCCATCTCCGATTCAGAGTGAATTATTGTAATACTTTTTTTTTATTTAAAGGTGTTTTCGTGACACTTTGAACTAGACTCGACCCATCCTTTGGACACTGTGTCGTGGGTGTTAAACCATGTTTCCTCCGGGTAAAATATATACCTGTTTTCTGATCTATATTTCCTAATTTGCTGCAGGTAATTAAATCGCCAAATACGTAGGCTTTGTGATTCCATTGCCACTTGTTTTTTGCCTATCTTGCCGTATTAAGCTAGCTTTAGACGGTGCCTTTTTTCGTGCATCTTGATGCATGGATCGTAGCGCAACTATGACGCACGCGTCTCTGCATGAGCTCTTTAAAGCGCACCAATCGCTTGTGTCAAAAGGCAACCAGACGCAGTGTTTCCCGAGACTGTTAGGAATTTCTATGCGTTACATTTTACCTCTTCGCATTTTTACGTCAAAATGGAATGGAACAATGACATAATTAAGTTTATCGACTCGTATAGAAAGTTTACTTGTTTGTGATGATGTGAAGACCCTAGTTACAAAAACCATATTATACGTAATGATGCTGTTCAGGAATTATGTAAAAAATACAGTATAACACTAAAGCAACCAACCTCGATATCGCTCCTCCGGTATCATTCGGCGAATGTTCATAAGTATCTGGTACCTATCCGGATGGATTGGGGGAAGCCAAGCCCTGAATTGGAGGATTCGGTAATGCGGATGTTGTCCCATGGAGTGACATTTTTGTTACTGATCCCGATGGATTGGGAACTCCCATAAAGGTGTAGGCTGAACAAACCCAGATGTAAAATAAGGTTGGCAAAAAGGGTCGCACTGGCCTTCTTGCTTGGCCTCTCCTCAACTACTTCTACTACTACTTACTTCTACTACTACTTTCTACCACTACTACTAACTCACCTATTATAGATATTTGTATTCAGCACATAGCGATATTTTTCAGTTGATTATGCCACTGTCCTCACATTATTTTTGGCTAGTAAGTCCTTTGCTTTCCGTATTGTCACCTTTTGCAAAGTTTTACTTTATTATATCTTTTATCCATGGTAATACCACAACGGCAGACTGCAGTGGCGGCTCGTGGTTATTTCAAGTGGGGGGTCATTTAGTATTGTATGGATATAACAACAGCGCCGCAGGCTAATAAAATCGCCGAAGGCGAAATTTTTTTTTGAGTGCCACGCCCATAAAAGTCTTTTTTGGCCTATTAAAATTTTAATTTTGATTTATTTACACTACTTATATTATTTTTTTGCGGAAAAAAAACTAATAAGTACTATAATTTTGTGATAAAAAATCAAAAAATAACCTATACCTACTTAGATTTTAAACAGATTTGAATTTGAGGTGGATTCTTCTCTCCTTAGTTTCTGCAAAGTGATCAATTACCAATTACGAAAATTTCTATGCACTTCCTTATTTTTGTCCTTACTTGTTTGTGTAATTATTAAATTCGGTTGAGGACGACCATTTGTTTTAAACATTAAGCGTTTATCAAAATCCAAACTATTACTGCTTTTTAAGTCTTTAATATTTTTTACAACCGACATTTTGACTATTTTGAGAGAAACACAATAAATTATTTAACACAAGACTCTTTAAATACTTTAAATAATAACAAACAACAATTTATTAAACCCGACCGGCACCCGTAAGTAATTTAAAAATTCAAAAAATGTAAACAATGGCAAACTGACAATGAATATTTGAATATAATGAATATACATTATACAACCCTCCTTACTGCAGCAATCAGTTAAGCCAATAAATTTAAAATAAACGAACTGCACCTCAACGTAACTCCCAAGATCTTCCTACACGTTTCTGCAAAATGGCGACGTTTGTCGGAACTTCATCGAAAATTGATACGGCTTGAAGCCCGGACGGACTCTTTTTCTTTGTCTTTCCTTCCAGTAGCAACATATGCTTATTTCTTTCTTGCACGCTTGCGCATTAAAACATGACTGGTAATACACAGACAGAGCGGTGGTCAAGCGTTGCCTGGACCGAATATACGAGGAACATACGATAAGTACCGTTATTTGTAGTGCGTGGCTGCGATCATAAACGCGAATCTGGTACAATACGAGGGATATTTTAGAGGTAATAGTAATAGTATACGAAACAAACGATGTTTGTAAACTTAATAAGTGTTAAGTTACATGAGAAGAGAATTAGTGAGGGAGGTCATTGACCAAATGACCTTAAGGAAGAGCCGCCACTGGCAGACTGCATTTAGCATGTGAAAATTAAGAGATTACCGTGAGCCGCGTTGGCATCATGAGTCAAAAAATAATCAAGAATAAATGATTACCTGAAAAAATGTAGTTCGGAAGTCATTGGCGTACGTACTAAAAAATAGGAGGATTAGTGGGTACGTAATCCTCTCCTCCTCCCCTAATTTGAATATCTGACAATTGTTTTAATTTTGTTTTCTTAAAAGATGTAACTTTTATGATGAAGCAATGTAGCAAGTTGGAAATTTATATCTTATTAAATACTCGAATTATTAAAAACCAACAGTTTTTAATTTTAAACTTTGACACCCTGTAGGTATATCCCTGTATATCAAACAAGAAGATCACAAATGAAAAATGGCATTATTAAAGTCATATCATGTTTGTTCAAGGAATATAAGTAACGAATTAACCTCCTTTTTCCGGACATCCTGTATAAGTTAGGCACTGAAGTTAATTATTGTTGTTTGTGATTAAATAGTATTTTTCCCAATGGATAGACAAACTCGTTTTTTTTCTCTTCTGCAAAGACATCATATTTCAATTGGAAAAGCTTAATTATGAGGGTCAAAAATGAAAAATGGCATTATAAAGGTCATGGTATTACTGTAATAGAATAATATTCCACCCAGGGCCGTCTCAAGCGACGTGGCAGCCGAGACTTCCTGTCGTGGAAATTTTTCAATGGAGGTGCTCGTAAGTCGGCATTTTTTTAAGGGCGGCAAACAAAAGGAAAAAGTTTAATTTAAATTGCAATTATAAACATTTACAATAAAATGATCGAATTCTTTCAAATTCCTTTAAAAAAGTGGAACTTTTTGTTAAACGAACGATATAGATATAATAATAATAATAATAATAATAATAATAATAATAATAATCTTTATTGGCAACAAAATGATTTACATAATCACAAAGCAACGTCACACGTACAGAAGACATGGAATACATAAAATATCCTAAGTGCTAATATAGATATATATATCTGAGATATAACAGACAAGCGAATAAATTATACAAGTAAATTAAATTAAAAGTAAATTAAAATAGAATTAAAAGAAAATTAAAAGAATTAAGATGTGATAAAGACTAGTTTTAATACAAGAATCTAAAAATTAAAGGTGTAAAAGCATTTTTCCATAATGTACTCACTCACTTTGGATTTAAACCTCCTTATATCAGGTATTTCTTTAATATGATTAGGTAGACTATTATATGCTTTTATTGCCCTATAGTAGGTAGGTAGGTAGATGATATTTACTATAAAGAACTGACCAGATTTAGCAAAACTTGGACCAGTGCAGTGGCTTCCTTTAATTGACCACCTATTTTTTATAATTAAAAAAAAGAATAAAATTGAACAGACATAATAATACAATTTTTTTTGGGGAAAATCTAACTCCAAAGCAAATAAAAAACAATACAGTTGTATTTGGTTAAAAAAAATGATGCAAAAGGAAAAAACAAATGATTCTCTCGATTCTATGTCGGCGCATGTTTCATGGAATCTTTCTCGGCGTTTGAGATATTGAATAATGTCAAATCAAACACATTCGTTTCAACATTTGCAATACCTACTATTTCTTATTATTTAGTATTTTTTATTAAAATCGCCTGAGTCTCATATAATTATACGTACGTTACCTAAAGTGGATCGGTTCAATATAGACAACCACATGCTGGTCTATTTTAAGCTCTTGTTTTACAAAATCAGTAATTAGGTAACAAAAGATAATAACTGCCAAATGTAATGTTTTAATTAGCAAAATAAATAAAGTAAATCTTACTTGTTCTAACTCATAAAAATGGTTTAACTTGATCTTTGATGGTAATTCTAGAGATACTTACAGAAATATTAAAAAACATACAAGAAACTGGAAAAAATCACGTTACATACTTTCTATGAAGTTTACTTGTGCAACCTTCACGGCGAATTATCTAGTACCTAATGACTATTAGAAGTGCGTCGTTATTTTATCGCTTTCATTTAATAATGCATTTTCAATACAGACCGTCGCATTTACTTTTTATAAGCAATTATATACTCATAAAATATTCTACAATTCTCAATAAATTTAAAAAAATAGTCCATCTTAAAGTGGAGCTGAAAGTATGAAAAGGCAAGAAAAACACGAAGTCTTCCTCCACAAAATTTAATAGAATAAAAATTCTTAGTATACAAGGTCTCTACATGTTTTGCACGTAGAAACGTTCATAATCAGGAGACAGAAAGTATGTTGCTGATGGTTGTAGCAAAAGAGAAAACAGTAAGTGGTAGGTATCAAACCTTAATGGAGCTTTTATGGTATTAAAAGTTATAACGATAAAATTACATTTTGAAATTATTAAAATGAAAGTATGTCAAAAACATACGGGGTATGTGGAAAAGACTTATAAGTGGGTCTAGAAAAACCAAGAAGAGAAAAATAGATTAAGAAAAGTTACTCCTAAAAAGAAGTTTTCCAAAGGATTTTTTTAAAACATGTCTTTTAGACAATATAAAGTATCAAAAATATTTTTATGTGTTAGATGAACGTTGTAGGCATCATAATATAGTGAATTCTGTAAAGATAGAATAAAAGAAAATTGAAATACCTATGATTTTTTATAAAAAATAGAAATTACTTACTGAGTATCAAACGTAAAAGACGGTTTGGGGCACTGAATACTAAAATTCAGTAACCCCCCCCATGTATTAATTTCGAAATGATTGAAATAGTAGCATAATTAAACATTTTCATTAAGAAAATTTATTACCTTTTCACGTGCAATGGTGCAATGACAGAAGAGAAAGAAAATGGAATGACAGTTGACAAGACCGATATGGTGGTAAATTCAAATCAACACTAAGCATAAGGGAAAAAAAAAGCTCAATTAAGATTGTGATAGTATGATAATAGTACAATCTAACAACCTAGAATAAGTATAAATACTAAAAGTTAAAATAAGAAACATTGTTAATTAAAGTTGGGGGAAATAATTTAGATAGATGAAAATAGGTGTCCAAAATGTTTTCTGTGGTGACCAGTATTGGTTGAGTAGTAAAAGCCATGGCACAGAATATATAGCTTGCGTAGCTGCATTATCTATGGTAGTGGTAAATGTCTGTTACAAAGCCAAAAAACTTTAGGTATATTGCAAATTAAGTGTAGAGAAGTAGATAAAAAGAAAATTTAAAAGATTTATACATAAAAAGATATAAGCACGATAAAAAGTTAGATAGATAAATAACTAAAAAGGTTAATGGAAGGATTCTGCAATATATGTTATATAATCTATGAATGAAAATATACTCTGTCAATAACAAAGGTTATCTTTGAAAAAATTATTTAAAGAACAATAAAATGAGAGAAGGGAAAATTAAAAAAAAAAATTTTTGTTTTAATTTTTGAAATCAAGAGCATTAAAGAAATTCGTAGAACTGTGTTGTATTTGATTAGCAATGATAATGATTAGTAGTGTCCAAGGCGGATAAAGGCAACTGTTTGGTAATTCTGGATAGACCCCAATATGTTGAAAAGGTAACTGATTTCCTCTCGACTGATGATTTTATTTAATACTATATAACCCTACTGAAAAATTTGCTCAATTTTTTAAAAACATTCTAAAAAAGGTAAATAGCACCCTTAGTTTTTTCAACACTAATAAATTCAAACTTACCCCAATAAACCCTTCAACACCTTTACTTTACGGTCTACCCAAAATTCACAAACATAATATGCCTGTTCGTCCTGTGGTTCATCTTGCCACAAACTAAGTTCATGGCTTAACCAGATACCAATTAACCTTACTAATTTTAAAAGTTCTTTTTCAGTCAAGAATTCTGCAATTTTAGCTAAAGACCTGTTAAATATACATATTCCTGACTCTTCCTTTTTAGTCTCTTTTAATGTTACAAACTTGTTCCCTAGTATACCCCCAGATGAATGCATAGATTTGGTGAGGGATCTTCCAATCAACAAAACGAATCTTGAACGTGAACATGTAAAGAACCTCTGTACTTTAGTTGATCCGGTCCTCAAACAGAATTTCTTTCAGTTCAATGGTAAATTTTACAAACAGAATTCAGGATTGGCTATGGGTTCGTCTTTGTCTCCTTTACTGGCTGAAATTTTTATGGCCTTCATTGATTCTAAAATTAAAACTCATCCCTTATTTACACATATTCTTTTTATAAGGCGATACGTAGATGATATTTTCGCTATTTTTGATGGTAGTCCTACAGACCTTATATCTTTTATTCAATATTTAAATTCTGTCCACCCTTCTATTAAATTTACTTTTGAACTGGAGACCGATGGTTCCATACCTTTTCTAGACCTGAGATTGACTAGAGTAAATAACAAAATTTAATTTTTTATTTACCATAAACCTACAAGCACTGACAATATAATACCTTTTAACTCAAACCATCCCCACAGTCAAAAATTTGCTTCCTTCCACTCTTTTTTCTCCAGACTTTTTACCATCCCCTAGAAAATAACGAGTTCAAATCTGAACTTAATTTAATTAAACAAATAGGTGTTAACAATGGTTTCCCTTTGAACTTAATCAACAAAATTTATTACAAACACTTAAATAAATTTATTAATAGAAACCTCTTATCTAATGACAAGTCATCAAAAAAAAATTTACTCATTACGTTTTTGGGGCCCCATCTCATATACACTTAAAAATGCTTTCAAACCTTTTAATATTAATATTGTATTTAAAACTCAACATTCCCTTAAAAAGTTCCTAGTTAATTCCAAAGACCGTATCCCTGTCTCTGATAAATCTGGGGTGTACAGTATCAGCTGTTCAACTCAGGGTTGTACATCGACCTATATAGGGCAGACAGGACGAAAGTTTTCTATTAGGGTCAAAGAACATTGTAAAGAAATTGAGAAGTCTTTTAATCAAAATCTATCCCCTTTAAAGATTAAATATAATTTTTCTAGACATGTTGTTTTAAGTAATCATGTTTTCACTTCTGATTCTCATACCAAATTTTTACATCTCTGCAACAAAGGAAACAAGGTGGATCTTTTAGAATTCCTTGAAATTAGTAAGACTTTAAACAATAATAAAGTCGATTGCTTGAATGATCAAATACAACACAGTTCTACGAATTTCTTTAATGCTCTTGATTTCAAAAATTAAAACAAAATTTTTTTTTTTTTTACTTTTCCCTTCTCTCATTCTATTGTTCTTTAATTATTTTTTTTATAATCATATGTTTCAAAAATAACTATTCATTTTTCCATTTACCTAACAACACTACAGTTGTCACT
The DNA here is from genome assembly GCA_963969555.1 of Polydrusus pterygomalis. Classification (NCBI taxonomy): domain Eukaryota; kingdom Metazoa; phylum Arthropoda; class Insecta; order Coleoptera; family Curculionidae; genus Polydrusus; species Polydrusus pterygomalis. The sequence continues at coordinate 75,466,012 of OZ018375.1, forward strand.
ACTATTTTCATATAAACGCTACAAAGATAACCTTTGTTATTGACAGAGTATATTTTCATTCATAAATTATATAACATATATTGCAGAATCCTTTTATGTATAAATCTTTTAAATTTTTTTTTATCTACTTCTCTACACTTAATTTGCAATATACCTAAAAATTTTTGGCTTTGTAACAGACATTTACCACTACCATAGATAATGCAGCTACGCAAGCTATATATTCTGTGCCATGGCTTTTACTACTCAACCAATACTGGTCACCACAGAAAACATTTTGGACACCTATTTTCATCTATCTAAATTATTTTCATCAACTTTAATTAATTATATTTCTTATCTTAACTTTTAGTATTTATACTTATTCTAGGTTGTTAGATTGTACTATTATCATACTATCACAATCTTAATTCAGCTTTTTTTCCCCTGTCCCCTGCATGTGTTGATTTGAATTTACCACCATATCGGTCTTGTTAACTGTCATTCCATTTTCTTTTTCTTCTGTCATTGCACCGTTGCACGTGAAAAGTTAATAAATCTTCTTGATTTTCTTTTAAAATGTTTAATTATGCTACTATTTCAATCATTTTGAAATAATACATGGGGGGTTACTGAATTTTAGTATTCAGTGCTATAAACCGTCTTTTACGTTTGATACTCAGTAAGTATTTTCTATTTTTTATAAAAAATCACAGGTACACTTACTGTTTTCTCTTTTGCTACAACCATCAGCAACATACTTTCTGTCTCCTGATGATGAACGACCTTATATACTAAGAATTTTCATTCTATTAAATTTTGTGGAGGAAGACTTCGTGTTTTTCTTGCCTTTTCATTCTCAATAAATTGTTTTAAAAATATAGTAGAATATTTATAGGTTTTTATAAGTGGATGCCTCAAAAAATCGATAAAAGTTCTATATTAGTATTTAAAAAAAAAAAAACTTGATTATACAAAAAAAAAGAAATACAAAACAATAAGAAAAGAAGAAATTTTTATTTTTTGAAGGTATTTGCTGCAGCATGGAGCAGACTAGAGAGATAGTTACTCCACTGAACAACGTACTACAACAACTTTAAAGAAAAAAATATTTAACGAAAAACTACTAATTTTAAATTATAAGTTGAACAAAACCGAGGTAACATGAATGCTAAAAAAAATACTTTTGACTAATAGGATAAAAAAATACATCGTTTATTGACTCTCTGTCAACTAATCAATTAAATAAAAATTAAACTTAGACACGTTATGGACATTGTAGTATTATAGTTTTGAAACAAGCCACCAAAATAAAATGCGAAATTATTTATTTTGTACTCTAAAAAGAAATTGTTTATACCTTTTTTTAATAACGCTCCATTAGAGACAGTCATTAATTCTCCAGGCAAAGGATTATAAGAGACTACAGCATTATAAGTAAAAGACCTCTGAAGCAAGGCACTCTGATGGTGAGGTAAAGTTAACTTATCCCCATCGCGAATGTTACCAGTATTGATATTAGAGCGGCGTTGACGAAGATTGGTGGGAGAGTCAGGTTCATTTAAAATTTTATATATAAAATAATTAAAATGCGGAAGCCTACGGTTATCCATCCTCAGCCAATTCAGTTTCGGGAATGTATGAGAAATAAATATAAATAAATCTTGCGCAAGCGTTCTCATTTAAATTTTAATACGAGATTTACCAATATTTTCTATATAATAACCATAAACAATATCGCAAACCTTGTACTAGTGACTAGCAAAGCATTATTTTAATTTAACGTTTAGAATATGTTTGTTATTATATAATTTTTATAAAGCGAGATAATTAAGTTCTCTGAAATAGTTTTTATAAATAATCTCGAAACCTTAGTTCACTATCTAAAACAATTCCGAGATTTCTTGTAGAATCAACCACCGTAAGCCTAATTCCATTTATTTTCCGAGTAATATTTTCCCCAGATAGGTCACTTTATTTTTATTGCCAAATAACATAAGATATGATTTAGTGTGGTTTAATTTTAATTTATGAGCAGAATCAGACGCAGACTAGTTGTAAGTCATCATTTACAAGCTGTTTAGACTTCACATATTCATCAAAATCAAAACAATAAAAAATCTGAGGGTCATCAGCATAAGCTTGTACTTTACAGGATTTTGAAGACTAAAGAGTATCGAACGTATATATGAGAAAAAGTAATGGTCCTAAGATAGAGCCTTGTTATACTCCAGATAAGATGCTAACCTGGTCAAAATACTTACCGTCAGAAAATATTTTCTGGTAACGATTTGAAAGATAAGAACCGATAATTGAACATGATTCCTTTTGCAAACCATAAAACTTTAACTTTGATGCGAGGAGTTTACGATTATTGATGTCCAACGCTCTGGAAAAGTTTAGTAAAAGTAGAGCACTAGTTCATTTTTTACCAGATAATCGATTTGTATCATTGATAACACGTTAATATTAGATAAAGCAATAGAAGTACTTAAACCCTTTCGAAAACCGCACTGACTAACAGGGTTATTTTTAATATAAAAATTATACATTTAGTTATAATATAATAGTTTATCATAGATTTTAGACAGCCCTGGTAAAATAGTAATAATTCGAATGTCATTAATGTTATCAGTATTTGATACTTAGGATAGTGGCTTAGGATACAACAATTTATAATAATAAAATTATCAACTTCCATTGCATTGATTTAATTAAATTCCATTTAAAATTTTGTGTACATCTGATATATCAGCTATTAGATGTTATATTAAAGTTTGTTTAAGTCGGTCCAAGTTTTACATCTATTTTTTTCCAAACATAATTAATTGTAATATTCTTTGTTTGTACTTCTAACTATTGTAAACGTAAATGTTCTTAATTGTTTTTATCTAATCCAATCAGCGTTGTTCCTTGGTTTTTAAATTTTTGGGGTGTTTCATTTAGCCTCATTGGGGGTCAAAGAAAGAATTTTTATTATAATGAGACTCCTTTGAAAGTATAAACTCGTAACAAATAAACAGATTTTTATCGCGTCTATTAGTTGATCTGCTTCAGTAATTAGATAAAAGACAATAATTAGGCCATCAATAACGTGCCTTGTTTGTTACAGCAAATCCACGTTTTCAGAGAAGTAATGCTTACAATTATTATGGCCATCATTACATCATATTAATTCCAGATCTATTGTTAATAGTCTGGCTGTGACAGAAGTGTTTGTAGAATCTCCATGCCTAATTGGAACTAAATATTGAAATATACTACCTAATTATTTTATAGTATTATAAAAGCTGAATATAAAAATTAATAAAAATTCTTTATTTCGAATATCCTGTGTTATTCGTTGTCTAAGTTCTTCTTAATTTTCTGGTATTATCAAGTAAACTTTACTTTTAAAGTGGCCACAAAGAACAAATAAGGAAGAGGGGTTTAGATCTGGCTATCTTGCCGGCTACTCAATTGTACCACTTCTCCCAATCCATTGAATAGGAAAAACGATATTCAAATATTATCCAGCAATTTGAGCGTAATAAATTAATGGCGATGTACCATACTGCCATAATAAGCTAAAATAAGGTCGGCTCGCAAAAATATTCGATATAAAACAGCCAATTTAGATTATCAGTTAATATTTAACTGGAATAAATTCAGTAGTAAAAATCCTCTTTATTTGCTGAAAAATTACAAATCTAAGGCTGCGTATATTTTTAGTTTAGCATACTTTTCTCGTGTCTTCATTAAATTTAACCCTCTTTTGGGGGTAGAAACCGCCCCCAACTTTTCTTTAAAAAGGGAATAAAAAAAGAAAAATACTACCCATTATTTACTTTTGCATTTCGGTAAAATAGACGCAATTTGTTTTATTGTCAAAATTGTTGGAAATCTTGCACATTTTCTTCTTAACAAACTCTTAATCTTAAGTACAATTCAATCTTAACAGTATGTATCATATATCCATTATTTAGCAAATCACATGTATAAGGCGTTGCCTAAGTTCCTCTAAATTTTCTGGTTTTTATACGAAAACTTTGGTTATTAGGTGACTCCAAAATAAATAATCTAGAGAATTAAGGTCTGGCGATCGTGGCGGCCATTTAATGGCACCCCTTCTTCCTATCTAGCGGTTTGTAAAAACTTCACTTAACTAATGTCGAAAATTTATGGCGTAATAAGGTAGAGCACCATTCTGCTGTAACCATATTCGATCATCATGAAGATCTGCTTCTGCATGGTGAAAAAAAAATTCTGACACAGGTTTTGCCAGATGTACAAAGTGGACAAATTCCTTTTTCAATAAGCTTTCGAACAAGGTGTCACAATACAAGTGGTGTCTTCTGATTTAAGCAAGAAAGTTGGTTACAGCTGCGCCCTCTTTGGGGTCCCACTTTTTTTTACATGACAAAAGCGAGGTCCATAAAAAATCTTTAAGGACGTATTCTTGGATTTTAGAGAAATCTTATTCCCCGACCCGCCATAAATAGCGTTCAATTTAAAATCCCCACCACAATTGCAAAACGTGCCATTAATACTAGGTGTTATACCTAAAGTCGTTGAATTGGGAATGACGAGTGGCATTTAAAAATCATAAAATAAAATTTTCCGACTATTTATAAAAACAAAGTTGATGGTGGTTGTGAGAAAACGAAACGTCGGATTGAAAATCTAATTACACTACCTTGTAAAAGAGAAAAAATGGCAATAAGAATGTAATCTTTATTTTGACATATCTCTTTAAATAGAATCAGAAACAAAAACGAAATCGCGAAAATTTGGTTTTGGCCAAATATCTTCAGACGAATTCGGAATTTTTAAAATTTGACACACAACGTTGCAGAATTTAGTAGGGCGCAACTTTTTTCTAATTTAACCATCTCTGTATCTTCTACGGTTTACCAGATCCCTGTAGAGTGCATTTTTATCCGGGACACCCGGTATCCCAACAAACATGAATAAATGGCCCCTTAACGGAAACGCAAACAGTTGCCACAATTGAACTGTTGGGCATTTAAATAGCAACCATTTATGGACCACCTACATTATGTCCGCTGGCTTCCTTATGGGCCATCAGTAGGATCGTGATTAAGGTGTTTTTGTGGTCCACCAAAGAACCATTAATGGTACACTTGCGGCTTAATACTGTAGGGCCATCACTGGTTAGTTTTCCATTTACCAATGAAGATACGTTACAGTTACTTGGTAAGGCCACTTAAGATCTGATTATGGCACTCCAGTATTTATAGCCTTTAAAAGTTAAGGCTAGTGGCGCATTCGCCAGTTTATTTTTTGATCAATATTTCGTATCCTTTTTCCCTTATCCAAAAAGTAGGGTAGCAATTACCTACAGTTTTAATATGTAGCCATTTTTATAGATGAATTAAAGTAAAAAACGAAATTTCGTGAAATTTATCGATATTTCTTTTTGTGCTTTTATTTGTTTATAAATTAAACTCTTAACTTTAAACTGCAGGTAATTATGCTCTGAACATAGGTATGTATATAGCCAATTTTTGGATAAAACGAAAAAGTAACGAAATATTGATCAAAAAAAGAAATGGCGAATACGTTTTAATTCTTAATGTAAACCAGAGGATGAGGCTTTTAAACAAAAAAAATTAAATAACAATATTATACATTAGCAAGCCTCTATATTTATAAAAACAGTTTTATACATTAACATAAGGTAATAATCGTAAATATCGTCGCCTGATTCATTACTCATTTTCCTGCAAAAAAAAAGCAATATACAAGGCTTGATCAAAATAGCTCGAAAAACACACAGTCTAAGTGGTAACACCTAGGTGCATTAAATATAATGTTGATTAGGTAAGTTTATTTAGTTGTATTAATTAAAAACACATGATATGTGACTACAATATATTAAATTAAATAAAATTACCATAATGCAGCCGCTCAAAAGGAGTTTAGACTACCTACTATGAGTTAGGTGGCGTTTACTTGGCCAGACCTCATAGGTCATAGCCTCTTTTAAGAGTTGAATAGCAATTCATATTTCCCTTTTAATAAATATTGGGATAAATTGTACAACGTCATTTTTACTATGCCTTGGTTAATAAGCTTAACAAAAATAATAATGAACTTTACATGCAGGTACATAATATATCCCCTGAAGGGGTGCTTGTTGCGGTCAAATTTTTTTGTCAATCGTTTTGTGCAATATCTGTCTTTTTAATAAATTTAAAATTTCTTAAAACGCGTTCAAAAATATAAGTTAACTTTTGGTGCTAAATTAAACCCAAAGTGTAGGTAATTTAATCAGTTAACTGTAAAAATATAAAGGGTTCATAGAAGTATTTAGAGAAGTTTTGCTATTAGTTTCTAATTATTATTACCTTCAGTGGTTTAAAATATATAAACGCTTGCGAACTTCCTACTGACTACAGTCAAGCAGGTCAACTTGCAAATGCAAATTAGACTATTTATTGCCACAGTAATTTAAAAAGAGAAGAATAGGAAATATTCTAAATAACTTGCATCTGCAAGTTGACCTGCAGGGCCTTCTGTAATCTCACCTCTTATATGTAACAGAAAAAGTGAAATTTTACCTTCTGCCTTCGCTGTCGACCACCTCCTCGGTCTATAGCTCCCCTCAGCCACTGCTTTATAACAGTATATATTTCTTGCTGCGTAGTATTGTGGGCCAAAAGGTTGTTTCTTACCGTGTATCTGCAATTCATTGTACTAAAATCTATAAGAAATATTTACTCCCCAAAAACTTACGTAAAACGTAGTGTAATATAGATAAAAATAAATAAACCAGAACACACAGGTTCTAGTAAAGACTTATACTGAGAGAGCAAAAAATATTTTCATCCAAGAAGGCCTGCAATGAAATACGTAGGGCTTGGTTTAGATAAAATTACTTATATAATATTGAGGTGCGATAACTTGTGTTTTAACCGAGTCAACAATTCGCTTAACATTTTGTTTAAGAAATCTCCTAGAATGTCTAGCACCATACTTTTTATAAATACCTCTAGTTTCTGGTAATGGCATTATTATTATATCTATTATTAAGAAAAAAGTATAGAAATACTCACTTTTTTGTTTCTTGAGTTGAGACATGCTTTAAAAACTCTGAATGATCTCACCGACCCAAACCTGTAAATAAAAGAAAAACACATATAGCATGCTGTTTTTTGTCTAAGCTTTCACTAATATCTTCCCCAATCACTGTTATCACTATAAAAACTTACCGTTTAGATCGATTACAAATATATTTAAAATAAACAGCACATCGTCACCATACATGTTCGTCGCCGTTGTTTTGTTCGTCGCAAATACCTAACCTTAAACTACCAAACCGTCCGAACCAACCAAAGCGGGAGCCGGGAAACGACAATACACGTCATACATGATGGCTTCACTTTTTACCAACGTTAAACCATTTAAGTTCCTTTGCCGGCAATAAATCACAATTTTGCCAACGTTCAATTGTTAATGTTCTTTAAATGGCAAAAATATAACGGTCAGCCAATTAAAAAAATAAATGGACCATAGTTGGCTTATTTGCAACAGCAAGAAACCATCAATACCATTAATGGCCCATTTAAAATCCCTCAATCCATGTTTGTTGGGATATGGCATGTTTAATCACACTAACTTTACAAAATCATGTCATTTAAATGTCAAAGAATTTCATTTAAGTTACCTACCTACCAAGGGAAAAATTTTCGGAAATTTTCGTTGTCGTGGTTACGTTCTAGAATAACATAATTTGATTGGCTATATAAAGTAGGTTGTGAAATTAAATCGTGCACTACGTGTACTCGTGCTATTTCTGTCTCAAATTGCGTTCATGCAGATTTTCCTAAAATTACGCATAATTTTCATTGCACACGTTGAATTCGTGGAAGAATTTCAAGAACCGAATTTAAGGCACCCCGTGTATAGATAAAAATTTTACGTCTTTGTCACAAACGTTAGAGAGCTACGGTTTTGACTGACGTTTAGAGCTTTTAATTCTCTATTTTTTTATCAAAAAATAAATGTATCGTTCCATCTGAGTTTTTTAAGCATTTAATTTGTTGATATTTCAAAAATCGCCCTCTAGCGAAAAAAGAAAGGTTTACGTAAAAATCAGCCAAAGCGCAATAGATAGAGTAAGAAAAACTCTATTGAATTTAACCAAATTTTCAAGATCAAAAATGTATTAAATTTTAATATTGGATACATTTTTACAGATTGTCTGTTGCACCGATCCGGACAATCTCGAATGGATACCAACAAACTCAACCCATTTGCATCTTATGAAAACTAATAACGAAATAATTCGTGAGGGCATAGAAGGAAAAGCATGGGTCAATATTGGTCGCGTAAACTACCATTGGGAAAGTATTATCAGGATTCAAAGGAACAGCAAATACCTATGTATTTCGTCCATAATGGCAACAAAGTTAAAGCATCATCGTACGAAGTATTGACATATAATAATGTAGCTATTAAATTTACTGTACGGAATTCTGATCATTAAAAACAGCAGACAGACTTTGGTTTTTGTGTTTAATAAAATATGTAATTTTAAAATACATAGTTTATTTTATTTGCCAATGTCATAAGAGAAACTAAAGTATTAGTCAAATTTTTTCTTACCAATTTATTAACAGTAATAATTTTGAAATTTAACTATTACATTGTAGTCACAGAAAAAATAATATATTTTAAGTTAACGGGAAGTGTGGCTATGACAGTAGAATGTAAGCAGTATATAGGCACCTAACGTAAGATGGTTATTAGAGACCTACCGAAGATTTGGTTTCGGGGCTAGTTTCGGCCAAAAAATCAAGTTTCGGTGACAGTTTCGGTTTCTGCCAAAAATCGGCGTAAACTTCTGGTGCACCGAAACTCAGTGTTGGTGAATTGTCGCGCACCGTTCGGCTAACTTTGGGTGAGTTCATAGGCATTGTTGTCTGTACATATATATCTTTGTTACATATTTCAAATATTGTTTTTTATTTCATTTAACACGAGTTCACTGTCCGTATATGTGTAAAAATTACATTAGATTGTAGTATACAATAGAATTTTTAAAATGTATAAATAAGTTTCGGTTACGGTTTCCGCTGAAAATCTTGTTTCGGTCAGACACTAATGGTTATTAATACGACCCTATTCGTAGTTTATTTATACCTACGTAAATAAAACTAACAAGCTAATATTTTAACACCAAAATCACACAGCTGCCGCCATCTATGATTTATTTAGAATATATTTATGTTCCTTGTTAATATCGATCAATATATGATTTTTTTTTGATTTAAATTAGGTTTGGAGATGCCATAATATACTACAAGATGACATGACAATACCAATGTGATAAATATTGAATTTTTCCCGTAAGTACAGTGTGGTAGCTAGATTTTAAGGAAGGAATGATTAGCAGTGTAAGAGCGGCATCAACACCGCAGGCCAAAATTTTGTAAATAAATATAATAAAAATGAAATAAGTAGATAATAATTAGACAGTTTACTTGTCAGGTAGTGGTAAAATAAATATGAGGCAAGAAAATAAGTTTTCTAACCACCTGAGAAATCCTTATACAATAGGGTTGTACTTATTTCATCAAATACAGATGGATAATAAATATAGATTCAGATTGCAAGGTACGACTATGAAATTAAATTCCTTGCTATCGATAGGTTGTCATCACCTGCAGATCGGTTTCGAACTCCTTTGTTCTCGTCAGTACAAGGTAGGTGTTCATACCTTCGACCAGAAAATAATTTCGTACTAAAAGCTATGAAATCAACCTTTGTTGGTTGTATATAGCCTTCAGTGCTAACTCTTAGTAGTTCCTTACAATCTAAGCAGACACCCGTTTGGGCCTTGTTCCTTGTATCATATACAGGATGATCCACGACTGGTGGCGAGCAGCTGTATCTCCAAAACCATACATGCTTCGACTTTGGGGTAAAAAATTCACTATGAAATAGTAGCAAAAAAAATCACTGGATACAATTTCTAATTTTACCGCTAGGCTGCGTAGTCGCTTTGCTATGATAAAAATTCTTTAATTTCTACTAACAACTGCAATGCAATGTAGGTCAGAAATTAAGTTTTTATATGCTATGTAATATCCTTTATAAATTTTGTAATAACAACTTTTTTGTAGTTACCATGGTAACAGCGTGGAAAAGGGTAACGACTAAATGTACTTAAAAGGCCTTAACTTCGGTCTGCGTTAACCGAATTTAACAAACTATGGCTTATTTTAAAGAACGTTTTATCCTGATTGAACGTTGATATAAAAATTATTAAAATTGTTGCGTGATGTTGATAATAGAGGGCACTCTTAAAAAAATAAATTTCTTGTTATAATTAAAACTTGACTTTCGCGTTTTAATGGCAATATCTATCTGTTTCTTTTAGCCCTTTGAGACTAAAAGGTCAAAGTGGAATTAAATTATATAGGAAAAAGAAAAGCACAAAGTCTTTCTCCACAAACTTTTATTGTTCGAATACCTAGGCGAACCTAGAATCACATCGACATGTTTCGAGTGTAAAAACACTCATCATCTGGAAAACAAAGTGAAAGGTAAAATGCTGATGTTCTTAGCAGAAGAGAAAATAATAGTGAGATTGAGCCGTAATGGAGCTTTTAATGGTGTACAAGAGGTGTCAAATTGAGTAGTCAAAAGACCGACAATCAAGACTCCAGCATACTGAAGAGTCGAGGGTTAGTGCAAAAGCACACTGTGCCGTGCTGAAAATGAGGGGAGTAAAAGAAAAAATTAGGGACTTTTGAAAAACTTATCTGTAAAAACCATTATTAAAGTACTGAAAAATATTGAGTTTTATTAAGCCTTGTCAGAAACATATAAAAGCATTGGAGTGAAATTGAAAGTTGTTTTTTATAAAAGTCGAAGTATCTTTTGGTTTAAAGTAAAAATCTGTTGGATTACCAGGCTTTTTACGGCCCAGTTACCCCCGCAGTAGTCAAATCACACACATTTTTGCACCAAATGTAACCAAGTCGAATTGGGTGAATCCGATCGACATTCGGTTTGAATAATCATTTAGGCCATCTCAAATACTACCTGTTTCCAATATATTGTTCTATACCTAACTGGAATGGAAATTATTAAAAATTATAAAAAAAGTGGAAACCATAATGTTAGGCATGATTTTTTCACGGTTTTTATTTTTTTTTTCGTACAGAGAACGACTTTTGATCGAAACGTTCTATACTTTAGCGGATAGAGCTCGTCAAATTGTATTGATAAGATATTTTTTCGTTTCTCTTTGTTTATTACGAAAAAACGGAAAGCTTCCGAAATTGCATTTCCTAAGAATTCTATCACGTCGCACTGGATCGCTTAAACACGTCAGCAAGTTTCTGTATTTAACTTTTTAAATTTTTTCTTGGTCCACTATATCGACGGATAAACAAGCTTTAGTTTGCACAGTAACAGCGCTCTGGGAAAACATTATTTGTGGCTCAAAAAAATTAATTTATGATTTTTTCAGAGATATTTTTATCTGATGTTTTATTATATCGACTGTAGCTTATTAAATCTTTAACATAACCTGAGGCAGAATTTCCTTAATTCTTACCTTTGGTTTGGCTTTCCTTGTTTTATAAGCCTGGACAATGTTTGTTGTCATTTTGCTTGCAAATATACCGTTGACTTGTTTTGGTTTTCTACCATTTTGAACTAACGTCAAGTTATAGTGAACGGGAATCTACTATCTACTTTCTGTTCACTTCGCAGTTTTCTTTTCGGTTAACAGGTAGGATTTCATTTTAATGTTTTTCAAGGTTTAACTACTCTCTTCTAGGGGGCGTTGTTGCGGATAGCTAAAATTACACCGAGCTTGTAGGTTACCTTCTTGAGTATTTTTGCGCTTGAAAGGTTTGTCACCAGAGGGACATAAGGGTATTAACTTTGAATATTCAAAGTTGAGCGCGTTTTATCTCACCTTATCTTGTACTTTTTTTGCGACCTTTTTTGCGTTATTTGTTCACGGCGAGTACTACGTTGGTACCTACCAAAATCGACAAATTCCTTTCTATCTTGAACCTTTGGCAAAGCTAGTAGCTGTTCGGCTTTGAAAACTTATTTAATTATTTACCCTAATTAAAAGGTTACACGCTAAGTACCAGGTAGGTGAATTTCCTTATAATATCTAATTCTCAAATAAAATGTTACAGTTCATAATATTGAGGTATTTTATTGAGTTTTCCATTTTTCTGTAATTAAGTTTGTATTAAAAATACTTACTCTTTATTATGCTTAGACAAATAATTACCTATCTGAACTTACCTTATTTTTATATGTATTTTCAGATTTGCAGAAACAGGTGAAAGAAACAAGAAAGCCTGTCTCAATAAAAAGTAAATTTCCTGGCATGCTCAGAGTTTTATTGGTCTAAACCCACGTAAAATATACCCTGAGAAAAAACCGTCACAAACCGTTTTATTTTTCTTTCAAAATACGCGCTGATATCTCCTCAATATTTCTGCATGTCCAAACTTATCAAAATATATTCGCAAATTTAAGAAAAGTCGCTTTTTTAAGTGCGGAAACAAGCAAAATTTACAAATTCTAATACCATTCTCTTTTGACAAGAGTGCTTTGATTTTCATGAAATTTAATTCTAAAAATCCGGCTCTCAAAAATGGGTAAAAATGGGTGTTTTGAGCTTGACTTGCTAGAGTAATAAGAATATTTCCAGATTTTTAATTGGATGGAATAGTTACCTTGAACCTTCTTCTAATTTTATTGACCAACATTTTGGCCCAAAATGTTTCAGAAATAGTTGTAATCTCGATTTTAAAGATGGCGTTCCGACATGAATAATCCGTCGCCACGTGGTTAGAGGTTGTTCGACATTTCGATGTTCGCGATTATTTTGTTCAAAAACGGTTAGAGCAAAACGATTTAAACTTTTTGGATGTAAAGAAAAATAGTAGGGGCACGTATTGGAAAAATTTCAAATATACAGGGTGTGCCGGAAAAAAGTTATTAAAGTCAAAGTTGAAAATATTATTTTTTTCGTTGTATCGCGATACAGGTGGCAAAAATCATTTCAATTGATTTAAACTTTTTCGACGTGTAGACGACGTTGGGCTACAAAACACTGTTGTTTGTGAACGCGATCGGAAGTTGGGAAGTCAATTTTTTGATTTTTTTTAAATCAATGTAGGGCCATGTTGGGTCGTTAATAAAACGAATTGGGTGCGTCCGACACACTTTTGGTTTGGATATTCGTTTAGGTCATCTCAAATACTACTTTTTTCAAATATATTGTTCTATATCTAACGGTAATAGAAATGGTCAATAATTGTAAACAATTGAAATAAGAAATGTTATATACCTTAGCGAAGAGAGCAAACTACTATGAAAAATATTTTTTTGTTTCATCATTTTTTAATACGGAAAAATCGGGAAGTTTTTGAATTCTTACAGCGACAATCCTCGGTACAAAAAAAAACGATCTTGGGTTCTGAAGAAACTAAACATATCTTTTTTTTATCGCAAATCGAAATGCTTTACAATTATTAGAGGTTGCTAACAAATGGTTTTGTAAAAAGTATAAAATAAAATAAACGAACTCGAACAGTGCCGTGCCCGAAGGCACCATAAGCTTTTAAACTATCAGTGTATGATCAGCTATCAATGTATAAGAATAGTTTCTTTACTTATGTTTAAATTGATTGAATACATATTTTTATAGGACAAACTTGGAAAGTATATTTCACATTGCATAAGTTTGCTGTGCGATTTTAAAAAGAGCCGGTGCTGATAGGTTCAATGTTAATATCAATGTCATAATATTAAATTTCATATATTTCCGTAACGAAAAGTCGTAGCAAATCGAGCGAGACGGCATTGTAAACTGGAGATCGAGCACTATACGATGCCATCTTCAAAAACTACCTATCTATACGAGAAAACGGAAATTTTGCACCCGTTATTTTTATTTTTTAGTTTTTATCAGTTGTTATAATGACAATTTGGCGATATGTTTCCCCTTCACGTTTTGCAGGAAGGTGAGGCAAAAAAAGCAATAGTAAATAGAGAAAAAGAAAAGAAAAGTATTTTTTTATTGTAAATTTTTTTTTAGTAATATTAGATGCACTCTCGGCTGACGATTAGCGATATGTACCCATGCAGTTTAGTTACTTATACAGTCAGTAGGTACACCGTCAGACTGAGACTGGGAAATCCCATATCAATTTTTCTACCCTCAAATATTGGCTCCCCTTATAATTGTACATTAAATTTGTATTGGACTTTATTGAAGGTCCTTGTATGGTGGACCAGTACACTAAATTTTATTATTTTCTAATAATTCTAGTAACATTAACCAAAATTTCGGACAAAACCATCGTAATTTTAACAATAACACACAAAGAAATACTACAAGGCCACAGCAAACTCATACAATAACCTCCCAGAATACAGACCTTTCTCCCGCAGGTCCCTTAAATCGAACTAATAGTTTTTACAGCAATAATTGGGGAAACGATCAGGAAGCATCGCTTGTGAACATCTAAGTGAATGCTTCGGGGTAAATAAGTGCAGTTCAGAATCTCAAATTATGTTTAATAGTAATGATACAAATTTAAATAACCAAAGCGTGGTCACTAACGATGGTACTAATAATTCCGCCATAGTTAATCACAACGGCTGACTTGATTGAGCATTTAAAAATTAGAAGATTTGCGTAAGTCGCGTTGGCATCAGATAACGACTCATACTTTTCAAATTATTCCTAAAATGCATAACTTTATCGAAATTTTATAAGAGACAAAATATAATCAAAAATAAATGATTTCCTGATAAAATATAGTTTGGAAGTCACTGGCGCACGTACTAAAAAATAGTGTCAGTGTGGTGATGGTCAGCGAGTACTGGGCCCCCGTATTTTAAATATTTGTTAATTGTCTTTCATTTTGTTTTTTCCAAAAGATATAACTCTTTATGCTGAAGCAATGTACAAAATTTAAAATTAGTATCTTATTAAATACTTAAATTATTTAAAAAAATCTAATTTTAGTTTCCAAGTGAAAAGGTGAAAAGTCGTTTGTACGCCGTATTTTAACAAAATTATATTATTATTAAAACTACTCTTAATACAAAAAAAATGTTTCGTTTGTTTAATTTTTGACACCCTTTATATCACAAGGGTCACAAACGAAAAATGGCATTATAAAAGTCATATTATTTTTGCTCAAGGAATATATGGTTAACGGATTGACCCCCTTTTTCCGGACACCCCGTATAATTAACCATAATCAAATTCCCATTCTTTACTCCAGCTAAAATAAATCGTATTTTCCAACTTGGGGAAATTTAGTGACAGCATAAGGCAAAAATGGGTTTGTTTGACTTGTCATGGTGAATTCTTAATAGCCGACTTTTTCTACAAACTTTATTTATAAGTACTCGGTATTTAATCGGTGGAATATCAAAGCTACCTTTGAACTGATGGTAATTAATTAATAAATTCTACTTGACTGATGTATTAAAACAAATTATTTTCGGGGTTTCGCGATAACCAGTTCATCTAAGGTTATTAGGTATCTCTAAAAATCCAATAATATTATTGTTAGCCAAAATTTAATATTTCTCGGAATTGCTGTGCTAATTATCGAAGCAACTATTTTATTATATTCAGTACTACAATGAATTACCCAGCACTAACTTTATTATTAGTGTGCATACAAGGCATAATACAGTCTAATGGTAAGTTTTTTGTCAACTCTAAAAATTTTACTATCAGTTCTGATAGATTCGTTAAGGTCTAAGAAAAAAGGTAAGGGATAATAATATTACATTTTCTTGCATGTATCCATTAGATACAACTGAGTTACATCCTTCGGTCATACAAATACCCGAATTGTCTTCCGGGTAGTAGATAGAATATTCGAAGTTTCATCCCGTTTTATATCGGAATTACCCCCCGCGACTAAAAATGATAACCTTCAAACCCTTTTTCATTTATCTGCGTTTGTTAAAGTTAGACTATCAAACTAAGAGAAATTAATTAAAAATTGTATTTTACATATCTAATGTGTGGTGAATACCTACGATCGGTAAAACTCATTCATGTAAATTGTCTTCCATTCAACCCTTATATTCTTTGGAATAATACTTAGTTCCTACCCAATTTTGTCAAATTTGCTTTAAGGTGGAAGTATCAACATGCTTGACAACCTAAAACCTATTTCGCGTAGATTTGTTTATGTTGTCTAGCTTTTATACAAAATTTAAAGAAAATCAGTATCGACTTGATATTCATCATAATCATTGACATCTATATACCGGGGTAAATAAGTAATATATAAAAATGAATGTTTGTCTGTCTGTCTGTATGTCCCGTATGCGTTCCTATACCATTTATCCGATTACGATGAAAATTTGGTAAGTTGTTGTGTGTAGGCCGAGGAAAATTATAGCATAAAAAAGTGGCATTTTAACAACGCATGCCGGGTACTAATATATTATACAGTGATGGGCTAAAATATGGAACAAAATATGGAACAAATTCATTTAAAAATCAGGTATTCATTTTTTGAAAAAACGCTCGGACAAGTCGATTATAATTCTTTCTTCCGGATTTTTTGCCTCAAAAAGAAGTTAAACCGGGTGTGTCAAAAAGTAGATGAAGCAAATTTTTTTTGTTTTTTAAATAGAACCCCCCTATTTTTACTTTACCCTAATTCTACGTAAAATTCCGCGCATAATTCATGTAGCATACTCTATCCTTATCTCTAACGGGTTTAGAGAAAAATTACATCATAAAAAAAAATCTTTAAAAAAAGGTTAAAAAATTAGTTTATTAAGTGTTGAAAATGCAAACCATTAACTTCTTGACAATATGCTAATCTACCTAAAAACCCTTCTAAAACATTATTTACAGTATTTTCATTAATTTGCCTAATTTCATATCTAATTTTAAATTTTAAGTCTCCCAAATTTTGTGGTTTATCCTTATACACTTTTGATTTCAAATAACCCCAAAGAAAGAAATCCATGGGTGTAAGATCGGGAGATCTTGCAGGCCATTCTATGGGTCCTCTTCTACCTATCCATCGTTCGGGAAATACAGTATTCAAATACTCTCGTACTTGTCGAGCAAAATGAGGAGGAGCACTATCCTGCTGAAACCAAATAGACGCTTCTGGTAGTTGAGGCTGATTCGGATTTGGAAAATCCGCTGCTAGTGTGGGAATTAATTCATTTTAAAGAAATTGTAAATACCGGTCTCCTGTAAGAATTCTATCATTTAATATCCCTGCCCAAACATTTACTTTTTGTGGGTATTGCGTGTGCTGTTCTCTCATCCAACTGGATGAGGGATTATTTGTACTCCAATACCGAACATTTTGTCTGTTTACCGAACCATTCAAACAAAACGTGGCTTCATCGCTAAAAAGTATGTTGCGATGGAAAAATAGATTTAAGTTCCAAATTTCCATCATAGTTTCACAAAACTGTAGTCGGCGGTCGGGATCATCTTCGTTTAGCTCGTGCAGCAACCTAATTTTGTACGGATGGTACTTTTCTTGTTTCAATACCCGCAACACAGATCGTCGGCTAACATCATTATTAAGGGCTACTTCAGTGGATGCACTATAAGGATTATCTTCAACCTCTAACAAAATGTTCAATTGTGAGTTTTCACTAATTTTTGGACGACCTGGCCGTAGACGATCCTTTACATTCCCTGTCTCCCTGAATTTCTTCTCAATTTTACTTACTGTAGATCTTGTAATCGGCCGTTCTGGATACTTAGCGTTAAACAAGTTACAAACTTCTTCTTGACTTATTGTTTTGTCTCCACATCCAATTAAAATTAAAATTTCGATTCTTTGTGTTTCATTTAAATGCACCATGATCACCGTTTTACAAAATTATACCTAAACTAATTTTTGATTGACACATGACTTGCTATCGTAGTAGCA
This sequence comes from Polydrusus pterygomalis, assembly GCA_963969555.1. Lineage (NCBI taxonomy): Eukaryota > Metazoa > Arthropoda > Insecta > Coleoptera > Curculionidae > Polydrusus > Polydrusus pterygomalis. The sequence continues at coordinate 75,483,924 of OZ018375.1, forward strand.
ATTCATTTAAATTTACCTGTTTACCTTTAAGTAGGTACATGTACCTTTTTTTTAAGAATTTTTTTTTATGATGTAATTTTTCTCTAAAACCGTTAGAGATAAGGAGTATGCTAAATGAATTATGCGCAGAATTTGACGTAGAATTAGGGTAATAAGTAAAAATAGGGGGGTTCTATTTAAAAAACAAAAAAAATGTTGCTACATCTACTTTTTGACACACCCGGTATAATTTCTTTTTGAGGCAAAAAATCCGGAAGAAAGAATTATAATCGACGTGTACGAGCGTTTTTTCAAAAAATGAATACCTGATTTTTAAATGAATTTGTTCCATATTTTAGCCCATCACTGTATATATAGCTGGGTCTGTAATTAATTTTAGAGAAAAACAAAAAAACACGTATATTTTCTTTTGTTTTTAACATGAAAAAAAGTTTAAAAAAGTATATGTCAATCTGTCAAAATTTGACAGCTGTCACATAAAATCACGTGTAACTTTCTTATTTGAAGAGATAACAAATTTTTGATTTCTGAATAATTTAAGTACTAACCTGGGTGAAAAAATGGCCTTTACAAATTTGACATTGACAGATGTCAAAATTTGACAGGAGTGATTTCAGCTTCTTTTAATTGAAACATTTCATTTGTGAATATTGTAGTTACCATCCCGGACAAGAAAAAAAAAATTGACACTTACCTGTGAAAATTTGACAGATCAAGTATAAATTGTTTTTTTTTTTCATATTTTTAATATCGGATTCTTGCAGCTACGATCTTGGACAAAAAAGAAATGCAAAAAAATTTGACATATTAGACCTGTCAAAATGTGACAGCAGTCATTTAAAGTCTTAATATTTGAATTTTTAACCTCGCAATCTTGCAGCTATGATCTAGGAAAGGAAAAAAAATTAAAAAACTTGACACTTACCTGTCAAAATTTGGCAGGTTAAGTATAATTTTTTTTCCCTTACTTTTGATATCGCATTCTTGCAGCTACGATAGTCTACAAGAAAAAAATCAAAAAAAATTTGACACCCACTTGTCAAAATTTGACAGCTCAAGTGTAAATTGTTTTTTTTTTAAATTCTTGATATCGGATTCTTGCGGTAATGATCTAGGAGAAGAAAAAATGAAAAAAAAATTGACACCTACTTGTCAAAATTTGACAGTTCAAGTAGGTATAACTTTTTTTTTCTTACTTTTGATATCGCATTCTTGCAGCTACGATACTCGACAATAAAAAAATGGAAAAAAAATTGACACATACCTGTCAAAATTTGACAGCTCAGGAATCAAATTTCGTTATTTAGGTACTGAAAATTTCTTTAATTTCGTTTTCTTAAGCGACAATCATGGATACCAGAAAAACGAAATGGATTTGTGAAAAAATTACACAATGTTTTAATCTTTGGTTGTTAAAAAATTATACATATTTGATAAGACGGTTTGGGTTATGAAAAAACTATACTATTGTGAAAAACTTCAGATACCCGAACAGTGCCGTGCCCGAAGGGTTCGGCACAATATTATTGTCTCAAATACATCATCGATTGCGGATAAATTGACACATACCCAAACAGTGCCGTGCCCAAAGGATTCGGTATAATAGTATTGTCACAAGTGTACAACGATCTTAGGTTGGAGAAAAAAATGACACACACCCGAACAGTGTCGTGTATACAGGGTGTCCCGAAATTAGCGTGCAATATTTCTAGAGCGTAAACTATATCCAAAAATATGACAAAAATGTCCTATAAACATACCCCGAGAAATGCTCCTTTAGGGGGCTAGAGTCCCTCAAAGATGGTCCGGAAGGAAGTCTTTTTTTATAATAGTATGGAAACCCTTAAAGATAATGACATAAAAATTGGTACGTGCCTTCCAACCGATAAACTGATGATGAAAATATTTCTTCCAGTGGCGTCGCACGGAGTGGGGCTGAGGGTAAATATTATCCTATATTTTTTATTTCTAGGATTTTTTAATTTTAAATACAATATTTTAAGAACCTCGAGTTTTTTCTTTAAAAAAGTACCCCTTGTTTTATTTCAATAGGAGGCACCGTTTTCAAGTAAAATTAATTTTAATATAAAACGTATTTTTCAAAAGAAAGGTTAATCCATATGAGTTTTGGTAAATCCGAAAGTTAGCGTGCAATATTCCTAGGGCGTAAAGCACATCCAAAAATATTACAAAAATGTTCTATAAACATACACTCAGAAATGCTCCTTTAGGGGACTAGAGCCTCTCAAAAGGGGGCAACAGAGAACTCACAGATATTCATTTTGTGTTTGGATTTTGTAATGGTAGTTCTACTGCCTTTGTAATAGAGTACAGGAGGCGATTTCCGCATAGAAGAATACCTTGCCGTAGAAGATTTGCTACGGTCCATCGAAATTTAATAGAAAATGGATCATTTCAAAGACTTCACGCTATTACGAAAAAAAAATTTGTCCCCCTTTGAGAGGCTCTAGTCCCCTGAAGGAGCATTTCTGAGGGTATGTTTATAGAACATTTTTGTAATATTTTTTGATGTACTTAACGCCCTAGGAATATTGCACGCTAACTTTCGGATTTACCTTAACTCATATGGACTAACCTTTCTTTTGAAATATACGATTTATTTTAAAATTAATTTTACTTGAAAACGGTGCCTCCTATCGAAATAAAACAAGGGGTACTTTTTTAAAGAAAAAACTCGAAGTTCTTAAAATATTGTACTTAAAATTAAAAAATCCTAGAAATAAAAAATATAGGATAATATTTTTACACTCAGCCCCACTCTGTGCGACGCCACTGGAAGAAATATTTTCACTCTAAACTTACTGTTATGTACAACTTATCGGTTGGAAGGCAAGTACCAATTTTCATGTTATTATCTTTAAGGGTTTCCATATTATTATAAAAAAAGACTTCCTTCCCGACCCTCTTTGGGGGGCTCTAGCCCCCTAAAGGAGCATTTCTCGGGGTATGTTTATAGGACATTTTTGTCATATTTTTGGATATAGTTTACGCCCTAGAAATATTGCACGCTAATTTCGGGACACCCTGTATATATAAAAATTAATGTTTGTCTGTCTGCTTGTATGCGTTCCTATACCATTCATCCGATTGCGATGAAACCTTGGTGAGTTGTTGTGTGCATGCCGAGGAAGGTTTCAGCATTAAAAAAAGTGCCATTGTAACAACGCATGCAGGGTACTAATATATAGAATAATTCGGGTTTGTTCGGGATTGTATTTATAAATCTGTATATATGTAAGTATTACTTGACGTGATGGTGAACTCGCCCTATTATGGCATCTCAGAGAAAGCGACCATACCAAGACGTATACCAGGGCTTATACCGGTAGGTATACAGGGGACGAACGCCGGGCATTGCAACGCATGCCGGGTACACGCTAGTATTTAATAAATATCTAAATCTATCTATAAAATATATTTCATAACTTATTTTGGGAAAATTGTATAGCGAAAAATATCGGGTAAGATTTTTTTTAACATTATTATGTCATTGTCACTCATTGTTCTTTCACTATACAATTTTTCCAAAATTAGCAATGAAAAAAATTTATATTTTTATAATAATATATCAGATACTACCTAAATAATGTACCGACGATATTGATTTTCTTTAAATGTTAGTTATTAAAATAATAAACTCAAAAAATCAACGCGAAATAGGTTATAGGTTGGCAATAGATTGAATGACGTTGAGAATTCAACCTTAAATCAGGTAATAAAAGTTGTTTCTCTATCACCGATGACAAAAGTCAACGTTTTTTAAACGTAAGCTTCATGGCCAAGCGATTAATAAAAAAGGTAAGAAAAGAAAATACTATTTTCATATTAGTAATGTTTAAAAATTTGATTTTTAATGCGCAATCATTTTTTTTATCGTTTTAATAAGTTACCGTCGAGCAGACATTTTTTAAATTCAGTCTAATGTGGGCATCGACATTTACTCATACATGTATTAGAATAATTATTTCCGTTGTGCTTTAATGACAAAAATTTAAAAAAAAATACCCTTTGGGTTTTTTTTTTACCAGTAACGTGTTTCCGATTACCTTATAGATAATTCAAAAAACTAATTGAAAAAAGTCGGAAAATGAAAATAAAATTTAATGAGTTATTCCAATTTTCAGATAAAAACTACAAACTACAAACATTTAATAAAAATGATTAATTTTAATTAAAAAATTCACAGATTTCGCAATGCTTGCAACCAGCGGAGACATTGGAAATGATTGAATTATATTTAAAACATAATTTTATTATTATTCTCAACAACTAACTAATAAGGTTATAATATGTAAATAACATACACTGAGGAGAATGATCTAATACAACGCAGGTTTGCTAAGACATAGTTTGTATTAATAGCTTATTATTTATTAACACATACTAAATACATTGCTAGTGTATCAAACCAATAACTCTTAGATCAAACCTGCTTTAGTGTTATATTAATTCCCGATTTGCTAGAACAGTGTTCTTATTGGTAGTAATCAGTTCCATTAGCAGAACAGTTTTATTGAAAAATTAACTACTTTTAACACAGCAATTTTATTAAGAAATAAATTATAGGTACTATATATTCTTAATGCGACGCATTTTGTTCCCTATGAAGCGCTATCTCTACAATTAAGAAACCAGAAAAGTGTCCCCAAAAAATGAATTGTATCCGTTAGAACCTATAATCCACAAGACGTTGTTGGTGGTTCGTAGCGATCGGCAATCGCCGCGCGCCTTAGTATTAGTTTTAACCTATTTGTTGCCCAGGTCACATCGTTGTTCGGAGTCTCTAGCTGTCCTAGCTGAATTTTATTGATCGCACCAATAAATTTTTTCTTTGTATTTAAGTTTTTTTTAATTTTGCATGTCAGATAAAGCAATAGAAGATTATTATTTCGCACAACCCATCATTAGTATTGAACTTTCTAATCTATGTACGAATTTTACCATCTCAGTAAACCATGTTGTATAATAGATAATCATAATACATAATATGCAATGTTAAACAATAACAATATCACACTAGAAGCTACTTAAACTTTTGAGAACTACATTACTGATTTTTAGTGGTATATGCCTCAACTGTAGCAAGCAAATATTATTATGATTAATGTCAAGTTTCATTACAACTGCAAGATGGAACTATTACAGCATATAAAACCAGATCGCTGTTTGTCGAACGTTTATAATCCATTATTACAAAAAATAAGCGCCCCAATCTCCCAAAAGTATACCTAATAAACAAACCAAGAATACCACCGACCGGTCTGACTCTTAAACTAGAAACAAAAACTTTTGAGAACTACAGTACTGATTTTTAGTGGTAAGTATATGCATTATTAACTGTAGTAAGCAAATATTATTATGATTAATGTTAAGTTTCATTACAACTGCCAGATGGAACTATTACAGTATAAAACCAGATCGCTTACATCGTTCACTCTGTTTGTCGAACGTAATCCATTATTACAAAAAATAAGCGCCCCAGACTCCCAAAAGTATAATAAACAAACCTAGAATACCACCGACCGGTCTGACTCTTAAACTAGAAACAATGAAACGCCCCACATTAATGAACCACACGAAAAAATTTGTTAGGGTTCGATGTCAAGCATTTTACAAAATTACTACTAAGAATGTCTTTCAGAATTCATAAATGTAGAATAAATAGCTAAAACAAAATTTTTTTAAAAATAGGTAAGTACATACCTTATTTTTTTTATTTTCCAACATTTTTTTAAGAAATTGAATTAAATGAATACTACATCTTATTCAACCACATGCCAGATGGAACGATTACAGTATATAAAACCAGATCGCTTACATCGTTCACTGTTTGTCGAACGTTTATAATCCATTATTACAAAAAATAAGCGCCCCAATCTCCCAAAAGTACACCTAATAAACAAACCCAGAATACCACCGACCGGTCTGACTCTTAAACTAGAAACAAAAACTTTTGAGAACTACAGCACTGATTTTTAGTGGTATATACCATGCATTATTAACGTAGCAAGCAATTATTATTATGATTAATGTTAAGTTTCATTACAACTGCCAGATGGAACAATTACAGTATATAAAACCAGATCGCTTTTATCGTTCACTGTTTGTCGAACGTTTATAATCCATTATTACAAAAAATAAGCGGCCCAATCTCCCAAAAGTATACCTAACAAACAAACCAAGAATACCACCGACCGGTCTGACTTTTAAACTAGAAAAATAAAATTTTGAGATCTACAGCACTGCTTTTTAGTGGTATATACCATGCATTATTAACGTAGCAAGCAATTATTATTATGATTAATGTTAAGTTTCATTACAACTGCCAGATGGAACTATTACAGTATATAAAACCAGATCGCTTTTATCGTTCACTGTTTGTCGAACGTTTATAATCCATTATTACAAAAAATAAGCAGCCCAATCTCCCAAAAGTATACCTAACAAACAAACCAAGAATACCACCGACCGGTCTGACTCTTAAACTAGAAAAATAAACTTTTGAGAACTACAGCACTGATTTTTAGTGGTATATACCATGCATTATTAACGTAGCAAGCAAATATTATTATGATTAATGTTAAGTTTCATTACAACTGCCAGATGGAACTATTACAGTATATAAAACCAGATCGCTTACATCGTTCACTGTTTGTCGAACGTTTATAATCCATTATTACAAAAAATAAGCGCCTCAATCTCCCAAAAGTACACCTAATAAACAAACCAAGAATACCACCGACCGGTCTGACTCTTAAACTAGAAACAAAAACTTTTGAGAACTACAGCACTGATTTTTAGTGGTATATACCATGCATTATTTACGTAGCAAGCAAATATTATTATGATTAATGTTAAGTTTCATTACAACTGCCAGATGGAACTATTACAGTAAATAAAACAAGATCGCTTACATCGTTCACTGTTTGTCAAACGTTTATAATCCATTATTACAAAAAATAAGCGGCCCAATCTTCCAGAAGTATACCTAACAAACAAACCAAGAATACCACCGACCGGTCTGACTCTTAAACTAGAAACAAAAACTTTTGAGAACTACAGCACTGATTTTTAGTGGTATATACCATGCATTATTAACGTAGCAAGCAAATATTATTATGATTAATGTTAAGTTTCATTACAAATGCTAGATGGAACTATTACAGTATATAAAACAAGATCGCTTACATCGTTCACTGTTTGTGGAACGTTTATAATCCATTATTACAAAAAATAAGCGGCCCAATCTCCCAAAAGTATACCTAACAAACAAACCAAGAATACCATCGACCGGTCTGACTCTTAAACTAGAAACAAAAACTTTTGAGAACTACAGCACTGATTTTTAGTGGTATATACCATGCATTATTAACGTAGCAAGCAAATATTATTATGATTAATGTTAAGTTTCATTACAAATGCTAGATGGAACTATTACAGTATATAAAACAAGATCGCTTACATCGTTCACTGTTTGTGGAACGTTTATAATCCATTATTACAAAAAATAAGCGCCCCAATCTCCCAAAAGTACACCTAATAAACAAACCCAGAATACCACCGACCGGTCTGACTCTTAAACTAGAAACAAAAACTTTTGAGAACTACAGCACTGATTTTTAGTGGTATATACCATGCATTATTAACGTAGCAAGCAATTATTATTATGATTAATGTTAAGTTTCATTACAACTGCCAGATGGAACAATTACAGTATATAAAACCAGATCGCTTTTATCGTTCACTGTTTGTCGAACGTTTATAATCCATTATTACAAAAAATAAGCGGCCCAATCTCCCAAAAGTATACCTAACAAACAAACCAAGAATACCACCGACCGGTCTGACTTTTAAACTAGAAAAATAAAATTTTGAGATCTACAGCACTGCTTTTTAGTGGTATATACCATGCATTATTAACGTAGCAAGCAATTATTATTATGATTAATGTTAAGTTTCATTACAACTGCCAGATGGAACTATTACAGTATATAAAACCAGATCGCTTTTATCGTTCACTGTTTGTCGAACGTTTATAATCCATTATTACAAAAAATAAGCGGCCCAATCTCCCAAAAGTATACCTAACAAACAAACCAAGAATACCACCGACCGGTCTGACTCTTAAACTAGAAAAATAAACTTTTGAGAACTACAGCACTGATTTTTAGTGGTATATACCATGCATTATTAACGTAGCAAGCAAATATTATTATGATTAATGTTAAGTTTCATTACAACTGCCAGATGGAACTATTACAGTATATAAAACCAGATCGCTTACATCGTTCACTGTTTGTCGAACGTTTATAATCCATTATTACAAAAAATAAGCGCCTCAATCTCCCAAAAGTACACCTAATAAACAAACCAAGAATACCACCGACCGGTCTGACTCTTAAACTAGAAACAAAAACTTTTGAGAACTACAGCACTGATTTTTAGTGGTATATACCATGCATTATTTACGTAGCAAGCAAATATTATTATGATTAATGTTAAGTTTCATTACAACTGCCAGATGGAACTATTACAGTAAATAAAACAAGATCGCTTACATCGTTCACTGTTTGTCAAACGTTTATAATCCATTATTACAAAAAATAAGCGGCCCAATCTTCCAGAAGTATACCTAACAAACAAACCAAGAATACCACCGACCGGTCTGACTCTTAAACTAGAAACAAAAACTTTTGAGAACTACAGCACTGATTTTTAGTGGTATATACCATGCATTATTAACGTAGCAAGCAAATATTATTATGATTAATGTTAAGTTTCATTACAAATGCTAGATGGAACTATTACAGTATATAAAACAAGATCGCTTACATCGTTCACTGTTTGTGGAACGTTTATAATCCATTATTACAAAAAATAAGCGGCCCAATCTCCCAAAAGTATACCTAACAAACAAACCAAGAATACCATCGACCGGTCTGACTCTTAAACTAGAAACAAAAACTTTTGAGAACTACAGCACTGATTTTTAGTTTTATATACCATGCATTATTAACGTAGCAAGCAATTATTATTATGATTAATGTTAAGTTTCATTACAACTGCCAGATGGAACTATTACAGTATATAAAACCAGATCGCTTTTATCGTTCACTGTTTGTCGAACGTTTATAATCCATTATTACAAAAAATAAGTGGCCCAATCTCCCAAAAGTATACCTAACAAACAAACCAAGAATACCACCGACCGGTCTGACTCTTAAACTAGAAAAATAAACTTTTGAGAACTACAGCACTGATTTTTAGTGGTATATACCATGCATTATTAACGTAGCAAGCAAATATTATTATGATTAATGTTAAGTTTCATTACAACTGCCAGATGGAACTATTACAGTATATAAAACCAGATCGCTTACATCGTTCACTGTTTGTCGAACGTTTATAATCCATTATTACAAAAAATAAGCGCCCCAATCTCCCAAAAGTACACCTAATAAACAAACCAAGAATACCACCGACCGGTCTGACTTTACTACTAAGAATGTCTTTCATAATTCATAAATGTAGGATAAATAGCTACAACAAGATACCTTAATTTTTTTTAAATACCTACCTTATTTTTTTTATTTTCCAACATTTTTTTAAGAAATTGAATTAAATGAATACTACGTCTTATGCAACCACATATTATATTACCAACGAGAAGCAATTGGCGCGATGTTGCCGGCTTGCCCGAAGCGGATGATTTCTTAAAAAAATATATTTACCTTTCATAAATTATAAATCAATTATTAAATAAAATTTTTAAAAAAATTATCCTAAAATATGTAGGTACTTTTTCTAAATCGCGATGCACGTCTCCTTAGAAAATATGTACCTTGTCCCATCGCAATCGCAACACCGAAAAATATAAATTCCAACAAAACCAACACACGGCAACAAAGCACGCGACATTTTGTCTTAAAAACCTTGAACGAAATTGTCTTACAACCTTGAACGAGAAACTCGTAACTTGGTCCCCATATACGAACATAGAACATAAACATTTCCAATGTTAAAAATTCTCATACAATTTTTACGAGTATTGACAGAAGAAAACAAACAAATACTTTTTGTAAATACAATAAATTTTCATTGTTTTAATTTAACTATTCGTTGGTTTAACAATAAATATTATTATATGAACGGATTGGGGAATCTAAATCGAAAACATTATGTGGTCGTGTAAATTAGACCTCAGCGGTACCAAACCTCCCAAATCGTGGGAACAATGGTTATGCTATCAAATGAATATCATTAAATTGAAAATCAGGTTTTATTAAAAATAAATTAATTAAATATCTTCACACTTTCATGTAAAATAACAGCATTAGTGGTGAATCCAGAATTATAGGCCGGTGGGGCTGTCTAGAAGGTAAGGGAAACAAAGCTTCCATTGCTTCCCTGCTTCATATTTAAAGTTATTTTTGCACAATTTTAGTATAGAATATAGAATATAGAATATAGAATATAGAATATAGAATATAGAATATAGAATATAGAATATAGAATATAGAATATAGAATATAGAATATAGAATATAGAATATAGAATATAGAATATAGAATATAGAATATAGAATATAGAATATAGAATATAGAATATAGAATATAGAATATAGAATATAGAATATAGCGTATAGAATATAGAATATAGAATATAGAATATAGAATATAGAATATAGACATAGAATATAGGAATAGCATGGTATTCTAAAATACAATTTTTATACATTAATTAATAATTATTAAATATTTTACATTATTTTTACCCTGCTCTCACATGTTGAACGAACAAGCTGGTAGTGAAGAGATTGCGACACAGGTGAAGACAGTGTTGTTAAGAGGTACCTACATAATAAGTAAATTTATGATATTACGTATTTTAATGAAAATGAAATCAGATATAAATGTGTTGGAAAAAGTCTGTAAATATAAAGTTTTGAGAGAGCATAGCATTCCGTGGGAGGGTCGCGGAAGCCCATCTAGATTTTATTATTATTTTTCTAACATGTGCGAAAAAGCATTTTTTCAGCGATCATGGGGAAATGCGATACTATAGATAGAAGTTAAATGATCTCACTCAATATTTTGTTTGTTAGAAACAATATATGTAAAATTTTATAACTAAATTGGAAAAAGCTATATTTTTGCCATATGGAATTGCAACGTCGAAAAAGTAAAATTTACTACACGTTCGAAGAAAAATTAATTTATTAAATATTTATTGTAAATACATAAAAACAGAATATTTTTAGGGTATTACTATTGGAAGGACTACAAAACAGTCATTCCATCGGATGCATATTCACCTGGACGAGATTCCACTGGAAAAAATGTGTACATTGGTCGTGGACTTCTTTTAGAAGATTATCCGGGACTATATACGACGACTATTTATATAAACAGAGGTGTTTTCGTACCAATGGTTGGAGCCAGATTAACAGACCGGTTTGTTGATGTAGGTACCTACTAATTAACTGTTTTCATATTTTAAATAATTTTTAATCCCCCTTATTTACAAAAAAGGTTTAAATTCAGTGCATCCAAAAATGTATGGATCTTTATTCCTTCGTTGTAATGTTTTAACCATTACGCGTTTTCTCGGTCGCTTTATTTAATATTTTTGCAGTAAATTTATTTATTAATTTAATTTTTTCACTAGTCTCGAAAATAGTTTTAGTTCTACTAATAACATAATAACAACATTTTTTCTTTAGAAGTTTAATCGTTAAGTGAAAGAACAATACATCCCCAAAATGAGTATTTTGAGAAAAACGTAAACAAGTTTTTATCTAGAAACGTATTCTGTTTACAGTTTTCTGACGTATGTTGTTATTTTATTGATCTTGCAGATCTTAAAAAGATTATTAAATAATACTTGCAAAATAAATTCCTATTAGCCATGATACACTAACTACAGCATGCCGATGCTCATAAATTCTCTATACCTCTCTCACATTATATGTCATGTGTGGGCGTCCTTGCGTCCAGCTACGAACGCATTAGTAACACATGACGTATTGATACATGTTAACACGTGATATACAAATATCTATATTATAGAAGCATTCATATTATTGTGATGTGACGTCAGAGGACTGAAACACGCTTCAACACTTGTTTTCATTATCTGTTTAGTTCAGCTCTGCATCCTTGTCAGAGCGTGTTAGCATCAGCCTGTATTTATCCACGAATTTTGGACTTACGAGAATAAAAAAAAAATTAATTAAAGAGGTCACGCAGTAAAAATTCATTCACATCGTTCACAGTAGAGATGCTAAAAAACAGGTAAATTGCTGGCCAAATTTGTACCCTTTGAAGTGAGGGTGACATTCAGCGTAAAAGAAATTCAATAAACTCACTATATGTAAAATTAAATGGCAAGACCATACCCGTGGTAAACTCTGTCCAATTTTTAGGAGTCACACTCTATTCCACGTTATACTGGGATGAGCACCTGCAGGGCATTTAATCTAAATTAAACAGCCTTTGTGATCTGGTAAAGGGAGTAAGAGTGGTTCTCACGACCTCAACTTTGCGCCAATTTTACTTTGCGGCCATACAATCAGTAATAAGCTAAATCATAATGTTCTAGAGCTTTTATCGTGGTGCCAAGGACATATTTCTAGTACAGAAACGCATTATTAGGTGTATACTGAAGCTTTACACAAGGGAGTCATAACTTTACCCATCGTTCAATTCTTTTAGAAAGAACAGTTTACTGAACAGGCTACCTCGAATCTGTTCCGTTCTTTTCTTAACAACTCTAGTTCAAAGTGACGTGAGGTATTAACAAGTCACGTGTTTATAATGCGTTCCAATCTTTTATAATGCGTTATTTCTTACAGATTTTATGTAGCACCGATCCTGAGAACTTTGAATGGATACCGACCAACATTACCCATTTTCATCTTATTAATACTGATAATGAGATTGTGCGAGAAGGTGGCCTTGAACACAGAAAAGACAAAAAAGGAATTCTTGCTATCGGTCGAGTTCAAATCGAAGGAGAAACGGTAATCGGAAAAATCATGTCAGAGTTCGCTAAAGCTGAGATGTGGTTTGTGCATAACTTAAATGAGAAGACGGCAGTATCCTATGATTTGTTAACATACAAGGGAAACCTACAGTCACAGGAAAATGAATGTTATGATATAACTCTTTATGCTTAAGCAATGTACAAAATTTAAAATTAGTATCTTATTAAATACTTGAATTATTTAAAAAAAACAAATTTTAGTTTCAAAGTGAAAAGGTGAAAAGTCGTTTGTACGCCATATTTTAACAAAATTATATTATTATTAAAAATACTCTTAATACAAAAAAAAATGTTTCGTTTGTTTAATTTTTGACACCCTTTATATCACAAGGGTCACAAACGAAAAATGACATTATAAAAGTCATATTATTTTTGCTCAAGGAATATATGGTTGACGGATTGACCCCCTTTTTCCGGACACCCTGTATAATTAACCATAATCAAATTCCCATTCTTTACTCCAGCTAACATAAATCGTATTTTCCAACTTGGGGAAATTTAGTGACAGCATAAGGCAAAAATGGGTTTGTTTGACTTGTCATGGTGAATTCTTAATAGCCGACTTTGTCTACAAACTTTATTTATAAGTACTCGGTATTTAATCGGTGGAACATCAAAGCTACCTTTGAACTGATGGTAATTAATTAATAAATTCTACTTGACTGATGTAAAAAAAAATATTTTCGGGGTTTCGCGATAACCAGTTCATCTAAGGTTATTAGGTATCTCTAAAAATCCAATAATATTATTGTTAGCCAAAATTTAATATTTCTCGGAATTGCTGTGCTAATTATCGAAGCAACTATTTTATTATATTCAGTACTACAATGAATTACCCAGCACTAACTTTATTATTAGTGTGCATACAAGGCATAATACAGTCTAATGGTAAGTTTTTTGTCTTAACTCTAAAAATTTTACTTTCAGTTCTGATAGATTTGTGAAGGTCCAAGAAAAAAGGTAAGGGATAATAATAAAATTACATTTTCTTGCATGGATCCATTAGATACAACTGAGTTACATCCTTCGGTCATACAAATAACCGAATTGTCTTCCGGGTAGTAGATAGAATATTCGAAGTTTCATCCTGTTTTATATCGGAATTACCCCCGCGACTAAAAATGATAACCTTGCAAACTCTTTTTTATTTATCTGCTTTTGTTAAAGTTAGACTATCAAACTAAGAGAAATAAATTAAAAATTGTATTTTACATATCTAATGTGTGGTGAATACCTACGATCGATAAAACTCATTCATATGTAAATTGTCTTTCATTCAACCCTTATATTTTTTGGAATAATACTTAGTTATACTCAATTTTGTCAAATTTGCCTTAAATTAGTTAATGAAAGATGTTTCTCTATCACCGATGTCAAAAGTCAACATTTTTTAAACGTAAGCTTCCTGGCCAAGCGATTAGTAAAAAGGGTAAGAAAATACAATTTTAATATTAGTAATGTTTAAAAATTTGATTTTTAATGTGTAATCATTTTTTTTTTAACGTTTCAATAAGTTGCCGTCGAGCAGACGTTTTTTAAATTTGTCTAATGTGGGCATCGACATTTACTAATACATGTATTAGAATAATAATTATTTCCATTGTGTTTTACTGACAAAAATTTAAAAAAAATATCCTTTGGGTTTTTTTTTACCAGTAATATGTTTCCGATTACCTTATACGGGGTGAGTTTTTAAAGTCTTACAAGGCGATATCTCGAAAACGGTTCAATATATTTCTTGAAATTTTAGTGAGGGAATGGGGAGATGGGGGGACATATTAAAACATATTTTTGACGTCCACCCCCCTTCCCCATTTTGAGGGGTGGGGGGTAACTTTGGAATTTTAAATGAGACAATGTACTTTTTTGTGGTAAATACAAACCTACGTAAAAAACTACGTACGTATGCAAAAAATGTTTTGATTGCTCCCCTGGTCACGAAATTCTTTTAAAAACCAATTACCCCAATTATTAAACCAAAACAAAGGTTCTGACATGTGGCTTCAATAGGACGAAGCTCCACCACATTATGTGATACAGGCCCGTAATGAGTTGAACGAATTGTTTGAAAACAGGTGGATAAATCGAGCTGGTTCGGTAAACGGCCTGCTAGGTCCCCGGATTTGACCCCCCTTGACTTTTTCCTTTATTTATTTTTTATTTTATAAAAGAGAAAGTGATGGCGGCTACACCTACAACTTTAGATAGTATGAAACACTAAATCCGCGTTGCATGCTTATTAGTGAGACTTAAAATGTTACAACGGGTAAGATATTTATTCTGAAAAAAGTGACAATGTGTTTGGAAGTTGAAGGGAGACATTTTGAACATCTTCTGAAGCGTGACAGACGATAAATAAGTTGAAATTAAATAGTAAAGTATTTTTTGTGTTTTATAACCTAATAAATCATAATTTCGTAACCACGGAAGCAAATCAAAACATTTTTTGTATACGTACGTAGTTTTTTACGTAGGTTCATATTATTTATCAAAAAAAAAAGTACATTGTTTCATTTAAAATTCCAAAGTTACCCCCCACCCCTCAAAATGGGAAAGGGGAGTAGACGTCAAAAATATGTTTAAATATGTCCCCCCATCCCCCCATTCCCTCACTAAAATTTCAAGAAAATATTTTTAACCGTTTTGGAGATATAGCCTTGTAACACTTTAAAAAACTCACCATGTAAATAATTCGAAAAACTAGTAGAAAAAAGTCGGAAAATGACAATAAAATTTAATGAGTTATTCCAATTTTCAGATAAAAACTACAAACTTTTAATAAAAATGATTAATTTTAATTAAAAAAATTCTCATACAATTTTTACGAGTATTGACAGATGAAAACAAACAAATACTTTTTGTAAATACAATAAATTATCATTGTTTTAATTAAAGTATTCGTTGGTTTAACAATAAATATTATTATATGAACGAATTGGGGAATCTAAATCAAAGACATATTATTATGTGGACGTGTAAATTAGACCTCAGCGGTAACAAACCTCCCAAATCGTGGGGATAATGTTTATGTTATCAAATGAATATCATTAAATTGAAAATCAGGTTTAATTAAAAATTAAATTAATTAATTCTCTTCGCACTTTCATGTAAAATAACAGCATTAGTGGTGAATCCAAAATTATAGGCCTGTGGGTGGGGGGGGGGGGGGGCTGCGCTGTCTAGAAGGTAAGGGAAACAAAGCTTCCATCGCTTCCCTGCTTCATATTTAAAGTTATTTTTGCACAACTTTAGTATAGGATATAGAACATAGAATATATAAATCAGATCATAGAATATAGAATATAGAATATAGAATATAGAATATAGAATATAGAATATAGAATATAGAATATAGAATATAGAATATAGAATATAGAATATAGAATATAGAATATAGAATATAGAATATAGAATATAGAATATAGAATATATAATATAGAATATAGAATATAGAATATAGAATATAGAATATAGAATATAGAATATAGAATATAGAATATAGAATATAGAATATAGAATATAGAATATAGAATATAGAATATAGAATATAGAATATAGAATATAGAATATAGAATATAGAATATAGAATATAGAATATAGAATATAGAATATAAAATTGCATGATATTCTGAAATTTTTATGCATTAATTAATAAAATTAATAAATATTTCACATTATTTTTACCTCGCTCTCACATGTTCAACGAACAAGTTGGTAGTGGAGAAAATGCGACACAGGTGAAGACAGTGTTGTTAAGAGGTACCTCATCAGATATAAATGTGTTGGAAAAAGTCTGTAAATATAAAGTTTTGTTATGTAACATTCCGTGGGAGTGTCGCGGAAGCCCATCTAGATTTTATTATTATTTTCCTAACATGTGCGAAAAAGCATTTTTTCAGCGAACATGGGGAAATGCGATACTATAGATACAAGTTAAATGATCTCACCCAATATTTTGTTTGTTAGAAACAATATATATTATGTAAAATTTTATAACTAAATTGGGAAAAAGCTATATTTTTGCCATATGGAATTGCAACGTCGAAAAAGTAAAATTTACTACACATTCGAAGAAAAATTAATTTATTAAATATTTATTGTAAATACATAAAAAAAGAATATTTTTAGGGTATTACTATTGGAAGAACTACAAAACAGTCATACCATCGGATGCATATTCACCTGGAAGAGATTCCACTGGAAAAAATGTGTACATTGGTCGTGGACTTCTTTTTGATGATTATCCGGGACTATATACGACGACTATTTATATAAACAGAGGTGTTTTCGTACCAATGGTTGGAGCCAGGTTACCAGACCGGTTTGTTGATGTATGACTAATTAACTGTTTTCATATTTTAAATTTTTAATCCCCCTTATTTACAAAAAAGGTTTAAATTCAGTGCATCAAAAAATGTATGGATCTTTATTGCTTCGTTATAATGTTTTAACCATTGCGCGTTTTCTCGGTCGCTTTATTTCATATTTTTGCAGTAAATTTATTTATTAATTTAATTTTTTTACCAGTTTCGAAAATAGTTTTAGTTCTACTAATAACATAATAACAACATTTTTTCTTTAGAAGTTTAATCGTTGAGCGAAAGAACAATACATCTCTAAAATGAGTATTTTGAGAAAAACGTAAATAAGTTTTTATCTAGACAGGGGCGTCATTTCACATTTCTCTTGGGGGGGGCATACCTAATTTCAAAAAAAAAACTTTATGGTCGAAAAAAAAACACTTTAGTGATGCCAAATTAAAAGAAAAAAAAAATCTTTTGTAAAATATACATTAAAAAAACAAAGAAGCTCAGACCTAAACACTAAATTAATGATATATGTACTTAATAATTTTTTTTATTTTTTTTATTTTTTTTTACCCTATCTTTTTAGAACTGTCAGCTCCAGTTCACATTTAAAACTTTTTAAACTTTAATTTCTAATTAAGGAATGTCGAGAGCCAAGATTTTACTTCTACTCTTAAACAAAGAATGTCTACATGACATACATTTTTTATAACATCTACAATTTTCAAATTTTATATATAATTTTCTCTCCTCACACTTAACGGTGTTGTTTCACCAATATGTGACCTCACACAAAATTATTTCTTTATTAGTCCCTTTAATTAGTCAATTGAATCGACCCTTCATTTTACTTAATTCTTTCTGTTCCTTCTTCACAACAATCAGCTTCTTTCTCTTTTGATTACAAATACTCCTACATTGATACATAACTTACTGTTGTGATAACTTTCTGACTTGGTTTCTGCTTATATTTTACGAATGGCCTCTCGTTAGGACTATCATTATGTTTGCAGTTTCTCCAAATACCTAACTCTACCTTTTCATCATCTTGTAGCTCCGTTTGGACTGTTCGCACCTATTGTATTTCCTATTTTCCTTATTCTATTCTCCTGATGATGAATGTATATATATTCGAAACATGTAGAGAATTTACCTTTCATTAAAACTTTATTTTAATAAACCAGTGAAAGAAGACTTAAAGTGTCTTATTTCTCTCCTTTCACTAAATTAATGGTTTAGTGGGTAACGGCGATGCCTTTATTATCAATGATCTGCTAGCTAGCAGATCATTGCTTATTATAGCAAATTCGTCAACTAGTTTGTAGAAGTACACTTAGTTGCACAAAAATTGCTTACAGATATTGAATCCCACGATATATTTAAGTGGTGCCCTACATGTATTTTACTTTTCCATGTACCTACGCATTTTCTCTGCAACAAAGTGTACAAACTATATGCGTTGCGGTAAACCGTAGTAGGTATATTTAAGTTAAAAGATGTTTTTATTTGTAAAAGCCAAATTTTGAATTTTGTGTGTGAATAATCAGGGGGGGGCAAATGCCCCCCCCTGCCCCCCCCAATTGACGCCCCTGCTAGAAACGTATTCTGTTTACAGGTTTCTGACGTATGTTGTACTTTTATTGATCTTGCAGATCTTAAAAAGATTATTAAATAATACTTGCAAAATAAATTCCTATTAGCCATGATACACTTACTACAGCACGCCGATGCTCATAAATACTCTATATCTCTCTCACATTATATGTCACGTGTGGGCGTCCTGGCGTCCAGCTACGAACGCATTAGTCACACATAAATGAAAACACATAAGTTAAAATTTAAATTGTTGAAGTTCAAAATAAAAAAAATCTATAGGTACTAGTTACCGTTTTGTGAATTATCTTCACCCTATCTTTTACGTAACGTTAAATTGCGATATCTTTATTCTTTCCCTATTGTTAGATGTTGCGTCGAATAAAAAACTTCGCTTAAACCGCAGTGACTCATGCGCATGCGCTTGAACAGCATAACGACCGGCAGTCCGGCAGGCACACCGAATACGGTGCCGCCGGTGCCAGAAGTTTTTAATGTTCAGGACGGGCACAATCTTTTCACGAGTCGAATAGCACGATAGCTCTATCTTTGTTTTATAGCTCGTTTTATTTTCGATCTCATTCTATCTCTATGGCACAAATTTCTGGTGATCATAAGTCAACTTTAGCGAGAGTGCTTTCTAATTCGATTTTTACTCTGCTGCTGTGCTGCGCCAGCTGGCTGAGCTTATAGTGATTTATTTATTTCCGCGGTTTTGTTTTACGGCTTCTTTAAAAAATAATAAATAATATAAAAATGCTGCGACGGTCTCGGCGCCATATTTAAATAATTGCAAAAATACAGTGAATTTTTTAAAAGAGTCATTCTCAGGGTTACGGATTAATGTAAAGAATGCGGGAAAACCAGTGCCTAACCTCCAAATAAAGCAACTAAATAAAGGTCAAAAACGGGACTTCAAAAGAGTTTTTAAGAATTTAGGAGTGCATTGTATAAAAAACAGTGGCTGTGCGGATGTGAAAAGCAGAATAGTCTATTTTGTTTCCCGTCTTTATTATTTGCCGGTGAAAAGGCAGAACCGTGTTGGGTTAAAAGTGGTGTTAATCGTATTGGTAAGCTATTTATTTATTTTATTGGAATCTTTTTAAGGAAGGGTTGTTAAAAATATCGGCCAGGACCCAAATGCACAATATATTGATGTTTAATAAAAAAATTACACATACATTTCAGTAGATACCTATATTATAGGTAGGTACCTAATTAGGCTCATTTGAGTTCATATAAAACAACATGACCTTAAACTTCCAAAAAAAAAAATTGCCTGCGGCGCTGTTATACGAGGGGCCGCTGCCCCCCGAACCCCCTGCCGCGTTTCCCGTATTTATGAACCCCTAGACATTCATGTCACGAGCCGCCACTGGGCGTCCAGCTACGAACGCATTAGTAACACGTGACGTATTGATACATGTTAACACGTGATATACAAACTTCTATATTATAGAAGCATTCATATTATTGTCATGTGACGTCAGAGGACTGAAACACGCTTCAACACTTGTTTTTATTATCTGTTTAGTTCAGCTCTGCGTCTCTGTCAGAGCGTGTAAGCATCAGCCTGTATTTATCCACGAATTTTGGACTTACGAGAATGAAAAAAAAATTAATTAAAGAGGTCACGCAGTAAAAATTCATTCATATCGTTCACAGTAGAGATGCTAAAGAACAGGTAAATTGCTGGCCAAGTTTGTACCCTTTGAAGCATAGGCGTCGTTTGGGAGGGGCAAGGTGGGGCATTTGTCCCCCCCCCCCCTTGACTTATTGACAAAAGTTGACATATTAACAATTATTGTTATGCTTTAACAAGTTGGCAGTAAAAGAAAGCAAGATCGTATTATTTTTGAAGTCTGGCAACAGCCTAAATTCTCTATTCCTGGTATAGAAATTTTATTGCTGAGATTGCTGTTTGCAGTCTTGTTGATCAAATTAATATAAGTCACCAGTTCCACCAGTAACCAAATATACTTTCGTGGTCTAGTCGGTCAAATTCGCGGAAATTTTTTGCCGGTATTTTGACTATTTTTCTTGTTTATTAAGGTTTAATATGGTTTGATTGAATGGATGAATTTATTATTTGGAGTTTTTCTTTATATTTTTATTTTGTTATTAATTTGGGGTAGTAAAGACTTATTTTAATAAAAATAAACAGTTTTAATGCCAAGACGACTATGAATGTGGAATATTTGAGAAACAATTTTAGCTCATTAAGTATTTAGCAAAAAATTTAAATTAAAATTGAGCGAAGACCTAAACTCGAAATTAACTTGATACAGACCACAAAGTGTAAATCTAGGGACTTTATTGTTATTAATAAGTTTGCTGCAAAAAAAAAACAGAAGAATGAACTTTACTTTTAAACAATATGTGTGGTACCCACTAATGAAAAATAAATTGGCCTTTTTATTTTTTTATCTTATTTCATTTTCAATAAAATAAGAAGGTAATCATAAATTTTAAAAATATTTACTAATAATTATTGACCAAATTTGGGCGTGGTCTTAAAAAAATTTCGCCTGCGGCGCATTTCGCCTGCAGCGGGCTTTTAGTGCACCCCCAAGCCACCACTGCCCCCCTCCTAGAAAACCGTTTAACGACGCCCATGCTTTGAAGTGAGGGTGACATTCAGCGCAAAAGATATTCAATAAACTCACTATATGTACAATTAAATGGCAAAACCATACCCGTGGTGAACTCTGTCCAATTTTTAGGAGTCACACTCTATTCCACGTTATACTGGAATGAGCACCTGCAGGGCATTTAATCTAAATTAAACAGCCTTTGTGCTCTGGTAAAGGGAGAAAGAGTGGTTCTCACGACCTCAACTTTGCGCCAATTTTACTTTGCGGCCATACAGTCAGTAATAAGCTAAATCATAATGTTCTAGAGCTTTTCTCCTGGTGCCAAGGACATATTTCTAGTACAGAAACGCATTATAAGGTGTATACTGAAGCTTCACACAAGGGAGTCATAACTTTACCCAGCGTTCAATTATTTTAGAAAGAACAGTTTACTGAACAAGCTACCTCGAACCTGTTCCATTCTTTTCTTAACAACTCTAGTTTAAAGTGACGTGAGGTATTAACAAGTCACGTGTTTATAATGCGTTCCAATCTTTTATAATGCGTTATTTCTTACAGATTTTATGTAGCACCGATCCTGAGAACTTTGAATGGATACCGACCAACATTACCCATTTTCATCTTATTAATACTGATAATGAGGTTGTGCGAGGTGGCCTTGAACACAGAAAAGACAAGAAAGGAATTCTTGGTATCGGCCGAGTTCAAATCGATGGAGAAACGGTAATCGGAAAAATAATGTTAGAGTTCGCTAAACCTGAGATGTGGTTTGTGCATAACTTAAATGAGAAGACGGCAGTATCCTATGATTTGTTAACATACAAGAGAAACCTACAGCCACAGGGAAATTAATGTTCTGGAAAACTTTTTTTAAATGGGAGCAACAGTTGTTACTAGTATCGTTCGTTAACATTTTATTGGAATTATAATGTATATCTATATTTTCTATTTTAATTTACAATCTACTAAATGAATAAATAGGCTATAATATAATAATATAAGAGGTTAACGGCCAAGTTCTCATATAACCTAAAATAGGCATATAAATGATTGAATGTAGGAATAACTTTGGGCCGAATTTAGGATCTGTAGGTCCCTAGGCTGAACCGGAGGCGCCGGCCCTACCGGGGGAGGGGGGAATATATTAAACCTTATTTTCAGCTATTATTCAATTAAAAACTTAATAATAAACATTTTAAAGTTTATTAATAAATTACAGAAAATGTTCATGCGACATTCCCATATATTATTTATAGAAAGTGATAAATTCTTGAGAGAATAAAATTGAAAAGGACTCGACATCATTAAGGTAATATACCTTAATAGTATTTAACATAATTTATTAAGATTGTAATGAACAACCTTATTATTTAAAAAAAAATATACATACTTAATACAAAATTGAGATTCAAGTCTTCGCTATGGCTATATTTCTAAATTGCAAATATTATGAGTAGTACGATTTTGTGCTGTTGATACAGCGTACAACTGACGAAAAGACGAATTAATACAGGACGGGCAGCTTATTTACAGATCCTAACTGGGCCACTATGAAATTTCATAATAGGTTTTTGATTTTTATTTAGTCGATAAATCGAAAAAATCGATTAATAGAAAAAATCGAATAATCGATTATAATATTTTTTAAATCGATTAATCAATTTTTCGACTACATTTTTTAAAATCGATTCATTTACTATTTCGATTAATCACTTTTTATTTTTTTTCTGAAAACATTTGCCGTAAATATCCTAACAAATTTGAACAAATCATAAATCATTACAAATGTCAGGAGGAAATATTCTCCTAAGTACGGCTAGGTGATTATAAAATTTCATAATCGATTTTCGAGTATAAAAAAATCGATTTTTTCGATTAAATCGATTGTTTCAAAAGTTTTAATCGATTAATCTATTATTTTGCCCACCCCTAATCCTAACCCCATGCAGCGCCCTTCGATTTCGAAATCAGCCGAATGTCAAATTTACGAACCCTATCCCAATACAGCATTCCAGCGCTGCACTGAGCTTGGATATGTACTTTTACTAGCGTTAAGATATTGGATCACGTGCACTTGCTTTTTCCAGCTGTAAAAAGCAGTTGGTTTTTATGACATTTTGACTATTTGAAAAACAGAAAGTATACTAAAAATTTATCCTCTCTAACTTTGTTATTTAATGTTCTTGATGGAGACGTCAAATACAAGAGGTGTATAGGAAAGTAAGGGGAGTTTTAGAAAAACTGAATTCTAGTTATACAGAGTATACAAAAAAAACATCAAAGCATGGTAAAGTAAAGTTTTCTTTGTGTACCCGACATGCACTCTGTTATTATTTCAATTTATATGTCTCATAATTATCTTCATAAGTTACTAGAACAATAAATTAAACATTAAAATCAAAGATTTAAAGTGACGTCCTTCCTCTTCAATGCATAAATTAATTCTACTTAAAAAATTCCGACGAACTCCATGGAATATTCCTTCCTTTGCTATGGTATGTTTTTAAGGTTGAAAATAAATTAAAATGATTTTGTATTCATCACATGCAAGCAATGTTATTTTAGCGTTTTTCTTAAAAACGGCTAGTTTTATCGGAACAAACACAAATAGGGGGGAGCGGGGCAAGATGACGAAAGGGGCAAGAAGACGAATTGGGTTTTTAAAGAAAACTGCAAGCATGGCCGATTTAGCACTCTACAACATCCCTTAAGGCTGTAATACTACCGGGGAAAAATAGGCACCACTACCCCTACTTTAAGTTTAGTGAATCATAACCTATTTTGATAGTGGTTGTTTATAAGATTTCGTCGCCAGAAAATAACGAATTGTGGTGAAAATAAATGCAAAAGTAGTTATTTTTTTCATTTGTTTACTTGCTTATGGATATCTAAATATAATAAACGTAAGATATTACCTAGATTTATTTAATTTTTTTTTTTAATAATTGTTCTTTAAAAAATGTTACCTGGGGCAAGTTGAGGGAGGCAAGTTGACGAACTCGTCATCTTGCCCCACCTTTTCTACAGTTAGAAGTTACATGTAAAGAAAAACGGACAAGATCTTTATATTCCTGTAGAAATATCGAGTTGGTTCTATCCGAAAGACTAATGATGATGGTCACATCTCACTAGTAAACATAAGACCACTTCCCAAATATAATCGTCCGGTTAAATCTACAAAAAGAGTCAAACAGCGAGCTTCTGTTATCACCTCGACTGCAAATAAAGAAGAACAAGAAAAGAAGAAGAATGAAAAAATTGAAAACGAAAATAAGAAACGAAAGATTGATGTTTTAAAAGTAAAGAAGAAGATAGAACTAAGAATTTAATGAAAAGCAGCCAGAAACAAAAGAAGAAAGGGGTGATATTTTTTGTCCAGGATGTCAGGAACCATACAATGAACCTCCAACAGAAGACTGGGTACAATGTAGAGCGTGCGAAAGTTGGTGGCACGAATCATGTACAGCGTACGAGAAGCAGTTTTGCTTGCGACCTGTATTTGTAATCGTCAACTTGCCCCTATGGACTAGTCAACTTGCCCCAGTACTGGGGCAAGTTGACGAAAATGCAGTTTTAAATTAAATTTTCTGTAACTGTTTTAGATTTAAGTTGTGGTTCGTTTTTTAAATTTTAAATAGTAACCCAATAATTGCGCTACTATATAAAAATAATTCTGCTTTTAAAAACTAAATGGTCTCTTTTCTGCAGCATTTTGCCCGTAACATCGTCAACTTGCCCCGTTCTCCCCTACCTACACCTTTTTTATATCTACAAAATGCTAAAAAACGGTGGGAAATTTTGTATTCCTCATCCTGAAAAAGCCCCATATAAGAGATTTCGTCAAAATATTATTAGCGTGGCAAAAGGTATGGCAAAAAAAAACGGCAAATAAAAATTAACTTTAACACTCTGTAACTTCATTAATAATCAATATTCGAAAAATTATTATAGAAAGAGATAGCATTTATTTCCTGTCCGGTCCGGAATTATCTCCTCAATTTTTTGCTTATCATTTCTTGACACCCTGTATAGTATAGTATACAGGGTGTTACTTAATGATGTGGCGTAATTTCAAGGGAGTATTCCTGAACCAAATTCAAATAGAAAAGTTTATATAAACATGTATCCTGAAGAGTCTGGTGTTCAAGATACAGGGTGTCAAAGTTTTTAAAAAAAATTGGTTTTTTATTAATATCTAAATGATTATTTTACCGATTTTGTTGAAATCTGGCAGGGTTATTCATTGTAATAAGACGCTAAGTTGGCACAAACTAAAAGAAAATTATAAGTTCCTGTGGCGTGTCGGGGGGCAGTGTCACGAATAATATTGACAAAAAAAATTTACGCTACTGAGTTTTTTGAAAAATTTAAATTTTTTTTCAGATTGAGCCTCTACAAATACAACTTTTTTGTCTCCTAATATCTTTTCGTATATTACTTTCTTTTCGAGGAAAAAAATAAAAACGACTTTATTGCATGTCGAAAAATTATTAAAATAAAATCAAGTTAACTTTGATCGTTGCTAGGAAATGTTGTTTTGTTATTATGAACATAATGGTTTTGACTTTCGGTAACAGTTTGTTATTATTTTTCCTCTGGTCGAAAGGTTAATAATTGTGCTATTCAAAAAATGGCAAAAAATTATTCTAATTTGGAGATGACACAAATGCATTTCCAAATTGCCATTGCCAATGGTAATTCGGCGGAGGCCCGGCGGCTCTATCAAGAAAGGTATCCTGACCGTGTCCTTCCATGTAGACAAATATTCATAAACATTCATCATCGTCTGACTGAATCTGGCAGTTTTAAACGTAATACCTCAGAGGGAAGACCTCGTACAATTCGAACTCCAGCAGTTGAGGAGGCTATCCTACATACGGTCGAAGAGAATTCTGCAACTAGTACCCGAAAAATAGGTACGGAATTAAATATTTGTTGTACAAAGAGTTCAGGCACTTCTGCCAAGAGATTTTGAACCGCGTACGCAATTTTGTAGATGGTATCATCAAAGACTTGCAAAAACTCCTCACTCTGATTCCATCATTATGTTTACGGACGAAGCTCATTTTTCCAGAAATGCAATAATTAATTTCCATAATGGCCACCTAGATCGCCTGACTTAAACAGCCTAGCTTTATATTTGTGGGGGCACCTAAAAGCATTAGTTTATGTTACACCAATCGAGACAGAAGAACAACTAAGGAATAGAATTATTGACGGGTGTGAAACCATTCGTAACATTAATGGAATTTTCGAAAGAGTTCGTATACAGGGTGATTCACGGTGGATGGAACGTTAGACGTTTCTGACAAACCAGTAAAGGAATCGTTCTGAAAATTTGGTCGCGTACATAAACGGACATGCTCTACCTATCTAAAATATTTTTAACAATACAGTGTTGCCGCTTCCACACAAAAACAATAGCTACTTCGATATTTTAAATGAAATACCCTATATATTATTAAATTTTTAAATTCTACATTAAATTATAATTATTTTTTAATAAAAGCATTATTAGTCTATGCGTAATGGTTTCCGAGATATTGTCTCTTGAAAAATGACATTTTTGAACTTTGACAGCTTCTAGCTTTTTAACTGTACGTCTGAGAGCAAAACGGCTTACATGTCCCTATCTTCGATTTTTATTATCTTTCCAAAAGTAACAACTTCCGGTCAAACCGGAAGTATTATATTTCCTACATCCGGTTTAACCGGAAATTGACACTTTTGGAAAAATAATAAAAATCGAAGATAGGGACATGTAAGCCTTATTGAACTCAGACGTACAGTTAAAAAGCTAAAAGCTGTCAAAATTCAAAAATGTAATTTTTCAAGAGACAATATCTCGGAAACCATTGCTTTTATTAAAAAATAATTACAATTTTATGTAGAATTTAAAAATTTAATATTATATAGGGTGTTCCATTTAAAATATCGAAGTAGCTATTATTTTTGTGTGGAAGCGGCAACACTGTATTGTTAAAAATATTTTAGATAGGTAGAGCGTATCCGTTTATGTAAAGGACCAAATTTTCAGAACGATTCCTTTACTGGTTCGTCAGAAACGTCTAACGTTCCATCCACCGTGAATCACCCTGTATAGAATTTTTTTCCAAACATAATTAATCTAAATATTCTTTGTTCGTCTTTCTAACCATTGTAAGCATAAATGTTCTTAATTGTTTTTATCTAATCCGCGTTGTTCCCTGGGTTTAAATTTTTGTGGTATTTCTCATTAAAAGAATTTTTATTATAATGAGACTCCTTTGGAAGTATAAACTCGTAACAAATAATCAAATTATTATCACGTCTATTAGTTGATCTGCTTCAGTAATTGGATAAAAGACAATAATTAGTCCATCAATAACGTGCCTTTTTTGTTATAGCAAAACCACGTTTTCAGAGAAGTGATGCTTACAATGACTATTATTGTGGTCAGCATGATAATATGATATTAATTCTAGATCTATTGTTAATAGTCTGGCTGTGACAGAAGTGTTTGTAGAATCTACATTACATGCCTAATTGAAACTAAATAATGAAATATACTATATTATTATTTTATAGCAGTGGTTTTCAACCTTTTTGTGGTGGCGGAACACTTTTGGTAGCAATAAGAAAATGACGGAACACCACCTTTGTCAACATATTTGCGGTGAAGTAATCAGTTTATCAATAGACCAGGGCTGAAGCCTTTGAAAATGATAAAAAGCGAAAAAAAATAATAGTAGGATGAAACCCATTGAAAAAGGAAGAGAATATAACAAAAATGAAAGGAAAAATAATTTACGGGCGATCCGAGGTCGGGAAGTGAAAAGGGGTGAGTTTTTAAGGGTAGAAAACGATTTATCTCGATTTCCGGCAAAACTACAATTCCTATGAAAAAAGGTTAAATGGCAGAGTTGTAGGTAATAAGAAAATCTGCAACTTTGTATCTACACTTTTTTTACATAACCAACAACATAACAAATTTATGTGAAAAATTCAAATAACCAAGTTTTTGGTTTTTACATATCGCGCTACACCGCGATATGTTATACGGCGCTTCGGTGAAAATAATGTATGTATGTTGTCGTCGTCACTTTCGACATTTTCACATTTGCGATTTTTTTTCTCGGAAACGGTTAGAGTGGGACGATTGAAACTTTTTGGGTTTACAGAGAAATAGTGGGGGTACGCTGTGTAAAAATTTGGAATATACAGGGTGTGCCGGAAAGAAGTTATTAAACGTCAAAGTCGAAAAAAGTCGGGTTTCACGCGGCCCACACCGTGGTCCCAGGAATGAACTTGATCGATTGAAACTTTTTGGACGTGTAGAGGACCGCGAGTTACAGAAGCCTATTGTTTGTGAGCACGATCGAGAGATTGAAAGTAATTTTTTTGATTTTTTCAAAGTCAAAATGTGGTCGAAAATGGTACCTCTTGGATCGCTAATAAGTCGAATTGGGTGCATCCAATCGACATGCGGTTTGGATAATCGGTTAGGCCGTCTCAAAATCTACCTTTTTCCAATATATCATTCTATACCTAACTGGAATGGAAATTGCCGAAAATTGTAAGAAAGTGGAAATCATAAAGTTAGGCCTGATTTTTTCACGGTTTTTATTTTTTTTCGTACTGAAAACGACTTTTGATCGAAACGTTGTAAACTTTAGCGTATAGAGCTCGTCAAATTGTATTTGAGAGATATTTTTTCGTTTCTTTATCTTTAATACGGAAAAAACGGCAGCTTTTTTTTTACTATATCGACTGTAGCTTATTCAATTTTCAACAAAACCGTTTTATTTTTTTCTCAAAAAATGCGCTGATTACTTCGCAACACCTCTACATATTCAAAATCATTAAAATATATTCGCAAAATTGAGAAAAGTCGCTTTTTTGGGTGCGGAAACAGGCAATCTTTACAAATTCTAACACCATTCACTTTTGACTAAGAGTGCCTTGATATTGATGTATCTAAATTAATTATTAATTCTGAAAATCCGGCTGTCAAAAATGGCGAAAAATGGGTGTTTTCAGCGTGACTTGCTAGAATAATAAGAACATTTCCAGATTTTAAATCGGGTGGAATATCTACCTTGAACCTTCTTCTAATTTTACTTACCAAAATATTTGCCCAAAATGTTTCAGAAATGGCTGTAATCTCGATTTTAAAGATGGCGTTTCGACATTGATAATCCGTCGCCACGTGGTAGAAGGTTATACGACATTTCGATATTCGCGAATTTTTTTTTCGGAAACGGTTAGAGCAAAACGATTCAAACTTTCTAGACGTAGAGAGGAATAGTCGGGGCACGTTCTGGGAACAATTTCAAATATACAGGGTGTACCGGAAAAAAGTTATTAAAGTCAAAGTAAAAAATATGTTTTTTTTTCGTTGTAGGGCGATACAGGTGGCAAAAATCATTTTAACTTTTTCGACATGTAGACGACGTTGGGCTACAAAACACTGATGTTTGCGAACGCGATCGAAAGTTGGGAAGTAATTTTTTTGATTTTTTTAAAATCAATGTAGGGTCATATTAGATCGTTAATAAATCGAATTGGGTGCGTCCGATATACTTTTGGTTTAGATATTCGTTTAGGTCATCTCAAATACTACTTTTTCCAAATATATTGTTCTATACCTAAACAGCATAGAAATGGTAGCAAATTATAAAAAATAAGAATTACTATTTAAGTATATATAATTTGACAGCTGTCGTATAGAACTTTGTTATTTTGGTACTGAAATTTTTTTAAATTTAGTTTTATTGCAGCTTTAACCCTCGCTACGAAAAAAGTTAAATAAATTGACACTTACCTGTCAAAATCTGACAGGTATCGTATAAAACTTTGTTATCTAGGTACTGAATTTTTTTTAAATTTGGGATTCTTACAGCTATAACCGTCGCTACGAAAAAGCTAAAAAAAATTGACACTTACCTGTCAAAATCTGACAGCTGTCGTATAGAACTTTGTTATTTAGGTACTGAATTTTTTTTAAATTTCGAATTCTTACAGCTATAATCCTAGATACAAGAAAAGCTTAAAAAAACTTGCAATTTACCTGTCAAAATGACAGCTGTCGTATATAACTTTGTTATTTAGGAACTGAAAAATTTTTCATTTAGGATTCTTACAGCTATAAATCTCGCTACGAAAAACCTAAAAAAAAAAATTTTAACTTACCTGTCCAAATTTGACAGCTGTCGTATAGAACTTTGTTATTTAGGTACTGAATTTTTTTTTTAATTTCGAATTCTTACAGCTATAATCCTAGATACAAGAAAAGCTTAAAAAAACTTGCAATTTACCTGTCAAAATGACAGCTGTCGTATATAACTTTGTTATTTAGGAACTGAAAAATTTTTCATTTAGGATTCTTCCAGCTATAAATTTCGCTACGAAAAATCTAAAAAAAAAATTTTAACTTACCTGTCAAAATTTGACAGCTGTCGTATAGAACTTTGTTATTTAACTACTGAATTTTTTTTAAATTTTGGATTCTTACAGCTTTAATCCTAGATACAAGAAGAGCTTAAAAAGAATTGACATTTACCGGTCAAAATGACAGCTGTCGTATAGAACTTTGTTATTTAGGATCTGAAAAATTTTTCACTTTAGGATTTTTACAGCGATAACCCTCGCTACGAAAAGGATAAAAAAAAACTGACTCCTACCTGTCAAAATTTGACAGCTATCGTATAAAACATTCTTATTTAGGTACCTGAAATTTTTTTAATTTCGAATTCTTACAGCTATAACCCTCGCTACGAAAAAGCTAAAAAAAATGACACTTACCTGTCAAAGTGACAGCTCTCGTATAATTAAACGAACGAACTAGAACAGTGCCGTACCCGAAGGGCTCGGCACAATAATATTTCTACAAATTTATTAGCTGATAATTGATAGCTTCCATGTAAGAATAATTTTTTGCTTATGTTTTAATCGATTGAATACTTACATATTTTTATAGAGCAAATATGGAAAGTATATCCCACATTGCACAAAGGTGTGCGAGTTTAAAGAGCACCTATACGGCGCCGTCTCAGAAAACTACCTATCTATACGAAAAAACGGAAATTTTGCACCATTGTGTAGTTTTGGTCAGTTGTTATAATGACAATTTGGCGATATGTTTTCCCTTCACGTTCCGCAGGAAGGTGAGGCAAAAAAAGCAATAGTAAATAGAAAAAAGAAAAGAAAAGTATTTTTTTATTGTAAATTTTTGTAAATCTTTTTAGTACTAATATTAGATGCACTCTCGGCTGACGATTAGCGATATGTACCCAGTCTAGTTTATTTTTCTCTACTACTACTACTCAAAATTGTACATAATTATTAAAAAAAAAATTCGGATTCGAGTTTTTTTCGTTTCTTTCCATTTTTTGAGAACATTTACCATAGTAATGTATATTTTTTTTACACCATCAGAAAGTAGAGATTTCAACGAACAAAAAGCCCACCGACTTTTTTAAAAAAGCAGATATTTTAAAGTGAGAATTTTCGATTGAAAATTAGGGTGCTTTTTCGATATTATGTCAAAATAAGGTGAAAAAATAAATATTTTAAATCAAAAAAATTTCAGTGTGTTTAAGACATAAAAATGTACGTTTTCACCAAATTTCGAAAAAAAAAAATTTTTTTATAAAAGATAAAAAAAGAAAACCAAAAACGTGGTTATTTGAATTTTTCACATAAATTTTGAGGTTATGTGAAAAAAGTGTAAATACAAAAGTTGTAGAACTTTTTATTAAATCGAGATAAATCGTTTTCTACCCTTAAAAACTCACCCCTTTCCACTTCCCGACCTCGGATCGCCCGTAAATTATTTTTTCTTTTATTTTTGTTATATTCTCTTCCTTTTCCAATGGGTTTCATCCTACCATTATTTTTTTTGGTTTTAAAATTATCGACCCTGGTCTACAAAAAATACTATCTAATAATTCAGATTAGTTGATATTATTAAATTATTTCGCGGAACACCTGGAAGAGGTTTGCGGAACACCGGTGTTCTGCGGAACAGCGGTTGGGAACCACTGTTTTATAGTATTATACACGCCAAATCTTAAAATTAATATAAATTCGGTATTTCGAAAATCTTGTGTTATTCGTTGTCTAAATTCCTCTTAATTTTCTGGTATTGTCAAGTAAACTTTACTTTTAAGGTGCCCACAAGGAACAAATAGGGGAGGGGGTTAAGATCTGGCTATCTTTCCGGCTACTCAATTGTACCACTTCTCCCAATAATCTATCGGATAGGGAAAACTTTATTCAAATATTATCGAGCATTTTGCGCGTAATAAATGGCGATGTACTATAATACTGCCATAATAAGCTATTTTAAGCTAAAATAGGGTCCGCTCGCAAAAATATTCGATATAAAACAGCCAATTTAGATTATCAGTTGATAATACAGGAGGGAATATTTAACTTATTATAAACTTGCAAAATAAAGTTATTAAATGTATACACAAATTACCACATTTAGAACCAACTGTTAATCTATATAGACCGAAGGGGTATTTACACGTTCAAAACATTTATAATTAAAAATTTATATTCTATTACACTCTATTATTTTAAAAGAAAAAAAATCAAACGTTCAGGAGAATAAAAATCGCTTTTATATGAATTTTTTCTGGAATAATAAAATACAACAATATTCCAAAAAATATCAGTAAAATTGGCAACTTTAAAAAAACAATTAAAGCAATATTATTTACTAAATTAAATTATTTAATTTATTTCTTTTTAACTGATTTTATTAATGAATTAAATTGGAGTAACTTTAATTTTTTTATTATTACTTTTTTTAATGGTTATTATTTTTTATATTACATTGTCACTATCCATCGAAACTAATAACTTTAGTAGTAGAAAACCTCTTTCTTTCCTGAAAAAATACAGATTTAAGGCTGCGTATATTTTTAGTTTAGCATACTTTGTTCGTGTCTTCATTAAATTTACCCTTCTTTTGGGGATAGAAACCGCCCCCAACTTTTTTTAAGAAAGGGAATACAAAAAGAAAAATACTACCCACTATTTACTTTTGCATTTCGGTAAAATAGACCCAATTTGTTTTATTGTAAAAATTGTTGGAAATGTTGCTCATTTTCTTCTTGACAAACAGTCGTTGCCTAAGTTCCTCTAAATTTTCTTGTTTTTATACGTAAACTTTGGTTATTAGGTGATCCAAAAGAAAATAATCTAGAAGGTTAAGGTCCGACGATCGTGGCGGCCATTCAATGGTACCCCTTCTTCCTATTATGTAGCGGTTTGTAAAAACCTCACTTAAATAATGTCGAAAATTTATAGCGTAATAAGGTGGAGCACCATCCTGCTGTAACCATATTCGATCATCATGAAGATCTGCTTCTGCATGGTGAGTAAATAAAGCAGCCAAAGCTAGAATAAATTTTCATTGCAAAAAATTCAAATTTAAGTTACCTTCAAAGAATATTGGCCCAATGACGCGTTCGCCAATTGTGCCTTCCAAAACATTACGTTTTTGCGGAAGTTGGGTGTGTGTTTCTTGCATCCAGGAAGGATTTTCTGAGGACCAATAACGAAAATGTTCTTTATTGACTTCGCCATTTAGTACAAAAATATACTCATCTGTAAAAAGGATCCAGTCTAAATCTACTAAATGCTGATCAAATGCATTTATCATCACTTTACAAAACTGAAGACGGCGATCCGGATCATCTTCCAGTAATTCTTGTATCAGTAATATTTTATAAGGACGCATTTGACATGATTTCACTAACTTGAATGCAGGCGTACGGTTTATGTTATTTTTTCTTGCAAGTTGCCAAACAGGAGTAATATCTAGGATTTTCTTCTTGAAGAGCAAGTAAAATGTTTAATTGCGTGTCTTTATCCATTACTATACCCTGTTTTATTCTTGGTATGGCCCTTCACGATAACGCCTTTCCATTTTGTTGGTGGTGCCTTGGAAAATTGATGGTAGATCCGCGTGTGTTTAGTGAAATAGAGCTGCTACTTCTGCTTGAGTGCGCGATGTTTCACCAAAGCCAATCATTTTTCAAATTTCGATTTTGTGTCCTTCAGTTATATAACCCATTGGGTGTAGCAAAAATATTTCTTAATATAAAGGAACGGTTTAAAGAGCACAAAATACTACAACGGACAAGTATTCACTTTCAATCTGAAAATAAAGTGACCATTGAAATGCGGCATCAAGTAAACAAACGACCTTATCAATACCATGTTTTCTTTTTTTAAACAGTCTGCGCTGGCAAAATCCAAATCGTAGCATCAATTATTGTTGCTAAAATGGCCAGTTTTTTTTGGCTTTAGATTACCAAAATGCGAAAGTGGTAGTCATCACAATATATACCTTTATAGGAAAGAAAGAAAAACTCAAAGTCTTCCTCCACAAAATTTAATAGAATAAAATGCTTAATCTCTACATGTTTCGAGTGTAGAAACGCTCATCATCAGCATCAGGAGACAGAAAGTATAATTAAAAAGTGCTGATGGTTTTAGCAAAAGAGAAAATGGTGAAGGACCTTAATGAAGCTTTAATGGTAGTCAAAAAATGATGTGTAGAAGACACATAATATTGAGAAAATAATTAAATTTAAATTTTAAAAACATACTAAGTATGTGAGACGTCAGTAAGAAGGGGTCTAGACCAACCCTATAAACTGGGAAAGAAGAAAAAAAAATTCTATTAGGAAAGTGTCAAAAATTATTTAATATTTTTTATAAAACATTTTAGGGTAATTGTCAAAAAGACATTGAAAGAGTAAAATTGGTAGTAATTAACATACTGCAATCTGTAAAAATAGAAAATGAAATAAAATTAAAGGATGAAGTAGAAAACTTTTGAAATATATTTTCTTTGGATAAAAGGTAAGTACTTACGAAAATTACGTTCCGCTGTGTCCTGTGGGGTACTGAGTTTTAAGGCCCAGTAACCCCGCAAGAAGTTAATTTGAATTCGAAGAAATTAATACGAAAATTGAACATTATATTTTAAAAAAACTTTTCAAAAGGTTATTCACGTCCACGTGTTGGGACCAAAGTAGATAAAATGGATTGATTGACAGCTATACTAACAGGTAGTATGGCGGTGAAATTTAAATTACATAAATGAAAAAGAGAAACATTATTCATAGAGGGAAAGCTCAGTTAAGGTTGGGTAGGTATAATACCACCAACCAATTATCTAAACTAAACAAGGTAACTTAACAACTAAGAAGTGAAACGAAAATTGTTTTTAATAAGCGAGAAAAACAATTTCGGTTGATAAAAAAGGTAGGTGTCCTAAAGTTTCTTTGTGTGGTTGCAGCTGTAGAAGAGAAAATGAAATGTGTCTATATATGTATCACAGAGAAAGAAAAGGTATTCTGTAGTGTTTGTTCTGTCATTTAAGAATGGGAAAAGGGGTGTGAAAAGATTAAATGGGTCTGTGTACATGTCACAGAGAGAAAAATGGCATTCAGTAGTGTATGTTGTATCATCTATGAATGGAGAAAAGGAATGTGAAAAATATTAATTTTTTGTCGATGAAAAGAAGAGGTTTGTGATGTATTCATAAAAATAGTGGTGATGGTTATTGTTAAATGAATTTAGTAGGTAGTAGTAACAAATAAAAGGAGAAGCGTTTTTTTGAAAATTGTGATTGACAAAGAACGATATAGAAGGAGAAGATAAATGCAAAAGTTATATTTGATCGTTGAAGTCGAGAGCATTGAAAAAATTAGTGCAGCTGTGCTGAATTTGATCATTCGCAAAGGACATTCTTATTATTTAACGTTTTATTAATCTCAAGAATTTCTAAAAGATCTAGTTTGTTACCTTTGTTACAGAAGTGTAGAATTTTTTTTTTGTATGAGAGTCAGAATTAAAAATATGATTATTTGAAAAAATATGTCTGGAAAAATTAGATTTTATCTTTGAAGGGGAAAGATTTTGATTGTTAGCTTTTATTATCTGCTTCGAATGTTCTTTTATACGAGTTAAAAATTTGCATCCTGTTTGTCCAGTATAGCTGATACTATACACACCAGATTTATCAGAAACTGGGATAAGGTCTTTAGAGTTGACTAAAAATTTTCTTAAAGAATGCTTAGTTTTGAAAACAATATTAATATTAAAAGGTTTGAAGACATTTTTAAGTATATATGAGATAGGGCCCCAAAAAGGTAATGAGAAAATTTTTTTTGAAGGTTTGTCCTTAGATAAGAGATTTCTGTTAAGATATTTATTTAAGTGTTTGTAATAAATTTTATTAATTAAGTTTAATGGAAAACCATTATTGATACCTATTTGTTTAATTAAGTTAAGTTCAGATTTGAATTCATTATCTTCAAGGGGGATGGTGAAAAGTCTGGAGAAAAATGAATGAAAAGAGGCGAATTTTTGGCTCTGAGGGTGATTCGAGTTAAAGGGTATGATATTATCAGTATTTGTAGGTTTGTGATAGATAGAAAATTTAATTTTATTATTTGATTTAGTTAATTTAAGGTCAAGAAAAGGTATAGAATTGTCAATCTCTAGTTCGAAGGTAAACTTAATAGAAGGGTGGATAGAATTTAAAAATTGAATAAACTACAAAAGGTCTGCATGATCACCATCGGAAACTACAAAAATGTCATCTACATATCGTCTTAAAAAAACAATATGTTTAAAAAAGGGGTGAGATTGGATTATAGATTCAATGAAGGCCCTAAAAATTTCTACCAAGAGTGGGGACAAAGATGATCCCATAGCCAATCCTGAATTCTGTTTATAAAATTTATTGTTGAATTAAAACAAATTTTGTTTAAGGACAAGATCCACTAAAATGCAAAGATTCTCTATATGTTCACGATCAAGTTGAGTTTTATCGGTTAAAAGAACCTTCAACAGGTCTATACATTCATTCGGGGGTATACTAGGAAACAAAGTAGTAACATCGAAAGAGACCAGAAAAAAGGAGTCAGAAATATGTATATTTGAAAGGTCATTGGCCAAGATAGCAGAATTTTTTACTGAAAAAGAACTCTTAAAATTTGTGAGATTAATGAGCGTATAATTTAGCCAAGAGCTTAGTTTGTGGCAAGGAGAACCACAGTAAGAAACTACGGGACGAACAGGCATGTTCTACTTGTGAATCTTGGGCAGACCATAAAGCAAAGGTGTTGAAGGGTTTATTGGAGTAAGGTTAAATTTATTGGTATTAAAAAAATTTAAGGTGTTATTAGTTTTTTTTAAAGTATTCTTAAAAATTTTTAAAAATTTCTCTGTAGGGTTGTATGGTAATGAAGTGAAATCATCAGAAGAGAGGAAGTCATTAACTTTTTCAACATATTGAGGTATATCTAAAATAACTAAACAGTTACCTTTATCTGCTTTGGACACCACCAGATCATTGACAGCTATCTTAGATTTAAGATAGTTGAGGGCTTTTATCTCATTGTCATTCTTCAACTGAGGATTGTTTTTATAAAATTGATTAAGGCTATTAATACATACAGATCTCAATGTGTCTTTCTTTTGGGTTTCATTTGAATTTGATATAATATTCGTACAGTCCACTGCAATGGTCCATGAAAGCTCCATTAAGGTCCTTCACAATTTTCTCTAAAACCATCAGCACTTTTTAATTATACTTTCTGTCTTCTGATGATGAGCGTTTCTACGCTCGAAACACGTAGAGATTAAGCATTTTATTCTATTAAATTTTGTGGAGGAAGACTTTGAGTTTTTCTTTCTTTCCTATACTTTAACTCCACTTTAAGCATGGACTACTTCTTCAAATATACCTTCATATTAGAAAAAAAAGTTGGGGGCGGTTTCTACCATAAAAAGAGGGGTAAATTTGATGAAAACACGAAAAAAGTATATCAAACTAAAAATTAACGCTGACTTAGTTTCGTATTTTTTCAGCAGTTTCCATGCTCAATCTAATAGATTGTCTTAGACTATTAATATGTTCCAAAAACCGTATTAGCTTCGTTGCTGTGTCCAGATAATAAAGGTCTAATCTAAGCCAACGTTTAGGTTGAATCTTGGCAGTATCAATAGTGTTACTCAAACCATTTCATGTACAGGTTGGCCACCACCGAAGAGAGATGAACCCATTGGAAGACCGTCATCATGGGCATAGGACCTATCTTTTACTTAAAAGTCGGAACAAGGTAAGCAATATTCCAACAGTTCCATCACCCCATCCAGCGGCAAAATAGTGTGCGTTCTGAAAGGGTTTAGACTTCTTATAAGTTTTGCTTGGTGATTTACAATAATGCCCCTAACGGGAAGCTGGGAGGGCTCTCTACGTCAAAACTGACCACCTTCAAATAAACATGAGTTACTGTACTTACTTGCCTGTCTTTACTACTTCGCATTACGAATATGGAAACGTAATTTTCAATATTGTAAATACCAGGAGCGGCTCGTGGTATTTGAAAGTGGTGAGGCACGGTTGAAAAAAATTTTTTTAGCAAGGTTAGATTTTAAAGATTAGACAAGTTTTTTAAATCGCTATAACCACATTTCGACCAAACTTTGTCGCTATTACTTGTTGCAAACAGAATACACGGCCAGCAAAATAATTTGTTTAACGTTACACTACCAGTAAGCCAGTCGTACTTTTCGTACCAAGTGTTTTTGTTTTGAAAGCTCTGATTTGATTTCCCCACCCCACCGATAGTAACAAGACGTTTACTCAAATCTGGAACAGGTCGCCTTACTTCTTTTAAATTTAAATTAACAAGATCACAAGTAGGATTGCAAATGTTTACATTTACCGGGGGAAGTTGTGATGCTGTGCTAGGTCCCGCTGAATCCATTTTTCGCTAATAAGCACAAAACAAATAAACTAATAAGTAATAAAAGTAATGTAATATTAATATTTTAGAAAAATTACTGCCCACTGTTGGAAAAAAAGCAAAACAAAAATCAGTACGGAAAACCACAAAAGTATTTACCGAAAACTATAATAAAATACAATGCACTATGCACTCTCTCTAAACTCTAAACTTTCAACTTTCAACGGACAACCTGTTAATCTAATAATAGCATTTCTCCAAATACCGTGTCGCGGCGTTCATCTTTATAGATTAGATTAGACCCCTCGCGTTCGCATTAATTTTACGTAGAGAGTTGAGGCTGGCCTCAAAAGAATGTTTTTATGCGCTATTTAAAGCTAGATTTGACTGGACTATTACGAGTATCATACATCACATTAGATCTTTTCACTAATACGCTAGACAAGGAAGCGCGAGACCGGCTTTTACCATATACGACCGCATGCAGAAATGAGATGGATGATAGATGACATTTCTAGCGAAGCGCGTTAAGATTGACTGCATTAATTCTAATGGATATAATATATTTATGCAAATAGTAAAGTAATATAAATTTGTAATTTATTTAATTTGCAAAATTATTGGTGAGGCACTGCCTCACCTGCCTTATAGGAGAAGCCGTCACTGGTAAATACCAAATTAACGAAAACAATAACATTTTTAATTTAGCCATAAGAATCAAAGATATTTTTATTACTAATTAAACTGCATGTCTTTGTTGCCCAATTTATCTAACCCTCTCTTCTTGCTTAGACAGTACCGGGTGAGTAAACGATTGCGCGGAGTAATTTTATGCCTTGAAGATAAAAATGGTCGATAATCAGCTTTTGTATGAAGGTATGGTGGGATATCTGGCACATTTTAAAAATATTTAGAATTATACAGGGTGCGCCCAAAAGTAGGGTGTCATGAAGTTAATTTTTTTTTAAATGGGACACCCTATTTTTGAATACATACGTGTTATTTCATAAATTTTTATTAATAGTTTTTCATTTATAGTTTTGAAGAGAATTCGACTTATAATAAAAATTTTGTATTTGCAAGCATGTGGTTGTTGTGAAAATATTAGTTAAATTTTGACTCTGAGCAATTCATAATTTTTATACTAGAACGTCCTTTCATTATCTCTAATAGTTTTGAAATATTTTGATATTTTGAGATTTAATGTGCTCGTTATAGCATCTTTTGTCAATGGATCACAGTAGACATGAAAAATAAATGAAAATAATGACAGTGGATGATTTTAAGAATCAGATCAATGTAAAAATTAAGTCTTTTTACTGTCCAGCCATTTTATGTTGGTACTCAAAATGAGTTTTTCAGAAAATTTATTAATCGATATGATTTATATTTTGGGCGAGACAGATAAAAATTGTCTTTTTGCTGAACGACTATACAGGACTAAATATCCCGAGCGGCGAACACCCAGTCCTCGAAGTTTTCAAAATTCAATGGAGATTCAACAGGCAGTGTGGAAAATTCAAAACGTAAAGTTGTTAATAAATGGCGAGAAAGAACTCGAAATACTGTTACACATCCAGGAGAATCCCCTAGTTAGTAGCCGTAAATTAGCTTCGCTAGGTGATACGTAACAGTCGACGGAAACAAGCAAGTTTAAATATCATCCGTTTCATATTGAGTTACATCAGGAACTTCACGATGAAGATTTTCAAAGTGTTGAAAATGTATGAAACGTACTAATATTTTATTTTACATTGTACAGGGTGTCCCAAATTCGAGAGTCGTCATGGGGATCTCGGAAACTATAAGAGATACAGCATCGGTCAAATTGTGGCAAAGTTGCGCAATTTCTAACTGAGCAATATCGCAAAAAAATATCTGAGCTATCTTTTTTAGTTTTTGAAATTTTTGCAAAAAAACTAAAATTTTGAGTTTTTGTTTTTTTAAATTGCTCGACTTATTTTATCCGCTACAGAAAAACAAGCACAACATTGTTAAGGCAACTTTTTACGCTTCATATTGTGACATTTTTAGAATTTCGTTACAACGTTTTGTTTTTGTGGAACTATTATCAACTTTACATTTTTAAATACGGACCTGCATTTTTTATTTTATTTTTTGATAGCCCATTAAGCCCTGAATTCAACCATGTACCACAATTAATTATATTTAGACGTTTTGATGTCATTATTACATCTTCAGGAATGTGATAATTGTTTTTAAATACGGCCCTGTTGTTAGTTACTTAATCTTTTTACCACATACAACATGTAAATGGATCCAAAATTTTATACAAATAATTGACTATATTTATGTTTTTATATAAATTGTAACAAAGTAAAAACAAAACCAAACAACACAAAGTTGGCTATGACAAGAACTTTTACTTGATTGTTTGGCTTAATTATCTTGACAACTGCAGTCACCATTTATACTGAATATTATAAATAATAATATCGTTACAACGTTTCGTTTTTGTGGAACTATTATCAACTTTAATTTTTTAAATACGGACCTGCATTTTTTATTTTATTTTTTGATAGCCCTTTAAGCCCTGAATTCAACCATGTACCACACTTAATTATATTTAGACGTTTTGATGTCATTATTACATCTTCAGGAATGTGATAATAATTATTTTTAAATACGGCCCTGGTGTTAGTTGTTAGATTGAAATATCGTTTAGCGGGATTTTGATGGGTTACAGAATCTAAAATATTTTGTTGTTCTTCCGGCTCCATTCGTGTACCATATTTGACTCTTGGTTTATTAAAACTACCATACTGGGCTAAATTAGTATCAAGCGTAGCAAAATAACTATAATGAGGCTGCAAGCGTTCAGGATAGTCCTGTAAATAACGGTCACAAGAAATTTGTGAATTCCTATTGAAAGAATAATAAACTAGTAACATGTCGCGCTTTTCTAAAGCAGAAAACATAATTTTGCTGAAATATTCAGTATAAATGGTGACTGCAGTTGTCAAGATAATCAAGTAAAAGTTCTTGTCATAGCCACCTTTGTTTTGTTTGGTTTTTACATATCGCGCTACACCGCGATATGTTATACGGCACTTCGGTGAAAATAATGTATGTATGTTGTCGCCGCCGCCGCCGCCGCCGTGGCTTTCGACATTTTCACATTTGCGATTTTTTTTTTCGGAAACTGTTAGAGTGGGACGATTGAAACTTTTTCAGTTTAGAGAGGAATAGTGGGGGTACGTTGTGTAAAAAATTCGAATATACAGGGTGTACTGAAAAAAAGTTATTAATTTTGAAAGTCGAATAATATCCGATTCTCGTTGAAATTCGATACAGGTCGTAAAAATGAATTTTTTCGATTTAAACTTTTTCGACGTGTAGACGACCGTCGGCTACAGAAGCCTATTGTTTGTGAGCGCGATCAAAAGTTTGGAAATAATTTTTTTTATTTTTTAAAAGTCAAAATTTGGTCCAAAATGGTACCTCTTGGATCGCTAATAAGTTGAATTGGGTGCATCCAATCGACATTCGGTTTGGATAATCGGTTAGGCCATCTCAAAATCTACCTTTTTCCAATATATCGTTCTATACCTAACTGGAATGGAAATTGCCGAAAATTGTAAGAAAGTGGAAATCATAAAGTTAGGCCTGATTTTTTCACGGTTTTTATTTTTTTTCGTACTGAAAACGACTTTTGATCGAAACTTTGTAAACTTTAGCGGATAGAGCTTGTCAAATTGTATTTAAGAGATATTTTTTCGTTTATTTATCTTTAATACGGAAAAAACGGCAGCTTTTTTTTTACTATATCGACTGTAGCTTATTCAATTTTTAACAAAACCGTTTTATTTTTTTCTTAAAAAATGCGCTGATTACTTCTCAACACCTCTACATATCCAAAATTATTAAAATATATTCGCAAAATTGAGAAAAGTCGCTTTTTTGGGTGCGGAAACAAGCAATCTTTACAAATTCTAACACCATTCACTTTTGACTAAGAGTGCCTTGATATTGATGTATCTAAATTAATTATTAATTCTAAAAATCCGGCTGTCAAAAATGGCGAAAAATGGGTGTTTTCAGCGTGACTTGCTAGACTAATAAGAACATTTCCAGATTTTAAATCGGGTGGAATATCTACCTTGAACCTTTTTCTAATTTTATTTACCAAAATATTTGCCCAAAATGTTTCAGAAATAGTTGTAATCTCGATTTTAAAGATGGCGTTCCGACATTGATAATCCGTCGCCACGTGGTGGGAGGCTGTTCCACATTTAGATATTCGCGAATTTTTTTCTCGGAAACGGTTAGAGCAAAACGATTAAAATTTTCTGGATGTAGAGAGGAATAGTAGGGGTACGTCTTAGAAAAATTTCAAATATACAGGGTGTACCGGAAAAAAGTTATTAAAGTCAAAGTTGAAAAATATGTTTTTTTTCGTTGTACGGCGATACAGGTGGCAAAAAGTATTTTAATCGATTTAAACTTTTTTGACGTGTAGACCACGTTGGGCTACAAAATACTGTTGTTTGCGAACGCGATCGAAAGTTGGGAAGTAATTTTTTTGATTTTTTTAAAATCAATGTAGGGTCATATTGGATCGTTAATAAATCGAATTGAGTGCGTCCGATATAATTTTGGTTTGGATATTCGTTTAGGTCATCTCAAATACTACTTTTTTCAAATATATTGGTCTATACCTAAATAGCATAAAAATGGTAGCAAATTATAAAAAATAAGAATTACTATTTAAGTATATATAATTTGACAGCTGTCGTATAGAACTTTGTCATTTTGGTACTGAAAATTAGGATTATTACAGCTTTAACCCCCGCTACGAGAAAAGTTTAAATAAATTGACACTTACCTGTCAAAATTTGACAGCTGTCATATAGAACTTTGTTATTTAGGTAATGAAAAATTTTTTAATTTAGGATTCTTACAGCAATAACCCTCGCTACAAAAAAGCTA
This sequence comes from Polydrusus pterygomalis, assembly GCA_963969555.1. Taxonomy (NCBI): domain Eukaryota; kingdom Metazoa; phylum Arthropoda; class Insecta; order Coleoptera; family Curculionidae; genus Polydrusus; species Polydrusus pterygomalis. The sequence goes on from OZ018375.1 coordinate 75,528,198, forward strand.
AAAAATAGTTGACACTTACCTGTCAAAATTTAACGGCTGTCGTATGGAACTTTGTTATTTAGCTACTGAAAATTTTTTTAAATTTCGGATTCTTACAGCTATAATCCTAGATACAAGAAAATCTTTAAAAAAAAAAAAAACATTTACCTGTCAAAATGACAGCTGTCGTATAAAACTTTGTTATTTAGGAACTGAAAAATTTTTCAATTTAGGATTCTTACAGCTATAGCCCTCGCTACGAAAAAGGTTAAAAATAATTGACACTTACCTGTCAAAATTTGACAGCTGTCGTATAAAACTTTGTTATTTAGGTACTGAAAAACTTTTTAATTTAAGATTTTTACAGCTATAACCCTCGCTACGAAAAGGATAAAAAAACTGACACTTACCTGTCAAAATTTGATCGCTATCGTATAAAACATTCTTATTTAGGTACCTGAAATTTTTTTAATTTCGAATTCTTACAGCTATAAGCTACGAAAAAGCTTAAAAAAAAAGACACTTACCTGTCAAAGTGACAGCTGTCGTATAATTAAACGAACGACCTAGAACAGTGCCGTGCCCGAAGGGCTCGGCACAATAATATTTCTACAAATTCATGCTGATAATTGATAGCTTCCATGTAAAAATAATTTTTTGCTTATGCTTTAATCGATTGAATACTTACATATTTTTATAGAGCAAATATGGAAAGTATATCCCACATTGCACAAAGGTGTGCGAGTGTAAAGAGCACCTATAAATATCAATATCATATATCTCCGTAACGAAAAGTCGTAGCGAATCGAGCGAGGTGGCATTGGAAACGGGACGTCGAGCATTACACGGCGCCATCTCCGAAAACTACCTATTTATACGAGAAAAAGGAAATTTTGCAACATTGTCTAGTTTTGGTCAGTTGTTATAATTACAATTTGGCGATATGTTTCCCCTTCACGTTCCGCAGGAAGGTGAGGCAAAAAAAGCAATAGTAAATAGAAAAATAGGAAAGAAAAGTATTTTTTTATTGTAAATTTTACTAAATTTTTTTAGTACTAATATTAGATGCACTCTCGGCTGACGATTAGCGATATGTACCCAGTCTAGTATTATATACGGCGGCTACATTTAAAATAAGTTATTCGTCGTCAGTTTCGACATTTTCACATTTGCGATTTCTTTTCTCGGAAACGGTAAGAGTGGGACGATTAAAACTTTTTCACAACTTGGAAAGTATATTCCACATTGATACGTTTGCTGTGCAATTTTAAAAAAAGCCGGTGCTGATGGGTTCAATGTTAGTATCAATATCATTATATTAAATATCATATATTTTCGTAACGAAAAGTCGTAGCGAATCGAGCGAGACGGAATTGGAAACGAGACATCGAGCACTATACGATGCCGTCTTCAAAAACTACCTATCTATACAAGAAAACGAAAATTTTGCACCCGTTATTTTTATTTTTTAGTTTTTGTCAGTTGTTATAATGACAATTTGGCGATATGTTTCCCCTTCACGTTCCGCAGGAAGGTGAGGCAAAAAAAGCAACAATGTATATAACTAATAAGTAGCATCTTTATGAGATCTTCACTTTAAGTTCTTAGAAATTTTTTGTAGGTCTTATAGTTTTTGAGATATGGAATTAAAAGTGGTTTTCATGTATTTGCCAATATCTCGAAACTGATAGAACTTAGATAGAAACTCTTTAAATAAAAAAGTTGCCTTTTTCTATTGTCCAGATAAAACGTTATATTAACTTTTGTTCCAAAGGCCGTAATAAGGGACGTATTGAGGAAACTTTGAAAACCGACAAAAAAATCCGAGTTTTCTGGATATTTTTTTAAAAATTCAAAGAATTGTTAATTATCATATTTTCTTCGCTATTTTCGGGTTTTACGTTATTTTTGATGGAAATGTACCGAAAAATTGACTTATTTGCAAATTTTAAATTTTGGCATTTTTTCCATGTATGCTCAGGAAAATGCTATGAAATCCATAAAAGACCATTTTCCTCGGAAACTGAAAGAGATACGGCAACAATGTATATACCTAATAAGTAGCATCCTTAAGAGATCTTTACTTTAAGCTCTTAGAAATTTTTTGTAGGTCTTATAGTTTTTGAGATATGGAATTAAAAGTGGTTTTCATATATTAGCCAATATCTCGAAACTGATAAAGCTTAGGTAGAACCTCTTCAAATAAAAAAGTTGCCTTTTTCTATGGTCCAGATAAAAGGTTATATTGATTTCTATTCTAAAAGCGATAATAAGGGACGTATTGGCTCGGCACAATAATATTTCTACAAATTTATTAGCTGATAATTGATAGCTTCCATGTAAGAATAATTTTTTGCTAATGTTTTAATCGATTGAATACTTACATATTTTTATAGAGCAAATATGGAAAGTATATCCCACATTGCACAAAGGTGTGCGAGTTTAAAGAGCACCTATACGGCGCCGTCTCAGAAAACTACCTATCTATACGAGAAAACGGAAATTTTGCACCATTGTGTAGTTTTGGTCAGTTGTTATAATGACAATTTGGCGATATGTTTTCCCTTCACGTTCCGCAGGAAGGTGAGGCCAAAAAAGCAATAGTAAATAGAAAAAAAGAAAAGAAAAGTATTTTTTTATTGTAAATTTTTGTAAATCTTTTTAGTACTAATATTAAATGCACTCTCGGCTGACGATTAGCGATATGTACCCAGTCTAGTTACATATCGCGCTACACCGCGATATGTTATACGGCGCTTCGGTAAAAATGATGTGCGTATGTTGTCGGCGTCGTGGCTTTTGCTATTTTCACATTTGCGATTTTTTTTCTCGGAAACGGTTAGAGTGGGACGATTGAAACTTTTTGGGTTTACAGAGGAATAGTGGGGGTACGTTGTGTAAAAATTTCGAATATACAGGGTGTACCGGAAAAAAGTTATTAAACGTCAAAGTCGAAAAAATTCGGGTTTCACGCGGCCCACACCGTGGTCCCAGGAATGAACTTGATCGATTGAAACTTTTTGGACGTGTAGAGGACCGCGAGTTACAGAAGCCTATTGTTTGTGAGCACGATCGAGAGATTGAAAGTAATTTTTTTGATTTTTTCAAAGTCAAAATTTGGTCGAAAATGGTACCTCTTGGATCGCTAATAAGTCGAATTGGGTGCATCCAAACGACATGCGGTTTGGATAATCGGTTAGGCCATCTCAAAATCTACCTTTTTCCAATATATCGTTCTATACCTAACTGGAATGGAAATTGCCGAAAATTGTAAGAAAGTGGAAATCATAAAGTTAGGCCTGATTTTTTCACGGTTTTTATTTTTTTTCGTACTGAAAACGACTTTTGATCGAAACGTTGTAAACTTTAGCGGATAGAGCTCGTCAAATTGTATTTAAGAGATATTTTTTTGTTTCTTTATCTTTAATACGGAAAAAACGGCAGCTTTTTTTTTACTATATCGACTGTAGCTTATTCAATTTTTAACAAAACCGTTTTATTTTTTTCTCAAAAAATGCGCTGATTACTTCGCAACACCTCTACATATTCAAAATCATTAAAATATATTCGCAAAATTGAGAAAAGTCGCTTTTTTGGGTGCGGAAACAGGCAATCTTTACAAATTCTAACACCATTCACTTTTGACTAAGAGTGCCTTGATATTTATGTATCTAAATTAATTATTAATTCTAAAAATCCGGCTGTCAAAAATGGCAAAAAATGGGTGTTTTGAGATTGACTTGCTAGTCTTATAAGAACATTTCCTGATTTTAAATTGGATGGAATATCTACCTTGAACCTTCTTCTAATTTTATTGACCAATATTTTTGCCCAAAATGTTTTAGAAATAGTTGTAATCTCGATTTTAAAGATGGCGTTTCGACATTGATAATCCGTCGCCACGTGGTAGGAGGTTATTCGACATTTCGATATTCGCGAATTTTTTCTTCGAAAACGGTTAGAGCAAAACGATTCAAACTTTCTGGACGTAGAGAGGAATAGTCGGGGCACGTTCTGGGAACAATTTCCAATATACAGGGTGTACCGGAAAAAAGTTATTAAAGTCAAAGTTGAAAAATATGTTTTTTTTCGTTGTAGGGCGATACAGGTGGCAAAAATCATTTTAATCGATTTAAACTTTTTCGACGCGTAGACGACGTTGGGCTACAAAACACTGTTGTTTGCGAACGCGATCGAAAGTTGGGAAGTCATTTTTTTGATTTTTTTAAAATCAATGTAGGGTCATATTGGATCGTTAATAAATCGAATTGGGTGCGTCCGATATACTTTTGGTTTGGATATTCGTTTAGGTCATCTCAAATACTACTTTTTTCAAATATATTGTTCTATACCTAAACAGCATAGAAATGGTAGCAAATTATAAAAAATAAGAATTACTATTTAAGTATATATAATTTGACAGCTGTCGTATAGAACTTTGTTATTCTGGTACTGAAAATTTTTTTAATTTAGTTTAATTACAGCTTTAACCCTCGCTACGAAAAAAGTTGAAATAAATTGATACTTACCTGTCAAAATTTGACAGTTGTCGTATAGAACTTTGTTATTTAGGTAACGAAAAATTTTTCAATTTAGGATTCTTACAGCAATAACCCTCACTACAAAAAAGCTAAAAAAAAATTGACACTTACCTGTCAAAATTTGATAGCTATCGTATAAAACTTTGTTATTTAGGTGCTGAATTTTTTTTAAATTTCGGATTCTTACAGCTATAACCCTCGCTACAAAAAAGCTAAAAAAGAATTGACACTTACCTGCCAAAATTTGACAGCTGTCGTATAAAACTTTGTTATTTACGTACTGAAAAATTTTTCACATTAGGATTTTTGCAGCTATAACCCTCGCTACGAAAAAGCTAAAAAAAAATTGACACTTACCTGTCAAAATTTGACAGCTATCGTATATAACTTTCTTATTTAGGTACCTGATTTTTTTTAAATTTCGGATTCTTACAGCTATAACCCTAGCTATGAAAAGACTAAAAAAAAATTGACACTTACCTGCCAAAATTTGACAGCTGTCGTATAAAACTTTGTTATTTACGTATTGAAAAATTTTTCACTTTAGGATTTTTACAACTATAACCCTCGCTACGAAAAGGATAAAAAAAAACTGACTCTTACCTGTCAAAATTTGACAGCTATCGTATAAAACATTCTTATTTATGTACCTGAAAATTTTTTAATTTCGAATCCTTACAGCTATAAACCTCGCTACGAAAAAGCTAAAAAAAATGACACTTACCTGTCAAAGTGACAGCTCTCGTATAAATAAACGAACGAACTAGAACAGTGCCGTGCCCGAAGGGCTCGGCACAATAATATTTCTATAAATTTATTAGCTGATAATTGATAGCTTCCATGTAAGAATAATTTTTTGCTTATGTTTTAATCGATTGAATACTTACATATTTTTATAGAGCAAATATGGAAAGTATATCCCACATTGCACAAAGGTGTGCGAGTTTAAAGAGCACCTATACGGCGTCGTCTCAGAAAAACTACCTATCTATACAAGAAAACGGAAATTTTGCACCATTGTGTAGTTTTGGTCAGTTGTTATAATGACAATTTGGCGATATGTTTTCCCTTCACGTTCCGCAGGAAGGTGAGGCAAAAAAAGCAATAGTAAATAGAAAAAAAGAAAAGTATTTTTTTATTGTAAATTTTTGTAAATTTTTTTTTAGTACTAATATTAGATGCACTCTCGGCTGACGATTAGCGATATGTACCCAGTCTAGTATTATATACGGCGGCTACATTTTAAATAAATTGTCGTCGTCAGTTTCGACATTTTCACATTTGCGATTTCTTTTCTCGGAAACGGTAAGAGTGGGACGATTGAAACTTTTTCAGTTTAGAGAGGAATAGTGGAGGTACGTTGTGTGAAAATTTCGAATATACAGGGTGTGCCGGAAAAAAGTTATTAATTTTTAAAGTCGATAATTATCGGATTCTCGTTGGGATTCGATACAGTTCGTAAAAATGAGTTTTTTTGATTTAAACTTTTTCGACGCGTAGACGACCGTGAGCTACAGAACCCTATTGTTTGTGAGCGCGATCGAAAGTTTGGAAGTAATTTTTTTGATTTTTCTAAAGTTGAAAATTGATCAAAAATGGTACCTCTTGGATCGCTAATAAGTCGAATTGGGTGCATCCGATCAACATTAGGTTTTGATAATCGTTTAGGCTATCTCAAAAACTACCTTTTTCCAATATATCGTTCTATACCTAACTGGAATGCAAATGATCAAAAATTGTAAGAAACTGGAAAGCGTGATTTTTTCGCAGTTTTTATTTTTTTTCGTACGGAAAACGACTTTTGATCGAAACGTTGTATACTTTAGCGGATAGAGCTCTTCAAATTGTATTTTAAAGATATTTTTCGTTTCTTTATCTTTAATACGGAAAAAACGACAGCCTATGAATTTTTTCCAGTAATTTCTGTTGGCGTCGCACTGGTTTGTTAAATACTTCTGCAAGTGTCTATAAATATAACTTTTTGAATTTTTTCTTGATCCACCATATCAACCGATAAACAAGCTTAAGTTTGCATAGTAAACGCGCTCTGAAAAAACATCATTTGTGGCTCAAAAAAATTAATTTATAATTTATTTTTTTTTTATCAAGAGATATTTTTATCCGACGTTTTACTATATCGACTAGCTTATTCAATTTTTAACAAAACCGTTTTATTTTTTCCCAAAAGACGCGCTGATTTATTCTCAACACCTCTACATATCCAAACTTATTAAAATATATTCGTAAGTTTAAGAAAAATCGAGTTTTTGAGTGCGGAAACAAGCAAAATTTGCAAATTCTAATACCATTCAATTTTGACTAGAGTGCTTTGACTGCTTTGGTTAATGTAAGTAAATTAATTCTAAAAAACCGGCTGTCAAAAATGGCGAAAAATTGGTGTTTTGAGCTTGACTTGCTAGACTAATAAGAAGATTTCCAGATTTTAAATCGGATGGAATATCTACCTTGAACCTTCTTCTAATTTTATTGACCAAAATATTTGCCAAAATGTTTCAGAAATAGTTGTAATCTCGATTTTAAAGATGACGTTCCGACATTGAAAATGCATCGCCACGTGGTGGGAGGCTGTTCGATATTTCGATATTCGCGAATTTTTTTCTCGGAAACGGTTAGAGCAAAACGATAAAAAATTTCTGGACGTAGAGAGGAATAGTAGGGGCACGTTCTGGGAACAATTTCCAATATACAGGGTGTACCGGAAAAAGTTATTTAAGTCAAAGTTGAAAAATATGTTTTTTTTTTTCGTTGTAGCGCGATACAGGTGGCAAAAATCATTTTAATCGATTTAAACTTTTTTGGCATGTAGACGATGTTGGGCTACAAAACACTGTTGTTTGCGAACGCGATCGAAAGTTGGAAAGTCAATTTTTTGATTTTTTTAAAAATCAATGTAGAGTCATGTTGGATCGTTAATAAATCGAATTGGGTGCGTCTAACACACTTTTGGTTTGGAGATTAGCTTAGGTCATCTTAAATACTACTTTTTTTCAAATATATTTTTCTATACCTACCGGTAATAAAAAGGGTGCAAATTATAAAAAAGTAAGAATTACTATTTTTTAGAAACGATTCTTTTACGGTTATCATTGTTTTTCGTACGAAAAACAACTTTTGATCGAAATGTTATATATTATAGTATTTGTAGAATTATACCGTTTTAATCCTAAATTGAAAATTAACTGTCAAAATAACAGCTGTCGTATAGAACTTTGTTATTTGGGAACTGAAAAAATTTTCAATTTAGGATTCTTACAGCTATAATCCTCGTTACGAAAAAGCTAAAAAAAAAATTGACACTTAACTGTCAAAATCTTACAGCTGTCGTATAAAACTTTGTTATTTATTAACTGAAAATTTTTTCAACTTAGGATTCTTACAGCTATAGCCCTCGCTATGAAAAAGGTTAAAAAAAAATTGACGCTTACCTGTCAAAATTTGACAGCTGTTGTGTAGAACTTTGTTACCTCTGAAATTTTTTTAAATTTTGGACTCTTACAGCTATACTCTCAGATACAAAAAAAGCTTTAAAAAACTTGACTTTTACCTGTCAAAATGATAGCTGTCGTATAAAACTTTCTTATTTACCAAAATAATCATAAATATGATTGAATTTCAGATTCTTACAGCGTCAATCATCAGTACGAAAAAAACGAACTTGAGCAGTAAAAAATTACACATACTTATATTTTTATTGCGACCTGAGTTGTGAAGAAATTACACATATTTTATTGAACACGAATCGAAGTGCTTAACAGTTAGGGCTTGCTAACAAATGGTTTTGTCAAAAGTATAAAATTAAATGAACGAACTCGAGCAGTGCCGTGCCCGAAGGGCTCGGCACAATAATATTTCCACAAATTTATTAGCTGATAATGTGATAATGAAATATGAAAAGTATATCCCACATTGCACAAAGGTGTGCGAGTTTAAAAGCACCTATAAATGTCCATATCAATATCATAATATTAAATAACATATATTTCAGTAATGAAAAGTCGTAGCGAATCGAGCGAGACGGCAATGGAAATAGGACGTCGAGCAATATACGATGCCGTCTTCAAAAACTACCTATCTATACGAGAAACCGGAAATTTTGCATCCGTTTTTTTATTTTTTATTTTTTGTTAGTTGTTATAATGACAATTTGGCGATATGTTTCCCCTTCACGTTCCGCAGGAAGGTGAGGTAAAAAAAGCAATAGTAAATAGAGAAAAGGAAAAGAAAATAATTTTTTTAGTGCTAATATTAGATGCACTCTCGGCTGACGATTAGCGATATGTACCCAGTCTAGTATTATATACGGCGGCTACATTTAAAATAAGTTGTTCGTCGTCAGTTTCGACATTTTCACATTTGCGATTTCTTTTCTCGGAAACGGTAAGAGGGGGACGATTAAAACTTTTTCAGTTTAGAGAGGAATAATGGGGGTACAATGTGTAAAAATTTTAAATATAGAGGGTGTATGGGAAAAAGTTATTAATTTTTAAAATCGAGAAATATCGGGATCTCGTTGGCATTCGATACAGGCCACAAAAATTAGTTTTTTCGATTTAAACTTTTTCGACGCGTAGACGACCGTAGGCTACAGACCCCTATTGTTTGTGAACGCGATCGAAAGTTTGGAAATAATTTTTTAAATTTTTTCAAAGTTAAATATGGGACTAAACAGGTACCTATTGAATCGTTAATAAATCGATCGACATTCGGTTTGGATAATCCTTTAGGCAATTATTAAAGATTGCTAACAAATGGTTTTGTCAAAAGTATAAAATGAAACAAACGAACTTCAACAGTGCCGTGCCCGAAGGGCTCGGCACAATAAAATGTTCACCAATTTATCAGCTATTTATGTAAGAATAGTTAATATCATATATTTCAGTAACGAAAAGTCGTAGCGGCTCGAGCGAGACGGCATTGAAAATAGGACGTCGACCTCTATACGATGCCGTCTCCAAAAACTACCTATCGATCTATACGAAAAAATGAAAATTTTGCACCATTTTCTAGTTTTGGTCAGTTGTTATAATGACAATTTAGCGATATGTTTCCCCTTCACGTTCCGCAGGAAGGTGAGGCAAAAAAAGCAATAGTAAATAGAGAAAAAGAAAAGAAAAGTATTTTTTTTATTGCAAATTTTTTTTAGTACTAATATTAGATGCACTCTCGGCTGACGATTAGCGATATGTACCCAGTCTAGTTACATATCGCGCTACACCGCGATATGTTATACGGCGCTTCGGTAAAAATGATGTGCGTATGTTGTCGGCGTCGTGGCTTTTGCTATTTTCACATTTGCGATTTTTTTTCTCGGAAACTGCTAAAGTGGGACGATTGAAATTTTTTCGGTTTAGAGAGGAATAGTGGGGGTACGTTGTGTGAAAATTTCGAATATACAGGGTGTGCCGGAAAAAAGTTATTAAACGTCAAAGTCGAAAAAAGTCGGGTTTCACGCGGCCCACACCGTGGTCCCAGGAATGAACTTGATCGATTGAAACTTTTTGGACGTGTAGAGGACCGCGAGTTACAGAAGCCTATTGTTTGTGAGCACGATCGAGAGATTGGAAGTAATTTTTTTGATTTTTTCAAAGTCAAAATTTGGTCGAAAATGGTACCTCTTGGATCGCTAATAAGTCGAATTGGGTGCATCCAATCGACATGCGGTTTGGATAATCGGTTAGGCCATCTCAAAATCTACCTTTTTCCAATATATCGTTCTATACCTAACTGGAATGGAAATTGCCGAAAATTGTAAGAAAGTGGAAATCATAAAGTTAGGCCTGATTTTTTCACGGTTTTTATTTTTTTTCGTACTGAAAACGACTTTTGATCGAAACGTTGTGAACTTTAGCGGATAGAGCTCGTCAAATTGTATTTAAGAGATATCTTTTCGTTTCTTTATCTTTAATACGGAAAAAACGACAGCTTTTTTTTTTACTATATCGACTGTAGCTTATTCAATTTTTAACAAAACCGTTTTATTTTTTTCTCAAAAAATGCGCTGATTACTTCGCAACACCTCTACATATTCAAAATCATTAAAATATATTCGCAAAATTGAGAAAAGTCGCTTTTTTGGGTGCGGAGACAGGCACAATTTCCAAATTCTAACACCATTCGATTTAGAAAAAGTTGGCCATGGTTTTACCACGTGCGTTTTCCTGAACTTTAACTTTTATACCATCTGTCAAAAATAGGTGAAAAATGCGATTTCCAAATTGATTTTTTAGAGGAATAAGAACATTTAGACTATGTCTTTTGTGGGAAATACCTACCTTGAACCTTTATCTTTTTCGTTTGACCAAAAATAAGGGGGAAAATATCGCATTTATACGCGTACTTGTAATAATAAAAATGGCTTGCAGGAGGCATATTAACTTCAATTTTTATACTTTTTATAATATTCGGAGAGTATTTAATGTATGAAATACCTGTCTTGGACCTTTTTCTTTGCGGTTGACCAAAAATAATTGAAAAAAGTGTATTATTTGTGTGTAATTTTCTTCAATACTCAACGTTCTATGTAATATCGAATACGTCATTAATATCCTATTTACCACAAATCAATCTGCAAGCTTCGGTGGCGTAGTACTAAAGACTGTTGATTTTGGAGACGAAGGTCGAGGGTTCAAGCCCCAGTGTTTTTTTTTCTTTTTTTTAAATTTTTTTTTTAATGTCGTTATTTTAGGTACTGAAAATTTTTTAAATTTTGGATTCTTACAGCTATAATAATCTATACGAAAAAGCTAAAAAAAAATTACACTTACCTGTCAAAATCTGACAGCTGTAGTATAGAACTTTGTTATTTAGGTACTGAAATTTTTTTAAATTTCGGATTCTTACAGCTATAATCCTAGATACAAGAAAAGCTTAAAAAAAACTTGATATTTACCTGTCAAAATGACAGCTGTCGTATAGAACTTTGTTATTTAGGAACTGAGAAATTTTTAAATTTAGGACTCTTACAGCTATAACCCTCGTTACAAAAAATCAAAAAAAAAATTCACACTTACCTGTCAAAATTTGACAGCTATCGTATAGAACTTTGTTATTTAGGGACCTGATAATTTTATAATCTCGGACTCTTACAGTTATAACTCTCGCTACGAAAAAACTTTAAAAAAATTGACACTTACCTGTCAAAATTTGACAGCTGTCGTATGGAACTTTGTTATTTAATCACTGAAAAATTTTTAAATTTCGGATTTGTACAGCTATAATCCTCTATATGAAAAAAGATTAAAACAATTTACACCCGCTTGTCATAATTTGACAGCTGTCGTATAGAACTTTGTTATTTTGGTACTGAAAATTTTTTTAATTTAGGATTATTACAGCTATAACCCTCGCTACGAAAAAGCTAAAAAATAATTGACAATTACCTTCCAAAATTTGACAGCTGTCGTATAAAACTTTGTTATTTAGGTACTGAATTTTTTTTTAATTTAAGATTTTTACATCTATAATGCTAGATACAAGAAAAGCTTTAAAAAAAATTACATTTACCTGTCAAAATGACAGCTGTCGTATAAAACTTTGTTATTTAGGAATTCAAAAATTTTTTTATTTAGGATTCTTACAGCTGTAATCCTAGATACAAGAAAAGGGTTAAAAAAATTGACACTTACCTGTCAAAATTTGACAGCTGTTGTATTCAACTTTGTTATTTAGGTACTGAAAATTTTTTAAATTTTGGGATCTTACAGCTATAATCCTAGATACATGAAACGCTTAAAATAAACTTGACATTTACCTGTCAAAATAACAGCTGTCGTATAGAACTTTGTTATTTACCTACTGAAAATATTTGAATTTCAGATTCTTACAGCGTCAATCCTCAGTACGAAAAAAACGAACTTGGGTAGTGAAAAATTACACATATGTTTTTATTGCCACCTGGGTTGTGAAGAAACCACAAATTTTTTTTATCGCGAATCGAAATTCTTTACAATTAGGGCTTGCTAACAAATGGTTTTGTGAAAAGAATAAAATCAAACGAACGAACTTAAACAGTGCCGTGCCCGAAGGGCTCGGCACAATAATATTTCCACAAATTTATTAGCTGATAATGTGATTATGATAATGAAACATGGAACGTATATCCCACATTGCACAAAGGTGTGTGAGTTTAAAAAGCACCTATAAATGGCAATATCATAATATTAAATATCATATATTTCCGCAACGAAAGGTCGTAGCGAATCGAGCGAGACGGCATTGGAAATAGGACGTCGGCCACTATACGATGCCGTCTCCAAAAACTACCTATCTATACGAAAAAATGGAAATTTTGCACCATTTTCTGGTTTTGGTCAGTTGTTATAATGACAATTTGGCGATATGTTTCTCCTTCACGTTCCGCAGGAAGGTGAGGCAAAAAAAGCAATAGTAAATAGAGAAAAAGAAAAGAAAAGTATTTTTTTATTGTAAATTTTTTTTTAGTACTAATATTAGATGCACTCTCGGCTGACGATTAGCGATATGTACCCAGTCTAGTATTACATATCGCGCTACACCGCGATATGTTATACGGCGCTTCGGTGAAAATAATGTATGTATGTTGTCGCCGCCGCCGCCGCCGCCGCCGCCGCCGTGGCTTTCGACATTTTCACATTTGCGATTTTTTTTCTCGGAAACTGTTAGAGTGGGACGATTGAAACTTTTTCAGTTTAGAGAGGAATAGTGGGGGTACGTTGTGTAAAAATTTCGAATATACAGGGTGTACTGAAAAAAAGTTATTAATTTTGAAAGTCGAATAATATCCGATTCTCGTTGAAATTCGATACAGGTCGTAAAAATGAATTTTTTCGATTTAAACTTTTTCGACGTGTAGACGACCGTCGGCTACAGAAGCCTATTGTTTGTGAGCGCGATCGAAAGTTTGGAAATAATTTTTTTTATTTTTTAAAAGTCAAAATTTGGTCCAAAATGGTACCTCTTGGATCGCTAAAAAGTTGAATTGGGTGCATCCAATCGACATTCGGTTTGGATAATCGGTTAGGCCATCTCAAAATCTACCTTTTTCCAATATATCGTTCTATACCTAACTGGAATGGAAATTGCCGAAAATTGTAAGAAAGTGGAAATCATAAAGTTAGGCCTGATTTTTTCACGGTTTTTATTTTTTTTCGTACTGAAAACGACTTTTGATCGAAACGTTGTAAACTTTAGCGGATAGAGCTCGTCAAATTGTATTTAAGAGATATTTTTTCGTTTCTTTATCTTTAATACGGAAAAAACGGCAGCTTTTTTTTTACTATATCGACTGTAGCTTATTCAATTTTTAACAAAACCGTTTTATTTTTTTCTCAAAAAATGCGCTGATTACTTCGCAACACCTCTACATATTCAAAATCATTAAGATATATTCGCAAAATTGAGAAAAGTCGCTTTTTTGGGTGCGGAAACAGGCAATCTTTACAAATTCTAACACCATTCACTTTTGACTAAGAGTGCCTTGATATTGATGTATCTAAATTAATTATTAATTCTAAAATCCGGCTGTCAAAAATGGCGAAAAATGGGTGTTTTCAGCGTGACTTGCTAGAATAATAAGAACATTTCCAGATTTTAAATCGGGTGGAATATCTACCTTGAACCTTCTTCTAATTTTACTGACCAAAATATTTGCCCAAAATGTTTCAGAAATGGTTGTAATCTCGATTTTAAAGATGGCGTTTGGACATTGATTATCCGTCGCCACGTGGTAGAAGGTTATTCGACATTTCGATATTCGCGAATTTTTTTTTCGGAAACGGTTAGAGCAAAACGATTTAAACTTTCTGGACGTAGAGAGGAATAGTCGGGGCACGTTCTGGGAACAATTTCAAATATACAGGGTGTACCGGAAAAAAGTTATTAAAGTCAAAGTTAAAAAATATGTTTTTTTTCGTTGTAGGGCGATACAGGTGGCAAAAATCATTTTAATCGATTTAAACTTTTTCGACATGTAGACGACGTTGGGCTACAAAACACTGTTGTTTGCGAACGCGATCGAAAGTTGGGAAGTAATTTTTTTGATTTTTTTAAAATCAATGTAGGGTCATATTGGATCGTTAATAAATCGAATTGAGTGCGTCCGATATAATTTTGGTTTGGATATTCGTTTAGGTCATCTCAAATACTACTTTTTTCAAATATATTGTTCTATACCTAAACAGCATAGAAATGGTAGCAAATTATAAAAAATAAGAATTACTATTTAAGTATATATAATTTGACAGCTGTCGTATAGAACTTTGTTATTTTGGTACTGAAAATTTTTTAAATTTAGTTTTATTACAGCTTTAACCCTCGCTACGAAAAAAGTTAAAATAAATTGACACTTACCTGTCAAAATCTGACAGGTATCGTATAAAACTTTGTTATCTAGGTACGGAATTTTTTTAAAATTTGGGATTCTTACAGCTATAACCGTCGCTACGAAAAAGCTAAAAAAAAAATTGACACTTACCTGTCAAAATCTGACAGCTGTCGTATAGAACTTTGTTATTTAGGTACTGAATTTTTTTTAAATTTCGAATTCTTACAGCTATAATCCTAGATACAAGAAAAGCTAAAAAAAACTTGCAATTTACCTGTCAAAATGACAGCTGTCGTATATAACTTTGTTATTTAGGAACTGAAAAATTTTTCATTTAGGATTCTTACAGCTATAAATCTCGCTACGAAAAATCTAAAAAAAAAATTTAAACTTACCTGTCAAAATTTGACAGCTGTCGTATAGAACTTTGTTATTTAACTACTGAATTTTTTTTTAATTTTGGATTCTTACAGCTTTAATCCTAGATACAAGAAAAGCTTAAAAAAAATTGACATTTACCTGTCAAAATGACAGCTGTCGTATAGAACTTTGTTATTTAGGATCTGAAAAATTTTTCACTTTAGGATTTTTACAGCGATAACCCTCGCTACGAAAAGGATAAAAAAAAAACTGACTCCTACCTGTCAAAATTTGACAGCTATCGTATAAAACATTCTTATTTAGGTACCTGAAAATTTTTTAATTTCGAATTCTTACAGCTATAACCCTCGCTACGAAAAAGCTAAAAAAAATTACACTTACCTGTCAAAGTGACAGCTCTCGTATAATTAAACGAACGAACTAGAACAGTGCCGTGCCCAAAGGGCCCGGCACAATAATATTTCTACAAATTTATTAGCTGATAATTGATAGCTTCCATGTAAGAATAAATTTTTGCTTATGTTTTAATCGATTGAATACTTATATATTTTTATAGAGCAAATATGGAAAGTATATCCCACATTGCACAAAGGTGTGCGAGTTTAAAGAGCACCTATACGGCGCCGTCTCAGAAAACTACCTATCTATACGAGAAAACGGAAATTTTGCACCACCCAGACAGCAGACTGACGTCAATTTGACGTAACTTTTTCGTCATCTTAAACGTCAACTGTACATTAAAAATGACGTAATAATGACGGTAGGATGTCGTGATTATGTCACGGACCGATGACGTGACTAGGAAGTCATTTAGTGACGTTATAACGACGTCATTAGTGTCGTTATAACGACGTGATTAGTGCCGACATATCACGTCATCAAAGCGTTAATTTGCCAGCCATTTAATAGCAAACCTTAGTGACGCCTTCGCCATTTCGTTACTTCTTTGTTTCATCAAAAGATCGTCCAAATACCACTCTTTGGGGTACAATTACCTACAGTTATACGTACCTAATAAAAGTGTGAATTTATAAATTAATAAAAGCAGAAAAAGAAATATGCTCAAATTCGACAAAATTTCGTTTTTTGCCTTTATTAGTTAATCAATTAATTTTTCTTAACCTTGAACTGTAGGTACCCAAGGGAGGGGTACCCAAAGGGGGATATTTAGCCGATTTTTGGATAAAACAACGAAGTAACGAAATATTGACCAAAAAACTAAATGGCGAAGGCGTCACTAGTGTTTGCTCTTAACCTGTAGGGGCTTCGTTAGTAGTTAGGTAACCAAGATAGGGTAGAGGATTAGGCACAAAACATTTAAAACTTTTTTTATACGATTTCACTGCACTTGATTACTGATGATGATTAGATTATAGTTAAAAAACTGCAGAGGGACCTAGATTAAAAATATTTTTTCTTCATTTTAACAGCAATAATTATGTGTAATTAAAATATGTAAAAATATAAATTTTACTTAATACTCCAACCAATCATGGTTACACTACCCTGTATATTATATAGTAGAGACACTACTTATACATTTTTTTTAGTAATATGTTGTTGTTTTTTTCTTTCTGTACACCTAAACTTAATTTAACTAAGAAAGAGGAAAGATTCAATATTTAATTTAAAACAGTTATATTTCTGAAACATAGTTTTATATGCCTATATATTTAGGGGTCCTTGCAGGAGGGACATATTGAGTTGGTGACCCGTCTAAAAATAAAACAGAAAAAAGACAAATTACCAAGCAATATTATTTATTATATAATTTATTTATATATACCTAGTTATTAAAATTCTTACCATGCAGAAAACCATGGGTTAATTCTATTGTACTTACTTAAATTGGGTGGACGTTCAATAAGTATTTTCTTCTTAGTTGTAGGTACATCCTCATCGGAACCACTTAATATTCGCTTTGGTTTTGGTTTCCTTTTTATAATAGGTAGTGTTGGTTTGTCGGTATCCAAGTTGGAGGTATCCTCTGCATCTTTGCATTTTTTATAGCTTTATCTATATCGTCTAAAAACATGTTTTATATAAGTATAAAATTATCAGAAATTATTTGTTTTGTATGAAATTATTGGTTTATGTATGCACAGTACAGGACCTCTACGTGGAAGACTTTACCTAAATGACTTTTAAATTATTTTCACGACAAATCCATTTTACAACAAGTTATATTATGTATTAACTTAAATGTAAAATAGCTTAATCAATTTTATTATGACAAAACTTAGTGGGCTTATTTAAAAATACATTTTACTTAACCTCGACCCATTTCTTGAAAGTCCCTACCTGCCTCAAACATGCATCGCTTGATTTTATACAATTTCCAAGACTCATCAATGTGGACTTCTTTCTCTTCAAGTAATTTATTGAAAATCCTTTGATCTTTGTAAGAAGGCCAAAAGGCTTCTCTTTTAATGGTGTTCACCACATTTTAGACACCACTGAAAGTGCACCATTTTCCCATTCTACAATGACATATATGCCATCTTTTTCTAAAACAAAAAACAAGTTATAGGTTAGGATTAGGTACAGAAAAGTTTAGAGAAATACCACAGAAAAAAACACAAAAAATAACTTACGGAGAAGCCTAAATGTTATGTTTTCACTTTTTTTTTCATTGCAACGTATTGCTTTAATAAAATCTAGGGTACTCAGTTCGTCCTTATCAATTTAAAATGGGAACTGCTATCAAAAATATTTTATTATTTATTAATTTAAATCGCTGCATAGCTAAATTTATTTGGCAGTTAGTGGCACTGTAAATGTTTGCAACGAAAGGAGAACTTACAGCATTATAATTAGAAATTATTATTATTATACTGTTTTACTTACCCCTTTAACACGCCGCCGTGAAAAACACACATACACACACAACTGAAAGAACCTCAGACCAAGCACTAGAACAAACCGATGCTATATGGCTATCTTTACTTTATTCTTTACCTACTATTCTTCCAAACAATGATTTTTTTTAGACCAAAATTTACAAGGTTACATTTACAATACGAACAAACACAAAAGGACAAAATTCCGCAAAATGGCGGAGATTCGGAGAGAGGAGAAAGAAACGGAACGGCCGATGCCGAGTCAAAGAGAGAACGTGAGAACGATGGCATATGGCGTGCGCGCACATTACGACAGCTGTTTGATAGAAAATGTCCAAAAAACGACGTTATATTGACGTATAACTTATGTCGTCTAATTGACGTAAAAATGATGACGACATTATCACGTCATTTTTTGGTAACATGACGTCGAAGACGTAAAAATCCCAAAAAATGACGTGATTTAGACGACAGTCTGCTGCTTGGGCATTGTGTAGTTTTAGTCAGTTGTTATAATGACAATTTGGCGATATGTTTTTCCTTCACGTTCCGCAGGAAGGTGAGGCAAAAAAAGCAATAGTAAATAGAAAAAAAGAAAAGAAAAGTATTTTTTTATTGTAAATTTTTGTAAATCTTTTTAGTACTAATATTAGATGCACTCTCGGCTGACAATTAGCGATATGTACCCAGTCTAGTTTTTACTTTGTTACAATAATTTATATAAAAACATAAATATAGTAAATTATTTGTATAAAATTCTGGATCCATTTACATGTTGTATGTGGTAAAAAGATTAAGTAACTAACAACAGGGCCGTATTTAAAAATAATTATCACATTCCTGAAGATGTAATAATGACATCAAAACATCTAAATATAATTAAGTGTGGTACATGCCATGGTTGAATTCAGGGCTTAAAGGGCTATCAAAAAATAAAATAAAAAATGTAGGTCCGTATTTAAAAAATTAAAGTTGATAATAGTTCCACAAAAACGAAACGTTGTAAGGAAATTCTAAAAATGTCAGAATATGGAGCGTAAAAAGTTGCCTTAACAATGTTGTGCTTGTTTTTCTGTAGCGGATAAAATAAGTCGAGCAATTTAAAAAACAAAAACTCAAAATTTTAGTTTTTTGCAAAAATTTCAAAAACTAAAAAAGATAGCCCAGATATTTTTTTGCGATATTGCTCAGTACGAAATTGCGCAACTTTGCCACAATTTGACCGATGCTGTATCTCTTATAGTTTCCGAGATCCCCATGATGAGGCTCGAATTTGGGACACCCTGTACATAAACTATTTTTTTAACGTTGTTAGAATATAAAATGTCTCTTTCTTTAGAAGTAAAAGTGACGGAGTGAATAGAGTATCCGACATCTGTTAGTTTGTCATCACCCCATTCTTCTATAGATAGCTTTCAGGTTTAAAAAAAATAACTTTTAGTGTGTATCAAACGATTTATTCAAGATTACTTTTATTAAAACTTTTTTACGAACCAGCTCGGGTTTTTTTTACTATCTATCTCTCCTTTTTCTCACAAAGGCGTGTAACTTACTGGCAATGGTTACATATCCAAATTGAGGTATACCGAAATTTTTTAAAATTTATAATGTATTTAGATGAGGTTACATTCAGAAGTAATGGTGTTGTCAATAGACACAGTATGCATTATTATGCAACGGAGAATCCACACTGGGTCCGACAAGTTTAATACCTACCATAACCATTGGTCGGTTGTATGGTGCGGTATACTTCACAACAGAATTATAGGGCCATATTTCTTTAATGAACATTTAAACTGATGTAATTATTTACTTTTCTTGCAACAGACATTACCAAGATTATTGGCAGAAGTCGACTACGATGAACGTCACAATATGTGGCTCCAACAAGATGATGCCCCTCCCCATTTTTATCGTGCCGCAAGAGAATCTTTGGACCAGCACTATTCTCAAAGATGAATTGGCCGCGGAGGTTTTGTTGCATGGCCACCAAGGTCTTGTGGGCTACATAAAAGATATGGTGTATGTCACACCACCTACGACAAGACAGGGCATGGAGAATAGGATTAGGGATATCTCTTAAATAATAACACCAGGCTTGTTATCCAATCAATGTCCGGGGAAATATCATCAAAAGGATTGACAAGTGTATTGAACAAGAAGGACATTTATGACGAGCTATAAGATGACAGAAAAATATATAGGGTGTTCCAATTAATAAAAGTGATATTTTTCCAGTAGACGTTTTCTGACTTTGGTCCTAGAAAGTAAACATCCTGTAAATGAGATGTCAAATATTTCATAGTGAATATGTATTTTTGACTTTATTTAGTAAGTATAAAAATTATGTATAAATCGAGTCAAAATTTAGGTAGCATTTTCACAACAACAAAATGCTTGCAAATGCAAAATTTTTATTATAAGTCAAATTATTTTAAAACCAATCACTTTTTCGTATATTAAATCATTAATAAAAGCGAAATGGTCCGTAGAATTAATAAATGTATTCAAATATAGGGTGTTCCATTTAAAAAAATGTAACTTTAGGACACCCTACTTTTGGGCGCACTCTGTATAATTCAAAATATTTTTAAAATGTGCCAGATATCCCACCATACCTTAATACAAAAGCTTATTATCGACAAATCTTATCTTTTAATCATAAAATTACTCCGCGCAATCTTTGACTCACCCGGTACATCGCGTATCACCGGACTATTAATTTTAAACTAGTTTGTGTATAATCAATTTAATTTTTTTTCAAATAAATTTTAACATTAGTCTGATAAGTTTTGTATATATATAGATGTGGAAATAAAATAAAAAATTGTGGTTGGTCAAAGAGGAATAATGAATTATTGTGTTTTAGTGTTATTATTTTGCATACAACATATTTGCAAATCTGACGGTAAGGTTTTAGATTTTGTATTATCCATGCATGCAAGTAAATCCCTTTGTCATAATAGATATATATATATCACTTTCTGATTTTTGGACACTAATTACTTTAATATACAATGTGTCCCCGGATCGACGCCTAATTAGGTGACAAAGGCTAACAAATTTTGAATTTGCTTCATCTGCTGGGGTTCAGCCCTGCTTGTGTAGAAACTAGTGTGTGTCAAGATTTTAGTTTCGAAAAATCCACTAGTAAAATGTTTTTTCTCTAAGAAATACGAAAAAATCTTTTAAGAAAAAATGTCGAGGAAAAAAACTGAGTAAGAATGTAAAATTTTAAAATTAATTGCCTACTTTGATATTTTACATGATTTTCATAACTAACCCATAAACTTTTCTAATAATTATCTAAATGTCTAATAGACGGATGAAAATAAACCGATCTGTTGAAATTTTGCAAATTTACATAATTTATTATTTTAAACAACTTTTCTTGATAAAAATTTTTTAATATCTTCAACAGAGAAGGTGGAATGAAAACAATGCAAAATATTAAAGTAGGCATAGGATTTTAAAATTTTGTTTTCTTACTCGGTTTTCCTTACTGAACATTTTACTTAATAACATGTTTACTTACCTCCTGAAAAAAAGCCTCGGAAAAAGTACTTTATTAGTGGAAAAATTCAGTTTTTCGTAATTTTTCCAGACATACTTGATTTTTCGAAACTATCATTATGACACGAATAACTTATTTCTATCGAAGCAGGGCTGAACCCCATAAAGTTTCAACTCAAAAATTTCTTTTTTTTTTCACCCATTTATGCATCGATCCGGAGGTACACTGTAGAATAATAATATCGATAACACAACGTGAGAAAACGCAACTTACTGAAGAATAAGTTTTAAACCTTTTGCCAAGTTATTTTTTAATTCCTCTAGTTCTAATTAACTGTTTAATAACAAAATACACCATTTGCGAGATTTTGCAGCCAAAGAATCCATTTGGGGGAAAAGAGAAACAAGAAAATATCCAGAATAAATCAAGGAAGGGAAGGGAAGGGAATCTTAATATTTTTAAATGAGCCCATTAAAAATTATTTAGGATAAACCGTTAAATATTAAATACGGCTCTAATACATAGGTTACGTCAATGAGACCACACATAATGTTAAATGTTGTTTAAAAAATGCCTAGTAAGACAACAATTATAACTTATTTAAATGAAAACTTAATGTTTTTTAATCACATGCTTAAGTAGTCTTTCGTTTACTGCGAGGCAATATCCTAAACGGTCAATTCTTACATGGTTAAGTTAATACGCAGAGATACGATTGCATACCAGTAAAATTACTCTTAAGTCTTTAGTTCTTCCAAAATTTTGACAACACACATTTAAATAACACTCTTAATGTCACGTCACAGGAAAAAGTGGTTTGGTGAAAGATCATGAATCCTAGCTGGCCAATAAATTTATGGTGTAATTTAATCCAATTGTGCGCAGGAAAAACCGTCCATTTGAAACAAAATATCAGTATTCTAATGACCAACTTCCTCTAATGCAATTTGATTTTGTAAACGTTCTAGACAAATTTCTTATCCCAAATTTTGTTCCATAATTTCCCAATATTCCGATGTCCAAATATGCCCTTTGAAACATTTACCTAAGAAGATATTATTATTGGGGCTGAAAAGTAAAGTATAATTGCATTATTAGTTTATTAGATACAAGGCTTTTGTTATTATGATGACTAGCTGTATCATTTAAAAACAAGCTAGGGGGAGGGGGAATGTTGTCAATAATGTCCAGCGCGAATTTATCCTTTGCTGTATACAGGGTTTTTCACTTAAAACTCCCCACGCCAATATCTCGAAAACGAATAGAAATATTTAATTTCTGTAAAAAGTAGTCAATGTATGGGTCAAGTAGATATTTTTAAAAGTTTAAAAAATTCGACGCCTACTAAGAGCTAAGCGTCGCGACGCGTCGAAAATATAAATCGATTGCATTGACTTTAAAATTACGCGCATACGAAAGTACATGTTATTTATAAACTTTTTTGTTTTACTCATTTCTGAGTTATACCGGTATATAGTAAACATTTCTTGATTTACAAAAAATGCAATTACGGATGATTTTTACAAGAATGCAATGAATATTAGTTACTATGGCAACCATTGTTATAGCAATTGTTTTAAGTGCAATTAAAAGCGACATATATGTTATCATTGCTGTGTTAAAGATATTGTCACATTTTGTCACAAGAAATATTTAATTTTGTTCGGTTTAAACAATACTAACAAATAAATATACGAAAATGGTTCAATTTAGCAATGAGAAAAAAGTAGACATGCTACCAGTGTTTGGAGAATACAGGTCCAAATGTAGAGAAGCGAAAAGAGTTTACGCACAGCGTTATCCGCATAGAAGAGTCCCCGATGCAAAAACCTTTCCAGGTCTATGTAAAAACTTAAGAGAATATGGCAGTTTCGTAAAACCTAAACGAAATAGAGAAAATACTACTACAAATGATGAAAATACTGCTGCTGTAATTCAGCAGGTTGATAATAACCCCAAAATATCCCTATCAAAATTAAAAGAAAATACCGGTGTTTCCATAAGTTCATCGTCGAGAATTCTAAATAGAAACTCTTTTCGCCATTATAAAATTAAACTAGTGCATAAATTAGAACCAGGTGATCCCGCTAGAAGAATGGATTTCTTAGCAAGATTTGCCGATTTGTATAGCCAAGATGCAAATTTTCTTACGAAAATTCTATGGAGCGACGAAAGTCGATTCCATAATAATAGAATCTTGAACAGAAACAACTGTCGTTTTTGGTACGAAAACATCCTCGTTTGATTAGAGAAAGAGGTAGTCAGCGAATTTTTGGCATCAATGTTTGGTGCGGCATATAAAACGGATTCCTTATCGGACCTCACTTTTACGAAGGCACTTTAAATGCAGATCGCTATTTAAGATTTCTTCAAACTACACTTCCGGAACTGTTAGAAGAAGTGCCCTTTGAGACTAGAATGAATATGTGACTACAGCAGGATGGAGCGCCTGCACATAATGCCGTAATTGTAACGAGGTATTTAGACAGAGAATACCCCAATAGATGGTTTGGTACTAATGGACCGATAAGGTGGCCGGCAAGGTCCCCGGACATTACACCACCAGATTATTTTCTTTGGGGTCACCTAAAGGATGTTGTCTATGAAGAACCTATCGAAGATATGGCTGATCTTATTAACAAAATTAGTGCAGCGTGTGCTGCTATTACAAGAAGGACACTCCTAGAAGTGACCAAAGCTCATCTGTTGAAAGTTTTTGATAGGTGTATTCGAGCAGATGGACATAATTTTGAACAAAATATTTAATTTGTTTTATCATGTTAATTGCAACAATAATTTTGTTTATTATAAACTCAGAATCATGTAAGTAGTTAATTGCAATAATAATTTTTGTTTAATACTTTAACTCAGAAATGAGTAAAATAAATAAGTTCGAGTTGTTAACAAAAAAGTTTATAAATAACATGTACTTTCGTATGCGCGTAATTTTAAAGTCAATGCAATCGATTTATATTTTCGACGCGTCGCGACGCTTAGCTCTTAGTAGGCGTCAAATGTTTTAAACTTTGAAAAATATCTACTTGACCCCATATATTGACTACTTTTTACAGAAATTAAATATTTCTATTCGTTTTCGAGATATTGGCGTGGGGCGTTTTAAGTGAAAAACCCTGTATATTCCTTACTGCTTACTGTCTACGAGATCCCATCAAAAGTGAGCGTCGAATTTCTTAGAACCTAAAAAAAAGCTTTAGGCAAAAAATATTGCAAGAATTTAGAATCTAACATTTGTATGAAATAATTTCTAAAATTTAAATATTAAGCATATTTTAAAAGCCCCTATATACTTTATCGGCTATTTTAGGATATTACTATTGGAAGGACTATATTAAAAAAATTCCATTAGATGCATTTGTGGCGGGACAAGACGGAAATACGGAAAACGTGTACATAGGTCAATTATTTCTTAAAGGTGTAGTAGCAGGAATTTATCCAACAAGTATTGTTCAAGGAAAAGTTCCTCTTGCACCAATATTTGGAGGCAGGAAAGCAGACAATTTCATTCAGGTAAGTGAGATGGCAACATTTATTTTCGCTTATAATATTACTAGTTCTTAAATTACTTTCGGAAAATTTTTCGATCATTTTCTTTCAATCTTTTTTATTTGAATAAAAACGAAATATTACTTTACGCAGGCTCTTCCTCTACAGATATTAACATAATACAGTAATATATATATCAAAAAGAAAATAACGCTTTACAAACACCAATAAAAGCAAATAACACTTTACAAACCAAACAACTAATTAATACAGGTCTATATTACTTAGATAACTAAAGGGTTTTTCAATAAGGACGGGTCGATGTTAAAATGGAATAAAACAAACTGCATGTAAGGTATTAACCAAATTCTATTTTTATTTGAAAGATCTATGTATGTCATTATTTATGGAATATGAGATCGTTCAAATATCCGCCGCGGCTTCTTATGGTGGCACGGATCCGAGTGGTCCAATTTTCAATGACTCTGCCACATAGATCCGGCTGAATTTGAGAGCCTGGGTTATATTCACTTTAGGGGCATCGGTCGATTGCGGCTTGTTGGCATAGACCTGAGACTTCAGAAAACCCCACAAAAAATAGTCCAGCGGGGTCAAATCGCATGATCGAGCTGGAACCACATATCGTTTACGTTCATATTGTTCAGTCTGGGCCAAAATTAATCGGTAATCATCGTTCTGTAGCGGTCGCGGTTGACGGTGATGGCTTCACCAACTTCATTTTGAAAAAATTACGAACCAATGATGCCTCCGGCCCAAAATCCGCACCAGACGGTTACTTTTTGTGGATGCATTGCCACCTGATGAACCTCTTGTGGGTTGGCGTCACTCCATATCCGGCAATTTTGCTTGTTCACAAAACCATTCATCCATAAATGCGCCTCGTCGCTAAAGATGATTTTTCTACCGAAATTAGGATCCTCTTTCAAACGCTCCGAAGCCCACTCAGCAAACAAACGACGTTGTCTATGATCTTTAACTTTGAGCTACTGGGTCAATTGGATCTTGTACGGGTGCAGGCCCAAGTCAAGACGCAAAAGTCGCCAAGTTGAAGTCTCCGAAAGGCGAAGTTCTTGTGCACGGCGAGGAATTGACTGCCTCGGGTTCTCCTGCACACTTTCACGGACAGTAGCGATATTCTGGGCCGATCTGGCGTTTTTTGACGTACTTTTTTTGGCTAATTGTTTACGGAACCGGTCGTCTCGAATTTGGTCACCAAACGTTGGAGAGTCGACTTTGAAGGGCCACCGCGTCTGCCGTGAAATGGGCGCAACGCACGCAACGTTAGAACTAACGAATACTCATTTTGATAATAAGATTTAATCATTTGGACGTGTTGTTCAATCGTGTAACTTGTCATGGTGATTTGGCATCAGTGACAGAATAATAAACAACAGGTTAAACAGATGCCGTCAAAACAACATGGCCGCCATAGGCCGCCAACTTCGACCCGTCCTAATTGAAAAACCCTTTATAAGAAATCAATTAATAAATCAATAATGCAGATTAACAGCATACAAAATATTTTACAACACTAACAATTAATTAATCAGCATAGACCAAAACCAAATATGTTTTTCAATACTAATAATTAATTTTACATCTAGCGAACTGCATTGCAATAAGATATTTTTTTATTTCATTTTTAAACCTATTACTATTACATTATTTAAGATATCCAGGCGAATTATTTAATTCTTTTACACCTATAAATAAGATACCGTGG
Organism: Polydrusus pterygomalis; assembly: GCA_963969555.1. NCBI lineage: Eukaryota > Metazoa > Arthropoda > Insecta > Coleoptera > Curculionidae > Polydrusus > Polydrusus pterygomalis. The sequence goes on from OZ018375.1 coordinate 75,555,022, forward strand.
GCCAATAGATTAGCATGTACCTGTGGTACGTTCAGATTTTTAGCACAGGGGCGTCAAATGGGGTGGGCAGGGGGGGGGGGGCATTTGCCTATCGCATTGTAATTCAGTAATTGTGTCTGCTAAGCACGAGTGGTATTCGGTAAGAAAATGTCATACCCAAATTAAAAATAAAATCAAACTTGACATTTGGAATTAAAAGCAGCCCGCCATACTTTTATTTATCATTTCGGTTTCGGTCTGTTTTTGTTAAAACACTCCTGCAGCGTTTCTAAAATTACAATCTGATCAATGAGTAATATTTTTCAAACCTAAATTACTACAACTCGAAACTCTTATCTAAATACTTACTCAATAGGATTCCGTATTTTTTTTAACCTTTAATTACACTAATATTAATGTGTACACAAGCACTGTTCTCTGCTTTTGCATTATTACACTAGCTCAAAAAGTTTTATTCTCTTGAGTCTTCTGGTCTCGTTCATATTATCGAGGAGCTGAATGGCTTCGATGGTGACGTGTTGGAGAAGTCGCTGCTCATGACTCTTGGCAAATTTACTAATGATCTGGCTAACGGTGTCAATTTCCATGTCCCTATGGAGGTCACTATTTCTGCAATACCAGGGGGCATTGACAATGCTCCTTAATACTTTGTTTTAAAATCTCTGGATTATTTCCTAATTGCTTTTTCTGGCACTACCCACATCTGGATACCATATGTCCATATTGGCTTGAGTACTTGTTTATACAGTAATAATTTGTTGTATATTGACATGGTGGAGTTTCGTCCAAGCAGCCAGTACATTTTTCTAAATTTAATGTCTAGTTCTTTCTTTTTCTTTTTGATATGAGATTTCCAGCGTAGCTTGGCATCCAGCGTTATACATAAATATTTAGCTTTATCAGCATGTGGTACCTATTTAAATATTGTTTATGCTAACAGAAAGATGTTGATTTCTTTTATTCGAAAAATTGACATATGTGTATTATTTGACATATTTTAAGTAATAAAAGTAGGAGAAGCTAATTACAGCTCAATGAGGACAGCGTTGCCATATCGCTCTACTGTCGATGTCGGGATTTTCAAATACACACAGTAAAAAATTCAATTGATTAACAGGTTAAAAGTATGATTATATTTTTTCATTTAAATTTAAATCAATTTGTTAATCAGTTCTATGATATATACTGTTATTTACACAAAGCAATAATATTGGATCCCTTTAAACCGATACTGATCAATTATTGTAAAAAATATGCCAACCTTTTTTTAAATCATGTTTAATTTGAGGGATTTAACGCATGCGACACTCAACAAGTTAATTAGTGAAGAGTACCAATTCATAATTTTCCTGTGGCACGTCAACAGGTGGCAGTCAGTCGTTGGCTTCGAAGGTTACTTATCGATCTCACGATGCCTGCTCATTTTCTTTATTGTGTCATGCGTGATATAAGCAAGTGGTGGTTGTAAAAAACACTACATGCAAGTTTCACAGTACTGCTTCGGCCGAAAGCTCATCTTAAATTTGAATGTTTATGGGCATTTGCATTCAAGTGGTTTTAACACTACCTTCCAACCCATTTTTCCTAATAAATGTATTTTCACAAAAAATCCATTAGGTAGAGTTTATTTTTTTACAACCCATCAGCAAAATATAAACATTGCTATTTCTTATAATGTTGTTCTCTTCTTAGCGTTCATCAAGACGGGCACCATAATTAGACATTTTGGAGAGAACTTATTTTGTATGCTATGCAGATTAGTTCCTTCAAATTCGACAGATAGCGGCTTTAAAACTAGTTTATGCTAGTTCAGCCTAAACAAAAGTACAGGTTACGAAATCCTTTGAAGGCATCTTAAAATATCTTTGAATATTGTCCATAAGCCTCTTAAATTTAATTAATAATGATTTAGGATTAAATGATTAAACTATTACAAATCGAAGCCAATATTATCATTATTGATTAAAATGTAATCGGAATCAAAATTTATTATTCATTAATCAGTTTTAAATAAGACTGACAGATCACTGACTCTTTGATGTAATCAGTTTGCAGAGTCGATTTTTTAAATCAATCTGGTCCTGGATTTAATCACTACTGAGTTTATTTGGAGTTAAAATTTAATCATTTTTTTAAGAGTGCAGTTAAATCTGATATAAGTCCAATTATCAAGTTAAATTCATATAATGTTAATCTATTGTATTTTATGGTAAAAAACTTAATATTGATTGATAAATAAAATTTTCAATTTATATTCAACTTATCGTTTTATTTTTACATAATTCTTTATCATCTAAAATCTAAACAATTATATTGTACAGAGTTCATATCATAGTTTACAAAACTATTGAAGTTATTAAAAAGCACTTACCCAATGGAATTACACAGAAAATATACAATATTAAGGGCTGTATCCACCAATTTACACATAATTAGAAGTCATTATTTAATTAGCTTTAATCGAGATTTGGTTAATTTGCATATCCACCAAGTTTTTATGTGCATAATTTACTAATTAAGGTTACGAAATTGGAATTAAGAAAAATAAGCAAGCAATCCCGCTTTTTCAGGTATATTTTGTTCTTCGATAGTCAATAACTTGCGACTTTTTGTATTTACGCTAGACCGTTTTTTTTCAAAGATAATTAAATGAAATTTGGAACATAAACACAATAGCGCATTATAATAATTACTATTCCACCAAAATAGCCGATTATTTTCTAACGTTAAAAATTTATTTGAATTAAACAATTCACAAAGAGTTTTAACGTGGAAATAAAGTAGCCATATATTTAACGGAACAATGTATGCCATGAGAATTTTAATGGCTAATAATAAAAGAAACAATACAATGCAACTTAAACGCAAATTAAAGACCGTCGTTAGTTATTAGTTAACTAAGGTATCATTTTCGGAAAGTTCGACTCAAAACTTCTGTCTAGTTGTTGGCATTTTCGGGGCTAGGTTTGCCATAGTTTTAGTTTTTAGTTTTCTTATTTACTGATACTTCTATGTAAGTGGTCATCGTATCAGGCATATTTAAATTTACTTTTCGTTTGAATGTATTATTTGTAGTTATAAAGTTGCTTTCTGGGGATGAAAGTATGATCATCCAAGTTTACCGTTTATCTACCTACTTAAATAAAGTTATTTACACTTTATTGTCGTAAATAAGAAGGGAATGAATATCTTCTAATATTTTGGCAACTGCAGGTTTTATTAACCGAAATCTTCGAAAAAACCCCAAGTCAGACACCTCTTCAATATAATTTGGCCTCCCGTTAAAATTTCTAGGAAACCCATATTGTAGAATATCTAGTACCTACATCTAGTTCGTCGTCATACAAGCCAAGAACCTCCCTAACATTATTAGAAATGCAAATATTCAGTCAAAAATTAAAAATAACAACAAAAAAAAAAAACTACGACTTTAAACAAAATTACGTTTCTTTACATCTTCCAATCGTAATTAAGTAACTCATCAGCAAAATTTGGCCGCGCAGTGTTAATACAACTCCAAAGAATATTCCCTAATTATGGAAATTAGATCAAATGATATTTTTCCAGCAAGACGGACCTTCTCCCCAATTTGCAATAAATGTAAGAAAATTCCTAAATGTTACATTTCCAAATAGGGGGATAGACGGCGAGGATTTATAGAGTGGCCGCCCAGATCCCCGGATATTATACCCTTAGATTTTTATTTATAAGGCGATTTAAAAACAAGGGTTTATGTCACCAGACCTATAAATCTGAAAGAGTTGAAGGCAAGGATTCGGGCAGAGATACGTTTTATCACGCCAGAAGTTTTGGAAAGAGTAAGGGACGAGTTCCATCATCTGTTGGGTCTACACCAATAGGTTCATGGGACACATTTTAAACCATTGCTTTGTTTAAAAGTGTTTTTAAGTTATTGTTAATGTAATTGTTTGTTAAAAATTAGTTTTTATTAAATTTCTGAGACATGTTTTGCCAGATGTAAAAAAGTGGACAAATCCCTTTTTCAATAAGCTTTCCAACAAGGTGCCACAAGTGGTGTCTTCTGATTTAAGAAAGAAAGTTAATTAGAGCTGCGCCCTCTTTGGGGTCCCACTTTTTTTACATTACAAATGCGAGGTCCATAAAAAATCTTTGAGTACGTATTCTTGGATTTTAGAAGAATCTTATTCCCAGACCCGCCATAAGTAGCGTTCCATTTAAAATCCCCACCACAATTGCAAAACGTGCCATTAATACTAGGTGTGAGACGTCGTTGAATTGGAAATGACGAGAGTCATTTAAAAATAATATAATAAAATTTTCCGACAATTTATATAAACAAAGTTGATGGTGATTGTGAGAAAAAGAAACGTCGGATTGAATAATTACACTATCTTGTAAAAGAGAAAAAATAGCAATGAGAATGTAATCTTTATTAAATCTCTTCAAATAGAATCAGAAAAAAACAAAATCGCGAAAATTCGGTTTTGGCCAAATAGCTTCAGAAGAATTCGGATTTTTTTAAATTTGACACACAACGTTGCAGAATTTAGTTGGGCGCAACTTTTTTCTAATTTAACCATCCTGTATCCTCTACGGTTTACGAGATCCCTGTAAAGTGCATTTTTATCCGGGACACCCGGTATATGGCATGTTTAATCACACTAACTTTACAAAATCATGTAATTTAAATGTCAAAGAATTTCATTCAAGTTACCTACCTACCAAGGGAAAAATTTTCGGAAATTTTCATTGTCGTGGTTACGTTATAAAATGGCAGAATTTGATTGGCTATCTAATGTAGGTGTGAAATTTAATCGTGCACCACATGTACTCGTGCTATTTCTGTCTCAAATTGCGTTCATGCAGATTTTCCTAAAACTACGCATAATTTTCATTGCACACGGTGAATTCGTGGGAGAATTTCAAGAACCAAATTTTGCGTCATTGTCACAAACGTTAAAGAGCTACGGTCTTGACTGACATTTAGAACTTTTAGTTCTCTATTTTTTATCAAAAAATAAATGTATCGTTCCATCGGATTTTTTTAAGTACTTTATTTGTTGATATTTTAAAAATCTCCCTCTAGCGGGAGAAGTAAGGTTTACGTAAAAATCTACCAAAGCGCAATAGATAGAGTAAGAAACTCTATTGAATTTAACCAAATTTTCAAAATCAAAAATGTATTAAATTTTAATATTGGATACGTTTTTACAGATTCTCTGTTGCGACGATCCAGATAATCTCGAATGGATACCAACTAACTCATCCCATTTGCATCTTATAAAAACTGATAACGAAATAATTCGTGGGGGCATAGAAGGAAATGCATGGGTCAATATTGGTCGTATAAACTACCAAGGAGGAATTGCCATTGGGAAAGTATTATCAGGATTCGTCGGAATGTCGGATATGTATTTCATTCATGATGAAACCGAAGGGAGAGCATCATCTTACGAAGTATTGACATATAATAATAAAGCTACTAAAATTACTGTACAGAATTCTGATCATTAGAAAAAACAGCAGACAGACTTCGTTTTTGTGTTTAATAAAATATGTAATTTTAAAATACATATGTAGATATATGGTTTATTTTATTCGCCAATGCCATAAGAGAAACTAAAGTATTAGTAAAAATTATTCTTACCAATTTATCAACAGCAATAATTTTGAATTTTGAAAACACTAATAACATATCAACTTTTTCACTCCTTGTAAAACTATTATTTTCCATGCTTTTTAAACAACAAACTAATTTACTTTGGAAAAAGCTGTTGGCATTTCAATTTTCTTCAAGGCATGATTTTGTTTTATCAGTTTTGCTGATTACAGGCTACTTGATACATTCAAATCTAAATTTATTCTCAAAAGACGCTTTATTTTAGAAAAGTTATAAGTTAACTTTTTAAAGTTTTTTAATGGCAGCTTTCCTAAAAGCTAATAGTGTATTGTATAAAAATAATCGTAATAAAATCCTCTTTTTTCTTAACCCGACGAGCCACCATGTTGCCGCTTAAAAAAATGAGTTATACAACTTTAAAGAATAAATTTTACATAGCACATAGCATTGGACCAAAAAGAGTAAAATTGTAATTTTCCCCAGATTAAAGAACTGAAATAAGTGATTTTAAGGTATTCATAGCCCTCTAAATAAAACAATAAATTTGGAAAAAAAATATTTTCTTGGTGACAAAAAGTGACACATCGTTGTATTTAGAATGACATGTGGAGTCAAAAAAAGTAAAAATGTACCATGTGTCTCATTTAAAAATCGAAAGTTTATGTCACTTCCGGTTAAACCGGAATTTCCATAATGTTAAGTAACCTTTCAAAAAATGCAGTTTTATGTCGTAGGGGAGATTGCCCCAGTGGCGGACACCTAAACCTTTATCTAGTTTTTTCAATAACCTTAATACATTTTAGGAAAGTAAAAGTTGTTTTTATTGGGGGCTATATATGTAACAAGGTGGTAAACATGTTAAATGATCTACTTTTAACATAGTGGCATACTTTTGATTTTACAAAATTTATGCAATTGACACCCCTCAAAAAACTGTCCCCAGTACCGGATAGTATATATTTGATAATAAAACTAGATTATTTTACGAAAATCTCTTATTTCAATAATAAAAGTACCATTTTAAAAGCCTTTCCTTGTCGAAGAGCTTTAACGCGGTCCCCCAAGAAACTTTTGGGCACAGAAAAGTAGGACGCGGCTGTTCTTGTACTAAACTTTCCATACATCACACCAATAACAGCTTTTTTCGTGCTGGCCTCATCCCATTTCCCTTTTGTATTGTTTGGCATTTTTGATAAATCTGGAAAATATAAGTACCTAGTTTTTTCAAAATATAAGCAGTATTATTTATTGAAAAAGCTATTTATATTCTGTCCGGTACTGGGAACAGTGGCAGTGTCCGGTACTGAGGCACTGCGCCATGCTAGAAAAAAACGTTACTTCTAAAATTACACAAATATTTTCGTAGGTTTGCTGGCATTTTTGCTGCCTCTATTAAAGTAAAATTTAAACTAATCAATAAAAAAAATATTAAACGTACATTTAGATACACAAAAGGTACAGTACAGTTTCGGTATGTCAGGATAAAATAGCTAAAATTCACAAAATCACGAATATGTTTATACAGCGGCGACAGACAAGCAAATGGCGCGAAAAACAATCCGCATGTGTGATGTCACAACAGAATATAATAGAGTGATGCTGCCCTATAGCGCAGGAACCGCCAAACCGGAACTGTCCGGTACTGGGAACTGTCCGCCGTTGGGGCAGTCTCCCCTATACAAATCCCCCGAATTTTATTTCATTATCTTGAAAAACAAAAAAGTTAGAAGGGCGAGCCACCCGGTATGTTCATACCTTCGACCAGAAAATACTTTCGTACTGAAAGCTATGATATCAACCTTTGTTGGTTGTATACAGGGTGTAACAAATTCGTTTATCACTACAGGGATCTCGTAAACCGTAAGAGATACGAAGATGGTTAAATGGGGGCAAAGTTGCACAATTTGATGCCTAATCATAATCCAAAAAGAAATTATTTAGATTCCGAGTACTTCCGGAGATATTCGAAAGAAACCGAAAAACTGTCAATAAGATTTTTTTGTTTTGCGCCCTTAATGTAGGAGATAAAGAAAACCAATCACACCTTTTCAGGGCCACTTTTAATCCTTTCTTAGAATATGTAATTAGTTTTGCCATACAACGTTTCATTTTCCTGAAACCATCATTAATTTCACTATTTTAAATACGGACGTGGATTTTTTCCATTTTTCAATAAAAGACCTAGGACATCTTTATTCAAAGCCTAGGTTAAATATTAATTTTAAAAAATAATTAATGCTCTAATGTAGATTTTATTAAGATTTTTTTAATCCGACTCTGTGTTACACAATACCATTTCGTTTCAATAACGACATGAAAATGTATCGCTGTCCAGGGAAACATTTTTGAACACGTAATTAATAATTAATTTTTATATGGCAACTTCTTTTATTCAGGAGTATTTTTCTTTATTTTGCTAATATTGCTTATAATGTTTTTCGTAAAGTTTTACTTCATTTTATTAATATTATAAAATATTGTTAATTAAATAAAATCTAATATCATTAGCAAGAATTTGTATTACGATTATTGTTAATTTTACGAATTTTATAGTATTTTTTTAAGGAGCTACCTAGTTTAAATTGTTACACAAAAGATGACGTGGCTAATAAAACGAATGGGTATTGTGTAACACAGGGTCGGATAAAAAAAATCTTAACAAAATCTACATTAAAGCGTTAATTCTTTTTTAAAATTAATATTGAGCCTAGGCTTTGAATAAAGATGTCCTAGGTCTTTTATTGAAAAATGGAAAAAATCCACGTCCGTATTTAAAATAGTGAAATTAATGATGGTTTCAGGAAAATGAAACGTTGTATGGCAAAACTAATTACATATTCTAAGAAAGGATTAAAAGTGGCCCTGGAAAGGTGTGATTGGTTTTCTTTTATCTCCTACATTAAGGGCGCAAAACAAAAAAATCTTATTAACATTTTTCGGTTTCTTTCGAATATCTCCGAAAGTACTCGGAATCTAAATAATTACTTTTTGGATTATGATTAGGCATCAAATTGTGCAACTTTGCCCCCATTTAACCATCTTCGTATCTCTTACGGTTTACGAGATCCCTGTAGTGATAAACGAATTTGTTACACCCTGTATAGCCTTCAGTGCTAACTCTTCCAGTAGTTCCATACAATCTGAGCAGACACCCGTTTGGGCCTTGTATCATATACAGGGTGATCCACGACGGGTGGCGAGTGGCTGTATCTCCAAAATCATACATGCTTCGACTTTGGGGTAAAAAATTCACTACGAAATATGAGCAAAAAAAAATCACTGGATATAATTTCTAATTTTACCGCTAGGGTGCGTAGTCGCTTTGCTGTGATACAAAGGCCTTAATTTCTACTAATAACTGCAATACGGTGTAGGTCAGATATCAAGTTTTTACATGCTATGTAATATCCTTTATAAATTTTGTAATAACAACTTTTTTGTAGTTACCATGGCAACACCGTGGAGAAGGGTGACGACAACATTTTTAAAAAGCCTTAACTTCTGTCTGCGTTAACCGAATTTAACAAACTACACCTTATTTTAAGGAACGTTTTATACTGATTGAACATTGGTATAAAAATTATTAAAATTAATGCGTGAGGTTGATAATAGAGGACACTTTTGAAAAAATAAATTTCTTGTTATAATTTAGAACTTGACTTTCGCGTCAGCAGAAAGTCATAAATATCTTGTATTGTATTTTAACTGTTGTCAGCATTTGTTGCTATGGGAAAATGGTTTGCACACAGGCCAGGGGTATGGAAGTTCCCTTACTTTTTTAAGTGAAAAATTTTAACTAAAAAAAGGTAATTAAAAAACGATTACGGTTGTATTTAGATCTTAGAACAACCTTAACCATTTTATACCCTGCGAGAATTTTAAATAGAGTAGTACGTTTTTAATGCATCACAGTCAAAATAAACTGTTTTTCAAAGAATCTCTTGAAACCGTCGCTTTTTATATTTGGATGTGCATTTTTGGATGAAAAAATGTATAACTAGTAAGTATGTACAAGAAACCAGATGTTGTCGATGATTTTTTGATTTTTTTAATGGCAATATCTATCTGTTTCTTTTAGCCCTTTGGGACTAAAAAAACAACTCTAGCCCCTCTTTCATAAAGTAAGAGACTAAAGTATATTAAACTTGTACAACACGTAACCTATAAAAAATATCTTAAATTCTGCAAACTATTAAATAATATTTCATTAAGCCAGAAAATAATAGTTTTATCAAAAATTACCTGACACGGAACGCGTCACCCGGCAACACTACGACTCCGAAGAAGGAGTGGTGTTGTTGGTATCATATATCCTTCTTATCTTAAACATATTTATTATAATAATTTTTGTTAATACCAAAATTACAATTATTATACAAGAACTGACACAAATCACTTCTGAAATAATTTGTCCAAAAATGACAATTACAATATGGCCACCAAGCGATAATCACTAAAATGATTATCACTTATTAATCACATCCTTCTATATATAGAAAAAATATACATGTAGTTATATAATCATAAAAATAATGATCATGATCAGCGTAGATCGACAAATAAACATGCAAGATTAAATTAATATAAAATGGTTCGACATTTTTTTTTCTACTACTGTGCTTAAAATGCTAAATTTACGCACTATAGAAAGTGTTAAAACCGTAAAATAACTTGAATATTTACTATAATGCATATGTCGTAGAACTAATATTATTTTATAAAAATAAAATTTAAATTAAATTTAAAAAAAATGCAAAAAAATGCTCTGGGGAACAACGAACAAACCAGTTGCCAATATACCTTTTAGCGTGCAGCATGATATGCCTAGGCTTTTCATGAAATGACGGATTTCACTATCAGCCTACGACACATACATTTATTTTTATTTAAAATTGGTCTGGTTGGCAATGGACAAATGGCGATTTCTTGTTCATGTATCTAAATATTGACATTTTGTGATTTATATAAGGTGTATGTATCTTAAGAGGAAGTAACCCCTTTTATTACAATGAAAATTGCCGAACGTTTTGCTGGCAAACGAAAAGAAAAAAGAAAAATTGGTATTTAGAAAATAAATTCTACTTTAAATACCCCATCCAGAAAAGTAAATGACGATCGAAAATATTCCCAAAATTTTTTTTAGAATTTTTTTTATTTTTAGTAATTTTGTAATATCCTTAACAATTCTTTATTGATCAAAAGCTAAATGACTTTCCCGGGTGTAGAATGTTGTACCAAACAATTTTTCTTTAAGCCATTTTTCAATATCGGCCTTACTTTTTTCTCAAAAACGTTGGGCGCCCAACGTACAAAGGATATTACAAAATTACTAAAAATAAAAAAAAATTCTAAAAAAAAAATTGGGAATATTTTCGATCGCCATTTACTTTTCTGGATGGGGTATTTAAAGTAGAATTTATTTTCTAAATACCAATTTTTATTTTTTCTTTTCGTTTGCCAGCAAAACGTTCGGCAATTCTCATTGTGGTGAAAGGGGTTACTTCCTCTTAAGAACGCGTTATAGATTATTGACGATTTTAATACGGTAAGTAGGAATTGTGATATCAAAAATGTAATATTACATAATTTAACTTAATTTTATTTTAGATTCTTAAATCTCAATAAAATATGGACAGTGATTAATCGAATTTTAAGAACACTCCGGCGAATATTTCAGATTCTGCACAGAAAGCTACTTTGGGTGTGCTTCCCAAGAAATGTCAGATAATTTTCGAGCAAAAATATTTTTTCTATTACCGTGGGTAAAACCAAATTCTTTGCCCACTATTGAAGTGTTTGTATTTTGATTTATGTCATATATTTTCCGGTAGTAGAAAAAATTGTGTTTGCCATGCGTGCGTAAAGTGACTTCTTTTACTGACGAGGTTTGTAAGTAGAGGGGGATGGTATGTTCTACGCCAATTTACGCACACCCCTTCTGCGCATGCCCGGGCAGTGCGCAGACGTGGGCGACACTAATTATGACGTCACCTGTCATCTGTCACCTGTCTTCTGTCACCTGTCACCTGTCATCTGTCATACGTCATCTGTCAATGTCAATATCAATGTCAAAGTCAATGTCAATGTCAATGTCATACGTCATCTGTCATACGTCATCTGTCATACGTCATCTGTCAACTGTCAAACGTCACATTGTTGGGCGTTAGCAACTTTGGGCCTTAGCTACTTGGGCGTTAGCTACTTTGGGCAATAATATTCTATATACGTAATGTGTTCAGGATGATGTCATATTACGAATGGAAAAAGATGGCGGATGCCACCTGTCAATTAAGACAGCTCAAGGGTACCTGTCACTTGTCAAATGTTAAAATTAAAATCTAACACATGATATAGGTTCGGGGCGAGCTAACAAGGCGCTTAAAAGAAACCCGAAGTCGATCGGCTGACTGGCTCGGGAGATATAGTTTTTTGCGATTAGCGCCCTTATGTTTAAAGATAAAGAGGCGAAATTTGGCAAACGGATATAAGATGAGTATACCTATCGAACAGTGAAAGAATTTTTCAAAAATATCAAGTAATAACGGAGTTATACGAATAAAACCATTAGGGCCTTAGCATAATCAATACAAAATTCGTACTATGTAATCATCATTGGTAATGTTTATCATTATTAATATAGTTCCAAGACGAGATATCCGCATAATATCAGTAAAATCACCAAAGTTACCAAAAGGACACATCGGAAAAATTCTAATTTTTCTATATTTGCATTACTAAGGTATACCTATGTAATCCCAAACTCAGAATATATCCAAGTCTTCAAATTATTAGAAAAACAGGCAAAGCTGCCAAAAGGGCATCTCGGATTTTTATAATTTTATCTAATATCTGCATTATTAGGCCATACCTATGCAACCCCGCAATAAAAAAAAATTAAGGCCTTTTTGGCAACATGCGCAGTAGACCAAAACTGATGTTTCGGGGCTAAATAAAAAAGAAAATTATGCGCAAACCCCGGAAAAAGTACCTTCGGTACTCCGGATGCCAAAGGGCATGCCTTAAATATATATTTGAAAAACGCCCCAAACACCCTTTTTTGGGAAAAATTAACCAAAAACATAATGGGACAGACACCGTAATACAACCTGTATATGAAACATTGATTCCTTAGTATTATACGTTCAGATTAATATATATTTAAACCTCTTATAGAATACATTTTTCAATAATACAAACTATTTCCAACTAACAATGATCGCAGCACGAGGCGAGGTTAATGAGGTAATTAATATTCAATGAGTGTTATATCACAGTAACAATATTAAAAGCCGGGAACGATTACATCATCTTGGAAATATACAACATTATAATTTTATTCAACACGAGGTAAGGACGAGTGGTAACTAATATGCAAACGACTATTTGCAGTGAGCAAGCAATTAATATTCAATGACGACGGTGTAGTCGGAGTGAAAGGCTCTGCTATAAATACAGTGGAACCCGGGCAAGCCACATCAGTTATCATCGAGAAGCTCAAGACTAAAGTACTAAAGTGTTGTGTACGATCAAAAAATTAATAAAATGTAAGTACCTTTTAATATAATACAGTGTTAATTTGATACAGCATGCAAGTGTATATTAAAAATTATTTGATTAAAAGTAATTTAAATACAGGTTCTAACGTGTTACGTAGTCCAATACAGGGTGTTTATGCATCGCCGTAGGTGTTTAATTGGGAAAATCTATAATAATCGATATATTGCATTCAAATTGGGTTGGTTATAAGGGACATAATACTGTTTTACTATGAAAAGTTTGTTAAATTGATTTAAATACAGGTTCTAGCGTGTTGCGAAAAGCAATACAGGGTGTTTGTTATGCGTTTATTTGGAGAATGCTGCGGATATCTATAAAACCCGATATATTGCATTAAAATTAGGTGGCTTAATACTATATTACTGTTCCAGAAAATGTTTTCGTGTGAATTCTGTTCCCGCTCATTCACCAGGAAGGCTGACCTCAAGCGCCATGGGGACTGTAGGGCTGCGATCCAAACATGTCAAGCTTGCGGAGATATCTTTACGTCAAGGAGGGCTCTACAGCAGCATCAAAAGGAGAAACACCGAGCCCCAAAAAGACAAGCAACGTCTTCGCAAGTAGCCATGGCCAAGAGAGCTAGACTCATTTCGGCAGATGGTAAGTTATTGCATCATACTGTGTAAGATTATATATTGCATCATATTACACCATATTGCATCATATTGTGAAATATTGCATCATATTCTGAAATATTAAAATTACATAAGTGCTTATTATTGCTAATTTATTTCAGAACCATCAACTTCATCTGCGCAGCAGAAGCATTGTGATGACTGTCAAGTGGATGTTCCTGTCTCCCAGTGGGCTAGCCATCTAAGGACCCAAAAACATCGGGAGAACTGCTGCTGCGTGGAGCAGGAGGAAGATGTACAACTGATCAAAACATCATTCCGATGCCGAATTGCTACCTACCGACTAACTGCAAGCCAGGACCCCACCAGCGTCCCCAGGTTCCTGGACCATCTAAGGGAAAAATTCGTAAGGCTGGTGGGAGGAATTGTTGAAAAATACGAACAACTGAAAGTCGGGGTAGAGCTTTTTGGCCGCTTCCTTCTGCAAACGAACGAGTCGTCAGAGGACAAGTCCTTCAATACCAAATATGTAATGGTGAATGGAGCGACGGACTTGGAGGAGCTGTTTGACCAGCTTGCTGCCATCCTGGACCGGAAATATTCAGAGTTTTCGGAAAAGGATAGTGGTAAGTACTACTGCAAGCGTTAATAAGTCTAACATATTTTTAAATCAAAATATTTAACAATGTTTCAATTGTTACAGGGTGGACTCTGCAGCAGCTCCTACACTTAGAATTAGGTATTAATAAAATCAACCCTCTAAAGGCATCGTCTTATATTCCGTTACCAAAGGAGATTGACGCAAAGAAAGCTGTTCTTAATATTCAAAACACGGACTTTCAGTGTTTCAAGTGGGCAGTCTTGGCAGCATTACATCCAGTTCATTGGGCCCAACATGCGAATAGAGTCGCTAACTATTTGCCTTTTGAGAATGAGCTGGACTTTACAGGTATGGAATTTCCAATTAAACTTGGCGATATAACCAAATTTGAACGGCTTAATAATATTTCTATCAATGTCTACGGCCTAGAAAAAGTGTTCGACAATGGTAAAAATAGTATTGAAGTCGTTGGTCCCTTATTTTTTACGACATCTCGCAAGGAGAGACATGTAAATTTGTTATTAATCAGCGATGATTACGAAAATAGTCATTACTGTTTAATAAGAAACATGTCTCGACTGGTCTCAAGTCAATTATCGTCACACTGCGGTACAAAGTATTTATGTGATGGGTGTTTAACATATTTTTATTCAGAGCAAAAACTAAAAGCTCATCAAGAACACGATTGCGGGCACGTTTCGGCCAAAGTACCGACAACTGACTTAAAAAAGAACAAATACGGGGAAGAGATTCCTGAGAATATTTTCAAATTCACAAACTTTGAAAAGAAATTAAAGGTGCCTTTCGTTGTTTACGCCGACTTCGAGACAATCCTTGAACCCTTGGATACAGAGCAAAATGAGCAGGACCCCGATACATCCTATACTGTTAGGACACATAAACATATACCCTACTCATTTGCATACTACATTAAATGTGACTTTGACGATGCCTATTCAAAGTATCAAAGTTATAGAGGGCAGGACGCACACAAAGAATTTATAAAACGATTAGAGACTGACTGTAAGTCAATCTATGATCATTTTATGAAGGAAGTGGTGCCAATGTTACCTATGACAGCGGAACAGGAGAATGCGCATCGACAAGCACCAACCTGCCACATTTGCGAAAAGCCATTTGAGGTAGAAGCAAACGATAGGGTACATGATTATGACCATTTGACTGGGTTCTATCGAGGCCCCGCCCACTCTGTGTGCAATCTAAATTATAAAATTCCCCAATTTATACCCATCTTTTTCCACAATATGTCCAATTTTGATTCCCACCTTTTTGTCAAGGAGTTAGCCTGCGATGAGGAAAAGTTGGACGTTATCCCCCAAAATAAGGAAAAGTATATTTCCTTTACTAAACATGTCTTGGTGGATAACGTTGAAATTAAGGAAGGGAAACAGCGACAGGTATTTTTAAAATTACGGTTTCTAGATAGTTTTCGTTTCATGGCCACTGGGCTGGATAAACTCAGTCAAAATTTAAAACCGGAGCAATGTCGTACAGTACGCAAATATTTCGCGGAACAGGAGAAATTTGAACTTATTCGACAGAAGGGTGTCTTCCCATATAACTACGTCGATTCTTTTTCAAAATTAGACAAAACGACACTCCCATCGCATAAAGACTTTTACAATCAACTAAAAAAGGAAGATATCACCAAAGATGATTACAAGCGTGCTTGGAAGGTGTGGAATCTATTTAAATGCAAAACATTAGGCGAATATTCTGATATTAATAGAATATTATAAGGCCGCCGTGTATGTGGACGCTACTTTGAAGAACCAAATGCCTTAAGATTTGTATACGGCATGAACAAGTTGGGGGGAACTTTGAAGAAGTTCAACGGCTATATGGATATTTTAAAGATCCTGAAATACGAGAAGCAATTATTTATGCAAGGCGTGAAGTATGGTTAGATACCTTAACATATTATAGATGCTGAGAAATAATTAAAAGTAATTTAAAATAATATCAATTGTGTTTTATTAAATGATCATTAAAGCTAGATGATATAAAATATCCTGATATTGTCATAGAGAGTTAGAGTTGGAGCTGCTCTATGTATGTTTTATTGATGTCCTATAAAAATAATTGCACTTGTTAATAAAGTTAGTTTAGTTTTTATCATCACCGCGATAGGATGTATGCTGCTAAGATAAAATACCTCCTTCTGGAAACACCGAATATTAAATATGGCTTTCGAATGGAGGGTTCAAAACTGTTTATTGGCAATAAGCTTGTTAAAATAGTAGATAATGCTCTTAAAATTGACACCACACAATTTCCATTAACCGAAGGTCTAGTTACTTTATTGGCTACAAATTACCCTGAGAAGTTTACTGCCAAAGATCTTGATAATTATAAAAAAATTCTACTTGAAACGAGCGCACACAAGCAAGGATTCTGTATCGATAAGAACGTTTTGTCATTAAACTGCTTGAAATATAAAAATGTTATATCCAAGTTATTTCCGCCTAGGAGAAGCTATGTACAACAAAAACATGCTAAACAGAAGGTGCTCAGACCTAGCTCTTCCTTGCAAGCATGAATGATGAGAATAACCATAGTTCAGATGATTAGGATGATGATTGTGAAAAATTACCGCCATACTATGAAAATGTTAATGAACTCGTGGTTAGATTCAAATATTTAGAGGAATGCAACATAAACAATTGTGATATTGTCGAAATATGTGTAATTCTTAGGGAAGTGGGGGAGACTTTGTATTATAGAATTTTATAAATAAATATATTATGAAATAGCTGTGTTTTATTTGCTTTTAAATAAGTATTATCATAATCTATAGTAGAATTTAGTCATTTAGTCTCGAGCTCATGTCAAAGACAGTCGATTTAGGAGTTAGGCTCCGAGAGCATCTGCGCCAAATACGTAAACTAAAAAAGACACCAAGTGTTACGAAGATAGAAAGTATTTAGTTGAGCTATTTTCGAAACTGATTCTTTTAAAAAGCCTTCCAATGGCGTCCTCTGCCTGGGATAAGGTGTTTGAATCTCCTTCGCAATGTCGGAAGGATGATGCAATACATCGCAAGATTAAGCCTAACACAGTATATGAAGTTGATGGCTATATAACAGTCATATTTAGTACTATAGAAGAAGAACGCAAACAAGTTACAGTGGATACTATTGGCTATGGCAAGATTTATTTCTCTAGTAAGGAATTTGAAAAATTTCTAAGAACGTTTGATTCTTTCATCACTTGCTGGGTAGACGTCCTTCTGATTATTATTGGTCAGTATGTTTTGATGTTTCATCGAAATGCCGAGAAGCGAAGCCTTAAGTTTGAAGATGCCATGACAGACAAGTACCTGTTTCGATGGACTGACAAGCTGATACGATTATTTGCAAGACATACACTTCAATTGTATAAACTAAACACTGATTATTATAAAATTACCAAATAAAAGTTCTTATTGATATGTGCTGGTTTTCTTTATTGTAAGGGAACGGATGGGTAAAATAAAACATATATTTAAATACAAACAATCTACTGTTTATTAAACAGCTATTACAGCAATAATTATACTAATACAATAAGTCATACAATAATACAATAATTATAATAAATAACTAATACAATAATAATATAATAATAAATAAGACAATAATAAATACCTAACCTAATATCACAACCCTCTAAAGACAGCAGGTATCAAAAGAAATTGGCGCAAAGATAGCTGCTCTAGTCAGTCTTGGCTCATGGAATTTCCAATGATTCCTTATATTTTGCGATATCTCTGTGACCCCAAGCAAGCGTGTTCTCTAAATCACCGGGTATAAGGTAACGCTTGTCGTCCGCGTATGACAGCGCTACCTTATTTTTAAGTTCGACAAACATCTCATGTTGATGGGAGCGGAATGTATTCATCTGTCGATGAATCAGAGTCCCCTCTACGTTAACCGCTTGCCTATAATCATCTATACTTAGTTCTTTTTTGGTAACGTAGTCAGGGACCCCCTTTGCCTTTTTCGTGCATTCCCCTTCAACATCAACACAATACGCCTTCGCCCCGGTGCCGACAAATTCCCAAATAATCTTTCCTGCATACTCATCTTTCATTTTGCCTAATATTGATTGGTTTACAGGAACATTATGTGGGTTATCGTCAGAGTAATTGGATGTATCGAATCTATCTAAATTAGCCGTCATGTCATCATAGAAATTTGGTGTAGTTACTTTTAAAATAAGAGAGTCGGTGTCAGTATACAGCAAGACCGCGTTGTTGCCATATTTTGGCTTAATGTACCCGTACAAAAAGTCGTACATAATCGTCTTGGATATCTCCAAGATTGAAAAGCCTACGTAAATAGGCTTATTATACACCACTTTTTGTTTATGCATCTGGATTGCTACCAGGTTTTCGCTAAATATAGCGCGGTCTTTGAAATGAGGCTTCGCGATTAACGCTCCGGCCCCCAACCTCCTACCAATATTTTCCCAATGGGAAACAAGTTTTACGTCTACCCGTTTCTCCACGTTCTCCATCGTTTTCCCGAACACAGCGTTGTTCATCAGCTTAAAAAAGTCCTTTTCGAACTTATTTTTAGCCTTATTTCGCAACGCTGTATTCAGATCGATGTATTTTTTAAGCCACGGAGATTGATCGAAAGATATAACTCGGTGAATTTTAGTAAGCTGAAGGCCATAATTTAATGCTTGTTGCAAATTTTGAATATGAATAATGTACTTTTCTTTTTTGATGAAATTTGGTATCAATTTTGTAATTTTTGGAAATTTTGACCCGGGCGGTGCGATGGACTGTGGGCAAAAGGGTAGCTCATTGTGTAAATAATGCAAGTTTTCCGGGTATTCCAAATCAACTTCTAGTATATAGCCTGTTTGTGATTCAATAGATATATTTAAGTAATCTAAATTTTGAATTTCGGTTTCGTCTAACCACTTGAAATTTCCCGTTGGTAAATATTGAGACATAGCTGCACCATACAGATTGGTCGCATCCAGGTACATGATGTAAGAGTTGGGTTTAGAAGCGTCATAATTCGGTGTAAATTTATTGTTCGCTAAAGCTTGTCTAACGCTACACTGACTGACTCCTCCGCGAATCCCGTGCTTAAAGAAGTGCACCATGTCTAGATCTGTTAATAGTTCTAATTGGATGGATGTGGCCTTAAGGGCCGCGTCCATCGAGAGACCTGGCGCAGTAAAATATTGCGCAGGATCGAGGCCGTAAGTAGCCAGGCACACGTCTCTAAAACTTTCAAATACATCTGTTAAAATTAAAACGTTGGATTTAAGATAAATATCAGAATATTCGCCTAATGTTTTGCATTTAAATAGATTCCACACCTTCCAAGCACGCTTGTAATCATCTTTGGTGATATCTTCCTTTTTTAGTTGATTGTAAAAGTCTTTATGCGATGGGAGTGTCGTTTTGTCTAATTTTGAAAAAGAATCGACGTAGTTATATGGGAAGACACCCTTCTGTCGAATAAGTTCAAATTTCTCCTGTTCCGCGAAATATTTGCGTACTGTACGACATTGCACCGGTTTTAAATTTTGACTGAGTTTATCCAGCCCAGTGGCCATGAAACGAAAACTATCTAGAAACCGTAATTTTAAAAATACCTGTCGCTGTTTCCCTTCCTTAATTTCAACGTTATCCACCAAGACATGTTTAGTAAAGGAAATATACTTTTCCTTATTTTGGGGGATAACGTCCAACTTTTCCTCATCGCAGGCTAACTCCTTGACAAAAAGGTGGGAATCAAAATTGGACATATTGTGGAAAAAGATGGGTATAAATTGGGGAATTTTATAATTTAGATTGCACACAGAGTGGGCGGGGCCTCGATAGAACCCAGTCAAATGGTCATGATCATGTACCCTATCGTTTGCTTCTACCTCAAATGGCTTTTCGCAAATGTGGCAGGTTGGTGCTTGTCGATGCGCATTCTCCTGTTCCGCTGTCATAGGTAACATTGGCACCACTTCCTTCATAAAATGATCATAGATTGACTTACAGTCAGTCTCTAATCGTTTTATAAATTCTTTGTGTGCGTCCTGCCCTCTATAACTTTGATACTTTGAATAGGCATCGTCAAAGTCACATTTAATGTAGTATGCAAATGAGTAGGGTATATGTTTATGTGTCCTAACAGTATAGGATGTATCGGGGTCCTGCTCATTTTGCTCTGTATCCAAGGGTTCAAGGATTGTCTCGAAGTCGGCGTAAACAACGAAAGGCACCTTTAATTTCTTTTCAAAGTTTGTGAATTTGAAAATATTCTCAGGAATCTCTTCCCCGTATTTGTTCTTTTTTAAGTCAGTTGTCGGTACTTTGGCCGAAACGTGCCCGCAATCGTGTTCTTGATGAGCTTTTAGTTTTTGCTCTGAATAAAAATATGTTAAACACCCATCACATAAATACTTTGTACCGCAGTGTGACGATAATTGACTTGAGACCAGTCGAGACATGTTTCTTATTAAACAGTAATGACTATTTTCGTAATCATCGCTGATTAATAACAAATTTACATGTCTCTCCTTGCGAGATGTCGTAAAAAATAAGGGACCAACGACTTCAATACTATTTTTACCATTGTCGAACACTTTTTCTAGGCCGTAGACATTGATAGAAATATTATTAAGCCGTTCAAATTTGGTTATATCGCCAAGTTTAATTGGAAATTCCATACCTGTAAAGTCCAGCTCATTCTCAAAAGGCAAATAGTTAGCGACTCTATTCGCATGTTGGGCCCAATGAACTGGATGTAATGCTGCCAAGACTGCCCACTTGAAACACTGAAAGTCCGTGTTTTGAATATTAAGAACAGCTTTCTTTGCGTCAATCTCCTTTGGTAACGGAATATAAGACGATGCCTTTAGAGGGTTGATTTTATTAATACCTAATTCTAAGTGTAGGAGCTGCTGCAGAGTCCACCCTGTAACAATTGAAACATTGTTAAATATTTTGATTTAAAAATATGTTAGACTTTTTAACGCTTGCAGTAGTACTTACCACTATCCTTTTCCGAAAACTCTGAATATTTCCGGTCCAGGATGGCAGCAAGCTGCTCAAACAGCTCCTCCAAGTCCGTCGCTCCATTCACCATTACATATTTGGTATTGAAGGACTTGTCCTCTGACGACTCGTTCGTTTGCAGAAGGAAGCGGCCAAAAAGCTCTACCCCGACTTTCAGTTGTTCGTATTTTTCAACAATTCCTCCCACCAGCCTTACGAATTTTTCCCTTAGATGGTCCAGGAACCTGGGGACGCTGGTGGGGTCCTGGCTTGCAGTTAGTCGGTAGGTAGCAATTCGGCATCGGAATGATGTTTTGATCAGTTGTACATCTTCCTCCTGCTCCACGCAGCAGCAGTTCTCCCGATGTTTTTGGGTCCTTAGATGGCTAGCCCACTGGGAGACAGGAACATCCACTTGACAGTCATCACAATGCTTCTGCTGCGCAGATGAAGTTGATGGTTCTGAAATAAATTAGCAATAATAAGCACTTATGTAATTTTAATATTTCAGAATATGATGCAATATTTCACAATATGATGCAATATGGTGTAATATGATGCAATATATAATCTTACACAGTATGATGCAATAACTTACCATCTGCCGAAACGAGTCTAGCTCTCTTGGCCATGGCTACTTGCGAAGACGTTGCTTGTCTTTTTGGGGCTCGGTGTTTCTCCTTTTGATGCTGCTGTAGAGCCCTCCTTGACGTAAAGATATCTCCGCAAGCTTGACATGTTTGGATCGCAGCCCTACAGTCCCCATGGCGCTTGAGGTCAGCCTTCCTGGTGAATGAGCGGGAACAGAATTCACACGAAAACATTTTCTGGAACAGTAATATAGTATTAAGCCACCTAATTTTAATGCAATATATCGGGTTTTATAGATATCCGCAGCATTCTCCAAATAAACGCATAACAAACACCCTGTATTGCTTTTCGCAACACGCTAGAACCTGTATTTAAATCAATTTAACAAACTTTTCATAGTAAAACAGTATTATGTCCCTTATAGCCAACCCAATTTTAATGCAATATATCGATTATTATAGATTTTCCCAATTAAACACCTACGGCGATGCATAAACACCCTGTATTGGACTACGTAACACGTTAGAACCTGTATTTAAATTACTTTTAATCAAATAATTTTTAATATACACTTGCATGCTGTATCAAATTAACACTGTATTATATTAAAAGGTACTTACATTTTATTAATTTTTTGATCGTGCACAACACTTTAGTACTTTAGTCTTGAGCTTCTCGATGATAACTGATGTGGCTTGCCCGGGTTCCACTGTATTTATAGCAGAGCCTTTCACTCCGACTACACCAGTCGTCATTGAATATTAATTGCTTGCTCACTGCAAATAGTCGTTTGCATATTAGTTACCACTTGTCCTTACCTCGTGTTGAATAAAATTATAATGTTGTATATTTCCAAGATGATGTAATCGTTCCCGGCTTTTAATATTGTTACTGTGATATAACACTCATTGAATATTAATTACCTCATTAACCTCGCCTCGTGCTGCGATCATTGTTAGTTGGAAATAGTTTGTATTATTGAAAAATGTATTCTATAAGAGGTTTAAATATATATTAATCTGAACGTATAATACTAAGGAATCAATGTTTCATATACAGGTTGTATTACGGTGTCTGTCCCATTATGTTTTTGGTTAATTTTTCCCAAAAAAGGGTGTTTGGGGCGTTTTTCAAATATATATTTAAGGCATGCCCTTTGGCATCCGGAGTACCGAAGGTACTTTTTCCGGGGTTTGCGCATAATTTTCTCTTTTATTTAGCCCCGAAACATCAGTTTTGGTCTACTGCGCATGTTGCCAAAAAGGCCTTAATTTTTTTTATTGCGGGGTTGCATAGGTATGGCCTAATAATGCAGATATTAGATAAAATTATAAAAATCCGAGATGCCCTTTTGGCAGCTTTGCCTGTTTTTCTAATAATTTGAAGACTTGGATATATTCTGAGTTTGGGATTACATAGGTATACCTTAGTAATGCAAATATAGAAAAATTAGAATTTTTCCGATGTGTCCTTTTGGTAACTTTGGTGATTTTACTGATATTATGCGGATATCTCGTCTTGGAACTATATTAATAATGATAAACATTACCAATGATGATTACATAGTACGAATTTTGTATTGATTATGCTAAGGCCCTAATGGTTTTATTCGTATAACTCCGTTATTACTTGATATTTTTGAAAAATTCTTTCACTGTTCGATAGGTATACTCATCTTATATCCGTTTGCCAAATTTCGCCTCTTTATCTTTAAACATAAGGGCGCTAATCGCAAAAAACTATATCTCCCGAGCCAGTCAGCCGATCGACTTCGGGTTTCTTTTAAGCGCCTTGTTAGCTCGCCCCGAACCTATATCATGTGTTAGATTTTAATTTTAACATTTGACAAGTGACAGGTACCCTTGAGCTGTCTTAATTGACAGGTGGCATCCGCCATCTTTTTCTATTCGTAATATGACATCATCCTGAACACATTACGTATATAGAATATTATTGCCCAAAGTAGCTAACGCCCAAGTAGCTAAGGCCCAAAGTTGCTAACGCCCAACAATGTGACGTTTGACAGTTGACATATGACGTATGACAGATGACGTATGACATTGACATTGACATTGACTTTGACATTGATATTGACATTGACAGATGACGTATGACAGATGACAGGTGACAGGTGACAGAAGACAGGTGACAGATGACAGGTGACGTCATAATTAGTGTCGCCCACGTCTGCGCACTGCCCGGGCATGCGCAGAAGGGGTGTGCGTAAATTGGCGTAGAACATACCATCCCCCTCTACTTTTGTAAAAGTTCTCATTCGTGAAAAAATACCTTTTTTTTACACACTTGTTGCATAAATAACTGTTAAGTTTTGTTTTTAATATCATCTGTCGGTTATTTTGCAAAACGTCAATAAGACGATTTAATAGTTATTTACCTAACAAGTGCGGAAAGTGGTACTTTTCCGCACGCGACGGCAGTTGCACGAACGACGCGAAGCGGAGTTCGGGCAAGCCGTCAAGGGCGAAAATGACACTTTCCGCATGTGTTAGGTACAAAAGTTTTTCTACGATCGATATAGTTCTCAGGTAAACGTCAATAATTAGGTTTGTAATAATATACTGTAATTACAAAAATTATTGAGCTTTTGGCAAAAAAAAATATTTATTTTGTCAGTATTTTACTTTATTGAGTGTTTTAAATAAGGTATTCATTAATTTAACAAATCGTGGGGAAAAGTTACTTTTCGGCACGACTTTACTTTCCCGCACAATTTTTACTTTACCACACTATTTTTGAAATTGTGCGGAAAAGTGGTACCTACTTTCCGCACGATAAATCGTGCCGAGAAGTAACTTTTCCCCACGATCTTAGGAAAAATTATTTCAATTGGGATATAATGGAATTGATATTGCGAGCTTGCTAGATTAGTTAAACGCAATTGAAGTTAGAATGGCTATTTTCGGTCATTTTTTTTTGTTTTTTGTAATTTTTGCGAAAAATCTTGTTAAGTAATAAACAATTATGGTGAATGCTTGTATAAAATGCAAAAAGTGGGCCAAATCAATAAGAATTTATCGTTTTATAGGAGCGTATGGGGTTATGTTTTAATATTTATGTATGCGAGTAGGAATGAGCAAAAAACATCGAAGTTTTGAGAAGAATTTTTTTTTAGAGAAAATGCAGGGAAACATCGATGTTGTCTTGTATCATATTATATTACAATATGATACAGACCCAAACGGGTGTCTGTTCAGATGGAGAGATGGCGCTAAAGGCTATATTAACCAACAAAAGTTGATATGATAGTTTTTAATACGAACGTTGTCTGATCGAAGACCTACCTCTCACTGACTAAAACAAAAGAGTTCGAAACCGGTCTGCAGATGGTGACATCCTATTGACATGATTAACTTTCAATTTCTTAGTAGTACTTTTCTGCAATCTAAATCTTTATTTTAATATATAGCTGTGTTAGATGAAAGGCAACCTTATTGTATAAGGATTTTCAGATGGTTAGAAAGATATTTTTTTGCTTAATAGTTATACAGTATTTCTCCGTAAGTTTGCACCATATGGAAAACTTTTTTATTATTCATTTTACGAAAAAAAGTTATTCTTCATAAAAGGTTCTGCATGGTCCAAAACCTAAAATGCAACCATCAAATATCGAAATTTTCCAGTCATGTACGAGGTTTGTCAAAAAATATTACTTTTTCCCAAGAATGTGAATTTTTCCCAAGAGTAAAGTAGTTAGGTACCTTTATTTTTGACATTATCAAAAATTGTTATTAAAAAGAGTTGATCAGAACTAAAAACCACGTCTAAATAGGACCTAGGCCGTAGGGCTAGCTCGGCACCAAGTGTCGCCTAGTCAATTTAAAGTTTTACCTAACTAATTGTTGTCAATACACCAAGTCAGCTATCGGATTTATTTCCTTTATCCAAGATTGCTAACGCACCGTTAATCGACTTCCGGCACGACCGTAGAATGGACCCGGTTCGGCGCATGAAAGCAATCTACGATACATAGAAAAAAATACAATATTTGTGTTAAGAATAATTTGAAGAACAAAAACAAACTGTCAGCTTAACAGCTTAGTTTCAGTAAGACAGAATTTTGGCAGCGTAACGACCTTTTCTTGTGTTTGGGAAAATTTTGAGTGTATCATTTTAAGTGTTGCTTCAACCGCTTTTATATGCTCACCCCCGCCATCGGGGGTAGTGATGCGTCGAGTGGCCATGTATTTTTCAAAAACTACAGAATTTGGCCTGTTCTCACCGCTTTGCTGATAAGAGGGTAAGATTTTACACCTTTTGTGGCTTTTAAGCTATTTTAAAACGAGGGATCCTCTGCACATGTTGCTGATTCTAAAAGTATTAGTTATTTTATTTTACTTTCAATAACACTTGCGGGAATTTTTACGCAAAAAATTACTTTGGGTCATTGGGTCTGTGGACAGACGAGGCCTTTTTTAGCAATACCGGCCGGGTAAATCAACTTAATATGCACTATTGGGCAGATACTAATCCGCATTGGATGCGAGAAGTTGATCACCAGCATCGAATATTATATACAGGGTGTCCCAAAAGTAATGGGACACAGAGCAACAGCAGACTCCTTAAGTCGAAATAATGCGATTTGTTTAAACTTGCCTTATCCCAAAATTGATAACAACAAAGATACAGGGTGTCAACGTTTTAATTTTGTTTTCGTTTTTTTGCGATTATTTCTTAATGAATCGACATGGCAGCACAAAATTAAGGGTTTTGGGATTTTTTGAGGTGAGAAATTCAAAATTATTCATAATTATGGTGTAACCAGTAGAGGGCACTGCCTACGGCATGGCCCACTCTTTTCAGCTGGCATAACTTTGTTTAAGCTTCCTATATCGATCCGACTATTAAAAAAATAAGTTACCTTACTTCTTTTACATCAAAAACGTATAACTTATTGAAGTCGCAAGGAGCAACCATTTTCGAGATAATCGCATTCGATATTTTTAATGCAAGAATGCTAAAATATTTAAAATAATTATTGTGTATTCGTATTAGTATTATTTATCACAGCTGGCCTTGATTAAAAACAACGACGTATCTAAGGCAACAACATGTTACACAAAAAAGTATCATATGTCAAAGTTTTTAAATTTTTTAATTAGAATAAAATTAATAATTCCGTAAACGAAAAAGAGTTTTTATTAGAAAAAAATAGTCAACCTTAAGTATTTACATTAACTTTGACACTTAGCAAATATAGCTGATTTACAATAATTTTAAGTTAGAAATCCACCGTTGCTCGATTTTCCGTTGTTTTTGGACCATGTACTTGTTGCATTGGCATATAAAATGCGATTATCTCGAAAATGGTTGCTCCTAGCGACTTCAATGAGCTATACGTTTTTGATGTAAAAGAAGCAAAGTAACTTATTTTTTTTAATAGTCGGATCGATATAAGAAACCTAAAAAAAGTTATGCCACCTAAAAGGAGTGGGCCATGCTGTAGGCAGCGCCCTCTACTGGTTACACAAAAACTATGGATAATTTTGAATTCCTCACCTTAAAAAAACCCAAAACCCTAAGTTTTGTGTTGCTATGTGGTTTCGTTAAGAAATAATCGCAAAAAAACGAAAACAAAATTAAAACTTTGACACCCTTTATTTTTGTTGTTATCAATTTTGGGATAAGGCAAGTTTAAATAAATCGCATTATTTCGCCTTAAGGAGTCTGTTGTTGCTCTGTGTCCCATTACTTTTGGGACACCCTGTATTTTGAGATGTACTTTACCTGACTCGATACCAGGTAGTTGGGCAGACTTATTTAGTGCACGCACTATGTTAAAAAAAAACATCGTTTATTGACTATCTGTCAACTAATCAATTAAAAAAAAATTAAACTTAGACACTCTATGGACTTTGTAGTATTATAGTTTTGAAACAAGCCAGCAAATTAAAATGCAATACTAATTATTTGGTACTCCAAAAAGAAATTGTTTATAGTTTTTTTTTTAAACCGCACCATTAAAGACAGTCATTAATTCTCCAGGCATAGAATTATAAGAGACGACAGCATTATAAGTAAAAGACCTCTGAAGCAAGGCACTCTAATGGTGAGCTAAAGTTAACTTATCCCCATAGCGAATGTTACCAGTATGGATATTAGAGCGAGGAGTTAGGCGTTGACAAAGATTGGTGTGAGAGTCAGGTTCATTTAAAATTTTATATATAAAACAATTAAAATACAGAAGCCTTCCATCCTCCAGTAAATTCAGTTCCGAGACTGTATGAGAAATATGGTCATGTTTCCCGAGACCATATAAATCTTGCGCAAACGTTCTCATTTAAATACGAGATTTACCAATATTTTTTATATAATAACCGTAAACAATATCGCAATAGTTAAACCTTGTGGTAGAGATTCGCAAAGCATTTTTTTTTATTTAACGTTTAGAATATGTTTGTTATATAAAAATTTTAAAGCGAGATAAGTTCTCTGAAATAGTTTTTTTAAATAATCTCGAAACATTAATTCACTACTATCTAAAACTATTCCGAAATTTCTTGTAGAATCAACCACCGTAAGCCTAATTCCATTTATTTTCCGAGTAATATTATCCCCAGATGGACCACTTTATTTTTATTGCCAAATAACATAAGATACTTGTAAGTCATCATTTGCAAGCTGTTTAGACTCCATATGTTCATCAAAATCGAAACAATAAAAAATCTGAGGGTCATCAGTACAAGCTTGGACTGTACAGAATTTTAAAGATTTAAGAATATCGGACGTATACAGTGTCACCAGTAAAGTCCGCATCATATGGGATTTTTTTTATTAATAGCTTTATTCAAAATTTGACTTTGGAATCAAGTTCTGCTTCGATCGAGATGAAAATTAAGCAAAAAAATAGTAGTTACGTCGGAACTAGGTAAGCAATATTCCAATAGTTTCATCACCCCATCCAGCGGCAAAATAGTATGCGTTCTGAAAGGATTTAGTCTTCTTTAAGTTTTGCTTGGTGATTTACAATGATGCCCCTAACGAGAAGCTTGTGTATTTAAGCTCTCTACGTCAATAATGACCACCTTAAAATAAATATCAGTTATAGAAAAAAGAAAAGCACGAAATCTTTCTCCACAAAGCACGAAGTCTTTCTCGACAAATTTGTGGAGAAATACTTCGTGCTTTTCTTTTTTCTATATAATTTAACTCCACTTCGAGTATGGACTACTTCTTCAAAATATGAGTTACTATACCTACTCTCCTATCTTTGCTATACTTCGCATTACGCATAATAATATTGAAACGTAATTTTCAATATTGGAGATACCAAATTAACGATAACAATAACATTTTTAATTTAGCCATAAGAATCAAAGATATTTTTATTACTAATTAAACTGCATGTCTTTGTTGCCAAATTTATCTAACCCTCTCTTTCTTGCTTAGACAGTTCCGGATGAGTCAACGAATGCGAGGAGTAATTTTATGCCTTGAAGGTAAGATTTGTCGTTAATCAGCTTTTGTATTAGGGTATGGTTGGATATCTGGCATATTTTAAAAATATTTTAAATTATACATGGTGCGCCCAAAAGTAGGGTGTCATAAAGTTATTTTTTTTTTTTAATGGGACATGGGACACCCTATATTTGAATACATACGTGTTATTTCATAAATTTTTATTATTAGTTTTTCATTTATAGTTTTGAAGATAATTCGACATAATGAAAATTTTGTATTTGCAAGCATGTCGTTGTTGTAAAAATGCTATTTTTGCTATGCTAAATTTCTACTCTAAGCAATTCATAATTTTTATACTTACTAAATAAAGTCAAAAATACATATTTACTATGATATATTTGACGTCTCATTTACAGGGTGTTTACTTTCTAGGACCAAAGTAGGAAAACTTCTATTTAAAAAATATCACTTTTATTAAATGGAACAACCTATATATTTTTCTTTGATCTTATAGCTCATCATAAACTCATCAACTTTTGTTTTGTTTCGTCCTTTCCCTATCTCTACTAGTTTTTGAAATATTTTGATATTTCGAGATTTAATGTGCTCGTTATAGCATCTTTTGTCAATGGATCACATATCGTCGGTCTTATAGCATAAAGCCCTATCTCGTTTTTTGCAAGTTTTCAGGAGAGCAATTTAAAGAAAACTAATATCTTTACGCCAACAGAATACAAAGAACTATACCGATTTTCGGTATCTTTTTTTGGAATTATGAAGAACAAACCATGTAAGTTTTTTGTGAAATACCACATTTCAAAATAGAAATTAACATTTGGTTGTAATAATGGTTTATGCGAGATAGGGCCTTTTGTAAAGACACTAAAAATGTTGTTGGTATATATTTTGGTCGAGATAGGCCCTTCGAAGAAGAAATAAAATGACCGATTTTACGCATGTTTTTTATGATAAATAAAACACAAAACAGTAAAAAATAACAAAAATAAGGAAAAACTAAATTTTATATTTAAAAAACATGATTAAAAATATTATTTTAAAACGAAAACAGAATAAACTCGGGAACAAATCGATTTTATAGTCATTATTTTAACATAAAAAACGAAAAATGTATCTCCACAAAATTTAAATCTTTATTATTACAGCCTAATGCTATAAACAGTAAAAAAATACGACAAAAAGCTTTTATTTTATTTTTGATTATGTGGTAATGAGCGGTAAAATAATTTATCTTCAGGCGAAGAAATAACAGGCTTAAGGCTCGACTTTGTTGAGAAAGGAATTTATTTGCGACAAAGACTTATCCGAGCTGGACATACTCGCGATATCACGCCGTGAAGGAAAATATTCCGTAAACACCGATATACACTGAAATCAGAAGTCTTCACCGCGAGCGAGGCGATCGAATTCCGAGAATTTGTTATTTTCATCGATTTATTTCTAAATAAATGAAGATACATTTGACTTGATTTTATTTTGGAAACGAATTTTATTTTATAGAAAATAGGTGGTTTTTAGGTACTTCTAAAATTAGACAAAATAATATACCTAATCGTTATAGTATGATTTTTAAATATTTTTGTTATATTTTATTTTATTAATGAAATCAAAGAAAATTTGTAAGTTTCATAGGTATCTAAAAAATAAAATTTGGGATAGCAAAAAGTTTTGTGAATAAAGATCTGTTATGATTCTAATTACATAGGTATATTAGGTATCATGAATTCCCTGGAAAACCCTACCTATTATAATGATTTAAAAGAAGGTAGGTAATAAAAGTTTTGAAATCTTAGCCCATCCTGAAGCTAAAGGTGCCAACCTAAATTATATTTAGGGGATAACTTTATACATAACAAAATGTAGAAACTGTCATTGACTCTCGTGCGTTATTTTTTCTGACGCGTTCCGTTATATTCAATTTTTTTAGAGCATTTTATTTTTGAGGAACCCTTGTGCTGCCCCTCAAAAGCGAACAAGGTAAGTAATCGTTTTATATTTGGCGACCTTTTTTTAAACACAGAAAGAAGGTACCGTATCGTCACACTTACGAAAATGGAATAAAGCATTTCAGTATCAGTGTCGATTCAATACAAAATCGCGGTATTTTGTTGCGGTATTTTTCTGGAGTTATTGCAAAAGTAATGCGACAGTAGGCGGGAACCGATGGATATTCCCGTCTATATAAACGCATCATAATGAAAGCGTCAGCGAACATTTGACCATGCGGCGAAAAGTCTTGTACTTACTATTTAGCTGCTAAATTGTACTTTTCGTCTAGAGAAGTAATAAAAATGTTTCTATGTTAAAAACCTAAACCGCAAAAGATCACATCTGCTACAAAAACTGGGACAGAGCATCAACAGCTATGGAATCCGAAATCATTGTAGAAGGATTTTTACAAAGTAAAAAATTACGTAAAAGTACACATTGTGCAAACACAGTAAAAGCCATTCTTTAAAGCAATTTCACAGGCAACAGTGGTACAAATGGGGGCAAATACGATTTCCATAAAAAAAAATTTAAGTTTTAAAAAAAAATTTCTGGCCTCTCGGTAGGTTAAACATTACGTTGAAAGATTTTCCCAGCGCTTTGCTTGTTTTTCCATCATCTCGTAGCTCCGTTAAAACTGTTTGCACCTATTATATTTCTAAACTCCTTATTGTATTCTCCTGATGATGAATGCTTATGCGTTCGAAACATGCAGAGAATTACCCTGTATTTAACCTTCAAACTTATGTTTTTTAATATACCAATGAAGAAAGACTTAAAGTATCTTATTTATTTTCCTTTAATAATAATTTTGTTTCATATACCTACAGAGATGACCGGTTTTGGCAAGGAAAAATGGAAGAGCAGTTAAAATTTTTTTTACAGTTGCCTTTTTCCCGAAATAATAAATCCACAATACTCAAACAAGAGAAAAATTAAAGACAATTTTCATTTATTTCTGCTACCTAGTAGACTGTCATTGTTAAGTCATATTTTTAATAAAAATTTACTATAATATTTATATGTGCCTTATTTAGGGTATTCAACCTAATAACACCACCTGACTGCTACAATTCAGAAGGGGGCAGCCAAAAAACCGTAAAACTTCTCCTATTAAAACCTGGCTGTAAAAAATTTAGACACTGTCCCCCTCCCTGTGAACGGCCATGCCTACCAACGCAATGTCTTTTCATACTCTACATGACATACTGTCCAATTTATTAGTGGTGGGCAGAGTCGGATATTCTCATGAATCGGATAGTTTAAAATTACGTACTTTTAAGAATCGATTACTTTATTGAGTAGTGATTATCAGCTCGCAAGGGGCCAGAACTTTTAAAAATATGGTCGTCAATGCCGTATAGACATCTTCCATTTCTTGAAAAAAAAATCCATGGATCTTGCATCTTACGCAAGTATCATAGGCATATTGAAAATACCTACCACATACAGTATATTCACTGTTGAGTTTTTTTCGTTTTTTTTTTTAAATATTCTCCCCGACTTTCTGTGTAATACGCCAAGACCGCCGCGCTATTTCGCTTTGTTTCAGCGACATTCACTGTTTAATTTTTTCCAATTTTTTCAATTCTTTACCCCCAACTTCCTTTGTAATATTTCAAGATCGCCGCGCTATTATTCTTAGTTCCAGAGATATGCATTTTTGAATTTTTCCAGCTTTTTTGCAATCTTCGCCCCCGACTTTATTTGTAATACGCCAAGACCGCCGCGCTATTTTGCTTTGCTTCAATGATATTCACTTTTTAGTTTTTTTCACTTTTTATTACTTCTTTACCCCCAACTTCCTTTGTAATATTTCAAGACCGCCACGCTAATATTCTTAGTTTCAGAAATATTCACTTATCAGTTTTTTCTGCTTTTTTGAAATCTTTACCCCTGACTTTTTATGTAATACGCCAACACCGCCGCGCTATATCGCTTTGTTTCAGAGACATTCACGGTTTAGTTTTTTTCCACTTTTTTAAATTCTATTCCCGTGTAACCTTGACCTACCCACACCACCAAGCCGACATAAAGATCTCCTACTCGAAAAAGGTATTTGTAATAAAAAAAATCCATTCCAGAGAATTACTGATTATCATTATAATCGATTCCGAGCGGTATTCGAATCCCATCGATTTTTTTGGGAATCGAACTTCACTTCATTTCTT
The DNA here is from genome assembly GCA_963969555.1 of Polydrusus pterygomalis. Taxonomy (NCBI): domain Eukaryota; kingdom Metazoa; phylum Arthropoda; class Insecta; order Coleoptera; family Curculionidae; genus Polydrusus; species Polydrusus pterygomalis. The sequence goes on from OZ018375.1 coordinate 75,588,560, forward strand.
GTACTTGAGTACTCCCATTACTACAATTGATGTTTAGTATAGTTTTTTAGCCGCCTTGTCAATACACAGGAATCTCGCTACATCAAAAATTGCAGCGCTGCGAGTCCATAAAAAGGCCAGATAAATATGACCGACGCCGGATTTGTGCCTTAAATGTACTATTCAGTCGTTAAACCATGAAACGCGCAGCCGAGTCGGCACATGTGTTGATAATTGACGCAAAACAAACACAAAGCAAATTATTTTATTTAATTAAAAAATTAACCTAGATTTGTCTTTCCAAGGCCGCCGCCTTGACAGAAACCGCGCCGAACCCATAACGTGTGTCTTGTCACTGCTGCAGCAGCGTCGGCCGCCGCTTCGGCAGAAACCGCTACAAAAACGCCGTGTGTGTCATCGCCCTAACAGTTCGTTTTCTTTTTACGCTCCCGTACCAACTAAGAAAGTTCATAAATAGCTTAATTTTATTGCACCTGTTAACCTTTACCAAGGCACATGAAACTTTATTTTTAGATATAACAATTAATATAGGGTTTCCATACGTCCCGGTTTACCGGGACATATAACCAGTTTCAATGGCTTTGTCCCGATGTCTGAGTTTCGATCAGCTATTTAACTTTATATATTTGTTTTACTATCAAGAGACTTCACTTACTTCGAGGAAGAACGCAACATAAAAAAATTAAAAATCCGATAGCCCATTTTTGATTTCAATACACAAACAAATCGGCTGCATTTCGTTTAATTCTTATCCTTTACCAAACATTAAAAACAAAATTTTAAAAGTTAAAACATCATTTGTTGAAAAAATGGCGAACGCGCTTTGTAACTTTTGGTCCTGTGTCACATTATAAACCGTTCCGATTTAAGCCGAAAGATGTATGCTTACCCAAAATTAATAGGTACCCCTTTAGTGGAGGCGAAACGAATCACCTCCTCCCATTACTACCTCTCTAAAATTAACGCTCCTATATTCTGTTATTGGCAGACAATACAAAAGAAAATTACAATTAGCACGAAATCATCTCCAAATTATTTAACCTATGTAACATTTTTCTCAGTGTATTATGATTTTATCTAGTATCACGTCGGCAGGAAATAAATAAAGCTTTAGATAGGCAACTTCTAACGCATTTTAACAAAATTTACCTAAAACACGTTTCGCGCGCTGCAGGATAACGGGCTTATTACGAGATATTTATGTCTCAATTTATGGAATAGTAAACATAAGACATGGAAGCTCTAAGGTATAGAGCGATTTTTTTGAAAAAAAAATTATTCGCGACGGTATTAACCCTGGAAAATGCCTAAAAATACGTACTTTCAGTGAGCATTTTTTCATATATTTTCTTTTTTTTTTGCAAAAAGGGCTCTATACCTTACAAATAGAAACATTTCTTTACCAAAATATGATTCGTCCCGACAGTCATTTCAAATAGGCTTTCCAGAATCCTGCAGTAGCGAAACAGTGTTAATCATCCTATAATTTTGCGCATTGTAGAGCCTTAATGCCAGAACAAAGGGCATTAGATTTTCATACTTTAACATAGATATGGGCCTTTGCTCTTTATTTAATTTTTTGACCATTAAACAATGTAAAATTTGCCTTTTTAAAGACATTGAACGGTATTGCTTGTCTAAGTGGCTAGTTTTAAAAAAAATTTATTAGGATCTTCCTTTTTTACAAAAAACTCAAATAAATCCGACCATTTAAATTCATTTCCGGTGTCATCCGTTTTTATAGATTTGATTCTTAGATCTTCGCTTAACTTTTTATAATCTAAAAAGACATCATAATTTAGATGGTAAACTTTATAAGGCTTGATTTGCCTTGCCAAGCGAAATACTGGAACCAACTGTGACGGGCCTAAGTCAAGATTCTATCGAAAATTGTCATGACAAAAAGCCCTATCTCAAGATTCGCCTTTATACTGTAATAAAACTGTTCATATTTCAAGATAGGGCCAAGTGTTTTGTCGCTTTTATAAAGAATTAAAATGATTTCAAGATAGGACCCTTGGCTAAACACAAGTATACATTAAAACAACATATTCTATGATCTTAACGCATTTTGGCCCTATCTCGAGATAGGGCCTTATGTCATAAGACCGACGATATGATAAATGAAAATAATGGCAGTGGATGATTTTAAGAATCAGATCAATGTAAAAATTAGGTCTTTTTACTGTAAAGTTTTCTGTCCAGTCATTTTATGTTGGTAGTTAGTCAAAATAAGTTTTTTAGAAAATTTATTAATCGATATGATTTATGTTTTGGGCGAGGCAGATAAAAATTGTATTTTTGCTGAATGCAGGACAAAATATCCCGAGCGGCGAACACCCAGTCCTCGAAGTTTTCAAAATTCAATGGAAATGTTTGACTCAACAGGCAGTGTGGAACATTCGAAACGTAAAGTTGTTAATAAATTGTCAGAAAGAACTCGAAATACTGTTACACATCCAGGAGAATCCTCTAGTTAGTGGCCGTAAATTAACTTCGCTCGGTGATACGTCACAGTCAATGGCAAACCGAGGAACATGCAAGTATAATAATATCATCCGTACCATATTGAGTTACATCAGGAACTTCACGATGAAGATTTTTAAAGTGTTGAAAATGTATAAAACATGTAGGTTGCATTGTACATAAACTCTTTTTTTAACGTTGTTAGAACATAAAATTTCTCTTTCTTTAGTATTTAGGTATAGACAAAAACAGGGCTGGGAATAAATTCCCAGAAGGAAAAGTGATGGAGTGAATAGAGTGTCCGACATCTGTTTGTCATCACCCCATTCTTCTCTAGCTTTTAGGGTTAAAAAAGAAATAACTTTTAGTGTGTATCAAACGATTTAACGTTATGAACCCTCGTTTGACAAGCCAAATTCTGTTATCAAAAACAGAAGAACTGGTTAATAATAATGCTGATCAATAAAAAAGCCAAAATAATAATTCAACACACAGGCATATTTAACACATGTACTCAAAACATGCATTTCCATAAAGGTATATACCTAGTTGTGTACGTTCTATCAAAAGAACGATAACACATTCTGCTTTTAAAAGCAAAGACCAATATCAAAATCAGCCATACAGCAGCACACCCTATAATAATGTTGCTATATAAAACGTAGGCATATTCAAAGCATGCATATAGATTTGTAGGTGAACGTTTTATCAAAGGAACAATAAAATACATATTCTGCTGTTAAAAGCAGAGACCGATATCGAAATCAGCCACACAGCAAAATATTGAGCGTAAAATACTAATTATCATATTATTAATTACCTTCATTCGAAATTATATCCGAAGAATATCTGGCTCTTGGACGTCTATGATGTCTTTCTAAAGAGGAATCGTAATCCGAACTGAAACTTGATGAACGCTTTCTTTTGTGTCTTTCTAAATTATCCATTCTTCGTTCTAACTTCTTTAACATTTTAATAATATTTTTAGTATTCCCGGGCGGAGAGCGACTACGCGACCGTCTCGGCATTGCGCACGAGGGATAGAAAACAAAACACACTATTTTAAAATACACAAACTTAAAAATCAATTAAGCAGCATCCACTATCACCCCACATTTCCTTGATGGGAGGTCTGTTATCAGGAAAGCTTTGCAACTAGGACGAGTTCCTGAATCAGCATTAAAAATTTGTATGGCTTCTCTATCATGTCAGGTTTAAAGCTATGGTGGGCGTTTTGTGCCTCAAAAAATGCGGACCCTTATTCTGTTTCACCAGAAGGGGTCTTAGAATTTCTTACAATACAGTTTTACAAAGGAGCCTCATACAGCTCTCTTAACACTTACAGGTCCTCATTAGCTCAGGTAGCACCCGATCCTTCGCAAGATTTTAGGATCCAAAAATTCTTTAAGGGAGTTTCCATGTTAAGACCAGCTATGCCAAAATATCAAAATACTTGGGATCCCTCAATAGTTTTAGATTATCTTAAAAAGTTAAAAAATGCAGAAATTAAATTAAATGTTCTTTCTCAAAAATTAGTTACCTTGTTAGCACTAGCTACAGGTCAACGCCTGCAAACATTAGCTTCCATAGAGATAAATAACATACATCGAACCGAAGTTAAAATTGACATTCCTATTTCTAAAAGGATTAAAACATCAGCGAGAAACAAATTTCAACCTGTATTAAGTTTGCCGTTTTTGAACTTGGATTCTGAAATTTGCGTAGCTTCAACCTTGCTATCTTACTTAGAAAAAACTAAGCCGCTTAGAGGACCAATAAAAAGTCTATTTGTTTCTGTCACAAAACCCTATAAAGAAATTTCAACACAAACACTTGGTCGTTGGGTCAAAACTATTCTGCAGAAAAGTGGTGTCGATACTGACAGATTTTCTGTTCATAGTACAAGACACGCGGCGACTTCGGCTGCAAGCAGGAAAGGTGTTAATTTCGACACTATTAGGCTTTCAGCAGGGTGGTCCAAAAATTCTAAGATGTTCGCTCAGGTGTATAACAGACCCCTTATGCCAGATATATCTTTTGCAGAATCAGTTCTGTCTAGTTTATAAGTATTTTAATGTTTAGTTACTTTTATATGTTTAAATTTTTGTATTATTAACATTTAAGTTTTTGTTAATTGAGAAAATGTACCAGTAAAATTGTACCTTTTCTAAAACTAGTTTTGTTTTTTGCAACTTTCTCTAAATTTCTACATGGAAACTTATTTACGAGACGAGGCCGAATATAATCACAAGATCAAACGAACTTACCTGTGATGTTCAATCTTGATTATATGAAGGCCTCGTCGAAGTAAATAAGGTCCCTCCCTACACATCCACCCTAAAAATAGTTGCAAAAAATATGGTTGGAAATGAAGACTGAAGGCGATCGATGTGGGTAGCCCGGGGGTCGTGCGGCAGGAGGGTGTTGTTTACTTTAAAATGTGTGATCGATAACGCCAGAGACGAAGGTACTACATGGAACCTTATTTACTTCGACGAGGCCTTCATATAATCAAGATCGAACATCACAGGTAAGTTCGTTTGATCTTGTGATTATTATGCAACGGAGAATCCATACTGGATCCAACAAGTTCAACACCATAACCATTGGTCGGTTAATGTATGGTGCGGTATACTTCACAACAGCCGTTTTTTTTTTCTGTGGGGCAACCTAAAAGATAGGGTGTGTATAACACCACCTACGACAAGAGACGACATGTAGAATAGGATTAAGGATATCGTTATCCAATTAATATCCGGGGAAATATCATCAAAAGGATTGATAAGTGTATTAAACAAGAAGGACATTTATGACGAGTTATAAGATGACAGAAAAATATATAGGGTGTTCCATTTAATAAAAGTGATATTTTTCCAGTAGAAGTTTTCTAACTTTGGCCCTAGAAAGTAAACATCCTGTAAATGAGATGTCAAATATTTCATAGTAAATATGTGTTTTTTACTTAATTTAGTAAGTATAAAAATTATAAATCGCTTATAGTCAAAATTTAAGTAGCTTTTTCACAACAACGAAATGCTTGCAAATGCAAAATTTTTAATTTGAGTCGAATTATTTTAAAACCTATAACTTTTTCATACAATAAACCATTAATAAAAGTTTAGAAATAGGACGTAGTATTAATAAATGTATTCAAATATAGGGTGATCCATTTAAAAAAAAAGTAACTTTATGACACCCTTCTTTTTGGGCGCACTCTGTATAATTTAAAATATTTTTAAAATCTGCCAGATATCTCACCATACCTTAATACAAAAGCTTATTATCAACAAATCTTATCTTCAAGGCATAAAATTACTCCGCGCAATCTTTGACTCACCCGGTACATCGCGTATAACCGGACTATTAATTTTAAACTAATAATCAATCACTATATTAAATTTGAACATTAGTCTGATAAGTTTTGTATATAGATGTGGAAATAAAATAAAAAATTGTAGTTGGTCAAAGAGGAATAATGAATTACTCTGCTTTAGTGTTATTATTTTGCATACAACATATTTGCAAATCTGACGGTAAGGTTTTAGATTTTGTATTATCCATGCATGCAAGTCAATCCCTCTGTCATAATAGACATTAATAGATATAGATATATATATATATAATATAACTTTCTGATTTTTGGACGCTAATTACTTTAAATGTGTCCCCGGATCGACGCATAATTAGGTGAAAAAGACTAAAAAAATTTTGAATTGAAACTTCATCTGCTGGGGTTCAGCCCTGCTTGTGTAGAAACTAATTTGTGTCAAGATTTTAGCTTCAAAAAATCCACTAGTAAAATGCTTTTTCTCTAAGAAATATGAAAAAATCTTATTAAGAAAAAATATTGACGAAGAAAAACTAAGTAAGAATGTAAATTTTTTTAATTTAATTTAATTTAAAATTATTTGCCTACTTTGACATTTAACATGATTTTCATCACCCTCTCATAAACTTTTCTTATAATTATCTAAATGTTTAATAGACGGATGAAAATAAACCAATCGGGTTGAAATTTTGCAAATTTACAAAATTTATTATTTTGAACAATTTTTCTTGACGAAATTTTTTATTGTCTTTAACAGCGAGGGTGAAATGAAAACAATGCAAAATATTAAAGTGATTTTAAAATTTTGTTTTTTACTCGGTTTTCCTTACTGAACATTTTACTTAATAACATTTTTACTTACCTCCTAAAAAAAGCTTCGGAAAAAGCACTTTAATAGTGGAAAAAATCAGTTTTTCGTAATTTTTCCAGATATACTTGATTTTTCAAAATTATCGTTATGACACGAATAACTTATTTCTATCGAAGCAGAGCTGAACCCCAGAAGATAAAGTTTCAACTCAAAAAAATTTTTTTCACATATTCATGCGTCGATCCGGAGATACACTAGACACTTTAAGCAAACCTTATTTTTTTTCCGTATCCGTATCCGCATCCGTAACGCATTGAGTTACGTTGACCGCAAAAAAAACTGTTTAAGCATCAACAACCATACGTATACGAAACCGAACGCATCCAGCAGTAAAGTAAAACGTCACATGTCAGATTTTCTAAACCTTCTAACCTTAAAAATTGTGATTTTTTCATTTGAATAATTTTGAATTATTTAAAATTAAATATTTTAAATTATGGATGAAATACTTCATCCCATCCTTATTGATGAGGATGATGAAGATGACGACGATTTGGGCGATCTGGTGATCAGACACATTTTGCATGATGACGACAAAATCATAGAAACCAGAGATCGGTCGATTGGTTGGAATGCGTATACGGATAGGGATACGATGGCAGGCCCGTAACGATGCGGGCAACGTAACGTATTGAGTCCAACGCATCTATTCTGCACATGCGCAGATCGATGCGGATACGGATACGGTTGAAATTTAGGACATGCTTAAAGTGTCTACTGTAGAACAATAATATCGATAACGTAACGTGAGAAAACGCAACTTATTGAAAAATGAGTTTTAAAACTTTTGCCAAGTTATTTTTTAATTCCTCTAGTTCTAATTAACTATTTAATAACAAGATGCACCATTTCCGAGATTTTGCAGCCAAAGAATCTATTTGGCGGAAAAGAGAAATAAAAAAATATCCAGTGGAAATCAACGAAGGGAAGGGAAGAGAAGGGAAGGCAATTTTAATATTTTTAAATGGCCCATTAAAAATTATTTAGGATAAACCGTCAAATATAAAATATCGCTCTAATACATAGGTACGTCAATAAAACCACCAATAATAATATTGACAATGTAAATGTTGCTTAAAAAATGCCTAGTAAGACAACAATAATTATAACTTATTTACATGGAAACTTAATGTTTTTTAATCACATGCTTAAATAGTCCTTCGTTTACTTCGAGGCAATATCCTAAACGGTCAATTCAAACAAATTAAGTTAATACGCAGAGATATGATTGCATACCAATAAAATTACTCTTAATTCTTTAGTTCTTCCAAATTTTGACAACGCACATTTATATAACTAACATTTTTAATGTAACACCACAGGAAATAGTCGTTTGGTGAAAGATCAGGAGTCCTAGCTGGCCAATAAATTTATGGTATAATTTAATCCTATTGTGCGCAGGAAAGAAGTCTATTTGAAACAAAATATCTGTATTCTTATGACCAACTTCCTCTAATGTAATTTAATCCTATTGTGCGCAGAAAAGAAGTTCATTTGAAACAAAATATCTGTATTCTTATGACCAACTTCCTCTAATGTAATTTAATCATATTGTGCGCAGGAAAGAAGTCCATTTGAAACAAAATATCTGTATTCTTATGACCAACTTCCTCTAATGTAATTTAATCCTATTGTGCGCAGGAAAGAAGTCCATTTGAAACAAAATATCGGTATTCTTATGACCAACTTCCTCTAATGTAATTTAATGCTATTGTGCGCAGGAAAGAAGTCCATTTAAAACAAAATATCTGTATTCTTATGACCAAGTTCCTCTAATGTAATTTAATCCTATTGTACGCAGGAAAGAAGTCCATTTGAAACAAAATATCGGTATTCTTATGACCAACTTCCTCTAATGTAATTTAATGCTATTGTGCGCAGGAAAGAAGTCCATTTAAAACAAAATATCTGTATTCTTATGACCAACTTCCTTTAATGTAATTTAATCATATTGTGCACAGGAAAGAAGTCCATTTGAAACAAAATATCTGTATTCTTATGACCAACTTCCTCTAATGCACTTTGATTTTGTAAACGTTCTAAAAAAATTTCTTATTCCAAATTTTGTTCCACAATTTCCCAATATTCCGATATCCAAATATGCCCTTCCAAACATTTACCTCAGAAGATGTTATTATTGGGGCTGAAAAGTAAAGTATAATTGCATTATTAGTTTATTAGATACAAGGCTTTTGTCATTATGCTGACTAGCTGTATCATTTAAACACAAGCTAGGGGGGGGGGGGGGGAGAGTGTTGTTAGTAATGTCCAAATTGCGCAACTTTGAGCGCTGTATCTCTTGCTGCTTACTGTCTACGAGATCCCATCAGTAAAGAGCGTCGAATTTCTTAGAACCTAAAAAAAAGCTTTAGGCGGAACATATTGCAAAAATTTAGAATAATTTGTATGAAAGAATTTCTAAAATTAAAATATTAATCATACTTTAAAATATTTTATCGGCTATTTTAGGATCTTACTATTGGAAGGACTATATTAAAAAAATTCCATTGGATGCATTTGTGGCAGGACAAGATGTCAATGGGGAAAATGTTTATATAGGTCAATTATTTCTTAAAGGTCTATTAGCAGGAATTTATCCAACGAGTATTCTTCAAGGAAAAGTTCCTCTTGCACCAATATTTGGAGGCTGGAAAGCAGACAATTTCATTCAGGTAAGTGAGATGGCAACATTTCATTTTACTTATAATATTACTAGTTCTTAAATTACTTTCGAAAATTTTTTCGACCATTTTCTTTAAATATAGAAACAATCTTTTTTATTTGAGCAAAAACAAAATATTACCTTATGCAGGCTCTTCCTCTACAGTTATTAACATAATACAGTAATATATATCAAAAAGTAAATAACGCTTTACAACACCAATAAAAGCAAATAACACTTTACAAACCAAACAATAAATTATTGCAAGCAACAGTAAATAATACTACACATGACTATAAGCAATCAATTAATAAATCAATCAATAATAGATCAAAAGCAGATAATACTCTACAACACTAAAATTAATTTTATTTAAACTACAATCAAGCAAATAATACTGTACAGAACCAACAATCAATTAATGCAGATTAAAAGCATACAAAATACTTTACACCACTAGCAAATATATTTTACAATACCAACTGCAATGCGTTTTAACAAATTTCATCTTTACTTCAATTTTGTACATTAATAAGTAATTTTTTTATTTCATTTTTAAACCTATTACTATTACATTGTTTAAGATATCCAGGCCAATTATTTAATTCTTTTACACCTATAAACAAGATAGCGTAGGCCAATAGATTAGCGTGTACCTGTGGTACGTTTAGATTTTTAGCATATCTAATATTGTATTTATGAATCTCTGATTGTATTGAAAAAGCTATATTAGAATGTCTAGAGGCACACACTACACTATGACTAAAGGAAGTTAGCTGAAGTGAGTAAATTTTACTTAATGGGAGTATATTATAACTTGAGTATAAAATGTTGTGTGGGATATCTTATAAGCAACGAATATATACTCTTGAAGGCCCTGTTCTGAAGTATCTTTAGTGGATCAACATACATTCGGCATGCTGAATGCCTATTAAGAGAAGATACTGGATTTGAGAGTGGACAAGACAATACTATACCGAGCGAAGAAGATAAGCAGGAACTGTATAGCTTAATCGTTTCAAGATGCCTATAGGAGCACGAATCTTACTTTTTAGTTTATCAAGGTGAACTAACCGCGGTAAGGTCTCATCCACTATCAGTCCAAGATATTTTATATTTGTAGAATAGTTCAGTTCTTAATTCTCAAATACAATGCTTGTCCATTCAATTGGGTTTTTACTTATTATAAACAAATACCTTTTACATTTAAAGTTAAATTGTGTCAACTGAATCAGTCAGATATCAGATTTAAGTCATGCTTTCAATTATCAACTCATACGACCTGTCAAAATAGACCAGCAGTGTATTATCAGCATACAGCACAGCTTTAATTGTCCTTTCAAATTTAGGCCCGAAATAGAATTAACATATTTTAAGAAACACGGAAGGACCCAAGACCGGAGAGTACCCAGAACCACTCTTTCTCTTGCTACTGGTTTATACAGTATGGTTATTGTTATCGTAATTGTTCGTTAAAAATTAGTTTTTATTAAATTTCTGACACATGCTTTGCCAGATGTAAAAAAGTGGACAAATTCCTTTTTCAATAAGCTTTTCAACAAGGTGCCACAAGTGGTGTCTTCTAATTTAAGAAAGAAAGTTGATTAGAGCTGCGCCCTCTTTGGGGTCCCACTTTTTTTTACATGACAAAAGCGAGGTCCATAAAAAATCTTTGAGTACGTATTCTTGGATTTAAAAAAAATCTTATTCCCAGACCCGCCATAAGTAGCGTTCCATTTAAAATCCCCATCACAATTGCAAAACGCGCCATTAATACTAGGTGTGATACGTCGTTGAATTGGAAATGACGAGGGTCATTTAAAAATGATATAATACAATTTTTCGACAATTTATAAAAACAAAGTTGATGGTGGTTGTGAGAAAAAGAAACGTCGAATTGAATAATTACACTGATTGGCTATCTAATGTAGGTGTAAAAATTTAATCGTGCACCACGTGTACTCGTGCTATTTCTGTCTCAAATTGCGTTCGTGCAGATTTTCCTAAAATTACGCATAATTTTCATTGCACACGTTAAATTCGTGGAAGAATTTCAAGAACCAAATTTGCGACACCCCGTGTATAGATGAAAATTTTGCGTCATTGTCACAAACGTTAAAGAGCTACGGTCTTGACTGACGTTTAGAACTTTTAGTTCTCTATTTTTTATCAAAAAATAAATGTATCGTTCCATCGGATTTTTTAAAGTACTTTATTTAATGATATTTCAAAAATCGCCCTCTAGCGGGAGAAGTAAGGTTTACGTAAAAATCCACCAAAGCGCAATAGATAGAGTAAAAACTCTATTGAATTTAACCAAATTTTCAAAATCAAAAATGTATTATATTTTAATATTGGATACATTTTTAACAGATTCTCTGTTGCGACGATCAAGATAATCTCGAATGGATACCAACAAACTCAACCCATTTGCATCTTATGAAAACTGATAACGAAATAATTCGTGGGGGCATAGAAGGAAATGCATGGGTCAATATTGGTCGCATAAACTACCAAGGAGAAATTGCCATTGGAAAAGTATTATCAAGATTCATCGGAATGGCAGATATGTATTTCGTTCATGATGAAACCGAAGAGAGAGCATCATCTTACGAAGTATTGACATATAATAATAAAGCTACTTAAATTACGGTATAGAATTCTGATCATTAAAAAAACAGCAAACAGACTTTGTTTTTGTGTTTAATAAAATATGTAATTTTAAAATACATATTATTGTGTAGATATATGGTTTATTTTATTTGCCAACGCCATAAGAGAAACTAAAGTATTAGTAAAAATTGTTCTTACCAATTTATCAACAGCAATAATTTTGAAATTTAACTATTACATTGTAGTCACAAAAAAAATAATATATTTTAAGTTAACGAAAGTGTGGCTATGACAGTAAGGAGTATATATAGGCACCTAACCTATGATGGTTATTAGAGACCTAACGATGATTCGGTTTCGGTTTTGGTATGGGGTAGTTTCTGCCAAAAATCGGCAGAAACTTCGGGTGCGCCGAAACTCAGGGTTCGTGAATTGTCGCGCACCGTTCGGCTAACTTTGGGTGAGTTCGCAGATAGTGTTGTCTATATAAATAGATATCTTTGTTGCATATTTCAATTATTGTTGTTTATTTCATTAAACACCAGTTCACTGTCCGTATATGTGTAAAAATTACATTAGATTTCAGTATATTATAATAGAATTTTTAACATGCATAAATAAGTTTCGGTTTCCACTGAAAATCTTGTTTCGGTCAGACACTAATGGTTATTAATATGACCCCATTCGTAGTTTATTTATAACTACGTAAATAAAACTAACAAGCTAATATCTTAACACCAAAATCACACACCTGCCGGCATCTATGATTTATTTAGAATATATTTATGTTCCTTGTTAATATCGATCAATATATGAATTTTTTTTATTTAAATCAAGTTTAGAGATGCCATAATAAACTACAAGATGACATGACGATACTGTTAAGGCGTTTTCATTTTAATTACAAATTAAAATTCACGCGGCCTTAAAGTGACAATTGCGACAACCAGTGTCAACAATAGTAAAAAAGGATCATCGCCGTGACAATAAAAAAATGACAGGGCAGTCAGGTAGAAACCAAAAATTTAGTCATTTACATTTTTCGGGTACGGTAGTTTTAGTAGTTAGTTTTCTCCCCCAGACCTTTAATACGGCTGTAAGGTGCGTTTTTATCATTATACGAATTTATTACAAAACAGTCGTTTCCCTTTCGTTATTATACAGTCCACTTAAATATCATTTACACAAAGTCTGTCAAGTGCTATGTAGGCACCGCTGATCTAGAAAAGTGGGTTAATGAAAGCGGGCAGATCAACAGCAGCGTTTTTCATTAACATAGCTTGGTACTTCGCTCCGCGATCATTTTATGCCAGTGCCAAATAACATTTTGGGGGAGAAATAGACTAAAAATCGATACTAAGTAACGTTCGCTGGGTGTGTCGTAAACTGTCTAGTGCTTAACGACCGTTACAGTATAGCATGGGACTTTAGGTTATAAGGACCAGAAGAACATTGTCTTCAAGAAGTGCATGAAGACGGCTTTTGAGAAATAGTCCTCCAGGTTACACTCATGCTAATTTTTACAAAAAACTAGGAGCCACTCAAGGTAAATTAGTTGCTAAGCATTGCCCATTAAGACTGGAGTATCAGATGAAAGTAATCTTTAGATCAGAAGGTGCCCCAGGTCCCAAATCTCAGTTCAGAGATTATATTCAGGCCTCCAGTTCATGCTTATAGATTATTTAGTCCAGGTGTCTAGCTTTGGATGCATTAAGTAGTCGACCAGAAAAGACGTCGTGTTGAAGCAGAAAAAGCGTTTCTTGTCATTGGATAGTCAAGGTCACATCCCTTTGTCCTTTCCTTTTGTAGCCTTGATTATTTGGATATTTGGTCAATATTTAGAGGTTCTAAATATTGTTTTTAAGTGCATGATATTTTTATATATTAATTTACTTTATTGCATTTACTAAATACGGTTTATTTTGCTTAAAGCCATCAAAATGCCTAAGAAAGGTTCGAAAACTAGGCAAGGCCTAGAAGATTCTTTACTTATAGCTAAACATGCCGAATCAAGTACAGAGTTAAATGCAAATATAACAGGTTTAGTTCGTAAAAGAGACGTTTTGAAATCAAAATTATTGCGTTTTGGGCAATTTTTAAATAGATTAAAATCCTCAGAACCTAGTAGTTCAAAGTTGGTCGAATTACACACTCGCTTAAAAGATTTAGAGAGCAATTTACTGTCAGAGTATAATGACGTTCAGTTTGAACAGTTTAAAGAACAAGATGAACATTCATTTGAAAACTTGTATTATGAAACAATATCTGATGCTAAGCATTATATTTTCTCTTTTTCAAATCCATCTCAGGGTCAAAGTCATAATACTAGTTCTTTGCCTTCTAGTTCGACAAGATCGGTAAATACAAAGCTTCCCACTATTGAGTTACCTAAGTTTTTCGGTAGTTACGACAAATGGCTTGAATTTAAAGAGTTATTTGTGTCATTGGTTCATAATGTAGGTTCTCTCGACTCAATACAGAAATTTCATTATTTGCGCGCTTCTTTGGAGGGACCTGCAGCTCAGTGCATACAGCATATTGAAATTATGGGCAGTAACTATGAGTTAGCGTGGAAAATTCTTTGTGAAAGATTTGACAATAAACGGCTAATGATACACAATAACATTAAATCATTATTTAACGTGCCGGAATTAAAATCGTTTTCTCCTGCGGCTCATCGCAATTTAGTTGATACTTTATCAAAAAATCTAAGGTCATTAGAAACTGTAGGTATTGAAACTAACTCATGGGATCCATTAATAATTTTTCTTGTTACAAGTAAATTTGATATAGAAACAATACGTGAATGGAAAAATATGAACCAAGTGCGGATTTACCCACCATTTCGGAATTAAAGGGCTTTTTAACTGCACGTGCAGACTTTTTGGAGAAGGTGAACATGCACAAACATAAACCAGAAAATCTGAAAGAAAATCATTTTGATTTTGGAAGTAAAAACAAAGCTAAATGCTTTTCAACTAGCCATGAATCAAAAGATGAATCATCAAAATAAAACAAAATAACTTTTCTTACTTTTACTGTAAAAACCCGCATCCCATATATAAATGTCGAGAATTTTTGAATTTATCCGTAATGGATAGACAAAATAAAATCCAATCGTTAAAGCTGTGTTCAAATTGTTTGCAAAAAGGTCATGATTTGAATCATTGTCGGTATGGGCCTTGCAGGTTATGTAGTAAAAAACATAATTCTTTATTGCACCCAAATTCTTCTGATAAAAATTATGTTAGTGCGTCTAACATATTGGCGTCTGATCAAGTTCAAGATCAAGGTTCTGTTAGAAACTCTATGTCAACTCAAATAAATCAAAATCAGGAAAGTACTACTTGTAACGTTTCGTGTCAAGATCAAGTGTTGCTTGCAACTGCACTTGTCGAAGTGTCAGATATTCAGGGTCGTACTTACGTCTATAGGGCGCTTTTAGACAGTGGGTCTATGTCCAATTTTATATCAG
Organism: Polydrusus pterygomalis; assembly: GCA_963969555.1. NCBI lineage: Eukaryota > Metazoa > Arthropoda > Insecta > Coleoptera > Curculionidae > Polydrusus > Polydrusus pterygomalis. Next base: position 75,603,975 of record OZ018375.1, read on the forward strand.
AAGCTGTGGTAAATAACCTTAATTTACCCCAAGAGAAGGTTGATATCTCAGTCAGTGGCATTAATCAGACACAAGCTCATGTGTCGAAGTCACGTAATGTATATTTAAAGTCCATTTATTCTAATTTTAGGGAAAATTTGCATTGTTTAATACTTCCTAAAATAACTAACAACATTCCTAGTGTTTCTTTAGATCCAAAGAGTCTTGATATACCATCATACATTAAACTAGCTGATCCTCAGCTTTATAAAAGAGACAAAATTGACATTATAATTGGTGCAGGTTCTTTTTGGAAACTTTTGTGCAAGGGCACAAAACAGCTAGGCATTAATAAACCAGTCTTACAAAAAAGTAAACTCGGATGGTATATTTCTGGTCCTTTAGGAAAAAATAATTCGAGTGTCAATTTAAGTGCTACATCTTGTTGCTTTACAAAAAATCTTGATTTCAGCTGTCAAAGTTTTGGGAAATTGAGGAAGTTTCAACCAAATCTCCTTGGTCAGATGAAGAAGAACAAGCAGAATTACATTTTCAACAAACGTTTAGGCGAAACGATAGTGGTAGATTTGTAGTTTCATTACCATTAAAAGAGCCAGTGTTAAAGTTAGGAAATTCCAAGCAGTCTGCAACAAAACAGTTTTTCTCATTAGAAAAGAGATTTTCTTCAAATCCAAAACTCAAGGAAATGTATATAAATTTTATGGCGGAATATGACGAGTTACATCATATGTCACCATATATTCCTTCAGATAACGAAATTACTTTCTTTTCACCTCATCACGGGGTCCTACGTGAAGACAGTGTTACCACTAAATTGAGGGTTGTCTTCAATAGTTCATGTCCTTCATCATCCGGGGTTTCTTATAATTCTCTGCAAATGGTTGGTCCAACAGTGCAGGACGACCTTTTGTCCATTTTAATCCGGTTTAGACAACATTCGTTTGTTATATCTGCAGACATCTGCAAGATGTACAGGCAGATTTTAGTTGAAGATACCTTTAAACCTCTTCAGCTAATTTTATGGCGTTCTAGTCCAGAACAGGAACTTAAAACTTTTTCTCTTAATACTGTAGTATACGGCACAGCCAGTGCTCCATTTCTGGCAACAAGGTGTATTTATCAACTTTCACTCGATGAGCAAGTTTCACATCCTCAAGCATCGGAAGTTATTAGGCGTGATTTCTATGTTAACGACTTACTGTCCGGAGCCAGTTCAGTTGAAGAAGCTATTAATTTATGTGATCAAATAAATATTATCCTGGCATCTGCTGGATTTAAATTAAGGAAATGGCGATCCAATTGTCCAGAGATTCTTAATGGCATTAAAAACTTCAGATCTTCAACAGACACATATTACTTTGGTCCATCAGATGAATGTAAAACTCTTGGTATGCTCTGGTCTAGTACTAATGATACTCTTTCATTTCACATTAATGGTTTAGATTCCGTAAAAAACGTAACAAAACGAGTTATTTTATCTGAGACTGCAAAAATTTTTGATCCTCTTGGGTTAATAAGCCCTGTAATAGTCAGATCAAAAATCTTGTTACAGCAACTATGGCTATTAAAACTCTCCTGGGACGATGAAGTTCCCACTGATCTTGCTAACAAGTGGAAATCCTTTATGTCCGAGCTTTCGCAGCTTAATTCATTGTCTATACCCAGACACATTGCATGCAACGATCCAGTTACGATCGAATTGCATGGATTTTCGGACGCTTCGCAGAACGCATACGGAGCTTGTATTTATATACGTACCGTTGACGCTTTTCAAAATGTATGTGTTCAACTATTAATTTCTAAAACTCGAGTTGCGCCTTTAAAGTCTATTAGTATACCTAGGTTGGAATTATGTGCAGCTCTCCTGCTGTCTCAATTATTTACAAAAGTAATTTCTTCGTTGACTTTAAAATTTACTAATACTTTCTTTTGGTGTGACTCAACCATAGTTCTTGCATGGATTCGTTCCTCACCACATCTCTTTCAAGTATTTGTGGCAAATCGAATATCTGAAATTCAAAATCTTACCTGACGCTTGGAGGTATATCCCAACAGATCAAAACCCTGCAGACTTACTTTCACGGGGAGTGTCGCCAAGTATTCTTTTAAATTCAGATATTTGGTTCAATGGACCAAACTGGTTGAAAAAATCATCCTATCTTTGGCCTAAGGATATTAGTAGAAATAATTTAGTTTTAAGTACTGAACCTCCAGAAATGAGAAAAAATATTTACTGTTTTACTGAAGTACAACATAATGAATTGTTTCCCTTTAGCAATTTTTCATCATTTACACGAATTAGGCGTGTTATGGCATACATTTTGCGTTTTGTCAGTAATTGCAAAACTTCTAAAGAAAAAAGAAACTTAGGTCCAATTACCATTGAAGAGCTACGAAATGCTGTTAACAAATTAGTTACGGTTGCTCATCAAGAGTCATTTTCTAAAGATATTTGCGAGCTCACCAAGAATGGGTTTGTAAGCAATAAAAGCAACTGTCTCAGTCTGACTCCATTCTTAAAAGACGGTATCATTAGAGTAGGTGGTCGTCTCAAAAATTCTAATTTTCTTTTGAGAAAAAACATCCAGCATTACTTTCGCCAAAGCACCATTTAACTTACCTCATTTTTAGATTTGAACATGTCAAATTATTCCATTGCGGTCCTCAATTATTGTTATCAAGTATTCGAGAAACTTTTTGGCCAATGTCCGGGAAAAACCTAGCGAAACGTATAGTTAAAGAATGCATAGTATGTTTTCGATTTAAACCACAGTTACTTAATCCCAGGATGGGTGACTTGCCTGAACCTAGGGTTTCTTCAAGGCCGCCGTTCTTCAACGTTGGAGTAGACTATGCTGGTACATTTCAGTATAAGGACCGTAAAGGACGCGGCAGTAAAACGTTAAAATGTTATTTATGTCTTTTCATTTGTTTAACAGTAAAAGTGGTCCATTTAGAATTAGTGACTGATTTAAGTACCTCTGCATTTTTGGAAGCCTTTCAACGATTCATAGCTAGAAGAGGTAAGCCATCTGACGTATACTCAGATAACGGCAGTAACTTTGTAGGGGCAAATAATCAACTTAAAGATTTGGGACATTTCTTAAATACTAACAAAATCAATTTTACAGAGCAGCTTGGCAATTTACTTGATATAAAATGGTACTTTATTCCCGCATATTCTCCTCATTAAGGAGGCATTTGGGAAGCGGGAATAAAATCCGCAAAATATCATTTAAAAAGACTTCTGAATTCCTCAAATGGTTCTTTAACTTTTAAAAGTTTTTACACAGTAATAACTCAGATCGAAAATATTTTAAATTCTAGGCCCTTAACGCCTCTCTCAACAGATCCAAATGATCTAGGTGTCTTGACACCACCCCAATGAACAGACTGTCTCATTATGAACATTTAGAAAGATTAAAACAACAGTTTTGGAAAAGATGGTCTAACGAATATGTCACCCAGCTGCAACAAAGACTAATATGGAAAATAAATCAGCAAAATTTGTGCGTGGGTGAAATGGTGTTAATTCGCGATGATGACTTACCCCCATTTAAGTGGCGAATTGGACGTGTCAATGCAGTGCACCCGGGTCCCGATGGTAATGTGCGTGTAGCTACCATAAAAACCGCATCTGGATTGATTAAACGCGCTGTTGCGAATTTAGCACCCTTACCAATATACTCGAAGACCTAAAGTGCTAGGTTAAGTCTAAGATTGTATGCTAAAGGCCTTGAGCCCATGTAAATAGGTTAAGATTAGGTTAGGTTACCTTCGTATTAACCATATTTGTTGAAAGTGATCTTTCAAGGCGGGGGAGTATGTTAAGGCGTTTTCATTTTAATTACAAATTAAAATTCACGCGGCCTTAAAGTGACAATTGCGACAACCAGTGTCAACAATAGTAAAAAAGGACCATCGCCGTGACAACAAAAAAATGACAGGACAGTCAGGTAGAAACCAAAAATTTAGACATTTACGTTTTTCGGGTACGGTAGTTTTAGTAGTTAGTTTTCTCCCCCAGACCTTTAATACGGCTGTAAGGTGCGTTTTTATCATTATACGAATTTATTACAAAACAGTCGTTTCCCTTTCGTTATTATACAGTCCACTTAAATATCATTTACACAAAGTCTGTCAAGTGCCATGTAGGCACAGCTGATCCAGAAAAGTGGGTTAATGAAAGCGGGCAGATCAACAGCAGCGTTTTTCATTAACAGATACCAATGTGATAAGTATTAAATTTTTCCCGTAAATACAGTGTGATAGCTAGATTTTAAGGAAGGGTGGTTGACAGTGTAAGAGCGGTATCAACACCGCAGGCTAAAATTTGGTAAATATATATAATAAAAATGAAATAAGACATATTTAGACAGTTTACTTGTCAGGTAGTGATAAAATAAATATTAGGCAAGAAAATACGTTTCTAGTCTAAGTCTAACCACCTGAAAAATCCTTATATAATAAGGTTGTACAGGGTGGCCAACTAAGAATGCGAGGTACTGTATCTGGGAAACTATTCATCGTAGAGTCTTGCGGCAAAAAAATTATAACTTAAACGACCAGGAGAAAAACCTGGAAAATATTTTCAAGTTTCTGAAATGGCCGCTAATCTGCAAAATGCATATCGAGCGACGTAAACTCTTTTAGCTACTGTGGCGTTCTGAAGACATTCAAAATAAACCGCAAGCATATCAACAGCTTCGTAAAATGCATTCTGTAAACAGAAAAATTACTCAAAGTAACGCAAAACTTTGACAACTATTGACAATTTGGATTATTTAGGTTTTTATTAGGTATTTGTTTTGTTTCCATGGCCTGCTTCTGTTAATAATTGTCAGCAGGGTCAGCATTTCGAGCATTTGCGGGGGCATTAAAAATCTTCCTTTTATAAATCGGTCCTGTTTAGGGCCACAACTTATATACCTAATAGAAAGAATTCCAGAAAAATATAGCTACAATAAAATGAAAATTTAAGGGAATTTCGTATACAAATTTGTATTGCCGATATTTTGGGTTAGGAATAAGATATCGAGATGCGGTTTTCGCGAGCTAGTTTAGGCATCATTTAGCTACTGTTTCATGAAAAAAAAAATCATACCAACGCATTTTATTATGTTGAGAAAATTAAACATTTCTGTTGGAATGTCGAAAAAAGACCTCTAGCGGCGATATGTGAAACTTACAAAACTTCAAATATAATGATGTTTGTAGCCTAAGAATAGCTCCTTTTAACGAGCCCAACTTTGTTCAAATCGGCTTAGCCGTTTCGAAGATACAGAAAGTAATTTACGGAAACGTTTGAGTACCCCCCACCACTTTATTTTTAGAGATACTGCAAAAAGTGTCAAACGAAAAGGGTTCACATTATCCTCGACTTTAAAGATCAGGATTTTTTTAATTAGGTTAATGTAGCGGAATTTACAGAAACATCACTTTTTTAGAAGGAAAGAAATAAGAACACAAAGTCTTCCTCCACTTTTATATTAAAGAAATAATTAAGGGTTGAAAAATTCTCTACATGTTTCGAATGCAGAAGCATTCATCTTCAGGAGAATAAGTAAAAAGAAAAAATTATTAGATATCACCTTAACGGAGCATCAAAATTTGTAGGCACAAAAAACCGGTTCAATGAATAGAACGGAGAAAAAGTCATAATGTAACTTGCATTATGAAAAGGAAAGAAATAAGAATGTAAGGGTTTATGGCTTAGGGCACGTAGGAGTGCAAATGCAGAACGAAGGGTTCAGCATTTGTATAAGAGAAAACTAAAGGTAGATTATATTGAACGAGATGTAAAATTGAAGAATTATTTAAGAAAAATCATTATGAAAACTGTGAAAATGGAAGTTTGAGGAAGAAAAACTATATTAATTGTTCTAACTTATAGATGCGAATCTGAAAAAGAGATAACTTTTAGGTCACATCCATTGAACAATAATAGAAAACTTACCTCATAATGAAATTTTTAAGAATAAGTATAACTGAAAAGTTGTAGCATTTTAGGCTTAAATGCCATTATGGTAGTTAAATTTTAAAAAAAACGAGTTTAATAAATTCTTAAGCAGGATCCAATACCACGTTCTACAAAAGACAGTCCTATGAAATTTCTGACAGGTCTTTTAAATATTAAAAAGAAGGCGTTTGGAGAAAAAAACCACAGAAAAATAGCTGGGAAAACAAGGGGGCTGAAGGCTGACACAGAGGAAAGGTATTGAATCTATAGAATGTCACAGAGAAAAAAATGGGGTTGGCGAATCTTTTACAAATTTATAGCTCAGTCAAGGTTTACAAAAGATATCCAATTGCATAAACCAAAACAGGATATGGGGGCCCACAATGCCTGTTCCGGAGAATGATAAGGTACTATGAAAAAGTTAATAAACAAAAAGTGCACCTAAAAACGTTCAAACTTATAAGTAAAATTGGGTATGACCATAAAACACTGCGGGTTAAAGTCCAATTGGTAAAGGAAAAATCTTTTTCTTTAATATATACACTTTGATGAAAACTTGTTCAAAACGCACTGTAAAAAAGAAGTGTAATTGTAAGTTGAGTGGAAATTTTAAAAAAGAAAAAATAAATACAAAACCAAAGTGACACTAGTCATATGGGGAAGTGAGAAAAAGTGAAAACCTGAGGGGTTGTAAGAAACAATAGTTGTAGTTATTTTAAAAAATTTGTTTTTAATATTTTAATATGAAGGTGTAACAAACAGGTCATCAGTCAAAATTAAGAGAGTTGAAAAAATGAGAGCAGCTGTGTTGAATTTGATCATTCAGACATTCTATGTTAATATTGTTTATAGTTTTGTTAATTTCTAAAATTTCAAGAAGATCTAATTTATTGCCTTTGTTGCACAAATGAAGGTATTTGGTATTGGAATCCGGATTGAAATAGTGGTTTTCAGTATGTATGTGTCTAGAAAAATTTGATTTAATTTTTGAAGGAGAAAGGTTTGAATTTCTGGCTTTCACAATTTCTTTACAATGTTCACCCACCCTGACCGAGAACTTGCGGCCGGTTTGACCGACATAGGTAGCCGAACAACCCTGTGCGGAACAAGAAACACTGTAGACACCTGATTTATTAGCGATCGGAACCGAGTCCTTTGAATTGCATAAGAGAGACTTTAAAGAATGTTGAGTTTTGAAACTTATGTCGTAGTTAAAAGAATTAAAAATATTTTTCAGTTTGTACGAAATTGATCCCCAAAAGGGTAGAGAGTAGTATTTAATGGTAGATTTATTATTGGTTATATGAATTTTATTGAGATGTTTATTTAAATGTCTATAGTATACCTTATTAATCAACGCAAGAGGGTAACCATTGTTCAATCCTATTTGTCTGATAATACCTAGTTCCAATCTAAATTCACAGTCTTCGAGGGGAATCGAGAAGAGTCTAGAAAAATATGAGTGGAAAGCTGAAAGTTTTTGGTTATGTGGATGATTGGAGTGAAATGGAATAGTAGAATCAGTGTTAGTGGGTTTACGGTATATAGAAAATTTAATTTTATTGTTAAATTTAGTAAGTAATAAATCTAAAAATGGAAGAGAGTGGTTGACTTCAGTTTCAAATGTGAAACTAATAGAGGGGTGTAATGAATTAAGAAAATTGAGGAAATTTGAAAGACTCTCGAGGTCACCATCGAAGACTACAAATATGTCATCTACATAACGTCTAATGAAAATAACACTTGAGAAAAGAGGGTGAACTTCCATAGAGGATTCTAAGCGTGACATAAAAACTTCCGCCAAGAATGGTGACAAGGCTGAGCCCATGGCTAGACCAGAGTTTTGCCTATAAAATTTAGAATTGAATTGAAAAAAATTTTGTTTTAGTACTAAGTCAACTAGAGTGCAAAGATTATTGATATGTTCTTGTTCAAGATCGGAATTGTTTTCTAAAAGTTGTTTAATAAGTGTTACGCATTCCTGTGGAGGTATACTTGGAAAGAGATTAGAGACATCAAAAGATACTAGTTGAGCTGTATTGGGAATGTGTAACTCTTTAAGGTCATTAGCTAAGTGAGACGAATTCTTTACAGAAAATGAGCTTTTGAATTTTGTAAGAGGAATTAATATATTGTTTAGCCAGGAGCTCAGTCTGTAACATGGTGAACCACAATAAGAGACGACAGGTCTAACCGGAATATCAGGTTTGTGTATTTTGGGGAGACCATAAAGCAGAGGGGTTGAAGGGTTTATCGGTGTGAGTTTAAATTTATTGGTATTGAGAAAATTTAAAGTATCATTCGTTTGTTTTAAAGTTTTTTTAAAAAAAGTCATAAATTTGTCAAGAGGATTAGATTGGATTAGAGAGAAATTGTCAGAGGAGAGAAAATCTTCAACCTTGTCTATATATTGTGGTCTCTCCATTATCACAAGACAGTTACCCTTATCAGCCTTGGACAGAATCAAACTATTGTCAGAGACTTTAGTCTTTAAAGACTTTAATACCTTGATCTCAGAATTAGAGGAAGTATTATTATTATTTTTATGAAAGGAATTTAAACATGTGATACATTGGGATCTCAGTGTGTCCTTCTTAAGTGTTTCGTGAGATTTGGAGATAATGTTCTCACAATCCACAGCAAGTGTTTCAAGATTTTTTACCTCAGGGGTGAAGTGGAAATTATATTTTATACCATTATTGAGAAGATCAGTTTCAGGTTGGGTAAAAATGGTGTTACTAAGATTCAGAGTTCTAGCATGAAAGTTGAAGTTAGGAGAATTATGAGAGAGATTTAAGTTTTCGTTTAGTTCTGAATTAAAAATAGAGTTGTCAAAACTGATATTAAGAGAAGAGGAGTTGTTATTGGATAAGTTAGTGGAATTAAAGAAGTTTTTATTATTATTGGGTAGAGAAAAGTTACTGTTGTTAGGATTGTAATTGTTAGAAGAATTTTGTTTATTATAGAGATTGTTAAGATTAATTAATTTCTGATTTAAACGTTGAAATTTTGCATCTTTCATGTCTTGAACGTATGTAAGGAAAGAAGAGCACAGAGAGTCCCACTGAGAGGCATGTAAAATATAAGTGAGTTCAAAGTATAGAAATTTAAGTTTTAAATTAATAAGATTAAGTTTGAAATAATGTTTCTTAACTTCTTCCTTTAACCAAACCTTAGTGGCAGCTTGCATGGCTTTCCTTGAAGACGAAGAGAAGGAGTTTGAACGGAGTGATACGAACTTTGGTTTCAGTCTACGCCTGATGCACTCATTGATGAACCATATATCCAATTGTACCAGTTTTCTTCTTAGTAGGTTTTGTTTGTATTCTCGGACTAGAGTGGCCTGACCGGCTGATTTCAACTTGAAGAAGTAGTCCATACTTGAAGTGGAGTGGAAATTTAGAAGGAAAGAAATAAGAACACAAAGTCTTCCTCCACTTTTATATTAAAGAAATAATTAAGGGTTGAAAAATTCTCTACATGTTTCGAATGCAGAAGCATTCATCTTCAGGAGAATAAGTAAAAAGAAAAAATTATTAGATATCACCTTAACGGAGCATCAAAATTTGTAGGCACAAAAAACCGGTTCAATGAATAGAACGGAGAAAAAGTCATAATGTAACTTGCATTATGAAAAGGAAAGAAATAAGAATGTAAGGGTTTATGGCTTAGGGCACGTAGGAGTGCAAATGCAGAACGAAGGGTTCAGCATTTGTATAAGAGAAAACTAAAGGTAGATTATATTGAACGAGATGTAAAATTGAAGAATTATTTAAGAAAAATCATTATGAAAACTGTGAAAATGGAAGTTTGAGGAAGAAAAACTATATTAATTGTTCTAACTTATAGATGCGAATCTGAAAAAGAGATAACTTTTAGGTCACATCCATTGAACAATATTAGAAAACTTACCTCATAATGAAATTTTTAAGAATAAGTATAACTGAAAAGTTGTAGCATTTTAGGCTTAAATGCCATTATGGTAGTTAAATTTAAAAAAAAAACGAGTTTAATAAATTCTTAAGCAGGATCCAATACCACGTTCTACAAAAGACAGTCCTATGAAATTTCTGACAGGTCTTTTAAATATTAAAAAGAAGGCGTTTGGAGAAAAAAACCACAGAAAAATAGCTGGGAAAACAAGGGAGCTGAAGGCTGACACAGAGGAAAGGTATTGAATCTATAGAATGTCATAGAGAAAAAAATGGGGTTGGCGAATCTTTTACAAATTTATAGCTCAGTCAAGGTTTACAAAAGATATCCAATTGCATAAACCAAAACAGGATATGGGGGCCCACAATGCCTGTTCCGGAGAATGATAAGGTACTATGAAAAAGTTAATAAACAAAAAGTGCACCTAAAAACGTTCAAACTTATAAGTAAAATTGGGTATGACCATAAAACACTGCGGGTTAAAGTCCAATTGGTAAAGGAAAAATCTTTTTCTTTAATATATACACTTTGATGAAAACTTGTTCAAAACGCACTGTAAAAAAGAAGTGTAATTGTAAGTTGAGTGGAAATTTTAAAAAAGAAAAAATAAATACAAAACCAAAGTGACACTAGTCATATGGGGAAGTGAGAAAAAGTGAAAACCTGAGGGGTTGTAAGAAACAATAGTTGTAGTTATTTTGAAAAATTTGTTTTTAATATTTTAATATGAAGGTGTAACAAACAGGTCATCAGTCAAAATTAAGAGAGTTGAAAAAATGAGAGCAGCTGTGTTGAATTTGATCATTCAGACATTCTATGTTAATATTGTTTATAGTTTTGTTAATTTCTAAAATTTCAAGAAGATCTAATTTATTGCCTTTGTTGCACAAATGAAGGTATTTGGTATTGGAATCCGGATTGAAATAGTGGTTTTCAGTATGTATGTGTCTAGAAAAATTTGATTTAATTTTTGAAGGAGAAAGGTTTGAATTTCTGGCTTTCACAATTTCTTTACAATGTTCACCCACCCTGACCGAGAACTTGCGGCCGGTTTGACCGACATAGGTAGCCGAACAACCCTGTGCGGAACAAGAAACACTGTAGACACCTGATTTATTAGCGATCGGAACCGAGTCCTTTGAATTGCATAAGAGAGACTTTAAAGAATGTTGAGTTTTGAAACTTATGTCGTAGTTAAAAGAATTAAAAATATTTTTCAGTTTGTACGAAATTGATCCCCAAAAGGGTAGAGAGTAGTATTTAATGGTAGATTTATTATTGGTTATATGAATTTTATTGAGATGTTTATTTAAATGTCTATAGTATACCTTATTAATCAACGCAAGAGGGTAACCATAAAAATAATAATAATACTTCCTCTAATTCTGAGATCAAGGTATTAAAGTCTTTAAAGACTAAAGTCTCTGACAATAGTTTGATTCTGTCCAAGGCTGATAAGGGTAACTGTCTTGTGATAATGGAGAGACCACAATATATAGACAAGGTTGAAGATTTTCTCTCCTCTGACAATTTCTCTCTAATCCAATCTAATCCTCTTGACAAATTTATGACTTTTTTTAAAAAAACTTTAAAACAAACGAATGATACTTTAAATTTTCTCAATACCAATAAATTTAAACTCACACCGATAAACCCTTCAACCCCTCTGCTTTATGGTCTCCCCAAAATACACAAACCTGATATTCCGGTTAGACCTGTCGTCTCTTATTGTGGTTCACCATGTTACAGACTGAGCTCCTGGCTAAACAATATATTAATTCCTCTTACAAAATTCAAAAGCTCATTTTCTGTAAAGAATTCGTCTCACTTAGCTAATGACCTTAAAGAGTTACACATTCCCAATACAGCTCAACTAGTATCTTTTGATGTCTCTAATCTCTTTCCAAGTATACCTCCACAGGAATGCGTAACACTTATTAAACAACTTTTAGAAAACAATTCCAATCTTGAACAAGAACATATCAATAATCTTTGCACTCTAGTTGACTTAGTACTAAAACAAAATTTTTTTCAATCCATTTCTAAATTTTATAGGCAAAACTCTGGTCTAGCCATAGTCTCAGCCTTGTCACCATTCTTGGCGGAAGTTTTTATGTCACGCTTAGAATCCTCTATGGAAGTTCACCCTCTTTTCTCAAGTGTTATTTTCATTAGACGTTATGTAGATGACATATTTGTAGTCTTCGATGGTGACCTCGAGAGTCTTTCAAATTTCCTCAATTTTCTTAATTCATTACACCCCTCTATTAGTTTCACATTTGAAACTGAAGTCAACCACTCTCTTCCATTTTTAGATTTATTACTTACTAAATTTAACAATAAAATTAAATTTTCTATATACCGTAAACCCACTAACACTGATTCTACTATTCCATTTCACTCCAATCATCCACAAAACCAAAAACTTTCAGCTTTCCACTCATATTTTTCTAGACTCTTCTCGATTCCCCTCGAAGACTGTGAATTTAGATTGGAACTAGGTATTATCAGACAAATAGGATTGAACAATGGTTACCCTCTTGCGTTGATTAATAAGGTATACTATAGACATTTAAATAAACATCTCAATAAAATTCATATAACCAATAATAAATCTACCATTAAATACTACTCTCTACCCGTTTGGGGATCAATTTCGTACAAACTGAAAAATATTTTTAATTCTTTTAACTACGACATAAGTTTCAAAACTCAACATTCTTTAAAGTCTCTCTTATGCAATTCAAAGGACTCGGTTCCGATCGCTAATAAATCAGGTGTCTACAGTGTTTCTTGTTCCGCACAGGGTTGTTCGGCTACCTATGTCGGTCAAACCGGCCGCAAGTTCTCGGTCAGGGTGGGTGAACATTGTAAAGAAATTGTGAAAGCCAGAAATTCAAACCTTTCTCCTTCAAAAATTAAATCAAATTTTTCTAGACACATACATACTGAAAACCACTATTTCAATCCGGATTCCAATACCAAATACCTTCATTTGTGCAACAAAGGCAATAAATTAGATCTTCTTGAAATTTTAGAAATTAACAAAACTATAAACAATATTAACATAGAATGTCTGAATGATCAAATTCAACACAGCTGCTCTCATTTTTTCAACTCTCTTAATTTTGACTGATAACCTGTTTGTTACACCTTCATATTAAAATATTAAAAACAAATTTTTCAAAATAACTACAACTATTGTTTCTTACAACCCCTCAGGTTTTCACTTTTTCTCACTTCCCCATATGACTAGTGTCACTTTGGTTTTGTATTTATTTTTTCTTTTTTAAAATTTCCACTCAACTTACAATTACACTTCTTTTTTACAGTGCGTTTTGAACAAGTTTTCATCAAAGTGTATATATTAAAGAAAAAGATTTTTCCTTTACCAATTGGACTTTAACCCGCAGTGTTTTATGGTCATACCCAATTTTACTTATAAGTTTGAACGTTTTTAGGTGCACTTTTTGTTTATTAACTTTTTCATAGTACCTTATCATTCTCCGGAACAGGCATTGTGGGCCCCCATATCCTGTTTTGGTTTATGCAATTGGATATCTTTTGTAAACCTTGACTGAGCTATAAATTTGTAAAAGATTCGCCAACCCCATTTTTTTCTCTGTGACATTCTATAGATTCAATACCTTTCCTCGGTGTCAGCCTTCAGCTACCTTGTTTTCCCAGCTATTTTTCTGTGGTTTTTTTCTCCAAACGCCTTCTTTTTAATATTTAAAAGACCTGTCAGAAATTTCATAGGACTGTCTTTTGTAGAACGTGGTATTGGATCCTGCTTAAGAATTTATTAAACTCGTTTTTTTTTTTAATTTAACTACCATAATGGCATTTAAGCCTAAAATGCTACAACTTTTCAGTTATACTTATTCTTAAAAATTTCATTATGAGGTAAGTTTTCTATTATTGTTCAATGGATGTGACCTAAAAGTTATCTCTTTTTCAGATTCGCATCTATAAGTTAGAACAATTAATATAGTTTTTCTTCCTCAAACTTCCATTTTCACAGTTTTCATAATGATTTTTCTTAAATAATTCTTCAATTTTACATCTCGTTCAATATAATCTACCTTTAGTTTTCTCTTATACAAATGCTGAACCCTTCGTTCTGCATTTGCACTCCTACGTGCCCTAAGCCATAAACCCTTACATTCTTATTTCTTTCCTTTTCATAATGCAAGTTACATTATGACTTTTTCTCCGTTCTATTCATTGAACCGGTTTTTTGTGCCTACAAATTTTGATGCTCCGTTAAGGTGATATCTAATAATTTTTTATTTTTACTTATTCTCCTGAAGATGAATGCTTCTGCATTCGAAACATGTAGAGAATTTTTCAACCCTTAATTATTTCTTTAATATAAAAGTGGAGGAAGACTTTGTGTTCTTATTTCTTTCCTTCTAAATTTCCACTCCACTTCAAGTATGGACTACTTCTTCAAGTTGAAATCACTTTTTTAGATTCAAGATTGCAGTTACGCCCTCTAGCGGCCATTTCAGAAACTTGAAAATATTTTCCAGGTTTTTCTCTTGGCCGTTTTAGTCATAACTTTTTTTTGCCGCAAGACTCTACGATGGATAGTTTCCCAGATACAGTACCCCGTATTCTTAGTTGGCCTGTACCTATTTCATCGAATACAGATGGATATTAAATATAGATTCAGATTGCAAGGTACTACTAAGAAATTAAATTTCTTCCTATCGATAGGTTGTCAATGTTGTCATCACCTGCAGATCGGTTTCGAACTCTTTTGTTTTCGTCAGTACAAGGTAGGTGTTCATACCTTCGACCAGAAAATACTTTCGTACTGAAAGCTATGATATCAACTTTTATTGGTTGAATATTGCCTTTAGTGCTAACTCTTAGTAGTTTCATACAATCTGAGCAGACACCCGTTTGGGCCTTGCATCATATACAGGGTGATCCACGACGGATGGCGAGCGGCTGTATCTCCAAAACCATACATGCTTCGACTTTGGGGTAAAAAATTCGCTATGAAATATGAGCAAAAAAAATCACTGGATATAATTTCTAATTTTACCGCTAGGGTGCGTAGTCGCTTTGCTATGATACAAAGGCCTTAATTTCTACTAATAACTGCAATACAGTGGAGGTCAGATATCAAGTTTTTACATGCTATGTAATATCCTTTATAAATTTTGTAATAACTACTTTTCTGTAGTTACCATGGTAACACCGTGGAGAAGGGTAACGACTAAATTTTTAAAAGGCCTTAACTTCGGTCTGCATGAACCGAATTTAACAAACTACCCCTTATTTTAAGGAACGTTTTATACTGATTGAACATTGATATAAAAATTATTAAAATTAAAGCGTGAGGTTGATAATAGAGGGCACTTTTGAAAAAATAAATTTCTTGTTATAATTTAGAACTTGACATTCGCGTCAGCAGAAAGTCATAAATATCTGGTATTGTATTTTAACTGTTGTCAGCATTTGTTGCTATGGGAAAATGGTTTGCACACAGGCCAGGGGTATGTAACTTCCCTTACTTTTTTAAGTGGAAAATTTTAACTAAAAAAGGTAATTAAAAAACGATCACGGTTGTATTTAGATCTTAGAATAACCTTTACCATTTTATACCCTGAGGGAATTTTAAATGGAATAGTACGTTTTTTAATGCATCACAGTCAAAATAAATTGTTTTTTAAAAAATCTCTTGAAACCGTCGCTTTTTTATTTGCAGATGTGCATTTTTGGATGAAAAAATGTATAACAGATTTTGTCGATGATTTTTTGATTTTTTTAATGGCAATATCTATCTGTTTCTTTTAGCCCTTTGGGACTAAAAAAACAATTCTAGCTCCTCTTTCATGAACTAAGAGACTAAAGTATACCGGGTGTCCAAGGAAGGTGGCTCGCCCCTCTAACTTTTTTGTTTTTCAAGGTAATGAAATAAAATTTGGGGGATTTGTATACGACATAAAACTGCATTATTTGACAGGTGACTCAACATTATGGAACTTTCGGTTTAACCGGAAGTGACATAAACTTTCAATTTTTAAATGGGACACCTGGCATATTTTTTCTTTTTTTGACTCCATATGACATTCTAAATACAACGATGTATCACTTGTCACTTTTTGTCACCCAAAAAATATTTTTTTTCCAAATTTATTGTTTTATCTAGAGGGCTATGAATACCTTAAAATCACTTATTTCAGTTCCCTAATCTTAGGAAAAATACAATTTTACTATTTTTGATCCAATGCCATGTGCTTTGTAAAATTTAATCTTTAAAGTTGTATAACTCGTTTTTTTTAAATGGCAACATGGTGGCTCGTCGGGTTAAGAAAAAAGAGGATTTTATTACGATTATTTTGATACCATACACTATTAGGTTTTAGAAAAGCTGCCATTAAAAAACTTTAAAAAGTTAACTTAGAACTTTCCTAAAATGAAGCATCTTGTGAGAATGTTGTTTAAAAAACAAGGAAAATAATAGTTTTACAAGGAGTGAAAAAGTTAAAAAAAAATATTTTCTTGGTGACAAAAAGAGACAAGTGACACATCGTTGTATTTAGAATGTCATATTGCTGTAGATATGCTTGGCAACAGTGTAGGTTGTTGTGTTTACTATTGTGAATAATTATAAACAAAAACGGTTTTATTTCTGTGAAGAAAAACAAAAAAAATAGTGGAAATGATAGTTTAACAGCTAATTTCAGTGTATGATTGAAGGTAGCGAGTTTTGTGAAAATTTTTAAACATAAAAACACTGAAATAAACACCTGTTTTGATCGCATGCACGCGCGGCGTTGCCGCTTCATATTGATTGGACATGGAGAGTGATGTGTGCTGGGAATGCAAAGAAAAAGTGAAAGAAATATTTTTCTGTGATGGATGTAAACAAGGTCTATGTAAGGTATGTGGTGAATTAACCTCTTCGGAAGTTAGGGTGATGCAGCTCAAGGAACGCGTATTACTGTTTCATTGTGATAAATGCAAAAAGCACAACACATTTATGCTGCTTCAAAACACAATTAATGATAAGTCAAGCTTAATTGCTAGTAAAGACGAGATTATAGATTTACTAAAAAAACAAATTCTGGATTTGGAATAAAAAAAAAATAACCCAATACCTTCTATTCCTTTACTATCGTATAGTACCGTGGCCTCAAATGCAGTACAAAAACATAATATTGACAAGGGAAAAAATGTTATTAATGATATGCCCAGTTTGGTGATCAAACCCAAACAACAGCAAAACCCAGAAAAAACAGAAAAAGATTTAAGAAGTAAAATAAACCCTTCTAGTATAATGGTTTCCATAAAGGGTACTCGTAGCACAACAAATGGTAATATTATAGTAAAATGTCACAATCGTAAAGACCTAGAAATCCTTAGAAAAGAAGCTGATGCAAAACTAATTGAATACGATGTTCAAATATCAAAACTAAGAAAACCTCAGGTTAAAATAATAGGATACAAAGGTGACCTGGATAAAAATAGTTTAGAAACAAGTATTAGGAAGCAAAATCAGTTTATTCAGCCAGATGATGAATTGGAGATAACATTTATACGGAGAAACCAAAAAACTCACTCGTACATAACATTTATGGAATGCTCTCCAACATTATATCATAAATTAATGGCGACAAAGAAGTTGTTTATTGGATGGGAAAGATATCCTGCCTACGAGGATCTGAGAATTTCCCGGTGTTTCAAATGTCAGGAACACTACCACAAATCTGAGGTATGTGAAAACACAGTTTTATGTGAATACTGTTCTCAAAATCATGACGTTCGGGATTGCCCAAAGACTTGCCGTAGTTGTGTTAATTGTGATAAAGCAAATAGGAAGTATAAGACTGATTACTGTACAAACCATACTGCAGGTGATCCTGCCTGTCCTTCCTATCAATATCTAATAAATGTGTTACGTAGTAAAATTGACTATGGTAATCAGAATTAATGGCTTTTACACAAGAAGAGGTCGAGATATTACGGGACCTTGAAGATACAAATGACAACATTGAGGAAGAGACTGTTGAGTGTGATGTGCTAAAATCAAAACTTAAACTGAGAACCAAACTTATTAATATTTTACACATAAACATACGCAGCATTCGTAAGAACTTTAATGAACTATTAGCATTTTTAGAAGCATATGATGTAAAATATTGTGATGTAATTGTTCTTTCGGAGTCTTGGCAAAGTTTGTTAGAGATGTTGAAACCTTGCTCTCTGTAAAAACAAAAAGTCAAATTGATATATTGATTGGTGACATAAATATTAATTAGGTACCTAGTGCCTTTAAAGTTGCAGTTGTTACTCCGGTATATAAGGCTGGGAATAAATCTGACATTAATAACTACCGCCCTATAAGTGTTATTGGTTCCTTTGCGAAGATTTTCGAAAAAATGTCTGAAGGATAGACTGGTTGCTTTTCTGGAACAAAATAATATCTTATCAAAAAAGCAGTTCGGGTTTACAAAGGGACTAAGCACCACTGATGCGATATGTAAACTTACTGAATGTATTTCAAATGATTTGAATAATAATAACACATGCTTGGCCGTCTTCTTGGACCTTGCGAAGGCATTTGACACGGTGCCTCACAAATCTCTTCTTGAGGTACTTCATCAATGTGGAGTGAGGGGCAGCGTGTTGGATGTCTTTGGGAGTTACTTGAGGGATAGATCACAGGTTGTTAGAATAAACGATATAACCAGCAACACCTTAAATATCAAAATTGGAATTCCGCAGGGCACGGTGCTGGGCCCCATACTTTTTATAACCTATATAAATTCTCTAACTAGTATTGATATACATAACGGCTCAGTAATTTCTTATGCTGATGACACCGTGGTGCGGTTTTCTGGCGACTCCTGGACTGCAGTTGAAAGATATACTATTGATGGTATAAATACAATTATGGACTGGTTGAATACATTTAAACTGACTTTAAACATCCCTAAAACTAAATATATTGCTTTTTCTCTAACAGCGGCTAATCGCCCTGATTTCCAAAATATTTTTATAAACAATCTGAATGAGGCCATAGTCGAAGTTGACTCCATCAGGTATTTGGGTGTAACAATTGATAAACATTAAAGTGGGATTATCATGTAAATAGACTAGAATATTCGGAAATTAATATATAAATTTTATATTATAAGAGAAATCCTAAATACCCATCTTTTAACACTCATTTATAGGGCTCTGGTTAAGTCGCTGATAAGATATGGTTTGGTGGTGTGGGGTGGACTATATTGGAATTCCTTAAGACCTTTGTGCATTGTACAAAACTACATTGTTAAAGTTATGTTTAAACTTAATAGGGGCTTTTCCACTAGTCTTCTATACTCGCAGGAAATTCTTGATGTTCGTTCACTTTACTGTCTATCAACTTGCTCCTACGTTCATAAAACTAACAAGAAAGCCTATATTAACCATAATTATGAGACTAGAAGTAATGTGAATAGACATTTGGAAACCCCAGTTAACAATAATGCAAAACATTTAAGATCATTTACTTATTTGGCACCTAAAATGTATATTCTTCTACCCCTTGGAATTAGGCAGTTGCTTAACCAGAAGAAATTTGTTTTGGGTTGCAGAACTTTTATTTTTCAAAATTTAAATGTATTTAAGGCCTTATTTTGAAATTATCAAGTATTATATATTAGATTGGGTAATATTCTTATTTATATTTTATGTATGAATCGTATCCTTGATACATGTGGGTGTGTATAGGATAGTGTAGTATTGTAGGGATGTTATTATTATTTTAGTATAGCCTTTAGGGTGATTTTTGCATATTTCAGGATTAAAAATTGATTATAAATAATTGCACATACAGGTGTTAAGTCACTTAGGTGTAATTTTTAAATATCTGTGGTTTGTTAATTTAAGGGTTGTTCATGTAATAGCTTATATGTACTTAATGCAATTTGAAATATATTTGATTTGATTTGATTTGATATGGAGTCAAAAAAAGTAAAAATATACCAGGTGTCCCATTTAAAAATTGAAAGTTTATGTCACTTCCGGTTAAACCGGAAGTTCCATAATGTTGAGTCACGTGTCAAAAAATGCGGTTTTATGTCGTATACAAATCCCCCGAATTTTATTTCATTATCTTGAAAAACAAAAAAGTTAGAGGGGCGAGCCACCTTCCGTGGACACCCGGTATTTAACTTGTACAAACACGTAACCTATAAAAAATATCTTAAATTCTGCAAACTATTAAATAATATTTCATTTAGCCAACTAATAATAGTTTTATCATTAATAATTATCGAATGTAATATGTACCACAAGATGTTTCGGGATTACCGAATAATACTTTTACCTGACACGAAACGCGTCACCCGGCAACACTACGACTCCGAAGAAGGAGTAGTGTTGTTGGTATCATATTATATCCTTCTTATCTTAAACATATTTATTATAATAATTTTTGTTAATACCAAAATTACAATTATTAAACAAGAACTGACAGAAATGACTTCTAAATTAATTTGTCCAAAAATGACAATTACAATATGGCCACCAAGCGATAATCACTTAAATAATTATCACCTATTAATCACATCCTTCTATATACCGGGTGTTTCTCAAAAGACGTTCACCCCTATAACTTTTCTGTATTTATAGATATTAAAATGAAATTTTCAGATTATGCATAAGAGATGAGTCTGCATTTATTGGCATAATTTTCAATTTGTTAGCACTTCCGGTTTGACCAGAAATGCCTTGACTTTGATATTTTAAATGGGACATCTTGTATTATATTTTTACTTATTTGGGTTCAGCATAACATTATGAGTGAAATGACACCTCACTTGTAATTTTTTGACGTGTAATAACTTTTTTATGTTTATTTTTTATTTTCAATCTAGAGTGCTACAAATTAATTAAATCTGTTAATTTATAGTCAAGTAGTATATGAAAATTAAAATTAGGTCATAATAATTATTGACTTTCTAAGTTTCACAAGCGTTTAAAAAATTAAATTTTGTTTTCTTGACGTTTACTCCATTTTTCCAAATGGAATGATGGTGGTTTACTAGGATATTTAAAACGAGCATTTTTTTCCAACAATTTCATACCATACCCTCCTATGCTATTTTAAAATTGACACTGAAAAATTTGCCTTAATCCCAATCGCAAGTTTAAAAGCGTTATGCTTTATTGCCGCTCTCTCTTTTCTAAAGAAATATAAACGCGACTTTGAAAAACAATGAAATGGTTTTGAAAAGCAATATGGCTTAAATTTAAAGTTGTAATGTTATTAGTTTATAAAATATACAATACATAAAAATAATTTTTCTGGTCACTCCAAAAATTAGGAGCATATCAATTTGTTTAATTCTAGTAAAACTAACCATTTTATCTGATTTACAATGTAAGTTTAATAAAAACGATGGCATTACAATTTTAATTTAAAACCATATTGGTTTTCAAAACCATTTCATTGTTTTTCAAAGCCGCCTTTATATTTCTTTAGAAAAGCAATAATAGTGCATAACGCTTTTGAATGTGCGATTGGGACTTAAGAGCATCCGACCGATATTTCTGAAATCTTATTCCAAGGTCGCCATACGAGCCGCGACGGGGCGAGAAAATATCCGAAATTTTCTTCGTCAGCCTGCTGGTTATCGTTGTTAACTCTTTTAGCGCATTTAGATATTAAACAGCGATCTTTCTCTTCACTGTCGGAGCGGTACTACATAATATGATATATTACGCTTAGTATTTTCAAAGCAAATAGCCCTCTTGATCCTTAATCTTTTTAATATTACTTTAAATATGTTTGCAAACAAAAGAGTATTCCTTAATATATCGGTATAAAGATTATTTTGAGACCGAAAAGTATGGCCATTATGTAGCTAATATTTTAAATCAAAAAATGCGAATAAAAATACTTAGTTCAAGCTTATAATGGTATTTTCTTTAAATCGAGGGCTTAGTTATAAAATTCGTCTAAATTTTGTCGTAAATGCTATCCTATATTTAAAAAAAAATTATGTGGCCCTTCAACGCCTTCGTAAAACCAGCTCGAGCCGCAATTTCGCATATTCCTCCGCTTACTACATAATATCGTGGTATTACCAAACAAATGCACGCGAACGATGACGGATTACTGAAGATCGCAAGAAACCAGTCGGCGGCGCGGTGTTCTGGGTTTCACAGAAATCAAAGACGCCGACATTTCCAGGTAGCAAATCATTTGTATAAAAAATATTGGTTTATTCGTTAGTGCATAGTGCATCAGTCAATTAACATCAGTGTATTTATCAGCTTAAGCTAACTAACGATTTTCTGATAATGGGTTCTAATACGCGAAGAGTGAAAAATAAAAATAAAAAAAATAGAAAAGTGGCCCAAAAATTATTTTTTTGTTTATAACAAAAATTACATAAATTTTGTTAAAAGGTAAAATCTGCACTAACATTCTTAACAAAAATATTTTTGAAATTCTGGGTAGGTTTCAATTTATGCAGGTAAAAACTAAATTAAAATGGTTGGCAGACATTTTAGACTGAAGAAGTTTATTATTTGAGAACAGGGACGTAGCTAGGAATTTTGGGGCCCCGGGCGAATAGTAGTTCTGCGCCCTACCAGACAATCTTAAAACTATAATTATACATCTATAAATTTTAGTTTAAAAAAATATATTAACATCAGTGGCGACTCGTGATTTGTAAACTTGGGGGTGTACTAAAACCCACCCAAAGACGCCCAAATTTGGTCAATAATTTTTAGTAAATATTTTAAAAATTTATGATTACCTACTTATTTTATTGAAAATTAAATAAGATAAAAAAAATAAAAAAGGCCAATTTATTTTTCATTAGTGGGTACCTTGTTTAAAAGTAAAATCACTTCTTCTGTTTTTATTTGCAGCAAACTTATCAATAACAGCTTCATTAAAGTTTGGAATAACTGTAATGTATTGTTTCTCAAATATTCCACATTTATAGTCGTTTTGGCATTAAAGCTGTTTATTTTTATTAAAATAAGTCTTTACTACCCCAAAATAATAACAAAAATATAAAGGTAAACTCCAAATAATAAATTCATACAGCAATGAACTCAACGGCGCACATTTAATTTGTGCGAGTTTTCCTGTTCGAATCGCGCTTTCCCCCACCACACCTTCTAGTACAAGATGCATAGAGAAACAGCAGAAACTCCGCCTACGTAACGCATGTGTGCGACTTATTAATTCCTACGCGCCATACGGTTGCTCTTGACAACCGGCTTGGCGAGAGCTATTACACCACGTTTCGTTCGATTGTTTGACGGTACGTTAAAATGGGAGGGTTCTAACTTTTATTACGGTAAAAATATAAAGAAGATAAATTTAAATGAACATTATTTTTTCTTTATGGGGTAATTCTTTATGGAGTATGGGGGTGCACGTGCTCCTGTGCTCCAATGGAGAAACCGCCACTGATTAACAGACTTGAACTTAACATTCGTGAAAAGAAAAATTGCTTGTTCGGACTTGTGTGACTTATGTCGTGGCAACTCACAACTCACGTAGCATAGTGACGCAATCGAATCGCGGCGCCTTTTCTTCAAATATCGGCGTTGCCAAATGTCAAAAGCAATCCAGCCGTAATTGCATAATAAATTTTTAAATTCCCATATTTCTAATGACCATTTTGGCGCCCTGTTAATATGGCGCCCCGGGCGGTCGCCCTATTCACCCCCCCCCTTGCTGCATCACTGTTTGAGAATGCACATTTATTGAAAAAGTACAATCATGATGCATGTCATCGCTTGCATATTTAAAGGGATCTAAACCCCCTCAGGTTTTAGTTCAGAATTTCGAATTTAAGATTTTGAGTGAATTTAAAAAAATTTAAATACTATCTTCGTTTTTTTTTTTATTTTTCATATATTTTTATACGAACTTTCATATTTTTTGGTCATCTGAAAGAAAATTACTAAATGCAAATTTTATTTCTTTATAGCCTATTAATATTTTTTGCGATAAGTGAAAAATTAAAAGCCTTTACCATCAATTCGCGGACATCCTCTACATAATAAAATTTAGAAATACGACATTTCATTACCATAGTAGGTCTATCCAAACGAGAGAATACAAAGGTCGTCCATTATATTTACCTACTATGTACTATACCCGAACGGAATATGTAATGGATTCCTAATTATTAATCATTTAAAATTTAAAAAGAGATATAGAAGCATGCACTCTGCGCCTCAAAAATCACGCAAAAAGTCTTTTAAAATATTTAAACCAGCTATATCTTTTAATACCAAGGGAAATTTCCATAAATATGTCCCCAAAAACGTAACTGGCCGAAGTCCTGGAATACATAATATACGAAAACATTTGTATCAAAAAGTCTAGCAATTAGAAAGAGATATCTAAAGTCAAGAAAAAGATTATTTTTCCCACAAAAAAACAAGCATGCATATATTGAATCTGATGAAAATTATGGTCCTAATGCAGACCAAAATCTAGAAATTGGCCCACTGCAATACCAAGAAATAAAAGATAATTTCCTTCAGAACCTTATTAAAAATGAAGAAGAAATTGAACAAGTGTTCCAGGCAACGGGTAGGTAATCAACGGTCTTGCGATAAATGGTTTTCAGAAACAAGAAAACGTCTAACTGCTTCCAACTTTGGAAGAATAGCTAAACTTAAAGCCACCACCAACAAAGACAAAGTTGCTCATGACTTAATTTTCAAACAGTTTTTTGGAAATACATGTACAAAATATGGCGTTGAAAATGAGCAGATTGCCTTAATAGAACTTGGCCATATTCTTGAAACAGACATCCTGGAATCGGGTCTTTTTATACATCCGCAATATCATTTTTTAGCTGCCTCTCCAGATGGTCTTACAGGCAAAAATATGATAGCTGAAGTAAAATATCCTTATGCAGCTAGAAATATGTCACCACAGGAGGCCATTAAAATATGGCACAATAAACAATACAACATTAAAATTTACACTTAACCGCAATCATCCATATTATTATTAGGTTCAGGAACAACTGTTTGTTTCAGGAAAAAATTCTGTTACTTTGCAATATGGACTCCAAAGGGTATATTATATTAACGTATCAAACTTGATGAAAATTTTTGCAACACAATGGTTATTAAATTACATAAATTTTATTTTGAAAATTACCTCCCTATTTTATTAAAGAAATTGTAGATGAAATAATAAAATGAAAATACATTTTATTAATACAAAGAACGGGGGGCACTTTGCATACAGTATGATATAGTTGGTTTTTGGCTTGTTTGAATTTATTAAAATTTGTTTATTGCTGACAATGGAGACATGAAAATAATAAATATAAGCTGGCTGATTGTGATTTGCTTATGCCAATTAGGATTCATTAACAATAGATGTTTTTATATTGTTTTTGTTGTATTAGACTGCATAAATAGATTAAATTAGAATTAGAAAACTAAATAAATAAATAAAATGTAATGTAAAATACGTGTGCTATAGTGAGAATATACTGTGCGGGGCTTGAAATAAGTTTAGGAAAAAGGGGTTTGTCCAATTTAATTATTAATATTAGGACCCTAAGAACTTAACTTTATTTAGGTTTAACTAAATACCTCGCTAAATACCAAAATAAAATTTGGATGGTCATTTTAGAAAGAAATAAACCCATTTTAGTTGCTTATTTACATAATTTGGGTAGATATACTATACCTACATAGGTATTATTTAAGATTAAAAAGCGTTCAGAAAACTAAAATTAAAGTAAAAAACTAAGAACGCCAATGTGAAAGGGATGATGTAATTATATCAACTTTTTATTATAAGATTTTGTTTCCAATAAGAGATTATTATTAATTAACTGTGAGGAATTATGTTATATTATTTCTAAATCTAAAATTAATTATTTATAAAATAAATGCAAATTAAAACTTACAAAATATTTTTTTGAACACCCTATAGAAATGTCCACAAATTTAAAAGCATCATAATAATATATGAGTAAACGTTTAACACGTTAGCATAACACTGCGTGCTGAAAACTGTGATAAGTTAAATATATTCGAAACGTCGACCACCCTACTTGCTGATTTTTTCATAATCATCGCAAGCGAAGCGTAGGATATAGTCTACTAGTGCTTAGAAAATAATGTTTAGACGTACCATCCCATGTACACAACGTGTAGCAAAAACCAAATGTCGATTTTCAACAAAGACAAAATCTTTTCATTTGATTTCAGAGACCAAAAACATTGCGTTCTCTTGGCCCGAATCCTGGCCATTTTTATTATTGGATTTTTAAAAACTTTTTAAATTTGGACTCTACAGATATTGCAGAATGTGCGAAAGTTATTTTCATTAAACAAAAAAAATTTTCAATATTTTTAACCATCCAATGAACTTAAGTATTTATTTTCCGGGTTTTCATTGGCTAATATCTTTTTCTTCTAATTTTTTTTTTGCATAAAAATAACTTTCGCACACCCACATAGATCCTACCTTTCCATTGGTAATTTTTTTTTTCTAATAATTTTCTTAGTTTTTTTTTAATTCGGGCCAAAAAAGAACAGCAATTTAACATGGCAAATTTTTGCGCGGTCGGATCCACTTAAAGCAAATTTTTTCGTGTCAATTTTAAAATAGCGTAGGATTGTATGGTATCAAATTGTTGGAAAAAATGCTCGTTTTAAATATCCTAGTGAACCACCATTGTTCCATTTGGGAAAATGGAGAAAACGTCAAGAATACAGAATTTTGATTTTATAAACGCTTGTGAAACGTAGAAAGTCAATTATTATGACATAATTTTAATTTTCATATTCTACTTGACTATAAATTAACTGATTTAATTAATTTGTAGCACTCTAGATTGAAAATAAAAAATAAACATAAAAATGTTATAACACGTCAAAAAATTACAAGTGCGGTATCATTTTACTCATAATGTTATGCTGAATCCCAATAAGTAAAAATATACAAGATGTCCAATTTAAAATAACAAAGTCAAGCTCACTTTCGGTTAGGCCGGAAGTGCTAAGAAATTGAAGCCAATAAATGCAGACTCATCTTTTATGCATAATCTCAAAATTTCATTTTAGTATCTATAAATACAGAAAAGTTATAGGGGTGAACGTCTTTTGAGAAACACCCGGTATAGGAAAAATATACATGGAGTTATATAATAATAAAAATAATGATCATGACCAGCGTAAATCGACAAATAAACGTGCAAGATAAAATTGATGTAAAATTGCTCGACATTTTTTTTCTACTACCGTGCATAAAATGCTAACTTTACGCACTATAAAATAGTGTATAAAACCTAACTTTTAAGCTGATGCGTAAAATAACTTGAATAATTACTATAATGCATACCTGTATGTTTATTTAAAATTGGTCTGGTTGGCAATGGACAAATGGCCATTTCTTGTTCACGTATCTAAATGTTGATATTTTGGGATTTATGTAAGGTGTAAGTATGT
This sequence comes from Polydrusus pterygomalis, assembly GCA_963969555.1. Classification (NCBI taxonomy): domain Eukaryota; kingdom Metazoa; phylum Arthropoda; class Insecta; order Coleoptera; family Curculionidae; genus Polydrusus; species Polydrusus pterygomalis. The sequence goes on from OZ018375.1 coordinate 75,631,333, forward strand.
ATTATCTTAAGAACGCGTTATGGATTATTGACGATTTTAATACGGTAAGTAGGAATTGTGATATCAAAAATGTAATATTACATAATTTTACTTAATTTTATTTTAGATTCTTAAATCTCAATAAAATATGGACAGTGATTTAGCGAATTTTAAGAACACTCCGACGAATATTTCAGGTTCTGCACGGAAAGCTACTTTGGGTGTGCGTCCCAAGAAATGTCAGATAATTTACGAGCAAAAATATTTTTTCTATTACCGTGGGTAAAACAAAATTCTTTGCCCACTATTGAAGTGTTTGTATTTTGTTTATTATCATATATTTTCAGTTAGTAGAAAAAAACTGTGTATGAAATCCGTGTGTAAAGTGACGTCTTTTACTGATGAGATTTGTAAAATTTCTCATTCGTGAAAAAATATATTTTTTTACACACTTGTGGCATAGGCAACTGATGTAAATATTGCCTTTAAAAAATTTCATGAAATATTTCTATTTTATTTTATATGCAACTTTTCCTTAAAGAAAACTTTAATTAATAAAAATAGAAAGAGTTAGGTTACCCAGGAGATCAAACAGTCTAGTAAGAATCTTAGAGAACTTTTAAATTTAAGAAAAATATTTTCTCAGCAATACAGGGAAGCCAAGAAAACCCTACAAGACTGGTTAGGGAAACCAAAAGATCACATTATCAGGGGCGAATTCATAATGCTCGAAATCCGATTAAAGAGGCATGGGGAGTAGTGAGGGAACTTACTAATAAGTGTAATGAAAGGAATAATGTTGAACTTTCCAATGACGGTCGGTAGGAGGGGGATCCAAAGAAAGTCGCTACTATTTTTAATGATTATTTTAGGAATGCCCCATTAGAGGTGGTTAGTAAAATTCCAGCAACTGATCAGTCGATGATATCTGATGCCTTTTTTTATCTGGGTTAAATGAAATAGAACTTATTTCAATTGTTAAAACTAAAATCAAGGACAAGAAATCAGCTGGTTTCGATGAGGTATCGGAGTGGCTGCTTAGGCGGTGCATTGAATCCATTGCAAGTGTTCTGACGTATCTGGTAAATATGAGTTTTGAGGGAGGTCAATTTCCAGAAATTTTAAAAATTAATAAAATCGTTCCTATTCTTAAAAAATCAGATGCAAGTTTAATAGAGAATTATCGTCCTGTGGCTCTTTTATCCCTATATTTTCGAAAATATTTGACCACTGCTAATTGAGTAGACTAGATCCTTATCTAAAGAAGCATACAGTTTTGTCACAGTATCAATTTGGTTTTCGTCAGGGACGTTCTACTATGAGTGCAATCTAACACTTTTATGAGCGGCTTATTGAGCATATGGAGCATGAAGAGTATCCTGCTGGTGTCTTTTGCGATCTCAGTAGGGCATTTGGCTGTATAAATCATCAATTATTGCTTAGCAAGATAGAGGCATTTGGGGTAAGGGGTTCAGTGGTTAAGAAGTTTTTTAACAGGCCGGAAGCAGTATGTTTCTGTGTCACATGCCAATTCGGTTTCAGGGAGAAAGTCGTTTGCATCGGGCACGACCGACGTCGGTCTGGGGGTTCCGCAGGGATCTGTGTTGGGACCGATATTGTTTGTTTGTTACATTAATGATCTTTTGGGGAATATCCATCCTGAGTGGGCAGCAGCCTTGTTAACGGACGATTCTACATTTATAGTTTCGTCTTCAAACCAAGAAGAACTCGAAAACTTGTGCAACAGCGGTATGAGGCGGCTGCTTGAATGATTTAACAAAAATTCCTTGTACCTGAACAGTTCGAAAACCACCTATATTAGATTTCATGCCGCCCAGATGAGGCGAAATCTTGATATTGACCTCGATTTAAAGGTTGGTAATGAAGATATTACCAGATCGGATTACTCAAAATTTTTGGGTCTGACCATTGACCAGAACCTTAATTGGAAGGAACATTGTTCTTTGTTGTGTTCTCAGCTTAACAGTCTGTGTTACATGATTAGAAATTTAAGAATCGCTCTCCCTATTGGGGAGCTTATTTCTGTTTATAACGCTTATGTCAGATCTCGGCTGCATTATGGTATTTGTTTTTGGGGAGCCTCCTCTACGTCAAGAGAGGTGCTTATAATACAGAAAAGGGTATTGAGGTGCATTCTTGGCTTTCCACCGGGCACAAGCTGTAGGTCAAAGTTTACAGGACTGGGAATCACTATTCTTACAGGCGTTTTTATTTACGAGTTGTGTAAATTTATTTTTCTGAATAAATCCACATTTTTAGAAAATTGTGATATTCACCAATACCTTACTCGTGGCAGACATAATCTGCATACGACAGTAAGTAGATTGAATATTAGTAAAAGTTCGCCACATAATTGAGGACCAGTTGTCTTCAACAACCTTCCACAGAATATAAGGAATGTCAAAATTTTTAGTGTGTTTAAAAAACAACTTTTTAATTGATCGTGAGTTCTATAATATGAATGAATATTGGACACAAGCATGGTAGAGTGGTATTACCTACCTATATACCTTACCTATAAAGCTGTATTGTTTGTTTATTAGTTATATTATATAAACTTTATGTATTTGACGGCTTCCATACATTACATTATGTCACTTTGGAAATAAAAAAAATATTATTATTATTATTATTATAAAAAACTGTTATGGTGGGAGTATCAACATGCTTGCCAACCTATAACCTATTTTAGTAAATTTATTAATTTTTTTAGCTTTTACGCAAAATTTAAATAAAATCAATATCGGCTGCATATTCTATGGGTAATAATTGACATAATATTAAATAAATATTAAGGAATTTTATAAATTATTTTAGGAGAATTATTGTAGAGAAAATATCGGGTAAGATTTTTTTTAACATTATTATGTCATTGTCGTTTTAATATACAATTTTCCCAAAATTAGCAATGAAATAAATTGATATTTTTGTAATATATCAGATACTATCTAAATAATGTACCGACGATATTGATTTTCTTTAAATGTTAGTTATTACAATAATAAACTCAAAAAATAAACGCGAAATAGGTTATAGGTTGGCAATAGATTGAATGACGTTGATAATTTCACCTTAAGTTTTGTTTTTAATATCATCTGTCGGTTATTTTGCCAAACGTCAATAAGACAATTTAAAAATTATTTCTATTGTGATGTAATGGAATTGATGTTGCGAGCTTGCTAGATTAGTTAAACGCAATTGAAGTTAGAATGGCTATTTTCCGTCATTTTTTTTTTGTTTTTTGTAATTTTTGCGAAAAATCTTGTTAATAATAAACAATTATGGTGAATGCTTGTATAAAATGCCAAAAGTGGGCCAAGTCAATAAGAATTTATCGTTTCATAGGAGCGATGGGGTTATGTTTTAATATTTATGTATGCGAGTAGGGATGAGCAAAATACATCGAAGTTTTGAAAATAAATTTTTAGGAAACCAGAGAAAATGCAGGGAAACATCGATGTTGTCTTTTATCATATATAGGGTGACAATTTGAAAACGAACAGCATTTAATATTGTCTCTACCCATAATAGTATGAAAATTTGGCGAAACACGTCAATTGATATATCAAAGGGGAAATTTTTTAAGGCATTAGTTGCCGTGTTACTTTTAACCCTCTGGCCCCCAGGGCACCTATCCATAAAATTTTAAGTGAAAATCCCTATTTCTTTTGCCATTTTTGTGTTCCTTATAAAATTCTACATAAACTGTTTAATTTTTTTTTTCAAAATTGTGTTTATTAACCTCACAAATTAATGAAACGTATTTATTATCGAATTTTAAACCGGATTGCATTCACCGCCTCATAGCACTTCGTTTAAAACTATTTGTGCCTACCAATACTTACATTCCAAATTCTTTTATTTATTTACATTTCGTCTTCGATATTGCCACTAGAAAACATAAAATAATTAAATTTTTTTGCCGTTTTCGACAAAACAAGATTCTCGTTTTGTAGTTAGTAAGTACCTTATTTTCCGACTCCTGGTGTTCATTATTTATTTCATGTTCTTCTAGAATCAGTTAAATAAGCTGTGAAAGTTAATTTCATAAACATTTCAATAGTTTTTAATTATTGGTGTCGTTTCTTAAAATTGTTTACACTATTGCTGAACGCGTAGAAATGATTTTCATTTATGTAGCTGCAAATCGTTGCTTTGCAAGAACGGCGGCCGTATTCAACGAAAGACATCGTGAAAGAAATGTTGGACACAAGTACATCCGTGAGTTAGTAGCTAAATTTAAAGAAACATCATCTGTTTACAATAAGAAAAGCAATGAGCCAAGACTCCTCAATGATGCCGCTCAGATTTAGGTTCTTGGTGAAGTTGCTATGGCTCCCACTACGTCCCTTCGTAAAGTTGCAGATCAAACTGGACTGTCGCGTGGGTCAGTCAGAAAAGTATTGAAGCTTCACAAATTTCATCCATACAAACTCCTAATTACTCAAGAATTAAGGGACGATAACCCGGACAGACGTATTGAATTTTGCGAAATTATGACGGATAAAATTATTACTCAGCCTAGGTTAATAAAAAATATCTGTTCCAGTGACGAATGCACTTTTTACTTAAATGGCAAGGTCAACAAACAAAACTATTGTTATTGGAGCGACCTCAATCCTCACATTATTAGAGAGGGGCATACGCAATACCCTCAAAAAATAAATGTTTGGGCGGGTATATTAGGCAATAGTATCATCGGGTCCCTCTTTATCAATAGAAATCTAAATAGTGAAATTTATGCAGAAATGTTAGACACAGCTATAGAACCTCTAATAATTCGTGAGGTGGAAAATCAAAGGGACGCCAACGGAAATCTTGCTCTAGAAGAACATTTGCTGCACTTCCAACAGGACGGAGCGCCTCCGCATTATGTACGCCCTGTAAGAGAGTGGTTGGATAATCATTACCCAGAGCAGTAGAGTGGTAGGAGGGGACCCATAGAATGGCCCCCTAGGTCACCAGATCTGACACCGCTGGATTTTTTCTTATGGGGTCACTTGAAATCCGTTGTATTTAAAACTCAACCAGATTACATTGAACAATTACAACAAAGAATTGTACAGGAGTGTAGAGCTATTTCACCTGAAACTCTTGAAAACGTCCGAAAACAGTTTGAATACCGGCTGTACTTCTGCTTGGAGAAGAATGGAGCCCATTTTGAACAATTCATAAAGTAGGAAAGGTGAACTTTCCAGTATTTCATTATCATTATCATAATTTTTCAAGGAGTTGCATCATTTAAATGTTTATTTAAATACATTTCATTAATTTGTAAGGTTAATAATCACAATTTTGAAAAAAAAAAACAGTTTGTGTAGAATTTTATAAGGAACATAAAAATGGCAGAAGAAATAGGGGTTGCCATTTAAAATTTTAGGGGTAGGTGCCCTGGAGGTCAGGGGGTTGAAAGTAACACGACAACAAATGCCTTAAAAAATTTCCCCCTTGATATATCAATTGACGTCTTTCGCCAAATTTTCATACTGTCATTGGTAGAGGCAATATTAAATGCTGTTCGTTTTCAAATTGTCACCCTGTATATTACAATATGATACAGAACCAAACGGGTGTCTGTTCAGATTATATGGGACTACTAAGAGATGGCGCTAAAGGCTATATTATACAATCAACAAAAGTTGATATGATAGTTTTTAATACAAACGTTGTCTCATCGAAGAACTACCCCTCGACTAGAACAAAAGAGTTCGAAACCGGTCTGCAGATGGTGACATCCTATTGACATGATTGACTTTCAATTTCTTAGTAGTACTTTTTGCAATCTGAATCTTTATTTTAATATATAGCTGTGTTAGATGAAAGGCAACCTTATTGTATAGGGATTTTCAGATGGTTAGAAAGATATTTTTTTGCTTAATTTATACAGTATGTCTCCGTAAGTTTGCACCATATGGAAAACTTTTTTATTATTCATTTTACGAAAAAAAGTTATTCTTCATAAAAAGCTCTGCATGGTCTAAGACCTAAAATGCAACCATCAAATATCGAAATTTTCCAGTCATATACGAGGTTTGTCAAAAAATGTGAATTTTTCCCAAGAGTAAAGTTCCTTTATTTTTGACATTATCAAAAATTGTTATTAAAAAAAGTTGATCAGAACTAAAAACCACGTCTAAATATGCAATAACACGCATTCAATTAATTAAATAATTAAAAAATTAAATAATTAATAATAAATTAATAAATCAATTTTTCAACATAAATGCATATAATTGCATATTTAGACGTGGTTTTTAGTTCTGATAAACTTTTTTTAATAACAACTTTTAATTATGTAAAAAATAAAGGTACTTTACTCTTGGGAAAAATTCACATTCTTGGGAAATATTCACATTTTTTGACAAACTTCGTATATGACTGGAAAATTTTGATATGGTTGCATTTTGTTTAGACCATGCAAAGAAATGAAGAATAATTTTTTTTCGTAAAATGAATAATAAAAAAGTTTTCCATATGGTGCAATCTTACGGAGACACACTGTATACAATATGCTTTTACGTAGACGGTGGGGTGTTTCAATGATATTACAATTAGACAAAAGAAGAGTAAACGTTTACACAGTTCGATTCAGTCCATTTATCTAAAATTTGTATTTTCAATCAATAATTTGCTTTTTTCGAAACGGATTTCAGTACTCCAGTTATTTAAATTCAACGTCTTTGAGTAATTTGCCAAATTCGTCTACCTTCTCTTTCTTGCTTAGACGGAATGTAGTATATCAACGAACTATTAATTCCAAACGGGTTTGTCACAATAATCTTGAACTTTAACATTCGTTTGATAAGCTCTGTGCAAAGAAGTGGCGATAAAGTAAAAATTTGTAGTTAATGGTAAAATTTGGAATAATGACTTACTTGATTTTAGTGTTATTATTCATACCACATATTTGTAAATCGGACGGTAAGTTTTTATATTATGTATAATGCACGCATGCGAGTATATTCCCCTTTCAAATTTAATGTGTAACTTACAAATTAATAGCCGAGTTCCTCTAAGTTAGTGTTAAATAGCAGAATAAAGCCAACTGCTAAGTTAGGCGTTCTTTTTAAAATGTTAATTCTGCTCAGCAAAAAAATGTTCGTCCCCCCTTGCCTCGGTTAGGTATGCTCCTCTATATTTCTCATACAATTATAAGAACTTCTACACGCAGCGTTCCTTTAACAACTTAGCTAAGCCAATATTTTTACTTTGCTTTGCTGTTTAAAAGAAAGCAAAAGGAAATTACCTAATGCATTTTATAGGCCCTGATTACCTGTACCGAGTGGTGCACCGTTAGACTGATACTGGGAAATCCCGGGATACGGGGACAAAATTCCCGTTTGGGTCCAACACGTGCTGGTTGCAGCGAACTTCTTCCAAAAGATGTTCTAGAAAAACAAAACTTTATTTCTTTTTTAAAATTTTTTTAAAATGTCTTAAACCTATTTTTTACACCAAATGTGTTAGTTCTGACTCCTGCTGGGGTAACTGGGCCGTAACAAGCTTGGTACCCCAACAGCATTTTAATTCCAGCTAAATAAAAGCATCTACACTACTTCTACAAAAAACATTTTTTTCTTTCCCCCTGACTTGACCACTTTCACATTTCTCCGACGACATAGCTTTATCTAACTATAGATCTTCTATCACGTACAATTAAGATGATTTTTAAAAGTCTTTCTAAAAATCCTTAATGTTCTTTTCATTTCCCACCACAGTGGCTTTGCACTGGTCCTTGACTTTTCAGTGTGCTGAAATATTTTCTGTCTTTCGACTATAATAAGTTTTTCACCCCTTATGTGTAACCTTTGAAAGCTCCATTACGGCTTAGCTCCACTTGTTATTTTCTCTACGGCTAACAACATCAGCTTTTTACTTTTTACTTCATTTTCCTGATGATGAGTGTTTCTACACTCGAAACATGTCGATTATATTTTTCTATGAATCATTCTAGGTTCGCCTAGTTTTTTAATAAAAATTGTGGAGAAAGACTTTATGTTTTTCTTTTTTTTCTATATTATTCAACTCCACTTTGAGTATGGATTACTTTTTCAAAATTAAAAGAAATAAGTTTACAAAAGCCAAGTTCTTTTTACGTTACTTTTAAATAGCGAAGCAAGGCACGACAAAGATTTTTTCTTCCCCCTTGCCGCGGTCAAGGATGCCCCTTTCTATTTCCCATACGAACTTTACGAAGTTGTTCGCGAAGTTCCTTTAACAACTTAGCTCAGCAAAGATATTAAGCTTGCTTAGCTGTTTAAAAGGAGCAAATGGAAAGTATTTATTGACTTGCAATGATTGACAGTGGGTATGGCCCGAAAATGGTATTGATAACAGAAAAAAGGGCAATTTCGGACCACGGTTTTCTGAAATGTGATCATTCAAGTGTCAAAATGCTCATTGGCATTAGAAGCCTGGTTACTAGTTTCCCTGTCACTTGTCATTATAAACTTATTTTTGTTATAAATTTGTTTTCAAAATGTTTGACTGGTAATTTATTATTTTTATGCAGAAAAACAATCTTAAAATAATAGTACGTAAGTGTATTAGCATTCCTGTAAATAATCAATCTATTAAAAATAAGAGTTATGTTTTCAACCAACACGGTGATTTGTTAAAAATGTTAGTCTAATATTAAAAGCTATAAAATTAATATTTACACACTAACAATACGGTTACATATTCCTATTAAAGTAACGCATCGAAATAAAACCAGCATATAAAAATAATAATAATAATCGTATATACCTTTATTTTCAAGCAACTAAGTATGGTATATTAGAGGAATTAACTTAACATATTATTATCTAAGTAAAGGATTTGCAGGAATGCTTATAATAAAAATATATTTCATAGATTATTTTACACATGCAGAAAAGAGGAAAAGAGACAGGACTACTATTTTCATGGAGATAATTTGAAAATTGAAATTGTTTATGATAAATTATTTAAAAATTAAGTTGCGAAAAATGTTTGCATGCATTCAATAATTTTTTACATTTATACGTTAAATATTACAATTTTATGCCGAAAATGTAAAGTATTAATTATTTTTGCCACCTACCCACGCCTATTATATGAATAGTTAATCCAAACCTACAAATAACCCAACTTTTTATGTACTCACCTATGAAAAATAACTGCAGAATTATTATATTCCGCATTCTTGCACACTTCACACCTGCAGCCCATCTTAATTAGTCTTCAAAAAAATATCACAAAATACTAAAAACACAGCAATTAGGTATTACACAATACCGATAAACCGAAACAAATTTCAAAAAACTTTCTAAGAACGACCAAACTAAACCCTTTATTTCTCTGTGGATCAAACGTCAATGAAATTATGAATAAAAAACGTCTGTGCGACCTCTTTGGCGTTGCCAAACTGCATAATTTTTAAGGGAAATGCTATAGGTTATAGACAAAGATTTAAATTTACCACATAACGTCATATTTTTCTCTTCTGGAAAAAGGTAAAACTTATAGATTTATGCCTTTAGGGATGAATATGTTTAAGGGTATTATGGAATATTATTTCTATTTTTGAAATTGTTCTCAATAAAATACGATTAGTCCTATTATTACTATCATTATTGTGTTATACCTACTTTTAAGAACATGTTTGGCAAACATAGTGGAGGGGCGCAATTGGGAACAGGAGTTACTTCAGAATGGAATATGATTTTGTCAATAGATTCATTTGTTATTGCTTCATCTATAGCTAGCAGATCATTGTTAATATCTATTGGTTTGTTTATTTACTGGGTTGACCTTTAGATTTATCATTTTTATTTCAGAAAGCGTAATTTGCTTTTCAGCGCCGCAAACAAAATATTTCATACTTGAAACTTGACGTGAAATATTGAAGAAAGGGTTGGTTGTTATTTGACTTTAACCTTGAAACTGACTGACCCCAGGTGTGTTTAGCACCCGAAGAAATCCGTCACTCTAGCTGTAATCGCCAATGTTGTGGTACGACCCTGTCTACGTTGTGTTAATTTTTCGGTACTTTTAAAGTTTAGTACAACGGTAAAGTTATGTTAGATTTTAAGATTTTCTAGCTTAAATCTTATTCTGACGGGTTCCCTATAATGCGGTATTCCGTTGCCAGGAAATGAAAATCAAAGAAGTTTTATAAACAATTTATCTATTATAAAAGCATTTTGGTTATATAAAATTTATGAACAATTTAATCAGGTAACTTAGTTAAGATGGTCTGCCTCACATAATTAAGCCCGTTTGTACAAACATCTGTCTGCGACAGATATAACCCATTATTAATGCTGTTTTGCCTTGTGTTACCAATTACACCTGCAACTGTAATGGTGATACGTTACCTCCATAAAATCCCTATTTTTATTCATAATTTTGGTCTGAGACCACACTCTGGTTTTGATTGGTTCCCCGTTAACCTGCAATTTAATTATACAGGGTGATTGGTAATTCGATGCATTCCTCGCAGGAGGTTATAGTAGAGGTCATTTGTGATTTTTTTTCTAATTATGACCTATTCCGAAAATGCTTGGTTTTCGAGTTATTTTAAATTTTGTTTTTTTTTCAAAAACGCATAATTTGCCTAATTTATTTAATTTAAAAAAATTTAATTGATATTTACTTAGTTTTGTAATTATTTTGCAAACTAGAACTCTAAGCAACACTTTATTTTTACAAATAATTAAGTAACTGTGTCACAGATAACAAAATCACACGTTCAAACTTGAAAAATAGCAAAAATAAGCACTTCGTTGCATTTTTGTACCAATTTTATTTCAACAAATTATTACTGCACCCAGTTAACAAATCATAGTAAAAACTTCTTCTTTCTATTAGTCTTCAGATTCACTATTCGCATCTAAACAAAAATAAGCAAGTTGGCCGTGCACTCGTTATTGTTGTTTGTCAAAATGGTAGCGTTGCTGCCATATCGAGTTTCTTAAGTCTTTCGTATTTTGCATTTTTTAAGTAATTCTGAGTAACGTAACGTTTGCTGAGCATCTTACTTGCTGAAATGGCTACATTTTCGAATGCTGAATATGCAGATATTCTTTACTTTTATGGACTTTGCAAAGGAAATGGCGCTGAAGCGCGTCGCGAATACCAGCGTCGCTTTCCAAACAGACGTGTTCCAAATATTCGTGTTTTTGCGAACACCTATAGAATGGTCAGTGAATCTGGGACGGTACACCGCAACCAACATAACGCAGGAGCTCCTCCACGTTACGATCCTAATGATGAAGAGGATATTCTTATAGCTTTTCAGGAAGATCCGACAACCAGCACATACATTGTAGCCCCGCGTCTGGGGATGTCGCAGTGGAAAGTTTGGGTAACAATGAACCAAGCGGAACAACATCCATATCACTACACACCGGTTCAAAAGTTGCACGAAGATGATCCTTTAAGAAGAATGAACTTCTGTAGATTTATCTTAAACGCCGATATGGAAGATGCAACTTTCCTCAGAAGAATTTTGTGGACTGACGAATCCAAGTTCAATCGAAAAGGGATAACCAACTACCACAATACTCATTACTGGGCTGAGGAAAACCCACATCTAACGAAAAACCATAACTTCCAAATACAGTTTAGTGTTAATGTCTGGCTTGGAGTAATAAACGATCAGGTAATCGGACCACATTTCCTGCCAGATATTTTAAATGGCGAAAGATACGAAGACTTCCTTATAAATCACCTGCCACCTCTACTGGAGAATGTGCCGCTAAATATTCGCCAGAGCTTGATATTCCAGCAAGATGGATGTCCGGCACATTATCGACTAAATGTAAGGGAGTATCTCGATCAGAATTTTCCAAATCGGTGGATCGGGAGAGGAGGTCCCATACAATGGCCTGCGAGGAGTCCAGATTTAACTCCGTTAGACTTTCACGTATGGGGTTGGATGAAGGAACTGGTTTATGATCGAGAAATACAAACGAGGGACGAATTAATACAGCGCATTGAGGAAGCCGCTGTAACACTTAGGCAAACATTTTCGACCAGGGTAACCAGGGCGCAAATAAGAAAACGGGCACGTGCGTGCATTAGAAGAAGGGGGCATAATTTTGAGCAAGATCTTAAGTAATTAAAATAATAGTTTTCAGAATGATTTGTTAACTGGGTGCAGTAATAATTTGTTGAAATAAAATTGGTACAAAAATGCAACGAAGTGCTTATTTTTGCTATTTTTCAAGTTTGAACGTGTGATTTTGTTATCTGTGACACAGTTACTTAATTATTTGTAAAAATAAAGTATTTCTACGAGTTCTAGTTTGCAAAATAATTACAAAACTAAGTAAATATCAATTAAATTTTTTAAAATTAAATAAATTAGGCAGGAAGGTATGCGTTTTTGAAAAAAAAACAAAATTTAAAATAACTCGAAAACCAAGCATTTTCGGAATAGGTCATAATTAGAAAAAAAAATCACAAATGACCTCTACTATAACCTCCTGCAAGGAATGCATCGAATTACCAATCACCCTGTATATAGATTTAGAAACACGTTTGGTTAAAGTTAATACGTAGTCTGGTAAAAAGCCGAGCGACAATAACGGTCTTCAGTAGTGGATTCTTAAGCCATTCCTACTGTCGGACCTTTCAAAAAATAACTTATAAAAATGCAATAAAAGTTAAAAGCTTACCCGCTTTCCGCGTGTGTCACGTTTCTTCTCAAACTTGGTTTTCATATTACTAGAAACTTGTTGAGCCGAGCGACAATGGTCTTCAGCAGTGGACACTCAAGTCATTCCTGCTTTCGGACATTCTTTTTGAGAAAAACCCATCACACCGTTTTATGTAAACCAATTATAAATTAACGTTCTACAGGCAACATCATACCAAATAATTATAACCCTTCCTCATAATTTTACTTGTATATTGTCAAATAAAATATTGCCCTTATTTAACTCTGCCCCATTTCTTTACCTATCACTGCAGATTATTATTTACTTTATAAGGTGGCATTATTACTGCGTAATAACGTCCACTGTTTGTTCTCGAGTACCACATAATAAAAATACACCCAGGGAGACAAACTAACATCTGTTACATTAAAAAGGTTTGTGTCGATGTACTTGACCCTTATGGTTTGGTAACTCTTTTATTTTTAAACAATTTTGTCAGTCGACGTTGTGGTCTAGTGGTTAGCGCAGCATCCTCACAGATCGTAGGCCCGAGTTCCATTCCCGGTGCCGGCAACGTCGATGTTAAATTTGGAATTTGGTTTAAGAGGTGTCGCCGTCTTTCGGAAGAGACGTTAAACTGTGGGCCCCGTGTCATGGATGTTGGCACGTTAAAGAACCCTACCCTCGACAAAGAGGGATTCGGCAAAATTACCAGATAGTGTGTGACAAATTCCCTGGCGTCGGTGATTGGCCTCGTTGCGGAAAAAGGCCGACGTAAAATAAATAAATAAAAAAAAAAAACAATTTTGTCTTGCAGATGTGTTGGCTGAACTTTATTTGCAATTTATTTATGTCTTTATCATTTTTTGATTAGAACTTTTGAGAGAAATATTTGCAATAATGAAATCTACGATACATAAAAAAAATCCAATAATTGTGTTAAGAATAATTTGAAGAACAAAAACAAACCGTCAGCTTAACAGCTTGCTTTCAGTAAGACAGAATTTTGAATAAAGAATAAATAGCGGACACCAAAGAACTAACTGGCAGCGTAACGACCTTATCTTGTGTTTGGGAAAATTTTGAGTGTCATTGTTAAGTGTCGGTTCGCCCGATTTTATATGCTCACCCCTGTCATCGGGAGTGGTGATGCGTCGCGTGGCCATATATTTTTCAAAACCTACAGACTTTGGCCTGTTCTCACCGCTTTGCTGATAAGAGGGTAAAATTTTACACTTTTTGTGAACTTTAAGCTCTTTTAAAAAGAGAGATCCTCTGCACATGTTACTGATTCTAAAAAAATGAGTTATTTTATTTTACTTTCAAGAAAACTTGGTGTAATTTTTACGCAAAAAATTACCCCGGGTCTGGGGCGTTTCAATCTTGAAAAGGTTATTTCAATTTTCAAGAAAATATATTCTAATAAAAAAAAGAAATCTTGTAACCCTCCGTTAGTCGCGTGGTCTACACTCGTAGACCACGCAACTTAAACTGACCAATAGCAAAGGAATTTTTTTATCGGCCCGTCGCCTTCAATAGCTGTCGGTGATATTTTAGAAAACCTATTTAGTACGCCAAATGCAGTGGAAGAGTGTGTTTGATTGATTTAGTGGCAACCAAATACGACTGGTCTACAATGGTATACCACGCGACTAAATGTGTTAGTTTTTTTCCTACTGCATGTTCTCAAAAAAACAAGGCTGTTATACTGGTTTCGTCAATGCACCATGACAATGCCATTGATCCAGAAACTGGCGATAAAAGGAAACCCGAAATAATAACATGTTACAACAAAACTAAAATAGGCGTAGATATAGTTGATCAAATGTGTGAAAAATACAATGTAGCCCGGAACCCGGAACACAAATCGATGGCCAATGGTCATATTTTATGATTTGTTAAATATATGTGGAATTAATGCTTGCTTTGTATATAAAGCCAATCACCCCGAAAAAAACGTTGCAAGAAATGATTTCGTAGAGACGTTTGCTTGGGAACTAATAAAACCGCATATAGAACACAGATCAACTTTATTGTCTGTACCAAGAGAACTTAGGCGTCGAGCGCAAGTTCTGCTTGGGGTTCCTGAAGTTTTACCCCCTCTACCAAATAAGGCAACAAATTACGTAGGAAGATGTTATATTTGTCCACGAAGTAGTAACAAATCGACACGAAGATTTTGCAATAAATGTAGCAGATATGCATGTAAAGTTTACCTAAAAGATATGTGCACCGAATGTTTATCGGACTAAGAATAATATAATATTTTCACCATATAAGTTATATATTTTTGTTTGTTTGTTGATAGGTATTATTATTATATTACACTTTTTATGCCTCTTGGTTCTTTATTACTAATTAAAAAAAACATTAGCGATTTTTTTTTTTTAAATAATGTTTAGTTTTAGTTACCATTTATGCTGGATGTTATTCAAAATGTGAAAAACATAAATACTTGTTTCATTATGCTACCACCAAAAATGCAGATACCTAATGGTACAAAATGTTATGTAACTTAAAGTACTGACATTAATAAACATGTATTTAAAATTCAGTATGAAGTTTATAAAAAATAATTACTACATAAGCAAAAAAAAAATTGGTCTACAGTCGTAGACCGCGCTACTAAACTCGCGAGTGAAACCAGCGCGCCTAACGCAGGGTTAAATAGATAATTATTTTTCATATTATGTAAAATAAAGTACCAGAGCCTGATTAAAAATAAAAAGAAAAAAAAGCCTATTGTGGAAACTATTGCAAGAAGTTATAACCTAACACTTTTATAAAAGCAAAGCTTTAAAAATTAAATTTTACTCCTATTTTGGAAACACCACTATCTGTTATTTTAGGATATTACTATTGGAGAGACTATGATAAAAATATTCCATTTGATGCATTTGAGGCAGGAAAAGATCTCAATAAGGAAAAGGTTTACATAGGTCAAGTATATGTTAAAGATGAAGGACTAACAGGAATCTATCCGACGAGTATTCTTCAAGGAAAAGTACCTCGTGCCCCAATATTTGGAGCCAAAAAAGCAGATAACTTCGTTCAGGTAAGTAAGATGGTACTCATTTATGTTCGTTGATGTTTACTACTGGTAATCTTATGCAGAATATGGAACGTTATGCATTTATTGTTGCATATATGCTAATTAAGCAATATAATAACACGGACTGTTCTGTAAAAGTTTAGCATGTGATAGAAAGATTCAAGGACTTTAAAAATAGGTAAGGAGTCCGTCAGTTAAAGGTTTTCAGAAGGGCAAATTTAGTTCAAAATATCGAAAACGTAAATATATTAAATTGGTATATTATTTTTGGATTTGGAAATTTGTCGCATTTTTTTCAAACATCATTTATTTAAAATACGTTAAACTAACAATGGAACAAAAGTCTTCTAGAAGTCCTCTAGAAGTACTTATAATGGGGGTCCCTAAAAGTTCTCCGCTTCCCAAAATAAACCGCTCATCACAAATTTCGACTAATTGTTTTTAACACCTCCATTTCAGTTTTTTTTTTCGAGGAGAATCTTCTAAAGACTGGCACCCTGTAAGGCAGAATAGTGTCGGATTCAACCCTGATAGGGTTGCCTACCGACTAAACTCCCCGTGTTTCTGCGGTTTCCGCGCCATATAAACCTTCAGACCACTCGCTTAGTATTTCCGCTCTGCACGCATACTACATTTCAGGTCTGCAGTCCGGGTTTGTTCGGGTTTCGGAAACGACATCACGGAATTTAATGTAGTTTGCAGAGTTTGAAGGATTGTTTCTTGCAGATTAATAGTGTGCAAAAAATTTAAAAATTCAAAGAAGTCATATTTTGTTAGTAGTCTTTTTCATGTTTTATTTTACCGTGGTTTTATAACCTAAGTTAATATTTCGGTACTATTTATTTGTACTATTATTATATGCCCTAAGACAACAATTATTCTATTTAAAAAAAAATAGCTGTTTTGGACACAACTGACGACATCAGCCCTTTATTAACTATTTATGCAGTTTGTTTTCTACCTAATGCAGTCATTTAGTTGATTTCTTAAAAAGAAAATTAATAAATTACCCTAAGGTATATCTTGTGTGTTCCAAATTACAAAAAGTGTAATAAAATTAAGATAATTGAGTTTATCAAATTTAAAAAGTTTGAACTAATATATTCAAGCTATAAAAGCTTAATATATTTCCATAAAAATATTATCCTTATGCTTTAGTTAATCTCTCGAGAAGTTTTTTATTTCAAGTTCTAGCGCTGGAATTATTCTAATTTTCCTGACAAGGAGTTGTTTTAACCACAGAAATTAAAATGTTGACACCTAAGCAAACTAAGCATGTATTCATATCAAATTTTTTCTCCTAAGCTTAAGCTACAATTACTTTTTAGCAAACTATTTTAAATAAATTACTTTTAACCTTATACCGGGTGTCCCAAATCATGTAGAAATTTATCTTAATTCGTTGTTGAAACAGAAACGTTTTAGCATAAGAGAATTTAATTTATTAAATAATTATTATTTAAATAAAATATAGTCTTCAATATTAAGTACGGATTTATTAATAATATATAAAGGGCGGACTATATGCACTTAAATTCAGCCATAATAGGCGCATATATATGCCTTGTTTGCCTTTAAAATATGCAGTAATTTTTTTTTTTTACCAAATATGCATACTGGTATGCAATATTTCTTAATTTATGATAGTAAAACGAGGTAAAGAAACACATTAGGTTCTAAAAAATATGTTTATTTTTAAAAAAATTCAAAGTAACAAAGAACAATAAAAGTAAACAATTTTTTAACCTAAAATTGTATAAAAGGCATTTATTACTAAACATTTTTCAAAATTTTCAACTAAAAAGGATTGTCTTTTATTAGTAAAAATATGTTTATACAAAGAGAAACTTACTTCAACATCTACTGATATAATCGGACAATACTGCAATTTAGGTAGCAAAATATATGGTCAAGATACAACTTCGTTGGATGGTTTACCCTCATATAGTAAAAATCTTTAATACTCTCGCAAGATTGGGGCAAAGTCACGTGACACTCTGTCAATGTTGGTCTATTAAATTTTTATAAGTTGGCATGAATTACAGGACAGGACTTGAAAATTATACATGTGATACCTTCTAAAACAATTTATGCAATAGCCTCATCGGTTCTACCGCTTTAATATTGCCAAATAATAAGTAATAGGTACCTAACAATTTATTTTGAAAGTTTTGTTTTATAATTATTATAATTTAAGGTAGGTAATAATAAGCATGAATTTCTATATGGTTTAAAGATAAAGTGTCAAAATAGATTTAAAAAGTTTATAATATTATAAATATCCAAACCTTAAAAATACTAAACTAACTGAAACACAACTTAAAATAGGATTCTGTCACTCATATTTAGAACAGATTTTTTTTTGTTTTATTTGTTCAGATTATACCTATAGGTAAAATACCTACAGTTCAACATAAACTAATTGAATTCAAGTTATTACACTAAGAAAATAGCTCCAAGTAAACTGTGGTAGCTGGGAAAAGTTTACTTACACCGGCTAATATTTCATTTATTATAGAAATTTAGTTTATTTAAAGCAAGTAAAACAAATTAGCTACAATCAGTTTAGTTGGATCTAATACATTAGTAAACAATGTTTATTTGTTTTTAGTAAACATATAATTTTTAAGTATACTGTACACTTAATTTAAACTTGTGTTCACTTATTTTGGATAAATTAAGATATGTAAAAAAGTTTATTTTAAATAAGTAAACCAAAATATTCTCCTAAGTAAACTTGGTTGCTTAAATAAAGTGTCCAGTTCACTTGTTTGGCCTTTCGTTAACGTTCGGTTCGCTTTTAGCCGCTCCCGCTTCACTTCGGCAGTATAAAACTCGAAACTCGTGGCGTCGCACGCAATACAATTTATCATTTTCTTTTCGTCCTAGGCGATGTTACTAATTTAATAGATCCACGTATCCCTTTCACTAATTCTAACTACACAATTTGTCTATTTTAAATAAATGGTTTATTAGTTAAAGGTACATAATTTAATAAATGGGTTACTTATTCCAAGTAAACAGTTCGTTTAGATCAGATAACGAATTTCTAAGCACACCTGTTTATTTGTGTTTACTAGTTCTAGGTAAACTATTTCAGCATTTGCCATTTACTTAGGCCAAGTGAATCCTTCACTAGTCACTATATGTGGTGAACGTTTTAATTAAAGTAAGTGTATTTTCACCTATATCTAATAAACTTTTTTCTCAGTGTACATTCACTGTCAAAAAAATCCCCATATATGACTTACGTAAGGTACGTAGACCCAAATATGGTTTTTATAGAATTTGTTGGCTATGGTACGGTTACATTTCTAAACTTGTACCTATGTGGGCTAACATAAAGTTAAAAGTTTCAATATAGCCAGGAATTTAATTTTTCTGGTGGAAACCCTACTTGAGTTTTTGACTTACATAAGGTACGTAGACCCAAAAGTGGTTTTTATGGAATTTGTTGGTTATGATACAATTACATTATTTCTAAATTTGTATGTGGGCTAACATAAAGTTAAAAGCTTCAATATAGCTAGGGATTTAATTTTTCTGTCAATGGAAACCCTCATTTAACAGTTTTTGACTTAACGTAAGGTACGAAGACCCAAATACGGTTTTTATAGAATTTGTTGGTTATGATACAGTTACATTCCTAAACTTGTATGTAGGCTAACATAAAGTTAAAAGCTTTAGTTTAGCCAGGGATTAAATTTTTCTGTCAGTGGAAACCCTACTTTAACAGTTTTTGACTTACGTACGGTACGTAGACCCAAAAGTGGTTTTTGTGGAATTTGTTTGTTAAAATGCAATTTATTGATACAGTTACATTTCTAAACTTGTATGTAGGCTAACTTTATGTTAAAAACCTTATTTTATTGTCATACAAACAATAATAATAGTAATATCAAATAATAATTTCACTTATGTAAGGTACGTAGACACAGAAAATAGAATAATATATTTGTTCGCTATCCTATTACGTACTAATATGGTTAGCTATTTTAACTATTATAGTAACATAATTTTACTTACTATTACCTACAATAATAATAATAATAATAATAATAACAATAATAAAAATAATTCCTTCAAAATCACATAGCTGCTTTTTAAAGGTTAATAATATGGAAAGTTGTTTTGGCATTTGATAGAACTAGGCGATACCCGGTTTTGTCCAACTCTCCCCTACCTACCTAAGTCAGGGAAATACTTAATTTCTACTTATTTTTCTTGAAACAGAAAAGGATATCTAGATAATGTAAAATGCAAAAATTATACATTAGAAACCTAAACTTAACGAACAAACATTTTAAGAACAAAAATTTTACAAACTAACTTTTCGACAAAAACGGCGTTCAGATTAAATAAAACTTATTACTTATCGATGAAATCAACTAACGAGCAAGGCACACATTAATAATAATTATGATCCCTAATGAAAAAGAATTAAAATTTTTTTTAACCTGTATCTAAATTTTTGGTCAAATGAATAATAATTGTAGGTACTTACAATTAAATGTAACAAAAACGCAGTTTATAACTCGGTGTTTGGGCTCATTACGGTCCGCTACAAATCTAGGGATATTATTATATCCCAATATCAGCTGATCGATGACAAATAACCGCTGGCATCTGTTTTAAAACGAGACTATTCGTGATATTTACTATAAGTGGTTTTTACTGCAGTTAAGTATTTAAATCCTTCATTCTTTTTTACAGTTACATTCAATTTGTTCCTTACTTGACCTCCTACTTTACCGGGAATATTGTTATGTTTAGCGAAAAAAGTTTCAGCAAAACTAATTGAACTTAAATTTCTACTCTCCAACGAGGATATTATGTCCGGTATAAAACTGAAATTAACCTTAATAAAAACAACATATAAATATGAAGAAATAGTCCATACTTAAAGTGGAGTTGAAAGTATGAGAAGGAAAGAAAAACACAAAGTCTTCCTCCACAAAATTTAATAGAATAAAAACTCTATTTTAAATGGTCTCTACATGTTTCGAGCGTAGTAACGTTCATCATAAGGAGACAGAAATCTATTTTATGCTGATGGTGTTAGCAAAAGAGAAAATTAAAACCTTAATGGAGCTTTTATGGCTTTGACTTAGAAAAATATTTTTAAATGTAGAAGAAACATGGCATGAAGAAAATTGACAATGGTTGAACCCTACTGAGCATTCAAAAAAGTTATTAAAGTAGGCCTAAACCAACCAAACTAAATGGGGAAGAAGAGAAAAAATTCTTTATAAGAAGGTGTCGAAAATTCTTTAATTTTTAATTTTTGAAAAACATATCCAGCCTAAGTAAGACATTATGAGGATAGAAGTGCAGTAGCACAATAATGTTGTTAGGTAGACAGAGTTTTTTGGGGTACTGAGGACTAAACCTCAGTAACCCCACGAGCGGTTAATTTAAAACCATGAGAATGCTATTCACTTTTTTCCAGCACGTGGAGGTGATTAACCTTGCGACTTTTTGATTTTCCGAAAAATGTTTATTAACTTTTTAACTACTTCTTTTGGTTTTAAATTAAAAGCTCGTGGGGTTACTGAGGTTTAGTCCTCAGTACCCCAAAAAACTCTGTCTACCTAACAACATTATTGTGCTACTGCACTTCTATCCTCATAATGTCTTACTTAGGCTGGATAGACCCCCTTTAATAACGTTTTCCAATACTCAGTATGGTTAAACCATTATCAATTTTCTTCATATTATGTTTCTTCAGCACTTCAATTTCTTGAGTCCATAAAAGCTCCATTAATGTTCTAATTTTCTCTTTTGCTAACACCATCAGCATAAAATAGATTTCTTTCTCCTGATGATGAACGTTTCTACGATCGAAACATGTAGAGACCATTTAAACTAGAGTTTTTATTCTATTAAAATTTGGTGGAGGAAGACTTTGTGTTTTTCTTTCCTTCTCAAAATAGAAATAGTTTGTTAAACAGGTAATAATAACGCATTATTAAGTGACAATAAACAAACCCTAACAATATACCTGCAAATCCCAGAAACCCCCAATAAATACCTTGTCTATAACGAAAATATAAAAATAATTATTATAATATACATGGTCGCTATTAAGCATTTCCTAACAGGAGTTAGTAGTTGGTAGCCCCCCCCCCCCCCCCCATACACCAACATATAAGTTGGACCGATTTGATCCGTTCGGATTTGGTCTGCGAGCTAGGCTCGGCACGTACTCTCGTAATTTTTGGGCAGCCGAATTTGGCTCGCCGACTTAATAACCCGATTAGATTCACCTGATTAAATCTTCTCGTTAATGGGACAAAACTCCACGTTTTATAACAGTTTTGGCTTGGCTCGCGATCTTTTGGAATTCCTGAAAGATTTAACCAGTGGTTTTAGATCGTTAAGTTTTCCGCTGGTGTATGGGGGGCTATTAGTCAGTGTTCGTTCAGTAACTAATAACTGCTTCGTTTTTGGCGACCCTGTATAGTATAAATAAGATTTATGATCCCTACTGAGAATATTAAAAATTATAAAGTTTCCAAAATAATAAATCAGTAATTAAGTTGTAACGAGCTAAGACATGTATATTTTAATATCGGATTAATCTAAATTTCTATATGATTTGCATTGAGGTAGGATTATAAGGAGGCGCCATAAGATTTAATTTCGCGTCGAGAAAACGGTACCACTAGGCGTGGCTAATAGTAGTTGCAATATGGATGCCTCGCCAGGTCCGGACTATTTATATTTATATGTATTACGCTAGCATTAAGCTTATAATAAGATAATCATATAATGTAAATATCTCGGTAAATATCATTTTTTGTTTTAAAATACAGTGTCTAGCAAAAGTCCCGCAATATGCTTTATTTCGAAAACTTTTTGAATAAAAAAAAAATATGTTTTAAATAAAAGTCTTTGGGACTAGGGTTTCTACTGATTTAAATAGCTCACATATTTTCTTTTTAAGTGCAGTTTGTCTAAATTTTAGGATTTATCTAATATAAGTCACTGTCGAACACTGTATACATATTTATTACTATAATTTTATTGACAATCCTTTTTTTATATTCTAAAATAAGATAATGTGCAGCTATTACACACAAAAAATAAAACAAATTCTTGAAAAACAAAAATTTATTGTCCCTTAAATAAAACAATCTTATTACTATGATGCCTAATACTTTCTGATTTGTTGGATTTTTGTTTGGCGAAATGGTACAACCTTACATTTATGTACTTTTCTGCCACAGCTTTGATTAGCAATACTCGGTGACTGTCCAAAGCCGACTGATCAAAGCTATGAACTACTAAATTAAAAAAAATATTTTTATTTACAAACTTTTTTAATATTGTGGTAACTAAAGCTGCTGCAGATATTTGTTGAGAAAAAACAATGTTTTTCAAAACTTTTTCCGCAAGAATACATATCTCCAAAACATCTGTTGAGGGATATTGTAGTCCACCTTTATTTTTCTTATCTATAAAAGAATATAGATACATATCCCTCGTGTCACTTGTTAAAGCAGATATGCATTCTGTACAGAATATTTTTTTTTTTAAAGAATGTACGATAAATCCAGCTATATAGGTAATAATATGTTTTGAATATTCTGACAGCGGGTCTGGCAAATAATCATGATCTCTGATAATATCATTTAACTCGCTGTCAGAATGTTCTTCCATTCCTAGTGCCCTGTAATCTCTTGAAGTGACATTTATTTGATGTACAGGGTCACATTTTAAAATGTGGAGTTGCTCTAACGGGACACAATTTCCATGAAAACTATGACTCAATTCCACATGAATAAGCAATTTTTTGTAGGCTGATTGAAACTGACGTGCAGTGGGGTTATTATTGTAACCTCCTTGGGACCGAATGGACCCAAAGAATAGCTCAATGTGATCTTGGGAGAATTTATAAAGTGGCAAAAACTGTAATCTATTCCTAGTAACTAAATTTTTAAATAATACTTTAAGACTAGAGATGCATATTTTTAACCCTAAAAATCCTGTATGTCTCAGTGAATCTAAAAGTAAAGGACCACCTACGTGTGTTTTTAAACAGCTTATGTATTTATCTGCAGAATTCAAAAAAAAATCAATAGTTTCATAATTTTTTGCAGATATTGGTTTTTTGTAATGACATTGTGCTAAATTTCTAGAGTTTAAAATATCGAACAAATTGTTCATAATTAAAATAAATCTCACTGTCGCATCAACCCCAGCAAATTGTTTCATTTTTAATTCATTTTTACAAAATGATAAGGCGGTTGCAACACTCTCACTAAAGACTTGAGTTGCCAGCCTAACCTTCATCTTTTGTTTGCCAAAAGCAATATGTTGATCCCTTAATTTATTGGCCAAGTGGAAGGATTCACTTCTTTGTAAATTGTTTAGTTCTTTTAAAAAATGCCAACAAACTAATTCATTGTTTTCATCCACTAGGGAACCCTTTTCACCCAAAGTGTTTCTCACTAACTTTATCATGTGGCATGGGTCCAGAAAAAAAACCACATCATCATTGGTCGATGGATGTTTAAAAAATGGTTTTAATTTTTCATGGTCCAAGTTACAACCCAAAAGTTTTGCCATGGTTAAATTTACTGGAGGACCATCACATGTTAAGCTAACCACCTCAATTCCTATTTCACTACACTTTTCCAAACACTGCAACACCAATCCTTTTTTTTGCTCTGCTGTTATACCAGCAATAAGAAAAAAACCAACGGGTATTTTCCAATAACCGTTTACACAGTTTAAAAGAAAGACGAAAGCATCTTTAGCAAGAGTAACTTCTTTGACTCCTGTTCCCATATCTACATACCCGTAGCACTTGTCTTTTTGAGCAACCCATTCCTCATGTTGTCTAATTGACATCTCATCAATAATGAGGCTGCATATAACTTTCTTTTTTTCATAGAAAGCCTTTAACTTTAAAGCCTGAAACGATTCGCTAGTAAATCCAGGCTCTCCATCGATACTTTGGTACCACCGGCTTATCGTTCGTGTATGTGGTAAACATACGTTAAATGTTTTTCTTACATAATTGTAGGCAACGGGGGAGTAATAATGAAGTGTCAATGCAAACGTTTTTATCTCTTCTGAGTAGTATTTTGGTAGATCTTTGCTGGATGCTTTTTTACATTGCCTCATAAATAATTCTTGAGGCCCTCCAAGTTTAGAAAGCACGTCTAAATGCTCATCTTGTAAAAGTTTCTTTTTTTTTAGTTCATTAAGAATTTTTTTTCATATTTGTTATGCGTTTTTCCCTTCGCATCAGTTTTCGTTTCAAATATATCAGCTTTGTTTTTCTTTCCCTGCTTATACGCTGTGTTGTTTTTAGTTTATTCAGTAATTTTCTTTTCCTGGGAGAAACAGGTTCACCTATTTGCCAAGTTGATGGCCTTGCTAGTATATCTTTAGCCAAACCTGCAGTACTTGTTGAAGGGATACTTATATCTTGGTCAAAATTTTTACATTTTGCTGGTACAATCAAAATATTTGACAATATCCTAACCTTGGCTGGTGGTTCTGTCAATTCGTCATCCATTTGCTCCTGGAATTAAAAAAAAAAAACTTAAAAATAATATAAATACTATTTTATTATAAGAACAAGAATATTCTTATCGTATTAAAATTATTAAAACCTTGTAATTTACCAAAACAACAATAAAATTTAAAAAAATAGTACTAAAGTTGTATAAATACAATAGGTATATATTTTTATATATACCTGGGAGGGATTAAGGGTAGGAATGGCATTCTCTTTTAAGCGAACGACACATTTTGAGGTTCGATCAATGTACATCTCAGAAAAATGCTTTGAGCACAAAACACTATATTTTGTTGGTTTCCAAGCCCCCCGATTAATAAACTGCAACCAGATCTGCTGGCGCGCAGGATCTTTAGGAAATCTAAAAGGAAAACGTACAATTTAAATACTATACAACCATGCTTAAATAAGACTTAAAAATAAATTTATTTAGGTACTAGTTAAGTTTTAACTTTTTTTTTTGAAAAATTTAACCTTGAAAAAGCTAAAATTTACCACTTAGGTTTCTTAAAATGGCTAAAAGGTGCGTAAAGTAAAAAAATCTTAAAGCTTTAAGGAATCTATAAATACATCTTATTTAAATACAACCCTGTTTTTTGTTTACTTACTTATGAAATGTTATTCCCGTAGATTTTTTCTTGTCGACTGCATCCCTGCTATTGCAAGAACGATGAGCACAAGAAACCATTATTGTATTTAAATAGTTAATATAAATATCACTCGAAAAACAATATAAAACACAAAAAACTAAAAAAACACTCTCCCGTCATAAAACGTCAAAAGGTCACATTTGTTTGACATAAACGTCGATTCAATATATCTACCTGTGGTCACTTTTAGCCACGTTATGGCGTCTCTGTATAATCCTACCTCAATGATGATTTGAGATACCTGGAATAAGCTTAAAGGTATTTTATTTAAACTAATTTGCTAAAAAAATTTCGAGCTTCCGCTCAGAAACAAAATTAGGTATGAGTACATACCTAGTCGGTTCTGTCATAGAAACAGCTGCTAGTCTAAAAAAATAGAATAATTACAGTTCTAGAAATAAAAAACGCCCAAACCATCTCGATAGATCGGCTAAACCATAAGAACAATGTTTTTGCGAAAATGTATTAACTTTTTATAGCTCAAACTTTTAAATTTGAATATTTTAATTAGGCACTAGCTCATGACGTCACACACATAACCTTACTTTCGACTGGGGCACAAACAAAGCGTTTTAACATTGAAGTTAATGTGATTGTTTTGTTTTATTATTCGAGTTTTGTGCAATTTTTGGAACTATTTTAATGTTTTTAGGGTTTGGACCTTTATAACTTGTAGATTTAAGTGCTGCAAGTGTTATTTTCATCAATACTTTTATTTTTAAGTAATATTACTTTTATGTGTTTTGAACTTTCATTAAGCCAGCCAGCAATGCTCTAGCATCTAAGGGTTTTAAGACTGATTTTACCTTAAATGTAGTTAAAAGTAAGTAATAATCATACAGAATTTTAGGATTCTAAAGTACGGAACAGAGAAAAGTTGGCATGTATTGATGGGGTAGAACTCTATTTCTGGAGGCACTCCAAGTACAGTACTTTTTGCAATGAATTTTCTATGAAATCGAAAAACATGATTATGATTTACTTACTATTCAGAACCAGCCAAGAAACTAATCAGGAAATATTGCCTTACAAAAGTTTAAAAAAGCAATGGGTTTAACGGCCTCGATGCTGATTAATAAAAATACGACCCTGAAAGTGCTGAACAAACCCATAATACATTTTTTCTATTTCACGCTCCTAATAAGCTCAGTACGATACGCATTTGCGTATCGTAATGAAGTTATTTCGATACGCGTTTTTTCTTTATTTGATGTTGGTAACATTTAAATGTTTTATTTCATTGACTTGCGCGGCCTTTGTGATGTATGAGAAAACCCATTTTTCGCAGAGGAAAAATAGCTTGATAACTTACTTTTTTATTCTGTGTGGATAACAGTCATGTATGTTGGTTGCATAAATCTATAAATCAATCTTTTGTAGATGCTTCAAGCTATCATTTTCTGCTAAATCCTATCCAAAATTCAATCTACTAACCTTCCAATGTCGATTTTAACTTTAACTTTATTTGAATTTTCCATCTTCCCTAACTACTAAATTGCAATGCCGTGACGTAAAATCACGTCTTTTGAAATTCGAAAAAAAGTAGCAAAATCTCCCAAATTTCCGAACGGTCTATATATGTACCGAATGTACAAGGATCACACAACGTATTCCGTCCAATTTCAAATCTCATATCGCTAAAATAACTTTAGAATCTCGTGGTGAAAATGGGTCAATAAATCAAAAAATTAGTTTGCAAAATAATTTTTGTTGTCCAGAGGCTACTATGATAAAAAATAGTATTACCAACATAAAATTTAGACATAAAAATTTACAAAATTTGAAGGATTTATTTTATTTTTAAAATGTTTTTTTTTTATTATAAATGTATAAAGCACATGTTTCATAAGGCGTTTTAGCGCACGTGTCAATAAAAAAAACTCGCCACTTTGTGGCTCGTTTTTTAAAATAGACGCGTGCGCTAAAACCGCTTCTTATGAAACGTGTACTGTAATATAATATTTTCTAATTTTGTTTCATAAGAAATCTATTACGATACCGTTTTCAGTATCGAAACAAGTCTATTACGAAACCGTTTTTTTATTTTTTAAAAGTTGGTATAAGTAATATTTAAATGTTTTATTCTGTTGACGTCTGGCGTGGAACGTGGCCTAGCATGTATGTTTGGTTG
The DNA here is from genome assembly GCA_963969555.1 of Polydrusus pterygomalis. Taxonomy (NCBI): domain Eukaryota; kingdom Metazoa; phylum Arthropoda; class Insecta; order Coleoptera; family Curculionidae; genus Polydrusus; species Polydrusus pterygomalis. Next base: position 75,659,324 of record OZ018375.1, read on the forward strand.
CGGAAATCTATATATTATATTTATTACTTTAATACATTTATTAATTTAGTTATAAAAACATATAATACTAACTTTATTCACACAGAACTATAAAATTTTATAAATACCAGTTATAAGCTCCATATTTTTTTTAAATATGAAACACCTGTAATGTAAAAAAAATTTTTTTTAGTAGAGATTGTCATAAGAGGTCCGGAGTAGAGATGGAATACTGTCACAAATTTAACAATGAGCTTTTAGAATGGCTAGATTTAAAGCAGTGGATCCATTTTTGTAATTAAATGGCTAGATTCAAAACATTGGATCCACAAACACGAACAAACCCGCTCGACCAACGGACCAACTGATAGTGAAAGAATGTATCAAAACGTTTAAGCTGAGTGCTCGAGCCGCAAAGTAGGTAGATAGTACGCATGCGCATACAATGAGCTCTATCACGCTCACTCTCATACAGAGGATCTGTAAGGAGATTATTTAATTCCGGCGATCCTGAGATAATGAAATAAACTTATCAAATTATTGTATTGTCAGCGGTTCTTGATAAGTCTACAAAATTTAAATTAAATCTGACCATTTAAAATGGGTCAAAATCTGGTTCAAAGAAGTCGGTTACAAACAAACATACATACAAACATACAGGTGAAGCTAATAAAAGCGTGTTAAAAAGAACTTGCCAGCAACCCATTTGCCCCTAAAACACCATTTTGTCATGTCGAATACTGTGTATCGGAGATCAAGAATGATGAAGATTTATAAACATATTATTCTTCTGTAGAACATACGACAATAAAAGATAACTTTTCAACTTAAAATAAAAACTTGTATGCAAAAAAGGCATTCTATTCACTAACATTTTTTACATGAGAGAATCTCAAGCACTACCTATGGAATTTTATACCTAGCGATTATGGCTGGGTGAATTCTAAAACAGGTTAGAGCAAAAATTTAAAAAATCGTTTTTTTAGTGTTTAGCAACCCAACAAAACTTCACCCTTCTGGAAATCAACTAAAATAGTAGAAAAAGAACAACAGTCACCTTGTTTTTAGTCCACACTTTACAGTCTTTGAAAACTAGAGAAAGTAGGCACTTTTTAACACTAATAGTATCAAAAAATTCACAGATCTTACGCAAGTATCATAGGCGTATTGAGAATACCTAGGTACCACATACAGTGGCCAGAAGTAAACCATTATGTCACAGATTACTCCAATCTGTAAGTATGTAACGTGTTGACACAATGGAGCCGCTATCACGCGTTATTATGAGGGCATGGATGCTCCGATTTAGTTTGAAATAATAATTAAATTATTATACTTAGAAAATTGACTATTTTTTTAAAATAAACAATACAGGATAATCTGTATATTAGTACTTACATATTGAAGAGAGCTCAAAACCACCGTTCCAAAAATAGCGGCAAAATTATTTCTTTAGCTATACACATTCATTTACCTGCTGGTCCTTGTACTCTTTGTTCATGAAATGTCTAAATCTTAAGTCGGCTATGAAATGTTTTGGATTGGTATACTTATCCATTCTCCCCCGACTTTCTGTATAATACGCCAAGACCGCCGCGCTATTTCGCTGTTTATTTTTACAATTTTTTCTATTTCTAAATTCAAATTCCTTTGTAATATTTCAAGACCGCCGCGCTATTGTTCTTAGTTCCAAAGATAAGCATTTTTTAGTTTTTCCTGCTTTTTTGCAATCTTCGCCCCCCGACTTTCTTTGTAATACGTCAAGACCGCCGCGCTATTTCTCTTTGTTTCAGCGATATTCACTTTTTAGTTTTTTCCACTTTTTTTTTATTTCTTTACCTTAACTTCCTTTTTAATATTTTAAGTCCGCCGCATTACACGTTCGATATTATGAAATTTGTTAATGGAAATTGTGCAATCAAACCATTCGGCTAACGCCTCGTGGTTTAACGTTGCACACGTTTTATTATAGTGTTCATATCGAACTAGTATCATTAATAACTATAATTTAACCTGCAAATAATTTTATAATATGACAGTTAGAAACATAAAGCTCTTGGAAGCCGTCCGTTCTAATAAAATATATTCTGTATAATAATTATAATATATTAATAAGACATTTTTAAAGCATTTTTAAGTTGTTATTTAATTTGTTATTTTGTAAGATAAAACTTAGCTTTTGTTCATTTTTTACATAAAATAAATTCTGTTTTAGTTTAAAAAAAAATGTCCTTTTTTATTCGTGCCAGTCCTTCTTTTTTTAAATTTGTGTCCTGCGATTTCCAGATTTAAACCTGGCAACCCTAATTAAAATGAATAATGCAGTTTTTATATGTTTAATAAAAAACGTAAACCGTACAAGTACCTACTGGCCGATTCAATACTAACTATTAACTACTGTTCTGTTTTCTCTCTCCCGGCCATATCTTAATATCAACAAATATAATAATAAATGCCGAAACCCAAAACAAAACAATATTATTACTCAGCATGATGTCATCGATCCTGTGCTGCTCGGATGTTTGTTTAAACTTCACCGCCGTGTTATTTATGTGCATGTCGCGTTCATTTTTCATGAAATATACCCGTATATACGAACCCAGTAGTATTTTCAATACTAAAAAAAGTAAAAATTAACACCAACTTGCCAGTTCTAGGACCCCGCACTTTAACTTTTAAGCCTAATATTACACGAATATTTTAACACATTCAAATCACTTTGAACCGTTTTTGTTATCTTCAGGGATCCTTTCACACGTCTAAAACAAGAAACTACTATAATTTAATATGATTTTTCTGATTAAATCAATTAAAATAGTACGTAAATAAATATAAAAATCGTTTGTGTATCCCCTCATCGAAAGTGCGATTATGTGATTTGAGACATAGTAGCTAGTGCCTAATTATCTTAATTTTATCATACTCTTTGTAATTTAGGACACTTCGAATATAAGGGTCACTTTTTTTTCTTTTTTAAGAAATAAACCAAATGAGTGTATATGTAAATAGAAAAAAAATTTCGTAAACACTCATCAACGGACTGATGTCGTCAGTTATATCCAAAACAACTGTTTTTTTTTAATATGATAATTCTTGTCCTAGGGTATACAGTGTGGTTGTTTAAGTGTGCAACATATGGTTATTTTTTTATTATCGATTTCTCAGAAAATTTTATTCTTGATAAAAGTTGGTGCATGTTCGATAATCATATTAGGTGCACTTGGAATGGTTGCAAGTCAAACGGCGTACAGGGTAGGCTAAAAAATATAAAACTTGTACAAGAATAATGTACCCCATTTTCTGAAAATTCAGCAAAATGTTATTAAGAAAAGTTGTTTAGAATTAAAAGTTATGCATAGATTCAAAAACGTGACCTCCTAAAATAAAAAAATATATTTTTTTAAAAACATTAATAATTTCTCGAAATTTCTTATTTTTATATTCACCATAAAGACCTTTATAAATTAATCAAAATCAAATCACATTTCACATACCTTTGTTCAAATTCAAGCATATTTGTGAAATTTACTTGCATTTTTAATTTATTAAGGAATCACAAACTTCATGTTTATTGCAACGATGGTAATCACAACTTTAAAATATCCTAAAAATTCTTTTTAATAAGATAAAACATTAGTAATGATAATATGCTAATTAAAAAACTATCATTTAAACTGCAAAGTTTTTATTTTAAATTTTTATTAAAAAACTTTATTCTTGTAAAAGTTTTATATTTTGTGGCCTACCCTGTACGCCGTTTGATTTGCAACCATTCCAAGTGCACCTAATATGATTATCGAACATGCACCAACTTTTATCAAGAATAACATTTTCTGAGAAATCGGTAATAAAAAAAATGCCCATATGTTGCACACTTAAACAACCACACTGTATAATAAAATAATACCTTGGTTGTTACTGGGTATTAACTCCGGAAATAAAACGACAGTAAAGTTTGACAAGAAAAACCACTACCAACAAAATGTGACTAACTTGAACTTTTCCTTTTTTTACGGCTTTCTTTTCTCACCTTGTATAATATTAAAGTACATTGGTTACGCCATAGGCGTACCCCACTATTAAGCTGTAAGAAATAATTTTTTAAAATCTGCAAACCACATTTTACATACATTTTTAAGGATTTAAGGGGAGGGCAGACGACAATGTCGAACTCTCAACAGGGAACCTAGGATAAAACGTTACAGTAAACATTTTTTGAGTCACGCCCAATCTTTGCAAGTACTTTACTTTATAATGCTAAATATACTCTTACTCTTATTTATTATACCGGGGTCCGGGAAAATGTGGAAAATCTCCCGGATATGAAAAAAACACGTGAAAAAAATGCTACAAGTTCATATAAACTTCTTTCGTATCGGCCTCCTCGTCGGAGATATGGGCTCCCAAAGAAGAGTCCCATGGAATTAAGTTTTTGACGCATAATTATTAAACCAACAGGTATATTTCAATTTTTTTTTTCCTATGATGTATACCAGGTTCTTCACTATCCCAGAAAGTATTACGAATTACTCACAGCTGTAGGGACGGACTAGCTGTGACACTAATGTGCCCATTTTTTTTACGCCCTGTATAATAAAAACTTTGGACAACGTTTTTTACATACCTTTAACTATTGACTAAAAATTAAGTACTTTTCATTCATGTCGCTAATCCTATCAGTTTTCGGAAAAATGTCATTTTATTTAGGTACATCATGTATTTAGCGTACTTCGATAAAAGATACATCTTTGTTCCTATCAAATGTTTAACCTACAACCCTATGATAAAAAAACTTTGATCTAAAATTGAGCTTAACTTTTTTGTTCTGTGTAATTCTGTGAATGGCCAAAAAGGTGCGTTTTAATTTATCGGCACCAAAAAAAAAGTATTTTTGTTGCAAACGTTGCTAGGTACGAAATACATAAGTATCCTGCATGTTAGTAGTTGTCAACGTATACATCACTGACACATTGATTTCTTACTTTGATATTAATTTAGTGTTTTTTGAATTTCGAAACTAATTGTAAAATAATAATTCGAAATATGGAATATACGTTCAATGAGTATGCAGATATGCACCTGATGCATGGTCTATTTTCTTGTTAATAAGGTAATGTTATTGACTTTTTTTGGGAAAAGAAGTACTGATGCTGGTCAGGGAAGAACAGTACGTACGCCGCAATTAGAGGAAAATATTTTAAACGCTGTACATTATACTCCTTCAACGAGCACTCGAAAATTATCAGCGCAGTTTAATACGTCGACAGCAATAGTAGGTACATGAAGTTCTTCAAGAACAGCTGTTATACCCATATCATTTGATAAAAGTGCATGAACTGATTCCTGAAGATTTTCCCCGTAGAATGCAGTTTGCAAGCTGGCTATTGGATCAGCAACGAAACAATGTAAACTTCATTAGCACTATTCTCTTCACGGATGAAGCAGTGTTTACCAAAAATGGTATCATGAATTTACATAACTCACATGTATGGGCTGATGAAAATCCTTATGAAACTATTGTTTCGCACTATCAAAATCAGTTCCAATCAATTAATGTCTGTGCAAGAATCGTTGGCAAATTTTTGATTGGACCATTCGTATTGCCGGCACAATGGAATGGAGTACTTTATTTGGAGTTCCTCCGGAACGCTTTTCACGATTTAGTATAGCACTTCAACTTGAAACCCGCCGAAACATGTACTTCATGCATAATGGGGCACCACCTCACTTCAGCGTTGCTGTGCGGGTGTACCTGAATAATGTCTATCCATACCGTTGGATAGGTAGAGGAGGACCTATTGCCTGGCCTCCTCGATCTCCCGACAACGCCATTGGATTTTTACCTGTGGGGACACCGAGACTTCACGGAGCCCATGTTGAACCCACTTACGAAGTTTTTAACTAAGCAGGTAAAGTTTAAATTTTTATTTTTTGACAAAGATGTATCTTTTATCAAAATACGCTAAATACATGATGTAAATAAAAAGACGTTTTTCCGATAACGGTTAGGATTAGCGACATGAATGAAGAGTACTTACTTTTTAGTCAATAGTTAAAGGTATGTAAAAAATGTTGTCCAAAGTTTTTATCATACAGGGCATAAAAAAACGGGTACATTGGTGTCACAGCTAGTGCGTCCCTGCAGCTGTGAGTAATTCGCAACACTTTCTGGGAGAGTAATTTAAAGGGTCTTACATCATATGAAAAAAAAAATTGAAAAAAGTATACCTGTTGGTTTTATAATTATGTGTCAAAAACTTAATGAGAGGGAAGATTATGTTGAAAATAACATTTTCAAAATTCAAAAATGTATTAAATTTTAATATTACATAACTTTTCACAGATTCTCTGTAGCACCGATCCCGATCACTTAGAATGGATACCAGCAAATTCAACTCATTTTCATTTCCTTAAAACTGATAACAAGATAATACGTGGAGGCATAGAAGGAGATTATTGGGTCAATATTGGTCGCCTAAACTACCAAGGAGGAATTGCCGTTGGGAAAATATTATCAGGATCCGTCGGGCAAGCAGAGCTGTGGTTCGTCCATAATGAAAGCGAAGTTAAAGCAGAATCTTACGAAGTGTTAACATATAGTCAGCCTTTCGAGTCTAGAAAAATCACTTAATGAAACTTTATTAATTAAAAAAAGCAGACTGGCTTTTGCTGATTTGTGATATCTTTATATTGTGTATAATAAATTAATATGTATTTGAATGGTTTATTTTATTTGTAAATAAATAAGAGAAAATAAAATGAATAGGAAAGGAAAACACAAAGTCTTCCTCCACAAAATTTAATAGAAAAAAGATTCTTAGGTTAAAGGTCTCTACATGTTTCGAACGTAGAAACGTTCATCATCAGGAGACAGAAAAGGTATATTGCTGATGGTTGTAGCAAGAGAGAAAATAATAAGTGTTCAACTTTTGATACCATAAAAGCTCCATTATGGTTTTATGCCTACCACTTATTATTTTCTCTCTTGCTACAACCATCAGCAATATACCTTTTCTGTCTCCTGATGATGAACTTTTCTACGTTCGAAACATGTAACCTAAGAATCTTTATTCTATTAAATTTTGTGGAGGAAGACTTTGTGTTTTTCTTTCCTAGTCATACTTTCAACTCCGCTTTAAGTAGCGACTATTTCTTCAAATTAGAAAATAAAATATTAACAAAATTATCAACAGCAGTTTTTAAAACTGTTAATTAAAATATTTAGCTTTTATTTTTTCTAAGGTTCTGGTATATCCTTTTTGAAATTTACCAAATGTAGTGGAAAGCTATCCAAATCCATGGACGTACATTTTATGTCCATTTTAGGTCCTTTTCTTATGGGACATATATTGGACATCCTTTGTACATACATATTAAATGGAATCTATTTTAAAAGTAAAACTCAACATGGCCTCCTCTTCTGTACTGGTATCTAAGATCCACGCTAGATGTCGTCATGCGTTGCATCCTCTCAGCTATTTGGCTCTTTACTGGTTTTAAGTGGCACACACTTTCCTTTATTTATTTCGGCGAATCCTACTGATCATAGACTAGTATTTGTTTACTATTGGGTCATAATATATTATAGTAGGAAAAAAAACTGTTTTATGGCTGGAAAGTTGCAATCGCGAACGCTCTAAAAAATACCGCTTCAAAACAACGTTACTTTGGAGAGACAAAAATTTTAGAACCGGGCACTTAGCGGCTAAATTACAAAGCGAACTGTTGACATCCAAAACAACCCGTTGCGTTTTTATGTAACGGTCACCGTAACAAGTGCGGTAACGTGATTATAATATTTAAAGAATAACTTTATTTACCATTTACCTACCCCACAATCCACAATAGTTATATTTCTTTGGAAATAATACATCATTAGAAACTTATAAATAATACAGAAAAAGAAAAGCACGAAGTCTTTCTCCACAATATTTTTTAATCGAAAAACTAGGCTTACCTAGGATCACTTCTTCAAAATTATAAATAATAATTTGTCTAGTAGAAAATCTAAAAACACACATAAAGTTAGTTTATTATTTAATTAATAGGTACACATCCCAAATGCGTCTGATATAATTTCGACATACGACAACATCATATGTTTTGGTCATTTTAATATCAATATGCTTAATTTAAACACAAGTATATGCTCTCAATTAGAGGCAATATTCTCTACCTTTAATATGAACCAACTTATAAAAGAACCTACACGAGTTTTTGCACAATCAATTCAACTATTAGATTTATTTATTTTATTCAACTATTATATTTAATTTTTTTCAATATCCATGAAATTGCAGAGGTCGGGGTGCACGACTCTAACACAGCAGATCACTTTTTAGTTTATGTAAAGGTATAGTTAAATGCACCTCAAGCTGAACCTATTAACTTTTGGTATAGAGCATTAAGGAGTATTAATTTTGACGAGTTTCAAAGAGAAGTTAGCCCTAAACAATATTTTTTATATGCAAAATATTGATGATAAGCTTAGCTTTTTAAATGAGAACATTTTGGGGCTGCTTGATAAGGATGCACCTTTAAAACAATTTCGCAAAAATTGTAATTTTAAATATTCACCCTGGATGACAGAAAATATAAGAGCCTCACTGATGAGCCGTAATAACGGCGAAACGCGTCTGGGGACGTGTTTGGCGGAGGGAAACAGATAAAACTTTTTGGAATTAATATCTGTGGTCCGGCACTTGTACCGGTTTTGAGAGCATACTTGCAAAATTTTCTGTTTTTACAGAATAACCCCTTTACGACTTACCTTTTCTAAGGTACCGTACTGGGACGCAAGATGTCGCACTGGGTTCTATAAATCCCGCCGATAATCGATCCTGACAAGTGATTTGTCTTTGAGCCCTGTTTCCTTCTGCCAAACTGAGCCTCACTGATGAGCCGTAATAACGGCGAAACGCGTCTGGTGATGTGTTTGGCGGAAGGAAACAGTCAAAACTTTTTTGAATTAATATCTGTGGTCCGGCACTTGTACCGGTTTTGAGAGAACACTTGCAAAATTTTCTGTTTTTACAGAATAACCCCCTTACGACTGACATTTTCTAAGGTACCGTACTGGGACGCAAGATGTCGCACTGGGTTCTATAAATCCTGTCGATATTCGATCCTGACAAGTGATTTGTCTTTGAGCCCTGTTTCCTTCTGCCAAACTGAGCCTCACTGATGAGCTGTATTAACGGCGAAACGCATCTGATGATGTGTTTGGCGGAAGGAAACAGACAAAACTTTTTTGAAGAAAATATAAAGCTTTTACAAAAATTGAGAAATAAAGCGTTAAAAAAATATAAACAAACGAAACTTCCCGCACACTACGATTATTATAAACAATTGCGTAACTATACGACAGCTGCAATAAGATCAGAAAAAAGGTTTATCTAAGAACGAAATTTCAGAACTGTAGTGCTAGGGAAAAGTGGGGTGAACTAAAAAAACTTAATATTATAAAAAATAAAAAAATCATTTTAACTGATCATTTAGGCGGTGTTGACGAAATAAATAACGCTCCGAACTTTTATAATAACAACACGATAAATACAACTGATCCTTTAAATTTCTCTTTAACTACTGATAACGAAATATTTAATATATAAGAAATATAAAAACTAAAGCAACTGGAAATGACAACATTAACATTACTCTGGTCCAACTCTGTTGTCCTTATATTATTTCTTATATTACTCACATCATAAATGATTGTATTTTAAATTTTCTTTTTCCGGCATTGTGGAAACGGGCACAGGTTATTCCCCTGGCTAAAATAAACAGCCCAACTGAGCTTAACCACCTTCGTTCAATTAGCATTCTTCCCACGCTGTCAAAGGTGCTCAAGACGATCATGAACACAGAAATGGTAAATTTTTTTTTAAACCAAAATAATACTTTACCAGTTAAACAATCAGGGTTTAGGCCCGGCAATAGCTGTGAGAGTGCCTTGACGGACCTGACTGATGATATTCTGAGAGCAACTGATAAAAATAAGGTAAGTGCGTTGGTGTTGCTGGATTTTAGTAAGGTTTTTGATATGCTACCATGAAATCCTTCTGGCAATACTTCATTATGTTGGTATTTCGGAAAGCGCTTGTACTTTTTTAAACTCGTTTCTATCATGACGGATCCAGCAGGTTGTGTATAATCAACAGCACTCAACTATCTTGGATGTTCGATTGGGAGTTCCGCAGGGTAGTATACTGGGACCTTTGTTGTACATCATCTACACTTCAAAATTTTTTAGTTACCTCCGGCATTGCGGCTATCATGTTTACGCTGACGATGCTCAATTATAATACTCATTTCAAGAACAAGAATTACATGTAGCGGAGGATCTAATTAACACAGATTTAAGTATCTACTTTCTATGAACTAGCTGGGGATCATTATCTCAAACTTAATCCTAACAAATCGTCAGTTCTTTTACTTGGAAACGAAAATCAAGTTAGCCTACTTAAAAGAAATATGAATCTAAAATAGAATAAGGTAACGTTACCCTTCTCTAATACATGTAAGAGCTTGGGAATATTGCTTGATTCCAATTTGCGTTTTAAAGAACACGTTACTGCCAAATTAAGAATTGCTTATGGTAACCTCAAGCTTATATATGGTTACCGACATTGTCTCTCCCAAGAAACCCGAAAACTCTTATGTGATGACGTCAGGGTCGTTAAAAACGGGTAGGATATTAGTGATCTCTTTGGGTCTTATTTCGCTAGTGTCTTTGAGCCGGAGAGACATGTATTTGGCCACCCTCCCGTTGAGCATTCAATAAATAATGTTTCTCATTTACATTGTATTGTATTTCGTTCATTTGAGGTGCCACGCGAACTTCTAAAGCTTGATTCAAGAAAGGGCTCAGGACCTGATAAATATACCACCACTCTTTCTCAAAAAAACAGCTTTAACTATCTGTGAACCACTCACGCTACTTTATAACATTTCATTAAATACTGGCAGATTCCCGAACAGCTGGAAATCTGCCATGCTTATCCCAATATTCAAAGGGGGACAAAAGAATGACGTGAAAAATTATCGACCAATAAGCAAATTGTCGGCAGTTGCGAAGCTTTTTGAAAAACTTGTTTACGAATATTTTTTTAATCTCACTAAGAACATTATAGGATCAGAACAACACGGGTTCTATCGCGGTAGGTCACTTGAAACTAACCTGTTCGCCTTTACTGAGTGCCTACATAATCACATTGACAACCGGATTCAGGTGGATGCCATCTACACTGACTTTAGCAAGGCTTTCGACAAAATTAGTTATAACATTCTACTCAATCGTCTTGCTGAGGTTGGTGTTGCGGGTGCCCTCCTGAGCTGGGTCGAGTCTTACTTAAAGGATAGGAATCAGTACGTTCACATGCAGGGCTTTCAATCCGACTCTTTTATACCATCCTCAGGAATACCCCAGGGCTCGCATTTGGGTCCTCTATTTTTCGTTATTTATATTAATCCGATAGGAGCCTGCTTTCATCACTGTCAATTTTTGATCTATGCGGACGATCTAAAGGTTTTTAAAAAAGTAGAAAATAATTTTGACTCGCTATGTATTCAGAGGGATCTTGACAGATTGGTGAGGTTTTGCGACGAAAATAATATTTTTGTTAATTTAAGTAAATGCTTATCTATCACTTTTTCCCGCAACAGAAATGAATATGTTTTTGACTATAGAATTGGCACAACCATACTTACGAGGGTTGATCGCGTGCGAGACCTGGGAATTCTGATAGATTCAAAGCTGATTTTTGATCTACACATCGACACGGTTGTCAACAGTGCTTCCAGAATGTTGGGATACATCATGCGCAAGTGCGCTTCTTTTTCTAATATTAAAGCAATCATATGCCTATACAACTCTTTTGTTTTGAGTAAGTTAAATTTTTGTAGTGTGATTTGGAGTCCGAGATACTCTGTTTATATTAAACGTTTGGATCACATTCAAAATAAGTTTTTAAAATTCATCTCGTTTAAAGCCCACCTGAACGACATTGCTATTGCTCAACGACAATTTCAAATTACTCCCTTGACAGTTAGAAGAAGTACCTATATCTGATATACTTTTTTTGTACAAAATCATAAATAATATCATACATAACCCCGATATACTATCTTTTATTCGTCTTAACATACCTCAAGTCAACCTACGATCAAACGAAATTTTCTATGTTCCATTCAGGAACACCAATTGTTCACAAAACTCACCATTATGTAGAATAATCAAATGTGTTAACCTTTATACTGAAGTAATAGATATATTTTCACAATCACCAGCAACTATTAAGAGACTATTAAAAAACATTACTTAACAGAATTTATGTTATATTTTTTTTATGTTAAGATATTTTTTTTTCTTTATATTAGGCAAATATTATGCGTTTAATACAGTATTGCGATTTATGTAAGAGATTTGTTTAATAGTTGTATTCCTTTCGAATAGGTAGATTTATGTAATTTTGAGGGTACTTTTTTGGGATTATTCCTGTTTGTATCCCTGTTGACCATGAATAAATAAATAAATGTGATTCTCTGGTATTGTCACGGTTTGACTACTGTAGTGGAGTTTACATGCCTTGAAAAAAATTGAGAAAAGTTAAAACATCCTGAGTATGTGAAAAAAGTCAGTAAAGGAGGATCTAAACCAACCAAATAAACTGGGGAAGAAGAAAAAACCTTTCTAAAAACGAGTCGAGGGTTATTTTAAAAATGTTTATAAAACTTTTTAAGTATGTCTGTAAGACATCATAAAGATAAAATTTGTTATTTGTGAAAGTATTACGATCATATCACAATCTGTGAAAATAAAAATTTAAATTAAAATCAAAGAGTGAAAAAGTAAAAAATTTCTTTTAAACTTTTTTTGAAATTAAAGTACCTAAGTACTTACGAAAATACTGCCTAAAAGTGGTTTATGGGGCACTGAGAGTTAAAGCCCAGTAACTCCATAAGCGGTTAATTTAAATTAGTAACTTTTGTAATAAAAAATTTTTTTCGCAAGTCGTATGGTCAACGGTTTCCAAAATACAACCAGCGTCCCTTTTTAGTTGTAAATCCGGTACGTTTATTAAAATAAATTTATTGCACCTAAACGGATTTATTTAGGCTGTTATTTTTAGCTGCGACGCAAAAATTGTAAAGTAAACGTCTTTTTTTTCGTTCAGGAATCAGAACCTTTAATTTGGGGGTTTTAAAACCTTATATTGACTATGTGTAATTTGTGTTAATGATGAATATTAATTTCTTATCAATATTTCGTATATTTTTTTTCTCCAAACAGCGGCCAACTTTTGGTAGCAGTTACCTATACTGCCCTGTTAGGGTAAAGGGCAGTAAGTAACATTTTCAAAAATGAGATATTCATGTTGAATGCCTAAGCAGTAACTGCCCTATAGGTCCACACAGGGTTTGAATCCGATTAAGAATCAACTTATGACAGAATCACCTATGGCAAAAGGCAGTAACTAACAATATGACTCTTCATGTTATGGTAACAGAAACAGGCAGTAACTTAACAACTTATTGCTGTTTGCCTACACATTTAATTAATATTTAAATTTATATGTGAAGGTAAACAGCAGCATTTACCTGTTTACTTAGTTACTGCCTTTTGCTGGAATATTACTTAAAAAAATAGCAACTTGATATTATACTAGTGTTAAGCCAAACAGCAATAGGTAGCTGATGAATTTTCATCAAGAATCAAAGTTACGGAATTTTCCGTTTTGTGAAAAAATAAAATATATTTAGTAACGTTCTTTAATACTTTTTTACTGAAAATCCAATAAAAAATAAATTGTGTAGAAGAAAATAAACTAAATCGACAATAACTCAAAATTATTGTTTTGCACTTACTGCCCTTTACCTTAACAGGGCAGTATAGTTTAAAGTAAAAAAAAAATAATTGATTAATTAATAAAAGCATAAAACAAAATTTGGTCAAATTTGCGCATATTATTTCTTTTTCTGCATTTATTATTTATTTGTTAATGCAACCTTTTTTTTAACGCAAATATGTAGGTATAATTAATTGTACTCCTGTATTTAGTTAAGCTAAGAAATAACGAAATATTGATCGAAAAACGAAATGGCAAAGGCGTCACTAGTGTTTGGTCTCCATAAGCACAATATTATACCTAATGTACATAATATACTTGTATTGTAATAGAAAGTAGCACATTCATATAGGTACGTCCCATTTCTTTAAAATTGCATTTTCTCGAAACTTTCACCCTAAAATTAAGTACATCGATTTATGTTGCTATATTTATGGTAATTGTGAGAAAATTTTTTAATGCAGTGTCAAGTAGTAAAAGTTAGACTAAATAAACTTAACAAGATCCTGTTAATTTTTCCTGTCAATAACAGTTCAGCGGAAGATTCCTAGTTAACACAATGTTAAGTAGCAATATTTTAGTAGCAGTGGATGGGTCAGTGCTTGCTTAGTTTTCTGTAACATTTTCCGGTAACACAACGCTTTTTGTTTGTAGAATTTACGGCTGTACCTATGCTATGGCTCGAAATATACTTATGTTCTTGTGCTTTTGTTTAGTGGTTCACAGGAAATTTGTTATGACAGCGTGGCTTGATAATGGCGATTATGTTAATGCATATTTTCATTTTCCTTATGGAGGACCATATATGGGTGTAAGTCTTATTTTTTCACCTGTTTATTATAAAGCAAATGATAGAAATATGAAACTGGTTTCAGGGAATTGTATTAAAGTTAACAAACACATGATTATTTGAAAATACTTTTAGTGGTATAACATTTTGTTATTTTATGTTAAATAATCGGACTATTATTATACACGATATTCATTTGACACTTGACCCTTTATCTAAGACTACGGGCTTCCTAGAGAAAATCCGTGAAACACGTCAATAATAAGTCAGGGAAATAAATTTATGTTAATTATATTATAAATATATTATCCTTTTTTATGCCCTTTGCAACGAGCTATCCAAATACATACCTTTACAAAATAAAATTGTTAATGATCCAATAGACTTTTTTTGTAGGTGGTTTAAGGATCTTAGGGAGCAAATGAAACCCAAATTTTAATTTGCCGACGTTTCGGAAAATATATTTCCTTCCCCAGGGCTCTGAAACAATATGATTCTTTCTTAGGTTTCAACAATAATCAATTTACATAACTGATTTGTTTGAAAAAATTACAAATCTTATTTTCGATAACATAACATAACAGAAAGTACATAACATATATCTTTGATATATTAAAGAGTAACACAGTTACAAGCAGGTGTATTTTTTTCCTCATTAAAATAAAATAAAATGGGGACCAGGGGTGAACCCAAAAAAACAACAAAACAACATACAAAAAGTGGCAAAAAGTTACAGTTAAAGTGGGCTCCACGAGTCACAATGGTAAAAAACAAATAAAAAAAGATAAAATTAAGAGACATAATGGTAAAAGGGACACGTAACAAACGGCACCGTAAACAATTAGTAATTTTTTTAAAATTTTGTACTACAACCTATGCAAGGCGAGAAACCAACTGATTTGTTTGTCAGGTATTAGCGATGATAATGTAGAAATAAGGTATTGTTGTAAATCTCTGTTTTATCCCCTTCTCGTTTTTTCTATTAAATTAAAATATGAAGTACTGAGGGTTTCTATATCTGTCCTTCGATTGATACTTTCCGGGTCATTTTTAATTTCTATCATTTCCCTTAAAATGCGTTTCTTATAATAAAATTATTCTCTGTCCCTAAAATGCTTACATTTTCAAAGTCAAAAGTGTGCGCGTACATTTTAAAATGGTCAAAAACTGGAAGATATTTAAAGACCAGAATGTCGGAACATGCAAGAGATTGCAGAAACTTTCATGTTACCAGAGACTCAAAAACAGCACTTTTTGACCATTTTAAAACGTACGGGCACACATTTGACTTTGAAAATGTAAGCATTTTAGGGACAGAGACTAATAACACAGGCCTGCATGAAATTTGTGATGACGTGATTTTTGTTTGTTGAGCTCAATTTTTATATAGAAATAACTAATTAAAATACAATTGGTCTCTATCACCCACAGATTTTTTTTGCAAAAAAAAAAGAAAAAATATAAAAAAAAACTTATTTTAGGCGTTTTAAAACATTTTAAAATGAATGTGTAGCTACTTCAAATTCTAAATGATTGATGAATAAAAAATGATTTTCTGTGGTGCTCCACACCTTCCGACTGGAGACTTTTTATCGACTTCAAAAAGGAGCTTTAAAGCTGTTCTTTTACATAATGACAATGTTCTTGCTTCTGTTTCGGTCGGCCATACAGTTAAGTTAAAGGAAAACTATGAAAATTTAGAGGAATTACTTTTAAGAATACAATATGAAAATCATAACTGGGAAGTGTGTGAAGATCTAAAAATTTTAAACAATGAAACAATTTGTTAAGGCATTAAACAAAGAAGGAAATTGTTTTAAATATGTGTGTAAAACATTTCCGGCTCTGTCAGAGGCAAAATTAAAGGAGGAAATCTTTGTAGGGCCGCAGATTAGCAGCTTGATGAAAGATACAGAATTTGAAAAGGTAATGGAAGATAAGGAAAAACATGCATGGAATGCTTTTAAAGAAGTTGAACATAAATTACTACTATGTTGAGATCGTTGAAAATATGCTGGAAAATTTCAGGAATTTCAGAATATGAGCATAACTACAAGTTTCCTAGTGGTTTAGAGCCTTGAATAGGTAATTTGCTATAAATAGGAGCAGTTTATAGTGAATTGGCATTCAGGACGAGTGAACTACTCGTTTCTTAGTGGTTTAGAGCCTTGAATAGGTAACAGTAAATATATGATGGGCTCATACAACAAAACCTGAGAAAAAATTCACTTTTTACATTTCCATTTGGACTAATTCCCAGAAAATCTTGGGGACGTGGGTGAAGAGCAAGGTGAAAGATTTTATCAACAATATATTAAAGAGATGGAAAAAATATACCAGGGGCGTTGGGACACAAAAATGATGGCCGATTTCTGTTGGACATTGAGAAGAGATCTTCCTTTAGCTAAAACAGAAAAACAACCAAAAGAAGCTTTTCTGAAAAAGAAAACGTTTTTTGAAGAAGATTAACGAATAAATTACCATTTATAATAGTTTATATATGTATATTTTGTATATTTTTGTATTTTTTTCCTTAATATATTAAAAAAACTAGGTTATAAATGAAATAAATCGTGTTTTTTCTATATTTGTGGATTTTACCGGTTTGAAAAATAATCTTACGTGATATAAAAAAACTGAAAGCAGTTTTACTTTATATTTTAATTTAATTGAAAAAACGAGAAGGGGAAAAACAGAGATTTACAACAATAACTTATTTCTACATTATCACCGCTAATACCTGACAAACAAATCAGTTGGTTTATCGCCTTGCACAGGTTGTAGTACAAAATTTTTAAAAAATTACTAATTGTTTACGGTGCCGTTTGTTACGTGTCTCTTTTACCATTATGTGTCCTAATTTCACCTCTTTTTATTTGTTTTTTACCATTGTGACTCATGAAGCCCACTTTAACTGTAACTTTTTGCCACTTTTTGTATGTTGTTTTGTTGTTTTTTTGGGTTCACCCTTGGTCCCCATTTTATTTTATTTTAATGAGGAAAAAAAAATTACACCTGCTTGTAACTGTGTTACTCTTTAATATATCAAAGATATTGTTTTAGAGCCCTGGGGAAGGAAATATATTTTCCATAACGTCGGCAAATTAAAATTTGGGTTTCATTTGCTCCCTAAGATCCTTAAACACATACCATTATATTTGAAAAAAAAGCTGGGGGCGATTTCTACCCCAAAAAGAGGGGTAAATTTAATGAAGACACGAAAAAAGTATGATAAACTAATTCAGCAAATTAAGAGGCTTTCTAATACTGAATTTATTTCAATTAAAAATTCCTATTTAGGATGTCAATTCTGATTATATTAAATTCAATAATTATAGTGAAAAGACCATTGGGACGTTTTAAGAATTGACTTCCAGGAGTAGTGAAAACAAACACATGATTGCAGAAGACGCTTTGACAGTGAGACCCTAATTTAAATAAACATTTTACAGTTAATTCAAACCTGCAATTTCAACACACATAACTTTTCCGTTGAAAATGACGATCCAAAAATATATTTAACAAAATAATTTTTCTGTAAGAAGGGAATACAGTTTCCAACCTATTTCGCATAGATTTATTTATTTTTCTAGCTCTTACGCAAAATTTAAGTAAACTTATTATCGACTGCATATTCTATAGTTAATAATTACCATTTATAGATATAAATAAAATTTGTTCGTGTTTTCATTACTGCTATTTTCTGCTTCATGCAGATGATATAAAAATTTATTTATCGATTATCAACTCCTACGATTGTCATAAGCTGCAAAGCAACTTGGACCGCCTGAGATGAAAACGGCCTTTTCCTTAATCTGTCCAAGTGTGTCACAACTACCTTATAAATAACACATTCCTAAAAAAACTAGTGAAATAAAGGATTTGGGTATGTTACATTTGATTCTAAATTACTCTTTGATGAACACGTTGACTCTGTCGTCAACGCTTCTTTAAAAATGTTGGGTTACATTATAAGAAAATGTAAACCATTTTACAATACTAAACCAATAATTTGCCCATTTTATTCCATTGTTCTAAATAAACTTAACTTAGCTAGTCCTGTTTGGAGTCCCAAGGAAAAATCTATGTTCATAGGTTGTAAAACATACAGAATTAATTTATCAAATACCTTTGGGTAAAACAGAATTTTATTATTCCCAGCAACGATATTTCTCTGGCCCGAAATCATTTTCATTTAGCGTCCCTGACTAGTCGAAGAAAATCCACTGATGTACTCTTTTTATACAAGTTTTTTATTAATTTAGTACAAAGTCCAGATATCCTTAAACAAGTTTAAATTAATTTCCACCAGAGGTCTCTAAGGACCACTGAATTTTTTTTTTTGTCATTTAGAACCGTTTTATACGGACGTAATTTTTACACAATATTTGTGCTAAAATTTACTATAAATTTTATTAGTAAAAATTTATAACAAAAATACGTACAAAATTATATGGAATTTTGATGTGTATGACACAGTAACAAATTTGGATGCAATTTTTGCAAGAAATGATGTGTACTACACAGTGACGCATTGTTAAAATGTCAATGTCAAATTATATCTAACCCAGCTTTTCGGTAAATAAAAATAAAGTAATTTAGGAAATAGCAAATATAACATCCGAATGCCAATTTCAATCAAACGTAACCTTTCTTTTTCGGCTTTTCTTAAAAGATTTTGACAAGTGATTTTGACGCACTTTTATTAATTTTTTTGATAAAATATAGAAATGTTTCTATATTTTCGTAAAATATTATAATATTTGTCTAATAAAATTTGTAAGTGTGTATTACACGTTAAAATTTAGTTGTAAACAAATTTCTGCTTAAATTTATCGTCAAATTTGCTACCGTGTAAAACGGTACTTGGATAGACTTATTCCGCTCCAAACTCTTTATTGTGTAGAATTATAAGAAATAGTAATATGTTTGTTAATATTGGTTTTTTTTCTCAATATCCCTGCGAACAGTGAAAAGCATAGATATACTAAAAAAGAGTTTAATAACTAATTATTTTGATGATCGGTTTTATTGTATTTTTTTCTCAGATTTCTTTTTTTATGGAAATGAAAGAAAAAACTAAAAGTCTTCCCCCACAATATTTAATAGAATAAAAATTCTTTACGGGTCTCTACATGTTTTAAACTTAGAAACATTCATCATCAGGAGACAGAAAATGTATTTAATGCTGATGATTTTAGCAGAAGAGAAAATGAAAAATTATATCTCAATGATTTAATTAAAAATTTGGTTGGTTTAGACCCCCTTTACTGACTTTTTTACATACTCAGTATGTTTTAACTTTTCTCAATTTTCTTCATATTATGTCACTTCTACACATCAATTTTTTAATTTCATAAAAGCTCCATTAAGGTTCTACACCATTTTCTCTTCTGCTAAAACCATCAGCATTAAATAAATTTTCTGTCTCCTGATGATGAACGTTTTCACGTTCGAAACATGTAGAGACCCCTAAAAAATTTTTATTCTATGTATTAAATTTTGTGGAGGAAGACTTTTAGTTTAGTTTTTTTTTTCTTTTCCATACTTTTAACTCCACTTTAAGCATGGACTATTTCGTCAAATTCTTTTTTTATTTAAAATAATGAATAATCTAACGTGAAATATTAGTGAAGGTATTTATTTCTTTTTACCTTATTTTACTATTTATAGGCATGAATAGACTGTTTTATTAAAGTTTTTATCGTATCATTAAAGATTAAGTCATTTTTATATGATATCTTTATTAATAATTATTAACATCATAAACATTCTAAAACCTACATAAAACCTTAGTTACTCATAATACATTAGTTACCATAATTTAATATGTTAGTTACGAAAGCATAATACGTTAGATACCAAATAATATTAGAACTATTTTTCATGAACATTTAAAACAATATTTTGACAGTTTTCAAATTTGATGGATACACCTTTGTCTTTAACGTCCACGATCTTAGGTATGCCCTCTGAAGACTGATTAATGACCGAGAAAGCACTCCTTTCGATTTAGTGCGGTTCCCCAGTACCTAATCCACTGCCGGAAACATCGCCGATTTGAATTTTGCGAGCAATGGAAACTTTCTTGGTCACACTTTCTTCTAAATACTCTCTAGCAACCTTCGACGATTCCCATCCACCAAGTTCTTGTAGTTCTAATATATCTCCTCCAGCATTAACAAAAAAATTTGCCGAAGATCTTCTAACGCAGTGACCAGTATACAAATTAGGATTTTGAAGTGAGAAATACTCAGCTATATTTTGAGGTATTTTAGAGAAGAAATGAATGCCGCAGGGCTGTACCGTACATTTCCCTTTTCTATATGATACAAACAATCTTTGGTGAGTGACATGGTCTGGCCTTAACATAGCGTACTTTTTAAATAAAAGCACAGGATTGACTTCGTCGTCAAATATCACAGCGAAAATACGTTTCTTGTGGGTTTTTGAGTCGGGAATAGTAACAATCAGCTTGTCCTCTAAAACGTCAACATCTTCCGTGGTCATCTTCGCTAATTCATTAGTTCGACAGGCTCCTCCAATTCCAATTAAAAAAGCCACTTTCATCATTAAAAACTTCTCGTCTGAGGCAGAACACACCAATTCGTTGACTTGTTCTCTTGTAAATCCTTTCCATTTATTTGCTCTATATCCAACATTTTTCTTCTTGATGAAATGCATTAAGGCGCCGTATTTGTCGATTTCCACTCTTTCCTTCAGTTCTAAAGTCGCTCGTAACATGGAATATTTCGGCCATAAGGACGAAGCAGAGTATTCCTCAGAGAGTTTTGAGAAATACGCCAGCAATACCGTTTCTTCTACACCTGGAACATATACTTTGTTTCGCCACTCACAAAACTGCCGATATTCTTTTTCATAATGGATTTTAGATTTGTCCGGAAGCAAGTTCAACCTTATAATGTTGGCTGCAGCTAATATATTGTCAGGAATATCAAAATCTTGCATGATTTTAATGATGACTTTTTGAAATGCCAAAATGAAATGTCAAAAACCTTGTTTTTATTTTCGCATCGCCGTTGTCAATGATACGATAAAGCTTTGAATATAACTCGATTATTAGCGATTTAACACCGTCTCGGACATTGCGGGTGACTCGGCTGTCGCCTAGCAATGTCCTCGACTATTATAAATCGTATAATAATATCGTTATATTAATAACTATTAATTAGGTATATTATGTGGATATCCCAGTGCTTATCTTGTTTTGTTACCTGTTTGTATCCCTGTTGGCGTTAATAAATAAATATCAAGGAATTTCACAAATTATTTTAGGATAATTGTATAGCGAAAAATACCGATTAAGTTTTTTTTAACATCGTCATGTCATTGTTCAATAACTTATACAATTCTTTCAAATTTAGCAATAAAATAATTTAATTAGTTAATAAAATAATAAACTAAAAAAAAACAAGGCGAAATAGGTTATAACTTGGCAATAGATTGAATGACGTTGAGAATTCCACCTTAATAACAGGACAATTATTTTGGTTCAAACGTAGGTACGTATTTTACTTATGAATTGCTCTTTCCAAATTTGAATATTATATCTTCAAACATTTCCAAGAAAGCCAGGGGCGCGTACTTTATAGATGCACTGTATATTGGAAGAGGAAAGAGAATAAATTTCCATAAATATGGTTTGGTCGCAGAGGACTCATAGAGTAGCCTGCAAGTTCGCTTGATTTATTGCCACTCGATTTATTTTTACGGGGTCAGATTCAATCCGTGGTTGGTGTACCAAACCCCTTCAAAATAAAGAAGATCTTTAGCGACTTCTAATAGCTGCTTGCCGATCCCTTACACCAGAAACCATTTAAAAAGCTTTTAAAAAATGTAGGATATTTTGAACAATTGGGAGATTTTTTTTAAACAATTTTAATTATATTTTGATATATTTGTAATGTTATTTACTGGCCTGCATTGACTATTAGGGAAAAATACCTTACAAAAATGGCAAAAGGTTTGCTAAAAATTAGGTTACAATTTTCGAAAGTTTGATCACGTCACTCCACTGTTTGTTGCTTCAGAATGGCTGAATTTAGAAAGCCGATTTTCGTTACATTTAGCCACATTAGTACACAAAACGGTTTTATTGAATAACCCAGAATATTTATTGAACAAGCTTATTCGTGGAAGTGCCATTCATGATAGACCCACGCGTCACTGCCAAAGGTTTAATAGTTTAATGTTCCAAAGCACAGGACCCCACTGTTCCAGCGTTCCTTCACGTATAACGCTGTTAAAATTTACAATTCACTACAACCAAAAGTAAAGTCGCTTATTTCAGTTGTGAGCTTTAAGAAAGCTGTCAAAAGATTCTTATAATATTTAGTTCCCTTTGTTCCCATTACTACATATTTTATAGGTATACTTATCTTTATTTTAACAACTTTCTCTGTGTTAATTTACTTTATATTTGCTTAATTATTTATTCCCACCACAACGGTAAGAGGAATAGCATTGCTAGATCTCGCAGTAATTTAAACATAATTACTTTATAAATTGGTTTATATTTAATAAATACTTTATTTATTTATTTATATAAAATGTAATGTTTGTTTGATTGTATGTAAATGTTTATATTATGTTTGTTCGAGTTTGTTGCGTCTCTATACCGTTTATCCGATTACGATAGAACTTTGGTGACTTGTTGTGTTTATGCCGAGGCAGAGTTCTGCATAAAGAAATGCCGTTGCAACGATGTCGGTTACTAATAAATAAGTAAATAGAATAATTATTTAAAATATATCTTGACGCGATGGTGAACCCGCCTTATTATTATGGCATCTCATAGGAAGCGATCATGTCGGGCTATACCGAGACGTATACCAGAACTTTCATAATTTACGTTATGTAAATTTCAGCGTAGACTTGGATAAAGGGGATGGTAATTAAAAAAAAACTCATTGAGAAAGCTAATATTAGTAAATCTGTTAAAAATATTTTAAAAGCTTGTGTTGAATAGTTACTATGACTTCTGGTTACGACTATAGTATTAGTTGGTTAAACGTTCTTTAAAAATATAATATGCATGTGCTAGTGTTTTACGAGATGAGAAATCTCGCACCTTTTAAAAAACTCTCGTCTCGCAAATCTAGACGACATTTTTTCCAAATCTTACCTCGCTAGCATCTCGCAAGATATTTTCTCGTTGGCACACCCTGTACAACTAGAAAATTAATAGTATTAAATTATTAGCAATCGCATTTAATAATAACGTTTGATAACGACTTTTTGCAATCGATCGAGACAGACAAGTCGAGCGAGTGTGCAAAGAGGTTTTCTGGCTGTTATTCACTATATTCTTTTACAAAATTTGAATTACTTGAAAACTTGTATGAACGCAGTGTGTTTTAGTTAAGTAAAAAAAAAAACGGAACTTGCTTTTCCAAAATGAAAAATACTTACTTTCTTTCCAAGGAAGGAGATTGCATAAGAGTTACACTGAGCACCATAAAGTATAATACTTTCTACTTGTTCTTCCATAGAATACACCATTTCTAAATTATAAATTAAATCGAAGAAAAATACAAACACAAATGACGGCAAAAACAAGCACGTTAACTTTTAAATGATTTAAAAAATGCAAATTTTATTGAGGATTTAACAAACAGAGCAAATATAAGTATTTTACACTTACACTTATTTTAGAAAAATTATTTCATTTTGTCATAAAATTTTAGAACTGTGACATACAACATAATATACAGACTGTCCGCGGATAGGGTTAACAATAGCGCAAAACTGTTTTTCAGGAAAAAGGCATTTTTGATGAAAAGTTTTCTTGTAAAAAAGATGCAATTCACAAGCACGTTAACTTTTAAATGATTTAAAAAATGCAAATTTTATTGAGGATTTAACAAACAGAGCAAATATAAGTATTTGTGTTATTGCAAAATAAATAGATATTTGTAGCATTACAATAGTGTCTTTATTTATACGCTTGGGATAATTTTTCATCATTTACGTTTATTTTCTAATTTTTCCTGCCAAATTTTACAAAAGCCCGTTTGGAAAATTTTCTCACCATTTTGCTACATTTCGTAATTAAATCTCATTAAAGGTGTTACATGGTAGTGCCACTTGCGTTAAAGTAGATGAGGATACATGGGTGGGTAAAGATGATTAACAAACAATACCTCCTTTTTATACTCCCCTGTTTTAATAAAAATGGTATTTTTGTTTTTTAAATATATTTTTTAGTGAAGAAAATATAGTCATTGTAAGTTTTCAAAAAGTTTTGTATGTCCGCGGATAGGGTTTACAATAGCACAAATGGTTGAAAAATTTAATTTTTCGGGAAAAAGTTATTCTAGATAAAAAGTTTTCCTTGTAAAAAAAAATGCAATTCACGATGCGAAAATTTTGATTTTTTATATAGGGTTCGCAAAAACTTCAAAAACGTGATTTTTCTCCAATAGTAAACTAACTTTATTTTTCATTTTTGACCAAAATGCCAATTAGAAAACTTATTTAGTAACGTTTTTAATTAAAATCCGAGATTTAAAATAAATCCTCGATTTTTTTAGTTTTTTTATTTTTAGAGGTAAATGGAAATTTTGCTGCTCAATAAAAAAATTAATGTAAAATTTTGTTAGACTCTATTTTCATAATGGGTGGTGTGTATCTTATTTTAAAATTTTAAATGTATTTCTATCATCTTTTGTAAAACAAGGATTTTTTTTACCTTTTTATTACTTTGCTTAACGTATGGGGCAAATTTTAAGTTGTCAAATAGAATTTGATGTGTTTTGAAAATGTTGACCTTAGAACAAAGGGTTTATTTAGTTCAATGTTACGGTGCGGGCGAAAGTTCTTACAACTTTGTGATAGAGAAATTTAATCAAATATACCCTCACGTTTTCGTCTTAAAAATGGGACTTCATAAATTATTAAGAAAATTTCAGCAAACTTAAATTCATCCATTCATTCATCAATTAAAAAAAAAACTATGATCAGAATGATGCAGCTTCCCTAATCGTATTGCAGTCTGTTGCTGACAATCCTACCTTTCATTAGAAAACCGAGCTCAAGAACTTGATGTATAGTAAAAAAAACTCATATTCAGTATATTTTAAAGGCAAACAAAATATTAACATTTATGCCAACTTTTAACCAAACGTTGGAAGAAGGAGACGAAGCCAAACGTTTGGATTTTTGTCTTTGGGTCGGAAATAAAATTGTAAGTGAAAACAGGAATTTTCATAAATTTATCATGTTCTCCGACAAATCGACATTTTCAACAAACGGTAAAGTGTCTTCTGCACATATTAGATATTGGAGTGAAAATAATCCCAGTTTAAGAATTCCTGCAAGAAGACAATATTACAAAAAAGTAAATGTCTGGTTTGCGATTTCTTATTATGGCATTATTGGCCCATACTTTTTCGAAAACAAGTGTAATCGTAGGAGTTACCTTAAAATGTTGGAAACATTCCTTTCTGACAATCTAGAATAATTGCCTCTCCAATTTAGGAACGAAATGTACTTTCAACTAGATGGATTCCTTGCGCATTTCGCAATTGAAGTAAGGGAATGGCTTAATAATACATTTGGCCCCAGATGGATTGGTCGGAATGGTCCATCTGGCCCCAAGAAGTCCCGATTTAACTATTTCAGATGCCTATCTTTAAGGGGCACCTGAAACAAGTAGTGTACTCCCGTCCAATTGAGAACGACGTATAGCTTCTACAACAGCGAATTGTTGAAGCTGTTCAAACACTTTCCATTGAAGAAATTCGAAGAAGTTTTGACCACATTCGTTTACAGCTGGAAAAATGTGTTGAATATGGAGGGGGAGTGTTTGAATAGCAAATTATAAAATTATTATTTGTTGTTATTTTAAGATTTTTTGTGGTATTTCCGGGGTCATTTCATTTGTGAAATTAAAAATACATATATCTGGTAACACTACAAATCAGTTTTTGAAACCTTTTGATACCCCTATGTCATTGATAATGTATGTATTTCGATCGCTAATGCTAAAATGAAAAATAAAGGTATTTTACTCTTGGAGAAAAATCATGTGTTTGAAGTTTTTGTGAACCCTGTATAAAATATCAAAATTTTCTCTTCGTGAATTGCATCTTTTTTACAAGAAAACTTTTCATCAAAAATGACTTTTTCCTGAAAAACATTTTTGTGCTATTGTAAACCCTATCCGCGGACTGTCTGTATATTATGTTGTATGTCACAGTTCTAAAATTTTATGACAAAATGAAATAATTTTTCTAAAATAAGTTTAAATTTATTTACTTTTTGTGTGAGTCGTATCCAACTTGCACGAGCAGAATGGTGTTACAAGAGGGACCACTTGTCACGATGGATAACGAGTATTATCTATTTCACATAATATGTTATAAGAATTATCTATTTTCTATTTCTGAATAGGTTAGCGATTAGCGCCTTTCATTGACATCAGGCGTAAGAAGTGTCATCCGGCACCGGATAGCAAAGATAAATATTTCAAAAATAGTTGCAAGTGTTCGGCTGTCACCTAATTAAAATAATTATAAAATAGATATTATTTTTGCATTTTTACATTACTAAAAGGCGCCAAGATGTTTTAGAAACAAAAGGCGCGATAGGCTGCGCCCGCCAGCTCGCCGGGTCAGTCCGTTACTGTGCTTCAACAAACCCGAACAAACGAGAACAAAATGTTAAAAATAATTTTCTAAAAGATCTAGGATATTAAACAATGAAGGGGGCTATCTTAATTTCATGTAAGTGGCACCAGAAATACAACACAATTACTGCTGAAATAATGGTTTCCCAAGTAACTAATTAATAGAAGTTAAGAGGTTTTTATAGCCATTGTTGGTTAACTGTTGTTGTAAACTTTAACGAAATACACCCCTTGTGTTTATATTTTTGTGCTATGCTAACCCCGTTTTAGCAAGAATAATGAAGTTACTAGAACGAAATTATTCGAACGATATAATAGGTAACTTGACAAAAATTTTAAATGGGAAAAAAATTCTATAAATCATAAGTATATATTGTCATAAAACATATGGCAGCAAAAAACCTACATATTTCGTCCCAAAAAACCGCTGGCAAGATTTAAAGATGCCCCAAAATTCAAATTATCCCAAGCGGGTAAAAACGGGTCGTGACGTCAGGAAGTATAATTCGTGTGTGACATCCACGAAATAGGTTATAGGTTGGCAATAAATTGAACGACGTTGAGAATTCCACCTTAAAACAATACAATAACAATAACACACGGCAATCCAAATGCAAACTCGGTAGCTCGGCCACCGGTCAGGATGACGGATGACGGAAAAGTCATACTTCCTGACGTCATCGAGCTCGGCGCGCTTAAAAGGTCGTTTGAAATGCTTTTGAAACGCGCGAAACTTTAAAGAATTTTTACCAAGTTATTACTGATTTTTCAGGAGTAATAATTGGGGAATATTTTCTTTAGGCCTAACTAAATCATATTATTGAAAAAAAAAAAAATTGAAAAGTATCCTATTGTTTCAGATCCTGACTGCATTTGCTGTGCCGTTAAAGGCTCCCACACCAGGAGACATATTTTTTGCTGTCAACTTTGAAGCAACTTACAGCCTGCCAGAAAATCAAACCGAGTTCACGTTTCCTCCAATCATCGCTGCCACCGCCCGTCAGCTACTCTATGAGTTATTTGAGCAGAAACTCAAAAGGTATGAGTTTATCCCAAGTATTTTCGGTTCACTGTTTTGTTTGTTTTAATTTTATGCTCTCAGATTGCCCGTAGAATGTTTATGAAGTAGCTTGGTTGTTAGCTCAAGGCATTTTGGAGATTCTCCTATCGACAGTTAAAAACAAAACAACGACAACAACAAAATGGTTACAACATTTCATATAACCAAATGGTCCATTGCGTGAGGTCGGAGCTTGATCAAGATCCTGGCACATATAATTAAATGAAAACACTGGTGCGCACTACTGTAAAAAAATTACTTTAATAATTGTATGTTCATTTTAAGGTCCCTGGCTTATTAATAAAAAAGCAGAAGTACTATTGCGATATAAAATTTCTTTAAGAATTCAATGTTGATCTCAAAGTCCCTGGCACAATTGATAAAAGACCGAATGCACTAAGGCCCATTTCTGTAAGAAAATTACTTTATGGGTTTGATGTTACTCTCAAGGTCCATGGCACAATTGACTGAAGCATAATTTATAATTCACAAAGTACCATCTCCTAGTTGAAGGCACTCGTTTGGTTCAGGACGGTTAGCGACGTGACCGGGTTCCAGTTTCTAGTTTCTGTTTTCTTTCAGCTCATGGGATTGCAAATTTTTATATAACCGTATGAAATGAATGCAGTTGCTAAGGACATTGATATCGAAAAAAATATCCTGCTCTGGGGTACGTAAGAAGAGGCTCAATTTTGAGAGTTGAGAATAGTTTTTTTCATGTTTTGATTGTTGCTTGCAGGTTTGTTTATTTCCAAACGTTTTAATTCCCGACAATCTGTGGTAAATTAAAATCTAAAAAATTCGTCACTACCTCAAGAAACTGTGTGAGAATTCCTTCAATACCTACCTCATAATCCTAAAATGTTTTCTTTCCAAGTATGCTCAGCTATACATACATCCTCTTTAGGATTGTAGCGTAGTTGGTGTCTTTCGCCCAGATATCAGACAAACTCGTTCCATTATTATAACTGTCCTAACGAACCTACCCCATTAGTTTTATGAAAGTAGACAAAGGTTATACCTGCTATTTTATTGCAAATATTTAATTTATTAATACTTGAAGTCTTTGGGAGTATAATAATATCTAATTACTTCCATCCATCTGTCCGATCCATCTACTACGTGAAATAAATGGATTTCATGTCAATGCAAAAAGTATGTTGGCATGTTATGTACTTTAAAGAAAAATGTTTTAATAAGGACTTAATTGTAAATTTTGATTCAACGTGAAGTATCAATGAAGATATCCCAACTAGCATTGCTGCCGCATATAGACTCGGTATCTGATTACAGACCGATTCCGATCATACCAATTTTTGGGAAAGTTTTTAAGGTTATCTTGAAGAATAACACCAGTAACTATTTTGAGGCCAATGGTCTTTTAAAAGCTTCTCAGTACTGCTTTAGGAAGGGGCGTTCTACTGTTCAGGCAGTGGTTCAGCTTATGCATGACATAGTCGAGGGTCTCGAAAAGGGAGAACATGTGAGCATGACCATATGCGACCTCAGCAAGGCCTTCGACTGTGCCTCGCACAAGCTAATAGTTGAGAAATTATATCGATACGGGATCAGGGGTGAGACCTTGAGCCCGCTAAAATCATATCTGTCTCTGAGAAGACACTGTGTCTCTCTTGATGATGTTATGTCGGATTTTGGACTGATCGAGAATGGAGTGCCCAAGGGATTAGTTCTTGGGCCTCTTCTCTTTGTCATATATTATTATATAAATGACCTATTTTCATTTCTTTCCCTCTACGGTTGCTTTTGTTTTGCAGATGATACAACTCTGTTGTGTCGTCATAAAAATATCAACGAATTAAATTTAATTAGCTTACATCTGGCTGAGTCTGGTTTATACAGAACTGTCTGACACTAAATACCGAAATAACTCAAATGATAGTAATTTCAACAAGTCGTGACGTTGTGAAGGGTCAAAGTGTAAAGGTTTTGGGTTTAACTGTAGATGATACTCTAAGCTACGTATTTTTAGACTGCAAAAAAAATCTGTAAAAGTTATTGCGGGTGCTGCACCCTGTATATAGGGTGTCCCTTAACTAACGGGCTCTGCAGCAACAGGAGATTGTGGACTTGAAAATAATAATATGTCATCTTAACATAGTATAAAACAAAGTCGCTGTCGCCCGTCTTGTCCCCTTATGTGCGTAAATCTTTAAAACTACGCAACGGATTTTGAAGCGGTTTTTTTTAATAGATAGAGTGATTCAATGGGAAGGTTTTTTTGTATAACTAGCGCCCCACCCCGGCTTCGCACGGGTGCAATTTCAGAAAGTAGCATGCCGGGTACTTATATATCGGGTTTGTTCGGGTTTGTATTTATACCAGCGGGTTGCAACGCATGCCGGGTACACGCTAGTTTCATTTATAAATATTTACTTTATAAAACTGGCGATGATTTGATGTTAAGCGAATATGAATCAAATTTGGTGTAGTTATATTTTTAAGTGTATGAAAGAGGATTCCAAAGAAGGATCTTTTATACGTAAAAAAGTTGTACTTTGTTAATATCGATATTTCAATGAGCTTTTGAGATAATTGCGTTTAAGCAAGAAACATTTAAATAAACACCTATCTTAATGAAACATATTTATTAAAAATGAACCGTGCATTCTTAAGCATAAATGACATATTTTTGAGTCTACTATCTCCTGTGGCTCTATTTGCCTCTTAGTTATGAGACATCCAGTATATACCGATAAGTTAAACAAACCCCTTCAGACCTGAATTATTTCTTCTTAATAAAAATTTGTTTTCTTTGTTTGTTGGTCATCAGGGGGGTAGATTTAGTATATCCCATATAGATACTATGAATTTAGTTCTACCCCTGCTATTTTTTTATGTCCGTGTATATGTACATGTGGTCCGAGTAGGTAAAAAAAAATTATTGAGTCCTGATTGTAGACCATACATATTGGTATAAGTGGCTATTTCTTTAAACATTGTTTTCGGAATATATCTTAGAAGTATTCAATAGGATAAAGAGGTTCGGTAAAGCTTGAATTTTTGTCACATCCCCACTCCTTATTGATGGTCCTAAATGGTTGCTTCTTCCACTTTACATTGGGTTTGTTATTACTTTTTTTTGATATTAGTGATATTAGAGGCTGATCATCGCTGGAATTATTTGAATCTTCTTCTAGTATTTCTTTCTTCACTTTGAAACCTCTCCTGAGCTCGTTCCTCATTTTGTGTTATAATGTCGGCCCCTGGTCGCAAGACGCTGGGAATTTCTACTTGTTGCAACTCGTCCTCTTCTTCCTGGTCCTCTTCTATTTTTCCAATATCAGACATATCTCCATTTTCAACTAAATTTATAAGTTCTTCCACATGCTTTGGATTATCTAGATTATATCTTTTTTTTTTATCCATTTATCCTGTTTTACTTTTACAATACTTGGTACCACATGTACTGTACATGTAGACGAACAGGCATAAGCAACAATTGATACTGTTTGTACATGCCCATGTACAGGGTTTTTCCGTATATTTTGGAGCACCCCTGGAGCTTTTATTTGAAGAACTAGAAAAAACTTTAAATTACCAAAGTTGCATTATTTCTCCTGAACTGTCAGAATTTGTTATCGGACAAAACAAATGAACATCGTAAATTTGGTTAATAATGCCAATGTCGATTTTTTTAAATGGAACACCCTGTATATTAATTTTTTTTTTAACTCCTCACTCTTTTCTGATTCCAAATATGTATATATGTTATATGTTTGTTTCATAAATTATTATCATTATTTATATTAATTATTGTTACTGAATAAGCATTATGTTCTAGCATGTTTTCCTCACACCAATATAGATTTTCTAATCATCAATATTTTAAAATGCAATTTTGCCTAAACGACTAAACTAAACGTATAACATATATACATATTTGGAATCAGAAAAGAGTGAGGAGTTAAAAAAAAAATTAATATACAGGGTGTCCCATTTTAAAAAATCGACATTGGCCTTATTAAACAAATTTACGATGTTCATTTGTTTTGTCCGATAACAAATTCTGGCAGTTCAGGAGAAATCATGCAACTTTGGTAATTTAAAGTTTTTTCTAGGTCTTCAAATAAAAGCTCCAGGGGTGCTCCAAAATATACAGAAAAACCCTGTACATCAAGTTTTAATCAAAATTCTAAGCAAATAATAGACGGAATCGGCATAACTATAAATTTATATTACTTTTAAAATATTTTTTTAACACATAACAACTAGTTTCCAAATTTAAAAAATCCATTAAAGCAAAGACAATTCGTAAATAAACATGACTTACCGTAAGTTAAAGTTGCAGGTTAGGACCACAGTCCGAAATTTGTAAACAACTTTTAGTTACATATGATAGATGGCGAAAATGTTACTTTATTTCAAACATAATATATTGTTGGGAACGGATAAACCGCCCGAAGGAAATAAATTCATTATTTTCTTTGATATAGAAATATATAAAATATACGTACATACTCATGTACTCCAGGTCTGAAGGGGTTAACTAGGCACTTTATTGAGTTGATATTAGATGAGTTAACCAAAATGGTACTCACTATTAAACTTAAATAATAAACACCAAGAAAATCTGTCTCTGAAATATATAAAATCCAAAAGTAAAATGTTTAAAACACACACTACACAAAAAACAGCCACAGAAACAATTAAAAAATACCAAAATTGAAAGAAAATGATATGACGCAACCTGACGCGTGAGCTTGCTACGGCCCACTGCTGATCTGGAAACTTTAACGACGAAACCAGATCAGCTGTTAATGTCAAATGTCGTTATCTTCTGTCGAAACGCTTTGTTTTGGGAAAAAGTTAACTTTACCTGAGCTAGAATATTGCAGTATTACCTGGCCACCTCAATATATTATTTGAAGTAGGCCCATGGAAGTTTTTAAAAATATGTTCTACAAAAGATTTGGATTTTATCCCGAAAAGGGCTATAAACATCAAGCATAACTAAATATCGTTAATAGAATTTCCTTAGAAAATAGAAGGGCTATGACATGTTTGGTGTCTCTGTATTAAGTTTATCTCAAAGGGTAGATAATCCAGAATTGCTTTCTTAGTTCCGCTTTTCGGTTAATTGCGTAACTAAGAGACATAAACAGATATTCTACTTAGATTTTTTTAGAACCAACATTTACAAGAATCCTTCATTATATCGTTTGTGTAGTATATATTTAACAACAGGTTGGCAAGTGCCATCGATGTAAGTACATGACCCAACATACAATATAATAATAAAAGTATCTACAGTGTGACCAGTAAAGTCCGCATCATATGGGATTTTTTTTATTAATAGCTTTATTCAAAATTTGACTTTAGCATCAAGTTCTGCTTCGATCGAGATAAAAATTAAGCAAAAAAATAGTAGTGATTCGCATTATCTGTCAAGTAGCGTTATTTCTGAAAATATCGAAAAAAATTATTGGAAACAGTTTTTTTAAATGCAGTTTCTAAAAATACTTTTTCTAATCAGTGTTGCCGCAACCAGATTTTAAAATGTACTGACAAGCAACTGAAAAATGTACTAGAATGTACTAAAATTTCACCCCCTTTTTCCTAACATCGTTACTGGAAATCCAAAAAAAAACAACGCACACTTAAAAAAAAATATGTTTTTAAAAATCGATATTGTTTTATTTTGTTACACTGTTTTTAGGTATTTTTTGCCCACCCAGCATCCCTATTTACTCCACTGTCCCGTAAGACAGTTGATAATTATAAGGTTTATTCCGCCAAAGTTTAAAAACGATGTAAAAACAATCAATTTGTGTGTTATTCAGGAAAAAATCAATAAATTGGCCTGTCACGTAAAGTGAAAAATTACCAATATACATATATTCATATCCAAATAACTAAATAATCTACAAAAAAAACTTACTTGTCCATGTCAGCCAAATTACTGGATAAATTATAAGTCTATCATGTGATTCACAAGACACCAACGAGACTAAACTAACTATCTAACTAAACATAATTATAAATCGCATTAAACCTACCCTAAACCGGGGAATCACATTTTGTGACGACAAACCCAGGGCTGCTGCCAGAGGTAGAAACATTTTTATACAATCACAGAAGGCATATTTTATCCGCAAACAAGCTCGTTCAGAGGAGTGAATATAGACGATAGTGTTGGACGATATCATAGTTATAAAATCATCGTTTTAAAAATGAATTGTTGGTTGGTATTAAATAATATATCAACATTTTAATGAAATTAAATTATTTTATTTTTAATTATTTTGTTCCCCTTCGAAAATGGATAAATGTACTAGAATTCAGGTAATTTATGGTAAAATGAACTTTTGTAATTTGCTGTCTAAAATGTACTAAATTTAGTACAAATGTACTGAAACGGCAATACTGTTTCTAATAATTTTTTTTCAATACTTTCAGAAATAACCCTACTTTTGAATTATTTTTTGGAAAAAATTAAAATTTGACAGATAATGCGAATCACGTGACTAATATTTTTTTTGCTTAATTTTCATCTCGATCGAAGCAGAACTTGATGCCAAAGTTAAATTTCGAATAAAGTTAATAATAAAAAAAAATCCAATAGGCATGCGGACTTTACTGGTCACACTGTGTAAAGTGGTAAAAGAAGTGTTGAAGTCGGATTAAAAATAGAAAAGTTATAAATGATCGAACTTACCAAAAGTGGAGTGAAAGTGATCTGATGAAACTACTTCTTATTTTTCTACCAATTCTTCTAAAGAATCTATAGAGTATGCACAAGAAAAGTAGCATGTCATTGTGGTATTTACATTTAATTATAAATGTATAAATTGTAAAAAACCTAGGTCAGCATTTAAGTGAGTTTGCGAAGCGCCACTGATTTGTCATGTTTAGTTGAATGTGTAAATAGTAGGTATACAGTTACTAGTCCAGTCCACAATATATCCATTATTTCATTTAATCTAATTTAGTTTTAAAGTGTGAATTGATAGCCAAACATATAAGTTTAAAATTTTTATATGAAATTAACATTTGTTTTAGCAGGTTACAACTGGGAAATGCAAATACAAAATACAATAGCAAATATTTATTAAAAGAATTAAAATTCTGGTATGTTAATTTAAAGGGTACCTACTTGCCATCAAAAATAAAATCGATATTTATTAGTTTTTAATATTGATTTTATCAATTCAACAAATCTGCTCGTTTTTGGACAGATGACACCCTGATAAAAATTCGTGAAACCTACTATCTACGTCATAACGCGGGCATCCACCTAAATAATATTCTCCATCTAGGCTTCTGTTTTTGTCAAATAGAAAATTAGGTTTCTCTCGCTATGTTGTCGAATTAAGAGGTACCGAAAATATGTATATATTGATCCGTAGGGCTTTTTTGTTGTAAACATTTTACTTTGCCTTTTTAAACCAAACGGTGGGCGAACATCAAAATTTGGTTTCTATAAAAATTG
The DNA here is from genome assembly GCA_963969555.1 of Polydrusus pterygomalis. Classification (NCBI taxonomy): domain Eukaryota; kingdom Metazoa; phylum Arthropoda; class Insecta; order Coleoptera; family Curculionidae; genus Polydrusus; species Polydrusus pterygomalis. The sequence continues at coordinate 75,695,099 of OZ018375.1, forward strand.
GTTACTTTGCTTGGGCTGAACAAATTTTAATAAATTTGGTCTTATTGTATAGACTTTTTTATCTTCTATCCACTGAGCTTTATCTGATTCTTACGCGAAGCTTAAAAATATATTAAAAGGAAAGAAAAACACAAAGTCATCCTCCACAAAGTTTAATAGAAAAAATTATTAATTCATAGGTCTCTACATGTTTCGAACGTAGAAACGTTCATCCTCAGGAGACAGAAAATTTTTTTATATTGTGCTGTTGTTGTTAGCAAAAGAGAAACTTAAAAATAGAACCTTAATTGAGCTTTTATGGACTCAAAAATTGAAGTTTAGAAGAAACACGATATGAAGAAAATTGGAGACGTGTTTCTTCTAAACTTCAATTTTTGAGTACATAAAAGCTCAATTAAGGTTCTATTTTTAAGTTTCTCTTTTGCTAACAACAACAGCACAATATAAAAAATTTTCTGTCTCCTGAGGATGAACGTTTCTACGTTCGAAACATGTAGAGACCTATGATTTAATAATTTTTTCTAATAAACTTTGTGGAGGATGACTTTGTGTTTTTCTTTCCTTTTAATACTTTCAACTCCACTTTAAGTATGGACTATTTCTTCAAATTAAAAATATATCTTTATAGGACGAGTTCACACTAACAGTCAGGGAAAGGGAGAGTATCAGAGATGTATGCAATTTTTATCGTCAAAGTTTATGTTAAGGCTTGGTTCACCCGCTCCTTGTCCATACAAAGCTCCATATCAAGCTCTTCAATTTGCCAAAAATCTTATTAAATGTAAAAATATTGATCCACAGATATCTGAAGCTGCTGTTAAAAAAATTAAAAAACACCTGTGGTACTTGTCTTTTGAGATTTGCGAAGTATCGTTCTTTGATAACAAAATCCCTGTTGAATATAAAAGAAATATGATAAAGGCTCTAGAAAAAGAAGACTCGCTAGAAGGAGGTGAAAAGCGAGTTAAATTAGGTAATATAGACGAAATAGAACATAAAGAACTTTGGGAATTTATATCCAAAAATACTATTAGAATTTTTGAAAGATTTGGGTTATCCACAAATTTTTTAAAAGAGAATCCAGAAAACTGGGAAAGTAATGATGAGTACATAAACAATTTTAATGTAGTGAAAAAGCCCAAAGTAGTGAATGATACAGCAGAAAGGGGTATTAAACTTATAGACGAATATAATAAAATATTAACAAAAGATGAAGAACAAGAATAATGCATAATGCAAATTGTAAGCAAATAAAAAAAAAACTTAAAGATGTCAGTAAAACGACACTTGCGGAAACCTTTTAAAAGTGATGTTAAAATAAATTAAAACAAACTATTTGTCTAAATAAATAAAAGTGTTAGTTGTAAGGTACAATTTATTAATATAATATATCTAATACCTATATAATATACTATGTTTCTATGTAGTCAGGTCAGGGGTTGTTATGATAGTAAAAGTTTTAAAATTTAAAAACCTTTGTACTTTATTTCATCGGTGGCATCATTTTGCATTAATTAAATGAGTTGAAATTTCGCACACGCCATTTTCTTGACATTTACAACATTTTAAAAGGGCGAGACTGCAGAAAAAAAAGGCGCAAAATGGGGGCCACCCTAGTGCCTGGGCTACTTTAATTATTACAACACTGATAATGGATAGCTTATTTTAACTATTAACTGATAGTTATTCTACGTATCCAATGTGTCAATATTAAACTTTAGCATCTGATTGATAAATTAAACAAAAACAGGAAACATTTAGTTTGCGAAAAACATGATTAAAAATAAACTTTACTGGTGTCCTATATCTTCAAACAAGCAAGCGCCTCTTATTATTCTTTCGATCATGTTTTGTCAAGTAGTAGGTTTAATGGCAATAACTGTTAAAATATATTCAAAATGCTTTTCAATAAGCTTTATGTAACCTTAGAAAAAGTTTATATTTTGGTTATCTGATTACCAGCTGTAAAGGAAGCCAATGACTAATATGTTTTGCTTGCGGTATAGAAATATTGTTTATACTATTAAATAAGTTTCGGCTTTTTAGTTAACTAGTAGAGTTGACGTTGAGCTTTCGCGCGGTAACGCCGTTTTTGTATTTGTTACATTTTTCTTTTATATTAATTAAATTTATTTACTTTTGCGGTTGAGTTTTAATTTTAATCCAAAAATTCAACAGGTTATCGGCCCAGACACCCAAAGTTAAAAATATAATCGGAAAAGTACGGTCGCGTAATTAAATATAAGTGAAGTGCTCGAAGAAAAAGTGTAAAAAGAAAATGGCAGCAGCATCCACAAGTGCCGACATTGTGAAGTTTGATGGTACAAATTTCCAGCTGTGGAAATTCAGCGTATCCATCATTTTGAAAGCAAGAAAACTCCTAGATATTGTGGTAGGAAGTGTGCCAAAACCACAGGATGTCACATCTGCAGAATGGAAGGCATGGGATGAAAAGAATTCTAAAGCGGAAGTCATTCTTCTCACCTCCATCACCCCTCACCAGCTAGAATGCCTGGTAAACTGCCAAAATGCAGCAGAAATGTGGTCAATACTCGTGTCCATACATGAACAACGAACTGAAATATCCAAAGAGCTACTCTGGCAAAAGTTTTATGACTATAAAATGAGAGAAGGCGACTCAATTGCAATGCATATTGCAGAAATGGAAACCATGGTTCAAAATCTTCGTGACGTACAGGAGACCGTCAGTGATAGTGCGTTCTGTTCCAAGACACTCAGCAGCTTACCGCAGAAATACAGCAATTTTAAAACAGCTTGGGATTCTGTTACATCTCAAGAACAGACTTTTAGTAATTTAACAGCCCGACTTCTTAAAGAAGAATTGAGAATGTCAAACGCTGAAGATGAAAACAGTCAATTGGCTCTGCAGGTAAAAGTTCAACAAGGAAAGTTGGATAACCAAGAAGGGGGAGTAAAGAAGAAAGCAATAGCAGAACTAAAGAAAAATACATCATGTAACTACTGCAAAAAGAAAGGACATTGGGCCAGAGAATGCAGAAAACGAAAAGCCGATGAAAAGAAGAAAAAAGATAATCCTGGTAAGCCAAGTTCAGGTTATTTGTGTGATATATCACTATTTTACTCGGCTAGTTCTGACAATGACCAAGAAAAATGGATGGATGGATTCAGGTGCAAGCATGCACATGACAAATCAATTAAAATATTTTTCCAAGTTAGAAAATCTCGAAAAACCTTTGTTAGTAAAAATAGCTAATAACAAAGTAATTTATGCTACAGGTAAAGGCACCATTAATTTACAAGCAAAAGTTAACAATCAGTGGCATGATAGAGTTAGGGAAAACGTCCTTTACATTCCTGAACTTAAAAGAAGCCTATTTTCGGTCGGTGTTATGACTGATAAAAAAATTTACACATCACGCTAATCAACATGAATGTGAATTTCGTGATTCAGCAGGAAATATGTCATGCATAGGCGTTAGAGAAAATAATCTGTGGTAAGGTGAAGTGGGGTAAATGTGACATAGTTTTGGAATAGTTCGCAAACAAAGTAATAGATCTTACACTTTTGATGGAACAAAAAAAATTAAAATATACTAAATACCTCAGATATAGTACTGAATTGATTCTAGAATTGACATCTTTTCAGCTTCTTTTTAAAATATGTTAGGAATTTTTTTTTTAAACCATGTCAGTATATCACATTTACCCCGAAGTTTGGGGCAAATGTGATAATGCTGTCTAGCTACCTATTAAAAAGGTGCTTGAAATAGAATGGGGCAAATGTATAACAATTGTAGTTTGTTCATTATTTTGCTTTTTACAAAATCAAATTATATCAAGAGGGCAAAAAGTTATCAACTTTATTCAGAACTGACACGCAAAAACTAAAAAATTAACTTCCTCTGTAGTCAAAACAAATGCTAAAGGGAATGTAAGTAAAAACTTTTGGCCATAAAAATGTGTTTTTTGAAAATTTTACTGCCAAAGTTACATTTTCTTTTGTATATTTCATATCAGCTTCATTTCTTTTTTTGATATATGTTCGCACCATAATGTATCTAGAATAACGGGGTAAATGTATTATGTACTTCACAATTGCCCCAACGTCATATATCACAATTGCCCCAAAAAGCATTTTTTACGGGGCAAATGTGATATAGTAAAAAAAAGTACGACGTCGTGATTGTTTAGTCATTATGATTTGTACACACGCTATATAACTATAAAGACTAAGTTTTAAAATACTAAAGCAGGCTTAATCTCAGAAAATATTAATTTCACTTAAAAATTGCTAAACACGTGTCAACTGGAATGTTGGGTTATATTATGACGAATCCTTGTGCGCCCGCTTGCAGCTACATTGGCTGGAAATTAGGTTCGCTCTAGTGTTGCGCCTATTGGTATTCAAGGTTAAAGAGGTGTGCGGTAGATGGCAGCACTACTCACAATTTTGAATGAAAATTATGAACCATTATCACATTTGCCCCTTTATCACATTTACCCCACTTCACCTTATATGGTTTTAAGAATGAAATCTGATCTCGAGTGTAATTTAACCAAAACAGAGTCAGTTAAATTATGGCATGAAAGATTAGGTCATATACATTTTAGAGAGCTCGTCGAAATAAACAAATTGAATGGACTGAATTTCGATAATGAAACGGATTAGGGGTGTTACAGTGGAACTGGACCTATTCTTTTGGAATAGGTATCATCTGCCTATTCCGCGTACCTTTTACCTATTACCAGGTACCTATTCCAGGTCCGTTGGCACTGTCACATGCTTGATTCTCTGGTTTCATTGTTATTCCTTTTTCAAGTTGTCAGGTACAGGTACGATATAGGGAATGGAACGGCTACAGGTTTTGCTTTAAATTCATATAATATGTTTATAATATGGCGAATTTGCAGTTGAGAATTTTAAACGTTGCCGTTACAAGCATATTGAAATAATTAAAATAATCTCACTAAATAAAGATAAAGGGAAATAGTAATACATAATAAATATTTTTTAAAATATTGTAATAATTTATTGGGCAACAAAATATAGCGTATTTAATGTAGGATATGCAACCAGCAATGAGGAATTGATTAAAAAAGCAACATAATATTGTGGATGTACCTATGCCTATTTTTCATGTTTCTTTAAATAATAGGCCTCCGTTACAATCAAATCTTCCAAAAAAGTCTGGTGCGAAAAATATTAATCTGTTACAAAAATTTATAACTAAATTTAATTGGAATAATCGGAAACTGCTGGCCACGCTGGAGTTCTAGCGGCCTTCTTTAAAAACTCGTGTCGGCCATGCAGCCGGAATAGCTCCAATTACAGAAAAATAAAGGGTTTAGCTCCAATCGGCGGAGCGGCGTTTAAGTTTGACCTGGAATAGTTTGGACCTGTAATAGGTATTTGGAATAGGTTCGGGTTTGGAATAGGTACAGGTCCAACTAGGTACGAGAAAAAGCTATTCCGTAACATCCCTAAAACGGATTTTTTCTGCGAAGCTTGTCAGTTTGGTAAACAAACTCGAAAGTCGCATAAACAAATTGTTGACAAAATAAAAGCCGATAAACCCGGAGAAAAAGTGCACACCGATGTTTGTGGACCTATGAATGTTGCGTCACCCAACGGATCACGTTTCTTCGTAATAACATAAATCCGAAGTGTTCGCACGTTTCAAAGAATATAAAGCATTGATTGAAAAACAAACAGGAAATCAGCTGAAAGTTTTAAAAAGCGATAACGGTACAGAGTACACAAATAAAAATTTTCAGCAGTATCTCAAAGCAGAGGGAATTGTACATGAAAAATCTGCCCCTTATACACCACAACAAAATGGTTCCTCAGAAAGAGAAATAAGAACAATAGTAGAATCAGCTCGTTCTATGTTGCTCAACAAAAATATCGCAACTGAATTGTGGTCTGAAGCTGTTAATACATCTGTGTATGTGCTAAATCGAGCCAAAATTCATCCTACAATAAAGATGACCCCACATGAAGCATTTTTAGGTAGAAAACCTGAAATAAAACACATGAAAGTGTTTGGTAGTGTAGCATACATGACCGTGCCAGCACAACTTCGAAGAAAATGGGACCCCAAAAGTAGAAAACTTTTATTTGTAGGATATGATGGATATTCCAATAATTATAGATTATGGGATTCAAACAAAAGAAAGATTTTTATCAGCTCTGATGTGAACTTCAATAAGTTTAAAGAAATAGGTAATGAACAATTACCATCTCAAAATATTCCGCTGGTTTACAATTTTGAAGAAAACAATGATGTTGAAGAAGACCAACAAGAAATAGTTGAAGAGGAAGAAAATGTTGACGATGAAAATGCTGAAGTAAACAGAAGAATTTTACGTGATAGAAATAATTTAAGACGTCCAGATTATTACGGTCCTGCCGTATACTGTTCGGTGGCAGATCCAGACTCTTATCAAACAGCAGTTCAGTGTGAAGAGCATGAGTCATGGAAGATAGCCATGAAGCAAGAAATTGAAGCGCTTAATAAAAACAACACGTGGAATTTAGTGCCGAAACCAAAAGATGTGCCTGTTATTGACAATAAGTGGGTATATAAAGTTAAAGACAACGCTGAGGATGTTCGTTTTAAAGCGCGTTTAGTGGCCAAGGGTTACACTCAGCAAAAAGGCATAGACTATGATGAGACATTTTTGCCGGTAGTGCGTTTCGATTCAATCCGTGTTTTACTTGCCTTAGCGGCTGAAAAAGACATGAACTTGATTCATTTTGATGTGCAAACGGCATTTTTATATGGAGAATTGACAGAGTCGATCTATATGAAGCAACCGTGTGGTTTTGTAGACGAAAAGAAACCGGACTATGTTTGCGAATTAAAGAAAAGTATTTACGGTTTAAAACAAGCGTCTCGTTGTTGGAACAATAAATTTGTGAATTTTTTGAAATTGTACAATTTTAAACAATTGAAAAGTGATCACTGCGTTTTTATCAGAAAATTTAATGAAAACACTGTCTATCTAGCTCTCTATGTTGACGATGGACTTATATTGTCGTGTTCGCAGGAAGCAATTGATAATTTAATAACACACTTGAAAAATGATTTTAGTATCACTGTTAGTGACGCGAAACAGTTCGTAGGACTAGAAATCATGTGTGATCGCGAAAACGGGACAATTTCCATTAGTCAGCAAGATTACATAAAGAAAATTTTGACGAAATTTAATATGGATGAAGCAAAACCATCCAGTATTCCAGCTGAGCCAGGAGAATCGTTACAATCTTCATCAAATGAGGAAAACAATGTGGTAAGAAATGAACCATATCGTGAAGCAGTAGGTTCTCTGATATTCTTAGCAACTGTAAGTAGACCCGATATTGCATACAGTGTAAGCCAAGTTAGTCGTTTCCTAAACAACTGGAATCAACAACATTGGTTAGCAGTAAAGAAAATTATGCGTTATTTAAAACATACAATAAGCTACAAAATTATATACAAGAGAACAAATGATATCGAGTTACGTGGTTACGCAGACGCTGATTATGCCGGTTGTAAAGAAACTAGAAAATCCACCAGTGGATATATTTTTACAATGGCAAGTGGACCAGTAACTTGGACAAGTCAAAGACAAAGTATCGTAGCTCAATCAACTACAGAAGCCGAATATGTTTTACTAGCCTTGGGAGGAAAAGAAGCTGTATGGTTAAAGACATTCTTGAATGAATTGGAGGTTCAACAGGAAGCAGTCACCATCAACGTGGACAACCAGTCAGCAATCAAGTTGGCCAAGAACCCAGAGTTCCACAAGAGAACAAAACATATCGATGTGCGTTTTCACTTCATTCGTGATATAGTGAATCGTGGTGATGTCGAGTTAGTGTTTGTCGAAAGTAAAAAGCAATTAGCAAACATTTTAACTAAACCATTGCAGAAAAATTTGTTTCAAAATATTGTTAAAATGATGAATATTGAATAGCATTTGGAATAAGAGGGAATGTTAAAATATATTCAAAATGCTTTTCAATAAGCCTTATGTAACCTTACAATAAGTTTATATTTTAGTTATCTGATTACCAGCTGTAAAGCAAGCCAATGACTAATATGTTTTGCTTGCGGTATAGAAATATTGTTTATACTATTAAATAAGTTTCGGCTTTTTAGTTGAGTAGTAGAGTTGACGTTGAGCTTTCGCGCGATAACGCCGTTTTTGTATTTGTTACATTTTTCTTTTATATTAATTACATTTATTTACTTTTGCGGTTGAGTTTTATTTTTTATCCAAAAATTCAACAATAACAATATCTTTAATTCGACCCCATAGGTAAAAATCTAAACAAGTCACGTCTGGAGATCTTGGTGGCCATGGAAATACACTTTCACGACCAATTCATTTGCCAGGAAAAGTTTGTTCTAAGTATTGCCGAACATTGATAACAAAATGGGCGAGACATCTGTCATGATGGACATACATTCCACGTCGTACTACCAAAGGTATACCTGGTAGAGCAACGGTAGCATTTCTTAAACATTTGAAATAGACCACAATAAAATCAAATGCCTCTTTATTGGTAAAAAGCATTCTGACTATTTTTTAATGAAAATAATGTCTTTTCTAATATCACCGACAAAATAATCATCAACATCAAGGAAAACATTTATTTGTCATCTCATTTATATAAAAATTCTGCTTTTTGTTTGTTTTTTTCCAAAGCCTCCGTATCTTTGAATGGTATTTTATGTTGCGTGTGTGCTAAAGTTTAATATTGACACTTTGGATACGTAGAATAATTATCAGTTAATTGTTAAAGTCGTTATCATAATTTTAATAAATGAAAGTCGACTAGGAACGCTTATCTATACTTTTCTATCTTTTGTCATCAGTATCTTTGAAGGGAAACACATTATAGATCTTCGGTTTTGACTGACGTTTAGAGCTTTTATTTCTTCAATTTTTTTTTCTAATAATAATAGTATTATTATATTTGTTTTTATTATTTTGTTTTAAAAAAGCAATTTATTCGTTCGTATGTCCGAAAACACCCTCTAGCGTAAAAAGTAAGCTATACGTAAGAATCAACCGAAGCTCAATAGATAGAGCAAGAAAAACTCTATCGAATAAGACCAAATTTGTTAAAATCCGTTCAGTCCAAACAAAGTAACCAATTTTTATACGAAGGAGATTTCGATATTCGCTTATCATTTTGTTTTAGTAGATAGAGTAAAATGTTTACAACAAAAAAGTTTCTGCATACCCTAAATATGAAAATATGCCTATTTTCAGGAGCTCTCTCTATGATACAGCCGAGGGCCGTTCTTATTTGACCAATTTTTGAAAATTTTGACTTCTATTTGTTATGGATCATAAATTTATTTATGTATGCTGAGCATATAAAGAAAGTTAACTCTCCTCAACTTTTTTTTATATACGTCACTTCTAAATTCCAATTTTTCAATGCCATGAAGGCTCCATTAATGTTTTATACCATTTTCTCTTCTGCTAATACCATCAGCATAATATAAATTTTTTCTGTCTCCTGAAGATGAACGTTTCTACGTTCGAAACATGTTGAGACCCCTAAAGAATCTATTTCTATTAAATTTTGTGGAGGAAGACTTTGAGTTTTTCTTTCTTTCCTACATTTTCAACTCCACTTTAAGTATGGACTACTTCTTCAAATATTACCTTTTGTTGAAATGAAAATTTTCGTTCCAGTAGATTAAGTGGCTAGTTATACCTTTTTGCCTGATTGAATTTTACAATCGCGTTAATTTGATAAAATTGGCTGAAAAATCTGATTCATCGAAGAATTCAAAATTTCAAGTAGGTAGTAGAAATGGCAATGCAAACTTTTTTGATTTTTTAAATCAATTTAAAGGACCTTTTATTAATAAAAATATTACAACAAATAAGGAAAAATTTGCCTGTAGACCGCCATTGTGGATAAGGTATGAAGATGAATTTGAATTAATAAGTTTTAAGGATTCACTTCTTCCAACGCATAACTTTATTTTAATTGATTTTAAAAGAAAAACTTGTAGACACAGTTACAGCACAACGGTATAGAGACAATTTTTTGAATCCATTTGTGGAGCAATTATTTGACGACGAACTACGTTTTGGATATTTTCAACAGGACGGTACAACCGCCCATACAGCCGTCGAAACTATTAACTACTTACGCAATTTTTTCGACGAGAGATTGATCAGTTTTCGATCAGACATTGAATTCCCACTTAGATCACCTTGTTTAACGGTTATGGATTACTTCGTTTTTCCTCATTTAAAAAACACTATTTTTAACACCAGTTGCAAATTCAGAACAATTATTACAAGAAAGGATTATCCAAGAATGTGGTAACATTTCTCCAGATGCACTTTCGAAAATATAAAGAGACGTGTGAATTTATGCTTGGAGCATGGCGGTGGCCGATTTCAGCAATTTATGTAATTATTTTTTTTTTCTTTCTGTATACCTATTCTTACTTTGTTAATTTTTTAAACAAAAATAAATTTGTATTTGTCTACTTATTTTATTACTCATTAGTTTGGCATAGGTATCATGTCATAATATGAATTTGACAAAATTTTAACCTAGATTTGGTTAGATATATCATCCCCATATCATTGTGATCTAAACCAAGCCCTACATTTTTTATTCCAAGTCCTAATAATTTTTGCTCGCACGGTATATTAATTATTAGAAAATAATAAGTCTGTATGTATCGACTCTTCGATTTCTTTTAAAAATGCTATTTATCATTATCTGTGTGGTTGGTGGATATATTTCGAATATCCCCCTTGGGTACGCCACGGATACAAATTTCTCAGAATTTTGCCATCTACCAAAGGGCATGACGCGTTTTTGAAATTTCTGGTAAACAGTAGGCCGACCTGTCAGCGGACCTTTTATCAGTGACGGCTCGTAATGAAGGACTCTGGGGCGCCGCCCTCCCTGCAATTATTTCAAACAGAATCCAAAAATACTTTACTTAAAAAACCAATAACGCAATGTATGTAAGCAATCAATTAAAATAATTCAAACCAAACATAGCCATATTCCAACTGGCAAGATTTACAGATCTATCAAGAGCGGGCGGACGATTATCCGTCCCGCTTCAACGCGACTACTCGGTCGGTTGCCATGACTACAGAGGCGTGACATAACCTACACATCGCACAACGAGCTGCACGGATGGGCTCCAAATTTTCCGCCCAACAACAGCTGTTCGTGTTTCGTCTCGACGCTACGCGACCTGTCGATGCCGCTGATGTTTTGTTTTGAGTAATTTATTAGTTATGTTATAAAGTTGGAAAATTTCATTTGCGTATTTTTAACAAAAATAAACGATTTGATTATAGTTATCCGCCTTATTTAAAGCCCGCGCCCCCCTGACTTGCTAGTCACGAGCCGCCACTGCCTTTTATCTGTATTCAGTCCCATTTTATTGGGAAATTTTTAATACATGTTTTTCATCATTATAATTATTATGGTGTCGTATGCCAAGCTGTTTTATTTTCCCCCATTCATACGTTTATAGGTATATAAATATGTCGTCGCTATTATAATGGCCATACATATATATATAGACAAATTGCACTAATCCCTTTAATATTCCAAATATTATGCGGCAACTAGTTTTTTTTTTATGACTGATTTCTCAATTCAAAATTGTGTACTTTTTTTTCATTTAGTCATGGGTATCCTGGAAGACCATGTTTATTACGAGCCATATGCGAAGGAGCAGAACTGTCTACTGCGGGTACTGGGGTTTTGGGAGATATCGTTCACATTATATTAACGTAAGTATTATTTTACCACCTCTTTAAACGCAAATTACGCAGCATACTAAAACAAAACATTCCGTTCATTGAAAAAAATTGTGTTTACTCCTATATTGACATACGAGAGTTATATAATCAAATATATTCTTATCATTGTATACATTTATTATTGTTTGTTTATATTATCTAAAACTATAAATAGGCTTACGAATACAGTAGCGAACAACACTTAATTTTCTGACTTCTAGTAGTTAAGTTGTTACTTTGTCGGTTTATTCTTTGATTTATAAACCATATTTTGTACCTTCTTGAATAAAAATTGTTTTTAAAAAGAAAGTGTGCAAAGAAAGTTATTCAACTGGCGCAGTCTTAAGGATTCTTGAAGACCAGCAAGTGCAAGTTTGGAAGCTGCATAGTGCAAATTTCCCTAAACAAGCCAATGGTTTCAACCATTCATCAAGAAGACCCACCTCCAACCACAACTGTATCTGGACAAGAAATTCACTGTTACAAGTGGACAAACCATTGTAAGTGATATTTTCCTTTCCAACCCTTTAATTTATGTAAAAATCGGCACGTGAATAATTGTGTATTTTTATTATTATTATTTTATTTTTATAATTATTATTTTATTTTTATTTTTACTATTTGATGAGCACTATCGATAACGATATCGCTCAAGAAAATATCGAAGAAATTTTATCACTTTTTAATAATATTAATTTAAACGAAATGACTACCTCAGCAGCAAAAGAAGTTGCTCATACATTAAAAACATTTTCAGGCAATCCTGAACATCTCGAATTCTTTATAAAATCTATTGATACATTTTATGATAGATACCATAGCGCTACTGATGTTTCTTTGAATGAATTTATATTTTCTACCATATGTTCAAAAATAATTAACGAAGCAGGCGACTATTTGTTATGTCATCCTGAACTTTCAACTTGGCCCCTAATTAAAATTCAACTTGGACAAAAATTCGGAGACAAAATAAGCAGACATACCCTAACACAACAACTAAACTTTCTCACCAGACACAAAAACGAATCTATTCTAGAATTCTTAGACCGGCCTAAAATCTTAAAAAACAGAGTAGCTTTAAAAATAAACTCAGAAAATCTAATCCAAGCAACAAAAACTGCCCTGATAGAACAAACAGAACAAACTGCTATAACCGTTCTCCTTGCAAATGTTAATAGCGAACTGCGAACTCCAAAACTGCAAAAACCACAAGACCTTGACGATACATATAATACTTTATTAAATCACACACTTATTGAACAACAAATCAATCACAGAGCACAAATGTTTAGAAGTAATCATAACACTCAAACATTTACACAAACGAAACAAAATATTCCAAAAAATAGACCCATTGATTTTCAAATAATCATTTTAACAACCCTTATGGCTCATTTACACCTAGAATAAATAATCCATCATTTCAACAACATTATCAAAATGTTCAACGTCAGTCATTTCCCAGCCAACCAATAAATATTCAATCAAAACCTGTTCAACAAAAATTCTTTACCAACCAACAAGTTTTTGGCAAACCAACAAATGCCTTTCCTAAAAATAACACACAACAATTAGACCCACCTAAACCAATGTCAGGCGTAAGCATTCAGCCGAGACGAAGTATTCAGAAACCCTTATATCAAAACTATCAAAATCATAATACAAACGCAAGACAAAATTTCTGGAAACAAAATCCACATGCAAATCCTTTGGTTTTCACCGAATTAACCCATTTAGAAAATAATAATAATCCAAACCACCAAACTGACCCAGATGAATATTCATTCAACGATAGCTTTCCCCAATTTAATAACAGTTTCGACTACACCGAAAACGAAATTTTTGAACCAACCTACTCGAACGACTTAGATATTGGACACCCAAATATGTACGAAAATTTCGAGAAATTGCAACTATCTGAATATTCCGAATACCCCTTGACTTCCGAAATAAAAGAAAATTTTCAGAACAGTGCCTCTCAAAAGGACAATCTTACTTAGACATAAACGCTTTTCAAACTAACTCACTACCTTATATCGAAATACAAAACCCACCTTTAAACTTATTAATAGATACTGGCAGTCATATTTCTTTACTTAGGCCAATAATCGCAGAACAACATTTTTCCAATCAAATTTATAATTCAAAACATACTTTAGTAACTTGCATAGGAAAAACAGATACTCAAAGTAAAATAAAAATACCATTACTTCGCGAATTTAATATATTCACTGATCTAGAATTCATACTTTTTAATTTTCACGATTATTTCGATGGTATCTTAGGACTAAACGACTTAAGAAAACTAAACTTAAATATTGACTTAACAAACAAATGTTTATATAACGAGAAGATAGCCATTCCCTTATATTACCGACAAGACTTTAACACACAAAAGGTTGAGATCCCAGCAAACACATGCATTTTAAAGCGTATATACACTACTCTAACAAATGAAACCGAACTTTATATGCCTCACATAAAAAATCAACATTTCGAAATACCACCTACCCTTATAAAAGTAAAAAAAAATCATGTTACCTTAGAAATAAGAAACCTTACAAAAGATAGCATAATAATACACTTTAACCCCTACGATATACAGAAAAAATGTTCCCCTTTTTTTGAAAATGAAAATGAGATTTTTAACATCGAACAAATTGTTTCTGAAATTAATTTTGTTTCTGAAAACATAGACAACGAGTTCCCAAATGATTTTACCCTTATAAGATCTGACCATCTAAACCCTGAAGAAAAAAAACACCTTCAGAAACTTCTTCGCCAATTTCCGAACATTTTGCATAAACCTAAAGATAAATTAACTTTCACAAACCAAATAAAACATGAAATAAAAACTTCTGATGAAATCCCGACCTATACCAAATCATATCGATACCCTTATGTACACAAAGAGGAAGTACAAAGACAAGTTATCCAAATGTTGACAGACGGAATTATTAGACCCTCTTCTAGTCCCTGGTCATCACCTGTCTGGATTGTCCCCAAAAAATTAGATGCTTCCGGCAAACAAAAGTGGAGAGTAGTAATCGATTATCGTAAAGTTAATGAAAATACTATCGATGATAGATACCCTATACCTAATATTACTGATATACTTGACAAGCTTGGTAGAAGCCAATACTTCACAACACTCGATCTTGCCTCTGGATTCCACCAAATCGAAATGGATCCTTCTTCTATACCCAAAACAGCCTTTAATGTCGAAAACGGACATTACGAATTTCTGCGCATGCCCTTCGGCTTAAAAAATTCCCCAGCCACATTCCAAAGGGTCATGGACAATGTACTTAGAGGTTTACAAGGAAAAATATGCCTAGTCTATATGGACGACATAATAATCTTCTCCACCTCTTTACAAGAACATATAAACAACCTTAAATTAGTATTTCAACGCCTCCAAGACAATAACTTGAAAATCCAACTAGACAAATCAGAATTTTTACAAAAAACTGTCGAATTTTTAGGACATGTAGTAACCCCCGATGGTATAAAACCCAATCCAAAAAAAATCAAAACCATATTAGACTTCCCAATTCCTAGGAACCCAAAAGAAATTAAATCATTTCTCGGACTCATAGGCTACTACCGAAAATTCATAAAAAACTTTGCGAAATTAACGAAACCCCTAACAAACTGTCTTAAAAAAAACCATAAAGTAGAACATACCCACGAATTCATAAGTTCATTTGAAAAATGCAAACTTTTGTTAACTAACGACCCAATACTTCAACACCCTGATTTTTCAAAACCTTTTAATCTTACCACCGATGCCTCAAATTTTGCAATTGGAGCCGTACTTTCTCAAGGCCCAATAGGTAACGATCTTCCCATTGCCTATGCATCCCGTACCTTAAATCCCGCAGAATACAATTATTCAACCATAGAAAAGGAATTGCTTGCAATAGTCTGGGCTACAAAATATTTTCGCCCCTACTTATTCGGCAAAAAGTTTAAAATCATCTCCGACCACAAATCCCTTCAATGGCTTTTCGCTATTAAAGAACCAAATTCCAAATTAGTTCGATGGCGACTTAAATTAGCCGAATACGATTATGAAATTATTTATAAAAAAGGCAAACATAATACGAACGCTGATGCGTTATCTCGTATCCCTAATCAAATAAATGTTATAGAAGACGACGACCAACTTTCTATTATACCAAACATAGACTTATCTGAAGAAATCCCCGACATAAGTTTACAAGAATTAGATGAGATCTTAGGATCTTCAACCTCTGAAACAGTAGCACAAAAAATAAATATTATCTCAAACGAAATTATAAAACCAAAAACAAATATTACCTCGGACGAAATTACAAAATCTCAAAATCCCCAAGAACCACTAGATACAACTGATACACAAACAATACACTCAAGCCACGAAAATCCTATCATCGGTGCACCCTATGTAAATAAAGCTCTTAACACCTACAAAAATCAAGTAATCTTTAGGTACTCATCAAACAATAAAGATAGAGTTGAACGCATTCAAATATTTGACAAACAAAGAATATTTATCTTCTTACCAAATAATCCACCTGAAGAACTTATTTGTAAAGTACTAAAAGAAAATTTCACACCTGGAAAGACCTTCTGTTTACATTTTAAAAACGAAACCCTAGAACCCATCATAATAAATTTATTTCAAAAATATTTTAAAGATAACGCCTTTAAACTTTACATATCTAAGACATTATTAGAAGACGTAACTGATACTGACGAACAACAATTAAAAATAAAATACTACCACGAAACAAAAACCACTCATAGAGGTATACAAGAAAACATTATTTCTCTTAAAAAAAGATTTTACTGGCCTAATTTAGAGAACGATGTAAAAACATATATTAATCTTTGCGAAATCTGTCAAAAGACGAAATATGAAAGACATCCTAACAAATTAATTTTTAAACCAACCCCTTTAGGATATGAACCCTTTGATCACATATACATAGACACATATAAAACACACAATACAACTTTCTTAACGATATTAGACAGTTTTTCAAAACTAGGACAAGCCTACCCTCTAATAACCTGCCACGGCCCAGAAATTTTAGAGAAACTTCTTCAATACGTTAATCACTATGGACTACCCCGGAAAATTACTACAGATAACGGAACTTCCTTTAAGAACGAAAACGTTCAAAAATTCTGTATGTTACATAATATAGAAATACACTATTGTACCCCACATAACCCTAACTCTAACAGTTACGTAGAAAGATTTCACTCAACCCTTAACGAATCGATACTAGCTTTGCAAAACGAGAAACCTAACGAAAATATCCACAATCTTATGAATTACGCCATTCTATCTTACAATAACTCTACTCATAATGCACTAAATTACACCCCATTTTAAATTATAAAAGGCAAATTAGATTACAGAAATCCTCTTGAACTATCTGAAGAAGACAAATTAACCCACTTTATACAAGAACATTCCGAAAAAATTAAAGCAATAAATTCTCAACTATTAGAAAACATGCAAACAAGACAACACACAATCTTAGAAAAACGCAATGAAAAACGGCAACCCGAAATTAAAATAAATACTTCCAAACCACTATACGAAAAGAATTTTCCAATTAAATCTAAAACAAAACAAACAAACAAATACAAAAAACTGAAAACCCCCATAAACGCATTTCCCACAAAAATAATCGCACAAAAGCGAGCGATTCATATCAATCGGCTGAAACCGCAACGTTTTGTTTCAGATGACAAAACTTCTAATGATGCTTCTCGCCCTCCCCATCATATGGAGCTACGAGGAAAAATAAATCATTAACCCAATACTACCTATTGTCCTCGGACCTACCTACATCACTTATACACACCACACAACATATTACCATATAAACATACAACAAATAGAAAATTGCTTAAATAACCTAGACGACTCTTTACTCACAACAAAAATAATTTTAAGCAAAAGAAAACCAGACGAACAATTTTCATTTTTCGTAGCAGAAAAATTGAATCAAACTCATGAACTTTTATATAACCTAAAATTAATAACTAAATTATTCAAAGAATCACCCAGACATAAGCGCGGATTAATAAACGCTGTAGGAAAAATAAATAAATGGCTTTTCGGTACTCTAGATTCGGACGACGAAGAAAAATACAACCAATATCTCAATGCCATTTCTAAAAATGAGAAATCATTACAGCAATCGACTATGATACTCTCAAACGCAACACAAATTTACGTTTCGCATCTAGACAAAATCGAAGAAAACCAAAAGAAAATCCATACTAAACTAGCACTCTTAGAAAGAAATGAAGTAACAATAGCCGACGCCTTGTATGCTTCCTTAATTATTGACAACATAAACAATCAACTGCAAAAAATACAAACAAAATTGTCAAACATTCAAACAGCCATTAGTTTTGCTAGGTTAAACATAATGCATAACACTATTCTCAATGAATTTCAACTTGAGGATATTTTAAATAATATCCCAACAGAAAACAAAATTCAATTCTCAAAAATTATCAACTACTATAAAATAATAACACCACAAGTTAAAATAATTTCAAATAAATTCATAATTTTTGCCATTCACGAACCGATTATCCGCCCAATCCAATTTACATTGTCTAAAATACTTCCTATTCCTATCCAAAACCAAACAATAATCATACCAAAACCCTATATATTACTTACTGAAGACAACCACTACTCCCTAGAGGAAGAATGTCCAAAAATAGAAAATATCTTTATATGTCCACAAGAACGAATTTCCCAAGAAGAATCCTGTGTGGTCAAAATATTGACGCATAATCAAAATAACTGCCCTATGGTCAACGTCCACTATACTACTACAAGTATTATCAAGATTAACGTAAAAGAAATCTTGGTTATTCCCGCAAAACCAATACCAATAATTAGCAACTGTCAAGAACTAAAACGATCTTCACTAATAAGTAAACCTACACTTATTACTCTGGACAAGTGCCCTATAGAAATAAATGGTCAGTCATATGCGATTGAAAAGTCAAACAACCTGTATTACAGCCTGAATATACCGAAAATTCACATTCAAGCCCCAACAGAAATGTATTATTTAAAACTACAAGAAATAAATCATCAAGAAATCAAAGAAGCGAATAAATTGATTTCTACCATAAAGTTCCATAACCTGCAAACACCTGGTATTTTCGTCAACCACTGGACAATACCATTTATACTCCTAACGATGTTAATAATAATTGGATTTCTACTGCTATTGCGAAAAACATTAAGAAGATGCTATCGACACAAAAAGTTCAGAAAACCCTATGACGGAAACGATATCAAGCTTTCATAAACCCAAGAAAACGGAAAATTACGAACCCTCATTTTCCGAACTTAAGGAGGGAGGAGTTATATAATCAAATATATTCTTATCATTGTATACATTTATTAATGTTTGTTTATATTATCTAAAACTATAAATAGGCTTACGAATACAGTAGCGAACAACACTTAATTTTCTGACTTCTAGTAGTTAAGTTGTTACTTTGTCGGTTTATTCTTTGATTTATAAACCATATTTTGTACCTTCTTGAATAAAAATTGTTTTTAAAAAGAAAGTGTGCAAAGAAAGTTATTTAACTCGAGTGAGAAAATTCCGTTGTAATTAGGAAGATTTTGGCATTTAAAAAATCGATAAACCTATTTTTAAAATCTATCTATTTACGAAACGCTTGTAAGTAAGACCACAATTTCTAATAATAATAAACGATCTTGATTCAAATAAAGATTACAGTATCTAAACATGTTAGGGACAATCAGAAAAAAATATAATCAACTTTATCTGAAGGATCGAAATTCAACCATAATTGCAAGTAAAAAGGGTTGGTGTTTCACTTAACCTTAGTTTTGTCTTACAAAGGGTGAGATTACAGACGCTCTTCATGACGTCTGCAGCTGCAAGAAGTAGCAGTTTGCAAATGCACATGACAAAATTTGAATTCCAGAATACGTTGATCATACGTTATGCCTACAAATGTTCAGTATAAAATTTGTTAAAAACTAACCTATATTTTGGGGATTTGACGGACGTTGGTATTGGTTGTTATTTACAATTATTTGTATCCGATTTTTATATAAAATATATAAATATTTTTTGATAGTAGGGGAAGGTTGCCCATATTGGACCAATTTCCAGATTTCTTATCATAGATCCTGATAATAACACAAAATCGATCTTGAAGCTATACCTTAGTATACTTTAGTATGTTGTTCAACTGCAGGATTTTTTGCAGAATTTTATTTCAAAATATCTATGATATACCAGGCTATAAAAAAACCTCTGCAATTGGTTCAATATAGGAAACCGGTTGCCTAAATTGCACCTGGGGGTTCCAAAATTGGACCACATGATTTAAATCGGAAGCTTAGGTGTTAAATAAATAAATAAAAAATATAATTGTTGGTATAGGGAGTTTTATACTTATATTTCAAAAAAACATCAAATTTACAATCAAAATTTCGGTAGAATACATCCTAATGCAAAAAAAGTACCCATTAGTTTCCTATATTGGAGCAGTCATAGTTTCATTTTTTAACTCAAAGAAAAAAGATTTTAGCAATATTGAAATGGTGTTAGTTTATGACATTAACTTATTTAAAGAGAAAAATTATTTTTGCACAATTTGGAAAAATTGCCTAAATTGGACCGGTTCAATCACCCAATTTAAGCAACTACCACGTGTTTTACAAAACCACCCAGGAAAGAAACAAGAAAAAACAAATATGGCATGGTAATAGGAGAAATAAAAAGAGAAAAACTTACTTGATAACTTCCATAAAAAATATTACATTAAAATTGTGTAAATTACGTTTTGCTCTGTACACGCCTAGCACTAACAGCCAACCGGGCCAACTAGTTAAGTTTGTTGCCGATCAAAGGTTCTGGGTGAAAGTATATTACAGTGTTGCCAGATGATATGGCACTTGTTTAGTTTCGGATAAATGTACTGTGGTCCAATTTAGGTAGCGGTTCAATATAGGCAACCTTCCCCTAAGTACTCGGAATACGTTAAAATATTATCAGGCGTTCCACAAGGCTCTATATTGGGCTCTTTACTTTTTCTTATCTACACTTGCGATATTCTTAGATCATTGAAACACTGTAAAGTCCAGGCGTATGCTGATAATACACAAATTTATTTTTGTTTTGACTTTGAACTTTTGACTTATTAATGAATACTTACTAACTTTAACTCCCCTTGCTTCTGCTCATAATTTGAAATTAAACTCATCGAAGTCATACCTTATGT
Source organism: Polydrusus pterygomalis (assembly GCA_963969555.1). Classification (NCBI taxonomy): domain Eukaryota; kingdom Metazoa; phylum Arthropoda; class Insecta; order Coleoptera; family Curculionidae; genus Polydrusus; species Polydrusus pterygomalis. The sequence continues at coordinate 75,716,174 of OZ018375.1, forward strand.
TGTTTGGTAATAAAAAAAAGTTGAATATCTTAAGAATAATATAAATAATATAGTATTAAATGGTATATATAGCTGGCAGTAGTTGAATCTGCAAAAAACTTAGGAGTAGTTTTGGATAGCGAATTAAGATTTCGTGATCATTTAAAAAATATAAATATCAAAAGTCTTACATTGCCCTAAAAATACTCTACAACAATAGACATATTTTAAATTAAGAAAGACACTTTGGGAATCATTAGTGCTTTCAAATTTTATTTATGGCGATTTCGTTTACGGTCTCTGTCTAGATAACGTCAGTAAGTCTCGTATTCAAAGGGTCCCAACAAACAATTATAGTCTAAAAAAGGTGACTTTTACCTACGTTTTTAACTGTAAAGCTCGACAGACCGCTTTACATAGTCAGAAGTTAGTAATTTATACCACTTTATCACCTAGTGGGGAATAAAACCAAGGTAATAAAGTGGTAAGAAACACCTGTCATTAGGAGAATTGTTCTTCATAGACGAGGCCAAGTAGTCTTCTCTGTGGTAGTAAAGAGGTGTTTTTTACCCGTATTTAACCTATGTGGGCCTATGTTGGGCCTGTTATGGGCTATGAAGTTTATAGAAAATCATAACCACAATTTTAGAAAAAGATAAAAATAGTATTTTGTTTTTATTTGTATCAAAGCACAGAAGGCAGGAAGGTTCTTAAATCAGAACATGTCATGTCAGCCGCTATTGATTTTTAAAATGGAGTGGTAGTATATAGATAGGTATGTACTTATAAAAATCATTATTTCATCGATGTGAAGTGAAAAAATGGGTGCGCGTAAAAAATTTTCGTATAGATTTCAATTTTACCTAGAAAAACTAACCGCGCCCCAGAAAAACGGCATTTAATTAAAAAAACAAGGTAAATTAAAATTGAAAATACCAAAAATTTTAAATGTAGCCAATATTTTTTGCTTGGACGAATAAGTTAGCTCGTTTCTGTGCTCGGTTTTTGTAATATATTTGTCGTTGCTTTAGTGTTACAAGTAATTTAACAAAATTAATTGAAAATAATACACCATGTTGAAAAAAATATGGCGTCAGTAAAATATTTTTCCTAAAGGTCGTGATTTCCTGTGGTTTGGGCCTTAAAAAAAAATGGACCTATAAGTCAACCCGTATTAGGTTACACTAAGAGAAAATGTCCTATTTTGTATCTTCCGTCTTGATAGGTCTAAATTAGGAGAAATATTCGTTTATATGGCATAAATTTATAATATTGAGTGTTTATGAAGCCTAATTTGGGGTTTTTAAGAATACTGCAGGCCCTATGTACGGCCTATTACTCCATAAAATGTTTCTATCGGGGTCGCTGAATTATTGCCTCGCAACGGATTAATAGCCACTATTATAATGTAACTAACCTTACTTTTTGGCCGAGTTCGAATATAAACGTACAACGTTTTTTCGTTGTTCCGGTGTTTTGTATAGCTCCTACCCCCTTTTATTTCGCCGAAAAAATGGAAACTGATTGATTATTTTAAAATGGAGGGAGTCCTCCTCCTTGGATTATTCTTATGTTCCCCACAAGTGGGAAGATTACCACTATGTAATAAACTTTACAATCATCATTAAAGTTTTCTAAGCCAGAATCTCTTTAAAGACATAATTTTTGGAAGATACGGCTTTATATCCGGTAAAAATCACTTTGAGGACAAAATATTGGGCTATAAAGAAATTATTTAAGTCATAACTATAACCTATTTTATACTTTAAAGCCTTCTGGGCTTCAAGTACAAAATGTAATACTAATATAGGGTATACATCACCTCAAAAAGTGTTCACATTATAACCTGACCATGGAGATATATTAAAGACAAAACGAAGTAACTTGTTCTTCATTTATAGGCATAAAAGATTATCGGGCTTTAAGGCCCAATCTAAGGTAAAAAATAACCTGGTTGGGCGTTTATTACTGACTTTCCTTAGACCTAACTATCAAGGCGATTTACAAGGTAATTATCTACTCTTTTGGACCACCTCTTGGGCCTCTTATTTTTTCCCACTTTGAACACGTATTAATAAGTTCGAATTACTTTGTTTGGGCCAAACTGTTAGTCTCTTTGGCCGTTTCGTCTAAAAAGCCGATTTGAAGGTAAAAAATAGACTATTTTTTACTTAAATAGGTCATTTTCTCCAAATGAGAGGTCGCCAAGGCTTTAACTGTTTGTTGGGGTACAGAATGCTTGTGCTCGATTCATCTTTGGTCTTAGAAAATATGATCACATCTCGCACACATTTTTGGAACTAAATTGGTTAAAGATGGATTCCCGTAGGCTGCTACATTTTTGCACTTTTATTTACAAAATCTTGAATGAGCCGAATTGTCCTGCCTCTGTCCGTGCACGCCTAGTCCCCCGCTGCGCTGTAACGTTCATTCCGTCAACATTCGCCATAGAGGTAGATTAACTCAACCTCACCATCAGAGTGCCCTATTTCAGAGGTCGTTTACCTATAATGCCGTAAGAGCTTATAACTCCTTACCTAATAACTTGACTGGTTTGAGTGTTCAACTATTTAAAATAAAGTATAAAAAGCATCTTTTAGCTTTACAAACTTGACTATTTCTTTTTTAAAGATTTTTTAAAAAAAAAATTGTCTCACTCTATAAAAAAATATAAACATCCTTTGGAAAATAGTTCACCCTATTTTACGTTGATACGATAAAATGTGTTTAATTTTCGAGTTTAATTTGTTCATTGTTTGTTAACAGGCTGTCAATTATTATTATAGTTATTTTATTTAAATAATACTAATTTAGATTTTTTAAATTATTATTGTTCTGCTTCTTTATTAATTTTATATTTGATATTATTTAAATAACTTATTTTATGAGGTTTGCTTGTTGTGGTATGGTTCAGTAGAGTAGCTACTATAAAGCTAGACTGCGCCATGCTACCTCAATAAATAGAGTTAAGTTTCTGTACGTAAAATAAATTGTAATATGATTTATCAATTTATTTTTCAACTTTTACGTATCTTGAAGTTTTTCACTATCTCTTACGGCCTAGAAGTTATTTTGAGAACAATTAAAGAATGTATTGTTAATATTGGATTATTATTATCATATGGACCCTGTGTCCAACAATACTTTTACCACTTGCAAATTATCTAACTATGCATTATTTAATTTAATTGTTCTCAAAATCACTTCTAGGCCGTAAAGGTGAAAAACTTTACGACATGTAATGGTAAACGTTGAAGAATAAAATGATGAATTAGATTTTGTTCTTAAACTTAATCAGTGACGTCGTTTTAAGTAAATTCGGGGGGGGGGCATAAACGGATTTTGATTAGATTAGCCCTTTTCGAGAAAATTTACTTATTAGGTTTTTATGTACGCCTATGGACAAATTTAAGTGCGAATCATTGCTTAGAAATCAACTAAAAAGAAAATACTTAGTTTCTAGCCAATTTTAAGAAATATTTTAGTTTTTATATGTTAAAATTATTAATAAAATAATTTAAAAAAGAAAATAATGTTCTTTTATTCTGGAAATCAAACGGTTCCCGAAAGGATTTCATAAGTTATTAAATTTATTTTTATAAGATGCATCTTGTACTTGAATGTGCATGAAAATCTAATAAGGAAATTTTCTTGAAAAAGATACGCCCAATTAAAAATTATCAAGAGACACTTTTTATGCCTGGCTTACTAGATAATGCTTTAAAAGTTGAAAACAATCAGTGGCGTGCCATTTTTTGCTTGAAAGTCTTAATACCGTTACCCATATCTACGCTCGCGGTTGAATTAAAAATATATTAATACTTGCAAAATATAGCCTCTAAATATCTATTCGTGTGTCACAAGCTTCAATGAAGTAGCTGTTACCATTCAATAATATTTTAGAAAAAAGTTAGTATTTTAAAAAAGTTGAACACTCTTTATCTACAAAACGGAGCTCTTGCGGACCTATAATTATATGAACTTTTGGTCTTAGAATCGATCAAGGATTAATTACTTAAAGTTTACGAACCTAATTAATTAACACCCTGTATAATATCAGTGATAAATACCCTGATATACAGGATGTCCCATAACTTATGGGCCATAGAGTAACTGGAGATACTAGACTTCAAACTAGATCAATTACGTAATTTAAGTTTTTTAGAAATGTTACTCGTTCTAGATATACAGGGTGTTAAAAGTGAACGTTTGGTTTCGAAAAAAAAACCTAATTTGAAAACGGTTCGATTTATTAAATTTTGAAAGTTGGATTTATAAAAATTTGATCAACTAAATATTACATTCAAATCTATGAGTTTTCGCAGATGTCAAATCTCACAATAACAGTCACAACCGTTGCACTTAGCTTCGGCATTTTCAATGTCCTCCCAGGTTGCATCTTTGTAAAGGACCGTGAATTTTTTGATATCTAAAAGCCGTTGGTCGTTGGGCCATTGGGTAAATTTTTGATAAAGATTTGTAAAATTTCGGCGTAGCTGGTCAAAATTGATATTGTCCTGGTTTTAGGTTAAAAAAAAATGGTCACCTTAATATAGATAAACCAGAAGTAGTAAAATGGTTTAGCTATGGTAAAAAAGAAGCGTATAGGTACACCCCAATGATATCGACTGACGTGATTCGCGTGTCATAGCTAGCCCAATAAGATGGCGTTGCCAGTTGTCTAGGATCCGCCTCCTTATGACGTTACCAAAGGATATTTACTGTAATGTCTGGCAAGGACATTTAGCCTGGAAGCTAATACGTTAGAAGGTTACTGGTTCAAATCTTTTCGTTGGTAAACTTTTTTTAAAAAAACGTTTGTAAAATATTATAAAGTCGACACTGGAAGATGATTTGGAACGGGTTTGTTCAGGTTAAGTTTTTGTAAATATGTTTCAATAGTTATGGCACTCTTATTTGAAATTCATGTCCGATCGGCCAGTTAGAATATACATATAAGCACAAAAAACAAACAAATTACTTTTTTGTATCGTCGAGTACGTAGGTTTACAGAACTGATACTACGTAGTACGTTTACACTCTTCAAATAACTTTAATCAACAAGAAGATAACACTAATGCATGGCTCTTACTATTGGCGTTTTCGCGCCCTTGACTTCTTTATCTAATACAGTAGCAAATTGGATGTAAATTAATGAAATTATTAATATTTAAAAATTATGAAAATCGAAAATTAAAATGACCAGTTTTTGTATTTTGTAAATAAAGGGCTATATTTTATTCACATTTTAATACCTTGTAGTACCAAGGTATAGAAAAAAAGTGGGTATAGGTTGATGTAGAGTATATTGCTTGATATTTTATTTAACAAAAAAGGATTAATTATCTGAAAACGTAATGACGATGCTTTTTAATTTTTCCTAGTTAGATGTTTTTACTTTTGTAGTTTATTGTAAATGGATCACCCAGTAATCTTAAATTAGAATATGTTGAAAAATAATAATTATTGTTAAAAAATTTTACCGAAAATTGGATAATAATTCAAAAGAGAAATTAAATTCGTCATTACGTTTTCAGGTCAATTGAAATTTTATTTTTGAATTAAATACCAGGCAATACACTCTACGTCAACCTATACCCACTTTTTTTTCCTTTATACCTTGGTAGGTACTATAAGGTATTAAAATCTAGCCGTTTGTTTTCAAAATACAAAAAATTGGTAATTTTTTATTTTTTGGATTTTTATAATTTTTAATTAATATTATTTTCCGTCGACCGTGTATTTACAACCTTAATTAATGTATAAAAAATCATACATTAATGGCCCCTATTAATGCATGATTTTTTTATTAATAAACGATTTTAGGCAACCAAACATACTACAAAGCACGCACTGCCGCGTACATAATGGCGTTGCCATAGTTTCTGTCGATGTCAATAAGTTTGAAATTCAAAAAGTTGTTATAATATGTAGTTTGGTTCTAAATTAAGAAAAAATATAATCTATTAACAAGATAATCGACGGAAAATATTGTAACTAACGCGTATATTAAATAGCGATTAATACACTAGTTTGTTAAATTACTATTATTTGATCCGCCTATAAATTATTTAACCTGCTTTACAAAATTATTTTCTTTAGAATTAAAAGAAAACTTAAGGCCTAATTTTCCACCAATAAATCAGAAAAAAAAATGAATAGTTTTTAAGAAACAAGTGAAAACTCCAAGCAATGCAGAAAATCTTAAAGTATAAAATTGACTTAACTTTAAAAGGCCATAACTCAAAAACTAGTCATAGGATTGGATTCGGCCATGGGCACTTTACTCAAGAGGTCAAGATCGACACAATACTAAACATTAAGAAACATTAGCCGAAACCCATTTCACATAAGCAATGTGAGGAGTCTTTTTCTCATAAAGACCGCCAAATATTAATCGTGGTACAAGAAATCAGACCACTACCTGGTCGTTTTGTACATGGCATTGTGCTATGCGGCCAGACAAAGACTGCAAATTGAATAAATATCTTTTTTTCATCTTTAACCAGTATGCATAAATAAAATGATTGTTAACTGTGCTATAAATATCTGTTCTATTTTTAGTCCATCTGCAACTTTGAACACCAACCTTACCCGAGAATATCACGAAGCCGAGGCCCAAGCTAGAAAAAAAGGAAGTTGTAAGACCTACCGCAAAACCTGCTCCTTTAGTATTTTAAAAATGTTCAGTTGGATTAAAAACATGTTCAATGGAAATGGATTGTCAAATAAAAATATCTCTAAAGTGTGAGAGTACAATTAGTTTGTTTTCTTCAAGCTTTTATGGATGATTGGCTTGGTCAAAGGGCAATTAATGTAAATTGTCTTAAATGATGTAAGTAACATGTGCTATTAAATGCATTGTTACATTGTTATTTTGTTGCTACTGTTTTTAGAATGGTAGTAATTTTAATCTTGTATTCACAAAAAGTCAATCATATTTAATCATTTAATTACTTAATGGTTTTCAATTTAAATCGTATTGTAAACCCAACGAAATTCATCTGTGTATATTCAAAATATAGTTGGTATTTAAAGAATCAATTTACCATTTTAAAAGTATAAAAATCTTCAAGGAGCTGCGCTCATAAAATTTTGAACATACACAAAGTTCAGCATGCTCTTTCTTGTTGTTGCGCCATATAAAAAATTGCTGCCATCTTGGATTTTTAAGCGGAGTTGTCCAAAAAGGACGCGCTTGTACCTACTAGGTGGCGTCGTGCTCAATTTACTCCTTAGTGCGATAGACATCATATCTCATCTTTTGTACCGAACTACTATTATTAGGCAAATTTATATAAAAGTTATAATTCTATCTTCTTAACAAAAGAATTGTTAATAATTACTGCTAATTTAATATCTATCCCTGCCGAAAATAACTTAATTAATCTTATAAAAAACGTATAAGAATTCTGTTGGTTATTGCAACAGTAATACCCATTTTATGAGTCTTAAGAACATATTTTTCTATAAGAACTCATACGTATCAACGAGGAAAACCTCTTTAAAGACTTATATAAGTGTTCATGAGGAATACCATTTATAATAATTAACGTTTCTGACAATATTTTATGACCTATGTATTTGTATCATTTTCTATCTTCTCCTCTCACAATTTAAATTAAATTTATGAATATATTTTATGTATATTTAATCAATATATTTACTAACCGTCGTAGCGCACACTGATCCCTTATAAAGTTTGAAACATCTATTTGAAATTAAATAAATTGCAGCGGGAACAGCTGTAGGGTGGGAATTTGTCTGTTTTTATTATATACTATGAGATATTATAATCGATATACCTATAAAACTTCTACGAGGTTTTACAATTTATCGGGTTGTATGCATGCATGTAGAGGTTGGTGAATTTATAAGTTTGAATTATATTTTTTTATTGAGAAATTTATAAGGATTTGTGGTTGATATAACTATGGTAATTTTTTATGAGATTTTACAACGGTAAATAAATCATCATACAAAATTAAAATGAATCATCGTAAGGTACCTATATTCTTTATACATATACTTTATTCTAATTTTGTATGGTGTTTTACAAATCAATTTTTTATAAGGTTTCATGGGGTGTTAAGTGTTATGTGTGTCGAAACAAGAAATGATATTCAAGAAAAAATCCACATAACATTTATTTTTTTATGATCTCTTATAGATCATTAGGAGAACCTTATTAGCAACCCAATTGAACCTTTTAAACCTTATGGATCCTTATAAATTTTTCTAAGGGAATTTATGAGACTTTACAAGGTTGTTTCGGTATGGTACCTATACTACTTTGTTTCCTCGCGCTGCGAAAATTGTCTGCACGCGGCGATACAAAAAAATTGGCGAGGACGCGTCTTTCGGGCGGAAAAAGTCTAAAAAATTCTAATAGAGCACGTATTAATTTACTTGCATGCAAATAGTCAAGTTGTTTAGTCATGGATAGCAAATGACGAAAAATAAAGTTCACACTTAAAAAAAAATATTAAACTTAAAATCATAATAACCTTAGTACAGGCTAAATATAGGTCCACACCAGATTGTTTAAAAAACTTAACACTGCATACTAATTTAATCAAAGGTTAACAAAGCAATATTTCTGATTATATTTTAAAAAATAATGATACAATAATTCGCTTCGATATTAGTATTTAAAACAAGGCAAAGGAAACACAATGACATAAACGTACAAATTTAGGATTAGGATCTGGAACTTTTTCTATAGCAGGAGTAGGTACTGTACTGTCTTTTAGTGTTTTTACAACCAGCCACTTACTTATGTCACACATAGGGTTTCCATATTAGTTTTTTAAAACCCAGGACATTTAAGACCCAAAACCCGGACGAAATCCGCTTTGTAGAAATGTATGTCAGTGGGTACCTATCAATATCGAATATAATATAATATAGGTACAGGTACAGGTACTCACTTAAATATTACATTTTATTATAGGTATTCTATAAAACGCTTTTAAAATAAATTTATGAACATTGTTGATGTAATGTTATTTTATTAAATTTATGATTTTTTGCATTAGCCACATTTTTGAAAATCCGTCCGGACGTTCCCGGACACCTTGAAAAACCAAACATGTCCGGGCAAATCCGGGGAGATGAAAACCAGACTCACACACAAAGACAAAATGAACCGGCCCTATGCGAACGACAAATAACGTTCAAAGCCAACGACTGACTGCCACTCCCAGTGTTGCCAATGACATTAGGTAAAAAGGTCCGCCCAGTGGCACGAAAAAGTCCGATTTAGTCCGCGTCGAAATGAAAATGCTTCGTCTGGCGCATTCGCCATAAGTGATATTTATTTTTTACTGTTGGGGGTATATTATATAATGAAAAAGACTGATAACTCTATAAACATTTACTTTTTAATATAAATAAAAAACAATAATAAAAAAGGTAATGTAATAAGTAATAAGCCAACCCAACACTTGGTAAATAAACAATAAATTACCTGCCGATCTTATTTCAAAATTGGTGCATTTAGCATATTTTCGTCAGGTATCAAGAAGTCCGAAATAGTTTCAAAGTCCAACAAAAGTCCATAGCCTTAAAAAAGTCCGAAAATCGGACTAAAGTCCGCACATTGGCAACACTGGCCACTCTTGCCGACCTGCCACAGAAAATGTATGGGATGGAACGCAAACCGTTGCGTGTTACGCATGCGTCAGCAGCTCCCAAGCCACTTTAAAATTCCTCAAATCAAACATGATTTAAAAGGTTGACATATTTTATACAACTGATCAGTATTTAAAGTACTCTAATATGATTATTTTGTGTAAATAACAATATACAAACTGATTTACAAATTATACAATTGATTTAAGAATAATTATTTAAAATTTAAATAAAAAATAATAATCAAATAAAATGAAGGAGGCATCCTTAGCTCTTAATCAATTAACTTTTTTACTGTGTGAGTTAATCGGCTTTTGGCATTACTTTTAGGTAGACGAAGGCAATCAGAAGCGTTTTTGCCTTTAGCATCCATTGCTTCCTACCTGCATAGAAATTGTTGGGTTGTCGTTTCAACGGGAAAAGTTGTTTAAAAAACATAACCGATATTATCTATTTTCACATATAAGTCAACCGACATCTCATTTCCATAGACATATACCTTTAGATCCGTACAGCTGAATTCGTGTGCAAACAAAAGTTTAGTTTTATGGGTGAATGAATACGTTTGTACGAACGGCTCGCCGGTTAGTTAGATACCTTGGCGCCCAACAGGTATGGGCATGCGCACAACCCTCTTGTTAATAAGTTTTCCTTCTTTATTGATCATATAAATATATTCCAGAACCGGCTCGGCGCCATTTTTATATTACGTTTTCTCTGTAGGTTTCTGATATTCTTTGCTGTTAGATACTTTCATTTAGCTTTTTTTAAACAGCGTAGCAAGGTAAAATTCTTTGCTTAGCTAAGTTGTTAAAGGAACGCTACACAAACAAATCATGTAATCGTATGACAAATATAGATGGGCATACTTAACCGTGGCGAAATAGTATTTTACGTTACAAGACCGGAAAGTAGTGTTTTTCAGGTCAAGACAAGCATTACCAGTGCGAGCCGTAGGCGAGTCCTGGAAGCTTGGAGAGACCTGGAAAACACTGATTTTCGGTTACGTGACGTACAATATATTTTTTAAGACCGACACTTCGATATACTTATAGTCAGATCTGGTCTTAACGTGCGGGTCCAAAGGTCACTGATCATATGCGTCAAATCAGACAACATAGAGGCTATCAAAATGTTGTGAGATTATTTACAAATATACCGAAGGAAGGAAAAATAGTTTCATTATTTTAGCTATCGCGAAGATAGACACATATACCTAATATTATTAGTTTTGTAAAAATTATGTACAGGGGAGTTGAAAAAGTTACAAAAAAATTATATAATCGTTAAATATATACCTACTGTACCCTTTAATTAAAAACGACAATAATAAACAGTGCAATTTATTTTAACAATTTGACTACTAAAACCTAAAAATACAATGGCATTTAGTCTGATAAACTATTTCGATAATGAAAGAAAAAGTGAAAATTCGCAAACCAATATGCAGGAAACCGTAATGAAAACACTGCAGGACTATGCAGAATAATGTGCATGAAAAAAAACATAATATAATACCCAAAAATACTAAAAAATGTAAACGAAAAACACCGTTTATAATTATAGCCTAAAAACTCTCATCGTCACTTATAAAATCTGAAAAGTCCTCGTCGTCTGAGTCGTCTTCGAATGGAGCAATTATCATTGGCGTTACTTCGACATCTAGTACTTGTTCTCGATCTCACCAATCCCTTATTAATATTTCTGTATGTTCCACCGATTTCTTCCAGTACTCTTGTGTAATATGATCTAACAAATCTTGCCAAACTATTTGTACTTGGTCGGATTTAAGACCATCACCTACATGTTTTTCATAATAAGACTTTGCACCAGCCCATATTAATTCTATTGCGTTAAACTGGCAATGATATGGCGGCAGTCGTAGAACCTCATGACCATATTCACGCAGTATTTCATCTACCGCGTATATTTTGGGTATTTTAAGAGACTTTGCTATTGATAGGAATTCCGATTTAAGCATATTTGGTAAAGGATTTTGGTTGTGTTTTTCCAGCCACTCATAAATATCACTTTTCCTCCAAGATGAAGTAGGCTGTTTATTTAAAATTCTTGAATGATATGATGCATTATCTAATACAATTAAAGACGGAGCATCTAAATTTGGCATCAATTGAACTTTTAACCATTTTTTAAACATTTCGCAATTCATATTATCATGATAGTCAGCACTTTTTGATGTTGAAGAAAAAATTAAACTCGCACCTGCAACATATCCTGTTGCAGAACCGGCATGCAAAATAATAAAACGCTTTCCCGTACCGCACCCCTTTTTCCTTTTAACACTTTTTACAGACTCATCTTGCCAAGATTTTAAACCACTTCCATTCGAAAATATCCACGTTTCGCCTAAAAATACCACTTTTCTAAATTTCGATTTGTAATTGTCCGTATATTTTTTTAGAAACTAAACACGCTGACTCACTATCTGTGGCTGCTCACATAAAAATCTTCGGTTACAGTCTTTTTTATAACGAAAACCTAAATTTTTTTATTAATTTTGATAAAGCTTCAAGTCCAATTTCCAAAACACCCCGAATTTTTAATGTTTTTTGTAAAACTGGAAGAGTTACATTGGTTTTTGATTTGTATAAATCGTAAATCACATTTCGAACTCCCATTTTAATATTTTCGCTTAAATCCTCAGTCTTTGGCTTTCTTCGTTTACACTTTTTAGTATTCTTGGGTATTATGTTATGTTTTGTTTCATGCACAATTTTATGCACAGTCCTTAAACTAATTCCCAGTGCTTTGGCTACTGTTTCCTGAATATTGGTTAGCAAAATTCCACTTTTTCTTTCATTTTCGAAATAGTTTATCACATTAAGTACCATTTTTTTTTATTGGGGATGCAAAAACCCAGAAAATTGTTTCATTTTGTCACAAACTGTGAAAGCCACAAAACTGGCTTATTAAAAATAAAACGTAGCTGGTGCTATTATAAGCTTTTTAGAATCGCTGGAAAGTAAATACATATCCTTTTTTTTCATGTCAAAATGGAATAAGTATGTCTCATTTATCTTACGTATTTTATTTAGAGGGTAAAATTAAACGCAAGTAAAGAAAACAAAAACTGAGAGTATGTCTTTCTTGAATCATATGACCCGCACGATAAGACCAGATCCGACTATACATTAAATTATTTTTTCTAATTTGGTATCATAACAAGTCTATTACGATACGCATTAGCGTATCGTAATGAAGCTATTTCAATAAGCGTATGTTGGTTGCATCAATCTATAAGTCAATCTTTTGTAGATGCTTCAAGCTATCATTTTCTGCCAAATCCTATCCAAAATTCAATCTACTAACCTTCCAATGTCGATTTTAACTTCAACTTTATTTGAATTTTCCATCTTCCCTATACTAAATTGCAATGCCGTGACGTAAAATCACGTCTTTTGAAATTCGAAAAAAAGTAGCAAAATCGTCCGAATTTCCGAACGCTCTGTATATGTACCGAATGCACAAGGATCACACAACGTATTCCAATTTCAAATCTCATATCGCTAAAATAACTTTTGAATCTCGTGGTGAAAATGGGTCAAAAATCAAAAAATGACAGTTCGCAAAATAATTTTTGTTGTCCATAGGCTACTTTGATAAAAAATAGTATTACTAACATAAAATTTAGACATAAAAATTTACAAAATTTGAAGGATTTATTTTCTTTTTAAATATGTGTTTTTTATTGAAAAAACTACAAATTAGAAAAAATAGTATAACGTACCTACGTGTTATATAAAGCAGTTTTAAGCACTTGTCCCGTTATAAAACTCGCCGCAAGCGGCTCGTTTTTTAACATGGACGCGTGCTGTAAAATGATGGTTTATAAAACGTGTACGTTAATATGATATTATATTATTTTTAAATGCGTCGTATAACTTCTTGTAACGAGCTTTTGATTTTACTGGCAATATATCGTATCGTTGCTGCTTCCAAAATTTCTTCTCAAATCTCATTTTCCGTGTCGGATAATTCAAAATCTGAATTTATATTGATAAATTTGCGAACTCGCGAAACAAGTTTAACATAAACAACAAATTAAAAATCAACGAACTGTCACTTGACAATACATCGAAATGTTGTTGTCATAATAACGAAATCAAGGTAGCTCGTATTATCAAAGAGCGATTGGAAAAACAAAAAACAGGGACCGGAAAAATCTTTTCCGGTCTCTAACGTCACTTTTCCGGTCTTGAGATCGGAAAAAGGATATTTTTTAGACGAAAAATTGTCCAGAAAGTGTATATTTTCTGGTCGGTTTTAAAAAATAGTAATTTACGTTACAAGACCGGAAATTAGTGTTTTTCAGGTCGAGACAAGCATTTCCAGGGCGAGTCGTAGGCGAGTCCTGGAAGCTTGGAGAGACCTGGAAAACACTAATTTTCGGTTGCGTGACGTACATACAATATTTTTTTTAAGACCGACACTTCGATATATTTTATAATCTACGCGAAACAAGTTTGACATACAGAACAAAATTAAAAATCAACGAACTGCCTTTCAGCAATACATCGAAATGTTGTTGTCATAATAACGAAATCAAGGTATCTTGTATTATCAAAGAGCGATTGGAAAAACAAAAAACAGGGTGACAGTGACAATAGAGACCGGAAAAGTGATATTAGAGTCCGGAAAAGATTTTTCCGGTCTCTAATGTCACTTTTCCGGTCTTGCGATCGGAAAAGCGTTATTTTCTAGACGAAAAATTGTCCAAAAAGTTTAAATTTTCTGGTCGGTTTAAAAAAAAAATCTTTGCTGAGCTACGTTCAATTTTTAAATTGAATGCTCAACTTAACCGTTGGCTTTGCTACTTAAAAGCAACTGAAAGAAACTTGGTTATTGTTGATTTTGGGTGTTTAATATTTCGGTTTTCTAGTTTTTGTGTAGGTACTTGTGTGTTGTGTAGTTAAGTTTGTGCTATAAACAATATAAACAATATTTTTCTAATTGTTGATTAAGAAATTGTGCTTGAAAATACTGTTTTACACGTACCCAACTAATATTCGGTAAGTAAGTAATTTAACAAATTTGCTATTATAAATACAGACATTTAAAGCAAAACGCTGATGCACAATTTGACCCTACACAAAGTACAAATACATACAAGCATAAAAAGCAAATAGAAAATATGACCCTAATTTATGGGCTATTCAGCAATTACCCATTTTCCTAATACTAACGGGTACATTATTTAAAATAGATTATAATAATAATTTATAATTTTCTTCACTACATTCTTTTATTACACTCGATTCATGACATGGTAGATCCCCTGATGTCATTTTTATAAAGGTTTTCACATAATTTTAAATGCAAGCTATGCTATGCTAGCTTGGATACTAGCAGCTAGGTTAGCTGGCACCATATTTGGCTAATATAGTAATCTTAAATATTCGCTCCCCCTTTATAATATTGTTCGTTTATTTAAGCAGCCAGTTGCTATCCTAATTGTTATTTTTTAAAGTACGTATGTAAATTAACATCTAAGTTTATTATAGACCAACAAATATTTTTCAACGTCCATGTTCAAAGTACATTTTTGATTACATTGCATGATTTACCTATATGACAATTAATATAATAATCTTGTATTTTAAAAAAAATTTATGTATTCAAAGGTAATTTATTTGTATGATTATTTTTAAATTAGAACTTGGTACGTCTGATTAACTTTAATGATAATAAAACATTCATCCATACACTGTGTTTCTTATGTTACAATTTTTAGATTTAATTTTCATTACGAAAATATACGGTAATTTATACTAGCAAAAATAAAATTTCTTTAGAGATTATTTTCTTCCAATAAAAACCATTAATTAAACATCTATTATATATGATAAGCAATGCTAAAGTCTTTAAGAATTAAGTGATACCACTTTTTTTGTACTTCTTTAATTAAATGTTACCTTATATAATATATGTCGTAGGCGAATTACAAAATCAGTCGTTTTATAAAACGCTTGGTCGTTTCATAAATGACTAGGCATATTGTAAAATGAAGAATATATACTGAATTTTTACAATTCGACTGAAATTTTTAGGCGTTTTAGAAAACGCCGAATTGCTTTCAGGCTTATTGTAAACGGTTTTTCAATCTCGTTCGTTTTAGGATATGACTGATTATAACTAGTCGTTTTCTAAAAGACTGGAAAGTACTTAGGCATTTTATAAAACACCGATTTATATTGTTGCTTCATCGTATAATATTTCGAACAAATAAATAGTAAGTTGGACACTTTATTTTTGTTATAACATCAGATGAACACCACCCTGTATACCTAAATTTACCTAGGGAATGTCGGAACATGTATTGTGTTGTAAGAGTTACCCGTTAAGTTCTTTTATGATGTTATAACAAAAATAAAACGAACGAGATTGAAGAACCGTTTACAATAAGCCTGAAAGCAATTCGGCGTTTTATGAAACGCCTAAAAAGTTCAGTCGAATTGTAAAAATTCAGTATATATTCTTCATTTTACAATATGCCTAGTCATTTATGAAACGACTAGGCGTTTTATAAAACGACTGATTTTGTAATTCGCCTACGAATACACTTCTCGTCAAAATTAGCGAATACTCTAAAATCTAGCAAAAGTTTGTTCTTAACTATCTTATGAACCGCTCAACCGATTTTAACCAACTAATTTTTTAAGTATTACCTAAGGTGTTACAAACCTTTTTAGGTTCCTAACGTTAATCTGTAAAACGATTTTAATGATATACAGGGTGTTATTAGTAGAGGCGATTTTGTGCCGTAAATTTGAAAGATTCTGTAGAGTAAACTGGTAAAGTTAGAAATTCCCGGTATGTGCCGTTAGTAAAACGACATCAATATCTCCAGACATTTTTGCCAGTTTTTTAATAAGTGTCTTTTGGCAATAGATACAGTATTAAACAAAAAATGTGTCAAATTTTTGGTAGGAAAATCTTTACAATAATTTATTGAACAGATTTCGACCAGTATTCAAGTTTTTGAAAGCTCTTTTCCTATTGATTTTTCGTGATATAATAGTGATTTTTAACGATGGCCATTTTCTTATTATACAGGGGTCGAGAACTCTTGCTGCAATAACAGCATGACAACGTCGTGACATGCTCAAAATTAGCCGTTGAATCTCACCTTGATCGATTTGATGCCAAATTCCATTTAAACTTACTGCTAGTTCATTTAAGTCTGCGGGTTGAGATTGCAGTGCTCTTATTCTCCTATCCATTATATCCCATAAATAATATTCAATAGGGTTGAGATCAGGGCTGCGTGACGGCCAATTTAATTCTTCGATGCCGACTTCTTGCAAATGCGTTTGCACCACCCTAGCTACATGTGGCCGTAAATTATCATGCATAGGCATAAATTGTTCCCCCACAAATAATGCGTAAGGTAAACTGCGATTTCTCAATGGAATTTGGTTGATTTTCAAAACGTAGACTCAAGTTTGACGCAAATCTGCTACATACTAAATGACACACGAATGACACATGTTTTTTCGTATACAGCATGCTAGATGAGGGATTAATTTGATATTTTACACCTTCTAGATAGTTTTCTACGAATAATTTGACACATTTTTCGTTTAATAGTGTATCTTTTGCCAAATCGCTCTTAATCAAATAGGAAAAAAAAGTCCCGAAATATTGACCCAAAGTGTCAAATGACTAATTTTAAAACAAAACAGAAGCATATAACCCGGTTGGCATAGCTTTAATAAACCCAGTTACCATAATTTTAGCAATTTTATATTTATGATTTTCTCGACCCCTGTATAATAAGAAAATGGCCATCTTTGAAAATCACTATTATATCTCAGAAAATCAATAGGAAAAGAGCTTTCAAAATCTTGAATACTGGTCGAAATATGTTCAACTATTACCAAGATACAGCATTGTAAAGATTTTCCTACCAAGATTTGACACATTTTTTGTTTAATAGTCTATTTATTGCCAAAAGACACTAATCAAAAAACTGGCAAAAAGATCTGGAGATATTGATGTCGTCTTACTAACGGCACATACCGGGAATTTCTAACTTTATCAGTTTACTCTACAGAATGTTTCAAATTTACGGCACAAAATCGCCTCTACTAATAACACCCTGTATATCAGTAAAATCGATTTACAGATTAACGTTAGGAACTTAAAAAGGTTTGTGACACCTTAGGTAATATGTACTGAAAAAATTAGTTGGTCAAAATCGGTTGAGCGGTTCATAAGATAGTTAAGAACAAACTTTTGCTAGATTTTAGAGTATTCGCTAATTTGGACGAGAAGTGTATTTAGAAAATGATATAGTGTCTGAGAAAATAATTGAAAGAAAATATTGTGGCAAGTTTAATTGGATCCCTGTGTATTCCAATATAAAAAATAGTTACACACTTGTCTGATATGCCACAATATTTTCTTTCAATTACCTTATATATTTTGTGCCAGTGAAACACAGACAACTATCATTAAATTATTTATCCTAGCGTTCTCATTGGCGCAACTATGGGAAGTTGTCTAGGAGATGGAGAGGGCTTAGCCTTCCGAAGTCGCTTATTATAACTCCATAAAATGAATGTGCAAAAAGACAACCGACAAAATGTAAACATAGCTATTTGTGTATTAAGAGCGCAGAGTGATATATTGTTGCTTCGAGCGAGAAGTTTGAAGCGCGGCTATCTCACGAGAGCGGCAATGTCATTTTGCGCTTGAATTATACACAGAATTTTTTCTATAACCGGTGATTTTATAGAAATGTTTGGTAAAAATTAATAATTATTGATAACCTCAAATTTTACAGTTCAGATTTCAAATGTGAGCATCACTTTGTGCTACACTTTTTGAAATTTTGTTGTTAAAATGGTATTTACTGCCAAGGAAAAATAAAAAATTGCTTTCGTACCTATTAATTATTTATTTAAATACTGTTATCTTATGATTTACATGTATGTATATAACAAGATCTACAGGCCGTATTGACACGTACCCCAAAAATGGTATTGCTGTATATACGTTGCTGATAAATATTGCTAACTTCACACATGTCAAAGAATTTATACAGAAAACGTAAACCACAACAAAAATGGCGCCGAGCCGGTTCTGGAGTGTATTTTGAGGATAAACAACGAAAACCTAATAACAAGAGTGTCGTGCGCATGCATATACCCATAGGGCGACAAGGTGTGTGTGTGGTGAGCTATGTGTACAAACATACAACTTAATTTTTGTGTGTGCACGAGATAAGCTGTACGGAGCCAAAGGTTGTTGGGTGTCAGTAACTACCTGAATTAACAATCAATCAGGTATTCCGTCATCTTTGACAGTCGTTACAAGTAATTTGATTCATCGCTAATTTTTTCTATTTCTTGAACAACTCACACAATGGGTTTACGGAACAGCACAAAACATTCATGGTTGAAGCGTATTTTCGAAACTGGGTTAGAGTAAATGGTGAGTGGCAATACAATCTGGGTTTGTGCATGGACGATTTTCACGAACATTTTCCTAACGTTGCTTTTATTGCTGGGGATTTTTATCATTGCCTGAAAAGAACCGTGGCTGTGTTTAGGGAAAACAGGTTCGATACAACACAAAAAAGAAGCAGGAAGACCATCTCTAAGAACAGAAGAACTTGTTGCAAACGTTCGTGAAATAATGCAAAATTCGCCAACAAATTGTATAAGACGCCTGTCACAAGAAGTGGGAACATGCAGGACTATTCTTAAGAAGTTTACCCAAAATTTATTGGAAATAAATGATTTATTAGACCTGACAATTTCAGCAATTTATGTAATTATTTTTCTTTCTGTATATTCTTACTTTTTTAATTTTGTAAACAACAAAAGTAAATTTGTATTTGTCTACTTATTTTATTACTCATTAGTTTGGCATATCATGTCATAATATGAATTTGACAAAATTTTAACCTAGATTTGGTTAGATATAGGTATCGTCCCCATATTATTGTGATCTATACCAAGCGCTACGTTTTTTAATCCATGCCCTCTTTGATGCAAATAATTTTTGCTCGCACGGTATAAATAAAATCAATAAGCCCTTATCATACCTATTGTTCTTAATTAAAATGACATGAAAATACTTGACGAGACGAAACCGACAAAAATTGTCATTCAGGGCTTTTCCTGGTACTTAATATTTTTTTTTGTTTTTTTTTGTTTCTACACCTGTAGTTAAACAATGTGTGTGCGTTTGATTAGGGACTACCTAATTTGTCATCCCCAATAAAGGTTATCAATCAATAACTCGATTCGCCCCTTACGCAATCAATTATCTCCAAAAGCAAATAATTAGTCCTGTTGATGACTGTGTGCGTGTGTGAATACTGTCGAAGTCGAACGTATGCATACAACACACAGGCCGCCTGATTACGATTACCCGCAGTTTACGCTCGCCGCTTACGCGAAAACGTTTTATTTAGAGGACATGCGAAACAAAAATAAATATACTCTCGGCGCGTAAAGTTCAAGTTTTCAGTTTTGTTTTTATGGTTAAGTGGTGCAGAACATTTAGATTTATACAGAAAAGTTATATTTTTTACGGTTCAGTTAATTAAAGTTGTTATTTTTCTTGTTGACTAAGTCGAACGAATCACAATGACCGATATTCTGGTAGATGTTGAGCAGGGTAAAGTCAGGGGAACAACCGGTGCGGATTATCATGGGGGAAGTTTTCTAAAGTTTTTGGGTATTCCATACGCGAAAGCTCCAACTGGTGATTTAAGGTTTATGGTAAGTTAAGGGTATCTACCATTTTTTATATTATCAGACTTATGCGTGTTGTACAGGGTGGTCCACAGGAGATGACCCACTATACGGTAAAGGTGGGGAATGCCGGCCCCCTAAGCAATTTAATTAACCTTATCAGTATTATTTATAATAGAAATTCAGAAATTGGAGCAAAATAAGTCTCTAGACTATTGAGTGAAATATATATTACAAAAGTAAAAAAAAAAGAGAACACATGAAAAAATTATATATTTGAGCCCTGAGCCCATTGACTACACTTGCAACATTGTAGCCACAGTTCCCTATGCTTCCCAACGTCACCGCATATAATATACATATTTCTTCGCCCACATCTTATATTATGGGCGGGTAATGGCGGCCGGCCGGCATCTCCCGCACAAAAGAGGCCGGCATTACCCGAAACTAACCTATAAAAGTTTGACCCCTGTATTCACTCTCATCGGCTATTATTACTTTAATATATTCTATTTACATAATAGTACATGATATTGTCACAAGATAATTTCATATGCCTTCAGCAAATAGTTAAAATTATTTGTTCTACATACCTTTAAAAATTTCTTCTCTATACAACAAAGACCCCCAAAAGTCGTTTAGTCACGCAACAAGGCACTCAAGACGTTTAGAGTGGCTAAATTTGAATTACACATACAAAATAGTTTCAACAGGTGGCGCAGCCGGTATGAGCGGCTAAGGCTAAGTTTCCAATAGAAAAATATAGTGGCCGGTATTACCTTCATGGCCGGCATTTCTCACCCTTACCCTACAACCTCAGAATCTGATGAAGACCTATAAACAAAAGTTTAATAAAAAAGTTTTTTGGATTAACTTATATTTTTAAAATATATTGTTATCGTGTCTACAGGATATTTAGTTTCACCTGACCAAGTACCTACTTTCTTATTTTAAATGAAACACCCTATACAGGGTGTCCGGGAAAATGTGGGAAATCTTCCAGATATGAAAAAAACACGTGAAAAGAATACTACAACTTCATATAAACTTCTTTCGTATCGGCTCCTCTTCGGAGATATGGGCTCCCAAAGAGTTCCCATGGAATTAAGTTTTTGACACATAATTATTAAACCAACAGGTAGGTATAGTATTTAAATTTTTTTTTCATATGATGTATACCAGGTAAGTCCCTTTAAATTACTATTCCAGAAAGTGTTGCGAATTACTCACAGCTGCAGGGACGGACTAGCTGTGACACTAATGTGCCCATTTTTTTTACGGCCTGTATGATAAAAACTGTGAACAACGTTTTTTACATACCTTTAACGATTGACTAAAAATTAAGTAGGTACTCTTCATTCATGTCGCTAATCCTAACCGTTTTCGGAAAAAAGGCCATTTTATTGCGATCATGTATTAATATTAAGCAGTTAAAAGTAAACATTTATAATTTATAGGAACAAAGATGTATCTTTTATTGAAATACGCTAAATATACATGATGTAAATATGTTAAAAATGACGTTTTTCCGAAAACGGTTAGGATTAGCGACATGAATGAAAAGTACTTAATTTTTAGTCAATAGTTAATGGTATGTAAAAAACGTTGTCCAAAGTTTTTATTATACAGGGCGTAAAAAAAATGGGCACATTAGTGTCACAGCTAGTCCGTCCCTGCAGCTGTGAGTAATTCGCAACACTTTCTGGGATAGTAATTTGAAGGGTCTTACCTGGTATACATATGAAAAAAAATTGAAATATACCTGTTGGTTTAATAATTATGTGTCAAAAATTTAATTCCATGGGAGCTCTTTGGGAGCCCATATCTCCGAAGAGGAGGCCCATACGAAAAAAGTTTATTGTAGTATTCTTTTCACGTTTTTTTTTATATCCGGGAAAGTTCCCACATTTTACCGGACACCCTGTATATTTTTGATTTTCGAATTCTACATTTAGTTACAAGCAGTGTTTATTACAACACGTTTATATAAAATTTTGAGTAGTTTTTCATTTATTAATTTAAACAAAATCAGTATTTTGAAAAATTACATGTGTTTATTTTGAAAACTATTTGTTTCCTAATATTTTTAATGTTATAAGCTAAGTTACTATCCAATTGATGTCCTTTTTCTAAATTCAGCCAGAAATAGCATATAGTGTGTTTAGAACGCTGCTTCAAAGTCTTCAATTATTATACATTAATATCTTAACTTTTTTAAACAAAACACCCTGTAGTATACAGGGTGGTCCTTAAATACATCAAGAAAATCTAGGATATGATTCCTGGCATCAATTTAGGTTGAAAAGTTTATATGGACTTATGCCCTAAAATGCTTACCCTTTAAGATACAGGGTGTTAAAATATTTTTAAAAAATAATTGTTTTTTTAAAATTTCGAAACTCCTTGAAGATAGGGTATTAAAAATTGATGTAGATTGATTTCGTATTAAACTGCACTTTTTGGTTAAAAAAGGGTTTGCCTACTTCCACCAGTGGCGTGCATGAAGATGCCATCAATATTTTTTTTGTGCAAATATGTGATACGCCACTGTTTTTTTTAAACTCTGATGCATTTTTATGCATTACTGATATAAGCGGAACAAAAGTTGTCTCTACTATGTTTTTGAAAAAAATGGTAGTTTTAAAAGAAAATGGAAAATATTTTAACACCCTGTATTTTAGAGGGTAAGCATTTTAGGGCATAAGTCCATATGAACTTTTCAACTTAAATTGATGCCAGGAATCATATCCTAGATTTTCTTGATGTACTTAACGACTTTACTATATTATTTCCGACTGGCAGTGGTAATGAAACTTGACATTGATCATAACAATATTCGCTTACTACGGCTAATAATGCATATTATACTTACCACTAAAAATCAGTACTGTAGTTCTCAAAAATTTAAATAGCTACTAGTGTGACATTGTTTTTGTCGTTTAACATTGCATGTGATTATCTATTATACAACATGGTTTACTGAGATGGTAAAATTCGTCCATAGCTTACAAAGTCCAGTACTAATGATGGGTTGTGAGAAATAAGAATATTCTATTGCTTTATCTGACATGCAAAGTTAAAAAAAACTTAAATACAAAGTAAACATAAATTAATAGAAACAGGTATTGCATGGTTAATAAAATTCAAATTCAGACAGGACAAACTCCGAACAACGATGTGACCTGCGCAAAAAATACGTTAAAACTAATACTAGGGCGCGCGGCGAACCCCCACCAACGTCTTGTAGATTATAGGTTCTAATGGATACAATTCGTTTTTGGGGACGCTGTTCTGCTTTCTTAATTGCAGAGAAAGCGCTTTACTGGGAACAAAATGCGTCGCATTGACAATTTATTTCTTAACAAAATTGCTGTATTAAAAGTAGCTCAGTATTCAACAAGCCTGTGCTGCCAATGAAACTGATTACTATCAATAATAGCTGCTGTTCTAGCAAATCTCAAATTAATATAACACTAAAGCGGGTTTGATACACTAGCAATTTATTTAATGTGGGTTAATAAAAAATAAGCTATCAATATAAACTATCTTTTGGCAAACCTGTTGTATTAGATGATTTTCCTTAGTGCAGAATTCAATAATAACAAATTTCTGCTGATTGCCCTAAATCTACCTCCTTTCTTTGCAAATGAACGTTATATTAATTATATTAGATGCATTTGTCATGTGTACCTACATATTAAGTAAAAATATTAGGTATAGTAACAAATACCGTGTTTTTTAAATTTTCTTCTAGTCAAATTATTTATAATTTCCTAGTAATATCAAATTACAATGTTTTAGGGAAATTACTATGACCACGTTGAACTGAGATTTTTACTACGCCTGCCCCTGAATTTTTAATATTCATTCATTATATTACGTTACAGTGTTGATGAGTTGTGTTATGTGATCAATTGCGTTTTTCGATTAATTTTTAGTATTTTTTCGAAATATAATTATTTATTTTTATTAACAATGGTTCGCCAGTGCAAGGTGTGTAATAAACCTGACTATTCTAACTCTAGATTAATACTTCGGTGGTAAGTGAGGTTATTCAGGTTATGTTTTTTAGCTTACAAGCAGTGGTGTCAATAGTTCTATATTTTAAGTAAATGTTGCATGATTTAAAAAAATCAAATGCCAATGCACGGTAAGGATAACAGCGAGTTTTTACAACTTACAGGGTTGCCATTCTTGCCAATGTTCGTGAAAATCGTCCATGCACAAACCCGAATTGTATTGCCACTCACCATTTACTCTAACCCTGTCTCGAAAATACGCTTCCACCATGAATGTTTTGTGCTGTTCTGTAAAGCCCATTGTGTAAATTGTTCAAGAAATTGGAAAAATTAGCGTTGAATCAAATTACTTGTAACGACTGTCAAAGATGACGGAGTAACTAATTGATTGTTAATTCAGGTAGTTACTGACACCCAACAGGTATTAAGTTCTACGGCTAAGCATTACGTCCTTAGATGCAAGGCCCTCTTTGATGCAAATAATTTTTGCTCGCACGGTATTAGATCTATGATGGGACTGATCCATCGGGTTGCTGTCGGCACGAAACCCTTGATGCAAAATTTATCACATTATCAAGGCAGGAAGACCTATATTATTTTCTCTGTGTATAAAAAGATAGAGGAAATGCCACAAAATACTAATTAAATTTCTATAAAAACAATATTTGAAATTTGGGTTTTCACCATTGTGTTATATATAAATACTAGCGTGTACCCGGCCTGCGTTGCAACCCGCTGGTATAAATACAAACCCGAACAAACCCGATATATTAGTACCCGGCATGCCACTTTCTAAAATTGCACCCGTGCGAAGCCGAGGCGGGTCGCTACTTATACATAAAAACCTTCATCTTGAATCACTCTATCTACTAAAAAAAACCGCTTTAAAATCCGTTGCGTAGTTTTAAAGATTTAAGCACATAAGACAGGATAGCGACTTTGTTTTATACTATGTTAAGATGATCGGTACTAATAAAAAATGTTTAAATAAATTTAAGATTTTTGGTATTTTATTCAGTTAAAATTTCATATAACCCTATATAATATGGTCGTTACAACAAATTAGTATAATTCGATTCTATGATATACAAATGTCAAAAAAACAAAATTGTATCTTCACGTGTTCAAGACTTATAATAAAATTAGAAACGCGCTACAATTTTTCCTTCAAACATATCATTAATGAATGAGTATTAATGGGAAAGAAAGAACAGAAATATGGACTTTATGGCGTTTCGCGCGAAAAAATATATTAGGTATAGGATGAAGACGAATCCAATACCCTTAATGGCACCTGTGAACCTATACTTATTTTTCTAGTCATGAAGCGCTCGCTAACATTTAATATTTCCTTCAGTACTGATGCGTCATAGTCACATTACCGGAGGTATAACTGATTCTAGATAAGTACTTCCTACAGTTTGTTTGATAATTTACATACTCATTATAACATAATATTATATTTTAGATATATTTTTTTGCATGCCATTAAAGAATTTTTCTTTTATCCCTACTATTAAATAGCAACTTAACAAGAAGTTTTGAATAAAATTTATTTTTCTACTATCGTGCAAAACTCTATTGATTAGGAGTTTAATCTGAAGGTAACATTTTTTCTTGTAATTTGTATATACGTATAAACATGGTAACCATAAGTAATTAGGTAACATTAAATATTCCTCAAAATGTTTATATTATTAAACGAGAAAAAAAATTCAAAAAATTACTGGACAAGAACTTTGTACATCAGTTACCATAGTAAATTGCTCTAACTGCGATATTAAAATTGACGTTAACTCAAAAAAAAAGGAAATATTCATCTTGTTTTATAAAAATAATGTTTTTAAACTGTTCATGGTATTGTTAAGAATTAGTTAGTAATGTTTCTTGTATTGTAAAATATATAAAATTAAAAAAAAAAATTCAATCGTAGAAACAATGTTGTGTGCAACAAGTGCAAAAACCATTTTGTTGCGCTTAGCATGATTGCAGCTCTCGGACTTCGTCTCGAGCTGCAAACTTCATGCATCATGCAACAAAGATATACTTTTTGCACTAGTTACACAAATAGCTATTGTTTTCCTTGCGCCAACTGTAGTTACGCTTACAAAATAGTTTTAGTCAGTCAGTGTCAAATCCACGATAAAAGAAACTTAAAGTTTTTATTATTAAGAATTGTAGGTAGGTACACGCACAAACGAAAAAAGTAATTAGGTACCAGCTAGGCATATAACGGTCGCCGTTGTCATATGTCATCTCTAATAACATTATGTTTATACAACTTGAATTTAGGTCAAGGCCGGTTTTTTTTTATTATTCATAAACTTCTACACTATAAATTCAAATATTATGTCAGTTGTATAGTATAATATAAATTTGAGGCGTATATCACAAACTTGAATGTGGTGAATACAATAATTAAATTTAATATGAAAATGCATAATTTTTTACTGGGCCGGAGGTGCATTTTACGATTTTATTATCTTCTTGTTCGTGAGAATTAATGTGTAGGTGACGACTTGAAAGTCATCTTAAAGGATAAGTACTTACTTATCTATAGCAGAGTAAAAAGTGCGGTGTATTGAAGGTCACTTTGTTTTTGCAAAATGGCTTTTAGTACATCGTGCCGCTATCTGTGGAGTTGCTTGGGTTATGGCTGCCCGTAGAGTCCTAGTAAGGACGACAAGGCCGTTGTGGTCTACCCGCCCCTGGGCGCAGATTAAATAATATACATATCAGTTGGCGCACTCCCGTTAAAAATCAAAACATCCTACCCGCTGCCTGCCTCGTCCACCCGAGCTTACTGCTGCCAGTAAGCTAACCGCCGTCAGTTGTATCTAGTGGCCCAAAAATTTACGTGCATCAATTGATCACGCTTGATAGCGAAGTTTACACGGTGTCTCGCGGAAGGGTTCGATTTTGGCAAAAAACTAAAAAATTAATTTTATAAAGTTATTTATAATCATCCCTGTAAATACTTTCCGTCTGTTTTTGTCTAATTTATATACACGAGTTCGTATTTATTATAGTTTAAAATTTATTAACACTGACATTAAAGCAAAAAAACTAAATAAGGATAAAGATAAGGGTATCACTAAATTGTCAATATTAAAAAAATTGTAAATATCTACTTTTTGTTTTATTTTTTATTTGATACGTAAGTATTAGTTTATATTAGGTACTAATAATAAATCGGCGGATCAATATCTGGTCGAATTTCGATATTTATATTAGTTTATCTACAACCGTGCGTTAATGAAGTTTTCACAGACTAATATTAGTGCGGTACATTCAATTTAACTTTGACAGCTCCTGTCAAAATTGACTACGCTCTTAAAAAACTAAGATAGGTTTGTTTAAATCGTCTTTCTCTGAGAAAAGTCGTTAAAATTTTATAGCCCCTCCAATTTGGAGAATGACAACTTTATTGCAACTGTCAATATCTGGAAAACAGTTGAAAATGGACATGGAATGTGTTAAACAAAATAAATTGTATTTTTAAGAAGAATCCAAAAAGCTGATTTATTTTATTTAAAATTAAAAAGTTCATAGTGTTTACGGCCATATAATTCACCCTGTATATATAAAAACATAATAAATAAAAAATATAAATCAGACCTAGCCACTTTTGTATTTAACTCATTTTGCTATTTCTTACAGGCTCTGACATAATGTACCTATAATAAACGGGCCACCCTGTACAGTCGACAGGTAATAATTTTAATATTCGTAATTGTCCATAATTCAAAATTCGTTTTTTATTATGACATATCATAATACATGATCCTTAGAGTAACTTCACAGAAAAAATTATGGCCATATATTAAATGGTTTCGTTTTTATAGACCGTTGAAATTTTAATTAGGGTCATTATTACAGTTATTGAGTATACATATTAGGTATGTATACAATATTATCTTTATTTTCTAAAACTACAGATTTAGTTTTCTTTAACACAATCATTTTATATTATTATGTATTCCACTTTTGCGAAACCCCCCGTACACTAATACTCGTCGGGCGAAACCAACTTACGCTTGGGAGTCCCCTGTTTTTTTATGGAGTGCAGGTTTCCGCGGCACGCTTTTAATTTCGAAATATCAAAGGCCCGACTCGGAGTGCGCTAACTGATATGTATATTCTTTTAACTGTGCCCTGGGTATCCATTATGCTTGGATCCCTGTCTATTCCAATACAAAAGATAGTTACGCACTTGTCCACTATGCTGCTACCCAGTAAACCAAAGCTGGCGGTAAAAGTTCGGCCGCCTTCCGGCACTGACGGGAAATCGACGGCTCTTGTTGCCGATTACTGGCCGCTTCTGGCTATCGCGTTACCTTCCATGCGTCGAACTACCACGGCTAATAGTCTACCACCCGATGGTGGTAGTAGCGCAGCACATGAGAAACGGACCTTATCTTTCGAATCGGACACGGTTAGAAGATATCTCGCCGGTTGTGACAAAAGAGTCGACGTGCCGTGTACCACCCGCGCGCGGGTAGCTCACTACTACGTTCCTCGTTTTACTTGTTTGGCTACGGCTAATCGCAAGCCAGCCGCGTATTTTTGAAATTCGCGCCGTTGTGCTTCTGCGAAAGAACTGACACTTGACAGGTGAATGACGGTAGACAGAACATTAAAATTATTTTTCCACGAGCACGAGGCGTTCCTTTATTATTATAAAAGCTACATTTCTCAAGAAGATTCAGTGCCTGTAGGCAGAATACAGGATTCATCATTAGACGAACTTTTACTGATTTCCAAGATAAAAAGACACCCCTCAGACAGATAATTCAGTACCAGAGAACAAAACTATAAGTGAGTTTAAGTTTCATACCTATATAATTTTATGTAAATTTTTTTATACCTCTGTTACTCTCATAGTATGTAAAGTTGAAAGTGTTAAAACAAAAAAAAATAGTGCATGCTTGGCTATTCTTTGTATGCAGTATTTTATAGTACTTATATAAACTTAACCTAACCAAATGGTTTTTAGGTGCTGTACGAAGAAATCCAATAGCGTCCAATGCAACAAATTCATATATTGTTCTGACCATTAGAAACTGGATAAAAATGCTTCCGACAGAGAAGGCGGGCGGATGAGTCACAAAAAAAATAATAAAACGTTATGTGTAAATGCATCAGAATAACGTCTTATATTTGCAGGGTTTGTTAAACAATAAAACTGTTGTTTTCTACTTTACGGTAAGTTCTAATGGTACGACTTCCCTCTAACCATGCGCGGTCCCTCGCTGGTATTTAAATGAATTGCCAGCGAACCGTCAGCGGTCTCGTCGAGATGCCGCGCGCTAACCAAAATTTGTTCAGCCCGCGGCTCAGTGGTAAAAAGTAGCTTCTGTACCGCACAACCAGGTTCGTTATGTAGCTATTAAGCCGCCCGGCGGCCGAGCGGTCATGCCCTACCTCCTCGCCGCCGCTATTGTAGCTGGCGGCCCGACACCGACGCGACGTTTCGGCAATGCGCCTTCTGTCCACCTCCGGAGCTTTCATGTCGTGTTTACTGGGTACTATGTTGCTTTTATGATTAATGTATTACAATGAAAACAATCTATTCACATATGAATAAAGTAGTTATGGTTAATACGTCATAGCAGCTATTTTAAATTAATTTAGGTAGGTACCTACTTATTCATAAACACTTATTAAAAACCGCATAATTTTATAACGAGATGGTCGGTACCTTTAAATAATAGATCCATACCTATTATTAGTATAGTTTATAAAATAACTAACCTTTTAGGCATCTACAGGTGGATAAAAAACAGCCATGATAAAAAAATGATATTAGACAAATTTCTTTAATTAGATCAAAGACGTAGCAAGCGTGGATGACACTCAGGGCGGGAATCAACGTTATATAAAAAGTGCCGCGAGCGAAAAAACTGTGGATGCCACTCCCAAGCTAGCCCATTCGGTTTGCTTTTGGCGGCAACATTTCTATTTTAATATAGATTTTTTTATATTAATTATTGATACTGTTACGCTGGTTTACACAAGGGTTTTTATCAATAACTAACTGACCATGCAACTTTTTTCTGGTAAGCAGTGGTTGGTGGTTGGGTAATGTCAGTCAGGCGAGACTTACAATTTAGCGTGGAATTCAAACAGGGGCGGATTTACAAATTTGCCGCTAGTAGGCTATTCAATTTTTGCCGCCCCTATACCAGTGACGGCTCGTGAGTTGTGAAACAGGTGAAGTGTTAGGGAAAGAAAAAGCCTGCTGCAGGCGAAATGCGCCGCAGGCGAAAAAATTTTACGACCACGCCCAAATTTGGTCAATAATTTTTTAGTAAATATTTTAAAAATTTATGATTACCTACTTATTTTATTAAAAATGAAATTTCTGTCTGCAAACCCAGTAAACACGATATAAAAGCTCCGGAGGTGGACAGACGGCGCATTGCCGAAACGTCGGTGTCGGGCCGCCAGCTACAATATCGGCGGCGTGGAGGTAGGGCATGACCGCTCGGCCGCCGGGCGGCTTAATAGCTACATAACGAACCTGGTTGTGCGGTACAGAAGCTACTTTTTACCACTGAGCCGCGGGCTGAACAAATTTTGGTTAGCGCGCGGCATCTCGACGAGACCGCTGACGGTTCGCTGGCAATTCATTTAAATACCAGCGAGGGACCGCGCATGGTTAGAGGGAAGTCGTACCATTAGAACTTACCGTAAAGTAGAAAACAACAGTTTTATTGTTTAACAAACCCTGCAAATATAAGACGTTATTCTGATGCATTTACACATAACGTTTTATTATTTTTTTTGTGACTCATCCGCCCGCCTTCTCTGTCGGAAGCATTTTTATCCAGTTTCTAATGGTCAGAACAATATATGAATTTATTGCATTGGACGCTATTGGATTTCTTCGTACAGCACCTAAAAACCATTTGGTTTGGTTAAGTTTATATAAGTACTATAAAATACTGCATACAAAGAATAGCCAAGCATGCACTATTTTTTTTTGTTTTAACACTTTCAACTTTACATATTATGAGAGTAACAGAGGTATAAAAAAATTTACATAAAATTATATAGGTATGAAACTTAAACTCACTTATAGTTTTGTTCTCTGGTACTGAATTATCTGTCTGAGGGGTGTCTTTTTATCTTGGAAATCAGTAAAAGTTCGTCTAATGATGAATCCTGTATTCTGCCTACAGGCACTAAATCTTCTTGAGAAATGTAGCTTTTATAATAATAAAGGAACGCCTCGTGCTCGTGGAAAAATAATTTTAATGTTCTGTCTACCGTCATTCACCTGTCAAGTGTCAGTTCTTTCGCAGAAGCACAACGGCGCGAATTTCAAAAATACGCGGCTGGCTTGCGATTAGCCGTAGCCAAACAAGTAAAACGAGGAACGTAGTAGTGAGCTACCCGCGCGCGGGTGGTACACGGCACGTCGACTCTTTTGTCACAACCGGCGAGATATCTTCTAACCGTGTCCGATTCGAAAGATAAGGTCCGTTTCTCATGTGCTGCGCTACTACCACCATCGGGTGGCAGACTATTAGCCGTGGTAGTTCGACGCATGGAAGGTAACGCGATAGCCAGAAGCGGCCAGTAATCGGCAACAAGACCCGTCGATTTCCCGTCAGTGCCGGAAGGCGGCCGAACTTTTACCGCCAGCTTTGGTTTACTGGGAAGCCAGTAAAGTTCCAACTACCTTTTTTTATTCCCATTAACAGACACGGCCAACAATAAAGTTTATTTAAAAAAATACTACCCGTCGACAACGAATAAAGATTGTACCATTTATTTTTGTAAGATAAAAAAAAATTTTGGGCCAAATTTGCCGCTCCCTAAAATCTGCTGCCCTAGGCTCCAGCCTACTCAGCCTAATGGTAAATCTAGCACTGAATTCAAAGCAAGTTTATTTTGTGTTACAATATTCAATTTAAAAAAATTATTGTTGCTATGATGAGTGATATTGGACCATTGGCATGGGGTCCTATTAGCACGAGCTCAAGCCTAATGCTGGTGACCCCACCCTGGTATGATATGAAACCTGGGCGGACCGCAACCACCATTTTATACGTTTTCTTCTTTCCTCTAAAATGTTGAGGAAGTACCTCCAAAATCAGATTTGAACTAACAGCAAACCATTGGGAAAATAACATTAATTGGTAATAATAGTTTGCAACGTTGTCACATTCGTTATTTTGGTCAGCATAGGTCAGTGGCGCAAACAGGGGGGGGGGGGGCTGCCGGGCTGCAGACCCCTTCCCGGGGGGGGGGCCCCGAGCTTAGAAACTTAACCTATTCGTTTAATTGCAAACCAATTTTTCAGGTCACGTGTTTTACTAATATTTTATATTCAGCCACATAATTTACATCAATTATGTTATCGATAGTGAAATTATGCTACGTCTGACTGAATGGACCGACCGAAATACTCCCACTGAGGCATCTGGATTACTGGCCAGCATTATAAGTCCCAAATTTGTGATCGCACTAATGTGTACAGAAAGAATATATGCCTACACACTGCCTTTAAGCAATATTCTACAAACAGTCGATTTAAACCTTTATTAAGCATTACAGTTAGCTAATGACGTAACTGATCAAGTTAAAGAAATAAGAGGCCTGGCAGATGATAATTTTCAAAATATTTTTAAGGAAGCTCAAGATCTACTTTCGGAATACGATATTGAAATCAGAGTACCTAGACTACCGCCAAGACAAACACAAAGATTGGTTATAAAAACCGATTCCGCTACTGAGTATTTTAAAATAACAATTTTTATTCCGTTTTTGATGGCCTCATAGCAAATCTCGAGGATCGGTTTTTAAAACATCGAGAAACCCTTCAAAATTTTGAATGCCTCTTTCCATAAGATAATCAAGATTTTGATAGTCAATTTAAATTTTTTTTTGAAACTTCACAGCTTCTACAAGAATGAGTTCCTTGAAGAGTTTTCCATTAAAACGATGTTAAAAGATGAACTTGAGCTGTGGTATAAAAAATGCAAAAACAAAAACTGATTTGGACAAAGTGTATTCCGAATTCCGAATGTGATGCCAATAAAAGGCTTTTACAAATTTTTTTAACTTTACCATCTGAAAGGTCCTTTTCAAATTTAAAATATTTAAAGACATATCAGCGTAGCACCACGGAAGAGGACAGATTAAATAGTTTGGCAGTTCTTTATGCGAACCACGATATTGATATTACCGTGGCAGAAATTCTGGACGAAAAGGCAAAAACAAAACGAAGAATTTTACTTTAATATTAGTATTATTACTTACAACTTATTGTATAAGGTTTTTGTTTTGTTTTAGTATAAGTATGATTAATATATGCGTTACTTATTTTAAATACATTTTTACTAATTAAAATGAAATCTCTAATTTTTTTTTCATAAATATTTAGTTAGGGCCAGCGGCGTATTATTGCAGAAGTTTTAGGGTGCTGTCGCTCTCGTCAATCATACGTATTTTACCCAAAAAAGGGCGTGGCACCCAAAAAATGTTTCGCCTGCGGCGCAAAAGATTAAAGCCCCCCCGAACTAAACTTCTGGTTGCGCCACTGGCATAGGTTTACTGTCAATAACAGCTACAGTGAATAAAGAAAGGTAATATTTAGCTAATTTACTTTTTAGTGAAATTATTGTACTTAAAATTTTACAAATAATTTCGGGGGCTAAAAAATTGAAAATACTTCTTTAAAAGCCAAACCGCCAAGCATTATTGTAACATTGGGATAAATACATTTTTTTTGTTGAGCAATTTGACCACTATGTAGTAGGTTTTAAAAACTAAAACATAAAGTTTTCATGGGTTGCACTTACAGGTCTATAAAAAAAAGTAGAATGCCTAATACGCTGCATAAATAGCACACTATAATATCTCTGTATTAACGGGGTTTTACTAACCCCCAAAAGATTTAGAATCTACGGAAATATTCAGCGCGGCGACAACTTCCCGCATGACAAACTTGGAAGAAAATTGTTCGACCTCGTAGAAAATTACACCATATATTGGTCTTTGACCAACCGACAAAAAATCAGGCGTCTATAAATTCAAATGCCAAGATTGTCCTAAAACATACATTGGCAACCGACTTTCTCCTGTAGGGCTACATTAAAAGTGTGTTATTTATAAAAATGTGCGTTATCAAAATTTGAAAGATTGCAATTTCAATGGAACCTCTGCGTATCAGCTTAATAATGTATAAGAACTGAATTTTTTGACCGCTTAGATTATTGCTTGGCAGTAAACGGAGGACGGTATTAAAACGCCCCAAATCAGGGGCTATTTTTCTCGTAAAGTGCTTTATCTATTGGCAAAGTCACTCACAATAAGATCAAAATACATTTTATTGCTAACTTATACTTTTTATTGATACTAACCAATTTGCTTTACATATTATCGAACACCGGGCTCAAACAGGCACATCAAAAATTTAACTAAACTCATCGGAAATATGTTTTTTTAAGTTTAATTTGAAACTATGTAGACATGTAATTTCAGACGTTATGGTTGAAAACGAATTTATGTTTTTAATGTTCCTGAAATTTTAGTAATAAACCTTAGTTACTAACAAGTAAAATCAACTTCTAAAGTTTTATTTGAATTTAAAACTATAAAGATATTGGATTTCAGATAACAAATTTGTTATTTAACGTTTCTCACATGTTAGGAATAAAAATGAGTTACTAATGGCTAAAATGAACATTATTTCTAAAACTCTAATTAGTTACAATTAACTAAAGCCGCCGGAAATATGTTTTTGTAGCATTTTAGCAAAAAAATTACAATAAGAACTCCGATTTATGAAATTTTCTTACCGAATATCCCACGCAGCAGAATTAATTCCCGATAATTCTGCTGCTATAAAGTGATTATTTTGAATAATTATTTTTCAAAAAATTTTGAGCTTATTGTAAAGCCACAACCCGGCTTTCATGTGTTTCTTTTAAATTGGTTGGATCATGATTGTTCCTGGCTCCTATTTTTTCTATATTTTTTGAATATTTTTGTATACTTTTGTTACTTGTATAATTTTTATATAATACTAATCTTGATAAGCTTGGTGAATGAGAATCTGTATTTTTTGTACAATGAAGCATGTTTTGTTTTGATTTGATTTGAGTATATGCCATGATGCAGCAAAAAAGTTCAAATTTCTAACACATGCAATAAAGGATATTTATACACCATTAGCATTTTATCCGGATTCAAAAGGTCAACAAAATAAGAAAAGTATCTATTATTTCAAAAATCAATTATTTTCAAAACGAAAAAAGTAAGGTCAATGTCTAATGATAATTTGCTTGACGTCAACAGTATAAAAAAAACTATTGAATTGGCGCATTAGGTTGACTAGCAAGTATAGTTATCGATTCACAAATAATTATTCATTAAATCAAAAAAGTAAAACAAAATTTATTTGGTTGCACTTTTAGAAATATAGAAATGATAGAAATAATATACGATTTTAATTAAAAATATTTTTAAACATATTTAGTAGATACCTCCAATACAGTGTTTATAAGTTCTGGCTGTGTTTTTTTTTGGCACTAGGCTAATGTTATTTGTTAGCTTTTGATTTAAAATTTGGTTGAATTGACGATGACCACATTAAGTTATATATTATGTGAATTAAAAAAGTTGTGTCATGACCTTTGAATAGCAAGCTATAAAGAATTGCAAATCTTTGAAAAAACTTTGCAACCTGCTGGAGCTGATTTTGCCGCCATTATCGCCAACTTTTCCTAAAAACACAGCGTTTCGACAGTTGACAACCATATATAACATTAATAGCTGACTGGTTTATTCCTAAAAGTTCCCATTTTAGTAGTGGGCCGTAGCAAAATCATGGGTCAGGTTGCGTC
Organism: Polydrusus pterygomalis; assembly: GCA_963969555.1. NCBI lineage: Eukaryota > Metazoa > Arthropoda > Insecta > Coleoptera > Curculionidae > Polydrusus > Polydrusus pterygomalis. Next base: position 75,752,390 of record OZ018375.1, read on the forward strand.
ATATTATTTTATTCTAATTTTGGTTTTTTGTTAATATTTCTTAAAATAGGAGGTTCTCAATACGAGCCGAGTGTATGTTTTTTGATAATAATATGTACGCCGATCCGGGTAACGGAACCGATTCTCATAATTTTTTTACCTTTGTAATTATCAATTACAAAATAAATACGAGTACCTACTTACAGAAAATGTACGAGTAAATTTTTTGTATTGTCACGCCCTGGTTTTAATGTGCGATGAAGGCGTGAAGGTAACTACGGGAGAGTTACTAGTCTATGATCATACTAGTATGATCCGTAGACTAGTAACTCTCCCTCTAAATAAAATGAATTTTCAAAAAGAACTAAACATTATTAAACAAATTGCAGTTAATAATGGATATTACTCAAATTTAATTGACCAAATCCTAAAAAAGAAAACTTACAAAAAAGCTATTGACTTAGTTTTTCCTAGAAGCAAAAACTCTGACCAATTTAAACTTGTCACTTTTTTTGGACAACTTAGCAAAGTAATTGACAATTTTTATAACAAACTTGATATAAATGTGTGTTACAAAACTAATAACTCTTTAAGTAAATTTATCAAAAACAATAAAACTAAAAGCGATAAAAACAAAAAATCAGGCGTCTATAAATTCGAATGCCAAGATTGTCCTAAAACATACATTGGCAAAACGGGTAGATATTTTGACAAAAGAATACAGGAACATTATAACAGTTTTCTAAAAAATAAAATAGACACAAACTATGCTAACCATTTACTTGATTATCAACATAATTTTGATCCTTCCTTTAAAATCTTACATACAGAAAACAAAGGCTTAAAACTAAATTAGTTAGAATCTATGGAAATAAACGTAAAAATTCGGACCTGTTACGACTTAATGATCAACTAGATTTAAATAATTTACCTTTGTTAAATTTATTCAGTTGACCATATACCTACTTAAGATTTTATAAATTACCTAATTTAATAAAAAAATTTAAACCCTCTGTTGGATTTTCCCGCTATTGTAACCCTTCCACTCTTTTATTTACATCTTCAATAATTTAATTTTATTGCACTCCAATTTTTAATTTTCACCTTTATTAAATCATTGTCTTCTGACGAAGCTACAGTGTTAGCGAAACATGTAATTTTTCTAGTTAATATAGTGGAAATTTACAAGTTCAACTTTGTTTTACTGTATCCCATAATACTATAATTATGGATTTCCACCTAGTATCGGCTGAATCACTTAATTTATTTAAAATTATGTTGACCTATTTTTGAGCCCAGCTCGAACTTTCAATGCTTTCTAGTAATGAGTAATGACGTCATGATAAAAAAAAAATTATAAAGCATTCCTAATGAAACGTTATCTGCTTTCTTACTTATTCTTATGAATAGAGATAGGTATCTAAAAAAGTTTTGTCACAGGCATTATCACCAGAAGGCTATGGCAACAATAGTTTGCTGGATATCTCGACTGTCGAGAACAATTTTATCGAGTACACTGTTTTATATATATTTTATTTTGTAGTGTAAAAATGCCCTTTACCAATGCTGAAATATAATATGCCCTTATAGTTAAGGAGCTAGCGTGCAAAAAACGCCATAGTTGGCTGCCCGTCAGTCGAGTTTGAAAAAACGTTGCCATTACTCAACTGAACACCCTGGTGCTTGAAGTTTTGCTTTTACCCATCAACTTTAAGATTTATTGGCAATAATGACATAGGGCGATTGGCCATAGTGAGGAGCCCGTCAGTCAGGTTAAAAATTAGGTTCTGTAGGTTGCCAAGATCATGTATCTAAAATTTCGTTGCGATCTAACCCCTAGATCGTGAATTAGGCCAAATGGAAGATTATAATTTGTTTTTTGACCGCCATTTTGTTGGCCATAGTAAGGAGCCCCTCCAAAACTTGTTTCTACCTCTTCGTTTGGATAAAATGAGAGGAAAAATGCACTTGACTGACAAATCGAATCACGACGTTCTTCCCTGGGTGACCTACAAAATCTCGAAAAATCCAATTTTTCAGTCTTTAGCATGGCTTTTTCAGAAATTCAACCAAAATCATCAGTCAATCATTTTTCCTGATTTTTAGACATCCAATTAAGTAGAAATCACAAACGACTGACATTTTCCTCAAATATTTTCAATTTGGCCATACTTTGAAAATTTTCTGATTTTGGACTTTTTTATAATGGCTTAATAATGCTGTTCCAAATGGACTTAAAAGTAAAACAATGTATGACGATGATGTTTGATGACCTAAAAAACGTTGATTATATTATAACTATTACTATATATATAATATGTATATATAATATATAATGATTATATAAAGTAAAAGTAATAGTTACAATTTAATCAACAATTAAATATCTGTTTTTTTCTATATTGAAATTGAAATGTTACTAACAAAACCCAGCTTGCTCAACCCAAATATGCCAACAATTTCATTCAATAAATAATAACCATTTAATTTTCGATTTTCTTCAGTAATTATTCATTTCTTACTGCTGAAATTGGTTATCGTATCTTTTTGTGGCAAAAATTCTATATTTTTTGATTACTGAATCCAATATAATATAACATAAATTCAACGAATGAATAGGGGTGGAGGGTAGCAGAGGGGTGGAGGAAGGGGTAAATAGGTGATAGTTATGTATTGAAACGTTTTTTAGGTCATCAAACATCATCGTCATACATTTTTTTACTTTTAAGTCCATTTGGAACAGCATTATTGAGCCATTATAAAAAAGTCCAAAATCAGAAAATTTTCAAAGTATGGCGAAATTGAAAATATTCGAGGAAAATGTCAGTCGTTTGTGATTTCTACTTAATTGGATGTCTAAAAATCAGGAAAAATGATTGACTGATGATTTTGGTTGAATTTCTGAAAAAGCCATGCTGAAGACTGAAAAATTGGATTTTTCGAGATTTTGTAGGTCACCCAGGGAAGAACGTCGTGATTCAATTTGTCAGTCAAGTCCATTTTTGCTGTCATTTTATCCAAACGAAGAGGTAGAAACAAGTTTTGGAGGGGCTCCTTACTATGGCCAACAAAATGGCGGTCAAAAAACAAATTATAATCTTCCATTTGGCCTAATTCACGATCTAGTGGTTAGATCGCAACGAAATTTTAGATACATGATCTTGGCAACCTACAGAACCTAATTTTCAACCTGACTGACGGGCTCCTCACTATGGCCAATCGCCCTATGTCATTATTGCCAATAAATCTTAAAGTTGATGGGTAAAAGCAAAACTTCAAGCACCGTTCAATGGAGTAATGGCAACGTTTTTTCAAACTCGACTGACGGGCAGCCAACTATGGCGTTTTTTGCACGCTAGCTCCTTAACTATTAGTATATTTTCAATGTTTTGAGAAGGCCGTACCTAATAGCAGCACGCTGTTAATGATCGACATCATTGAAAATGATCTGAAACCATTTGACTATTTCTAAAAATAAGTAAATTTTTTAAATTCCCTGAATTTGGTTTTTAAATATTGATTTAACCTTTACTTCGTTTTTAGAGAATATGTACCAATAATTCCTAGTATTAAGAGTATCATGGTCAAGAGTATTTAATATTTTTTTGTCCGTTTTTTTATTAATTAGGATAAAAATATTAATGTAATTGAATGTTGCTTATGTATGAATGTTTTTTACCGACTGCAAACAAGTTTATAACATCCTTTCCAATGAGCTATCGCTTGCTCAATTGGGTTAAGGCATTCTTTGAATAGTTTGGGAAGTGTCAAAGAAATATTATAGACAATTTATAAAAGTTTTCCAATGTTAGGTCTCTAACCTTAAATATAGGTTTTTTACAAGAACGGTCAATTTTATATAATATCACAAGAATTGCGCCCTCTTGCAGCCGAACTAGAAATTTTAAAATATTTTTCATAAATCATGACCACTTTTACCAAAAATATTTGTTTTCCAAAGCTGTAGAGTCAGCGGATTTTGATATATGGCCGGTGGTCATCCATGATGGGACATCCGCAATACTAAAAAAGGATTATCTTCAATTAGTGCTTCTTTATTAGACCAAATTAGCATGACATCTAACCTCTGAAATGTATTTACCAAAATTTAGTCGATATTAGGTAGTAAATAGAATTTGAACCGGAATGTATTCTTGTTATCTCTGTTATCCATTAAATAGGTCAAATTTCACATTTTATAATTTTTTTAAATAAATTATTTAGATTAAAGCCAGACTTAAAGCTAAACATGTATAATATCTTTGTTTTGTACCACTTATAGACATTATTATATGCCTATAACTGATCTTTGAAATTATTTGGCGAAACAGTTAACAGTTATTTATACATCAGGTAGGTAGGTACTTAGTTGGTGACATTTAAAAATTTGCGAAAATTTCTAAAATCGTGAAAGCAATTGTTTTGATATCAAGTGGGTACTCTATAAGCATCACTAAAATAGAGACAAACATGACAACGAAAACATAGAAAACAGAGGAGATTTCACGTCAATTGTTTGGCAAATTGACATCTAAAGATCAAAAGCCAATAACCCATGCAAAATAGCATCAATTGCTAAATGTATTTCTCCCAAATTTAACCTTAAAAAATTTTTTCTGTCAATATACAGTGCGAGCAAAAATTATTTGCATCAAAGAGGGCTTGGATTAAAAAACGTAGGGCTTGGTTTAAATCACAATGATATAGGGACGATATATCTAACCAAATCTAGGTGAAAATTTTGTCAAATTCATATTATGACATGATATGCCAAACTAATGAATAATAAAATAAGTAGACATATACAAATTTATTTTTGTTGTTTTCAAAATTATAATACTTGCACTTTATAAGGAAATAAATTTAGCTGCTTCTTAAGAATAGTCCTGCATGTTCCATAAGATCTTCCCACTTCTTGGTACAGGCGTCTTATACAATTTGTTGGCGTATTTTGCATGACTTCACGAACGTTTGCAACAAGTTCTTTTGTTTCTACAGATGGCCTTCCTGTCCCTTTTTTGTCTTGTATAGCACCTGTTTCCCTAAACACAGCCACGGTTCTTTTAAGGCAATGATAAAAATTCCCAGCAATAAAAGCAACGTTAGGTTCGTGAAAATCGTCCATGCACAAACCCGGATTGTATTGCCACAAACCCGGATTTTATTGCCACTCACCATTTACTCTAACCCCGTTTCGAAAATACGCTTCAACCATGAATGCTTTGTGCTGTTCCGTAAAGCCCATTGTGTGAATTGTTAAAGAAATTGGAAAAATTAGCGATGAATCAAATTACTTGTAACGACTGTCAAAGATGACGTAATAACTGATTGATTATTAATTCAGGTAGTTACTGATACCCAACAGGTATTAAGCTCTACGGCTAAGCATTACGTCGCACGGTACATGCCTTTTACCAAAGAGGAAGCCTACGATATGTTAGCCATTTATTTTCAATTGTTTGAGAACCCAGTTTTGGTTTCAAGAGAATACGCTGTGCGTTATCCTCATAGAGTTCACCATTCCCCCATTTTTATTGTTAACCTTCTTCACACCGTTAACATGGTAATTACAAAAAAACTGTTATTACATAATTTATAGATGATGTTACTAAGATTATAAAAACCCAATTTTTGACCTACATTTTATTAAAGTTATTAGTAGAAATTAATGAGTCTGTGTCATAGCATAGCGACTACGCTCCCTAGCGGTAGAATTAGGAACTTAGGAAGCATGTTTGATTTTGTAGTTACAGCCGCTCTCCGGATCACCTTATAGAGGGTGGAGATTTTAAATGGAACGCTGCTTGTAGCGGCTCTGAGAATAAGACTTCTTTAAAATCCGAAAATACGTCCTCAAACATTGGCCCAGACCCAACCGATGGTAGAACTCTTCCCTTACTCTTTCCAAAACTTCTGGCAAACTTATCTCTGCTCGAATCCTTACTTTCAACTCTTCTAGATTTCTAGGTATGCTTTTTAAATCGCTCCATAAATAAAAATCTAAGGGTGTAATATCCGGGGATCTGGGTGGCCATTCTATAAATCCTCGCCGTCCTATCCACCTATTTGGAAATGTTATATTTAAGAATTCTCTTACATTTCTTGCAAAGTGCGGAGGGGCTCGATCCTGCTGGAAAAAATCCTTTGATCTAGATTTTCATAATTAGGGAATATTCTTTGGAGTTCTGGTATTAAAAATATTGAAAATTTAAATACAGTTCTCCATATACATTGCCTTCAAAAAAGAATTGACCAATAACTATTCTGTCGCCTATTTTTCCAGCCCAAACATTCACTTTCCCCTGGCGTTGAGAATGGCATTCAATAATTCAATGAGGATTTTCGTCGGAATAATATCGGAAATTTTGTTGATTAACCTAAAATGTAAATTAATTAATATGTTTAGATTTTGCCCAGCGATTGTATAACCGTAAATTGCCTTTAAAACATACTTTCTTGGTTAACTTTCGAACTTACTTGACCATTTAAAGTAAATGTTGCTTCATCAGAAAAAGGTATCCAAGCTAAATCAATTTGTCGGTTATCCAATGAGGCCATCATAACTTCGCAAAATTCTACCCTTCTCTCTAAGTCATCCTCCAATAACTCTTGTACTGGCTGCATTTTGAATAGTTTTATCCCAGTAGACTTTGTGATATTTAACACCGTTTTATGATCGATATTGTGATCACGAGATAATTGCCTTGCTGGTGTAATTGGGTTTTCTTGATATGTCAATATGATATCCAATTTAGTTTCATCTGATACTTTTGGGGGTCTTCTTCTTAGAAAATGTCTTACATGACCCAATTCTCGAAATTGATTTTCAATTTTACTGACTGTACTTCGCGACAGAGGTGACAAATCGGGATGAAACAATGCAGCAACTTCTTTTTGACACCGTTTTCTTTCTCCAAACCCGACCATCATCAATATTTCAATTTTTAGCGTTTCAGTTAAATACATTTTTAAAATTTCTAAACTAAATCGATAAAAATTAAACAACTTGTCAAATGTAACAAAACTGGCTGTATTACCATGGAAACAAGGTAATTGGAGTACGGATGGGCCTGTCTCAAATGGGGCCCATTTTCAACAATTGTTACGCTAAAAAAGTGGCATTACAGTTTTTAAGTTATTCTATGTAATTATTCGTTAAAAAAATAGTTTTTATTAAATTTCTGACACGTGGTTTGACAGATGTAAAAAAAAAATATGTACAAATTCTTTTTTCGATAAGCTTTCTAAAAAGGTGCTACAAGTGGTATCGTCTAATTGGAAAAAAAAGTACCCCGCATTTGGGGTCCATATTTTTTTTTTTTGACAAAAGCGTGGCCCATAAAAAATCTTAAGGACGTATTTTTGGATTTTAGAAAAATCTTATTCTTACAGCCGCTATAAGCACCGTTCCATTTAAAATCCCCACCCTGTTTGGATATTACAGCATAAAATATTATAATAAATTATTATATTATTTAAAATATATTGTATTATATATATTTATAATCTGTTTTAGGCTCCTCAACCACCGGAGGCATGGAGCGGTATCAAGGAAGCAACCAAGGAAGGTCCAGAATGCCCGTCAGCTGATATGTACTTTAGATATTTTATTGGAAATGAAGATAATTGCCTGAATTTAAATGTTTATACCAAAGAGGTTAGCTGAAAGCTAAGTACCTAATTTTAATATAGAGCGTAAATTACACATACAATATGAAATGAAATTACAGAAACCAATATGACTCACAAACTTTTTAATGTGGCAATACCAATTTTACTAAACATGTTTCGATTTGTTGGTTTTTCGCAGTACCAGGACGTAAAAAATGAAATATAACTCATTTTATAGGATATTATGGAAATTACTTTTTATTCTTCGGCAATCTAAAAAGTTGGGTAAGCACCAATAAAATAAGACTAAATTTGCCTTGCGCGCCCGTGGTAAAAGAATCAATGACGATTGGATCCCCATTGATCAGCACAACATTCTCGAATGAAAGCTTCTGCAAAATCCAATAGCTTCTCGAGTTAGAGAGACGGACGCAATATCGATTTTTAACCTATCCTAACATATTATAGTCGGTTCCGGAAAAGGAAAACTACCTACTAATAGTATTAGTAGTAAAAAGCTTGGTTAACAGGTTTTGTTAATTTTATTGAATCATGAAAAATAAAGTACATTATCTAAGCCAAAACATTCACGGAAGTTTATAAAGAATTTTCAATGTCGGGTTGGGTGAAAATGACTTGTTATTGTTAGAAAGTGATGTAAAAATTTGTACACTTTTTTGCGGTCTTGGATTTTTGGAAAATTCAAATTTTAAGCCACTAGCGGCACCGCATACCGAGAAAGCAAATGGTGAATTATGTCGCTTATTGTAGCAAAGCTACATATAAAACTTCGCCAGGGAGGGCGCAAGCATGTCAGCGGAACTAGAAGAGAATACTGTGGCTAGACCACTGGGATCAGTCAAAGAGGATATAGATTGGATAGCTAAACAACTTGCACAAAGCAGATGGACAGTGATGGCAACGTAGCATCTCCAGGCAATTGTGGCCCCTACTTGATGGAAGGAAAACCTCAGTGCTATTACAACACAGTCGGAAGGACCTAAGAAACATCACTGCCGTAGTCTCCGGACATTGCCTGTTCGGTAGACACGCTGAACCTATGCAAATACCTACTAACGACTTCTGAAGAAGTTGCAGAGATGAATAAGAGGAGGAAAGTATTCACCATTTCTTGTGTGAATGCCCCCGCCTCGCTAGAAGAAGGTTCAATGCCCTGGGCGAACCATTCGTTAATGACCTGGAGGAAGTGAGCAGCCTGCAACTGGGTCGACTCACAAAGTTTATTAACAGCAGTGGCTGGTTTGAATGAGCTGACAAGATTCTTCCACGATCTACGTCACGTGGCGTTAACCATCATGAAACTGATGCGGATAGGTTCCGCGGAACACGTGTGGTACCACAACGGTCCTACAGGACTACGTGTGACTGTTTGGTCAATGCCAAAGGTCTGCCACTCTAACCTAACCTACATATAAAAATATTTTTCTACGACGTTCCTTCATATTGGGATTTACGGATTTAAATAATATATTAACTCACTAGTGCTCAGGTTTACTGTGTTAGGAAAATCTTTTTTATATAATTTTTTTATTTTCAAAAATTGGCAAATTATATGGAATATTATTATGTGTGTTAACTTCTAAAACACATGAATGTAATCTAAGGCCAAATTTAATGCAAATAAATTAACGTTTTCCACGACAAAACCTACAGATTATTTCAGTTAGAACGGATTCAGACCAGTGCAGTGATCTAATCCATCATATCTTACAAGATTTTTATGAATTAAAAACACTTTTTCCTTTACTAGAAGAATTGCCATACGTTTCCAGCAATGAATTTGCAATGGTTTTTGCTAAAAATAAGAAGTGCGACACAGTCTTTATTTTGTGGGTGCACTTGTCGCGTAAGTATCCACGCAGAAGCATTCCAAGGAACATGTGAAATTCGTACATTGTTACCTCCAAATTGCCTTTTTTTGAAGAATATAAATTAGTCTCGCCCAGAATTCGACTTAGTAGTTCGATCGCAGGACCAAAATGTTTCAATAATTCCAAGAGAGTTTCGCTTTTTTTGTCTCTTCTAAATTAGGTTGTTCTTGGCCATTTGTATTTATTAAAAATTTTGGAGCAGCTTTTTCCATTTCATCTACCACGCTTCTTACCAATGGGAAAAATTTTACAATATTTGACAATGGTTCATCGTCACTGGAGTTAAAATCAGCAGATGCTATTTATTTCTATAAGAACTGGATCTATTTTCTGATCGTATTCTATATTTACATTTAGCTCTAAGTATCTTTGGTCTCCCCAATGGTTCAAATAACCTTTGCAATCGTCATCACATTCTGTGATGGCGCCATCTCCAGAAGGTTCAATATAAATATCAAAAGGCACTTCTATATCTTTGGCTGCCTTCTCCATTTAGTATATTAGCTCTGCCATAGGTAAACTAAAGACTTTGGGTATTTTGTCCATAACATCCGATATATCGGATGAAAGAAATAAATAACCGTATCTATAGCCCTACAAAAAAAAAACCTTAACTAAGGATTAAAATACTTTAACTCATGTTTTATCAGGTCTATATTACCATTAGTGATGACACCAAGGCGTTTTTAAATAATTATTATTGTTTTTACTTTTTGTACAATGACTCGTCCATGCTATGAATTTTTTAGTTGTATCACTATTAGTGCAAGTAAACTTCTTTAAGATGCTTAAAATGCAAAGTAATTGCAAATGTTTACATCTCCGGTAAAATTTTAGATTATGGTTATTTCTATTATACGCTCCAAAAGGTCAGGTTGATGTTCTTTTTACAGATTTTTCTAAGGCATTTGATAGATTGGACCATGGAATTTTTCTTAATAAACTCAGCTTGTTTGGTATCTCACATAATCTTATAAAGTTTTTCCATTTTTATCTAAATGAACGACAACAAATAGTGAAGTGCGGGGGCCAATCATCTGTGCCATTGGATGCTACATCGGGTGTACCACAGGGGTTCATTTTGGGTCCTTTAATGTTTATAATATTTATTAATGATATAGTTAATAATCTAATCAATGACAAGAAAATCTATGCTCGTATTCGTAACCTGGCAGACTGTGAAAAACTTCAAGTGTCCATTGACATGATATACACGTAGGGAAAATGTTTGTCCGCCCATCTCTTAGTAATAAGTTAGAATAGTACAAATATGAAGTATCGCAAAGCAAACAGAGGTAGGTAGATTATGTTTCCTCCGCTCCATCGTATTGCATCTCGCTCATGGCACTTGCTCGTGGCACGCCGCGGCGCTTCGATTCTATTAATATCAAATAAATATTCAGGATCAAGCAAAACGCATCGAGCCAGCCAGATCCGATGCGATGGAGTGGGAAAAACAGAATCTACCTATTTCTGTTTACTTTGCGATACTTCATATTTCCTTACGTCTATAGATGGTGTGTTCATAATAAATTGCCGTTAAATATCAGTAAGTGTAACAAAATGACCTTTTCATTAAAACGTCATACCATTGTGTATGATTACAAAATTAATAACATTACAGTGTACAGAGCTGAGACTTTTCGCGATTTGGGTGTTTTATTTGACAGTAAACTATCTTTTGATCCACACATATATGACCTTGTTGCCTCCTGTCATAGATCCCTAGGTTTTATGATAAGACATTCTCGTGATTTTTTAAATTGTCATACACTAAAAATACTTTTATATGCATTTGTAAGATCTAAATTGAAGTACGCTTCGGTTGTATGGTCTCCATATTATCAAGTGCACCTTAATCGCATTGAAAGGGTCCAACGACGTTTTCTAAAATATCTAAGTTTTAAAATTGATGGTCAGTATCCTGAAATCGGTATTCTAGAAGAAGCTTTATTGCAAAGGCACTCGTTTTGCACCTTAGAAGATCGACGTACAGTTTTTCAACTTAAATTTCTCCATAATATCTTGCATAATAGAGTTGAATGCAGTGATATATTTGAAAACTTGCAATTCCTCGTCCCTAGAACACGTCATTCCTACACTTTTTATGTACCAACCGCGCGTACCAATATCTGTAAATACTCCCCTATTTATCGATTGTGCAACACATACAATCTGCACCAAAATAGATATTACATGTTTAGCTGTGATTTATTCAGTATAATCTAAATTAGCGTGTTTGTGTCTTTTTAGGCATAATAATTCCGTTTCAATATAATAATTTAAGTCTAAATTTCTTGTCATAAAAATAAATAAATAAATGAATCTTAACGTAGTATAAAACAAAGTCGCTATCGCCCGTCCTGTCCCTATATGTGCTTAAATCTTTAAAACTACGCAACGGATTTTGAAGCGGTTTTTTTTTAATAGATAGAGTGATTCAAGAGGAAGGTTTTTATGTATAATACATGCATAATATTATAGAGAAACACTGATAAACACTGATAAATTAGAGTAGGGAGAACGAACGACCCAACCTAACCGGTCCCCGGCCCGTTCAACGATCGATCCGAAGCACCGAAGTCGGAATAGACGAAGACATACTATGTTTTATGCATGGATGTGAATTGTGGACGGGCCGGAAAACGGTTGAGTTTGAGGTTTGTTCGCTTTATTATCTCACGTCGTATAATGCCGGGCTGCAACGCAGGCCGGGTACACGCTAGTAAATAAATAAAAGGAACGCACCCGATTTATCGGAACCATGCATTAATGGGTTAACTCAACTCCCTATAACTGAGAACACATGAATTAAGCTATATTACCGAAGTTGGTGAGAGAATTTCAGTGTCTCCGTAGCTCAATTGGTCAGAGCGTTCGATTGGTAATCAAGAGGTTCCGGGTCCAAATCCCAGCGAAGGTGTAAAACTTTTATCAGTTTATAGAAAAAAAAAGAAAAAAACATGGAACCGACGATTTAGGCACACTATTTGCATTTTTTTTAAATCGAATTAGTTTACATCCATGAATGAAGGGTATAATTTAGCCAGCGCGACATCAAAATCATTTTTCTTCGGTAAAATGAATTTTGGCTAAAACAAAGTTTCCTTTCATTTCGTCAGATCGATTCTTAGATGCGCTCATTTCTTTCATGCCATACAATTTTTAAAATTGGATATGCTGTATTTTTAGATCAAGAAGAAAATATTCTTTAAATTCTATTAGAGATTATACGAATCAGCTATAATATCAGTAGAAAAATATTAATAAAACTGGGATTTTTAGTTTGATAATTGTGTTGTAATAAACTAACCAGCGGAAGTCAACGTCAAAATATAATATTTAAAAAGAAGAAGTGTAGTAATTTCCAAGATCTTCTAATAGGCCACTTAATTTTAAATTAATATTTTATATGACCATTACTTTATACATCGGATAGGTTCGTTAGAGGCACTTAAAACATCAAGTAATTATAATATACCGCGTGTTTCTCAAAAGACGTTCACCCCTATAACTTTTCTGTATTTATAGATATTAAAATGAAATGTTGAGATTATGCCTAAGAGACGAGTCTGCATTTATTGGCATACTTTTCAGTTTGTTAGCACTAATGGTACATCTTGTATACTTTCACTTCTTGGGATTAAGCATAACATTCTGAGTAAAGTGACACCTCACTTGTCATTTTTTGACGTGTTATAACATTTTAATGTTTATTTTTTATTTTCAATCTAGAGTGCTACAAATTAATTTAAGCTGTTAATTTATAGTCAAGTTGAATATGAAAATTAAAATTATGTCATAATAATTGACTTTCTAAGTTTCATAAGCGTTTAAAAACTTAAATTTTGTTTTCTTTATGTTTATTCCATTTTTCCAAATGGAACGATGGTAGTTCACTAGGATATTTAAAACGAGCATTTTTTTTGCAACAATTTGATACCATACACTCCTATGCTATTTTAAAATTGATGCGAACAAATTTGCCTGAAGTCCCAATCGCAAATTTAAAAATATATAGGCGGCTTTGAAAAACAATGGAATGGTTTTGAAAACCAACATCGTTTAAGTTAAAATTGTAATGTCATTCGTTTATTTAATTTACATTGTAAGTCGGATAAAATGGTTAGTTTTACTAGAAATGAACAAATTAATATGCTCCTAATTTTTGGAGTGACCAGAAAAATTCTTCTGAAGCCGCAAGATTGTATGTATTGTATGTTTTATAATTTAATGACATTACAACTTTAAATTAAAGCCATATAGCTTTTCAAAACCATTCCATTATTTTTCAAAGCCGCCTTTATATTTCTTTAGAAAAGAGAGGGCGGCAATAATATATAACGCTTTTAAATTTGCGATTGGGGGTCAAATTTTTCCGTGTCAATTTTAAAATAGCATAGGAGTGTATGGTATCAAATTGCTGGAAAAAAATGCTCGTTTTAAATATCCTAGTTTTAAACTACAATCGTTTTATTTGGAAAATGGAGTAGGTAAACGTCAAGAAAACAAAATTTCATTTTTCAAACGCTTGTGAAACTAAGAAAGTCAAATATTATGACATAATTTTAGTTTTCATATACTACTATAAATTAACAGATTTAATTAATTTGTAGCACTCTAGACTGAAAATAAAAAATAAACATAAAAATGTTATACCTACCACGTCAAAAAATGACAAGTGAGGTGTCATTTTACTCAGAATGTTATGCTGAACCCAAATAAGTAAAAATATACAAGATGTCCTATTTAATATATCAAAGTCAAGGGCACTTCCGGTCAAACCGAAAGTGCTAACAAATTAAAAATTATGCCAATAAATGCAGACTCATCTCTTATGCATAATCTCAAAATTTCATTTTAATATCTATAAATAGAAAAAAGTTATAGGGATGAACGTCTTTTGAGAAACACCCGTTATACATAAACGTTAAGGAATTATTATTCTTTGATTACTTTTAGGACAAAAAGTTTATAAAAGTGTGGGTTCGTAACGGCTCTGTTTTCTAGATAACCTTTCAGTTCCTTGTATTTTGTTCCTTTCTTGAAGAAAATCTATAATATAGTTTTATAAACACCAGATAATACTTGTATAATTTTTTATAGTTGCCCAAAGAGAACGACACACTGCAAAAGCCTGTAATGGTGTGGATACATGGAGGAGCTTTTACCTGTGGGTCAAATAAAAGTGATTTGTATGGTCCAGATTACTTGATGACACAAGATATTGTACTGGTTACGATTAATTATAGGTTAGGTATTTTAGGTAAGTTATTTAATCACTGGGGATAGCGGATATGTCTAGATATAAGAATAAGAAAAACCAACTCGGTCTGGTTTCGAGCAAGGGATAAATAATAATAATAATAATAATAATAATAATAATAATAATTTGTTACATATCGCGGGAACACGCGATATGTTATTCGTCGCCTTCACGCGGAATCACGACAACCCCGACTGCTTCCCGAAAATTTAGCTCTATATAGTCTGCTACATTTGAAATATGTGCGTATGTTGTCGGCGTGGTCGGCGGCGGCGGCGGCGGCGTCGTCAGTTTCGACATTTTCACATTTGCGATTTTTTTTCTCGGAAACGGTTAATGTGGGACGATTGAAACTTTTTGGGTTTACAGAGGAATAGTGGGGGTACGTTGTGTGAAAATTTCGAATATACAGGGTGTGCCGGAAAAAAGTTATTAATTTTTAAAGTCGAGAAATATCGGGATCTCGTTGGCATTCGATACAGGCCACAAAAATTAGTTTTTTCGATTTAAACTTTTTCGACGCGTAGACGACCGTGGGCTACAGAACCCTATTGTTTGTGAGCGCGATCGAAAGTTTGGAAGTAATTTTTTTAATTTTTTCAAAGTCAAAATTTGGTCGAAAATGGTACCTCTTGGATCGCTAATAAGTCGAATTGGGTGCATCCAATCAACATGCGGTTTGGATAATCGGTTAGGCCATCTCAAAATCTACCTTTTTCCAATATATCGTTCTATACCTAACTGGAATGGAAATTGCCGAAAATTGTAAGAAAGTGGAAATCATAAAGTTAGGCCTGATTTTTTCACGGTTTTTATTTTTTTTCGTACTGAAAACGACTTTTGATCGAAACGTTGTAAACTTTAGCGGATAGAGCTCGTCAAATTGTATTTAAGAGACATTTTTTCGTTTCTTTATCTTTAATACGGAAAAAACGGCAGCTTTTTTTTTACTATACCGACTGTAGCTTATTCAATTTTTAACAAAACCGTTTTATTTTTTTCTCAAAAAATGCGCTGATTACTTCGCAACACCTCTACATATTCAAAATCATTAAAATATACTCGCAAAATTGAGAAAAGTCGCTTTTTTGGGTGCGGAAACAGGCAATCTTTACAAATTCTAACACCATTCACTTTTGACTAAGAGTGCCTTGATATTGATGTATCTAAATTAATTATTAATTCTAAAAATCCGGCTGTCAAAAATGGCGAAAAATGGGTGTTTTCAGCGTGACTTGCTAGAATAATAAGAACATTTCCAGATTTTAAATCGGGTGGAATATCTACCTTGAACCTTCTTCTAATTTTATTGACCAAAATATTTGCCCAAAATGTTTCAGAAATAGTTGTAATTTCGATTTTAAAGATGGCGTTCCGACATTGATAATCCGTCGCCACGTGGTAGAAGGTTATTCGACATTTCGATATTCGCGAATTTTTTTTTCGGAAACGGTTAGAGCAAAACGATTCAAACTTTCTGGACGTAGAGAGGAATAGTCGGGGCACGTTCTGGGAACAATTTCAAATATACAGGGTGTACCGGAAAAAAGTTATTAAATTCAAAGTTAAAAAATATATTTTTTTTCGTTGTAGGGCGATACAGGTGGCAAAAATCATTTTAATCGATTTAAACTTTTTGGACGTGTAGACGACGTTGGGCTACAAAACACTGTTGTTTGCGAACGCGATCGAAAGTTGGGAAGTAATTTTTTTGATTTTTTTAAAATCAATGTAGGGTCATATTGGATCGTTAATAAATCGAATTGGGTGCGTCCGATATAGTTTTGGT
Source organism: Polydrusus pterygomalis (assembly GCA_963969555.1). Classification (NCBI taxonomy): domain Eukaryota; kingdom Metazoa; phylum Arthropoda; class Insecta; order Coleoptera; family Curculionidae; genus Polydrusus; species Polydrusus pterygomalis. The sequence continues at coordinate 75,768,927 of OZ018375.1, forward strand.
TTGGATATTCGTTTAGGTCATCTCAAATACTACTTTTTTCAAATATATTGTTCTATACCTAAACAGCATAGAAATGGTAGCAAATAATAAAAAATAAGAATTACTATTTAAGTATATATAATTTGACAGCTGTCGTATAGAACTTTGTTATTTTGGTACTGAAAATTTTTTTAATTTAGTTTTATTACAGCTTTAACCCTCGCTACGAAAAAAGTTAAAATAAATTGACACTTACCTGTCAAAATCTGACAGGTATCGTATAAAACTTTGTTATCTAGGTACTAATTTTTTTTAAATTTGAGATTCTTACAGCTATAACCGTCGCTACGAAAAAGCTAAAAAAAAATTGACACTTACCTGTCGAAATCTGACAGCTGTCGTATAGAACTTTGTTATTTAGGTACTGAATTTTTTTTAAATTTCGAATTCTTACAGCTATAATCCTAGATACAAGAAAAGCTTAAAAAAAACTTGCAATTTACCTGTCAAAATTATAGCTGTCATACATAACTTTGTTATTTAGGAACTGAAAAATTTTTCATTTAGGATTCTTACAGCTATAAATCTCGCTACGAAAAATCTAAAAAAAAAATTTTAACTTACCTGTCAAAATTTGACAGCTGTCGTATAGAACTTTGTTATTTAACTACTGAATTTTTTTAAAATTTTGGATTCTTACAGCTTTAATCCTAGATACAAGAAAAGCTTAAAAAAATTGACATTTACCTGTCAAAATGACAGCTGTCGTATAGAACTTTGTTATTTAGGATCTGAAAAATTTTTCACTTTAGGATTTTTACAGCGATAACCCTCGCTACGAAAAGGATAAAAAAAAAACTGACTCCTACCTGTCAAAATTTGACAGCTATCTTATAAAACATTCTTATTTAGGTACCTGAAAATTTTTTAATTTCGAATTCTTACAGCTATAACCCTCGCTACGAAAAAGCTAAAAAAAATGACACTTACCTGTCAAAGTGACAGCTCTCGTATAATTAAACGAACGAACTAGAACAGTGCCGTGCCCGAAGGGCTCGGCACAATAATATTTCTACAAATTTATTAGCTGATAATTGATAGCTTCCATGTAAGAATAATTTTTTGATTATGTTTTAATCGATTGAATACTTACATATTTTTATAGAGCAAATATGGAAAGTATATCCCACATTGCACAAAGGTGTGCGAGTTTAAAGAGCACCTATACGGCGCCGTCTCAGAAAACTACCTATCTATACGAGAAAACGGAAATTTTGCACCATTGTGTAGTTTTGGTCAATTGTTATAATGACAATTTGGCGATATGTTTTCCCTTCACGTTCCGCAGGAAGGTGAGGCAAAAAAAGCAATAGTAAATAGAAAAAAAGAAAAGAAAAGTATTTTTTTATTGTAAATTTTTGTAAATCTTTTTAGTACTAATATTAGATGCACTCTCGGCTGACGATTAGCGATATGTACCCAGTCTAGTTAGTAAATCTACCCCTTGAATAATGATTCTATCACAAGGCAGCTATCTGCGTTTGTCGCACTAAAAGTAATATACAGGGTTGAATTTTTAACTGGAGTAAATTCAGTATTAGGCAGCCTCTTTATTTGCTGAAAAAATATAGAACTACGGCTGCGTTTGTTTTTACTTTGGCATACTTTTGTCGTGTCTTCATGAAATTCTCCCTTTTTGAGGTAGAAATAGCCCCCAACTTTTCTTTTTCAAATGTAAAGGTATGTATTGGTTGGAAAGGGCATAAACAAGGAAATACGACCCACTATTAGAAAGGAAAATCCTCACTGTATGCAAGAAACACACACCCAGCGTCTGCAAAAACTTAATGTTTGGGCAGGCATAATTGGGCCAATATTTCTTAAAGGTACCTTAAACGGCCAAACATATCTGGAGTTTTTGCAAGAACACGTTCCAGCTTTGACTGCTTTATTTCCTCACCATGCAGAAGCAGATCTTCATGATGATCGAATATGGTTTGATATGGCAGGTTGGCGCTTTTTATCAACTGCTGGAGTTCCATTGAATAGCTGCCAAGATCGCCGGACCAACAAACCAAAGTTTACATATCAAAACCAGAAAATCTACAGGAACTTAGGCAACGACTTCTAGACGAAATTCGCCAAGTAGCCCCGGATATGGTACATAATGTCAAGAATGAATTTTACATTTAGATTAGGAGTTTGTCAAGAAAATAATGGGCAATATTTCTAACAATTTTTACAATAAAATATATTGCGTCTACATTACCGAAATGCAAAAGTAAATAGTGGGTCATATTCCCTTTCCAACCTCCTTCACCTTTACAATACATACCTTTCTCCACGAGCATTACTGAATGCAATAATTCCAAAATCATTTTTGATAATAAAATGTAAAAATTCTCGCTCTTGAGTTGGAATACTTATTCTGAAACACTTGCTACTTATGCGTTTTGCGTGTATTTTCATTCAATAACAAGATACGGAATGAATATTCTGTAATTGATATAAACGACATAGGTTGCCATGAATTTCGAAATTGTCAGTGTCAGATAAAAATGGCCGCGTTGTAATAATTATTTTCAGACAAATTTTAGTGCAAGTCAAAAAATGAGTGAAAAATCGGATAAATCAGATATGGAACTGGATGGTCGTGGAGAAAATATAGTCTGCTACTCGGTTAGAATGAAAATTCGATACCCGTGGTTCCTCAAGCTCGCTATGCTCGCGTTCGGAATCTTCCACCAGGATCGAATTTTCATTCCAACCTCGTTACATAATCTACTATTACATTTTAAAAAAATGGGGGCGGTTTTTGCCTTCAAAAGAAGAGTAAATCTTATAAAGACACGAAAAAATATGCCAAACTAAATCTTCAGCCGGAGTTAGCAAAACAAATAATGAGACTTTCTACTACTGAATTTATTCCAGTTAAAAATTCCACCCCGTATATAAGCAATGTTTACAAAGATAAATTAACAACGTAAAGCGTACGGATAACGACTAGGATATTACCTCAATTTTATTGAAATTGGACACCGAACTAGCTGGAAAAACCAATGGTTTGTGACAAAATATTTTAATAATTTGTATTTAAAATCAGTAACAGTGGTACCTATGCAGCACCCGTCCTTAATCCAGATTATCCTTTAATCTCCTTTTTAATGATTTTTGGTATGTAGTACAACGGTTAAAATAAATTTAAACCAGATTAACCCTAAACCGGCGTGATCCGAAATTTTAACACCCAATGCGTTGCAGAGTCCAAGGACTCCAAAATATAAATAGTGTTTTTCTTGTTGCATACTGAAATATTGTTTTTTTTTTGTGTTGTATATATATTCAAAGACGTAGAAAAAAAAAACTTTGTTTATTTTCAACCAATTTAATAACAAACCAGAGTAAAAAATCTAACACTAAAGATATTAATATTTTAACAGAAAATAAACATAGTATTTCTTTTATAGTTATTTTTAAAGAAAAAACTAAAAAAAAAACTTTTATATTGAGAACATATTTAGGAAGGTCTAAACTAAAAAAAAACTAAAAAATTATTACTTTTGCACTAAGCTGTAAAATATTGACAAGGGTCCAAACAAGTATATAAAACAATATAATATTTAGGAATCCTCCCGATTTTTAATGCATTTGTATCTGTTTTTTCCGTAAAAAAATGCCCATTTGTATCTGTTTTTTCAGTAAAAAAAATTTTTTCCTGAAATACTTGTGTCACTGTCGTTTTCACTTTCGGTAACTTGCATTCCATCTTCATCATCAGATTCATCACCAGAAAGCTCACTCTCTGTTTCGTGATCGCTTGTAATAGCATTTTCGATAGTAGTGTTGCTTTCGGGATCGCCATCTTAGTCTGAGCCATCTGTATCACATTCCTCAAACCATCTTAGCACACATTGCTCAAAGTTAGAATCTGTAGGTTTAACTGTTTTTGGATTTTCAGACATAGCCACTAAATTGAAAATATTACACTAATTGCGCCGCGGAGTCCCTCGGACTCTAAGATCTTTGTTATATGTACTTGCTTTGATCATAGGAAGGTATTAAGCTGCGCATACTGCCTGATCAACAAATACGAAAGTTATTACAGTATCATACTTTCTTAGAGTCCCAGGGACTCCGCAACGCCTGTTAAGGGTTAAAGCTAATCCTACAACTTTGTATACCGATGTATGATTTTTGTAGATAATTTACTGTTTTTTTTTCTTTAAACTGCTTAGTTTCTCCCTGCATTGCAACACAGTATACCTAACGCTTGATGTTTGGCGTGAGACATAAATATTAAAACGTAACGATACTTAGCGATGAAATGATCAATTCTTATTTATTTAATCCACTTTTTTGCATAATACACATGCATGCACCATTATAGTTAACTGAACTCACAAAAAGCACAGAAAATCATCTAAAATAGCCACTGAATAACTTAAATTGCGTTGGACTAATCCAGCACTATCTGCCGTCAATTACAATTCAATATAATTTTGAATGCTAAGCAACTTGCATGTTGTCAGAGAACCAGATACGATTACAATGGAAATAGGTTTTAAAATTTTCTTATTGACGTTTCACAAAGTATTAGAATAATTATTGATTAATAAATGTCTAATGAGTCTAGGGGAAATAATTACGGAATACGGACTTTGTAATTAAGACTAGAACTAATTACGGATTATTCTATTATTAACCCTTTGCGGCCTAAATTAATTTTTTATTATACAATAATATTATACAATTTTGGACTAAATGATTGTTCTAAACTACAATTTAATGCAGAAAAAAATCCATAAATAATTTGGTTTTTGTTAAATTGTGTGGTTCCACCATGAAACCACTAAGAAATTAAAAGATTTGTCCTTACTTTTTAAATTTATTTATTGTCACCTAAAAAACTGTAAATAATTTTTTAAAAAATAAGCCTTTCTTATTTTTTATAATTAAGGGCAAAACAATTCTTTGCACCTATAAGACAAAGTTCAACATTACACGAGGAACAGTGCCATCTGGTTCTGGTGACGTAAGTTTCTTGTACTACAATTTGCACATCTCACCTTAGTGCAGTGAATGGGCATGTATGCAGCCGCTTTAAAGGCACATGTGGCTTTTATTTATTAGGAATAGGTTCTGAGCTTCTGCCACCCCACTGAGGAACTTCGGGATCAGCACCTGATCGGATTCGGGTTTGTTCGGCCGGTTGGTGCTGTCGTTATCTTAGCACCAGGTACTAATACTGCTAAAGACATGCCATTATCTGAATCCCAATGAACTGCAGGTGCCGTTGCTGCACCATAATCTTTATTGAATAACTGGAAATCTATATCAGCAATTTCTTCATCGCCGCTGCTATATCGAATGAACTGATTCATTGTCCAATGGAATATAATCTTAAAAAGTATATAAATCAGTAGGCGGCAAAAAATGAAATGTTCAAACGAAATAGCGATCCCATATTATGGAACCACCAGTGGCGGTTGCTCTATAAGGCCGCGTAGCCGCGCGCCCCTCCTAGGAATTTTAACATAACACACGAATTAAATGTTTAAGTATTTAAATATTTATTATTACTATTCATTTTAATACTAATATTATTATTATTATTATTATTCATATAGGCAGTTAAAATTTCTAAATTTTAAAAAACCATAGCAACTCACCAATTCTGAACTCATCTCTAATTGTCCGTTTTCGTTGGCCAACGATAAGCACGCGTCCTCGTGTGAATTTTAGATTATTGAATTTCGTCGCTGAAACGCGGCGACGGACGGTAAAGTGGCTTGGCGTATATAAATTTCGCGGAACAAACCCGAACGACACCCGGTTATATCCAATTTATTTAGGGACTCTACGGCCGCGGTATTTTAGCGCCTGCATTGCTTTATACATTTCGGACTATGTTGTGGCGTAAGCGCGCGTCTAGTTCGAACTAATAAAAATTAATTTCGTCAATAATATAATTCAAATAAATTTTTGTAGGCTGCCATTAGCGGATAAACTTAAAATTAAAGAACTGGGGAGGCCTTTGCCAGATATAAAGTTATCACAAACTTGTGAACGACGGGCCGAAAACCGATCTTTTCCGCGTCGGTTTTCAAAAGATATTTTTTCTTAATATAAGTACTTTTAAATTAATATTTGAGCAAACAGATATTGTTTTTCAAATTTTGCAGCATAAGATTACTGATATTGTTTATTCAAGAAACAGTTTAAAATCTCTTCTAAAACAAATTTCCAGTTATCGCAATGATGAAAATTGTTTTAACTCACTGTTTTATACTCTTTTATTGAAAATACAAGCCATGATGCAAAAAGACGAAAAACGTATAATTTTGAAGATAAGAAACTTCATTATCAGCAGCTTTTCAATGATATTTTAGATACTACAAAAGGCCAGATTGAACTAAGATTTTCAGATTTGCATGAATTAGGTACAATTTTTTTGACTTTCCCAAATAATCTTTTTATTTTTAAAAAAAAATTTCAGAGTGAATTTTTGATTTTGGGCGTGGTTGCAAAAATTTTAATTAAACTATAACAAACTCACAATAAAAAGCTTTTTACATTTTGTGAAAATTGATTTTTTTGACACGTGCTCCTCTCACAATCGTTTTGCCCCACAACAAGATTTCGAAAATGTTTTATCTAATATATATGCACGCCGTGATTAAAAACACAAACGATATGTTTAATATAAAACAATGAATCTCCGATGTACATTTTTTGTGTACCTACATTATTTGATCAGTTGTTTGCATGATTTTTAAAAACTGTAATTTCCTATTTAAATCAGATTCCAGTTATTATTTGATAACGTCACAATATGACAACGTATTACAAGCAAAATTGCTGGTGTTTTAATAAGTGGAATAACCTTAACCTTTTGTAGTTGATTATTATCTAAATATTGGTTTATTTTTTTAATAAACCATTAAAGGTAATAAGAGTTGTCAATTCCTAATTTATATTTACCATCAGCATCAAATCCATTATTAATATCTATTTATAATAATAATAATAATAATAATAATAATAATAATAATAATAATAATAATAATAATAATAATAATAATAATAATAATAATAATAATAATAATAATAATAATAATAATAATAATAATAATAATAATAATAATAATAATAATAATAATAATAATAATAATAATAATAATAATATTCCATTCTTTAACATTATTACATTGTAACAATTATATAGGAAATATTACAATTTAAGTGGACAACAATAGGCAGTATGGCAGCCATCTAGATTAAATCCAGATACTATTCAGGCCCTTATATTGAATAATTTAAAATCGAACTAAAACTAATAAAACAATTAAAATTAAGAAGCGCTAATAATTGAATTAATATTATTTAATTGCGTGTTAAAAGGAAAAAAGCTAGGGAAATAAAATACAATGGGTATAAACTGATAATAATGTGATATCAATACAAGAAATATACCCATTCACTACTGTGACCGTAGTAGGAATTTTTTTACAATAAATTAATACAAACCACTGAGATATTTAAACTTAGAAAATTTATATAAATTAAAAATATGTGTTATTATTCATTCAATAACCATTCATCAAAAAAAATTTAAAATCATATTTAAAAAAATTAATACTTTACATAGTCGTCATACTTGGCAAACTGAAACTCTTTTGGCAGTAAATATTAGAAGTAATTTCGGTAAATGATCATTATTATACAATGGGATTATAATCTATAATAACCTACCAAATAAATATAAAAACATAAAAAAATTAGTGCTATTTAAAAATCCAACTAAATTGTATTTTTCAACAAAATAAATGATTCCATTTAAATTGAATAATATAACTTTTTCATTAATTTCGTTAAATATATATATTTACTATGTATCTTTATAAAAATTGTTGATTTTTAAGTTTGTTATTGTTTATAATTTATATTCCCTGTAATGGACTTTTAAAGTTTGTTGGGAATTTGTTAATAAAAAAAATGATAATGTAGACTGATCTGTATTAAAACTATAAATGTCGTTAACGGTAAAGGCGATGTTATATGTAAAGGACCTTTTAAAATTTTCTTTGCGATGGCGGGGCATTGTAAGAAGATGCTTTCTGCGCAGAGCCAAGTTATGGACATCTGTTCGAAAAGTAATTTTATTATATAAGTAAAAAGGTAGTTTAAATTTAAGAATTTTAAAATAAAATGTAGTAATGTGTAATTTAAGTCTGTTATAAATACTAAGCCATCCTGACATAGCAAGGTAAGGGGTAATATGATTTCTTCGTTTAACACCATAAATCGGTCTTAATCACGAATTCTGAACTTTTTGAAACCGAAAATGGACGGCAGCATCCAGGCAAGGCATGTAAACTCTACTACAGTTAAACTGTGACAAAACCAAAGAATCACATAAGAGTTTTCTGGTTTCTTGGGAGAGGCAATGTCGGTTACCGTAATATAAGCTTAAAGTTACCATAAGCTATTTTTAATTTGGCAGTAACTTGTTCTTCTAAAATAATATAATTATAATAATAGTATATTATTTAACCAGCGTATAATGTAGGCCATTAATCATAACGCGAGACGTTTGTGGCGAATGTTATGATAATCATCCGAGTGTATTATGGTTCATTATACGCGAGTTAAATACTATGATTTATTTTTGCTATTTTCAAAATTCATTATTACTACACAGGGGAACTTTAACATTGAAATTAAGACACCTATATAGATGTCTTGACATTTCCCTTTTCCATAGTAACGACAATAAGGCGTGTCGTAAATGACATTAGATAGTCTGGGAGTAGGCAAGTGATATCGGTCAGATATTTCGTCGTAGTTTATTTTTAGTTAACATGAGGTTACATTAAATTTATGTTATAATCAAGCTGGAGCACTAGCGAGCAGTTAGATTACAACTGTCTGATACATTTTTAATTTTGATTATATAATTCACAATCCGTTATCCGATTTTTGTTATAAAAATATAGTTGTGACGTGACTCTCGTATTATTACGAATTCATAATAGTACGAGATGAATTATGACAACTTAAAATTGTTCTAGTTATATGCATAACATAATGCTCTTAAGATCTTAATATTCATTTCAAAAAATATTTAATGAACCATACCCTTAAGTTCAAGTATAGCCGTCGCCGTCGCTTTCTCAAAAAAAAAATTATATTTCATAATTATTATTACGTAAGTTTACATTTTCGCCTACGAGTGTTTTTAAATTGACTTTATTCTGCATTAGTTTTATATACAGGGTGGGGATTTTAAATGGAACGCTGCTTATATAGAGGCTCTGAGAATAAGATTTCTCTAAAATCCAAAAATACGTCTTCAAAGATTTTTTATGGGCCACGCTTTTGTCAGGTAAAAAAAAATGGGGATCCCATTTTTTCCCAACTTTCTTTTTTTAAATTAGACGATAGCACTTGTGGCACCTTTTTGGGAAGCTTATTGAAAAAGGTCCATATTCTTTTTTTTTACATCTGTCAAACCATGTGTCAGAAATTTAATAAAAACTAATTTTTAACGAATAATTACATAAGATAACTTGAAAACTGTAATGCCACTTTCTCTGCGTAACAATTGTTGAAAATGTGCCCCATAAACCGTTGGCACAAACAACCGATGGTAGAACTCTTCCCTTACTCTTTCCAAAACTTCTGGAGTGATTAAACTTATCTCTGCTCGAATCCTTACTTTCAACTCTTCCAGATTTGTAGTTCTGGTGACATAGACCCTGCTTTTTAAATCGCCCCATAAATAAAAATCTATGGGTGTAATATCCGGGGATCTGGGTGGCCATTCTATAAATACTCGGCGTCCTATCCACCTATTTGAAAATGTCATATTTAAGAATTCTCTTACATTTCTTGCAAAGTGCGGAGGGGCTCCATCCTGCTGGAAAAAAATCCTTTGATCTAGATTTCCATAATTAGGAAATATTCTTTGGAGTTCTGGTATTAAAAATGTTTGAAGAAAATTTAAAAACAGTTCTTCATTTAAAATTGCCTTCAAAAAAGAATGGACCAATTATTCTGTCGCCTATTATTTCAGCCCAAACATTCACTTTCCCTTGGCGTTGAGAATGACATTGAACAATCCAATGAGAATTTTCGTCGGAATAATATCGGCAATTTTGTCGATTAACCTAAAATGAAAATTAATTAAAAATATGTTTAGATTTTGCCCAGCCCGTTAATTGCCTTTAAAACATAATTTTTTGCTTAACTTTCGAAATTACTTGACCATTTAAAGTAAATGTTGCTTCATCAGAAAAAAGTATCCATGCTAAATCAATTGGTCGGTTGTCCAATCCGGCCATCATAACTTCGCAAAATTGTACCCTTCTGTCTAAGTCATCATCCAATACCTCTTGTACTGGCTGCATTTTGAATGGTTTTATCCCAGTAGACTTTATGATCTTTAACACCGTTTTATAATCGATATTGTAATCACGAGATAATTACCTTGCTGGTGCAATTGGGTTTTCTTGATAGGTCAATATGATATCCAATTTAGTTTCATCTGATACTTTTGGGGGTCTTCTTCGAAGAACATAATATCTTACATGACCCAATTCCCGAAATTGTTTTTCAATTTTACTGACTGTACTTCGCGACAGAGGTGGTAAATCGGGATGACTTTCATGAAACAACGCAGCAACTTCTTCTTGACTCCGTTTTCTTTCTCCAAACTCGACCATCATCAATATTTCAATTTTTAGCGTTTCAGTTGAATACATTTTTAAAATTTCTAAATTAAATCGACAAAAATTAAACAACTTGTCAAATGTAACAAGGTAATTGGCGTACGGATGGGTCAGTCTCAAATGGGGCACATTTTCAACAATTGTTAAACTAAAAAAGTGGCATTACAGTTTTCAAGTTATCTTATGTAATCATTCGTTAAAAATTACTTTTAATTAAATTTCTGGCACATAGTTTGGCAGATGTAAAAAAAAAAGAATATGGACAAATTCCTTTTTCAATAGGCTTCCCTAAAAGGTGCCACAAGTGGTATCGTCTAATTTGAAAAAAGAAAGTTGGTTAGGGCTGCGCCCTCCCTTTGGGGTCCCCATTTTTTTTTTATGACAAAAGCGTGACCCATAAAAACTCTTTGAGGACGTATTTTTGGATTTTAGAGAAATCTTATTCTCAGAGCCGCTATAAGCAGCGTTCCATTTAAAATCCCCACCCTGTACCTATCAATCAGGAACATGGGGTAGAACAAGGTACCAAAAAAAAAGTTAAAAAATTGTGTAATTTTTTTTTTTTTCGAAAAAAGAACCTTTTGAAGTTTCATTAATTAACGCTTATCCACACGGTTTCTACAGTGACCGGCAAAGAGTTCGCAACATATGGGAAACATTTTTATTAGCGGAATATTGAAAAATCTTTTTTGGGGGATTGGATGTGCATGTCCCATAACCTTAAAATCGATTTTGACATACGTCACGTGACCAATGGTATGGCGGGAAAGTTGAAAAAACTAAAATAAAATCATCATAAATCAGATAAGTTGATGAGATATCGAAAAAATTCTAGGAATAAAAAGTGTTTAGAATTCCATTAGAACCTTGAATACAATGTTTGGGATATCTTCTTAAAAAAATATAAAATCGAATATTTTTGTAAATATTTTTTTACCGAATTAAAAATTTCTATATTTTTCCTTTCTTAAAGCTTCATTAAAGTTAAACTGACATCTGGCAATTTTATTTATAACCGTAAAAAATAATTTTGAATTTCGCAGAAATCTTTAAAAAAATCTAAAAATTAATAAAAATTTTAATTATTTTTTACGGTTATAAATAAAATTTGCTTTGGATTAATGAATTTAAGGATTTCTTAACATAATAGATAATTTCGATATAAAAAATATCGATAAGGTTATTAGAAATAGACTATTGCAACAGCTGGTATCCAAGTGTAAACGAATTTTTTGAATTATTGCTCCAAATTGTCAAAAAAACAAAAGAATATTTCTAGTTGTGGTCACCAGATGTCAGTTTTACTTTAATGAAGCTTTAAGAAAGGAAAAATATGGAAATTTTTAATTCGGTAAAAAAATATTTACAAAAATATTCGATTTTATATTTTTTTAAGTAGATATCCCAAACATTGTATTTAAGGTTCTAATGGAATTCTAAACACTTTTTATTCTTGGAATTTTTTCGATATCTCATCAACTTATCTGATTTATGATGATTTCATATTGGTTTTTTCAACTTTCCCGCCATACCATTGGTCACGTGACGTATGTCAAAATCGATTTTAAGGTTATGGGACATGCACATCCAATCCCCCAAAAAAGATTTTTCAATATTCCGCTAATAAAAATTTTTCCCATATGTTGCGAACTCTTTGCCGGTCACTGTATATTGAACAAATAAAAATATTTCTCTACTTTTAGGATTTGCGAGCTTTAAGGATCCATCACTTGGAGTACCAGGTAATGCTGGACTGAAAGATATGAGAATGGCATTAAAATGGGTCCAGAAAAATATAAATAAGTTTGGCGGAAACCCCGGTAATGTCACTATATTTGGAGAAAGTGCAGGTGGCGCTTCTGTTAGTTATTTAACACTCTCCCCATCTACTAAAGGTAAAAAACATTGTACTAATAATTTTTTTTTCTATTTCACGTTCATAATAAGCTCAGTACGATACGCATTTGCGTATCGTAATGAAGCTATTTCGATACGCGTTTTTTCTTTATTTGATGTTGGTAACATTTAAATGTTTTATTTCATTGACTTGCGCGGCCTTTGTGATTTACGAGAAAACCCATTTTTCGCAGAGGAAAAATAGCTTGATAACTTACTTTTTTATTCTGTGTGGATAACAGTCATGTATGTTGGTTGCATAAATCTATAAATCAATCTTTTGTAGATGCTTCAAGCTATCATTTTCTGCCAAATCCTATCCAAAATTCAATCTACTAACCTTCCAGTGTTTCGAAAAAAACTAGCAAAATCTCCCGAATTTCCGAACGCCCTGTATATGTACCGAATGTACAAGGATCACACAACGTATTCCGTCCAATTTCAAATCTCATATCGCTAAAATAACTTTAGAATCTCGTGGTGAAAATGGGTCAATAAATCAAAAAATGACAGTTTGCAAAATAATTTTTGTTGTCCAGAGGCTACTATGATAAAAAATAGTATTACCAACATAAAATTTGGACATCAAAATTTACAAAATTTGAAGGATTTTTTTTTTTTAAATGTATTTTTCTTGATTATAAAAGGTGAAATAGAAAAAAAAGTATAAAGCACATATTTCATGAGGCGTTTTAGAGTACGTGTCAATAAAAAAACTCGCCACTTTGTGGCTCGTTTTTTAAAATAGACGCGTGCGCTAAAACCGCTTCTTATGAAACGTGTACTTTAATATATTATTATGTCTTGTGTCAGTCGCCTAACATACATACCGACTTCTTGATGTAGAAATAGTGTATTGTAAAACGAGCACGAAATGAGCATTCCATGCGAGTGGCACACTATCTATACTTTTTCTTCGACTAGCAGGGCCGGAGCTAGAGCTGAATAGGCCCCGGGGCAAAACAAATTTTGGGGCCCCTTATTGAAAATAGTTTTGATAATACCACAGTATTAATGTCGGGTAAGAATAACAGTATTTTGTTAATGTAGATATTTATTGTATCTTATACCAACTTGTTGGAAAAGCTATTAGGATAATCTTCTACACATAGAACCTAAGTAAACACCGCGCTCTCATGATATTTTGTCACAAACGCAAGAACTTACAACTAAAAACACTTCTTTCTAGATTTTATAGTGGCAAATTCGTTTATCACTTTATTAAAGTCAATTTTGCGCACTCATCGATTCAATGGACAGTAACGCTAAATTACTGAGTCTATTTTGTCCCATTGAGGTACGCAAGTAGTTTTTTTTCAACTTTAATTTGGAGAAAGTCCGTTCAGCTTTCGCAGTAGTGACAGGGACAGTAAGGAACATCAGAAGTGCTGTGTGTGCACACATCTGGATAACTGGACGACAACGACGCATTCTGAATGATCAAGAAACGGGCTAACTCTTTAAGATCTTTCATTGAACTTATCTCTTCTGAAAATGTCGACCATACAGTAAGCAACTGAGAGGAAAAAGAAGGTGACACATCGTCTGAGAAAGTTTTGGAAAACAGATCAGCTTCTTGCTCCAACTCGCATTTCGATGAATTTGTGAGATATTGAGGTTGCAGGATTTTATAAGTAGGTATTCAGAACATTTTTCATACCAACAAACCTAGATTCGAGTTGCGATGATATTGTATCTATCATCGGGTAGAAAATGTTCACTCGGAGGCGTTGTTGAGGATCATTTAATCTTTTATCTTGAGACAATTCATCTATTTTGCTTTTTTCTATTACCTGAGCATGTTTTTTAACTTTTTTTTTTAAGTTTGTTGGAGTATTGACAAAAAATTGTTTGCAATGTATTATTGTACTCGAATAAAGCAAAATATGTTCCTCTTCCCAACCCCTGCCGGGGGCCCCTCTGAGTCGGGGGCCCCGGGGCGCCGCCCCGCTTGCCCCGCTATAGATCCGGCCCTGTCGACTAGCCTTTTTCAAAAAGATAATTCTCTAAATTAATTGTACTTATACATTTTCTGGTCCAACAAAACGACTACGCTTTAAAACGTTTTAAAATACGACGTGTCAATTCAACAAACTTGCTCCCGATTTTCACCGGCAACGTAATTTTGTCTGGGTTATGAGTGTAAGTAATTAGTTTGGTGTATACCGGGTGTCCACGGAAGGTGGCTCGCCCCTCTAACTTTTTTGTTTTTCAAGATAATGAAATAAAATTCGGGGGATTTGTATACGACATAAAACTGCATTTTTTGACAGGTGACTCAACATTATGAAACTTCCGGTTTAACCGGAAGTGACATAAACTTTCGATTTTTAAATGGGACACCTGGTATATTTTTACTTTTTTTGACTCCATAATACATTCTAAATACAACGATGTGTCACTTGTCACTTTTTGTCACCAAGAAAATATTTTTTTTCAAGTTTTTTACTTCTCGTAAAACTATTATTTTCCATGTTTTTTAAACAATAAACTAATTTACTTTGGCAGAAGCTGTTGGCATTTAAATTTTCTTCAAGGCATGATTTTGTTTTATCAGTTTTGCTGGTCACAGGCTACTTGATGCATTTAAATCTAAATTTATTCTCAAAAGATGCTTCATTTTAGGAAAGTTCTAAGTTAACTTTTTAAAGTTTTTTAATGGCAGCTTTTCTAAAACCTAATAGTGTATGGTATCAAAATAACCGTAATAAAATCCTCTTTTTTCTTAACCCGACGAGCCACCATGTTGCCATTTAAAAAAAAATGAGTTATTCAACTTTAAAGATTAAATTTTACATAGCACATAGCATTGGATCAAAAATAGTAAAATTGTATTTTTCCCAAGATTAGAGAACTGAAATAAGTGATTTTAAGGTATTCACAGCCCTCTAGATAAAACAATAAATTTGGAAAAAAAATATTTTCTTGGTGACAAAAAGTGACAAGTGACACATCGTTGTATTTAAAATGTCATATGGAGTCAAAAAAAGGAAAAATATACCAGGTGTCCCATTTAAAAATCGAAAGTTTATGTCACCTCCGGTTAAACCGGAAGTTCCATAATATTGAGTCACCTGTCAAATAATGCAGTTTTATGTCGTATACAAATCCCCCGAATTTTATTTCATTATCTTGAAAAACAAAAAAGTTAGAGGGGCGAGCCACCTTCCGTGGACACCCGGAATGTACGTTATAATAGGTAGGACCATGGACATTGCACGTGCCGCCGCTGGTAAAAATTTATTCCGGCAGGTAATAAGCTTTTTTAAATTAAAAAAGAGGGTTATGGTAATATATATCACCCAAAACATTGTTACAATTTTTATTGGGACATTGCATGCGTCTTTTTATCACAATTTTTTATAACATTATAAAAAGTTGAGTAGTTTAGAGGCTATGGTATCCCGCGTTGAGAGTCGGTACATTTAAATCAGCATATCAAACAAGGTCAAATGGTCTTAAAAGTATTTTTTTTTGGGAAAGAAAGAAAAAACTAAAAGACTTCCTCCGCAAAATTTGATAGAATAGAGAAGTTCTTTAGGGGTCTCTACATGTTTCGAACATAGAAACGTTCATCATCAGGAGACAAAAAATTTATTTAGTGCTGATGGTTTTAGCAAAATAGAAAATGGTGTAGAACCTTAATGGAACTTTTATGGGATTAAAAAATAATTGATGCTTAGAAGAGACATAATAATATGAAGAAAATTGATAAATGGTAAACCATACTAAGTATCTGAAAAAGTTATTAATGGGGGTCTAAACCAACTAAATAAACTGGGGAAGAAGAAAAACCTTTCTAAGAAGAAGGTGTCAAAAAATCTTTAAATATCATACTTTTGAAAGTATGAGTTAATGGACAAAACCACAGATACTGAACACATGCAAAACCTCGCTGATTTATAGAAAATTGCACCCAGTATAATAAAAGGTTAATGCCGTTAATGTCTGGGTGGGCATTGTTAAAATACGGTAAACGGACCATTTTCCTTTGATGAGAGCCTCACTGAAGAAAGATATCTAACTTTCCTTTGAAATAATCTGATTCCGGCTCTTGCCACTGCATTTTGAGATGATAATGACCCTAGCTTACTAAGTTTAACCTTAAGGTTTCAACAAGATGGTGCTTCCCCATCTTATGCTGCTCATGTAAGGGAGTACTTAAATACAATTTGTTTTGTGGCGGTGGATAGGTAGAAAGGGGTCAATAGAGTGGACACCCAGATCGCCCGATTTTAAACCACTGGACTTTTGTTTTTGTCGAGCTACATCAAAAATTTAGTTTATAAACCTAAACCCAACTCGTAAGATACGATTAAGGAGTCCATTCGATGTCGATGAGCAATACGAGAAATTTCTACCCAAGTAGTACAAATTGTAAACAAAGTTTATTTTTAAATAGAATAATATACTGCAGAACAATTGATGAAGGAGATTTTCAACATCGTATAAAATAGTTTATTTTCATACTTTATCCTTTGACTATTTTGTTTTGAAAGTTAATATTTCCTAAACGGTTTAAGATATCGGTACCTATGGGTCATGGTTTATGAAAAATGTCTAGAATTGATTGTATAATGTAAAAATGTAAAAATATACAATATGTTTAATTAAAAAAATACATATTTATGATCCACCCTGTATAATATCTTTTTTCTAAAAAAAATAATTTGACGTGTCTCATCGATTCTTGATTAAGTCGGCGGTATTCTATATTAAAGGCTGCTGGTCCGTTTTTTTATCATGTTCCTGTATTTCATAACAATGATATTTACAATACCCTTGTATTATTAAAAACCTGCCATTTCGCGGCATATTTGCTAAAAGCCTAATCTAAAAATATGTCTTATTAAATTCCTATTACACCTACTATATTATTATGTCTTATATTTACGTTATAATAATATGTTATTTCCGTACCTCGCTATCTCCTTTCTATGGAAATAATATGTATCCACTTCATTATTATTTGTAAGTTTTAGATAAAATATTTCGCTTTGTTCTTTTGTGGTTAGCTCCATCCGGATTTTAAGGTATAATATTATAAAAAAATTAATTTCCAAACCTTTAAAGCATATTTTGCATTTGAACTTGACATAACTTTTAGTACGTAACGTTTCTTTTTCAATGGATTCACTTATCCAAATCTTTCTTGACATTACTAAATGTTTGAGCAGGCTTCAGAAATGTTACAAACAAAGAAGCGTTCACTTTAGTTTTTCGAATTCTATGTTTATGTTTTTGTCTTGAGGTAGTCCCCTCTTCCAATGTGCCTACAATGACTCACTTGCTTAATGCGCGTACAGAGGCCATGCAATCGATTCCCACGTCCGCAATGGAGAACATGTTAGACATTCCTTCACTTCATTTGGTAAAAGGAGATATACGATATACGAATGGTATTTTATAAACGGCAGAGTTTTACGTCACTTTCTGACGGGCATAAAACTGGATATGCGCCCTTATGCGATACCATAGGGAAGACTAAGTTAGATCAGACCATATAGATCCCAAGTATCACTATGACCTACCATTTAATACCGTAATCGATGAACAGGATGTGTGGAACCAAGAACAGCATATATTACATATTGAAGCAATAATTTGATACACAGACCCACAGACAGTCCAAAAGTCAAAGAGTGTACAAGGAGTAAAACTGGAGAAAGATGCTTACTTCTCTCTGAATAAGTTTCAAATGATATTTTAAGCTGAAATCTAAGTCATCCTATAGGGGGCATATGGAAATAATGGGAGTACTTATCTTAATAAGTATTTAAGGAGATATTCTACATATTAAAGTATGAAAAAAAGTTCATATGAATGTAGGTCCTTAAATGACTTATAAGGAAGCTATGGCCGTCCAAAGGTGACCTCTAAAGATTAGTTTCTATTTTATATCTATGCAACCGCTTAAGGTACCGGTGTGCTTTTTGGCACACAAACTAATATTAACAAATGCTAATTTATGATATTGAGAGTTATTATGAAATTTAGTCAGGGACGTTCTTACGGGGGGTGGCTTAGTTTATTTATTCCTAATTTTTTTACACGACACATTCAAAAAATTTTACCCAAAAATTATAATTCCAGTGATTTTTCTACACAAAAAAGGTATTCTTAAAAAAAACTATTGGACCAATGATTTAGGAGAAAAATCGATTTATTTAAATCATTGCATAAACTATTATCGAATTGTGTTTAAACTAAAACATCAAAGTGGTCTTATGACAAATACAAATTTGAAGTAAAAAAACATCATGAAGTTCATGGTTAGCGTTAAAATAAATTGACAATGACAATAATTAAGTCAAAACGATGTTTTATTGTCATTTTTAAACAAAATAAATTAAGAGTTGTTGGTTTAACAAGAATAATCTGAAAAAAGTAGAAAAGTTACAACAAATGTTGAAAATGGTTTCCATTCATATCAATACAACCAACTAAACGATTTCTCATTGATGTTCGTACTTGTTATGGTTAAGGATAGAGCAATAATACCACCGAGTTACTAAGTACTATAAAGTATTTATTGGGTAAACTCCGTTTCCTTAACAGCGTAAATTCATACTGCCAGCGATACTTATCGAGTTGGTTTACCATCCTAACACATGCGCTGTTACTACTAAATCTAAGGTATTAACTAAATACATAACATTCTCCTCCCCTACAGAAAAAAAAAATATATATATATTCTGTATGTAGAAACATTCAACATAATATATAATAATTCTACTATCAATACATCTTTATTTATTTATAAAGAAGTCTTTCAGGTTGTTTTATATTTCTTTTAGGACGAGAATCTGCCTCTTTATTGTCTCCAGAACGCACTAAATCCTTGAACAGATTATTTAAATTTTCAGTTTCACACTCACTAGAGTGTTCACTAACACTTTCAAAATCTGGCGCAAACTCAGAACCGTCTAAATCATCATTTTCCGAATTGTACGAACTATCTGAACTTATAGAGACAATGTTATTGTCTATACCATTACAATCTAAAGAAGAAGAAACTGACTTATTGTTATAATCAATAATTTGGTTAATGTGTCTTTTCCAAAGCTTGTTAACTTCATGGATATATATCATATAAG
This sequence comes from Polydrusus pterygomalis, assembly GCA_963969555.1. Lineage (NCBI taxonomy): Eukaryota > Metazoa > Arthropoda > Insecta > Coleoptera > Curculionidae > Polydrusus > Polydrusus pterygomalis. Next base: position 75,788,629 of record OZ018375.1, read on the forward strand.
TCATGGGACCCAATTTTTTATATATTGTGCCAGGAATCCAACTAACATTATTATGTCTATAGTCCCTGACAGCCACAGACTCATTTGTATTATATTCCTTTTTTCTTATACCTCGAAAATAATATTTTTGTTTACCTTGATTTAGTTTGACATTTTGAAAAACTTTACTGGTATCTACTTCCGGTAAATTAATATTCTTAGGTCTGACTAAATCAAGCCTAGTTCTTAAGCTACGGTTAAATAATAATTGTGCAGGAGAAAAGCCTGTTGTAGAATGTGGAGTAGTTCGATAGTTTAGTAATATTTTATTTAAAACAATATTCACATCACTTAATTTATTTTGAGATAAGCAGGATTTTACCGCGTTTTTAATTATTTTTACAACAGCCTCCGCTGCACCATTCGTTTGAGGAGAAAAGGGAGGAATGCTCTGAAATTTAACACCATTCATTGCTAGAAAATTTTGAAACTCATAAGAGGTAAAATACTTAACGTTATCAGAAACAATTGAATATGGTAGTCCAAAATGAGCAAAAACATTTCTTAAACAATTTATAAGAATATTTGAAGTCATGTTACTTATAACAAAAGCTTCTACCCATTTACTGAATGCATCAACAATTACAAAAACATATTTACCGAAAATAGGACCAAGGCAGTCAAGGTGTAGGCGATCCCAAGGTTTCTTGGGAAACTCCCAAGTTATAAGCGAACTTTTTGTTGGTGTTTGTCTTTGAGGCAAACAATATTGACACGAATTCGCTAGGTTTTCTATTTCCTTATTCATGGTAGGCCACCATACATAAGAGCGTGCTATACTTTTCATTTTGACTATGCCTTGATGAGTAGAGTGGAGTTCAGATAAAATATTTTTTTGCAGTAAACTAGGAACAATTACTCTATATCCAAACATAATGCATCCATTCTCAATATACAAATTATTTTTTATGAGAGAATATGATTTAGCAAAACTTGGTACTTTACGAGGCCAACCGTGTTCAAGGAAATTGTAAATACATTTTAGTTCTTTAAGCAACGTTTCCTTTTTTATTTGTTCACAATCGACACAATCGATCAAAAGGTATTGTCTTTAACATAATTTAAATACGAAATTTCATGAAAATGTTCATCACAATTTCCTGGTAAAGGTGACCTGGAAAATAGATCCGCGACATTTTTATTTGAAGGGACGTACTCTATTTCGTATTGAAAATTTGCCAAAATTAAACTCCATCTTTGTAAATGATTTGCTACCATTTGAGGAATTCCCTTATTAGGTGCAAAAAGTGATACTAATGATTTGTTATCACAAACAATTGTAAATTTTTTTCCATAAAGGTACTGATAAAAATGCTTTAAGGCAAAAATTAAACCCAACCCTTCAAGTTCTATTTGTGAATACTTTTGTTGAGCAGAATTCAATGTGTGTGAAGCAAATTCTATAGGTTTTTCAACCCCATTAATGACATGTGAGATTACAGCCCCCACCCCTATGGGACTTGCGTCAACGGCCAATTTAATTGGCAAATCCGGATTAAAGTGAACTAAGACCTTAGAAGAGCATAAAATATCTTTTACCTTATTAAATGCAAAATTACAGTTTTTATTCCAAACCCAATTTACCCCTTTCTTTAAAAGATTATATAAAGGCTGTAAAAGTTTAGCACAATTAGGAATAAATTTATTATAATAATTGACTAACCCTAAAAAAGATTTTAATTGAGTTTGATTCTCAGGTATTTTAACTATTTGTATAGCCTTAACCTTGTCTTTACAAGTATGTAAACCTTGGGAATCTATACGGTGTCCCAAATAAAATACCGATTTTTTAAAGAACTCACTTTTTTCTTTTGAAATTGTTAAACCATGCTTACATAATCTTTCCATAACATTCTCTACACGTTTAACATGCATGGGTCGCGAATCTGCTGTTATTAAAATATCATCCTGAAATACACAAACACCCTCTAGATCAGATAATATCTGCTCCATAATCTTTTGAAATTTGGAAGGAGCACATGCAACCCCAAAAGGTAACCTTGTGTACATAAAAAGACCTTTATGTGTACTAATTGTAGTAAGCTTTTGCGACTCATCGTCCAGCGCCACCTGTTGGTAAGCCTGGGAAAGGTCAAGTTTTGTAAATTCTTGTCCACCTTGTAACTTACTGAATAGTTCTTTGATACGTGGTAATGGATGTTGATCTACTTTTAAAAATTTATTAATTGTTACCTTAAAATCCCCGCAAATGCGTAAACTGCCATTACTTTTGACTACTGGTACAATAGGGGAACCCCATTCACTATAATCCACAGGCACCAAAATTCCATCACTAACTAAACGCTTTAACTCATCCTCCACTTTACTTTTAATGCCATAGGGCAAAGGGCGTGCTTTAAAAAATTTTGGTACAGCATTTTCCGCTATATTTAAATGTATAGTACCGCCTTTAAATAAGCCTAATTTGGAAGAAAAGACATTTGAGAATTTATTGTGAAATAAAGATATTATTTTATCAGTGTCATTAAAATTCACAATCGAATTATTAAGTAATGGTATATTATGTGCTCTATTCTGACTTAATAAATTTATATTTAAATCGAAAGCATAGAAAAAATTTCTACCAAGAAGTGGGGGTCCTCCACCCTTGATAACATACACCTCAACCTCCTTGGTCACTCCCATAAAAGTTATAGGCAATAAAAGAAAACCAAGGGGTACTATCGGTACACCTGTGTAATTAAGAAGAACTTTCTGGGTATCTTGTAAACTGTAATTGTTAAAATGTGTAATATACATACTATAAGCAACTACAGTTACACTAGCCCCAGTGTCTAATTCAAAATTAAAATTACTATTGTCAATTCGAATTTCAAACATTAATGGATCATTGTTTGCGTTTAAAGTAAATAAACAGTCAACAGTCTCATCTAAAAAATTATGCCTATGATCATTATCATGATATCTTTTACAGACCGATGCAAGATGTCCTCTCTTGTTGCAAATAATACAAGAATATTCGCGAAATTTGCACACACTCGCGTGGTGAAAGCCTTTTCCACAAACAGAACACATTTGTTTACCTCCTGAAGTACCACCTGTTAACTGCCTGTCGTTAACAACATTCGAATTCCCTGCAACTGCTGTAGAATCAAATACATTGTTGCCAGCACCTGCGCGTTTCGCAAATATTGTATTATTGTTGTTATGATAACTGCGCTGGCCTTAAACACGCTGAAATGGAGAATTGGCACCAGCTGAAGATGCGCCTCGTGCTGGCTTTTTGAAACCACGCATCTGCGCATGTTCAAAACGAAATATGCCGGCTGGGGGCTCCTCCTTTACCCCGCCTACGTTAAAGTCCAAATTCGCTTGGCCAGCTTCCTTTTTACATGCTATAGAAATTGCATTTTCTAACGTTAATTTTTCATGTTCTTCCAATAGTCTGTCCAATATTGGACCTTTTTCAAAACCCATAATAAATTTGTCTCTTAATGCTGTTTGTAGTTCTGCACCAAACTTACATTTAGAAGACAAATTTTTTACTCTTGCTGCCCATTGAGAAACGGTTTCACATTGATTCTTTGCAGCTGAATAAAACCTCTTCCTTTCAGCAAAAACAGAGGTAACTGTACCAAAGTGAGCATCCAAAAGAGTCACAAGTTGAGTGTATGTTTTTTCCACCGGAGTATTAGGTACACACAAATCTGACAATAATTTATAACAGTCCTCATCACAACTATTTAGTAAAATTGCCCGGCGTTTGTGTACAGTACCCGCATCTACATTAATGTCATTAGCAATAAAATATTGCTCTAATCTGGCTTTATACACTGACCAGTCCGTGTCTCTCGTAAACTCACGAATTTGTCCCACGGTCGCCATATTTTAACACAACTATACTTCGCGAACTACTAAATAGCAATTTTTTTCTTAGAAATAACGACTTTTACGCGGTTATGAGTCCGTTTACATCCTCGTCGCCATGTTATGGTTAAGGATAGAGCAATAATACCACCGAGTTACTAAGTACTATAAAGTATTTATTGGGTAAACTCCGTTTCCTTAACAGCGTAAATTCATACTGCCAGCGATACTTATCGAGTTGGTTTACCATCCTAACACATGCGCTGTTACTACTAAATCTAAGGTATTAACTAAATACATAACAGTACTCTTGCGAAAACTCCTTCCTTATTACGAATTTCCTCGCAATAATAAATAACACGTTGTTTCAATTGTTGTACATTTTCAACAGGTACTGAATATACCAGAGAGTTCAGATATCCCCAAAGAAAGTAATCCAATGGATTGAGATCAGGTGAACAGGGAGGCCAGGCAATGGGCCCACCTCGGCCTATCCATCGGTCTGAATATGTCTGATTTAAATGATCTCGAACCAATCTACTAAAATGAGGTGGAGCCCCATCGTGCATAAAATAGTTTGTAAGTCTTTGCTGGTACGGCACATCTTCAAGTAGAACAGGCAAAGAGTCTTGTAAAAATCTAAAAATGCGGGCCCATCTAAACGTTGAGGCATATTAATCGATCGCCCAATATACCTGCCCAAACATTAATTGAAAATTTATTTTGAAATCGACTATCGAAAACTGCATGGGGATTTTCTTCTGCCCATACATGGTTATTATGAAAATTTACGATGCCTTCACGGGTAAACCCTGCTTCGTCAGTAAACAAGACAAGACAAGAAAAAAACGGCCTCGATGACATTTTCACTGCATCCACTGACAAAACTCTGCACGAGGAAGTAGGTCTTGAGGCTTAAGCGCCTGAACTCTTTGTATATGGTATGGATAAAGAAGTTGTTCATGCAAAATTTCCCATGTTGTACTCTTAGGGATACCCTCTTGTAAGGCAATTCTTCTTGTGCATACCCGGATTGGCTGCAACGCATTCGAGCACTCTTTCTTCTGCTTGTGGAGTCCTAGTAGTACGGCTTCTCCCAGTTTCATTCATATTTGGCATAAAAGTTCCGGTTTCCCTTAATCGTTGATGTAAATTAATGAATAATTTCTCACAAGGAATTTGACGGTTTGGAAAATATTCTTGATACAACCTGCGAGCTTCTCGAGCACAACCATTAGCTTTGCCATACATAAAATGCATATCAGCTAACTCTGAAGAATGAATAACCTGCCATTTTTTAAAATTTGCACCTTAATTAATCAAAAACACTTTGCACTTTATCTATGATCACTACAATAAATCACAAAAACGTCATTGTCAATTTATTTTAACGCTAACCATGGGCTTCTTGATGTTTTTTTACTTCAAATTTGTATTTGCCATAAGACTACTTTGATGTTTTAGTTTAAACACAATTCGATAATAGTTTATGCAATGATTTAAATAAATCGATTTTTCTCCTAAATCATTGGTCCAATAATTTTTATTAAGAATACATTTTTGTGTAGAAAAATCACTGGAATTATAATTTTTGGGTAAAATCTTTTAAATGTGTCGTGTAAAAAAATTAGGAATAAATAAACTAACTGACCCTGACTAAATTTGATAATAACTCTCCATATCATAAATTAGCAATTGTTAATATTAGTTTGTGTGCCAAAAAGCACACCGGTACCTTAAGCGGTTGCATAGATATAAAATAGAAACTAATCTTTAGAGGTCACCTTTGGACGGCCATAGCTTCCTTAAGTCATTTAAGGACCTACATTCATATGAACTTTTTTTCATATTTTCATATGTAGAATATCCCCTTAAAGTATACGAACGAAGTTTCCGGACACCCTGTATATGCAATAGCATTGCAGGTGGCCCTTAGAGAGCTAACATGCCACAAGGTGACATTAAGCAGTATGGGAATGCCAACTGGTGGTCCTGACAAAAGCTAACATTGTACTACTACAATGGGACATAAAGATATAACATGCAGAAAAGGAAAAAACAACGAATTCCCTTAATACATAAATAACTATTAGAGACCCTCTATACTTACCCAGTCAATAATATCCGACAATTTTTTACAAATTTTTGATAACTCAAACATAATTAAGCGATCAAAAAAAAAACCAAACCCTATATTAGAATATAATAATATATTGTAAATAATCCTAACGTACAGAAGAGAACCCTGACTTGCACTTTAACAATTTTTACTTGGTATGTAACGTCAATAATGATGTATTGTATTATAACATTGTATTAATTAAAAGATAATTGCTGTCACCCAAATTTACTTTGTTCGATGAAAATAATTCAAGGTAAGGTTCTATTATATTATATTTGACCTTGTTTAAACGCTGATTTGTTTTATTGTTACGTACACTAAATAACCTTTTATTTGATTTTTTTAGAAAGTTGGTAAAAAACATTATAAATGACAGTAACATAATATTTATCAGGGAGATATTATAGGTTTATATATATATATAAATAATATATCGGGTAGTACACGACCAGACTGGTTATGGGATATCCCATGTAAATTTTTTTTACCCTCAAATATTTGCTCATCTATTAATTTTAAATCAAAATTGTATTATACTTTTTTGAAAGTCTTGGTATGATGAACTTGCACACCAAATTTTATTATTTTCTAATAGGTAAGCCAATTAAAAATTATTTAGAAAAACTCTTCGTGATGTTCTTAAAAATTAAATACATCTCTGATATTCAATAAAATAATCAGTAATAATTGAGCCTAATGAATAAAAATGTAGCGATTGCTTTTTCTTATAAAATCTAAGTAATTTCTTGAAATCCAATAAATAAAAAAACTAAAGTAATTGCTTTTGCGTTCAGCAATTGCTTAAAAGTGCAGAAATTGCTTCTAGTCGATGCTTTTTCTTCAAAAATAGAAGCAATTGCTATCGTTTGCTTAAAATGTGATGAATAAATTAAGGAATTGCTTTTTCTAGTGTAGCAATTACTTTCAACTTTTTAAGGTAGGTCGACCCCTGCATCATTTGCTTGGTAGTAGTCAACTTTAGTTCTCCGCGGCATACACATGTGTTGCTCTTAATTTGTGTCTTCAATTATAAAAATCTACAGTGTACGTAAAAATTGCAGATATGATTATTTTGGAAAGTTATATCGATTTGACTGCGAAAATGTTGAGTGGTTGGCAAATTATTTTTTGACTGATACTGATAAAAGGCAAGGGGGTGCACTGTCGCCTTTAAATAAGATTAAATCCTTTCTGCGGAAATTGCCGGATTCAGGCTTTCAAAATTCTGTAGGTGAAGAACTCGCTGTTCACCAAACTACTGTCTGTAAGACATACACTCCTGTAATGAATGTAATTGCTTAATCTTTATTCATTAGGTTAAATGTCAAAAAATGTTTATGTAAAACTAAAATCAAATTGAACTTTTGACGACATTCTGTTTGTCCGAAATCATCTACTTTCGGGTAAGTTGAATTAGATCGTCATATTTAAGCCTCAGGAATTTGTGGTAGCTTTTTTCCGTACCATTTAGAGATACCCTGTATAACTTGGACCCTGTGAACCTTATCTTACTGATGAATCATAATCATGATATGGCAAAACGTGTCTAAGAATGGATCTTACGACGTGAATGGAAACTCTCATTCAGTCTTTGTCAGTTTTTTGTTCCATTCTCAGACGACCTACAGTTTTAGCGCTGTCTACCGTGTCTCCTTTAACCTGTAATTGTGACGTGAGTCTTTACAGATGATTTCCTCTTAACATGTGATGCTTTAAAGGTGTTTTACATCGTCGCAACTAGATGTCGCCGAGGGCAACTTTCCAGCCTTTAATTTTAAATTTCATAAAAAACAGTGTGATTCTTGTTGAGTTGCGTTAAAATATCTTGTAAACGATTAAAGTTATCTTTTTGGAGATATTCCAATAGGCCACTTACCACAATATCCCTTTTTGTCTTTACTTAAATATTTATAGAATTTTTATTCGTAGGCCTATTTCATAAAGCAATAATACAAAGCGGAAGTGCCCTTAATAGCTGGGCTTGGGGCAAAACCAACTCTGCGGAAATAGCAAAAGTAATGGGTTACAAGGATGCTGATGAAAAGACAATATTAGAAAGGTTGAAACGTGAATCATCAAGAAGTATAGTCAATGGGCAGTGTAAGGTAAAGGAGGTAGGTTAATAACTTTATTTAATAAAAACCCACGCGGAAAATCGATTTACCAAACCTTTCTTTTCCTGTCAACATGTTGCAGTAAAGCTTTTACTGCTGATTTTTAAAATTTACCCTAAAGTTTTTTCATTACCTGCTTTTTCGTATAGGAAAATAGACGCGGTTTGCAGTGTTGCCAACTGTCCAACATTGGATTTTACCAAAAGGACATTGAAATGTTACCAGAATTTTACCAAATCATTAAAAAAATATTTCATCATATTATTTTTTATTTTTTTTTAGCATAAATAGTTTAAAAAACCTTTCGTTTTGGGCGTAGGCGTAAATAATACAAATATACCTATTATAGGAAATCCAACAATCTATCAAAATGTTTACGCCCTAGGTGGTTGGAGTGCCAATAACATTACTTTTTGTTATGTTATAACAAAAAAGGGGTTATATTGGCACTCCGAGACACGAGCGTCTCGCCGTTGATGTCCTCTTGGCTGTTGGCTGCCTTCCTTATGGGCAAAAAGGTATATCGGCAATCGGTTTGTTCGTTGTTAGCAGAGCATTTTTTAAAAAATCCAATTAATTTCATAATATTTCATAAAATGTTAATTAAATTAAAAAAAAATGATCTGGGTAACAACGAACAAACCGATTGCCCATAAGGAAGCAGCCATCAGCCAAGAGGACATCAACGGCGAGACACTCGTTTCGAGACCACCACCTCTAGGGCGTACTAAAAATTTTGGTTTTGACAGATCGATGGATTCCCTTATACTAGATTTAAACTTTTTAGATTTTTATTTTGAAATATTTAAATCTACAACAGATAGGTACAACAGAAAAACGAAAATAAACTCTAACTGTTGATACAACAGAAAAACGGAAAATAAACATATACAAATCATGATACAAACAAATAATTGAAAAACATCAAATCTCTTTTAAAGACGGTTTTAGATTTAGAATCATACAAATTAAAAATCCTTTAATCGAAAAAAAGTTTTAAAGGTCTGGTGAAAATTTCGGTCCGATTTTAGCAGAAACGTCAAACGATTTTACCAGAACTTTTACTAGGTAAAACTTTGCAAAACTACGTTACCAGATGACCTATTGATTTTACCAGATCTAGTACAAAATTTACCCAGATGGCAACACTGGCGGTTTGTATTATCTTTTATACAGCGTTATGATAAAGATGGAGATTAGTCTTTTGTATAGAATATCGCCCACTTTATCAAGAATCGCTCGGACTTGTCAAATTATTTAAAAAAAAAAAAACGTACTATACAGGGTAGATTTGCAATTTTGCAAATGGATGGATATAAAATAATTTTTTTAATGAAACATATTGTATATTTTCATATTCTGCAATAAATTATTGACATTTTTTTATAAATCATGCCCTATACCTATCGTCAACCGTTTACTAAATATTAACACTTTAATGCTGGTATGTACCGTTGATATGTTTCTCGATTTAGCAACGATCTGAACTCAAGTCACAATATTTATAGCGATGACAATGATAGTTATTTGCTATTTAAGTAAAAAACGTGAAAAAATGTCACTAAGTGTTGCTGCTGATATTACATCCAAAATGGACATCGCTGCAGATGAACGCATAGAGATTTCAATTATGTTGGGTTGTGGAGATAAAAATAGACGTCTTAGAAAAATTCATGATATGTTGAATGAATGAATTAAAAATACCCAAATTGCCCGCCTATTAGCCAATCAACAGTATCTAGGGTTGCAAGGGGAGAATTGCCAGCACTGTTAAAGATAATGTTAAAAGTGGTCGTCCTAGTATCCCTGAGAAGAAAAAAATAAACAAATGATTATAGGAAGATTCTCAAAGCTCAAACTTTCAAAAAAGATAACCAATAGAACAATTAGAACCCCATCATTAAAACAGCCATGGACTGTTAGTAAATCGTGCAATTTCCATTGTATATACCTTTACACACCTCATAAAAGCACTAATAATTATTTTAATCTAGTCATTTACGCCTTTGAAAATAACTTGAGAGGGCCGAAACACTTGTCAGGCAACTGAATATAATTTTTATAACAAGTAGGTACCTATTTACTTTTTTTCTTGTTTATAATATAAAAAAAGAGAAGTTTCATCTGAATAAACCAGTAATTGTATAAGAGTTATTGCATGGACGATGATCCTGATAGGCGAGAGCAACTTTGTGATATAATGATCGAGCTAATAGATAATCACACACGAATTAGACAAAACTACAGAAACGGGGAACAGGAAATTCCTCACTGGTTCATTGAACGTCACACCTAGTATAATGAAAGGGTTAATGTCTGGGCGAGCATTGTTAAAAAAAAGGTAATCGGACCATTTTTCCTTGATTAGAGCCTCCGAAGAAAGATATAAATTACATTTGAAATGAGCTGGCTCTTGTCACTCTATTTCTAGAAGATAATGATCCTGATTTGTAGAGCTACGTCAAAAATTTAGTTTATAAATCTAAACCCAACTCGATAGATAGGTACACTCAAGGAGTCCATTCGACGAGTAATACGAGAAATTTCTCCACAAGTGGTACTAATTGAACAAAAGGACTTTTTAGATCGATTGATCTACTGCATGCCGAACAGTTCATTAATGACATTTTCAATATCTTTTAACATATTTTCTGTTTATACTTTGTAGTTTGTCTATTTTATATTAAAAGTTAATATTTCGTAAACGGTTGACGATAGGCATAGGGCATGATTTCTGAAAAATATCTAGCATTGATAGTAGATTGTAAAAATGTACAATGTTTCATTATATAGTATCTTTTTTCTAAAAAAAAACATTTCAAACAAATTGGGCGATATTCAACAAGTGCGAAAAGATACACTTTTCCGCATGTAACTGCCGTTATCCGGACGAAGTGTATCGGCATGAGTTAGGATCAACATTTTTCCTACAAGCATTTTTAATTTTTTTTTATTAAGCGTGCGGAAACATTTTTCCGCATCGTGAGAAAAAGGGGATCTTTTCAAATTAAAATGTGTACGGACAAACGAAAATTCTCGCAAGTTTGTAGAAAAAAAATTTACCGGCACGCAGACTGTTTCGGTCTATACTTAGTACAAACACTGAAGTTTTATTTTTGTATAATTTTATTACTGAATTTATAATTTAATATGTATTTTAAAATAATTTACACTAAGAGAGTCTTTTTGTTCTCATCTGTCTTGTCAGATATTTTCGCTGTCATTCGTTGTCATGGTTTTTTACAACGATTAAAAAATACAGTTAGTCCTTTTGCACACACTCACGGGGACCGTCCTAACGGCACCGTTTATACGGTTAAGGGATTAGGCAGCAATATGTGACCTTTCACACGCACCGGCACCGTGTACACGGTTCCGTTCAACCGCGATATCACCGTGAGCCCCCACTACAAATCACGGCGACCGTTACCGTGTTGACGGAAAGACATGCCCAGTAGAGCTTAAGATTTAATTGGTGCTTGCACATGTACCGCGCTTACGATATTTTCTTGGTCCATTGTCGGGAACATTGTTTTATTTAGTATATTTTATCATAATCATATTTTTCGTAATGTCAATAGATATAGATATGGATATGCTTATATCTTTGGTGGTAGCAAGGCCTGTTATTTATGACAAAACAGGTTCTATATACAGGGTGTTTCAAAAAACATGTGCCATCGCTCGGGTGGTGATTCCTTACCCAAAAATAAGGCAAATAGTTCCTATTAACATGGGTCCGCAGATGCTTTGTTTAAAAGATACAGGGTGTTCAAAATTTTAAATATTTCCGGTTTTTTCAATATATTTCCGAAACGGCTTAAGTAATTTTAGTAAAATTTGGGTTGTGAAAAGTACTTATAATAGCACAAATTTAGGAATAAAAAATGTGTTGACAGGTTGACCAGGGGCGTGCGTGCGATCAGATGCTATACTCATTTTGAACAAAAAATAGGTACGCCACTGACTTTTTCACATTTTGATGGCACAATTTTCTAATAACTTCAGTGGCTAAAAAAAAGTACTTCTTAATTTTTTTTTATGGTCGGCATCGTTTGGAAGATAAATGCAATTTTATTAGGTATAGCGTAAAACGTTTTTAGCAAATTAGATATTTATTGTTTTATAAAAAAATTATTTATTATCAACCTAAACATAATTATTACAGTAAATGTCCACCTCTAACTTCATTACAAACATTTAACCTTCTACGTAAAGATCTTCTCACTCTGGCACAAATACGAGGTCTCTGGTAAATCATTTCTAAGAAAATTTAAATAAGACACATGGTCAAGTCTATTTGGCAGAATAATAGGACCTATTATATTATTAGCAATTATTCCAGCCCAAATGTTGATGGAAAACTGGTACTGCGAGTTTGCTACTCTAATTAAATTGGGATTTTCTTCAGCCCATGTATGTAAATTATGAAAATTTATAATTCTCTTTCTTGTGAATGTCTGTAAAAAGGATACGCCTAGGGAAATGTCGATTGTTTTCCAACTTATTTAAAACCCACTGACAAAATTCTTGTCTAGGCCTATAATCTCTAGGTAAAAGTTCTTGCACTCTTGTAAAGTGAAATGGTTTTAACTGTTGCTCTTTCCAAATTCTATGTACAGACGATGCAGAAATATTTCCTATTTCATTAGACACGATTCTAGTACTTGTAGAAGGGTTACGATCCACTTTATTAAGAGCCGCCTCCTCAACCTGAACAGTTCGTCGGTATCTTCTTCGGCCAGAATTAGATTTAAATGGTTTTAAAGTGCCGGATTCTCTTAGACGTCTACAAACGTGTTCGAAAATATTTTTAGATGGATATGTTCGTTGAGGATACCTTTCACGATAAATCCGTGCTGCGTCCCTTCCATTTTGTCTCGCTTCACCATAAATTAATATCATATCAGTTAATTCAGCCAATGTATAATGTACAAAGGGCATTTTGATGCTATAAAATAATTTACGATTTTAAAACTCTTTAAAAATTGAATCGAAAACATGAATTTACTTGCTTAACTTACTAAAATATTTAAAATATTAGTAAACACCAATGACAGACGGAAATTATAATTATTAATAATATGTAAAGATACGAGTCAATATAAAACTGACAGATTAATCTTTGTTTTAGATTCGACCATGTAGCATACTAGATTTTTTAACTTATTAATCTTGCATAAGCTTTAATATTTAACAGAGATTGATAGAATTGCATTTATCTTCCAAACGATGCCGACCATAAAAAAAAATTAAGAAGTACTTTTTTTTAGCCACTAAAATTATTAGAAAATTGTGCTATCAAAATGTGAAAAAGTCAGTGGCGTACCTATTTTTTGTTCAAAATAAGTAGAGCATCTGATCACACGCACGCCACTGGTCAACCTGTCAACACATTTTTTATTCCTAAATTTGTGCTATTATAAGTACTTTTCACAACCCAAATTTTACTAAAATTACTTAAGCCGTTTCGGAAATATATTGAAAAAACAGGAAATATTAAAAATTTTGAACACCCTGTATCTTTTAAACAAAGCATCTGCGGACCCATGTTAATAGGAACTATTTGCCTTATTTTTGGGTAAGGAATCACCACCCGAGCGATGGCACATGTTTTTTGAAACACCCTGTATAAGAACAGAAACTGCACAAGAAGTGCCTGGAAGGAAATATTTTTGGAGGTCACTCCTAATTTGTAACAGTCAACATTTCCATAGGTTGTATGCACTCTCTAATAAATGTATCTTGACGTTAAAATAAATTTTTTAATCGTTCGTGTAGGTGTAGGTCATCAAAGCTGGATATGGACATCCTAAATTAGTTAAAAAAATTTTTTTTTCGTCTTCCCTCAACTGACCAAATAGTACAAAAAATGCACCCAATTGTTTCCTTTCCATACTGATGGGATGAACCCACAAAATTCTGTTTCGTGCCTTTCTTCGTTTTTTGATACGCATGTAAGACATTAAAATCGCCATAGCACGTCTATGATCAATATTCGAATCAAACTGACGAAACCCGTGCATGTGTGCAAATATATCACGAACGCGGTAGATCACATAAACGGTACCGTTATGACGGTCGCCGTAAGTGTGTGCAAAAGGCCTCAGGAGCGTTCAAACGATATGTTAAGGTCGTCTAAACACAGACAAAGTTATTTAAAATACACAAAAGTGTTATACTTCAACTGGGGATCGAACCCAGAACCTCTGGATCACAAGTCAAACACTCTGCGATTTTCTCTACGTAGACTATGAAATTATATCACCAACTTCGGCTCCGATTCCCAGAGGATGCTTAAACCTTTTTCAATTTAATTAAAATTTGTCTGCACGCCGGTAATAACTTTGCACTATTTAACCTTTGCCAAGAATAAATTTAATTCATACCAGGAATTTCGTATTGAAACGGCAAAACTGTTTTTATATTAGATATTGACCAATAAATTAATAGTTTTAATTTCAGCACTTTGCTGCCGGAAGAGTCCGTCCATGGGGTCCAGTAGTAGAACCTCCGTCCGAAGACGCCATTTTAACAGAGAACCCCTCTAAGATCATGCATTCCCAAGGTGGTCATAAAATTCCAATGATTATTGGCTATAACTCCGGAGAAGGAATATTTTTCGAACTTGTACGACGAACTGTGCCTGGTGTTGGTCTTCCCAAAAACTTCGAACAAGAAATTCCCTTTGAATTGGGTTTGGAACAGGGAAGTGAAAAATCTAAAGCAGCTGCCGAGAAAATTAGGAAAGCCTATTTTGGTGATAATGATTGCAACGAAAATGCCATTGATAAGCTTTATACGGTAAGCTTTAGTCACTGGATCTTCTTGTTCATGGAATTTAAGCATAGCAGTACTTTTTCTGTTTGAAATATCTTATCAATTTTATAAAAAATATGGGGTTCAACAGGATTTTTTTTGAATTTTAGTTAAATTCAGAGATGCCATTTAGATACCTACTTGATTTTAGTTTTAAAAAAAAATATAAAATATAATTAAAAGCAACAAATTAGTGGCATCTCGAACAAGTAGTGTGCAACTGCCTTTTCCATACCGAATAGCATAAATACTCTAAACATAAGTTAGAAAACACGTATTTCTTATTTTATAAACGTCGGCACCCTACAGGGTGAAAAGTTGATGTTGGAAAAAGGATTTTTAGACGGACTGTAATGAAACACTTAAATACTCTAATATAGAATTTTTAGAGAATATCTAAGTACTTATATAATATTTTTTTGAAAATCTGTTCTGTGTAATATTTTTTTCAAATTTAGCATAAATATACAGGGTGTCCGGGAAAATCTGGGAAATCTCCCGGATATGAAAAAAACACGTGAAAAGAATACTACAAGTTCATATAAACTTCTTTCGTATCGGTCTCCTCTTCGGAGATATGGGCTCCCAAAGAGCTCCCATGGAATTAAGTTTTCGAGATACACACAAATACACATAATTATTAAACCAACAGGTATATTTCAATTTTTTTTCATATGGTTTATACCAGGTAAGACCATTCAAATTACTATCCCAGAAAGTCTTGCGAATTACTCACAGCTGCAGGGACGGACTAACTGTGACACTTATGTGCCCATTTTTTTACGCCCTGTATGATAAAAACTTTGGACAACGTTTTTCACATACCTTTAACTATTGCCTAAAAATTAAGTACTCTTCATTCATGTCGCTAATCCTAACCGTTTTTGGAAAAACGTCATTTATAACATATTTACATCATGTATATTAAGCGTATTTCAATAAAAGATACATGTTTGTTCCTATAAATTAAGTATAAATGTTCACTTTAAACTGCTTAATATTAATACATGATCGCAATAAAATGACGTTTTTCCGAAAACGGTTAGGATTAGCGACATGAATGAAGAGTCCTTAATTTTTAGTGAATAGTTAAAGGTATGTAAAAAACGTTGTCTAAAGTTTTTATCATACAGGTCGTAAAAAAAATAAGCACATTAGTTTCACAGCTAGTCCGTCCCTGCAGCTGTGAGTAATTCGCAAGACTTTCTGGGATAGTAATTTGAATGGTCTTACCTGGTATAAACCATATGAAAAAAAAATTGAAATATACCTGTTGGTTTAATAATTATGTGTATTTGTGTGTATGTCGAAAACTTAATTACATGGGAGCTCTTTGGGAGCCCATATCTCCGAAGAGGAGGCCGATACGAAACAAGTTTATATAAACTTGTAGTATTCTTTTCACGTGTTTTTTTTATATCAGGGAAACTTCCCACATTTTCCCGGACACCCTGTATACAATACAAATATGAAAATACATATTTCTTATTTTCCTAAAAGTCGGCATTAAAAGAGATGAAAAAAGGTGCTTTTTTAGGAAATAGTTATTTTTGTATTAAGTGCGCAAAATAGGTGTTTTTTTAATGGCACATGAGATTGTGTAAATTTTTACCGAGACCGTTAGGTCGAGGTTAAAAATTCAATCAAATGTGCCATAAAAACACTTTTGCGCGCGAAATAAAAACAACATTTTTTCTACAACTGTTTGTTGTTAACTATTTTTTATCGTGTTTAGAAAAAAAATCTAAAATCATAATTCATTTAAGGTATTATTTCTTACACCTGTTCCCATTACTATGGAAACCTAAAATTGTTTAAATTTTATTGATTGTCAAATCTATCGTTTTTCGTGTCAAATTTTATAGTT
The DNA here is from genome assembly GCA_963969555.1 of Polydrusus pterygomalis. Lineage (NCBI taxonomy): Eukaryota > Metazoa > Arthropoda > Insecta > Coleoptera > Curculionidae > Polydrusus > Polydrusus pterygomalis. Next base: position 75,805,418 of record OZ018375.1, read on the forward strand.
GCTTGCTCAAGTTTGATACCATTTAAATGTCTGAAAGTGATAGTGAGACGCCTCACGAAATTACGGATGCGGCAGAAATCGTTATATCAAATCTTTTGCCCGTGAAATCAAGAATCAAATATGAGAAAGTGTACACTCAGTTTCGCGAATGGTGCAATATAAAGAAAGTAAAAACAGTAACAGAAAATGTTTTGCTCTGTTATTTGGAGGAAAAGTCGAAAATTTTAAAGCCATCTACACTATGGAGTACCTATTCAATGCTTAGAAGTACCCTAAACATAAAGGAAAATATTGATCTGCAGCGGTTTACTAAATTGGTTCCATTTTTAAAGAGAAAATCCATTGGATATAGAGGAAAGAAGTCTGAAGTATTAACAAAGGAGGATGTAGCAAGGAAGAGAACTTCACCGTTAATTACTATTCTAATAAAGATTGTTAATTTAATTCACTTTAATAATACATTTTTTTATAAAAAATGTTTTGGAAATTAATTTTTGCATTTTTATACGAAAACATCAATCAGCTGAGCTTGCCGTGAAAAAATATCATTTTTTCACGGTGAAAAAATGACATTTTTTTACGATGAAAAAAAGCGACGTTTTGTGCATCCATAGTAACCAAAAAAAGTCATCTTTTTTTGACAGTTGTAGAAAAAATATTTTTGTTCTTATTTTCTTGCCGAAATATTCTACAACACAAATCAAAAGAACTTTTTTCTTATTTTTTTTAACGTCGGTCCCTCAAGGGTGAAACGGGGTTATAAAAGTTGACATGGAAAAATATTTTTACTATCATGAAACTCTGCTTAAATATTATATTATACAATTAGTAGAACAAGTATTTCTTATTTTTCTGAAAATCTTCACCTAAGGGGGTGGAAAACGGGTACTTTCTATTGGGAAAAATATTTTTCGTCCTATTTTTTCTAATATTTTCTTGATATTTAGCATAAATACTATAGAATGCAAATAAACAAAACACGTACAGTTGACGACAGATAATTTCGTACAGTAAACTGTGACACTGTAAATGCAACTTTTTTACCTTTATTACCTTTGTAACGTGTTAATTATTGTTATCATGATATATGTCAAAGTATTGTCATTATCTTATTTGATTTAAAAATGCCTCATTTAATTATTATTGAAAAAGCAAGAATAATATGTTTATTAGAAATAGGGTGGTCTTATGAAAAAATAGCTGATCATTTTCGAGTAGTTAGAAGTACTGTTCAAGGAATTGTAAAAAAATCGCGCTATCATCAAACACTTGAAAGGAGGTCTGTTGGGGTCTGGTTTAAATAATAGAAAATCATCAAATAAAGAAGACCGAAATGTGATGGAGTATTTAAGGCAAAATCCATTTGAAACTGAAGTATCCGCTATGCACATAACAGGATTCCCTGCTTCATCGAGAACTGCGCAACGCCGAGTAAGACAATGTTCCGAATTAAGAAATCGATCAGCTGCATCCAAACCGTTTTTAAAAAATACTGATAAGGAACAAAAGAATTGGGTTTGCCATACAATATTCACCAGAAAATGATTTTTTTGGCGAAATGTTATGTTTTCCGATGAGAAAACTTTTCTACATAATTATAATGGAAGGATTCGAGCATATAGACCACCAAATTCCCGATATGATGAGAAGTATACTCAAAAAAAGCAATCCAGTGGACGTTTCTCCGTTAATGCGTGGGCATGGATAAGTGTTTACGGTGCAGGTGTATGCTGAAATATTGGTGGAACACTAAACAGTATTATATATCTTCAGATTTTTGAAAATGTTTTTCTTTCTCCTGCCGCGATAGTTTTTGAAGGAAATAACTTTATATTTCAGCAGGATAACTGCCCTGTGCGTACTGCAATAAATATAGGAAACTGGTTTAGAGAAAACAACGTAACATATCTACCTTGGTGCTCAAGAAGTCCTGATTTAAATCCAATTGAAACCACAGAATGAAATGGAGTTATTTGATAAAATAGAAGAAATTTGGGACGGGCTAACTCCGGATTACACCAGAAGTATTATTTTGTAAATGCCAAGAAGATTACGATTAGCATTAGAATCCAATGGCGCAGCAATTAAATATTATTAGTATTTTGTTTGTTGTTTTTTAATAAATTTACCCTTTTTTGAGTAATGTATGGGTGGAGTGTACCAATTTATATGTCGTCAACTGTATTTCTTTTTTTCTTAAAAGTCGGCATTAAAAGGGGTAAAATTGGGGGGTATAAAAGTGCTATTGGAATAATATTTTTGGTCTTATTTTCTTGCCGAAATATTCACAAATTATGAAAATCGTATTTTTTATTTTTTTTAACGTCTGCCTCAAAGATATTATGAAAAGGTCCTATTTAAGTTTATAATGGAAAAAAATTATTCTTGACAGACTTTTTTCACGTATTTCAACATTTTATTAAATTCTACCCTCTACCTCTAAGGTCGTGTTTATAAACGCAAAGACCATGGATATGGTACCCGCTGCTTTGTTCGATAGCAAATTCAGAACCATTGAATTGCGCGAGCAAATAGGGGAAACCCGGGTATAATGATCCCTTTAAGGTAAAAACAGTTATACTTGCAAAACTATCAGACTTCAAAGTATTAGGCTTTAACGGAAGATTTGGTATTCAATTGGCTATAGTTAGATCACAAAATATTTACGAAATTCTACACCGTTTTAAAAGGGTAATGGTTTTGGCCAATCACTGCTAAAAATCATATTACCCCAATATTAGAGGTAAGATGATCCACCTTAAAAGACACATATTCTTTTCTGGATGGGATCTCACTATTTATTATCTAGATTTAATAAATCAAATATAAATGCAAACTATGAATAAGATATAATAAAAAAAAAATCAAACGAAAAATTAACTTTAAAATTGGCAGTCAAAATAAAAAGAAACTGAAAATAAACTGCCTATTTAAAAAAGGGCAAATAAATCTTATACCTACCTACAGAAGATTTCTTTTACACTGATAGTCTTTGTTTGACTTAAACAGAAATCACATATGAAACTGCATTCATCTTCGTGGACTCTGGAACACTGGTCCTAAGCCCATTTCAGACATTGGCTGCACCTGATCCATCCTTCGCCCTTTGAAGAATGTGTATATTTCTCGCCACAAAAAAATCGCCTGATCATTTTGCCCCGCACTGAAGTGATCATTTTACCCCAAATGCGTAATTAATAATTTATCTAACCTACAAATTCATTAAAATAAAATTTTGTACAAACTAATACATGATTCTATAGCTTAAACATACCTGATTAAAATCCATACATAGCCTTTAGGTTTGATTGTGCAGTTAAAAAGACTGACCGTTATACCGAGAATACAAAAAGACAAAACACATGCGTATTCTCCGAAAACATCACTTGAACTATTTACAGGTTATTGTCCACGAGTGAACGTAGGCACTGAATCATAATTCCAGCTTTTGAGTAATAGATAGAGCTACTGATCTCTGAATAATTAAAGGGATCATTTCACCCCTAGGGATCATTATACCCCGGTCTCCCCAAACTGTGTTTTTTTAGTAATGCCCTCAAATAAATGACAAAGATATTTACCATCTCGTTCTGTTACAGCTTAAAGGAGACACCAATTTCAACTATGCCATACAGAAGGCAATCAAGCTCCAAACTAAACACTCCGATCAACCAGTATATGCCTACAGGATGTCGCTTGTCGGACCACTGAATTATTTTCACACGTTTGCTTTATCAAAGTATTTTAAAACCACCATTTTTTGGAGCTTCTTAAGCAAGATGTCGTCAAATTATTTGCCGATGATAAAACGTTCAGTACAAAGTGTGATAACAAAGTTACCGAAAAAACAGTATCAAGGAGTGGTTCACGCAGATGATTTACTTTATTTGTTTCCCACATTTTTCACACCAAAAATTAAACAAGGGACGGAGGAAGATCTATATATACAACGATTTGTTAAATTATGGACAAACTTCGCTAAATTTGGAGAACCTACTCCAGAAATAAATGAATGTCTTAGTAATGTTAAATGGAATCCCATTGATTTAGATCATATGGAGTTTTTAGATATTGGAAATGAACTTAAAATGATTGAGAACGTAGACGCAGAAAGATTAAAACTTTGGGATACTTTATATGAAGCTCATTTAAAAGTTTGAAAATGTTTTGTTATATTGAAATTTTGTATTAATGTTGACAATAAATTAACTGAATATATTTTTTTGTTAAAAAAATTATGTCTTGATTTGTTGTTGCTTGTTAAATAACATTTTTGCTGTTAGCTGTTACGTAATTTCGCAAAATATGATAATATTTTTTATTTTAGTATATTTATTTGCAAACAAATTACATAATATTACAATAAAATGTATAGAGTGTTTTATAATATACAAGTTTATAAGGGCATCTAAGTGTTGAAACACTCTTATATGCCACAACAACATTAGTAACAATATTAATCACACGAATTAAAATTAGTTAATCTAAGTATACATTTTTGGGTTTTATGAATCTTTCAATACTCGAGACTAATCAAACAATACCTCAAGAACATTGTAATTATCGAAAATAAACTGTTACAGTCTTTATTAGATTTGTTATTATTTTCTGTGGTTCTTATTATGTCCTGGGGTATTATATTATGGACTTTAGGTTTAATATAGCTAACAAACCTAAAATTAATGTTGTTTAGTTGTTTACTTTCATCTGCTTTGTTACGAGTGTTATAATATAATTTATGCCATTCCATAAACTTGCATTTTTATAAATATATGATCAGATAGTCTTTATGTATATAGTTCTAATATTACATACTTTTTCAGGTAATAGTAAAGGGGGATGGACATCAGCGGTGTTTTTTTTTTTTTATTTTAAGTAAGAACTTTTGAATTACATTCAGTTTATTTATACAGGGTGTTATTTAAGTACGGGGCCAAACTCCAAGGGGTGCTTCTTTAAGTGATTTTAAGAAGAAAAGTTCATATAAACATGGGTACGAAAATGCATAGTTTTTACGATACAGGGTGTCAAACTTTTAAGAAAAAATTGGATGTTCGTAAATATCTCAATACTCTTTTATTCGATTTTATTGAAATTTTGCAATTCTGTTTGTAATAACAAGAGGATAATGTTGCCTCAATTATATTAAAATTATTAAGTCCAGTGGCGTCACGGAAGACAGTCTAACTAATATTTTTGACAAAAAAAATGCGCGCCACTGACTTTTTTTAAAATTATGTATTTTTCTAGAATTAAGCAACTACAAATACAACTCTTTTATCTCTTGAGTTTTTTTCATATCTGGCTTTGTTTTCGAGAAAACAAATAAAAACCACTTGATTGCTTGTCCCCGGGAAAATAAGCGTAAAAAATTTAAACTACTTACCAAACTATTAAGCAATTAAAATTACACGAGTCCTCTTTTGAATTTTTTTTGCACAGAATAAAACTGGGTTCGATAAAAAAAATAAACATAAACAACTGCCTAACGGTATTTATTACTGCGATGTTTACTTATGTATTTAACAGAAAATAAGACGATCCCTATAATAGTTGCTGAAAATGCCCTCCTTCAACTTCAATGCAAGCATTGGCTCTTAACATTGATTTCCGAACTCGTCGAAATATTCGCGGCGTATGTGTTATCTGATCACATGAATCCCGTATCCTTTGGGTTAGTTCTTCTTTAGTGTTGACACTGTTGACTGGAGTTTTGTAAACGAGAGACTTTAAATGCCCCCAAAGGAAAAAATCTAAAGGGTTTAAATCCGGTGATCTGGTTGGCCATGCCTGTGGACCTGCGCGACCTATTCAGTTTTCTCCATAAGTTGCATCAAGAAATTGTCTTGCTACTATGCTAAAGTGGGGTGGAGCCCCATCGTGCATAAACCACATTGCTCTTCTTACTACCAGTGGGACATATTGTAAAAGTCCAGGTAAAATAAATTCCAAAAAATTACGATACTCTTGACCATTTAATCTCGGGGGTAAAAAATGAGGTTCAATGAGAAAATCACCTACAATACCAACCCAAACATTCACGGAAAACTGGTGTTGATAATTAGTTTCTGTAACCGCATGAGGATTTTCTTCTGCCCAGACATGATTATTATGAAAGTTCATAATGGAATTTCGGGAAAAACACGCTTCATCGGTAAACAAAATACACGATAGAAATCTCGGAGATGCTACACGTTGTTGCAAAAGCCAAGTACAATAAACAACTCGTTGGAGATAATCGGCAGGTAATAACGCTTGAACACGTTGTATGTGATAAGGATACAGTTGATTTTTCCCTTAAAATCTGCCATACAGTAAAGTGGGAAATGTTTAATTGTTCTGCAATTTTGCGTGTACTTGTATCAGGGCTACGTTCAACTTCATGTAGAACTGCTTCCTCCATCTCCACTGTTCTTATTGTGGCAGGTCTCCCAATTACAGCAGTCGACCTTTGAAAGGTGCCTGATTCGCAGAGCCTTTCATGTATTCTCACAAATGTTTTTCTATTTGGTACAATGCGATGTATATATATTTCTTGATAAATGCGCACAGCCTCTGTGGAATTGCCTTGGGCCATTCCATAAACAAAATGCATATCGGCCATTTCTGAGTTGGTAAATTGGACCATTTTACAATAATTAATAATTTTATAATCTTAAAACTGTTAAAAACACTTCAAATAATTACTTGTCACTCTTTTAAGTTATGACATTTATGTAAAAATCAAATTAGCTTATTTTCCCGGGGACAAGCAATCAAGTGGTTTTTATTTTTTTTCTCGAAAACAAAGCCAGATTTGAAAAAAACTCAAGAAATAAAAGAGTTGTATTTGTAGTTGCTTAATTCTAGAAAAATACATAATTTTAAAAAAAGTCAGTGGCGCGCATTTTTTTTGTCAAAAATATTAGTTAGACTGTCTTCCGTGACGCCACTGGACTTAATAATTTTAATATAATTGAGGCTACATTACCCTCTTGTTATTACAAACAGAATTGCCAAATTTCAACAAAATCGAATAAAAGAGTATTGAGATATTTACGAACATCCAATTTTTTCTTAAAAGTTTGACACCCTGTATCGTAAAAACTATGCATTTTCGTACCCATGTTTATATGAACTTTTCTTCTTAAAATCACTTAAAGAAGCACCCCTTGGAGTTTGGCCCCGTACTTAAATACCACCCTGTATAGGCAATTATTATAATATAGTCCAACCCCATATAAAAATACCACATTAGCTGCTCAACGAAATATTTATAAATAACTTCAATAATTGCCGCGCTTAACAATTCCTCGCTTTTATACACTCGCCCCCGGGTTTGGCTTATAGAAGCGTCGCGTGGCCATGTGTTTTTCTAAAACTAACTAAAATTTTACGATTTTTGTGGCTTTTAAGCTTTTTTAAAACGAGGATTTCTCTGCACATATTACTGATCCCTACAATAGTTATTTTATTTTACCCTTAAAAAATTTTGTGAAATTTTTTTTCGCGAAAAATAGCCCCGGGTCTGGGGCGTTTCATTATGTATAAGTTTTCTTATTTTATTAGATAAGTAATCAATGTGTGCCGTGTGGCCCCAATTAAAGTGGTTTATCCAAAATAACTACAAGATATTTTATATACGGGACTTACTTACTTCATGACCATCAATTAAAATGTTTGAGTAGTCCGGTCCATTTGCGGCAGTTAATGAGAAAGCTACATAATTAGTGTTTGCCAAATTCAATGTCAATTTATAAGTTTATAGCCAGTTTTGTACAATCAATACAACCCTTATTGCCTTATTCTTTACATCATTCCAATCCCTACCACTAAAGACAAGAACAGTGTCGTCAGCATAAGAAATAGCTTTATCATCTGTATTTAATTGAAAAATGAGTTTAAATACATTATAAAGAAAATGGGACCCAGTACCGTTCCTTGCGGTACACCAATTCTTACCCTGCGTTAACTACTCAGTATATCACTAATCGTGACCCTCTCACATCTGTCATTTAAATAGTCTTTTACCAGCCTCAACACTGTCCCTCTCACACCATTATGTTCCATAACTGTAAGAAGTTTCTTGTGTCGGACAGTGTCAAAAGCCTTTGCCAAATAATGAAAATGCCCATGCATTTATTACCAATATTTAAACGACAACCTGAAAAACCAGATTGTACATTGCATCGGTGGTACTACAACCTTCAACAAAGCCATATTAATTTGGTGAGAAAATTGAGTTTAGGGCCAAAAACCTAACTAACCTCGCATTAAAACTATCCTTAAAAATTTTTTGCAAAATTACTAATCAGGCTAATTGGTCTGTACAACGGTACCAGCCTTATGGATAGGGACGACAATTGATGTTTTAAGCGATCTTAATATGTGTTGATTTTATTATTTGAGAGGATATTTGATCTAAGCCAGGGGGAACCATTATTTTTTAGCGTTGAAATGTGTTCAATTAATTCATTTTTGGTCAGAGGGAAGAGAAACATATACTTTGATATGGCAGGTCCCAAAGTGTATGCCTGGTCTGGTGTATGAACATGTTTTTTTCATTTCGACGCCAATATTTAGAAAATATATATAATTAGCCATATCAAAATCATAGTCAAAAGACTCATTGTCTCGCTCATTGTTATTATTCAGTATCTTAATATTATTTTTTAAGTCAGAATTTGCATGTGTTGCATCTTTTATAATTTCATAAAAAAAATCATATTAGTTTTATTCCATTCGATTTGATTTTTATAGTAATTGTTTTTAGCCCTATTTATTAGTTTATTAAGAAAATTGCGATATGTTTTATATTCGCTTTCCAACACTGCACTATAATTTCTTAAGAATGGTATTTTTATTCTATCTCTATACCCGATCAAATAAACAAAACCTGATGTGATCAATTTTTAAGTTTCTTAAACACAATATTAAAAACAGTCTTAGATTCCTTTAAATGTTTATGATATGAAAAAATAAAGTTTTTCGTTGCAACTTATCATGTATATCAACCACACATGACCATCTAGCAATTGCTTAAACCAATTTAGAGCCACCTGGTAACAGAATCAGGTGCCTATATAATATTCAAACCATAGTCAGAGGTATTAGTATTTTCAATATTAATATTAAGCATAGTCGGACTATGGTCAGTGATATATGCTCAAGAATAAATGATTTCTGCTTCAGATGTTGTAGTTTTAGTTTCTGATTTACAAATTCCTATGTGATCCAAGCATGTGTCGGTATCTAAACAAGTAACTGAGTTAATAAATATCCAAGTTTAGCCATGGAGGACAGATAATGGGTTACATTATTATCGTTAACCCTTAAAATATCTATATTAATATCACCCATAAATATTTCCAAATTATTGTTGGTGTTCAAATTAAGATATTCATGTAAATCAATTATAAAGTTGTGTTTTAAAATCAGTGGAGCCTTGTAGGCAGCTGTTATTCCAAAGTGATATTATTTATTTGAAACGTTATTCTTCTAATCGTAGCTAAGGACGTAGGTAGTTTATGATAAGAAAAATCATCATTAATATTTGACTTTACCAAGACTAAGAATCTATAGTATTTATTGTAATCGGCCTTGTTATAAAATGTATTATAGTTTGGTATATTACACTGTTCAATTGACAAAATTGGACAGCATTCACTCAAAATAATAATATCATTCATTTAAGGCTTACAGTTGTTTTCCAGTAATAGAATAACTTATTGATATTTTTATTGAAACTTCAAAAAATCAACGTACGCTTGTGAAGAAAAGTGACATACGAAATAAAGATTAAAAATGTCCTCCACCAACTGTTCTGCAGTAGATCAATCGATCTGAAAATTCTTGTTGTACATTTAGTACTAGTTGTGGAAAAATTTCTCGTATTATTCGTCGAATGGACTCCTTAAGCATATCTGCCGAATTGGGTTTAGGGTTATTCATAAACTAAATATTTTACGTAGCCCAACAAAAAAAAGTCCACTGGGTTAAGATCGGACCTTGGGGATGGCCACTCTACTGACCCCCAACTACCTATCCACCGCCCCGAAGAAATGCATTTATACAGGGTGTCCCAAAAGTAATGGGACACAGAGCAACAGCTTAGCAGACTCCTAGAGTCAAAATAATGCGATTTATTTAAACTTGCCTTATCCCAAAAATGATAACAACCAAGATACAGGGTATCAAAGTTTTAATTTTGTTTTCGTTTTTATATGATTATTTCCTAACGAAACGACATACCAGTACAAAATTAAAGATTTTGGGGTTGTTTGAGGTGAGGAATTCAAAATTATCCATAGTTTTTGTGTAACCAGCAGAGGTCGCTGCCTACGGCATGACCAACTCTTTTAGCTGGCATAACTTTGTTTAGGCTTCTTATATCCATCCGACTATTAAAAAAATAAGTTACTTTACTTCTTTTAGATCAAAAACGTATAAATTATTAAAGTCGCTATGAGCAACCATTTTCGAGATAATCGCACATTTTATATGTCCAATGCTACTAAGTACGTGTTCCAAAAACAACGGAAAATCGAGCAACGGTGAATTTCGAACTTAAAATTATTGTAAATCAGCTACATTTGGTAAGTGTCAAAGTTAATGTGGATACTTAAGGTTGACAATTTTTTTCTAATAAAAACGCTTTTTCGTATACGGAATTACTAATTTTATTGTAATCAAAAATTTTATTAACTTTGACAGATGATACTTTGTATAACGTGTTGTTGCCTTAGAAACGTCGTTGTTTTTAATCAAGGGCAGCTGTATTAAATAATACTAATACGAATACACAATTATTTTAAATATTTTAGCATTCTTGCATTAAAAATATCGATTGCGATTATCTCGAAAACGGTTGCTTCTATCGACTTCAATAAGTTATACGTTTTTGATGTAAAAGAAGTAAAGTAACTTATTTTTTTAATAGTCGAATCGATATAAGAAGCCCAAACAAAGTTATGCCATCTAAAAAGAGTGGGCCATGCCGTAGGCAGCGCCGTCTACAGGTTACACAAAAACTATAAATAATTTTGAATTCCTCACCTCAAAAAACCCCAAAACCATTAATTTTGTGCTGCTATGTCGTTTCATTAAGAAATAATCGCAAAAAAAGTAAAACAAAATACTTTGACACCCTGTATCTTGGTTGTTACCAATTTTGAGATAAGGCAAGTTTAAATAAATCGCATTATTTCGCCTTAAGGAGTCTGCTATTGCTCTGTGTCCCATTACTTTTGGGACACCCTGTATAATTTCGAAGGACAATTAGGTAGATACATTTTTCCAGTGAGGCTCTCATCAAAAAAAATTGTCCGATTACCTTATTTTCAACAATGCCCGCTCAGGCATTAACCTAGTCATTATACATTTTAAGAGAACATAACTTCACTTGAAAAACAAATTTTTTGATCAATTCGAGCGTAGCGCTAGCCTATCAGTATCATCGTCCAATAGCTTTTGTACAATTACTGGTTTTAGGGTGAAAAAATTTAGATACGGTGGTTTGATCGAAGACACACTCAAGTTGTGGGCTTGAGCTATATGAATCGTCCTGTAGTGATAATATTTATTTTTTTCTCCTCAGGTGTAGGAAGTCGACCACCCTTTAAGTCTATCTTTAATAATACGGGAAGTTTCCCACTTAATTGCTACCCTATAGACACAATCGATTGGCATTAGCCATATTACATATTGATGCGGGCGATTTTGATATTTTTCATTAAATATATTACGTATTTTCCTATAACTTCTACTTTTAAATCCACAACCCAACATAATCAAAATTTTTATACATTCATCTTCAGCGAGTCGCATTTTGAATGTAATATCAGCAAAGCAAAATTCAAATTTAATTAACATTTACTGACATTTTTTGACGCCTCAAACTTAAATAGCAAATTGGCATTGTCATTAAAAGATTGTGACCTGAGTTCAGAACGTTGCCAAGTCGAGAAACATATCAATCGTGCATACCAGCATTAAGGTGTTAATATTTCGTTGAAACGGTTAAAGATAGGTATACAGAGAAAAAAGTAGAAGATTGAATTAACGCAAATAGGTTTGATTTAACCCAATAATCAGTTTAAATAGCAACAACGCAATGATCTGGTTAAATCAATTCTATGAAATGATTAACTTGGTATGATCAAATCAATCGAATGATTGGTTGATTTAAACCACACTAAAGATATATTATAGCAAATAATATGATTGAAGTAACAATATCATTGGGTTCTTTTAACCATATCCTTGTAACCTTGTATCATTTTAAAAATTTGATAATGTTGTTACAATCCATTAGAAGGATTAAATTTACCATATCATTGGTTTAAATTAAAAATATTAATAGGTTAAATTTGTGGTATCCCAGGTGTAATAATAGATACCCCCTTTATATAGTAGTAGTTTATTATACAGCGTAATGTACTGGTCAAGTTTTAACACAATCTCTTAACTTATAACTAACATATTATGAGATGGACAGGTACAGACTGCCGGTCGTGTTCCCACTGTTCCCAGCTATGCCTCTTACGCCCGTTTGCATCACTTCCACTAAGGTTGACCTTAACTATAAGTATTACTTAAGTGTAGGAATTGGTTTGTACAAGTTGTACTTAATCGTTTAGTGACACTTAAGTTAAAATATTTTTAAGCCCAGGATATTCTGGAGCTTAAGTGATACTTAACAGATTAACCTCAAACAAAATCAGACAATTTGACATTTTACAAAATTACAGATACACAAATCAACTTATTTTATCGTAGGTTTCCTGTCCTAGCATATGGTTGCCGATTAAAAATAGTTACAATTTTAACGTTAATAATAGCCACCGCCGTACTTTATAATATATGTAGAACTAATAATGAGAGAGAACCACCAGATCCAGAAGACATAGAGCGTTTTGTACAAATAATGAAAGAAGATGAAGTACCAAACATTCCTCCTTTGAATGAGGAGGTTTTGCCATTGGCAAACGAAGTCAGAAGAACTTTAATTGATACTTATTTTAGATACATTGGGGAATAAAATTGTACGTACTGCGTAAATGCTGAAATACTTCTGTGTAAACATAATTTCTTGTTTTGTGTTTCAATACTGTTAACATTTTTTAGAGCAAGGTTTAAAGTATTATCATCAATTATGCTATTTCTGTATGAAAATTGCCTTATGTGACAATAAAACAAGTAATTACTGATTATGAAATTTCTTTAATAATTGTTGTTTCTTTAATTCAATATCTAATAACAAGTTTTCCTTTTTTAATTCAAACAAGGCTCGATCGTGTTCTCTGCGTGCTTGAATATTTAAGAGTTCCTCTTCAAAGCATTGCCTTTTCACTTTTGCAGTTTCAGAATACTCTTTATTTAAATCTGGCTTCACCTGCTGTGTTGGTCTCCGGTTTTATTTATTTCTTTTTTTCTTCGGCTACTTCTTTTCTAATGGTCTTTTTAATATTTTCATAATACTTCTTTGGAGCTTCTTTGGTCCTATGGTGCCCTTCCTGGTTTTGGGAATTAAAAGAAGCCGTAACTTTAGTCCATGCCAGGTCCTTTTCACGCCATGTTGCATTTGTTTGTTTATTTTCAATAATGTTTTTAAAGTTGCTAATAACATTTAATAGCAGCGTTTTTTCCGTAATAGAAAAGTTGGGTGCCCGTTTTCTCAGACTATCGTCCTTAACGTAAGTCATACTCTCTTATGTTCCCCACAAATCAAATAAAAAATATACTTTTGTTAGCACAACCGTACAACCAACGAAATATAAAGACCAAACATAAACCCATTGACTTTGACATAAACATATACCTACGCTTTCTTAGGTTATAGCCGGTGAAATAATCCAGGTAAAATACAATGTTGACAAGTTATTTTAAATCTTTGCTAAGAATTTGATAAGTGACACTTGTGCAAAGCTTTTGGAGATAAGGGTTACTCTTATCCCAAGGATTCCCTTATCTAAGGTACAGTTTTAAGTAGTAGTGGTGCAAACAGGCGTTATGGTCGTCCATGCCTGCGCTCGCGCGTATGTCCGACGCTACATACCCTCAAACCAGAGTGTTTGGAGATACCTGCCTGAGGGAGAAACCAAATTAGTGGTATGTAATTACCATAAAACCCTTACATACTTTTCTGTAAGCCAATAATTAAATAACATTATTGTTTTCCTGTTTAATATGATCGGTACATAGATCTAAAGAGCTGACAGAAAAATATATAGTTCGATCTTTAATATTCGAATATAACAAAATATGAGTTATTGTTCCACTCATAAATAAATAAATAAAGTTGGTGGGACTTGAAAGTCCCGTCCCGTTGGTATACATAAAGGGTTAAAACAATTAGGTTATATAGGTTAAGGTAAGCACCTATTAAGAATATTTTTTTTGCTTGTAGGTACCTAAGGAAAATATTATTAGGTAAGATAATTATTGAAAAGAGAAAACATGGATTTTTTATACCGACTAATTTAGGTCGTATCCTATAATAGACCACGAATCTCATGTTTCTTTTGGCAAATTTTTACTAAAATGTACATACTTATCTTACCTAAAATTATTATCAATTGTAGGCAGGTACCGCGATACACTTAAGTACTTAATAAAATAACAAATTTATTGTAGTATTTTTATAGTGCCTACATACATATAGTTTAGGAATAATGAAGCAGGTGACACTAAATATAGTATAGTATAGGTATATAATAATATATATTCTTATCCTTTCCCAAAAATGGTTCCACTAGGTGTGGTAAATCCCAAGTCTGGCAACAGCTTTTTCAATTCCATTGCAAACATTTTCCTACACACACAAAGAAAGAATAACACAAGGAAAACCATAAATGAACTCCAGACTCCAGTGCCACGACAAAACAGTTAAGGTTAGGTTGTTACTGTTGTTAGGCGAATGCCGCGAATGACGAGACACTTGCTGCTTTGTTATAGCGTCCGTAAACTGAGCTGTCATTGATCAATTGGCGATGGCCTGACTATCTTTCAAATTTACTACAATTAAGACGTTCATATGCTAGAATCTAACCGATAGTAGGGTTAAATTGAATTTAATCCGAAGGTTATTAAATAGGTAATATTAACAAAATGAAATGGTTGATTGAGCCATCCAGTATTGTTTAACACAATATAATGTTTAAAATCAACATTTTGATTAGATTGAATTAACACAGGAAAGGTATAATTACGTATTAATATTTTTACCATTTAAATGAGCTTGTTTTTACCCAATGAAGGTGATTCTAACAATTTAAATTGGTTAATTTAAGATTTTACATTCAACCCAATCAAGTAGTAGAAATAATCGGAGAAAATTGTTTAAAAATACCCAAATTGTTTTAGTTTAACCTTTTTAAAAGTAATCCAATGGATTTGCTAAATTCAACGTTTTACTTTTTTCTGTGTAGGACATGATTTATGAAAAATGTCTAGAATTGATTGTAGAATGTAAAAATTTACAATATGTTTTATTTAAAAATAAAATAAAGTTAATACACATAGCACTTTTATGATCCACCAAATGCTTTTCAAAAAAATTAATTTGGTGGGTAGAGTAAACCCGGGCAAAAGTCCGCACCTAGTTAATTAAATGGCATAAACGACATATCATTTAGAATTTGGTTTTTACTATGTAGTAGAAAGATGAACCAAACATGAAAGCAGAGGTTGCCGTGACTAAAATCTATACTTTCCTGGATCCCTTTGCTGTACTTACATAATTTAAATTTTGTGCGCAAACGGACTTTTGCCCCAAGGTCCGGGGCAAAAGTCCCACAAGTATGGGGCAAAAATCCGATACCAGGGGTAAAAATCCCACTAAGGTTTTTACCTAAATGCCAATTATTATTGTTAAAACCATATTATTTTAAAAAGGTTTATTTATAAAAAACATTACAAAAATAAAACAAACGTTTTATAAACTCAATAAAACTGTTGTGTTTATCTACACGCCATAACTTAGAACATACATAGGTCACCACACCACATATAAATTTATCATTCTTAGAAAAATAAAACAAGCGGACTTTTGCCCCGAAGTGTCTGTCGATATATTAAGGAATGTAGCCGCCATGTTGAATAAAATTAAAACTGGTTCAGTGGAGATTATGAAAGCTTTAAATATCACTCTTCGAAACTACTGGATAATTTTTTTATTGTCACTTATTTTATTAAATCTACTACTTACGATACACGTACAGAAAATTACATTAAAAATTGAAATTTACGACTTACCTCATTTTCTCAAAGCGTGCACATTCGGTTATCACCTAACTCACACTGGAATACAAACTACAGAAGTGTATTATTTGGGTAGACGGGATGAAAGAATTACTTCACACGCGGCGGCGCTGTAAGCAATAGGACTTTTACCCCGGTGCGGACTTTTGCCCGGGT
Organism: Polydrusus pterygomalis; assembly: GCA_963969555.1. Lineage (NCBI taxonomy): Eukaryota > Metazoa > Arthropoda > Insecta > Coleoptera > Curculionidae > Polydrusus > Polydrusus pterygomalis. The sequence goes on from OZ018375.1 coordinate 75,821,813, forward strand.
TTACTCTAAGAGCGATTCTTGACGGTACCTATTCTACACGGTGTTATTTAAGTATATGGCCAAACTCCAAGAGGTGCTTCTTTAAGTGATTTTAAGAAGAAAAGTTCATATAAACATGGGTCCGAAAATGCATAGTTTATACGATACAGGGTGTCAAACTTTAAAAAAAAAATCGGATGTTCGTAAATATCTCAATCCTCTTTTATTCGATTTTGTTGAAATTTGGCAATTCTCTTTGTAATAACAGGACGATAACTTAGCCTCAATTAGATTAAAATTATTAAGTCCAGTGGCGTCCTGGAAGACAGTCCAACTAATATTTTTGGCAAAAAAATGCGCGCCACTGACATTTTTTAAAATTATGTATTTTTCTCGAATTAAGCAACTACAAATACAACTATTTTATTATTTGAGTTTTTTTCATATCTTGCTTTATTTACGAGAAAAAAAATAAATACCACTTTATTGCATGTCCCCGGGACAATAAGAGCTATACTTTTAAAACATTGCAGTAATAAATTATTACGTTATGCGATTATTTTATGTTAATTTATTTTATCGATAACAGTTTTAATCTGTGCGAAAAAATTCAAAAGAGGACTTTCGTGTAATTTTAATTGCTTGATAGTTTGGTAAGTACCTAGTTTAAATTTTTTACTCTTGCGGGGACATGCAATAAAGTGTTTTTTTTTTCTCGAAAACAAAGCAAGATATGAAAAAAACTCAAAAGATAAAATAGTTTTATTTGTTGTTGCTTAATTCGAAACAAATACATAATTAAAAAAAAAAAAGTCAGTGGCGCGCAATTTTTTTTGTCAAAAATATTAGTTGGACTGTCTTCCTGGACGCCACTGTACTTAATAAATTTAATCTAATTGAGGTTAAATTATTTTCCTGTTATTACAAACAGAATTGCCAATTTTCAACAAAATCGAATAAAAGAGTATTGAGTTATTCACGAACATCCGATTTTTTTTAAAGTTTGACACCCTGAATCGTAAAAACTATGCATTTTCGGATCCATGTTTATATGAACTTTCCTTCTTAATATCACTTAAAGAAGCACCCCTTGGAGTTTGGCCACATACTTAAATAACAACCTGTATAAAGGACTGATCCATTTCTTTATCATACCGCTGTATAGTAAACACAAACTATACTCGGTTTTGAGCAGGGTCATTAATACGTAATTTATATTCAAAATTTCATCATTATCCAACGGAAATGGAAAACATGCTTTTTGTGATCTAAGGACCCTAAAACGCGGACATCTAATAATTTCTCGACTTTTTTTTGTCGTGATTAGAACACTATTCTGTAAGGAAAGTAAATAAATATGTTTTTAAATTTACCCATATTTATTTTTTCGAAAGAGTAATAAAATATTGTTTAAATCATTGAGGCCTTTACTTGATGGAAATTCATTATAATTTTATTTCAGTACAATAACAAAATGGTCTAGTCACTTATTTTGGAAACCCATCGGATAAAATTAAAAAACACCTTAATTAAAGGAATATCAACGTCGGCGTCGCTTATAAAACTAACAATTCTTTGGAAAATTTTTTAAAAAACTATAAATTAAAAAGCAACAAGGATAACAAATCGGGGGTTTACCAATTAAATTGTGGCTCTTGTCCCAAAACTTATATAGGCCAAACAGGTCGATCATTTAAAACGATAATTTTGGAACATAGAAGAAGTTTTCTCATAAAACCGACTCAACTTATTCTAATCATCATTTCCAGAAACATTATAATTTTGATAACAAATTTAAAATTTTACATATTGAAAACAAGGGTCAAAAACTTAATCTTTTGGAAAGTTTAGAAATAAATCGATTGAAAAATTCCGGTGCAATAATAAACGACCAATTAGAACTAAATAGTTCCCCTTTGCTAAATCTGTGTCAATAATCCAAATAGGGTTCTTTGGATTTCCCATAAGATTAAGATATATTATACCGACAATAATATTTAAGTTTACAATACCTAAACAATGTTAAGAACATATAATTAAATAATTAAGCTGTAATGTGTATACCTGAATTAAGTAATAAGTATCTAGACCATTTTGTTATTGTACTGAAAAAAAATTAGTTATAGCAACCTACACCGGCAGAAGCTATAATGTAGCGAAACGCGTCGTGTAACGAAAAGGTTTTTCAATAAAAGTGTCAAGGTGTACCAGTTTCCCGCAGCTCCCTAGCTGCTGTTTACCTATAATAAATATCAAAGCAGGTTCTGCTCACCCATACATTACATACTTTAAAAAGTAGATTCTCTGCGTTCGCCTGACTTATCTCAAGTTGGCGCGGCTTATTTGTGTTTTATTTAGAATGTATCAGTATAAACAAGGAAAATGTATAGATTCAAAGTTCAAGTGTATAATTTGCTTTATTGTACTTAAATGATACTATTATGTTATTGTTCCAAAGGTTTTGGCAATAAAACGGCAAGCATACTGCTTTACAAAAACTTAACATTGTTGTGTTGATTGTTTAAAGTTTAATCCATGTTAAAGCGGCACTTAGTAATAATTTATTATGACTGAACAGCCCATAATAACAATACCACAAGGTAAGCTAAGAGGAAAGGTTGGTGTGGATCACAATGGACAAAATTTTAATAGTTTTCAAGGAATTCCTTACGCCAAACCGCCACTGGGAGAATTAAGATTTAAGGTAAGATATAGAACATTTAAGAAATGAACTTACCAGAGAGGAGCGCGTTTATGCGAATATACAGGGTCCTGTACCTCACCTCTCGTCTTCTATAGCTCACTTATTAATTAAGTTAGGATTTTGATATTTTGCAGGCCTTACCTGTACTTATCTAGGGGCGCATTTCAATATATATTTTTTATATAGGGTGTTCCAAAAAAGTATGACGTCATAAGGATGTATTATTTTAGATTACATGCCATATGTTTTCTTACTTATTTGGATGCCTTCTATAGTTACCTACATAATCCTAAAGTTTTATTGAAATCGATTCAGTATTATAGGCAAAAAAAAAATAAAAACTAAAAAATATCAGTTTTGCACCACTGGTTTTAAAAATTATAAAAAAAAATAATGCCTCGTTAATAAAATTATACAAAGGTACTTATTAAATAAAGTCTTACAGTCCCGTTAACCAAGTTTGATTCATACGAACTGTACAGGGTGTCCAAAGTTTAGTGTCAAACTTTGCAAACTTTAAAGCAATTTATTTTTTTTATTTCAAATAGGAACCCATGTATATTTTTATGTCATTCGATGCAGAATTAAAAATCAAACATTTGTTCTAATTACAATCCTATCGCAATTTCTAACGCATCAAGACTTATTTGCAGAAAACTTATTTTATCAACTATTCCAACAGTTATTATTATGAATAAATATCGAAGGTGGCTTTCAAAAACAATTTATTGGTATTGAAGTTTATTAATGTGACATGAGACAATTTTGACTTTAGTAATTCAAAAGTTTCAAATATTGTTACTACACTACTTTTTCTCTGTCTTTCATTTACTAAATTTAAATTTTATCGCCATACTATCTGTCTTTATAGCTGTCAATCAATATCTCTCATTTACGTTTGTCTCAACACGTGGACGTGAGCAACAATTTGACCTTTATTTTCTAAAAATGTGTTATTTTATAATTTATTTCATTATATTTAAATTAACCGCTTGTGGGGTTACTGGGCTTTAACCCACAGTAGCCCACAAACTACTACTTGTTAGATAGTATTTTCATAAGTACTTACTTTATTCAAAAAAATTAAAAAAAAAATTACTTTTTCACTCTTTGGTTTTAATTAAAATTTTTATTTTTACAGATTGTGATATCGTCGTAATACTTCCACAATAATGACAAATTTTATCTTTATAATGTCTTACAGACATACTGGAAAAGTTTTAGGATTTTTTTTTTTAACCCTCGACACCTTCTTTTTAGAAGGGTTTTTCTTCTTCCCCAGTCCATTTGGTTGGTTTAGGCCCACTTTACTGACTTTTTCACATACTCAGTATGTTCTAACTTTTCTCAATTTTCTTCATTCTGTCACTCTACACATCAATATTTTAATTCCATAAAAGCTCCATTAAGGCTCTAAACCATTTTCTTTTCTGCTAAAACCATCAGCATTAAATAAATTTTATGTCTCCTGATGATGATCTTTTTTACGTTCGAAACATGTAGAGACCCGTAAAGAATTTTTATTCTAATAAATTTTGTGGAGGAAGACTTCTATTTTTTTTTCTTTTCCATACTTTCAACTACACTTTAAGCATGGACTATTTTTTCAAATTGATATTTTTTAATTTTTATTTTTTTTCGCCTATAATACTGAATCGATTTAAATAAAATTTTAGCAGTATGTAGGTAACTATAGGAGGCACCCAAATAAGTAAGAAAATATATGGCATATAATCTAAAAAATACATCCTTGTCACACTTTTTTGGAACACCCTGTATAAAAAAAAATCCTGAAATGCGCCCCAAGATATAGGTAAGGTCTGCAAAATATCAACATCCTAACTTAATTACTATGTAAGCCATAGAAAACGGGAGGTGAGGTGCAGGACACTGTAGATAGGTTATGTGTAGTATAGTTCTTATTGTAAAATTCTTCACATTGACATTCCAGGCTCTACAGGAACACACTATCATACTTTTTTAGTGGCACCCAGTAAACACACGCACGTTGAATCAACGTTAAAAAAAAAAAAAAAAAACTCTAACCCAACATTGAATTTTGGTTAAAATGTCGCGCGGAACAACGTTGCGTGCAACGTTGAATACTAGTTTAAATCAACAATATAAAACAACCATATTAGATTAAAATCAACGTTGATTTAAGATGAAAAAACAACATATTTTTACCATTATAAAACAATATATTAGACATGTGTCAAATAGAGTTGAATAAAACCTAAAATCAACGTGCTTCAAAACTGGCTAATTTTTTTTAATTGATCCAAAAGCAGTTATGTTAAATGGTGCAAACAATTAAGATTTTATATGGGATAATTTTAAAGTTAAATATAATTTCCAATTAAAAATCAACTTTAATTAAACGTTTTTCATATTGTATTAAAATATTCGTTATAAAAACCGTCGACAGTAAGTAATATTTCAACCTAAATTTAGACAGTTGCATGATAAGGTTGATTAAAACGTAAAATCAACGTCCTTTAAAACTGGCTAAATCTCTCTTAAATGGTCTAAAAGTAAGTATTAATTAATATTTTATCCTTTGAGTAAAATCATAGAGCAATATTATAAGTAGGTAAGTAGGACACGTTTAAAAAACGTTGTTGTTAATCGGTCAGGAATATAACCAAAATTCAACGTCGTTAAAATCAACGAAAACGTAATAACAACGACTGAAACGTTAATTCAACGTTGAAAAAACGTATGTGTGTTTACTGGGCAATCAGAAATTCTAGGGGAATAACCTGTAAAATGATTTAAAGCTTAATGTTTCGAAGATTTTTATTATTATAAAACTTTTCCCTTCCCTGTTGAAAGAGGGTTAAGAGCAGAGCCACAATAAAAAAAATTACATCCTAAAATTAAAAATTAGGGGAACATTAAAAAAAAATTAAGGTTGATACAAATTATTAATGCTCTATCATTAAAGTCAAAATCACTAGCGCCGTATAATTAAAATGTTTACTCAAACTCAAAGACACTAAAGCTAACGCAGCGCCGTATGTCATATTTATATCGGGTGTCAACGAGATTATAATACTAACAAGGCTGTGGTGTCCTCCTGAACAAATGAATATAGGCAAAATGTGATGTGCCATATGTGTTTATTTACGGGGTAATCTCTACTAATATCACAAAAATGTTACTTCCGATTTAACAGGTTCCGGTTTAACAGAAAGTGATTGAGCTTTCTGCTGAATCGGAAGTGATTCCAGTTAACCTGGGAAGGACTTTTGTGTATTTGAACATTCAAAATGTACATCCTACTCAATCATAACAATTTCCAAAGTTTGAAATTTATAAGTTGCTTCATAAAGGTAGGTGTCCACAAGGAGACTAAAATCTCTTGAGATTTTTGTTTCACGAGAAATTTATCTCAGATGTGTGTCCACAGAATATGAGAGATTTCTATGAAACACTCGATTTAATGAATTTTTCTCTCATGAGACAAGGTTTCTCTAAATGCGCTGTTTCCAAAATCAATTTATATTTCAAGCAGAAAGAAGCGAAATATTGTGTTTGGAAGTGATTTTATAAAAATATTTCAACAAAAAGGGCTAGACGAAGGACTGTAGCTTGTTATTATTACCTTACCGTTAAGTCCCGCAGTACACAAACGTAAAGGTCTCACAGATATTGGGTGAGAGATTGGATTAAAAGGAGAGAAAACAAGAATATAATGGAAATATTGTTAAAAGAACTAGAACGGGAAGATCAGGAATGTTACAAGAACTTTCTTCGAATGTCCGCTGCTGACTTTCGTTTTCTGTTGATGCTCTGGAACTGGCAACGAAGTTTATGTATTTTATCCTTTACTTCTTGAGCTGGAATTCCAAACTTGTTGGAAATTTCGTCCATAGCTGATTTCCGAAGATTTCGGTTTTTCTAGTTTTCGGACGAGCAGTCCCACAAATAAGATAGGATTCATCATATACTTCGATTAATTGCAGTATCATGCTTCTTTTTCAGTTAAAAGTATTTTCTTTTCAAACCCCTTTTTTCACTTGAATAACTCAATTTTGGAAAAAACAAATATTTGTTTCACGACACAACAGCGAAACTCACGTGCAGCGAGTGAAATAAATGTTTCATGCAAGATTCGCAATAAATCGTGTTTCCACGTTGAAACTTGCTCAAGAAATAAAACCCTCATGACACATTGTTTTACGAGATGATCGCTAGTATATCACGTGTCTCAGACCTGTTTCGGCAATGAAATGAAAGTTTTCCTGAGATTTTTATTTCATTAGACAAAAATCTGATAAGATTGATATTCTCATTGTGGATTCGCACCTTAACGATATAAGGATACCACAGACTTTCTAGTAATCTCGTTGACACCCATATATGTAATAGATCTTTAATTTAAAGCTTTTGTAAAAGAATAATCCTAAAGATATCTTATTTATTATTTATACAAATATAAAAGTGGGCAAATAAATAAAAAAAGTCATTAACATTATTTTATTTTATTTAAGCCACCTCAACCTCCAGAAAAATGGATTGGCATTAGAGATGCAACTGCGGAGGGGCCAGAGTGCTACTCCAAAAATCTTATTACTAACTTGAACGGTGGGTCGGAAGATTGTTTATTATTAAATGTTTATACTCCACAGGTAAATGACAGAATATTAAAATTTATCTAATTAATATCAAGGAATGACAGATAAAATTTGATAATCGTCGAGTGCTAGTTTCGCTCGTACTACGCATGCAAAACACAAACTCGAAGAAAATCGAACAAACAAACATATTAGTCTTAAGTATAGTATAAAATACATTTCTGATCTAAATGAATATGTTTAAAAATCAGTTCAAAAAACTAACCTATCACTACATAATTGATGGATTGTTATTAATTACCTTGATACCTACGATAATTTATTATGATTAGCTTGTAAACTAATATTGAATATACAGTGTCGGACAGAATTCTGGCTCCATACGGAAAACTTTTTTATTATTGATTTCTGAGAAAATTTTATTTTTAATAAAAGTTACTGCATCCGCTTAAACTAAAAAAGCGCTCATTAAAATTAAAGAAAACCGTAGAGCATACGAGGGAAAGTACATTTTTTTAAAGTTGTTCAAGAGTGAAGTACCTATACTCTTATTTTTCGTTTCAAATAAAATGTTCATTTGACGAAGTCACGACCTTTTATTCAAAAAAATAAAAAAATAATTATTTTTTGTGTTACACTGTATAACGATTAGATTTAAGAGATCAAATTATTTTTAAAGATTCTTTTTAATGTTTTCTTTAAAAATATTGGCCAAACTTTAAAATTCTCGTTGTTTCTAATTTTTCGTAAACCATTCAAAAACACTATTTTTGGAGCAATTAGGTTTAAACCAATGTCTGAGACATCCAAAACAGACTGACTTGAATTATTTTTTTAAATTAGGAAACTCAGATATTTTAAATGTAATTTAAGAAGATCCTGAATATACTTACCCAAATGTGACAGTTCTTGCCATATGGATTGGGGCATTGTCGTACTGGACGGTTTATCTCCATATACAATTTCAACGAATTTAATTATGGATCCCGATAAACAACAGCCGTCAGTCCTTCCTTAACAATTTGCAAAACTCCTCAGCTCCTAGCACTAATCCAGTTCCAATATTAATTGAAAAACGTTACTGATTAGTTTAACGCATAGACTTCTTATAGAATTGGCTGAGCCATTGATTCATGAATACCCTGATTGTTTGCATCAAACATTCTTAGGTGTGAAACAAAGACAGAAGAGAGAGATAGCGTTTAATTTCCGATTCCATGAGGAATAATAATGGCATAAAAATTCGGGCGATCAGTCAACATCAGCGGCGTACTGGCGTAGAGGGTGTGGCAAGGATGCTTAATACAATAATTAAGTAATAAATGTGTAATTGAGTCGATCGTTACTTGATGAAGATCCATATTAAATAAATACGTAAAAGAAACAACGTTAAGGTTTCAAATCTTCACGAAATTTGGTTTATTTTTATATTACAAATAAAAATAAAAACATGACATGTTTCGTAGCACTGCTACTTCGTCAGATATCGAAATGGAAATGACAAACAAAGTTGTAGGTGTAGAGGCATTTACCTGCTAAGAACTAATTATCTAAATATTCCTTATCTTACGGGTTTTGGAAAAACCCGAGTAATAAAGTATACCTATAAATACTGAGCAATAGGAATTAAATAAAAATGGTTGGAAAATACAATATTTCAAAACAAATTTAATAAGGGTGAATTGTTAACATCTAATTGATCGTTTAAAATTTTGCTAGAAATTAACAAAATTAAAAAAACAGGCAGAAGTTTAAGTGAAGATTAAAAGAAGCCTTCGAAAAAAGTCTAGGTGTGCACGAACGTATAGTGTTATTATTAATGAATAGTCCCCCTTACACCAGCGGATAACTTAACGAATTTGATATTGCACGAGCCAAATACGCTGATAGAACTTTACGTGTATGTGGAGAGCCGAGCTTCATCGGACCGTGTAGATTCGCTTGGTTAATTTGGGATGCGTATCAAGTCCTTCAACTTGGTTTGAGGGTAAATTAAAATAATAATGACAAATAATGTTTGCCGATTCACGTTACTTGTCAAAAGAATTTATTTTCAAATGTACTTCCACCATACTTAACAAATGTCTGAGAGTATCATTATCCATCCTTAAATTGTTACGGAAATCATTTGGCTCGTCTTGTTGAAGTTCTTTCAAGAGTAACATATGACTCAGTTCATCTCTACGAGAAATCTATTTTTTTACCCACTTGCTCCGGTTTTTTGATTTTTGTTTATTGGCAATAAATACATACGCTATGGCACAAGCTATTGGTCTTCTACGATTGGTATTCATTTTTAAAACTCACCGAGTACAAATAAATCCTAGTCGATCTAAAACCACGCGTTAAATATTTCAGGAATTCCAAAAGTGAAGTTTTGTCCCATTAATGAGAAGATTTAATCAGGCGAATCTAATCGGGTTATAAAGTCGTCGAGTCAAATTCGGCTGCCCAAAAACGACGAGAGTTTTGGTATGTGCCGAGCTTAGCTCGCAGGCCAAATTCGAACGGATCAAATCGGTCCAACTAATATGTTGGTGTAATGAAATTTTAGACGAGAGACAAGAAATTTTTTATTTTTAATATCATGTATAACAGCATAGGAGATATTATATTATGCTGCATTGCAGTAAAAAGTAAAAGAACTTTAATTGTTGAAAGAGAAATATTTTTGTTGACACGCCAGGATATAAGTAGAAGTACCATTTTTTAGTTTCCTGCTTTTATGAGGGATCCCTAGGTACCCTAGGTACCCAGGTAGCACATGTCGTCGAAATGATGTCTAAAAGACGTCATCAGTTTCTGTTAAAGGACGTTTTCTTAACTTCTATAACGGCGTCTTTTTGACGTAAGTAAGTCACATCGAAATGGCGTCAATTCCAGCGACGTAACGCCCATTTTGAGAAATAAAATGACATAAAATAAATTTATTTAGTTTTGTAGTGCTTATTCTAATGTTATCAATGACACAATCAATTTGAATTTTTATCAAAAGCAGAGATAAAGCGATTTTGTGGAAGTTTTGGCAATAGTTAAATATTGAAAATATAGAACGTTAATCATAAAAAATGTGATTTAAAACACTTTCACAGTTGCTTTTACTACACAGTAAAGCACTCGGCTAAAATTATATAATTTCCACCGCTCATCTTCATCTTCTATTTGGCGTCTTGAATGGCGGCCAAAGCACCTGTTTTTTCATAGGTGTCAGCCATGTATTACGTACTACACCTGCACTATTGTTCATTGTTCGGCAAATTGTATTAAACAATACATTTTTTATACAATATACAATTAACAAGATTAGATTCATTAAAAGCCGAGCCGCCACAGGATCACTAAATTTCAATCCGTTCCAATATGGCGACCACATGGTGACTTCACCGACGACGAAGATCACAAGCGTCTCGCCGCTAATGTCCTCTTCGTCTCTTGGCTGCCTTCCTTATGGACAATCGGTTTGTTCGTTGTTACCCAGATCATTTTTTAAAAATTTAATTAACATTTTATGAAATTAATTGGATTAAAAAAAAAAATGCTCTGCTAACAACGAACAAACCGATTGCCGATATACCTTTTTATACAAGAGCTTGGCTGCAGCGCTCCACAATTTAGATGCGGCGTTGCCATTTATGTGTTTTGCGCTGTCTTTACTTGTCACGTCCTTTTAAAATAAAATGTTGTTTATTATATGCCATATATATTCTGTGATTTTGTTTCTTTTAAATTTATATTATGTATAACTTAGTACAGCTCATCATTGAATTTTCCTAGTATTGTACGTTGTTCTTGATGAGCATTGGTTAAGACCATTGGAATTTTTTGATTTGCCTAATTATGTCCTGGTTTCAAAATACTCTCGCGTTCAGTGTATCAATGGCGGTACCCTGATTTTGGAACAAAATGACTTTATGGCAAATTTTAATTTTGGCTGTGTTCATAGGTTTGGTTATTTGTTGGAGGAAAAATAAGCCTATGAGTTTTCTATTGTTATCTGTTCCAAATTAAATACATACCTTTTGGGGACTTATCGTTCGCCCTCCTCTAATATAGAAAAAAATTTCCAAAAATTAGAAATATTATGGTCTGAAATAATATCTGTTATGCCTCTATAATTTTGACTGGGGACCTGAATATAAATATCTTGGATAGTATACTAATTAAGGGAGCTTACTACATACATTTTTTAATGATTTGTTTGATGATCTGTTCCTTACCTCCATATTATAATTATATAATAGAGCCTTGGTATACCGTGTAGGTATTTACATGTTTTGTTTTATTTTTATTTATTCACATTTGTTTAGGACCTTAGGATTATGTTGTGTTGATTTTGATTGTATTAGCAAATAATGACTTTACTTTGCCAATAAAAATATTCATCTTCAGACAATAAAATACTTTTTGAGTTTAAGTTGTTTATTTGATTTTAAAATAAAATGCTATAAGGAAATAGCCCTAATAAAACAATATCTATTCATTTAAACTAAATAAAATTCCTTATTAAATTTTAGATGTTTCCCTAGATAAGAATACCATGTTATGTTTATTGGGATATTCAAAAGTGTTCTTATTTCATAACAGTAATATAGATTTCAGTTTTCAGTAGTCAATACATAAAATATCCGTACCTAATTTTTTTTCCTAAAAAAATATATTTGTTGATTCCTAAATACCTGATAATTATTGCAACTACTGTTCGTATAAAAATCTATACAAAAAGACATACATAAATGGCGCATCTAAATTGTGGAGCGCTGCAGCCAAGCTCTTGTCCTTCTTATACCTTTTTGCCCATAAGGAAGGCAGCCAAGAGACGAAGAGGACATTAGGGGCGAGACGCTCGTCGAAGATCGACTTGTTCGAGATCAGTGTGGCCAGATTATTTTTTTGATCGTCAGTAGCTATTGTCATTCAACCTCGATAAACACAATACATGTTCGAACGGTTTTTACTAAAATTTAAAGCGTGCCATTCTATTTTATTATTATTTTTTACTTTAAAAACACAAAGACTAGTATGCTATACTAGTACTAGTATATTACATATTTGACTACTGATAAAGTTTATAACTATTTTATGATCTAGGAATCAAGACCCACTATGTCAGTAGAAAGGTCTCGCGTCAATTGGACGTGGAATATTGAACGCACGACTATTGGTCGCAGTCAATTGGACGCGCGACAATTGGACGCGTGCAACAATTGGACGTGGGACAATTGGATGCATGTGACAATTGGACGCATGCGACAATTAGACGCAGGCAAAAATAAAAAAAAGTTTGTATAAGTATAATTACAAATACCTGTAGGTATAACAAAGGGATAAGCTATTTCATCGTCAACGCTGTCCATCCATCCATATGGAAATTTATCAATGCCTTAAAAAAAGAAAACAGCCTAAATCGGTTGAAAATGGAGCAACTAATAGCTGGACAAATGCAACCCCAAAAGAAGATGTATCGAGAAACTGCACAAAGAATAAAAACAGTGGTCGCTGATTACAACAACAGACCAGTTTTAGAGTACCTGCGAGGCATTGCACACAATTTTCAATTGCAAGTGTAGAGAATTTTAAATTCTAAATATTTGTATAATATACAGGGTGTTTCAGTAAAAACTCCCAGGCCAATTATTTCGAAAACTAAAAGCGACATGTAAATTCTGTAAACGACAGTTTTAAGCCTCTATGATTGGCTTTACAACTGTGTAAAAAATGTGTTTGAATAATACAAGATGTAGGTGGCGCCACGGTGCAAAGAAATTTTTCGATGACAGGAACTTTTAAATGTCGTCGTTCTTAAAGATAATTAATTTTTGGTCAAATTATGTCCCATAAAAAATTTTGATAAATCTAACATGAGTGAAGTCAAGTTTTTTTAAAAATAATTTTAACGAGTATTTTAATTATAAATATTTTTAATATCCTTTAGCAGATTTTAATTTAATTTTGGTAATGATAATTTTAGTGTTTAAACGCTCGTGTAGCGCTAAATTATTACGTCCAGTGACGTCTCAGGGGGCGCCTTTACAAATAATATTGGCAAAAAACAAGACGCCACTGAGTTTTTGGTACTTTTAATATTTTTTTTTGGATTAAGCAACTAAAAATATCCTTTTAAATTGTTTTTATATCTTGCTTCGTTTTCAAGAAATAGAAATAAAAACAATTTTATGCATATCCCTGGAAGACAAAAATAATTAAATAATTAACATTCTTAACACTCAGTTTCAGTGTTATTAAATTAATATTAATACAACGTATTAATTATTTAATGATTTTTGTTTTCCAGGGATGTGCAATAAAATTGTTTTTATTTTTTTTCGGATGTAAGAAATATAGTACTTCCGGTTTGACCGGAAGTTGACACTATTGGAAAGATAATAAAAATCGAAGATAGGGACATGTAAGCCGTTTTGCTCTAAGACGTACAGTTAGAAAGCTAGACGCTGTCAAAGTTCAAAAATGTCATTTTTCAAGAGTCAATATCTCGGAAACTGTTAAGTATAGACTAATAATGGTTTTATTAAAAAATATTCAGAATTTTATGCAAAATCCAAAAAAATTATATAAAATAGGGGTATCTGTTTAAGATTTAGATTTTACCTCCCCTCCCTCCTAGGGGCTTGAAGTAACAAGATTAACAATATGCGCAAAATATGTCTCCCTCGAAATAAAAATCGACGGGTCCAAGCGATTTTCCACATTTTCATTTTAGAGCAGGAAAATCGAGGTGGGAAGTTTTCAAATGAACACCCTGTATACACTTTCTTCTGTAAATAGTCTACATCGTGCAAATATGCAATTTTTTTATTCAGACAAACTTCTGTGCCTTTTATTTTACATTTTCATGTGGTTTTTTTATTAATAAAATATGATACTTTCATTCCTGTTTTATTATTCTATACTTTGCGACCAGTTGTCCCAGCGTCCAATTGTGGCCGCGTCCAACTGTCACGGCGTAGGAGATTTAAGTTTATTGTCCTCGTTTTCATTAAACGCGATGTATATGTTAACTTTTTTTATTTTTAGAAAACCAATGGGCAACTTCTTCCTGTTATGTTTTGGGTACATGGAGGTGGATTTACAAGAGGATCGGGAGGGACCGAACTATTCGGTCCTAACTATCTAGTAGCGGAGGACGTTGTTTTAGTGACTATAAACTACAGGATAGGAGTCTTAGGTAATAGCAACTGTACAGAAAAAGGGTATTGTTAAATAAGGTAGTCTGTTGTGACCCTAGGAAAAAGTTATAAACATTAAAAAGAAATTTACTAGACCATTTATTTTTAATTTTAGGATTCTTAGGATTTTCGGATATATCTTTGGGAGTTACTGGTAATGCAGGATTAAAAGACATGGTTATGGCTTTAAAATGGGTACATGCGAATATTAAACATTTTTCTGGAGATCCTAAAAATGTTACCATATTCGGAGAGAGCGCAGGGGGAGCGGCTGTTCATTTTTTAGTTTTGTCGCCGATGGCTAAAGGTAATTAAAGGAAAATAAGGACATGAAGCAAAAAAAGGTGACCATCCCTTTAGTATAGTAAATATACACTTTCACACGACTTTCATACAAAATTTTCAATCAACGGTGATCAAGCAATTAATACAAATACTTTCAGTCATAAGGCCGACATCTTATTATTTGTAGAAGACATTCTATCATGTGACACCGCCTATTTGTAAAATAAAAATCCGTACACTAAGTTGGTTACCTACCTTACAAATCTTTTTTTTTCACCAATATTTTAATCAAAATAGTTGAGTGATCATGTGAGCGATGTCAGAATTGTCTTTACCTATATATTTTCGATTCCAGTACTAGAAGTGCGTTACCCAGAGTTGTCACATTTTGCAGATTTATAAACGGGGAGCGAAAAGTGGATCAGCAAATAAACAATGGATCACAATGTATTAGAAGTGGATCACAGTGGATCAATAGTGGATCGCAGAAGTTCCAATTATCAATAGGACTTTTTAGCTCTCTACTACTGATTACTTTTAGACAGCGCAACAAAATCCTAGGCAAAATAACGAATAAGTCTATTTCAAATAGAATTTGTTTATTTACTTGTGACTTCTTAAGCAAGACAGTTGATTTAGCAGGTAGATTAAGGGAGTATTTCGAAATATAAACAAGTTTACTTCAAAATTTTTAAAATTTATTATTCAAAAAAACTTATCAAGGATAGATAGGATAATTGAATCGCATTTAAATTAACCTGATACTCCAGAATCCGTTCTTAAGATTAGTCCTACCCACGTTTATGATATCACAGTTATCTTGCGCAAAACAGGAGAAGAGAAATGCCAACAAGTTACAAGGAATAATTGGTTGTAGCAACATTTATTTTTTCCTGGATGAATTTGAAGAATTCGTTGATACAATCGATCGTTTCAATACCTATTAGAATGGTAAATCTAATACTCTTTTTAGTGTTTAATTATTATTTTGACTGAGAGCCTAGAGTCTAGAGTTTAACCCTTGAGCGCCCAGCCTACTGAAAGCAACGTAAATGCCCAACCGGGGTCCCCAAGGGACCCCATAGTAAATAAACATATGGATATGCATTAAGGTGTATTTTAATTATCAAACACAAGCTTAAGGTTATAGTGTTCAAAATATTTATTAAATATATAAAAAAAAACTTACAACACCTTCTGAAATATGAAAAACAAAAGCAAGACAAATACTAATATGTAGGTATTATACTATTATCTCTGAGGGACCCCACCTACCTAATAGCGTTATAACCTGGCACTGTCGCGGCGTCGGCGGCTCAAACCAAACTAACACACTAACTAGTGATGGGATCACTCGAGTGAAAAATAACCTATCATTCGGTTTTTTCAATCACTTGAATTATTCGATTATCTTTGGAAATAATTCGAGTGACGAACATATGGTTTTTATTTTCCAACGCGTCTCCAAAGTTGCTGCCCGCATGGCAATCACTCACTGCGGCCAGAGCCATCTCCTAGCGAGCGGCTACACCGAGTGGTTTCGGTTATTATTGGCGATATAATTCAACTTATATACTGCATTACGAGTTACCTGTGTAGTGTAAGATATGATTTATTATTTAGATTTAAATACTGCATTACGGGTTGCCTGCGTAGAATAATAGGATTTATTATTTTATTTAGAAATCGTCGGCGTCTACTGAAAACTTATGTTTAGTGGTGAGTATTCAGTATTCATAAATATCATGAGTTATGCAATATCGTGACATCTCAAGGTCAAGTAGTCAAGTTGTTAAATTAAATTGTAAAATCTGGGAACCATGCCAAAAAATCCACAAATATCTCCGCCACATTTAATAATCCGCAAAAAATCAATCGATTAACAACACCGAGTCAGTTATTCCCAATACAAATGCTGTATATCAACATGAACGATGAACCGCCAATATTAATAATTAATATTAGCTTTTGAGTGAAAAAAAAATCGATTATCATTCGGTTTTTTAAATCACTCGAATACTCGGTAGTCGATTATTAAAATAAGTCGATTTTTCCCAACACTAACACTAACACGTGCGAACACTATTTTCAAGCGCATACCTAAAGGCGCAGTTGCCAGATTTTTTTTATTCCAGAAATATTAAAGAAAATACTGTACTGGGGTCCCGCAAGGACCCCGCTTAGGCATTCAAGGGTTAAGGAAGTGAAGACAGATACGTATTTGTTCGATGGGCAAATGAACTGATAGGTTTATTTGTAAAAGGCGGCCTTTCACCGGAGCAAAGTTAGCGCAAAATGTTGTAAGCAACAGTGTTGAAAGCAGAATAAATATTTACACCAATCCAACATAATGCTACATAGGGCATGCGACGGTGCTGTACCTATGCAACATATGGCAACTTATATCGTGTTGAACGTGACGCATGCGACATGTCGACCAATGTTGCACCGAAATCGACAGTTTCCAGGATCATTTGTTGTTGAAAGCAAGACGATGAAGTGGTCCTAAGAAAAAGTGTGATTTCAAAGAAAAATACAGGGAAATGAAAGTGCTATGGAATATAGAGAGATACTTTAGAAATTCGTAACGGTCCAACAGAAGCCAAAAAGCGTAATGTTAACAGTGATCTAATTTATGCTAGTATAGTGTTTCGATAGTTAGTATCGGAAGACTTATTCGAGTAAAATTTTTAAAGAGCAACTAATCGTCAGAAAATAACTAATTAAAAAAATCATTTGGTTCCTTCTTATCAGGCAGAGGTGCCTTCTTTTTTTTTTTTGTAAGTAAAAATCAAAAATACGATACCTGACATGGCGCTGACCACTGCACTAAAATTTTTGTGGAATCGGAGGAAATGGCTTTTAACGTTTGACAAATAGTTGCGTGTTGCTTTCCCCAGTGTTGTTTTTTTTCTGGCTTTCTCGATTACCGAAATGCAAAAGTAAATAGTGGGTCGTATTCCCTTTTTATGCCCTTTCCAATGGGCACACACATACATTTGAAAAAAAAAGTTGGGGGCGATGTCTACCCCAAAAAGAGGAGTAAATTTCATTAAGACAAGAAAAAGTATGCCAAACTAAAAATAAATGCAGCTGTAGTTCTGTAGTTTTGCAGCAAATAATAGTTTTTTTTAATAATTTTATTAACTAACCATTATTTGCTTTTGACAAAATAACTAGCTCCTACGAGTTCCTTTTACTGTTGCCGATAAGACAATTGAACAATATAGTCGGATCTGGTCTTATCGTGCGGGTCATACGATTCAAGAAAGACATACTCTCAGTTTTTGTTTTCTTTACTTGCTTTTAATTTTAACCTCTAAATAAAATAAGTAAGATAAATGAGACAGACTTATTCCATTTTGACATGAAAAAAAAGGATATCTATTTACTTTCCAGCGATTCTAAAAAAGCTTATAATAGCACCAGCTACGTTTTATTTTAAATATGCCAGTTTTGTGACTTTGACAGTTTGTGAAAAAATGAAACAATTTTCTGGGTTTTTGCATCCCCAATAAAAAAAAATGGTACTTAATCTGATAAACTTTTTCGAAAATGAAAGAAAAAGTGGAAATTCGCCAACCAATATTCAGGAAACAGTAGCCAAAGCACTGGGAATTAGTTTAAGGACTGTGCAGAAAATTGTGCATGAAACAAAACATAACATAATACCCAAGAATACTAAAAAGTGTAAACGAAGAAAGCCAAAGACTGAGGATTTAAGCGAAAATATTAAAATGGGAGTTCGAAATGTGATTTACGATTTATACAAATCAAAAACCAATGTAACTCTTCCAGTTTTACAAAAAACATTAAAAATTCGGGCTGTTTTGGAAATTGGACTTGAAGCGTTATCAAAATTAATAAAAAATTTAGGTTTTCGCTATAAAAAAGACTGTAACCGAAGATTTTTATGTGAGCAGCCACAGATAGTGAGTCAGAGTGTTCAGTTTTTAAAAAAATATACGGACAATTACAAATCGAAATTTCGAAAAGTGGTATTTTTAGACGAAACGTGGATATTTTCGAATGGAAGTGGTTTAAAATCTTGGCAAGATGAGTCTGTAAAAAGTGTTAGAAGGAAAAAGGGGTGCGGTACGGGAAAGCGTTTTATTATTTTGCATGCCGGTTCTGCAACAGGATATGTTGCAGGTGCGAGTTTAATTTTTTCTTCAACATCAAAAAGTGCTGACTATCATGATAATATAAATTGAAAAATGGTTAAAAGTTCAATTGATACCAAATTTGGATGCTCCGTCTTTAATTGTATTAGATAATGCATCATATCATTCAAGAATTTTAAATAAACAGCCTACTTCATCTTGGAGGAAAAGTGATATTTATGAGTGGCTGGAAAAACACAACCAAAATCCTTTACCAAATATGCTTAGATCGGAACTCCTATCAATAGCAAAGTCTCTTAAAAAACCCAAAATATACGCGGTAGATGAAATACTGCGTGAATATGGTCATGAGGTTCTACGACTGCCGCCATATCATTGCCAGTTTAACGCAATAGAATTAATATGGGCTGGTGCAAAGTCTTATTATGAAAAACATGTAGGTGATGGTCTTTAATCCGACCAAGTACAAATAGTTTGGCAAGATTCGTTAGATCATATTACACAAGAGTACTGGAAGAAATCGGTGGAACATACAGAAATATTAATAAGGGATTGGTGGGATCGAGAACAAGTACTAGATGTCGAAGTAGCGCCAATGATAATTGCTCCATTCGAAGACGACTCAGACGACGAGGACTTTTCAGATTTTATAAGTGATGATAAGAGTTTTTAGGCTATAATTATAAACGGTGTTTTTCGTTTACATTTTTTAGTATTCTTGGGTATTATATTATGCTTTTTTTTTCATGCACATTATTCTGCATAGTCCTTAAACTAATTCCCAGTGATTTCATTACGGTTTCCTGCATATTGGTTTGCGAATTTCCACTTTTTCTTTCATTATCGAAATAGTTTATCAGACTAAATGCCATTGTATTTTTAGGTTTTAGTAGTCAAATTGTTAAAATAAATTGCACTGTTTATTATTGTGGGTTTTAATTAAAGGGTACAGTAGGTATATAATTAACGATTATATAATTTTTTTGTAACTTTTTCAACTCCCCTGTACATAATTTTTACAAAACTAATATTAGGTATGTGTGGCTATCTTCGCGATAACTTAAATTAAGAAACTATTTTTCCTTCCTTCGGTATATTTGTAAATAATCTCACAACATTTTGATAGCCTCTGTGTTGTCTGATTTGACGCATATGATCAGTGACCTTTGGACCCGCACGTTAAGACCAGATCTGACTATACCGGTTTTTTTTTTTAATATTTTTCTTAATAACGCATAAGCGGTAAATAGTCACTTGAACCAGATCCACGTTCAGATGATCTAGAAAATTCGGTGCATATGTTGTCAGTTTATGTTTAATAGCTTGGTGGGTTAATTGCCTAAATAGATTGCTGCATTTACTTCTGCAATTTATTTTAAAATGGTATTTTTTGGATCTTATTTACAAATTTTTTTTGTACAGCTCTTAGGGCACATGAGCTCACATCTCCCTGGTATCTCCCCATTTCCCCTTTTGTTTGTACTGCTGTCTACGCCTATATTTCCATAGATCATGATACAATTTTTCTCGCCCTCTTCTCATTGGAATATCTCTTTAGTTTTCTTTTGCTGCCAGTTTCTTTACCATCGCCATAACAAATCACACTGGTGTTATTTCAAGCTTCCTAATACTAAATTTAATCCAGTTAAAAATTCCACCCTATATATACATCGTGTCTTCGGAAGTTCTTACCAAATGGGAAACTTTTTTATTATTAATTTTACGAAAAAAAAAATTCTTTATAAAAAGCTCTGCATGGTCTAAAACCTAAAATGCAATCATCAAATATCGAAATTTTCCAGTCATATACGAGGTTTGTCAAAAAATGTGAATTTTTCCCAAGAATGTGAGTTTTTCCCATGAGTAAAGTACCTTTATTTTTAACATTATCAAAAATTGTTATTAAAAAAAGTTGATTAGAACTAAAAACTACGGCTAAATGTGCAATTATACGCATGTATGTTGAAAAATTATTTTATTGATTTATTATTAATTATTTAATTTTTTAATTATTTAATTAATTTAATGCGTGTTATTGCATATTTAGACGTGATTTTTAGTTCTGATTAACTTTTTTTAATAACAATTTTTGATAATGTCAAAAATAAAGGTACTTTTACTCTTGGGAAAATTCACATTCTTGGGGAAAATTCACATTTTTTGACAAACCTCGTATATGACTGGAAAATTTCAATATTTGATGGTTGCATTTTAGGTTTTAGACCATGCAGAGCTTTTTATAAAGAATAATTTTTTTTCGTAAAATTAATAATAAAAAAGTTTCCCATTTGGTAAGAACTTCCGAATACACGCTGTATGTACTTACCTAGATACTCTATTATTTTTAGGACTATTTCACAAAGCAATATGTCAAAGTGGATGCACCTTAAACACTTTTACTAGAGGAAAATATTCATATACGTATGAATTAGCTCAAAAACTTGGAATAGATAATAATGATGATAAATTTATTTTGAGTGAATTGAGGAAATGTTCAGTTGAAGAATTGGTCAAGGCCTCTCAAAGAATATGGGATGTAAGTATTTATGTACCCAGGTATTATGTAGGTTCGGTTGCATTTACGATCTTTGTTCCCCTAGTCCGAACGTGTGAGGCGGGCCGCATTAGCACCCAGGATCGCCAATCGGCCCTCGCTCGAACACCTCTGGTAAATAGCAGACGATATGACAAATTGATTGGGTAACTAACACCCGTAATCGCAAATTTGGTCGATATGGAACAGACAATTATAAATTTAAATTATTTATTAGGTACAATTTAATAGGAAATATAAAATAGAACGAAAATCATATAAAAACCCGAACAAACCCGAACAAACCGAACAAACCCATCCCCATTTGTCATCCGATTTGTCATATAGTCCGCCATTCACCAGACATGCTCGGGCGAAAGCCGATTGGCGATCCTGGGTGTTATTTACAAATATGCAGGCGGGCCCTGCCGGGGAATTTTTTTTTAATATACCCACAAAAACCGCATCTGCAGCAATTATCCAATTAAGAACCTAAAAATAAATGTTTACGTTTGTTCTTAAATTATAGAAAATTTACGAACGACATTCCTATCTAGTATATTTTCTAAATTCATGAGATGATAAAAATTAAAAGAACTCAACGTCATTAAGGTACCTTAAGGGTATTTAACATGATTTAATAACGTTGCTATGAACAACTATTACTATATACTTATTAAAAAATAAGACAAAGTTGAGATTTAAGTCTCAAGTCTATGCTACTTTTCTAAATATGCAAATATTTATCGTTTAAAAAGCTCGCCGTTACTGAGCGATTGTAAACACCGCATGGGATGGGATAAAATACCTTTGGTTGTGTCTTTACAGTGTATGCCGAGTTAAGTTTACTAGCAACAAAGTCAACATGAGCTATCCACTTTAATAGTCTACAGAAATTTGAATTGCTCAACTCTCTCAATAGTATTGTCATTTAGTTCTATATGTAGTCATTTATAAAAAGTACAAATATTACACCTCTTTGGAGCACACCATAATTGACATAAAATTGATTAGAACGAATTTTAAATCTTAATTCTTATACGACGATTAGAGAGAAAAGATTGTAAACATCGAACAATATTGCCAAGAATATCTAAAGCATTTAATTTTTTAAGTAAAAAGGTAGCATTAACACAATCGAAAGATCAAGTAATTTTTTCGAAAGCCATGTTGTGAAATATTTATCAACCTCTCTCTAGACGCAATACGTTGCGTGATAATTTTCTCAAAAAGTTTTGAAAAGGAAGTTTGGCCAGTTATATTATTTATAGACTCTGAATCACCCTTTGAAATCCTTTCACCAAGTTTGAGAACATCAGGAAAAATACCTGCAGTAATAGAAAGTTTAAAAATTTAGGAGAGGGGATATTTTTAAGGTAGTTCCAGATGCAATCATTGCAAAAATAGGAATATTGACTGAACTGCAACAGGTTTTTTTATTAAGTATGTAATATTAAAAAAATATCATGTGTGTCAATTGCTTCCATATACCTACTGTGCGAGCAAAAATTATTTGCATCAAAGCGGGCTTGGATTAAAAAACGTATGGCTTAGTTTAGATCACAATGATATGGGAACGATAAATCTAACCAAATCTAGGTTAAAATTTTGTCAAATTCGTATTATGACATGATATGCCAAACTAATGAATAATAAAATAAGTAGACAAATGCAAATTTATTTTTGTTGTTTACAAAATTAACAAAGTAAGAATATACAGAAAGAAAAAGGAAAATAATTACATAAATTTTGCTGAAATTAACCACCGCCATGCTTCAAGCATAAATTCACACGTCTCTTCATATTTTCGAAAGTGTTGACCAGCATCTCTGGAGGAATGTTACAACATTATTGAATAATCCTTTCTTGTAATTGTTCCAAATTTGCAACTGGTATTTTAAAAATAGTGTTCTTTAAATAAGGAAAAACAAAGTAATCCATAACCATTAAACAAAGTGATCTAGGTGGGAATTCAATGTCTGATCGAAAACTGATCAATGTCGTCAAAAAAATTGCGTAAGTAGTTAATAGTTTCGGCGGCTGTATGGCCGGTTGCACCGTCCTGTTGAAAATATCCAAAACGTAGTTCGTCGTCAAGTAATTGCTCCACAAATAGATTCAAAATATTGTCTCTATACCGCTGTGCTGTAACTTCGTCATGGAAAAAAATAGGACCAACAATTCTTCTTCGGGAAATAGCTAACCAGACACTAATTGTTTGAGGGTGCAATGTGGACTCTAAAAAAAATGGGGATTTTCTATACTCCACATGCGTGTATGCTGAGAATTCACATAACGGGAAAGGTGGAACCAGGCTTCGTCCGAAAAAAATGTCAGGTCTAATAAATCATTTATTCCCAATAAATTTTGGGTAAATCATTGAGAGTAATTTCTGTGTCTTTCAAAATCTGCGGCTTGTATTTCTTGAAATACTTGCACTTTATAAGGAAATAAATTCAGCTGCTTCTTAAGAATAGTCCTGCATGTTTCATTAGAACTTCCCACTTCTTGGGACAGGCGTATTATACAATTTGTTGGCGTATTTTGCATTATTTCACGAACGCTTGCAACAAGTTCTTCTGTTCTTACAGATGGTCTTCCTGCTTCTTTTTTGTGTTGTAAAGAACCTGTTTCATTAAACACAGCTACGGTTGTTTTCAGGCAATGATAAAAATCCCCAGCAATAAAAGCAACGTTAGGAAAATGTTCGTAAAAATTGTCCATGCACAAACCCGGATTGTATTGCCGCTCACCATTTACTCCAACCCCGTTTCGAAAATACGCTTCAACCATGAATGTTTTGTGCTGTTCCGTAAAGCCCATTGTGTGAATTGTTCACGAAATTGGAAAAATTAGCGATGAATCAAATTACTTGTAACGACTGTCAAAGATGACGGAATAACTGATTGATTGTTAATTCAGGTAGTTATTGACACCCAACAGGTATTAAGCTCTACGGCTAAGCATTACGTCCTTAGATGCAAGGCCCTCTTTGATGCAAATAACTTTTGTTTATATTTTACATTGAGTTTAAATGCACATCAGTGCAGCTGCATCATTAGCTTGGTGTGAATCGGGCTAAGTCTGATTAATTAGTATTTCCCAACTGCCCACAGAAAATGAGCCAAAATAATTACTTATTTCTTTGGGATTAGTTATGTAACTGTCGCATGAATACTTAAGTGCTGTATGTTGGTATGTTTATTTCATTACCCATTAAAATACAATAGGTTTTTAATTTCCATAACGCCCTGTATATAATATTAGAACGCAATTTTTAGTCATGTCTAGTCTGTAATACAAGACCATTCTGTCCAATAATAGAACCAAAGACGATGAAAGAACCAGCATTTATAACGGACGAACCATTAACTATAATTAAATCTGGGAATTATAATAAAGTACCTATGATTATGGGGTACAATACACGAGAAGGAATTTTCGTTTATTCAACTATGAGAGCTTACAAAGGTAATAACTGTTTTTTACAAAAATGTTAGTTTTAAATTTCCATGCATAGCGTTATTACAGCACAGTCGGAAAGACCTAGGAAATATCACTGCCGTAGTCTCCGGACAATAGCCCCCATACACCGGCGGATAGCTTAACGAATTTGATATTGCACGAGCCAAATACGCTGATATACTAAATATCACGAATAGTCTCGTTTTAAAACAGATGACAGAGGTTATTTGTCATCGATCAGCTGATATTGGAACATAATAATATCCCTAGATTTGTAGCGGACCGTAATGAGCCCAAACACCGAGTTATAAACTGCGTTTTTGTTACATTTAATTCCATTTTAAAAATTTTAATTTAATTACTTTTGTGTAAGTACCTACAATTATTATTCATTTGACCAAAAATTTAGATACAGGTTAAAATTTTTTAATTCTTTTTCATTAGGGATCATAATTATTAATGTGTGCCTTGCTCGTTAAGTTGATTTCAACGATAAGTAATAAGTTTTATTTCATCTGAACGCCGTTTTTGTCGAAAAGTTAGTTTGTAAAATTTTTGTTCTTAAAATGTTTGTTCGTTAAGGTTAGGTTTCTAATGTATAATTTTCGCATTTTACATTATCTAGGTATCCTTTTCTGTTTCAAGAAAAATACGTAGAAATTAAGTATTTCCCTGACTTAGGTAGGTAGGAGAGAGTTGGAAAAAACCGGGTATCGCCTAGTTCTACCATATGCCAAAACAGCTTTCCATATTATTAACCTTTAAAAAGCAGCTATTTGATTTTGAAGGAATTATTTTTATTATTGTTATTAGTAAATATTATTATTGTTTGGCAACAGTAAGGTAATAGTAAGTATTATGTTACTATGGTAGTTAAAATAGCTGACCATATTCGTATGTAATAGGATAGCGAACAAATATATAATTCTATTTTCTGTGTCTAGGTACGTACCTTACATAAGTGAAATTATTATTTGATATTACTATTATTATTGTTTGTATGACAATAAAATAAAGTTTTTAACATAAAGTTAGCCTACATACAAGTTTAGAAATGTAACTGTATGAATAAATTGCATTTTAACAAACAAATTCCATAAAAACCACTTTTGGGTCTACGTACCTTACGTAAGTCAAAAACTGTTAAAGTAGGGTTTCCACTGACAGAAAAATTTAATCCCTGGCTAAACTAAAGCTTTTAACTTTATGTTAGCCTACATACAAGTTTAGGAATGTAACTGTATTATAACCAACAAATTCCATAAAAACCACTTTTGGGTCTACGTACCTTACGTAAGTCAAAAACTGTTAAATTAGGGTTTCCATTGACAGAAAAATTAAATCCCTAGCTATATTGAAGCTTTTAACTTTATGTTAGCCCACATACAAGTTTAGAAATGTAACCGTACCATAGCCAACAAAGACTATAAAAACAATATTTGGGTCTACGTACCTTACGTAAGTCATATATGGGGATTTTCTTGACAGTGAATGTAATAACTTAAATTAAATTAGTTTATGTTGAACTGTAGGTATTTTACCTATAGGTATAATCTGAACAAATAAAACAAAAAAAATCTATTCTAAATATGAGTGACAGAATCCTATTTTAAGTTGTGTTTCAGTTAGTTTAGTATTTTTAAGGTTTGGATATTTATAATATTATAAACTTTTTAAATCTATTTTGACACTTTATCTTTAAACCATATAGAAATTCATGCTTATTACCTATTACCTACCTTAAATTATAATATTTATAAAACACAACTTCCAAAAGAAATTATTACCTATTACTTATTATTTGGCAATATTAAAGCGGTAGAACCGATGAGGCTATTGCATAAATTGTTTTAGAAGGTATCACATGTATAATTTTCAAGTCCGGTCCTGTAATTCATGCCAACTTATAAAAATTTAATAGACCAAAATTGACAGAGTGTCACGTGAATTTGCCCCCATCTTGCGAGAGTATTCAAGATTTTTACTATAAAACTTTACGTGTATGTGGCGAGCCGAGCTTCATCGGGCCGTGTAATATCTGCCACGGATGAAATCAGCAGGTTTTATCAAGCTAGGTTAATTTGGGACGCGTATCAAGTCCTCCAACTTGGTTTGAGGTTAAATTAAAATAATAATAATAATAACAAATAATGTCTGCCGATTCACGTTACTTATCAAAAGAATTTAATAACGGATAAATTCAATACAAAAGAAATGGGGACGTGTTTGGAGAAACGCTCGAACCCGTCGATTTTGTTTTTAAATGGCGCATGTTTTGACATAAAATGTAGGTACAAAAGTTTGGCAAAAAAAAAATTCTTAAATGGAAACTCCTGTATGTTATTGCATTTTCAGATTGTCCGTAAAAATCTAGCCATATTTGATGCATAATGTCCTAAACATATCTTCAACTGTTCACGAAATATTGAAGTTCAAATATTAAAATAACACTTTATTAAATTGATTTCTAAATTACATTTTTAAAAATCTCAAAAATTACTTTAGCAAATGTTGGAAGTGTCCGCCATTAACAGCTCTGCAGTACCCCAGCGGATCAATGAATTCCTGCTGTACATTTGACACGTTGTCAAATATTTACAAACAGAGGTGAACTTCAATATTTCGTGAACAGTTGAAGATATGTTTAGGACATTATGCATTAAACATGGCTAGATTTTCACGAACAATCTGAAAATGCAATAACATACAGGGGTTTCCATTTAAGAAAAAAAAAAATTTCTGCCACACTTTTGTGGTACACCCTGTATATCTACATTTTATGTCAAAACATACGCAATTTAAAAACAAAATCGACGGGTTCGAGCGTTTGTCCAAAAACGTCCCCATTTCTTTTGTATTGAATTTATCCGTTATTAAATCACGGAATTTATTAACATTTACCAAAGTTATCCATGTTTGTGGCAAGTAAAATGCAAAGATTACATGAACAAAAATTTGAAAAATAAGGCATATAACCATACTTAACAAATGTCTGATAGTATCATTATCCATCCTTAAATACTATTAAATAGTTACGGAAATCATTTGGCTCGTCTTGTTGAAGTTCTTTTAAGAGTAATGAATTAGTTCATTTCTACGAGAAATACATTTTTTTACCCACTCGCTTCGTTTTTTTTTTATTGGCAATAAATACATAAGCTGTGGCACAAGCTATAGTGCGTCTTTTCAAATTGGTATTCATTTTTAAAACTCACCGAGTACAAATAAATCCGAGTCGATCTAAAACCACTGGTTAAATCTTTCAGGAATTCCAAAAGATCGCGAGCCCTGCCAAAACTGTTATAAAACGTGAAGTTTTGTGCCATTAAGGAGAAGATTTAATCAGGCGAATCTAATCGGGTTATTAAGCGGCGAGCCAAATTTGGCTGCCCAAAAATTACGAGAGTTTTTGTATGTGCCGAGCATAGCTCGCAGACCAAATTCGAACGGATCAAATCGGTCCAACTTAAATGTTGGTGTATGGGGGGCTAATTGCCTTTTCGGTAGACATGCCAAACGTATACAAATACCAGTTAACGACTTCTGCAGAAGTTGCAGGAATGAAAAAGAGGAGAAACATATTCCGAATTTCTTGTGTGAATGTTCTGTTCTCGCAAGAAGGTTCAATTTGGACGAACCAATCTTTAATGATCTGGAGAAAGTAAGCAACGTACTAACTCAATAAGTTTATTAACAGTAGGACATAGAAGATTCTTCTATGTTCTAAGTCACGTTAACCATCAGGAAGCTGATGCGGATAGGTTCCGCGGAACACGTGTGATATCACAACCGTCCTTATAGGACTACGTAAGACTGTTTGGATAGTGCCAGAAATCTGCCATTTTAAATTAACCTAACCTTCCTTGCAGAGACAGTATTAGAACCGCGAAAAAAATTATTGAGATAGTTGATAGTACCATATGTCGACATTATACGATTCCTAGATCACGAAAAACATGTTCATCATTCTCGTCGGACGGTCTGTCTATCTGGTCTCTCGAAAGCTTTAAAACTACTTGACGGGAATGATGAAATTTCCAAGTTTTTGGGTTTTAGTATGGAAATTTCCAAGTTTTTGGGTTTTAGTATGGGTTTAACTGGATACCTGCAAAGTGTCTGGGAAGAATGCCTCAAATTTTATATACTACATGACTAAAATCGAATATATTTTTCTTAATCTTTTTTCGAACCTAACAATCAAACAAAGTTTTCCTTAAAAACTAAAAGTGGTTTTGTTATAGAAGAGTGGGTATATGATTTATAAGTTACCCAATAATAACCTTCCACTAAACATATTTAGTGCTTTATCTTACATTGCATAAATTCTTTAAATATATGGAATAATGCAATAATCAAAGAGTAATTATTATTTTTCCCAAATAAAAATTTTAAACCCAAATAATATATTTAATTTTAAACGTACCTACAATCCGTTTTGCAAGTCTGTCAAAATGTGGGTATTGTAATTTTCCAAATTTGTAATTGCATTTAGGATTAAATTAATTATTTTAAATAGGTAACTATTTTCTGGTCGATGGATCGTTGGTTCCACATACAATGAATTTAAGAATTGGAAGTGAACCGTACAAGCAAGTACTTAAAGCAATTAAAAGCTTTTATGGTATCACTGGTAAAGAATCGGAGAATAATGACGAAGATTTAGAAAAAGCTTTAAAGGTTAGTAGGGAAAAGCAAGAAATTAATGTGTTTCGATAGGAATGAGACGAGAAGAGACAAGAACGAGGGGTGAGCACACATATACATAATCACAATATATTGCCAATACAAACAGCGTAGCGGCACGATATAAAAATATTCCCGGCTTGATTGACATAAAACACGACAGAACCTGGCCGGCATTGTTTATCGTTTATTTTTATTCCGATTATTCGTCGTCAGTATAATTATGACAAGTATTATTTCCATCAAGTTTCATGTAAGTCGAATGTATTTATGAAATTTGAAGAAATAATCCATACTTAAAGTGGAGTTGAAATATAGGAATGTAAAGAAAGGCAAAAAGTCTATCTCCACCAGTTTATTTGAATAATAAATAAATTATTCGAAAAATTTCTTATCTCGACATGTCTCGAACGTAGAGACGTCCATCATCAGGAGACAACAAGAAATATAAAATTATGTTGCCATTGTTATTAGCAAAGGAGATACTAGTTGGTTTTATGAAACGTTAATGGAGCTTTACAATGAATTAGAAAAATATACCGTTCAGGAATTTTAAATAGACATGCAAAAGTTTTTTTTGTTAGTATGAAAAGACAACTAGAACATGCGGATAGACATGATTTTGTGTGTTGTCTTTTGTCTTTTGCCCACAAACACACACAATCATGACTATCCCCAAGTTCTAGTTGTCTTTTGATACCAACAAAAAATCGTTTACATATGAAACGACCCGGGGCTATTTTTCGCATAAAAATATTTTAACAAAATTTCTTAGGGATAAAATAAAATAACTAATATTTTTGGGATCAGTAATATGTGCAGAGGAACCCTCGTTTTAAAAGAGCTCAAAAGCTACAAAAACTGTAAAATTTTACCTTCTTATCAGCAAAACTGTGCGAGCTGGTCAATTTCTTTGGTTTTAGAAAAACACATGGCCACGCGACGCGTCACCGGTCCTAAAGGCAGGGGTGAACATATAAAAGCGATCAAAACGACACGCAAAAGAGACTCGATATTTCCCAATCACAAGTTAAGGTCGTTACGCTGCCAGTTTGTCCTTTGGTGTCGGCAATCTATTCTTTATTACAAATTATTGGACTTTTTTCTACTTATCCTAGATCTCTTCCAGCGCGCGCCGATTAACCGTACGGTTCACCAATCCGAAGTCGACACCCGGTACGCTAGAAATCTTTGAGAACGGAATTAAATCCAAAGGCTGAATTAGGGTATTGACAACAATAAGTTGGAGACAACTGCAAATTGACTAGACATGGTTCACCAATCCGGGCGCTAGCTCATTGTGCGTATATTGCCAAAATGCAGTAGAAAAACCCGACGATTGCAGTTAATAAACAACGACAGCAACAATCTTAAATTCATAAATATTTAAAGGCCGCACCATAAAAAAACTTTTACTTCAATTTCATTTTTACAAATATTTCACTCAAAAGTTTTTAATCAGAAAACTATAAAGACATAAATAAATGGGGGGGTGTAAATTGCAAATAAACTTCAGCCAACATGTCTGCAAGACAAAATTGGCTATTAATTATTAATAAAATAAAATAAAAAGGTGGCTAGAGCATAACGGTACTATCCGTAACTGTAACCAAATCAATATACTTTTGATTTTTAAGGGTCGTAAATTATAGGTCAGGTTCGTTGACACAGACGTTTTTAATGTACCAGATGTTACTTTTCTCCCTGGGTATTTTTGGTATTTGAGAACAAAAATTGGACGTTATTACTCATTAATAATGCCATCTTATAAACTAATAATAATCTGCAATGCTAGGTAAAGGAAATAGGGAAGGGTTAATTAAGGGCAATATTTTATTTGACAATATACAAGTAAAGTTATTAGAAAGGGCTATAATTATTTGGTATGATGCCTCTAGACCGTTAATTTATAATTGGCGTACATAAAACGGCGTGATGGGTTTTTCTTAAAAAGACTGTCCGACAGCAGGAATGACTTGATTGCCCACTACTGAAGACCGTTGTAGCTTTTCACCAATCTACGTAGTACCATTATACCAATCGTGTACGTACATCTATAATAATATTCTGAACTAAAATGACAAATAATTTTAATAATACGTACACGAAAATGGGGCGATATGTAACAAAATAAATTACAGATTAACGGTGGGGGGGACCAATTAAAATCAGAGTGTGATCGCAGACCGAACATAATAATAAAAGAAAGGGGTATTTTTAGGAGGTGTACCATTACAGTCGCAGACGTAATTGGTAACAAAGGCGCAGGCATGTTGGTGCAGCGGAATACCACATCATAGGGAAACAGTCAGAATAAGATTAAAGCTAAAAAATCTTAAAACCTGACAAACGTTTACCGTTGTACCAAACTTTAAAAGAACCTGAATATAAACGCAACGTAGACAGGGTCGTACTACAAGATTTAACGATTACAGCTAGAGTGACGGATTTCTGCAGGTGATGAACACACCAGGGGTCGGTCAGTTTCACATAATATCTATTTAAAATTTCTCAACGGCATATTTTTCTAATTCATTAACGTTTCATGCTACCAACTAGTTTCTCCTTTGCCAATAATAACAACACACTTTTTATATTTCTAGTTGACTCATGATGATGGACGTCTCTACGTCCGAAACATGTCGAGATAAGAAATCTGTCGAATAATTTGTTACTTAAATAGACTGGTGGCGTTGCCTTTCTTTTCATCCTTGTATTTATAAAACTTTACTTTGGACATTTTTATAGACTTTGTTAGTGACTTTTGGCTTAAGGGAGGAAAAAAGTGTGTAAGCTTGTAAATTATTTAAAAGCCTGCTATGTCTAATATTTTCATCAACAAAGGCATTTCTGAATAGCGCAAACTTAATAGCCCATGATCGAATGCCTACAGTGATGACGTTATGGTATTAGCAATATATTGGATGTAAAATATGTGGGCGAAAGTAATTCGTTTTCCAACAAGAGGATATAAGAGTTGTCTCTACGTGAACCTAGCAAGATTAGACCATTATAAGGCGAGAATAAGAAATCTCGCATACATCTTTAGATTCAAAAATATTTTCTGAAATAATAAGGAAATATTGTCCATCTAATGACTAGGTATTACAATTTAGATATTAAATCTACATTCAAAATATGTTTGAGGAAAAAGGAAACAGAGCAAGTACAGAATTATTGTTGTTAAAATAACACACAATAAGAGGGATGGACTCTTTTTTATAGTTAGTTGACCATTCAGACATTTTCCAGTGTTTTCAATTATATTTATTTAAATGCTCTTTTTTCAATTTTTAAATCATCTATCAAACTGATGACCTATGTTACGTTAATCATAGGAATCACAGTTTAACATTTAAATTCGTGATTTTAATTTATTATTTTTATCTTATACGTAATAACAGTCTTTTGGTCACCAGCATATAATATTATTATATATTTTTTGTTTTAGCTTTATACCCATAACTACTTTATGATTGACGTTTGCAGATCAGCTGCGTTGCATTGTCAAAACAATAAGTTTCCTATGTATCTGTAT
Source organism: Polydrusus pterygomalis (assembly GCA_963969555.1). Taxonomy (NCBI): domain Eukaryota; kingdom Metazoa; phylum Arthropoda; class Insecta; order Coleoptera; family Curculionidae; genus Polydrusus; species Polydrusus pterygomalis. Next base: position 75,854,888 of record OZ018375.1, read on the forward strand.
CGATTTGATTTGGAAACTGACCTAAATTTTATGAAGATATTTAGTAGATTAAAAACAGCAGGTACATGACATCATGGATCGAATAAAAACTATATTACTCCTATGGCCTATGGCAAAGTGTCCTAACTGCTTATTTATTTAAAGTGTAGTATACACTGATATGGGGGGAAAGGTGAACCTTAAACTTAGTGAACATCTATTCCATGTATACTTATGGACTTATGTAATTCCACCTCCCTAAAGTTTCTGAACATCCCTTCTCCTAGGGGATAATTTTCCGAATACGAAGTTGTGCCACATGTTTTATCGCTTATGTAAAGCAGACTATACATTTTATATCTTGTTTTAGGTGCTGCGCATTGTGATGACGTAGCATATTTATTTAATAATGTAATATGTTCAGCTCCAGAACCAAACAGCGAGGAAGATATATCTATTCGCAAAATGACAAAATTGTGGTCTAATTTTGCCAAATATGGGAATCCGACCCCATCAATAGATGAACTGATAAAGACGACATGGGAACCAGCAACTACAAGGCATCTTAATTATTTATATATGGGAAATTCGGGATTTCGCATGATTGCGAATCCCGATCAGGACATTGTCGATTTTTGGGAAAATTTGTATGATAAAAATCAAGTGATATTATCAAAACTGTGATATTGTTTTTGTTAAGAAATAAATATTTTTAGTATTAAAATGCTTATTATTTATTACTGTGTTTTAGTAAAACTAGCGTTTTACGAGACGAGAAACCGCCCACTTTCCAAAACAATTCTTCTTGCTAACATCTCGTAATACGTTTTCTCGTCTCGCCTCAAGAGAGTCTCGAAATTTCTCGTTCTCGCAATATTACGTTACAAAAAAAATTTAGTTCTGCAAAAGTACCATTCGGTTTTATAAACTGGGGATAACATATGACTTGTATTGTCTATTGGTTACAGGCTTGTCTGTTTTACAAATTTATTGTTATATTGGTGATTTACCCATAAACATTAATTATTGGCAAAAGTGATTGTGGATTATTCTTACAGAAACCTCCATAATCGGTTTTATTATTACCACGTGGTTATTACAAACAGAACAGAAACAGAACCTTCCAAATTAATCATCGAATTTTTTTTTACCAAGTAAACATCTGTCATACCAAATCCTTTCGGGATTCAAGGAGGAGTAAGTGAACCACAATAAAGACCTGTTCATTAAAAAAAAGAAATTTTGACGTTTAACTCGTGGAGCAAAGATGGCAGTTGTATTTTGATATTTTTGTTATAGACGATGGGTTTATTTTGCCAAGTCACGAATTTTTAAAAATAATTACGATATTTTTATTTCAAAGTAATTTGTACCTCTTCATGAACAATTTTTTGTATCGATGTCGGTACTTTTTAAACCTTAAAGAAATTGTGATAAAGGAGCTTGTATCCGAATTATTCAATCGATGTTTTTTGTTGAGAGAACCGTAAATAAGCTATTTACCTACATATAGCTCCATTAAAATTACACCCCAAAACAGAAAATGTATAATGAATCCCATCGAGTCTTGTTTTAATCTGTGGTATCTATGCTTTTTAAGCAGGGTTTAAAAACCTTTCATTATAGGCCCTTTAACCCATATAAACTATGTATTTACCGACATCCAAATTATTTTATAGAATAACTGCCTATTTTGCTGTAATTTATTTAAGTATTTACTCGTTTTTTCGAAAGTTAAAACAGAAATATTTTGACCGGCATTTATAGTTGGTCTTGCATCCGGGAATGCAACAACAATATGGTATCTTTACTATAACACTTAAAAACCTAAGCAAGGAATTAAAAGAGACATGGAAGATGTACTTATTAATTAACATGCATAAAAGAAAATTCGTGCAAATGCAAAACCAGCATCGAATAAATCCAGCTGATTTCGTAAGGTCACGCGCCATTTATGGAGACAATACGGGACTGATGGCGTTGTTATGATAAACTGATAATAATCAGAACATATTAATAAAACTATTATCCTTTGATATTTCGGCGATCCTATACCTATTGGTCCGTCCCTACAAACGTGGGTAGTCTAAGTCAATGTTTTATTTTTTAATTACATTTTTGTTTATTATTAATTTAATTTTTGCCATTTGTTCATGTATTAATTTGCCATTTTTTTTCTAATCAAACATCACCGCGGGTCCATACTGAATTTTATTCATAATATTCCCGCGTACATGGTCGCCTTTAAGAGTTCTGGTACCACCCGTTCTGCAGCATATACTGAGTTGAAGAGTCGGGTACAACCTGTGAACCCAAGAGGAATTTTATTTTATCACCCGCAACCCGTACAGTTGAAGTAGAAACAGGAACCAAGAAGTCTCCACTATAAGTAGGCCTACTAGAAACTATCTAAGTATGTCAGGTAAGGACTTTTAAAGTCCCAATTTTTTTTTGAATATTTGTATTAACATATCGCAGAAAACCGCGATATGTTATATATTATCTCTTCGGTACGGACAGCTAGAACCCCTGATCGCCTCTTGAAAATTTTCGTCTATATAGGCGCCTCGGTGAAAATATGTATGTATGTTGTCGTGCCTGTTGTAGTTGTCAGTTTCGACATTTTCCCATTTGAGATTTTTTTTTAGAAACGGTTAAAGTGGGACGATTGAAACTTTTTGGTTTTAGAGAGGAATAGTGGGGGTACGTTGTGTAGAAATTTCGAATATACAGGGTGTGCCGGAAAAAAGTTATTAAACCCCAAAATCGAAAATATCGGATTCTCGTTGAAACACGTTACAGGTCGCAAATATTATTTTTATCGATTTAAACTTTTTCGACGCGTAGACGACCGTCGGCTACAGAAGCCTATTGTTTGTGAGCGCGATCGAAAGTTTGGAAATATTTTTTTTGATTTTTTCAAAGTCGAAAATGGGCCGAAACAGGTATCTATTGGATCGTTAAGTCGAATTGGGTGCCTCGGATCGACATTTGGTTTGAATAATCGTTTAGGCCATCTCAAATACTACCTTTTTCCAATATATCGTTTTATACCCAACTGGAATGGAAATTGACAAAAATTGTAAGAAAATGAAAACTATGATTTTAGGCGTGATTTTTTCACGGTTTTTATTTTTTTTCGAGCGGAAAACGACTTTTGATCGAAATGTTGTGTACTTTAGCGGATAGAGCTCGTCAAATTGTATTGAATAGAAATTTTTTAGTTTCTTTTTCTTTAATACGTACAAAACGGCAAGCTTTTGAATTTTAATTAAATGACTGGCTTTTCTCGTCGCATGGGGTTCTCTTAAACACATCTGCAAGTGTCTATACAGGGTGTCCCGAAATTAGCTGACAATATTTTAAGGGGATAAAATACATTCAAAAATAAGACTAAAATCCTTTATTAATATACCTTCAAAAATGCTTCGCTATGGGGCTAGAGCCCCCCGAATTGGAGCTATGACAAGCAGTTTTTTTACAATATCTCAAAAACCGATTAGGGTATCGAAACAAAATTTGATACATGTTTTACCCATGACAAGACGCAATAAACGATTTAATTAGCTTAACTTTATTTCTTCCAGTGGCGCCCCACTGGGTAGATAGTTAGGAGAATATTGCCCTAAGTTTTTTATTTTTAGGATTTTTTAACTTCAGGTACAATTTTTAGAAGCCTTAAAGACTCGTGTTTTATTGCGGTAGGAGACTTTGGATTCACCATTTTCCAGTAAAATCGATTTTAAAATTTTCGGTTTTTTGAAATTCGGTGAAAAGGCTAAGGTTTTTTTTTTGCATATCTCAGCGAACACTTAATATTAAAACATGAAATTTATTAGAAGATCTACTAGCGACCAGGCATCTGTCTTAAACGATGTTACTTTAAAATATTTTTCCAATGACGTCGCACGGGGTGGAGCCTTAAATAAATATTATTACTATTATTTTTTTTTTAATTTTATAGTTTTAATGTAATTTTTTTTTAATTTTAAATTTTTTGTTAATAAAACCTTCTATTATTGTAATTTGACAGAATGTAACGTTTTTAAATCAAATATCTTTTTGGATTCCTTTGTTTTTTAAATATTTATTTTCATGGAGATTTTAAGAGATTTTTAAAATAAAACAAAAAATAATAACAAATTGCAAATCAAATTTGATTGTGAACCACACTGGAAACAAATTTTTAAGCAAGTACCAGTCATGTGTCCCCAAAAATAATAATCAAGGAGATTTAAATCAGGTGCTCTTGGTGGCCAGGCTATGGCTACCAATCCACCTGGTAATTTTCTTTAAGCCAATTCCTCACTTGACGTCCGTAGTGAGCTGGTGCCCCATCATAAAAATAATAGTAATATTTATTTAACCCTTAACCGCCGTCGTGCGGTCATGGTGACCGCAGCTGAATTGTGATTGGTGTTTATTTGAATCTCCCTAAAAACACCGCTTACAGCGTCCTGATACCTTCAATTCACATCTTTGTCAGTACTTCGGTAGAATGCTGCAAGCAAGAGTTGACTAGTTTTTTTTTTATTACCAATTGAAATTTATGAGCGGTCACTGTGACCGCACGACGGCGTTAGTGTTACTTTTCGGGTTCGCATAAACTTTGATTTACGGCAATGGCTGATCAACCTGGACCATCCAAAAAGTTTAGATTAGTTGTACAAGTGAGTGTATTGGATCCTAAATTTGAGGAAACATGTTTGAACTGGTACGAAGAGGAAAATAATAATTTTTCTGACCAAGACGATGCTAAATGAGGAAACCAATGAATTCAGTGAGCATGATATAGACTGAATTTGAAATGGATGAATCCAATCCAATATTTTAGATTAGAAAAATGCAAGACATGTTATACATGTCCTTCTAGAATCAAAAGAAAGACCTTCCATCTATGATCTTTGTGCCATAAAGCTATATTATGCTTAGATTGCAGTGCAAAAGTGTGCATAAATTGCAAACAAAATCTGTAACTTTTGAAGTGTGTGATTTTTGTTATTACGTTTATTTTTTTTTAAATTTTATGTTTTTGTTATAATAACGCAACTATAACCTTTGGAAAATTAGTTTGATTGTGATTAGATTGTTGATATATTTTTTAATATCCAGCAATAAAAAATTATTTTGTATTCTTAGTATAAATGCTCGCATGTAAACCTTTTGTTGTGGGGTTAATAAAATTGTCAATTTCATTACTGTTATTGTTTTCCTGTCTTGTAAATATAACATTAAGTCATCTATTGCATAAAAATAATAAAAATCCAGAACGTGTGTGCATTAATCCAGAAAATAGGAAGCGGTCACTGTGACCGCAAGACGGTGATAGTGCATGTGATGTATATTTGACGTCGGTGGTTAAGGGTTAAGGCTCCACCCCGTGCGACGTCATTGGAAAAATATTTTAAAGTAACATCCTTTAATACAGATGCCTGGTCGCTAGTAGATCTTCTAATAAATTTCATGTTTTAATATTAAGTGTTCGCTGAGATATGCAAAAAAAAACTTAGCCTTTTCACCGAATTTCAAAAAACCGAAAATTTTTAAATCGATTTTACTGGAAAATGGTGAATCCTAAGTCTCCTACCGCAATGAAACACGAGTCCATTTTTTTAACAAAAGACTTCAAGGCTTCTAAAAATTGTACCTGAAGTTAAAAAATCCTAAAAATAAAAAACTTAGGGCAATATTCTCCTAACTACCTACCCAGTGGGACGCCACTGGAAGAAATAAAGTTAAGCTAATTAAATCGTTTATTGCGTCTTGTCATGGGTAAAACATGTATCAAATTTTGTTTCGATACCCTTATCGGTTTTTGAGATATTGTGAAAAAACTGCTTATCATAGCTCCAATTCGGGGGGCCCTAGCCCCATAACGAAGCGATTTTGAAGGTATATTAATAAAAGGTATTAGTCTTATTTTTGGATGTACTTTATCTCCCTAAAATATTGTCAGCTAATTTCGGGACACCCTGTATATACCTTTTTGATTTTTTTCTTGATCCACTATACAAAAAAATTAATTTATGAACTTTAAGAGATATTTTCATGTGATGTTTTACTTTATCGACTTTAGCTTATTCAATTTTTAACAAAACCTTTTTATTTTTCTCCCAAAACACGCGCTGATATCTTCTTAACACTCCTGCATATCCAAACTTATCAAAATATATTCGTAAATTTAAGAAAAATCAAGTTTTTGAGTGCGGAAACAAGCAAAATTTACAAATTCCAATACCAATCTCTTTTGACTAGTGTGCTCTGGTTTTCATGTAATTTAATTATAAAAATCCGGCTGTCAAAAATGGCTGAAAAATGGGATTTTCAAGTTGACTTTCTAGAGTAATAAGAACAGTTCGAGACTATTTATTGCATGGAATACCTACCTTGAACCTTCTTCTAATTTTATCGACCAAAATTTTTGCCCAAAATGTTTCAGAAATAGTTGTAATCTCGATTTTAAAGATGGCGTTCCGACATTGATAATCCGTCGCCACGTGGTTAGAGGCTGTTCGACATTTCGATATTCGCGATTTTTTTGTTCAAAAACGGTTAGAGCAAAACGATTTAAACTTTCTGGATGTAGAGAGGAATAGTCGGGGCACGTTCTGGGAAAACTTCCAATATACAGGGTAGGGTGTACCGGAAAAAAGTTATTGAATGTCTAAGTTGAAAAATATGTTTTTTTCGTTGTAGCGCGATACAGTGGTGGCAAAAATCGTTTTAATTGATTTAAACTTTTTCGACGTGTAGACGACGTTGGGCTAAAAAACACTGTTGTTTGCGAACGCGATCAAAAGTTGGGAAGTCAATTTTTTGATTTTTTTAAAATCAATGTAGGGTCATATTGGATCGTTAATAAATCGAATTGGTTCGACATACTTTTGGTTTCGATGTTCGTTTAGAGTTTAGATCATCTCAAATTCTACTTCTTCTTAATATATTGTTCTATACCTAAACAGCATAGCATATGGTCGAAAATTATAAAAAAGTAAGAATTACCAAACTGCTGCACATAATTATCGTTAAAAGAGCATTTTTTAGTCAAATTTGATACCGTGTAATTCCTGATATACTGAACGCATTTCAAAAAGCTGGTCACATTTCGAAAGGTATTTTTATCCTTTATTGAACCATTGGTAACAACTTTTTAGATTTTGACCGGGGGCTATAATATAGGGTAAAACAAAATGTCATGCATTTTGAAAAAAATTCACTTGCTCCCCATTTTGCAGGAAGAACATGCTGATATTTTTTGAACCTAACATTTCATAGATATTGATTATACCTCGGGACCTTTTTGGGATTTTGCGAATATCTACTGTCGTTTTCAAAAAAACAATTTTTTCGAATTTTTTTTTTTTTTAATTTTGTTTCTACACCAACACCAAAGTGCATCATTAATCAAGTTATCTTTGCTACCTTCTATTCCGATCCTCCTCAAATAAAGAACTCACCCTGCGAATATATACCTTACAGCATTTTCCATTTCCCTTTGAGATAGTCGTGGCATTTTTGATTGATTTAATCCACAAGTATTGATAATCTATTGGTTTATCGGGTGGTCTAGCTGATTTTTGTATTTGTTAAAGAATTATTCTGAATATAACAAAGTATTAACGATACTGTCAATTGGCCACTGACAAACATTGAACCGTTGATAGGCAACATGACGTTTATATCAAAGCTTTTTTAACTGGCTTGATTTTAATACGATAAATATGGAAACATACCAATATACGGAGTAACCTGAATTTACTGCGAGAATAAAAGCATTGTACATATTCGCAGGATGAGTTCTTTATTTGAGGAGGATAGGGATAGAAGTTAGCAAAGATAACTTAATTAATGATGCACTTTACAAAATCGAGCAAATTGGTGTAGAAACATAAAATTAAAAAAAAAATTAATCAGTAGATATTCGCAAAATCCCAAAAAGGTCCCGAGGTATGATCAATATCTATGAAATGTTTGGTTCAAAAAATATCAGCATGGTCTTCCTGCAAAATGGGGAGCAAGTGAATTTTTTTTCAAAATGCACGACATTTTGTTTTAGCCCCCGGTCAAAATCTAAGAAGTTTTTACGAATGATTCAATAGAGGATGAAAATACCTTTCGAAATGTGACCAGCTTTTTGAAATGCGTTCAGTATATCAGGAATTACACGGTATCAAATTTGACTAAAAAATGCGCTTTTAACGATAATTATGTAAGTACAGCAGTTTATTTTAGACACGATTATTTTAGGGTTTTTTATTGTTTTTCGTACGGAAAACAACTTTTGATTGAAATGTTATATACCTTAGCGGAAAGAGCTCGTCAAACTAAAATAAAAAGTAATTTTTTTCTTTCTTCATCTTTAATACGGCAATAATATTCTATATTATAATTTATTTTCAAAGTGATCGGTGGCCTAGTGGTATATAATAGGTTACGACTTGTGGTCACGATGATCCCGGGTTCAATTCCAGGCCCGTCTTTTTATTTTTTTAATATTTCGTTATTTATATACTGCAAGTTCTTTAAATTTCGGGTTCTTACAGCGACAATCCTCGGTACGAAAAAAAAGAACTTGGGTTGTGAAGAAACTAAATTTATTTTTTATCGCAAATTGAAATGCTTTACAACTAGAGGTTGCTAATACATAGTTTTGTCAAAAGTATGAAATTAAATGAACGAACTCGAACAGTGCCGTGCCACGGCACAATAACGTTTTCACCAGCTATCAATGTAAGAATAGTTTCTTTTCCTTATGTTTAAATTTATTGAATACATATTTTTATAGGAAGAACTTGAAGAGTATATCCCACATTGTACACCTTTGCTGTGCGATTTTAAAGAGCTGACAGGTTCAATGTTAATATCAATGTCATAATATTAAATATCATATATTTCAGTAACGAAAAGTCGTAGCGAATCGAGCGAGACGGCATTGGAAATAGGACGTCGAGCTCTATACGATGCCGTCTCTAAAAACTACATATCTATACGAGAAAACGGAAATTTTGCACCATTCTCTAGTTTTGGTCAGTTGTTATAATGACAATTTGCGATATGTTTCCCCTTCACATTCCGCAGGAAGGTGAGGCAAAAAAAACAATAGTAAATAGAGAAAAAAAAAGAGAAAAGTATTTTTTATTGTACATTTTTTTTTAGTACTAATATTAGATGCACTATCGGCTAACGATTGGCGATGTGTACCCAGTCTAGTTTGGATTGTCCATTTTCTCACCAACTTGAGTATCGAAGGCTTTACTCCACAGTTTATCAACACCTACTTTTGTTTAGGCTAAACTAGTATCCACTCGTTTTAAAGGTGCGCCTGTCGAATTTGAAGGAACTAATCTGCATAGTACATAAACTGGGTTCCCTACAAAATGTCTGATTAGGGTGTCAGTTTTGAAGGACCCTAGGAAGACCATAACATTATAAGAAACAAAAATGTTTTTATTTTGTTGTAAGACAAAAGTATATCGATGGGTTGTCACAAAAAGGAAACTTTACCTTATAGAATATTTTTCTACCAAAATCCATTTAGACAAAAAGGGCAAGCAGGTAGTTTTGAAAACACTGGAAGAGAAGGGTAGTTTACATACAAATTTAAGATGAAGATCGGGAATATTTTCTGCAGTAGCAGTACTAGTGTTTTTACAACCACCCACTTGCTTATGTCACATCACAATGAATGAACCGGCACCATGCGAACGACACGTAACGTCACTGACTGTCACCTGCCGAGCTGTCACAGAAAAATTATTGGGCGTTACTCCCGACTGATTAAATTGTGCCGTGTTACGCATGTGTCAGCAGCTTCCAAGGCATTTTGAAATCCCTTACATCAAAGGTTGATATATTTTATACAATTGGCAAGTAGTATCGATTTAAAGTAATCCAATATGATTATTTTGTATAAATAAAAGTCTAACTGATCTACGAATTGATTAAAATTTAGGTCAAAAAATAATCAAATAAATTAAATCAGGCATCTTTTGCTGTTAATCAAATAAATTTTTTACTCAGTATGTCTTTACGGCTACATGCTTGTTCAGAAAAAATACTTTTTCTGACTTACAAAGTCGCTGTACTGTCCAACAAGTCGGAAACAACATTTCGAAAGAGCCCGTTCATCATCGCACAATATCAGTGATCCAGAAAAGTACACACTTAGGTCATTGTTTGCGTCGAATATCAGCAACACCTTTGACAGAGGCTAATCATATTGAAGCGCTATTATGGATGGAAGAGTATTTGATTGCCGAATGATATTTAGAAGTATATCTTTAAAAAATGAGGTTTCGAGGATATTAATAGGCATACCGTCTGGGTTTGGCCCTTCATTACAGCAATCTAATACCCAGGAAATAAAATATAAATCAATGGTCCTTGCAAGCAATCTAACAATCATCGGATCCTTCCAGAATTGCCAGTTTTATATTAGAAACTTGATTGTTAAATCGACAAAATAATGGTATAACTTAATCTCATATTATGTGATTTTATTAATACTATTTTTTTTAATGGTTAGCCAAAAACCGTATTTTTTGTATCTTTTGGCCCGCCTGACAGAAAGTAATTTATTATGTAGTTGGTAACTAAGCAATAAAAATACAATAATGAACTAGTAATATATATAAAAAAAACCTTATTGTAAAAAGTGCAGTTAAAGTTAAATTTAAATTTGTTTTATCGAGATTGTTTTTTATTTGGTTTATGTATCTAGCAGACTAGCTACATAGTAAAAAATCGAAATAAGGTCAAATATTTGGTTACTAAGTCAACTTTGCACAACTTTTGACAACGTTTTTCCTGATTTTTTTAGTTTTCTACAAAATAACAGTACCTACAACCAACAAATGCCTTTGACATGCTAAAGGTAAAATCCTTCTGGCAATACTTCATTATGTTGGTTTTTCGGAATGCGCTTGTAATTTTTTAAACTCGTTCAGGTCAGGATTGTACGTCATTTTTACTTCAAAATTTTTTAGTTACCTCCGGCATTGTGGCTATCATGTTTACGCTGACGATGCTCATTTCAAGAAAGAGAATTACATATAGCGGAGGATCTAATTAACACAGATTTAAGTTAATTTTATGAACTAGCAGGGGATCATAACCTCAAGCTTAATCCTAGCAAATCGTAAGTTATTTTATTTGGAAACGAAAATAAATTTAGCCTAATTAAAAGAAATATGAATCTAAAATTAAATAACGTAACTTTATATACCCTTCTCTAAAACATGTAAGAGTTTGGGACTATTGCTTGATTCCAATTTTAAAGAACACGTTACTGCTGAATTAAGAATTGCGTATGATAACCTCAAGCTTACATATGGTAACCGATATTGCCTCTCCCAAGAAACCCGAAAACTCTTATGTGATTCTTTGTTTTTCACAGTTTAACCAATGTAGTGGAGTTAACATTCCTTGCGTGGATGCTGCGAATCCTTTTCGATTTTTGGTTAAACGAAGAAATAATATTACCCTTACCTGGCTATGTCAGGATGGCTTAATAAGTATAAAAGATTTAAATTACCCATTACTACATTTTATGTTAAAATACTTAAATTTAAACTACCTTTTTACTTGTGTGATAAAATTATTACTTTTCGAACATATGTCCATAACTTGGCTCTGCACCAGAAAGCATCTTCTTACAATCGCAAAGAAAGTTTTAAAAGGTCCTTTTTGTTTAACATCGCCTTTACCGTTGACGCTATTGATGGTTTTGTAGATCAGTCCACGTTATTATTAAAAACAAAGCCAAAAAGCAACGCCTACTACGGTCACACTAGTGAGTGGCTTTATTTCCAGGTCCTGCATTGATTGAACGTTATCAGTCTATACCCCTTTTCTTTCCTTTCCCATGGCATTTCCTTCTAAACAAGCAATATTTCTCTTATACAGGGTGATCCATGACGGGTGGAGAGCTGCTGTATCTCCAAAACTATATACCTGCTACGACTTTGGGGTAAAAAATTTAATATGATATATGGCCAAAAAAATGCTGGAAATAATCATTAGGTTCCTAATTCTATCGCTAGGGGACATGGTCGCTATGCTATGATACAAAGTCCTTAATTTCTACCAATAACTTTAATACAATGTAGGTTAGAAATTAAGTTTTTATAATCTTAGTAATAGCTTTGTTCGCGGAAGCGATTCTGAACCAGTTCAGGGACTATTCGCATGCGCAGTCTTAAAATATGCGTTCGCGGTTCATTAATTACTGAACTTTTAGTAACGGTTCGCTGTTCGCGGATCACATCGGTTCGGTTTATTACTGATTCGGAATCGGTCCTAACAGTCCCAGGATTTTTGCTAGGACTAAAAATTCGGTTCTGCTGCTCATGCGCAATATCAGCTATTAAAGTTTCTTTTAGGTTAGGTATATAAAATACCTTTATCTACGGTTATATTCGTTACTTTTTATATTTTGCTGCAAATTGAAATATCCAGTGGATTTTCGAAAGAAAAAAGTAAGTTAAAATACTTGTTTCAATATTTGCATTGCTCTAATTTGTTTGTTTATTTTATAATGAGTGATCATCTACCAAGTGATGGAGATTTTGAAGATATGATTAATTTAATTGAAGTTCCTAAAAATAGTGACTATTTTGAAGAAACCGTTCCATTGTATGATGAGCAGCAATATAAGGAGCATTTTCGAGTTGCCAAACAGATTGATGTTGATTTAGCAGAGCGATTTAGGAATTCAGAATACTACCATTATCAGGACGGAGATTCCCCAAAATGAACCTCCTCTTCTTGACTTGGAAAGACCAAAAACTCAGCTAATGTCTCTAAAAATGTTTATTCTTTATATAAAAATATATATAATAAGTAAGTAGTTAACTAGTTACCTTCTTCGCTCTCGCTTATTTTTTAAGCCTTTTTCTTTTGTAATGTCCAGACAACAAAAAGCAAATATACAAATATAAAATGGCAAAAAAATTGGGTTAGGTTAGAGACGTTGACTTTTAGAAGACATTTGACAAGTCAAATCGGAGCATGAAGTCGTTCGCGGTCAGGTTGAGGCGTCTTCTTAATCTTAACATAGTATAAAACAAAGTCGCTATCCTGTCTTATGTGCTTAAATCTTTAAAACTACGCAACGGATTTTGAAGCGGTTTTTTTTAATAGATAGAGTGATTCAAGAGGAAGGTTTTTATGTATAATTAGCGACCCGCCCCGGCTTCGCACGGGTGCAATTTCAGAAAGTGGCATGCCGGGTACTAATATATCGGGTTTGTATTTATACCAGCGGGTTGCAACGCATGCCGGGTACACGCTAGTTTAAAATAAATCATAGTTTGTCTAATTCGGTCGCATTAGGCTAGTAATTTAGTCGAGTGGCGAGTAATTTAGCAACTAAAATAAGTAAAAATCGCCAAGAAGTGTTCACATTAAGACGAGTACAGTGGTCAGTGGTGGTGTCAAAATGAACCGGCTAAAACGCAAAAACAAAAAGTAATAAATAGGATGATAATGCTTGCTGCCATGACGATTTTGGAAGAGCTGGAGGAAGAAATTAGTCAGATGAAAGTAAAGAAACTATGGGTACGAAAATGGATTAATAGAAGAGATGCACCTACTTGGAGCTACGAATTCCCTGATCAAGGAAATAGTCCCAAAGAATATTTCGCAACGTTGAGAATGGCCGAATCTTGTTTTAATTTTCTGTTAATGAAATCGCAGTCAAAAATTCAACGCAAGGATACTAAATTAGGATGTGCAATTCCCGCAGAAACAAAATTTTAGGCAACACTCTACTTTCTTGCTACCGGATGTAGTTTAAGAATACTCACACATCCCTTTCGAGTTGGATAATCAACTGTTTCAGAATTCCTTAGAGAAGTTTGCTATGTTATATATGAAACATTGAAGGAATGTATCAAGGTAAGGTTAGTTGCATAAAGGTACAATAGGTACAATATAAAGCGGATATTTAATGTTCCAGAGGCGCTCGTGTTGTAAATATTGCGTAACAAATTTTACAGTCGTATCTTCGCTCCAACGAGACATTGTGGGGCGAACTAATGAAGTTGACTAAAAGACGGTGTTCGGCGTGCGAAGGTAATAATTTTTTCCAGATCTTTTAAATGCTGGGTTGGATACACAAGTAATGTGGTGTTTTATGCGTTATAATCTTGAAGCTAAAAAGTGACATAATGGCAATCTATACCTGTTAAACATGTTAAGCCATTTAGATGCCCCAAAAAACGGTATTATATGGTTTCTTCTTCTTATGCCATGTATAAATCTGAGACATGAGTTTTGAACTTTTTGAATCCGGTATCGATCCGTCGCGTCAAGACAAGGATAATATACGCCAATGCAGTGGTTAAATTGAGACAGGACGAGAGCATCGCATAGGAGCTTTCTGACCCCCTTAGAAAGGTAATGTTTTTTACTATAAATTAATTTTAAAATTTCGTAGGCACCTCTTAGTTTCGATGTAACATATGTTCCTTAAAACGAAGTTTACAATCAAGTATTAGTCCTTGACTTTTGCAGGTGTCGGAATAAGGTAGAGTGTCATTGTTAAGTTTAATCTTAACCCATTAACGCCCAGCGATACCGTTTGGTATCGCTAAATCAGCTGCTACTAAGATATCGGCCATTTTGTGTGTGGTAATGGGATAATAATTGACTAGTGCGTTAGTTGCGGAAAGCATCTTCAGTTGTGTTTTAACTGTCTTTGAGTACCGTTGTCGATTTGTGAGCAAAAAAACACGTGTTATTTTACCGTTCATTTTACGTCAATAGAAAAATATGGACATTTACTTGGAGTAAGTATAGTTTTTTAGTGATAATATATTTTTTTTTAAATACAAGTATTGATATTGACTAAGTAATATATATAAAGCCGAGCACACTAACGTATATCTTATTTTTCAAAATTTCCCTGACTTTACAAAATGGGCGCAAAACATACTGATACCATATGGTATCACTGGGCGGTTTCACTATATATTATATTATTTTTTTGACAGGCGTGGATTTTCATTGTCTGAAGCTTTAGACATGGCATATGCTAATGACGATGCGGAAAATCAAATAGACGAAATATTTATCGAGCCCCCTGATCCCAATGTCGACACCGCAAAGAGTGGTACTGGCCAATCTTTACCTGGATTATCGATGCAGCAGTAAACAATGCATGATTTCTGTATAGAAAGAATTACAACAAAACCTCCAACATAGAGTTTGGAAGGGAGTTGGTCCAATTATACTTTGCACATTATAGTGTACCGGCAAAATCAGCGGGTCTTGCAAAAGCGTCGGTTCCACGCGCACTTCTGCCAGGTATTCGATATGACGGTATGCATCATTACGTTGCTCCATGTAATAGACGTCGTTGCGCTGGAACTAGCTGCAAGAGTTTTGGTAGAACAATGTGTTCTAAGTGTGATAGAGGTCTTTGTGTGGTCTGTTTTGCCAATTATCACACGATGTAAAAATTTACTTTTAATAATTCCATAATTAAATATGTATTTTAAAATTGTAAATACTTGTATTTTATAGTATCATATGCGCCCAGTGATACCATTTGGTAGCAGTCATTTTCTTAAAAACTGACGTAAGATATTTTGTAAAATATTTTTTTTTGGTAAATTCATACTCATATATTAACTCAGAAAAGTAAAAATATCTAAAATAACTAACAAAAAATAATTCTGGGCCATTATTTTTAACAAAGTCGGTCTGGGCTTGATAACCAAAAATTATTACGGTTGACTTGTTGGGATTAAGTTTAAGTAAATTATCCGAAGCTACTTCATAAAATGGATGTAAGTCATAGTTTATACAGGTTTGTGCTTCTGCTGCTTGTTGCTCTAGACTCTAGAGAGTTAGAATATTTAAGATATTTATAGAAACAGGATGTATTTTTAATTGTTTCACACCGTTACCATGGTAACTACAAAAAAAATTATTACATGATTTATAGAGGATATTACTAAGATTATAAAAACTTAATTTCTAGCCTACATTGTATTAAAATTATTAGTAGAAATTAGGGACTTTGTATCATAAGCATACCGACTACACCCCTAGCGGTAGAATTAGGAACTTAAAGATTATTTCCAGCATTTTTTTTTCGTCATTCGTTTTTATTAATTTTTTTACCCCAAAGTCGTAGCATGTATGGTTTGGATATACAGCCGCTCTCCACCCGTCACATCACCCTGTATAGTATTAATTAAACTATTAGCGCTTCTCAAATTTAAATAACTTTACTAGTTTAAGTTAGATTTTAAATTATTTAATATAAATTAGTGCCTGGACAGTATCTGGATTTAATCTAGATGGCTGCCATACTAAGGCTTATAAATAGTTGTCCATTCAATTTGTAATATTTTTTAACTGTAACAATCTAATAATGATAAAGAATGAATTATAACAATAAATGTATATTATTATTAATATAATTGGTGAAAAGAAGTATTGATAAGATAAGTTTGTTAATAAAAGAAATAATAATTTTGAATAGATTCGGACAAATTTGAAAAATCAAGAAATGCCCAGATAAAAGGAAAAGAAAACAAAGAAAAAATTTAACTTGTACTATACTTGAAAATTGGTATAATTCATACGAAGTCAGTTGAGACAACGTAAATATTGGGGGTACGATCAATTTACTGCATCACACACTGAAACTACAATACAAATATAACAAAATTCGAACTGATCCCTATACAGATGTTCGAAGACAGTCCACGTGCACTTGACAAGCCTCTCATCACTTTTTTTTAGTTTTTTTGTCTGTCTCAACTAAGATCGTATACCTACACTTTACAGAGATTGGTTCCTACATGAGTATTTTTTTTTAAATATCTTGTGACATTTTTAAAGAGTTAAAAAAAGATTGGTAAATCTTGTAAAAATATCAAATTTGACGATTTAAATCTATTGGAAATTTGTAATAATAAAAATAAAATATTTTATCACAAGTAAGTAATTGCATAAGTATAAAACATAGTTCGTAATTTTAATAAATTTTTGTCACATGTGGTATATATTGCCATCTAGGGATTTTTCGAAAGAGGTGAGAAAGATTTTATTAGCGGCTTTGTATTCCCCGCCATTAAAAACGTGGGAAGAAATTACATGTATTACATTCGCAAATATTTTTCGACTTTTTTACGTAATTTGACTGAACTACGATGCTGCATCCGTCGAGATATGGGTGGCGCCTCGATCAACAATAGGGTACAAGCAGTATTCCGTTGTATAGTCAGGTTGGCCGAGCGGTCTAAGGCGCCAGATTTAAGCTCTGGTTCTCGAAAGGGAGCGTGGGTTCGAACCCCACACCTGACAGTGTACTTTTTTTTGTCAAGAAAATTTTTATTTTTAAATTATTTTTGGTTAGCTAATAGGGCGTAGTAGTTGTTTTGCAAAGAGTGGGAAACTAAATCCTATTTGTTTGACAATAATAGGGAACCTGCATACAAATTTAATTTTGAAAAATAATGCTCTTAAGCCTAAGCAAATTTAATATCATCAAAATACCCACAGTTCACAAAGAATAATTGCTTTTTTTAATTCTCTGGATTAAATAGTTGCGATTAAAGTTTTCTTGTAGCGTCAAAGGTACTACAATACATAGCGCATGAGCGGGCTATTCATACTACGTGACGTCACACGGTGAACTTTAATAATTTATAAAAAATTAAGAAGTGCTACTTAATTTATTATTTTTTGGCGTGGCTGAACATATTTATTTACTTTTATACCCCCTTGTCACCCCTTAGGGACAGATTTCTCAATATGTTAATAAATGATGTCACAAAAAAAACAGAAACGGAAAATGAAGTTTTCGTTTTTTTCCGATATCTCTGGAAGCAGTAGGAATTTGCTTAATTTCTCACTGGAATTAACTTAAGCTCCAAATAATCCAACTTTACGCCAATTTAACCTTTGCTGTATGTTGTATAGTTTCCGAGATTCCAATGGTATGCATCAAATTGGGGACACCCTGTAGGTACTTAAGAAAGACAGTTTATGAATGAGTATATTAATACCACAATATCTTTAAATCGAAGTAAATCGTACTTATTTCAAGAATTGTGTGACAGCAGTTGGAAAAAAAAGAGTTAATTTTACAGGCGGCGAAATTAAATTTACAACAAATTTTCTTATTTGAGTAAGTTTTTGTTTTTAATAAAATACTTACCTATTAAAATTTCGTGTCGTATAATTTACACCTATTTCAAACAAATAAGCAAATTTGCATGAATACCTTCACATTGTGGGTAGGCAACATATAAAATAAAATTGTTATCGCCGGCAGTAAAATAAGAAAAATTGAAATTGTAAGGCTGCAAATATAACTCGGTATTAGATAAACCATAACCATATACATTGTATACTGATTGATTTAATGATCAAAGTTCAAGATTTGCTCACAGTGTGGAACACACAATATTCGACTAGATAATTAAAACATGATTTGAAATACTTAGATGTGTAATAGTAATAAATATTCTTCTTGTTTTCTAAGTTTGGTAAGTTATTTAACTAATTTTTAAACTTTTTGCTAGTTTTAAAGAATTTTTAGTTAATTTGTTTCATCTAACCTAGATGTAGATATATCAAAAATCGACTGTGCGAGATTATGCAACCATTGTTACTGACAATAATAATGTTAATTAATTACTATAGGATACAGGCCCGGATTTTGAAATAATTGGTTTAATGGATTCATTTTACTATGTACAGGAAGGTGTTTATTAAGAATTTGAATAAACTTTAAGGGGTTCTTGAGATACAGGGCGTCCAAAAAAGGTATCTTAGTTGGTTTTTGATCAAAGTAGGTAGTAGTAGTAGTTGTTGTTGTAGTAGTAGTAGTAGTAGTAGTAGTAGTAGTAGTAGTAGTAGTAGTAGTAGTAGTAGTAGTAGTAGTAACAAGATTTATTTAGCAATGTGCTACAATTTAACAAGTTTTACAAAATATTTAAAATTATTTAACAATATCATCTATGAAGTATTAAAAAAAAATTTTATCAGTCACTATTTTGTTTTTTAAATAAATAATTTTTTAATGATTTGTTTTAATACCCTACTTAGACAAAAATCGTTTTTATATCTGGTTGAATAGTTATGATTTTCAAAATTTTGAGTTAAAAAATCTTTTAAATGGGAAGATATAGTAAGTTATTTTGTATTTTAAAAATTAAAGTACAGATCAAAAGAAATTACATACTAAATTTTTAACATTTAACCACTGAAATGTCTCTAACATTAAATTTATTTTCGTGGCATAGCTTTATTTGGCAAAACTTGGAGTCTATTAAAGACTCCATCATTTGCTGTGTATAAAATGGTTGAACAATATAAAAAATTAGGTAAAATTATAGTGTTGTAAATAGTTTTTCGTAAAAATACACTTAAATTTTAGATACAAAAGGAACTCTTAGTATTTTCCGCTGAAAGCAGCCATTTTGAAAAAAAAAACGGGTTTAAAATTAAATCTGCTTTGCTTTGGAATTTTCTAAGTTAAATCATTAACATTTTTTGAAAAAAATATGTGTTTTTTATTGAGGGTATTTGTATTGTAATGTGATAAACTTAGATCATTTACAAGATTAAAACTAAACTACTTCTACAAATAAGTTAATAACATTTACAGTAATTATCAAAAATGACCGCCACCTACTACAACGCATGCATCAATTTATCTTAATGTTGATTGATAAACTCTTTCGAACATACCTAGTGTCTGATTAAGAAGGGCACACGATTTATTATCCTGTTTTTTTTTGGATCTTTTTCTTTTTGGGTTGGAATTTTGTAAACTAGTGACCCCCCACGGAAAATAATCCAAAAGATTGAGATCTGGTGATCTGGGAGGCCAGGCTATCTTAATGATTAAAATTCCAACGCAGGTTTAACTTTAAACCCGTTCTTTTTCAAAACGGCTGCTTTCAGCGACAAATACTTAGAGATCCTTTTATATGTAATATAAAATAGAGAATAGGCCTGTCTAGTTAAAAATGACGTGCAGTGCGACACAAAAAGGTATGTTTATTTAAATCCAGTTGCACCATCTGTATGTGGCGCCCTCTAATAGTAAACAAAACACTACGTAAATATTTGACTTCTCATCTTCAGTACCTAATACCAGTATCCTGAATTTTGTCAAATTGTCATGTTAGTAAACAAAAATATAATCAAAAACCAAATGATTTATTGAGAATATATTATTCATTCGTATTTATTAGTAGAGTAGTCATGGAATTTCCTATAAAGTTTTATGTGGCTACATAAGGATGTCGTATAATTTATCGCCTAATTTGAAAATCGCAATGGTACGATTTAGACAATGGTACGATTTTGGCGACTTTACCCTACTCCCTTAAATAAGTAATGATTTTTAGGTTTTATTAGCAAATTAAGATAATATATTTCTACCATGAGGAAAGAAACTGCGGAAAACCTTGTAATGGATCCCATAGTTAAAGTAGAGCAAGGAAAAATAAGAGGAAAAATATGTGAAGATGTCACCGGCGGAAAGTTCTATTGCTTTTTGGGTATTCCATATGCAAAACCACCAATTGGATATTTAAGATATAAAGTAAGTTACTAACCGCGCAGAACTTTTTACTGACTTTACCAATTTTATTGATTTTCTTTGCATATTATGTGAGAAGATTTTCGAATAGCACTGGCTTTTAAAAAATTAGTAAATAAACGTTAATGATCAAAAATGATCTCATAAAACAATATTGTAGTACTAAAACAATAACCAAATACTGTTTTTTTGCTAATCGTTTAAATCATTTATAATTTTACGTGCTTGTTTTTGCCTTCCCTTGTATGTATTTTTCCTTCGAATTTAATTTAATTCGGAAAGGTGTATTCTATGGACGAACGAGTAGCATTGATTTTTCCTTATATTTTCAGGGTATGTGGTACTTGAGAAAAGCCATTATTTTTAATGAAATACATCCTGACAAAACCGTCAGCCACTTCTACATAAGAAATTTGGTTTAAGAGACATTTTTCGGAACGTTATGGAGGAATTTGAAAATCTTAACAATAGTATTGCCGCCGAGACGAGAGATTCTCGTCTGGCCCTCTCTCGACGAGACGAGAGAAATATTTTCTCTCGAATAAAGCTCCGAGACGAGACGAGAGAAGTACCCTCTATCGTCGAGAAATTCTCGTCTCTCTCGAGCATTAAACGTTACTTTTTTGAGCTTTTTAAATCTTCTTAAATTCCTCTTTGCAAAAATATACATAGTGTCTATATTTGGACCAGCGGTTTTCGAGTTATTTAACTGCAAATAGTTTCATCTAGTTAGCCGTGCCTGGCCATTCAGAATAACATATTATTATGACGTTTTATCGCTGAATAAAATTATTTTGCAGTCAAATAACTTGAAAACTGTCGCTCCAAATATGGACATTATATTTTTGATAAGAGGAATTTAAAAAGATTTTAAAAATCTTATAATAGACAGGATGTCCCAAAAAGTTATTTTTTAAATTTGCTGATTCTACATAAATTTATAATTAGTTTTATTAAATGCATTTTTAGTCTATAATTAATAGTTTTCAAGATATTGACTTTTGAAAAATTATATTTTTGAGTTTCGACAGCCTATAGCTTTCTAACAGTACATCTTAAAGCAAAACGGCGCATATGTCTACAGTGACCGGCAGAAGGTACGCACCAAAGGGGATTTTTTTTTATTTCAAAACTTACCAAATTTTTTTGGCGGTGGAGAAGTTCTGCATGTCCCTAAACAAAACTAGTAAATATTGCGCTGTATACGAGGGAGAGGTGGAAACGTTAAATTCACTTAAGAATAAAGTGCCCTTATTTTTCACTATAGAATTTTTTTATAAAGAAATGTTGTTTGCACTTAAAGGTTATCCATAATTACCAAGTTTCAGGTCGGTAGCACAAAAAAAGTGTTTTTACTTTTTTTTGACGCCCCCTCATATAACGAATCGATAGAAGCTATGCAACCTATATATTCAATTTTATAACAGCTCTTGGGCAATTAGACACATAACTTACTTAAACTTGTTTAAATACGCGAGAACTGAACGTTTAATAAAATAACGTCAAAAAGAATCCAACTTTTCTGGGGCACACCGTACATTATTCTATGGATGAGCGGAATAACTTTATGCAAAATAAATGAGGGTTTACTACATACATTTAACAATATTTTACCGTTCCCAATTTTTCAAAACCTCTTAAACCCATTGGTTCATGAATTAAAGTTTAAACCCTTACAATAAAATTCGTTTTCATTTAAATCTAGTTGCCATGAAAAATATTTATATTTGTGCTACCGAGCTGAAATTTGGTATTTGTGGATAACTTTTAAGTGCAAACAACATTTCCTAATAAAAAAAATTTCCACAGTAAAAAATAAGGGCAATTTATTCTTGAGTGAATTTAACGTTTTCACCTCTCCCTCGTATACGGCGCAATATTTTACTAGTTTTGTCTATGCCTTTTTTGTTTATGGACATGCAAAACTTTTCCACCGCCAAAAAAATGTTGTAAGTTTTAAAATTAAAAAAAAATCCCCTTTGGTGCGTACTTTCTGCCGGTCACTGTATATCTTCCATTTTCACTATCTTCCCAAATCAATCAAACTTCCGGCTAAACCGGATGTAACTCGAAAGCAGGAAATATAGCTCTTCCGGTTTAACCGGAAGGTGATTTTTTTGGGAAGATAATAAAAATGGAAGATAGGGACATGTGAGCCGTTTTGCTCTAAGACGTAGGTACTGTTAGATCTGCCGAAACTCAAAAATTACATTTTTTAAAAGTCAATATCTTGGAAGCGAGACGAGACGAGAGAAGGTCGTCTCTCGTCTCGTCTCGCCCTCTCACGGCGAGACAAGAGACCCATTTTATCTCGTCTCGCGGCAACACTACTTGACAAAGTTCTTCCAAATTCCAAATCCAAATTTTGATAACGCACATTTTTATAAATAAGACTTTTAATGTGACCCTACAGAAAAAGGTCCTTTGGTGAAAGATCAGGAGACCTAGCTGGTGTAATTGGGTAATTCAATTCCTTTGAGCATCCATCAAAAACGTTTTGGAGATATTCCCTTACTTCTCGTGCATTGTGCGCAGGACAATCGTCCAGAGCAAATATTTATTCTCAGGAGCAACTTCTTCTGATGCTGCTTCAATTAGATTTTACAAAAGTCCAAATGTCCAAACATACCTGCCCAAACATTTACCTTTTTAGTTTATTGTGTCCTTGTCTCTATAAATCGGTGTTCATTTTTGGTACTCCAATATCAACCATTTTGAACATTTGATTCATTGTTTAATGAGAAGTTACATTCGTCGGCAAAACAAACATTGTGTGAGAATTCCCTATCATTATTAACAATTTTCATAACTTCAAAAAAAAAGTTTGTGCTTCATATTTCATCACCTTTCCTCAATTCCTGATGCTTTTGATATTTATATGGATGATATTTTTTATACTTATGTAACTTGCGCAGTACTGTGGAGTGAGCTTTAATGTTGCTTTACCAAAAATCCTGGTGGTCATTCCATGCCTTGCATCTAAGGACGTAATACTTAACCGTAGAGCTCAATACCTGTTGGGTGTCAGTAACTACCTGAATTACCAATCAATCAGTTATTCCGTCATCTTTAACAGTCGTTACAAGTAATTTAATTCATCGCTAATTTTTCCAATTTCTTGAACAATTCACACAATGGGCTTTACGGAACAGCACAAAACATTCATAATTGAAGCGTATTTTCAAAACGGGGTTAGAGTAAATGGTGAGTGGCAATACAATCCGGGTTTGTGCATGCACGATTTTCACGTACATTTTCCTAACGTTGCTTTTATTGCTGGGGATTTTTATCATTGCCTAAAAAGAACCGTGGCTATGTTTAGGGAAACAGGTTCTATACAACACAAAAAAGGAGCAGGAAGACCATCTATAAGAGCAGAAGAACTTGTTGCAAACGTTCGTGAAATAATGCAAACTACGCAAACAAATTGTATAAGGCGCCTGTCCCATGAAGTGGGAAGATCTTATGGAATATGCAGGACTATTCTTAAGAGGCAGCTAAATTTATTTCCTTATAAAGTTCAAGTATTCCAAGAAATACAAGCCGCAGATTTTAAAAGACGCAGGAATTACTCTCAATGGTTTACCCAAAATTAATTGGAAAGAAATTATTTTTAAATTATTTTTCTTTTTCTTTCTATATATTCTTACTTTGTTAATTTTGTAAACAAAAATAAATTTGTATTTGTCTACTTATTTTATTACTCATTAGTTTGACATATCATGTTATAATATGAATTTGATAAAATTTTAACCTAGATTTGGTTAGATATATCGTCCCCATATCATTGTGATCTAAACCAAGCCCTACGTTTTTTTAATCCAAGCCCTATTTGATGCAAATAATTTTTGCTCGCACGGTAATTATAGTACATTTACTCTTAAAATTACTAGTATAAATATTCTAGATTGTTGTTTTGCTTGGAATGTGTTTGTCAGGAAACATCCCAAAGAACATTTCGGATACTCTCCGAGAACTATTTTCCATGTAGATCAGTACTAATAATCATTGTTACATTTTCTTAAATACTATCTGTAAAACATATTGAAACTAACAAAAAAGAAAATGTCTAGTAATATTTGACAGTATCATAATAGGGAACTTTCCAATTTTGTTTTCAATAATATGATTTAGTTAGGCCTAAAAAAAATATTCCCCAATTATTACTACTTAAAAATCAGTAATAACTTGGTAAAAATTCTAAAAGTTTCGCGCGTGTCAAAAGCATTTCACACGCGCCAAGCCCGATGACGTCAGGAAGTATGACTTTTCCGTCGTCCGTCATCCTGACCGGTGGCCGAGCTACCGAGTTTGCATTTGGATTGCTGTGTGTTATTGTATTGTTGTTTTAATTGTGGAATTCTCAACGTCGTTCTATTTATTGCCAAAATATAACCTATTTCGTGGATGTCACACACGAATTATACTTCTTGACGTCACGACCCGTTTTTACCCGCTTGGGATAATTTTAATTTTGGGGCAGTATTAAGTCGTTCTAGCGGTCTTTTGGGACAAAATATGTTGTTTTTTTTTGCTGCCATATGTTTTATGACAATATATACTTATGATTTATAGAATTTTTTCTCCATTTAAAATTTTTTTCAAGTTCCATATTGTTACTGGTGGTTTCATTAAGGTATTTTTTTTTCAAATTACTTTTAGTTGGCTTTTTTATTAAAAGTATTTTTTAAATTTTGATGTAAATAACAAAGAATAGGAGAGCCAATATTTGCGGGTAGCAAAATTTACATGAGATTTGCTAAGGCCAGTCTGACGGTGCACAATCCGGTATAAGAATAACTTAAACGAGAAATCGTAAATGTTGAGTAAAATAAATTATTTTAGGCCCCGGTTCCAGTTGATCCATGGCCAGAGATTCTGGATGCCACAGAAAATGGAAACATTTCCATCCAAGAAAATCCGCTTACCAGGGAACTTGATGGATCTGAAGATTGTTTAAATCTTAATGTGTATACCCCCTATGTAAGTTTTACATATTTTAATGTTAATAATAACAAATTTCTATTGGGATAATTAAGCTATTTTATTTAGATACATTACAGAAAAATGATATTTTTTACATTTTTTCTTATGAGATAATCAATCAATCCAGAAAAACCAGCGGCGTAGTCAAAGGAGGGCTGGGATGGCGATTTTCGCCGCCCACCAGAAAATATCCCATGTAATTAGCAGAAGTTTACTTTAAACTTAAATTTAAATCCTTTATAACTGCTAATAGGGGAGATTGGAGATTCTTGGGCAGGTGGGAGACCTGAGCACATGCCATTATAATATTCTACAAGTTCACTGGTGGGTTCTATTGCTGCCGTTTGTAATGCCATTGATATGGCAACCCTGTAAACGGCCACTTGCCGCAATGGCGGCGGCTCAGCTGTATAGACGGGCGCACGTTGTTTATTTCAGTGATTGAAAAGTCAAATTTTTATATGTTAGAGTAATTGTTTTCACTTGAAAATAAAGAGGTAACTACATTGTGTTGTGATTTTTTCTTATAGCTACCTATTATGTGCATAATTTTTCATTATTTATTTTATTAATAGTTAACTTTTTTATAACGTATTTTTGTTTAATATATTTTAAGTGCCATGCGGGATGCTTGGCCACAGAAGCTAGGGGGAGGATTGGGCATGCCCAACCATCCCCGATTTATTTTGTTTTTTTATTCGTCGGCTTTAAATAAATATAAACTAAACTTATGTATATATAAGTGTACGGTTGTTTGTGTACATTTAATTAAAAATATGATTCTCACACGCTTTTACGCGAAAGTGGAAGGTTAAATAAAAAATAAAATAGAGTTTTTAATTTTTAGATCTTCTATAAACAGTGGCGTATTTAGGATTTGGATACGGGGGGGTCCGTAATTATTTATTCCCTTAAAAAATGTGCCGCAGGCAAAAGTTTTTAGGTGCCACGCCCTTTTTTTACTCTCAAATCTCAGAAAATCTTTGTTTCGATAGCCCAATTGATCTGGGAAATTTTAAATATTGTTTTATGTTGTTTATTGCAAATTAAATGAATGATAAATCATTTAATTTTTAGTTAGGTAGCAAAAATGTTTAAATTTATAATATAAATAAAATGTACTGTTTCAAAGAAAATTAAATTCAATTATTTATATTTTTTTACAATCACGGTAATTTTTGTTTTATAGTTACCACGATCCAGTGCAAGTAAAGACGTATTAAAACCGGTAATGGTTTTTATACACGGTGGAAGTTTCCTTAGCGGTTCCAACAGAAAAGAGTTTTATGGTCCAGAATTACTTATTACCGAGGATGTTGTAATCGTGGCTATAAATTACAGATTAGGAATTTTAGGTAAGGTAATAATCAACGACTTTTGGGCCGAGCAGACATCTTACCGTGTATAAAGGACATTCTATCGTATGACCTGTCTATACCACTTACTTGTAAAATAAAAATTCTTACATCAAATTAGTTACTTGCAGATTGTTTCCTTATAATACCGTGCGAGCAAAAATTATTTGCATCAAAGAGGGCCTTGCATCTAAGGACGTAATGCTTAACCGTAGAGCTTAATACCTGTTGGGTGTCAGTAACTACCAGAATTAACAATCAATCAGTTATTCCATCATCTTTGACGGTCGTTACAAGTAATTTGATTCATCGCAAATTTTTCCAATTCACACAATGGGCTTTACGGAACAGCACAAAACATTCATGGTTGAAGCGTATTTTCGAGACGGGGTTAGAGGAAATGGTGAGTTGCAATACAATCCGGGTTTGTGCATGGACGATTTCCACGAACATTTTCCTAACGTTGCTTTTATTGCTGGGGATTTTTATCATTGCCTGAAAAGAACCGTGGCTGTGTTTAGGGAAACAGGTTCTATACAACACAAAAAAGGAGCAGGAAGACCATCTGTAAGAACAGAAGAACGTTGCAAAAGTTCGTGAAATAATGCAAAGTACGCCAACAAATTGTATAAGACGGCTTCCCAAAAAGTGGAAAGATCTTATGGAACATGCAGGACTATTCTTAAGAAGCAGCTAAATTTATTTCCTTATAAAGGGCACGTATTCCAAGAAATACAAGCCGCAGATTTTGAAAGACGCAGGAATTACTCTCAATGGTTTACCCAAAATTTATTTGGAAAGAAAGATTTATTAGACCTGACATTTTTTTCGGATGAAGCCTGGTTCCACCTCTCCGGTTATGTGAATTCTTAGAATACACCCATGTTGAGTAGCGAAAATCCCCATTTTTTGTAGAGTCCACATTGCACCCTCAAAAAATTGGTGTCTGGTTAGCTGTTTCCCGAAGAAGAATTGTTGGTCCTTTTTTTTCCAGGACACAGTTACAGCACAGCGGTATAGAGACAATATTTTAAATCCATTTGTGGAGCAATTACTTGACGACGAACTACGTTTTGGATATTTTCAACAGGACGGTGCAACCGCCCATACAGCTGCCGAAACTATTAAGTACTTACGCAATTTTTTCGACGACAGATTGATCAGTTTTCGATCAGACATTGAATTCCCACCTAGATCACCTTGTTTAACGGTTATGGATTACTTCGTTTTTCCTCATTTAAAGAACACTATTTCTAAAATACCAGTTGCAAATTTAGAACAATTATTACAAGAAAGGATTATCCGAGAATGTGGTAACATTTCCCCAGAGATGCTGGTCAACACTTTCGAAAATATGAAGAGACGTGTGAATTCATGCTTGGATCATGGCGGTGGCCAATTTCAGCAATTTATGTAATTATTTTTCTTTATCTTTATATTTTTACTTTGTTAATTTTGTAAACAACAAAAATAAATTTGTATTTGTCTACTTATTTTATTACTCATTAGTTTGGCATATCATGTCATAATATGAATTTGACAAAATTTTAACCTAGATTTGGTTAGATATATCATCACCATATCATTGTGATCTAAACCAAGCCCTACGTTTTTTAATCCAAGCCCTCTTTGATTCAAATAATTTTTGCTCGCACGGTATGACAGGAAGTTTAATTATTATATTTGGGCTTACTTAAGTAAAAAAGTATAAACAAATTATTTGCACTAATATTTTAGGATTTTTAAGTTTACAAGATAGAAGCCTCAATGTTCCTGGTAATGCTGCTTTTAAAGATATGGTATTAGCATTAAAGTGGGTACAAAAAAATATTCATAATTTTATGGGAAATCCCAACAATGTTACAATTTTTGGAAATAGTGCTGGAGCAGCTGCAGTTCATTTTTTGGTGCTTTCTCCTGTTGCAAAAGGTAGGACTTATAATATTAAGATTATTACTAGGAAATTCCCTTCAACGGACATTGGTTTTGTACATTGTGCTGCATTCAGTAAGACGATGTCTCAGCCCAGGTTGGGTTCATTTTCAATCCCATGTTTGTAAGAAAAATGTATTCGGGGTGTTACCAATTCGATGAATTAGCATTGCCATATCGGTAACTATAAGATATAGACAGTTGGTTGAATAAAGGCAACGTGGCATATTTTAATGCTGAATAATTTGTTGGAAAGATGTTAACAAAATTCCTATGGCTTTTGAAGATATCCGAAAAAAACCGAAAAATCCAATTTTGTTTATATTTTCTTACGACAAAATACTGATTATTTTGAACAACCAGGAGCACACTTTCTTAAGGCATTTTTTTATGCAAGGAATGAACTTTATTTTTCAGGTACAACGTTTCGTTTTTTAGATACCCATATCAACTTAATTTTTTAAAATACATACCTGAATTTTTTTAAAATTTTTGAGTAGCTCTTCACCTCCTAAAATGAATGATGCATCACCCTTGTCCCTAAATTTTTCTTGTTCTTAAGGCAACTTTTTTACTACTTATGTCTGCAATTTAAAATTAATAAAACCAATAAGGAGAATTGTTTATGTTGATCCCAAAACTAAAAAAGGATCGCACTAAATTGTTAGAGCATTTTCTTAAGACAATGCTCCTCAAGAAACAAAAAGAGCCTTCTAATTGGTTGAAAATAATTTTATGTAATTTTCAATATAAACAACAACAATTTAAATCCCACTCACACAATAACTTTTTTGAAAAAGTTTGAATGTCAGGTCTCAACAAGGTTTATAAAATTATTTTTTTCCTCGAGGGGCATAAAAATGGCCTTAAGACTCTTACCAACAAACTCAAAAGGGTGATGCATTATTAGTTTTGGGAGGTGAAAAACTAGCCAATTTTTTAAAAAAAATAATTCAAGTCAGTATTTAGAAAAAAGTTGATGTGGGTATGTAACAAACGAAACGTCGTATCTGAAAAATAGAATTATTTCCTTGAAGAGTTCTTTAAGAAAGTGCTCTTCGTTTTGTAAAATAATGGATCTTGTAAAAAAAACAAAAATCAAAATAAATTTTCTCGGATATCTTATCGGTTTTTTAAGTTTAATTTTAATAAATTATTTAGCAGTAAAATATGCAACGTTGCCTTCATTTAACCAACTCTCTATCTCTTATAGTTACCCAGATAGCAATGCCAATGCATCGAATTTGTAACACCCTGTATATACTTTAATAATATTTTACATGGTAATAGAATAAATTGCCAGTTGTCGTGGTCCAGTCCTTGATCGTCGAACCCCTAGTCAAAAACACATAGTAAATTATTTTCTATTAAGTTACAATACCGTGCGAGCAAAAATTATTTGCATCAAAGAGAGCTTGGATTAAAAAACGTAGGGCACACACAATGATATGGGAACGATATATCTAACCAAATGTAGGATAAAATTTTGTGAAATTCATATTATGACATAATATGCCAAACTAATGAGTAATAAAATAAATAGATAAATACAAATTTATTTTTGTTGTTTACAAAATTAACAAAGTAAGAATATACAGAAAGAAAAAGAAAAATAATTACATAAATTGCTGAAATTGGCCATTGATCTTATCACTTCTTGGGACAGGCGTCTTATAAAATTTGTTGGCGTATTTTGCATTATTTTACGAACGTTTGCAACAAGTTCTTCTGTTCTTACAGATGGTCTTTCTGCCCTTTTTTTGTGTTGAATAGAACCTGTTTCCCTAAACACAGCCACGGTTCTTTTCAGGCAATGATAAAAATCCCCAGCAATAAAAGCAACGTTAGAAAAATGTTCGTGAAAATCGTCCATGCACCAACCCGGATTGTATTGCAACTCACCATTTACTCTAACCCCGTTTCGAAAATACGCTTCAACCATGAATGGTTTGTGCTGTTCCTTAAAGCCCATTGAGTGAATTGTTCAAGAAATTGGAAAAATTAGCCAACAAATTGTATAAGACGCCTGTCTCAAGAAGTGGGAAGATCTTATGAAACATGCAGGACTATTCTTAAGAAGCAGCTAAATTTATTTCCTTATAAAGTGCACGTATTCCAAGAAATACAAGCCGCAGATTTTGAAAGACGCAGGAATTACTCTCAATGGTTTACCCAAAATTTATTGGACATTTTTTTCGGATAAAGCCTGGTTCCACCTCTCCGGTTATGTGAATTCTCAGAATACACGCATGTGGAGTAGTAAAAATCCCCATTTACTTACTCAATTTTCATCACCTTGTTTAACGGTTATGGATTACTTCGTTTTTCCTCATTTAAAGAACACTATTTTTAAAACACCAGTTGCAAATTTAGAACAATAATTACAAGAAAGGATTATCCAAGAATGTTGTAACATTTCTCTAGAGATGCTGGTAAACACTTTCGAAAATATGAAGAGACGTGTGAATTTATGCTTGGAGCCAATTGCAGCAATTTATGAAATTATTTTTTTTAATTTCTGTATATTCTTACTTTGTTAATATTAATTAAATTTTAATTAATTTAATTAAAAATAAATTTGTATGTGTCTACTTATTTTATTACTCATTAGTTTGGCATATCATGTCATAATATGAATTTGACAAATTTTAATGTAGATTTGGTTAGATATATCGTCTCCATATCATTGTGATCTAAACCAAGCTCTACGTTTTTTAATCCAAGCCCTCTTTGATGCAAATAATTTTTGCTCGCACGATATTTATTTTATGTAATATTTTTAGGTCTTTTTCATAGAGCTATTTGTCAAAGCGGCTCTGCCCTAAGCAGTTGGGCGTACGCTCATGAAAGTGCCCAACCAATAGCCAATGCATTAGGGTTAGGTGGTGATTTAAGCGAGAAAGAAATTTTTGAATATTTGAAAAATGCATCAGTGGAAGAAATATTTAGAGCTCAATGTAAAATTGATGGGGTATGTCAAATAATAGTTCTTATACATGGTACACAGGGTGACCACCTCTCCGGTTTTCACCCGGAGTCTCCGGTTTTTTATACTTGACCTCCGGGCTCCGTTTTTTTTAGTAGCATCTCCGGTTTTTAACAGCATGCTGCCGCAGCAATTAAAAGTACTCTTTTAAATTTTAGCAAGTTTAATGCTTTCATTTACCTTACCTACCGTTGGTTAGGAATTTGTTTTCTTTTTATATTCTCTTGTATTTAAGTAGGTAACTTACTTAACGTGATTTTAGAATTTATTTTATGTTTGTGTTAACTTTTGACTAAGAGTTTGTTTGTTGTTATTTTTTTAATTTGGACCTAAAAACTTATTTTGGAATTTATCTAGATGTGGCAATTATTATTAATCAAAATGTTTAAAAACAATTATCCTTACCTGGTTAAAGAACTACCGCAATAATGGGCCTTTTCACTAAATTTTGATTTTGGTAGTAGTGTATAAAGGAACAAAAAATAAAATTTTCTGTGTTTTTACTTTTCTATACTTTTAAGCCATAACTGAGAAAATAAATAAATAAAAAAACTCCTTGAATAAAAACACGGACTTAAACATACCTACGTCATCGCGCCGGAAGATTGATGCACAGAGGAATGATAGGAATACCCGAGTCGCTGGCTTAAAATATCAAGAATTCACAAAATCAGCAGCTTGACAGTGTTGCCGATACTCTCAAAAATCATTTATTATAGTTTATAGTACCAGTGTAATGGTAATTGACTAGCAATTATTAGTAATTATAATATACCAGTTTTCCATTCAATAGCTGCGGAATGAATTATTTTACCAGTATTATGTTTATATTTATTTAAAGTATCCAAATAAGGTTCTAAGAAGAAAGTATATTATTAAGATTGTAAAACTTTCTACATTTGGCAACAGTGGCTTAATTTGCCGATGGCAGTTCGACAGATCAGCATTTACGCGTGTGCGAAGTTAAACGCATGCGCTCTAGCAAGCTTTAAACATATCTACGTCATGAGTCGCGCCTGTTTTGAGATTTTCAAATTGGTTGAATTTTACCCGGTTTTTACTGTGCTGAAATAATTTAATGTTATGACCTAGCAATAATTTTATTAATAAAAAACACTTATTATAGCACCGACTAAACAATTCAAATGCCAAATGTATCAAATTTAAGAATAGTGAAAAGGCCCATTATTGGTTTTTAAGGCAGTTCCTGAAGTATAAATAAAAATAATTTTTTTATTTCAGCTTTTAGTGTGTACCTTCTTATAATTATTAAAGTTGTTGACCGTTACTCATAGAATCTCTAGGTTTTGATAGCCCCAAAAAGGGCGTGGCACCCAAAAAATTTTGCCTGAAAAAAAAATTTAATATCTCCGGTTTTCAACTGGATACAAGGTGGTCACCCTGATGGTACAATATAACATAGCAGACGATAGATATCTACTTAAAGTCTGTTTGATGACCGCTGACCGTTACGTCATATAAAAAATAAATTAAATAGCTTTTTCCGGATTCCTTATAGCGTTTGTGTGGGATATGCTGCTTTACTATTATCGAGATCTGATTCTTCATTGCAAATGGTGAAACCGAAATTTGTCATTGTTCTTACCATGCAATACATAAGTAATCTTTTTGAGCAATTTGTATTTGGAATTTTTTTAATTAGCCCAGAATGATGGGTGGCGTTATCCATGATAATAAGCGACGGTTCTTCCAAGGTCAATTTTATTCAAACAACTCACAAAATGTCAGTTGGCCATATTTGTTAACGAATTAGTATGTTTACCCGTGCGGATTAGGCAAATGTCAAATAAAGATAATTTTAAAACTATTTGACACTTTAGGTGCAAGATAACTATAACAGATAGACGTAATTAGGTAACTAAAATACGACGTCAGAATTGTCTACTAAAACTGACATATGCTACCTTTGTGGTCAAATACTGTAGAAAAATGGCTCCTAAAAATAATGTCAGTCTTTACTGCAATCCGTTACTTATAATGTGCAGAAGTAATATACTGACGTCCTTACGACCCTTATTATGTTCACAAAATTGGTGCAAATGTTGGTCGTCTTGAGGTCAAATCGACGTATATTTCCGACGTCAGTAATATAACGTCGGCGCGACGTAAAAATGCCAGTTGGGAGTGATAACCGAAAGCAAATTTGTTGCAAAAATGTACCGTCGTTTCGTTAGACCAGAAAATGTACAAGTAGGATTGAAAGGTTCTTCTGATCAAAAAATCTATTGTAGTATAGTTTACCACTTACACGGATTGGTAATTTTCCATTAGTATCAATTCTGTACTCGCTTAAAAGAAATCTGTTTTTTTTTATTTAATATTTTCTTAACTAATATTTAAATAAAATCAATTTTGTCGGCACATTATTTAGGTAATATCTGACATATTACAAAAATATCAATTTATTTTATTGCTAATTTTGGTAAAATTCTATAATGGAAAAACAATGACATTATAATGTTAAAAAAAATCTTACCCGATATTTTTCGCTATACAATTCTCCTAAAATAAGTTATGAAATTCCTTGATATTAATTTGTTATGTCAATTATTACCTATAGATTATGCAGTCGATATTATTTTATTTAAATTTTGTGTACAAGCTAGAAAATACGAAATAGGTTATAGGTTGGCAAGCATGTTGACACTCCCTTAAGCTACTATCGCAAACCGTTATAATTGGGGGAAATGAGTATCATTTCGTGCTCTTTTCACAACATACTATAAATTCCTATTTTTTTAGGAGACCGTTAAAGGAAACAGATTTCGCTTTATAGGAGCTGTTGTTGAACCTT
Source organism: Polydrusus pterygomalis (assembly GCA_963969555.1). Taxonomy (NCBI): domain Eukaryota; kingdom Metazoa; phylum Arthropoda; class Insecta; order Coleoptera; family Curculionidae; genus Polydrusus; species Polydrusus pterygomalis. Next base: position 75,889,513 of record OZ018375.1, read on the forward strand.
CGTCCTGGACAGGAGAACAAGCTTTCTTTACGAAGCATCCAATAAAAATCCTATTGTCTGGAAAATATAATAAAGTTCCTCTTTTAATGGGATACAATTCCGGAGATGGTAATGCATAATTTATATAATTATATAAAATCAAAGACCTTATAACCTATAGTCCCAATGTTTCATTGATAAAACTCCTGAAAAGCCGATCAGGTATTGTTTGAAACTATGATATTGCTTATTACTGAAGAATAATTTTCACGAAAACACAAAAGAACACACAAATATTAATCAAAATAGCCACTAAATAACGAAAATTGAGTTGGATTAATCCAGCAACGTTGAACAACTATCTACCTGTTCTTGTTACCATTCATTTAAAATTTCGAAAAGTAAGCGATACTCGTTAAATAAAATGCATGTTGTCAGAGTATCAAATACTATTTTAATGGAAATAATTTTAGAAATTCTCTTATTGACGTTTTGCAAAGTAGCAGTATATATAGTATATTGATAATAAATTTGATGCAAATAATTACGTATTACTCTTTTATTCAAACATTTGCTAGAGCAATTCGAATTGTCAAATTAGATTATTTTTGGAAGGATTTTGCCACATTTTATCAACAAAATGTAAATCTGGCTATGGCACAATGGAAGAAAAGGGACGGAAAGGGCAGAATGATGATAGATCGAATTAAAAATGTAAACAATTAAGTCTCTACTTTGATAGGTTTTTGTATACAGGGTGTTTCATTAAGAGTGGCCACCGGCCATATCTCGGAAACTACTAGGCATAGAAAGTTGGAAAAAAATTTTATGATTAAAGCGGTCATGAGAAAATTCTGAAAATTACTTTTAAGTTCCTCATTTTGCCGCAAGATGGCAAAACTAAAATTTTTTTTTAAATTCCATATTTCTCCGAAAATTCCCATATTATGGTATAATTCTGCATCATTTTGGTTTAAGGCTCATTGGCGTACCGACCTTGATAAGAGTGGGGGAAGCTATTGAATGTGTAAACATTAAAATCGCTGTAACTTCTAAACGACTTATCCGATTTTACTAAATTTAAGCTTGTTTAGAAGGGAAAGGTAAGTTTCTTCAATCGCCGTATCCAACAGTACACGATGCTAGAGGGCGCAATTTAAAATAATAACAGTTTTTTGGATTTTATCCCGAAAATTCAAATCATACGCTATAACTATGACATCATAATTAAAAAGTAGATGAAATTTGCAAGAAAAGATGTGAATACTGCAGTTCGATATCTTTTTTCGTTTCAGAGTTATTGCCAAAACAATAATTTTTAATACAAATTGCGCCCTCTAGCAATTTTATTAGAAACTATCGTGTACCATTAGATACGACAATTGAAGGTTCTTCCAAACAAGCTTAAATTTAGTAAAATCGGATAAGTCGTTTAGAAGTTACAACTATTTTAATGTTTACACTTTCAATAGCTTCTCCCACTCTTATCAAGTGAAAGTGTAAACATTAAAATCGCTGTAACTTCTAAACGACTTAACCGATTTTACTAAATTTAAGCTTGTTTAGAAGAGAAAGGTAAGTACCTTCAATTGTCGTATCCAATGGTACAAGATAGTTTCTAATAAAATTGCTAGAGGGCGCAATTTGTATTAAAAATTATTGTTTTCGCAATAACTTTAAAGCGAACAAAGATATCGAACTGCGGTCTTCACATATTCTCTTGCAAATTTCATCTACTTTTCGATTATGATGTCATAGTTATACCGTATGATTTAAATTTTCGGTATAAAATCAAAAAAACTGTTATTATTACAAATTGCGTCCTCTAGCAATTTTATTAAACACTATCGTGTACTGTTGGATACGGCGATTGAAGATACTTAGCTTTCCCTTCCAAACAAGCTTAAATTTAGTAAAATCGAATAAGTCGTTTAGAAGTTACAGCGATTTTAATGTTTACACATTCAATAGCTTCCCCCACTCTTATCAAGGTCGGTACGCGAATAAGCCTTAAACCAAAATGATGCAGAATTGTCTAAGCTTTTCGATGATGTAGGTATTCAGAGTTATACCTTAATATGGGAATTTTCCGAGAAATTTAGAATTAAAAAAAAAATTAATTGTGCCCCCTTGCGGCGAAATGAGGAACTTAAAGGTAATTTCCAGAATTTTCTCATGACCGCTTTAATGATAATTTTTTTTCCAAGTTTCTATGCTTAGTAGTTTTCGAGATATGGCCGGTGGCCACCCTTAATGAAACACCCTGTATAGTAGATATGGTGTTATATGAATCATAATAATGATCATCCAAAAATGTTAAAATATTCAGGTTGTTTTGTTTGAAAAACTAAAGTTGTGTTTTAGGTATAGTACTGGCGTAGCTAAAATTTTGTTTTAAGGAGGAGGGGGGGCAGACAATGTTAAAATTGCTACATGAAGGCAGAGAAATTAGGGAAAACGCCAAGTAAATTTTTTTAAATTTTGAGAATAATTTACTTTAGATACCTACTAGGTATTCTCTTATTTATTAGACACTACTAATATTTAATGCTCTGTTTATGGATCTTGGCAGGAAATCAAATGCCTTCCCCTACTTCCAGTTAGGTCAGTGGTGGATACTGAGTATTTTTAACATACATCACATGAGTAGTTTTTGGATCCTGGTTATACCTTTTCAGCGACTCCAATTCAAACGGTCCGAAGCTGTTACGATATAAATTCTGACGTCTCTCAATTTTAGGGTTTGTTGTCCTCAGTTAATTTATATTTTTTGATGACGTTAGAGGTTCTATGTTTAACACGGCATCCGCTGGGATGCATACAACTTTCTAAATTTTAAAAAACGTTGTCTGTACGTCGATAAACATTTTTTTATTGTATTTTTATAGAAAAACGTCATTTATTAAAAATTATGTCGATAATAATGTTATTTTGACACTTCAGATTACATATTATTTTTAAACATGGGAATAAATTACACTAATATTATATTAATCATTAGGCATGATAGTTGATGGAATGGTTGATCCAAAAATGAACTACATTTACTGGACAGACAAAGAACATAATGTACCCGGATTGCTACATCTGGAAAAAGGAAGCCAGCTGTCACAGCAACTAGGGGACGAAATTATTAGTTTTTACTTTGGAAATAGCAAAATTACGAGAGAAACGCATTTACAAGAATTTTATGATGTAAGTAGTACTTACTATAATACTATAATAACATTTCCTAAATCCAATCTCTCGCACTGATATGAAATCCATAGTACAATGAATATACAGAGGTCATTAAATGGCGTACTAAGAAAACTTTAAAAATATATTATATCCTTTGTAACTGATGGAATCTATCATCCACGAGATACTGACTATATAGCACTACTACACAGTTTTCAATTTCTATTACTACCTCAATGAGGACCACATTCTTGCCTGCATCTTCAATTTAAATTATGCAACCATAAATATAGATAAACTGCACGGAATTACCAACTCTCCTAAGACTTTCCATTTCAGCTGCTAATACCAGATCAAGATGACACAATATTAAAAAGTATCTTTCTTCGTAGACCGTATTTTTTCTCCTTCTATTTCTACTTTAATCAAAAATAGTTTTTTTTGGAAAAATTAAATTTTTGGTCCATTTATCTTGTGGCCTCTATTCGCAGCCAATGAACATACTATTTTTTATAGTTTTTATTAATTTATATTTTTTGTCGCTTCCAGATTACTACAGATAACTCGTTTCTGCGCGGCATATACAGCTCTATACGACATCACCGTAGAACTTCAAATACTCCTATTTATATGTACCGCCTATCATTAGAATCAGATCTCTGTTTTTATAAGAAAATACTGGGCATAGAGCTACCAGGTATGTATGCACTGAGAATAATTAAGAGTCAATGACAGCATGGAAAATGTACAAAACACGACCAACGCTGTGGTTGTTTGTATAACTAAGGTTTATTTCCACGCGTTATAAATTGAAATGATAACATTTTTCTGAATATGACGAGCTCCTATGTGCCTGGGATGAAGCGTAATCGTATAACGAAGTGCATTGTTTAAGTCTCCATTTGCTTAACTACCGTTTATTTTGCACTTAAATTATTTAATTTATTTCATAGTATGTAAGGTATAGCCTATTGTTTCCAGGATAGATGACCACTAATATTTTAGGTTTGCCTCTTTGTGTAGAGTGTAGACAAAACAAACCTAGTTACTCTTAGGATCTTATTCGTTTGACAAAATTTTAAAGAAATTGTGGTGGAAATTAATTAGAAAAACTTAAAAAGTTTATTACTATAAATTTCAAAAATTATTAGGCTAGACTGAGCAATGGGATTCCGCCTTGGTTAGTTGGTTGGGGTTAGTTAACGGCGAGGATCAGGTTCGACGTGTGGCCCAAGCTTCTTACCTTATTGTGCGCCCCAGTCTTGTTAAAAAAGGTTTGTTCCTTCTACGAGGTCCAGTACTTTTATTTCGAGTTTGTCATGCGGGAGGTTGTCGCCGCGTTGAATATTTCCGAAGATTTTGAATCTTTTACGGGTTAGTGCTTCGCAGTTGTATATGATATGAAAGGCGGTTTCGTCCTCTTCACCGCAATATCTACATTCAATGGGTTCATTGTAGACTCCAATTCGTTGAAGGTGTTTTCTTAAGTGATAATGGCCTGTTAAAAAGCCGGTCACTTGTTTTAACTGGGTGTGCGTTAGGAGTAACATTCCAGCTGAGAGTTCCTTTGAAGGTTTGTCGATAACGGCCCGTGCGTGTGCCTGGCCAGGTGTACCGTTCCATCGAGGTAAATGTTGTTTTTGCGCCCATCTATCTAATGTTGTTTTAGTTGCCTGTTTTTATATTCCAAGGGTGGGTTCGGGGCGCCTAAAATTTTGAGCAGATGCCAGTTCATCTTTGCCTTTTATTCCTCAGTGACCAGGAACCCATAGGAGTTCAATCATGTTCTTTCTGGCTACCTGGTCATTAAGGCACTCCAATGTGATTTTTGATGTAAATCGAAAGCCTTAATGACAGCTTGCAAAACATCAGAACACGTGATTGCTTGCTTATTTTAACAGAGTAGTAGTAGTAATAGTAGTAGTAATAGTAGTAGTAGTAATTGAGGGGAGGTTCCGAACTAATCCCTATTTTTTTTTAACAGAGTAAGCATAGTACCAATTTTAAGCAATGTAGCTTAAAATTATAGATTTGAATCCACCTTTTTTCAACCCCTAAGTGAAATTTGAAAAATGACAAAACACGTATATGTTTATTTTATTAAAGAAACGTACCTATATACCAATTTTTAGACTTCCGCCTGTTTCAGTTTCTGAGATACAAAATTCCTATAAAAATGTCAACCCCCGTTTTTATCCCCTTAGGGGTTGATACTCGAAAACCCATTTTTTAGTGGATGCATAAGGAGAAGATATATCCGCGAAATTTTATGATTCTAGGATTAGTGGTTTAGGCTGGGCGTTGATGAATCAGTCAGTCAGTCAGTAATTTTACAATTTTATATAATTGTACCGATTAAACCAAAGGTAAAAAATAAGAACTAAAATTTATAACTTATTCTACAGGTGTCTGCCACGTGGATGAAATAGGATACCTATTTACCACCATTATGACGGAAAATCCAACACTCGGCAGCATCGAAGATATCACCCAAAAACGAATGACTCGGATGTGGGCAAACTTTGCGAAATATGGCAATCCAACACCGTTCCTCGATCCTGTTTTAGGGACCACGTGGCAACCAGTGACACACGCGAATCGTGTATCATTTCTCGATATCTGTGAAGAGTTGAAAATGGATAGTAACCCCGAACCTGACCGGATGAGATTTTGGGATAAGGTTTATTCTAGAGGGCGTTTAACTTCAAACCTTTGAAATAGGAATTATTTTAAATTTTTCTTTTGTAGGACCAATTATTGTGATACTAGTTTATGAGACAAATCAGTTTTGTTGTTTTAGCGAAAATGTTCTTCGTGGGTAAATAAAGATGATGATAATAATAATCAATTTTTATATCTGTAAATGTTTACAGTCTAGAGGGTTTCTAGAGACATTATCATAACCAACATTTTCCTAGTATCATAGGAATAATATTGTTGCATTGTTGTTGCTTTAACGTATGTCAAAAATTTTGCACAACACATCGCTCACCGGCGATAATAGTGGCACAACTCAAAATTGAACAATATGAAGAAATCTGCATTTAACGTTTGCGTTATTTTAATTTTTCATGTTGTAATGTCATTTCAATATCATTAATGAACTTGACTGTGATTATTGGAGGGTTTTTATGTGCTAAATTATTGGGTACTGCTAAGTTACTTCTTTGTTTTTAAAAAAGGTGATATTTGTAAGATGTGTCACTATTGTTGAAATCACGTCACGAAGTGACACGATTTTGATGAAAACTTATGAAAAGTGAATCAAAACTGTTAAGATTTTTAAATAAAACAAAAATATAGGAAGTACTCTTGGTTGATTGAAAAATGCTGATATAACGTTATACAGTGACCGGCAGAAAGTACGCACCACAGGGGATTTTTTTTTATTTCAAAACTTACCAAATTTTTTGGCGGTGAAAAAGTTCTGCATGTCCCTAAACAAAAACGAGCATAGACAAAATGAGTAAGTATTGCGCCGTATACGAGGAAGAGGTGAAAATGTTTAATTCACTCAAGAATAAATTGCTCTTATTTTTCACTGTGGAAAATTTTTTTATTAGGAAATGTTGTTTGCACTTAAAAGTTATCCATAAATACCAAATTTCAGCTCGGTAGCACAAATATAAATATTTTTCATGGCAACAAGATTTAAATGAAAACGAATTTTATTGTAAGGGTTTAAACTTTAATTCAGGAATCAATGGGTTTAAGAGTTTTTGAAAAAATGAGAAAGGCTAAATATTGTTAAACACCCAGAAAAGTTAGATTATTTTTGACGTTATTTTATTAAACGTCCAGTTCTAGCGTATTTAAACAAATTTAAGTAAGTGATGTGTCTAATTGCCCAGGAGCTGTAAAAAAATTGATTTTATAGGTCGCATAGCTTCTATCGATTTGTTATACGAGGGGGCGTAAATAAAAAGTAAAAACTCTTTTTTTGTGCTACCGAGCTGAAATTTGGTATTTATGGACAACTTTTAAGTGTAAACAACATTTCCTAATAAAAAAAAATTCTACGGTGAAAAATAAGGGCACTTTATTCTTGAGTGAATTTAACGTTTTTACCTCTCCCTCGTATACAGCGCAATACTTACTAGTTTTGTCTATGCTCTTTTTTGTTTAAGAACATGCAGAACTTTTCCACCGCCAAAAAAATTTGGTAAGTTTTAAAATAAAAAAAAAATCCCCTTTGGTGCGTACTTTCTGCCGGTCACTGTATACGTTAAAAATAAAACTACATTTTTTGGAAATTCAATCTATTTTTTACCTCATAATGTCTTAGACATATACTTAAAATTGTCTTTAAAAGGATTTTAAATATTTTTAAATAATCTTCGACACCTTCTTTTTAGAAAGGTTTTTCTTCTTCCCAAGTTTATTTGGTTGGTTTAGACCCCATTTACTGACTTCTCACATACTCAGTATGTTTTAACTTTCATCAATTTCTCTATATTATTTCTCTTTTTACACTTAATTTTTTTTTTATTCCATAAAAGCTCCATTAAGGTTCTTCACCATTTTCTCTTCTGCTAAAACCATCAGCACCAAATATTTTTTCTGTCTCCTGATGATGAACGTTTCTACGTTCGAAACATGTAGAGAGCCTAAAATATTCTTATTCTATTAAATTTTGTGGAGGAAGACTTTGAGTTTTTCTTTCTTTCCCATACTTTCAACTCCACTTTAAGCATGGACTATTTCTTCAAAATAATAAAAAATGACGACACAGCAAAATACGGTTTTTTAATAATTAAAATAAATCTTCTCCGCCAGGATCATCATCATCATCAGATTCGTTCAAGTTAATAATAAGGGTATAGAATCTGAAGCATTGATAAATCTTTCCCGTTCCCACACATCATTTATAATTTTATTAGTGTGTGTTACATAATTTTTCCATTGTTACATTTTCTATGACTTCATTCCACAGACCCAAAACTACGCCATTTGTTACAGGATAAATAAAACTTATTTTTGCATCCTAATAGCGCTTACATTCTTACCAAACAATTTCAATAGGATTAAAGTGGCAATGATATGGAGGAAGTCTTAAAACTTTCAATTTCCAAAAATAAATTATAACTAGTTGTTTATCTTTAACCGTGGATGGTTTATCATAGGAAATTAAGCATAAGCAAGTCTACTATTTCCTGTTGCGGTATGGTCCCTTCGTTATGGGACAGCCTTCATTACAGCCTACATTATTGATCGACTTGCTGGATCAAATAAAAGGTAGATATTAATTTTTGAAGTGAAAACTTCTTTAGGCGCGTTTAGCACTTTTTGTGGGCACTGAATTAAACTGAGCCGTCACGCGTCACCGTCAGGCGTCAGGTTCGGCTGTGCTACGCTCGAATTCAACTGCTATATTCAATCCGAACTGACCCTGACCCGAATGAACGTTATATGAAAGAGCATGCCGCAAACAGTGTGCGTTGAATAGACACTCGTCTGCGTCTCAGGTATGTTCTGGCATTTTTTAAATTATATATTTACGTAGGGTAAAGTAAGGTTTACCGTAATTGCTTATTTCGTGGACCTAATTTATTATGATTTCTGACTTCTGTTGAAGATGTTAATATTCAAGGGTTGTTCAATTTTAGGAAATATCTTTTTTCGTATGCAGTAAAATTATCCCGTATTCCAAGTTTATGTTATTTTTGAAGTAAAAACTTCTTTAGGCGCGTTAAGCACTTTTTTGTGGGCACTGAATTAACCTTGTTGAAGTTTTCACTTCTTTCGTGTGGTCTTAAGCACACGCAATTTTTTTATTTTATTATTAGTTTTCGTAGGTATGTTTACGTTTGTTGTTTTTTTAAATAAAAATGTTGAATTACCATAGAATTTTTTTTTCGTAAGACACTCACCCATAGGCCTTTTGCACCCACTCACGGCGACCGTCCTAAAGGCACCGTTTACGCGATCTACCGCATTCGTGTTATCCTTGCACACATGCATGGTTTTCGTCAGTTTGATTCTATTTTGATTCGAATATGGATCATAGACGTGCTGTGGCGATTTTAATGTTTTACATGCGTATCAAAAAACGAAGAAAAGCATGAAACATAATTTTGTGGGTTCATCCCATCAATATGGGAGGAAACCAATTCGGTGCATTCTTTGTACTATTTGGTCAGTTGAGGGAAGACGAAAAAAAATCTTGTTTAACTATTTTAGCATGTCCATATCCAGTTTTGATGACCTACACGAATGATTAAAAAATTCGCTTCAACGTCAAGATACATATTATATGAGAGAGTGCACTTATGGGTCTATGGAAATGTTGGCTTTTGTTTTGTTTTGATCTAAGAAACCTAACCTGTTTTCCCTTTTTTTAAGTTACTAAAAATGAGTATTCCTAGCGTTGTATTGGCCTTAATTGAAGGAGGCTATCAACTAATGTTTGAAGACGATAATGAGGAACACGTCAAGATTTTGGAAAAGGTAGACGGTTTTGCCGAAGAAACGGTACCCCGATTTGCACATCACCAGTTTAGACAGCACTTTAGATTGTCCCCAACTACCTTTGAAGACTTGCTTAATAAAATAAATGCAGTTTCAGAGGGAAGATTGATAGCTGTAGAGTGTAGGTGCTGGCCATCCGGAAATGTTATTGGATAAACAGACCATGATAGCAATCTGGTGTTTATCAAATATGGGAAGTTTTAGGTAAAACCCACCAGAGTTTATGCCTTCCTTAGCCTTGCCTAATGTGTATTTTCAATTTAGATCAGTCGCTGATCGATTTGGAATAACCAAGTCAACCTGCTGGGATGTCTTATATAGAACATGTAGAATATTTCTGTGTATTTATGGTCAAATAAACATGGTATAGCGTTTTTGTTCTTCCACGTCATATAGTTCCACTTCCTGCATATTATTTTCAGTCAAATCACAGAAAAATAAAGGCTTTGTTCAATCAAACTACCAAAATTTTAAACCTAAATATAAACATCAAACTTAACCTCACAAATTCAGCGGAGATTAATCGCTTTCCTCGGTCAAAATACTCCGAGCAAAAAGATTATCCTCGGAGCGCTCCGATTTTAATTGCCGAACTGTTGAGATTTATTTCCCCTCCATTTAGATGTCATAAACGAACGATTTAGATCAATCCAAGCGGTCTGAGGTAATTGCCGAACGCGGCTAGTATGTTATACGGCGCTTCGACACGGACAGCTAGAACCCCTGATCGACTCTCCCGAAAATTTTGCACTATACATATAGGCGCTTCGGTGAAAATAATGTATGTATGTTGTCGCAGTGGCTTTTGACATTTTCGCATTTGCAATTTTTTTTCTCGAAAACGGTTAGAGAGGGACGATTGAAACTTTTTCAATTTAAAGAGAAATAGTGGAGGTACGTTGTGTGAAAATTTCGAATATACAGGGTGTGCCGGAAAAAAGTTATTAATTTTTTAAGTCGACAATTATCGGATTCTCGTTGAAATTCGATACAGGTCGTAAAAATAAGTTTTTTCGATTTAAACTTTTTTGACGCGTAGACGACCGTGGGCAAAGTCAAAAATTGGTAGAAACAAGTACCTATTGGATCGTTAATAAGTCGAATTGGGTGCATTCGATCGACATTCGGTTTGGATAATCGTTTAGGCTATCATAAAAACTACCTTTTTCCAATATACCATTCTATACCTAACTGGAATGGAAATAATCAAAAATCATAAGAAAGTGGAAACCATAATGTTAGGCATGATTTTTTTACGGTTTTTATTTTTTTTCGTACCTAGGGAAAACGACTTTTGATCGAAACGTTGTATACTTTAGCGGATAAAGCTCGTCAATTTGTATTTGTGAGATATTTTTTCGTTTCTTTATCTTTAATACGGAAAAAACGGCAAGCTTCCGAAATTTCACTTTCTAAGTATTCTATCACGTCGCACTGGATCGCTTAAACACAGCAGCAAGTTTCTGAATATAACTTTTTGAATTTTTTTCTTGGTTCACTATATCGACGGATAAACAAGCTTTAGTTTACATAGTAAGCGCGCTCTGTGAAAACATTATTTGTGGCTCAAAAAAATTAATTTATGATTTTTTCAGAGATATTTTTATCTGATGTTTTACTATATCGACTGTGTTTTATTTTTTCCCAAAACATGCGCTGATTACTTCTCAACATTCCTGCATGCCCAAACTTATCAAAATATATTCGCAAATTTGAGCAAAGTCGCTTTTTTGGGTACGGAAACGGGCAGAATTTACAAATTCTAACACCATTCTCTTTTAACGAGGCTGTCAAAAATGGCGAAAAATGGGTGTTTTGAGCTTGACTTGCTAGAATAATAAGAACATTTCCAGATTTTAAATTGGATGGAATATCTACCTTAAACCTTCTTCTAATTTTATTGACCAATATTTTTGCCCAAAATGTTTTAAAAATAGTTGTCGATTTTAAAGATGGCGTTCCGACATTGATAATCCATCGCCACGTGGTAGGAGGTTGTTCGACATTTCGATATTCGCGAACTTTTTCTTCGGAAACGGTTAGAGCAAAACGATTCAAACTTTCTGGACGTAGAGAGGAATAGTCGTGGCACGTTCTAGGAATAATTTCCAATATACAGGGTGTACCGGAAAAAAAGTTATTAAAGTCAAAGTTGAAAAATATGTTTTTTTCGTTGTAGCGCGATACAGGTGGCAAAAATCATTTTAATCGATTTAAACTTTTTCGACGTGTAGACGACGTTGGGCTACAAAACACTGTTGTTTGCAAACGCGATCGAAAGTTGGAAAGTAATTTTGTTGATTTTTTTAAAATCAATGTAGGGTCATATTGGATCGTTAATAAATGGAATTGGGTGCGTCCGACATACTTTTGGTTTAGATATTCGTTTAGGTCATTTCAAATACTACTTTTTTCAAATATATTATTCTATACCTAAACAGCATAGAAATGGTCGCAAATTATAAAAAATAAGACTTACTATTAAAGTATATATAATTTGACAGCTGTCGTATAGAACTTTGTTATTTTGGTACTGAAAATTTTTTAAATTTAGGATTATTACAGCTTTAACCCTCGCTACGAAAAAAGTTTAAATAAAATGACACTTACCTGTCAAAATTTGACAGCTGTCGTATAGAACTTTGTTATTTAGGTAATGAAAAATTTTTCAATTTAGGATTCTTACAGCAATAACCCTCACTACAAAAAAGCTAAAAAAAAGTTGACACTTACCTGTCAAAATTTGATAGGTATCGTATAAAACTTTGTTATTTAGGTACGGAATTTTTTTTAAATTTCGGATTCTTACAGCTATAACCCTCGCTACAAAAAAGCTAAAAAATAATTGACACTTACCTGTCAAAATTTGACAGCTGTCGTATAAAACTTTGTTATTTACGTACTGAAAAATTTTTCAATTTAGGATTTTTACAACTATAAAACTCGCTACGAAAAAGCTAAAAAAAAAGTTGACACTTACCTGTCAAAATTTGACAGGTATCGTATAAAACTTTCTTATTTAGGTACCTGAAATTTTTTAAATTTCGGATTCTTACAGCTATGACCGTAGCTATAAAAAGGCTAAAAAAAATTAACACTTACCTGCCAAAATTTGACAGCTATCGTATAGAACTTTGTTATTTAGGTACTGAAAAACTTTTTAATTTAGGATTTTTACAGCTATAACCCACGCTACGAAAAGGATAAAAAAATTGACACTTTCCTGTCAAAATTTGACAGCTATCGTATAAAACATTGTTATTTAGGTACCTGAAGTTTTTTTAATTTCAAATTCTTACAGCTATAACCCTCGCTACGAAAAAGCTAAAAAAAAATTACACTTACCTGTCAAAGTGACAGTTGTCGTATAATTAAACGATCGAACTAGAACAGTGCCGGCACAATAATATTTCTACAAATTTATTAGCTGATAATTGATAGCTTCAATATAAGAATAATTTTTTGCTTTTGTTTTTATCGATTGAATACTTACATATTTTTATAGAGCAAATATGGAAAGTATATCCCACATTGCACAAAGGTGTGCGAGTTTAAAGAGCACCTATAAATATCAATATCATAATATTAAATATCATATAGCTCCGCAACGAAAAGTCCGAGCGAGGCGGCATTGGAAACGGGACGTCGAGCACTATACGGCGCCGCATCCGGAAACTACCTATCTAAACGAGAAAACGGAAATTTTGCACCATTGTCTAGTTTTGGTCAGTTGTTATAATGACAATTTGGCGATATGTTTCCCCTTCACGTTCCGCAGGGAGGTGACGCAAAAAAAGCAATAGTAAATAGAAAAAAAGAAAAAGAAAGTATTTTTTTATTGTAAAATTTTTGTAAATTTTTTTTAGTACTAATATTAGATGCACTTTCGGCTAACGATTAGCGATATGTACCCAGTCTAGTTGATTTGACGCACCCCTATGGATTTTCTACAAACGCCAGCGAACTTTATAATGCTAGCTTTACCAGTAAAAGTGGACACAATTATGAATATTGATAATTCAGCTGTCAATCGTCATGCCAACCAGTATCCATGTTGTCTCACTTTACACGATCAATATTATTTTAATAATAATAATTATTCGGCTTTTACTTGATGGAAATTCATTATTAATTGTGTTAAATAAAAGGTAAAAAAATAAAAAAATATGTATTATAATTTTACACTTTCCACATATTTTTATTTTGACGCGACATATGTTTCGCAACATAGTTGCTTCTTTAAAGGAAAACTTAAAAAAGTGTTTTAAAAGATATTACTTAGGTGTAACAATAAAATTGCAGGGAATTTTCAGGTTGTTTAAATTGTTGGAAAAACCAATAATAATGTTTACAAACTAATTAATAAGATTCAAAAGAGGTGATCCGTTTAAATCCAATTGATCATTAAGAAGAGTATTGTTATTTTAAGGCCTATTAATTTCTAAGGATTCAAGCAAATTTAATTTTTTACTTTTGTTTTTAATGTGCAAGCTAACATAGTTCTGATTAAATGTATGATTTGCTTCTAACAGATGGTTAGAATAATTAGAATCTGTTTTGGTTTTTATAAAATTAGCATGATGTTCATTTATTCGTTTAGCGAAGTTTCGACCTATTTGTCCGATATAAACTTTAGAGCAATCATTACATTGATTAAAAAAATAAAATGCCTTTTCCCGCGAGGTATCACAATACATTTATTTGCATTTTTGGAAAAACAAGTTGGGTTCGTTTTTATAATATTTATAAAATTTGTTAAATGAAAAAAAAGTACCCACTCGTGTTTTTGGAAAATACTAACCCTGTATTATGTCAATTTAATATTATATTATGCAGTAGCTAAATTAGGGTCATACAGATATACGGTAAGTACCTTCGAATATTTATTTTATCTTTACTTGATGACTTCATTACGTTTACATTATTCTTTTTGTATAAGTTACCTTCTACAACAATCTAAATAAATAATTTTACTACCTTGTGTTAATGTTTACATTTTGATATCGAAGATAAAATTGCTATTACCTAAATTAGGTATATCGTAAAATATTATTGATAATTTTGAATGAAATGAGTTCACTGAACGATTTTTAGTAACCTTGCTTATGTTTTATATGTACATGAGTAAAAATGGGTAGATTTAATTTTATCAAATAGCTAATATTGGTAGGTATTGTAAAATTTGTAAAAGAATTGCCAAGTTTTTGAATAAAATGCTGCAAGTGCCCTCTTGCCACACAGTTTTAAGAAGAACTGTTTCTAATTTCCCGATTTGCTTTGCCAGCTTAACATTCAATATATGTATAATATCAATTGCTCTAAAGTAGTATTCGTTTTTATTTAAGGTTAAAATGAAACACATTGGATCACCTACTATAACATTTGGCACATAATGCAGGTAAATATCGTAAGTAATATATGTATGTAACCAGTGGCGGATCCAGAAGTTATAGGCGCATGACCCACGTGGTTTTTAGAAGTGAATACAATAACAGAAATGTTACTCCAAAACAAGTGCATATATTTATTAGGTAAAAGAGAATAAGTAACACTCTAAATAACATATAAAAAACCTAACTTTTATGTACAGGCTGTCTCACGGTGATAGTTTATTAGAATATTTCGAAAAGTAATGCAATTTGAATCCTGCAAATTTGATTGAAAAGGTTTTCGGAGACACTCTCTTCAAATGAAATAACAGCGACAATATTATGCGACCTCCGGTTATACCAAGAAGTTGTCTCAAATTTGCATTTTTTAAATGGAGCACTCTGTATAATAATTTTTAAGTCTTCTTAACAATAACTTTTATTAATGGTTTTTGTATCGTACTCGAACCGTTTAAAAAATTACCTTCTCTGAAATTTTCAGTATTTACAAGATGTCGCCTAAAATGGAATATATTTTTTAAGATAACGAGAAAACTCGAAATTCCGGTCGGAAAATGGATTTCTAGATACAGGGAAGTGGAAAACTAATAATTTTTAATCTTTATTTTAACTAATTTAAAAAATCCTTATTTTTTTAAATACCTACGTTGCTATTTCATTAAATCGATAGGCTAGATAGAACATTTCCTTTCTGTCCACATAAGATGTCACTATAACTATAACTAGAATAGTTTTAAATTTTATTTTCGGTTTTTCCCAAAATACCTTATATCACAGTTTAATTGATTTTTGGCAAGAAGGCCACGATGAACAAAATATTAATTGCAACTAACAATGACACGCGTCTGTACTGGATGGTCAAATAAGCGAAGACGTCGGCTTTATCTCGGAAACCATTAATCGTACAACTTTCGGAAAGATTTTTTTATGAGTAAAGTGGTCAAGAGAAATTGCTGGAAATTACTCTTAAGTTCCTCATTTCGCCGCTAGGGGGCACAATTAAAAATTGTTTTTTTTTAATTCTAAATTTCTCCGAAAATTCCCATATTAAAGTATAACTCTGATTACATAATTGGAAAGCTTATACAATTCTGCATCATTTTGGTTTAAGGCTCATTGGCGTACCAACCTTGATAAGAGTGGGAGAAGCTATTGAAAGTGTAAACATTAAAATCGCTGTAACTTCTAAACGACTTATCCGATTTTACTAAATTTAAGCTTGTTTGGAAGGGGAAAATAAGTATCTTCAATTGCCGTATTCAACAGTACACGATAGTCTTTACTAAAATTGCTAGAGGGCGCAATTTGTAATAATAACAGTTTTTTCGATTTTATCCCGAAAATTCAAACCATACGGTATACTTATGACATCATAATCGAAAAGTAGATGAAATTTGCAAGAAAAGATGTGAAGACCGCAGTTCGATATCTTTGTTCGTTTCAGAGTTATTGCCAAAACAATCATTTTTAGTACAAATTGCGCCCTCTAGCAATTTTATTAGAAACTATCTTGTACCATTGGATAAGACAATTGAACGTACTTACCTTTTTCTTCCAAACAAGCTTAAATTTAGTAAAATCGGTTAAGGCGTTTAGAAGTTACAGCGATTTTAATGTTTACACTTTCACTTGATAAGAGTGGGAGAAGCTATTGAAAGTGTTAACATTAAAATCGCTGTAACTTTTAAACGACTTATTCGATTTTACTAAATTTAAGCTTATTTGGAAGTACTTTCAATTGTCGTATCTAATGGTACACGATAGTTTCTAATAAAATTGCTAGAGGGCGCAATTTGTATTAAAAATTATTGTTTTGGCAATAAATCTGAAACGAGCAAAGATATCGAACTGCGGTCTTCACATCTTTTCTTGCAAATTTCATCTACTTTTCAATTATGATGTCATAAAGTTATAAGTTATACCGTATGATTTGAATTTTCGGGATAAAATCAAAAAAACTGTTATTATTACAAATTGCGCCCTCTAGCAATTTTATTGAACACTATCGTGTACTGTTGGATACGGCAATTGAAGATGCTTATTTTCTCCTTCCAAAGAAGCTTAAATTTAGTAAAATCGGATAAGTCGTTTAGAAGTTACAGCGATATTAATATTTACACTTTCAATAGCTTCTCCCACTCTTATCAAGGTCGGTACGCCCATGAGCCTTAAACCAAAATGATGCAGAATTGTCTAAGCTTTCCAATGATGTAATCAGAGGTATACCTTAATATGGAAATTTTCAGAGAAATTTAGAATTTAAAAAAACAATTTTTAATTGTGCCCCCTTGTCGCGAAATGAGGAACTTAAAAGTAATTTCCAGCAATTTCTCTTGACCACTTTACTCATAAAAAAATCTTTCCGAAAGTTGTACGATTAATGGTTTCCGAGATAAAGCTGACGTCCTCGCTTATTTGACCACCCGGTACAACAATTTTTTTCTCAGGAACGGATAGAGTAGGATAAAAAATAAGAATTTCTGCCGACGTTGTTAAAGATAACCGTCGATCATAAGTCCGATTAGTTTGTTTTCAAAATATTATGGCTTTTTAAAATAAAAACATTAAAATATTAAATATTTTTGATGCACACCGTATTTTATTTTCTGAGGGAACAAGTTAATTTCATCTAACTGATATTTTTTGATTTACATCTTCCAAATAGTTTTTTATACATTGAAGTATGCATAGAAACTTTCCTTTTGATTTATAAAGAAAAAAAGTTTAAATTAAAATAATATTTTGAACGGATTTTATTCGTCACTCAAAATAATGATCAATAATATATTTTGTACACATTTTAAATAATTTAAAAAAAATGTTTCTTCAAATACTGATTTTTTATGCCCCAAATAAGCCTAAAAAGAATAACACAAATTAATTTCCTTCTCATAATCTATACTATTTAAGATCAAAGCAGCCAAATATAAATATAAATTAAAAAATTAAAAAATAAATTTATAAATATTTATAAATCAAAAGGAAACTTTCTATGCAAACTTCATGGTACAAAAAACTATTTAGGAGATGCTTTAAGTCAATGTAAATCAAAAAATATCAGTTAGATGAAATTAACTTGTTCACTCAGAAATTAAAATACGGTGTGAAGCAAGTTAATATTTTTATGTTTTTGTTTTAAAAAGCCATAATCATATGAAAACAAACTAATCGGACTTATGATCGACGGTTATCTCTAACAAAGTCTGCAGGAAATCTTATTTTTGTACTGTTCGGTTGCCATTTATTTTTTATACAGGGTTATTCAGAAAATACGATTAAATCAATTTTTTTGTCCAAAATAAGCGAACTTTGAAATTTTTTTACAAAGAATTATTGTTTTATAATTCTTTGTAAAAAAATATTCTAAAATGAAAGATGGAGGTACTTTACTCTTAGCGGAATTTCAAATTTTTGATCCTACCGCGTATACCATAAAACTTTTACCGGATTTAATGGGTGTTATTTTGGTTTGAGAACATGCAGAACCTATCTAAAATAAAATTAATTTTCTAAACTTAAAGATAAGAAACTTTCCCATATGCTGCGCACTTTCTGCCGGTCACTGTATAACTTTTTGTAATAATTTTTTGTGAACAATTATTATAATACAAAAAGTAGGTAATCTATGTTTTGATTTTGAGAAAAGAAAACGTACAAGTTGGGGGGCGCAATTCCCCATCCCCCTTGAATCCGCCACTGTATGTAACTAACCTACATTAAGTTGCATTTATATAACGAACCGTGGCTGTGTTTAGGGAAACAGGTTTTATACAACACAAAAAAGGAGCAGGAAGACCATCTGTAAGAACAGAAGAACTTGTTGCAAACGTTCGTGAAATAATGCAAAATACGCCAACAAATTGTATAAGACGCCTGTC
The DNA here is from genome assembly GCA_963969555.1 of Polydrusus pterygomalis. NCBI lineage: Eukaryota > Metazoa > Arthropoda > Insecta > Coleoptera > Curculionidae > Polydrusus > Polydrusus pterygomalis. The sequence continues at coordinate 75,908,408 of OZ018375.1, forward strand.
CCAAGAAGTGGGAAGATCTTATGGAACATGCAGAAGCAGCTAAATTTATTTCCTTATAAAGTGCAAGTATTCCAAGAAATACAAGCCTTAGATTTTGAAAGATGCAGGAATTACTCTTAATGGTTTACCCAAAATTTATTGGAAAGAAATGATTTATTTGACCTGACATTTTGACTGTGAATTTATGCTTGGAGCATGGCGGTGGCCAATTTCATCAATTTATGTAATCATTTTTCTTTTTCTTTCTGTATATTCTTACTTTGTTAATTTTGTAAACAACAAAAATAAATTTGTATTTCTCTACTTACTTTATTACTCATTAGGTCGGCGTATTATATCATAATATGAATTTGACAAAATTTTAACCTAGATTTGGTTAGATATATCGTCCCCATATCATTGTAATCTAAACCAAGCCCTACGTTTTTTAATTCAATCCCTCTTTGATGCAAACAATTTTTGCTCGCACGGTATATATATATGCCGTTTATGAAACTATTAAAAAATAATAGAAAACCTAAGTGGGAGCCTTATGCACTAATATTTACCGAATAATAATTGTTGACTTTTACAATCTGAAACCGGTCCGTTTCCGTTTCCGTCTCCAACCTAGGCCAAAAGATGAACAGTCACTCCAAGCCACCTCAACTTCGATAGAAGTACAGCATAATTTATCCTATCAAAGGCTTTGGAAAAGTCAATATATACACGCTGCGTCCTTCGAGAGCACCAGAAGGTAATTCCGTGCAAGTAAGCAGATTAAATTCTTTAGAAAGTCATATACGAAACTCAAATTGTTGATCGGGAAGTATTAATTTTTGTTACCAAAAAAATAATTTTCATTGGTAGAGTTAAGAAATTCGATAGTTATCTGAATTTATGAGATGAACTTGAAACAACCCATATTTTCTCCTTATCCTCACTATCCCCGACCTACTTAAATTTTTTTAATAATTTTTTACCCAACAAAATATCCTTTATATTATTCTTATCAGAGATAAGGCCTAGGAAACGGCAACAAGATTGCAGATTTGATCAATTGGTAAATGGGTGGTGTGTAAGGTGGGAAACTGGAAATTTGAAATGTAAGTTACTCTTAATTTTTAATACAAACTATAAAATTTATGTAGAATAACCTTTGTTTTTGCTTCGTATATTAACGTACAGCAAGGTGTACATTTTTCGAAAGGTTTTCATAATAGTCTAGGACCAACATATTTTCATTGCTTTTCTCGTACCAGTATTTTTTGGTCGGAATGGTACATGTTGTGGCCTAACGAAATGGCGCTATATTTAAAATACAAAGTTAAATCAACAAATTGATCCCGGATGTCATCGATATTTCTATGGTGGGTGAGCAAACAAGTACAAGTCAAAATTAGACAAGTCGAGAAAAACGCATTTTAAATATTTGCCGCTTAAATATTAGGGCTTTATTGCCGCTATCACTTTAGAACCGACTTTTTTAATTAACAAAAATGTTTTTTATGAATTACTTTTATGTATTTAGCTGTTAAGAATTTTGTGTTTGGTGTTAATCATAAAAAAAATATGACTTATACTATTTTATCCGACCTAAGAAGTTGACTTATACTATTAAGTAGGGCAAAAATGGGATTTTAGTAGGAATCATTGAAACTTAAATAGCATAAAACATAATAAAATAAATTTACAAAAAAAATATTTTATTTTAACATAGGTAGGTACATTATTATTTTTTATTTAAGCTTTTCACCTAATCTTCGTCAAATTCAACCACGTCTGGGTAGGTATCACGTACATCATCATCTGTGGGTAAATCAAGGTAAAATTGACGAAAAGGTGGAGAGTTTAACGGCAGTAACTGTATTAAATCAGTTTTTTTTCTTTAGATATGGAGGGCTTTTGTAAGTAACACTTGTTAGGTGACAATACCTAGGTTTTTCCTCGTCTAGCAAAACAAATTTCCTTGAAATTTTCTTCGTTAAAAGGCTATTTTTAAAATAAATCTGGCCGGGTTCTCTGGTATAACGAAGCCATTGCACATCGTGCCATTTAAAAGGGTCTCCAGAAGAATCTTTTTTTCGCAATACCAAAGAGCTTTTGTATAAATCGGCAAAATTTAAATATATAAAATAGCTATGACCACTAACCATAAATTTGTGCTCAATACTATCTAGTGATTTCTTTCGCTGCATAATGGTTAGAAACATACCAGCAACGTGAGAATTTTTATTCTGCCCGCCACATGTATCTGAGTACAGAATCACATTTTTTATGTTTTCTGGCAAGGACAATAGTTCCATAAAAAGACAAGTTGCAATTTGATTACCACCACGCCCCCCTTCTCCTTCATGCCACATAAAGCATGTGACTGCTCCAGTCCCCATATCATGAAGTGTTAGATTGTATGTCCACAGCTTTCTCTTATAAAAATAAACATAATTAACATAAGGTGTAGGGAGGCATTATTTACCGCTAACATAACCTAAAACTCTGGTTGTTAAAACGATACAAATAGTATAAGTCAATATTAAATAAAAATACCTATAGTATAGGTTAACTTGTACTATTTAGACTTTTCAATAGTAAATATCTTAACAGTACAACTGAACTTGTACTGTTATGGCCACCAAAATCAAATTATTTTGAAGTTAAACTAAGTAGATCACATTTAAAATATAAATATTTTAAAGACACTGACTTGTTCTATTTGAACCAGTCAATGTGGGATTCTAAAATAGATACAAAAAGTAAAAAAACTCATTTTGGTAAAATCATGACTTATACCCGTTTGACCACCCACCATAGATTTGTATTCCTAGTTTATAATAATATTTGATTTACGTTTATGAAAATTTTAAAACGTTTTTTAAAATTTTTATTAACTTAATGATTGATTCATAATAAAATAGATATAACGTTAATCCCCACTATAAAATGGAAAACTTTGTACAAATATTGATTTGGAATGGGTTTTCTCAAAGTTATTTCCGTAGGTTTGATTACCTAGAATAGAAATAAATATACAATTCAATAGGGAACTTTCCAATTTTTTTTTCAATAATATGATTTAGTTAGGCCTAAAAAAATATTCCCCAATTATTAGTCTTTAAAAATCAGTAATAACTTGGTAAAAATTCTTTAAACTTTCGCGCGTGTCAAAAGCATTTCAAACGACCTTTTAAGCGCGCCAAGCCCGATGACGTCAGGAAGTATGACTTTTCCGTCATCCGTCATCCTGACTGGTAGCCGAGCTACCTAGTTTGCATTTGGATTGCCGTGTGTTACTGTTATTGTTTTGTTGTTTTAAGGTAGAATTCTCAACGTCGTTCAATTTATTGCCAACCTATAACCTATTTCGTGGATGTCATACACGAATTATACTTCTTGACTTCACGACCCGTTTTTACCCGCTTGGGATAATTTGAATTTTGGGGCATTTTTAAATCTTGCTAGCGGTCTTTTGGGATGAAATATGTAGTTTATTTTGCTGCCATATGTTTTATGACAATATATACTTATGATCTATAGAATTTTTTTCCCATTTAAAATTTTAAAATTTTTGTCAAGTTCCCTATTAAAATTTGTTTTATATATATGTAGTGCGCAGCAATAAGTAGATACTAAAAAAATGGAATAATTCTTTAAAAAACAAAAAAAAAAAAAAAAAAAAAAAAAAAATAAAGAAAAAAATTTTTTTTTTGAAAGCCCCTAATAATTGTTATTTATTTTATCAAAGGTCAATTTTAATAAATTTAAAACAATATATACAGGGTGCCCCGAACAAGGAGGTCAATCCGTTAACCATATATTTCTTTGAGCAAAAATAATGAGACTTTTTAATGCCATTTTTTATTTTTTACCCTCGTTCGAAATTAAAAACTGATTTTTTTCAATAATTTGGGTATTTCTTATTTGTTATTTTATAATAATTTCATATGTGGTACATTGCTTTAACATAAGAAGACATATCTTTTAAGAAAAACAAAACAAAAAACAATTGTCAAATATTCAAAATAGGGAGGTGGTCCAGTACTCACTCACCCCCCTATTTTTTAGTACGTGCGCCAGTGAGTTCCAAATTATATTTTTTCAGATAATTATTTATTTTTGATTACTTTTTAACTTTACGGAATTTTGATAAAATGATGCGTTTGGAAATAATTCGAAAAGTATGAATCCTTAACTGATGTCAACGCGGCTTTCGGAAATCTCACTCTTCACTCTCTCTCTTTCACTATAAACAAATTCATCATATTCAGCATTAACATCCTGAATTAGAACCTATTGAAAATACATGCCAATAATAAAAACTTTCCCAGAAGGTCACAACTCTTTCCTAGAGCCAATTAAAAAGACGCCGCGAAAGCAGAAAGGTTGAAAACACAGCGCAATTATTTTATTCGTCAGCCTCGACGGATTATATTGCTATCTTTGTTTTGATAAACTAAATAGACAAGAACAGCTTAAAAATAGAAAAAAACCCGCTCGATATTCAGGTAGAGTCGGCGTTCGACCTTCAACTAAATAACTCGGACTCATGGATCGAGGCAGATGTGACGTCAGTGAGTTTATACCCGTATTTTTATTAAAGACCGTATCTTGTTTATTTATTTTCTCAGTAAATAATTAAAAATTTTAAAAACTGAAACCATAGAAATTTTTTTTCTGCAAGTATGCGATAGGATAAAAATCAAAATTTAGTGAAAAAGCGAATTTTCAAAAATGCTAAATCAATTCACCCGTTGTGGCATTACCATGGATACTAGATGTAATTATGTGAAACTTTACAATAGGTGACAATTCCGAAAGCAAAGGACTAGCCAAAAATAATGTAAATACAGTGAACTAAACCAGTTAAATGAGATAATTGCCCTACTATGAACTTACTATTGCTAATCTTCTTCACATAACACCACTGTTATCACTTAATCTTAGGACAATAATCTACTATTACTCATTAAATAAATTTGAAACATCATAACAATTTCATAAATATTCCCAAACAAATTATTTTCATACAATTATGAATAAGTTAGCAAAAAAATTGCTTGATATCACCTACATTTTTGTGTAAGGTCTGATGAGGAATGGAGTGGCCATTTAACAGAAGCATCTTGGATCCAACCAATACAGCAATTAGGAAAGATTAATTGATGTCAATAGCTTTTCTAGCTAAATACAGGGAATCACTGTCTAATTGAAACCAAATACCGTGCGAGCAAAAATTATTTGCATCAAAGAGGGCCTTGCATCTAAGGATGTAATGCTTAGCCGTAAAGCTTAATACCTGTTGGGTGCCAGTAACTACCTGAATTAACAATCAATCAGTTTTTCCGTCATCTTTGACAGTCGTTACAAGTAATTTGATTCATCGCTAATTTTTCCAATTTCTTGAACAATTCACACAATGGCCTTTACGAAACAGCACAAAACATTCATGGTTGAAGCGTATTTGTGAAACAGGGTTAGAGTAAATGGTGAGTGGCAATACAATCCGTGTTTGTGCATGAACGATTTTTACGAACATTTTCCTAACATTGCTTTTATTGCTGGGGATTTTTATCATTGCCTGAAAAGAACCGTGGCTGTGTTTAGGGAAACAGGTTCTATACAACACAAAAAAGGAGCAGAAAGACCATCTGTAAGAACAGAAGAACTTGTTTCAAACGTTCGTGAAATAATGCAAAATACGCCAACAATTTGTATAAGACAAGAAGTGGGAAGATCTTATGGAACATGCAGGACTATTCTTAAGAAGCACACCAGTTGCAAACTTGCAAATTTAGAACAATTACAAGAAAGGATTATCCAAGAATGTAGTAACATTTCTACAGAGATGCTGGTCAACACTTTCCAAAATATGAAGAGACCTTTAAATTTATGCTTGGAGCATGGCGGTGGCCAATTTCAGCAATTTATGTAATTCTTTTTCTTTTTCTTTCTGTATATTCTTACTTTGTTAATTTTGTAAATAACAAAAATAAATTTGTATTTGTCTACTTATTTTATTACTCATTAGTTTGGCATATCATGTCATAATATGAATTTGACTAAATTTTAACCTAGATTTGGTTAGATATATCGTCCCCATATCATTGTGATCTAAACCAAGCCCTACGTTTTTTAATCCAACCCCTCTTTGATGCAAATCATTTTTGCTCGCACGGTATATTGCCTTACCACTAGAGGCAAATCATCAAGTAAATCGGGCAGTGTGTTTTGAAGAAGTAGTAAAAACTCCTGATAAAATTATTGTCGTGTAAAGAAGATTAGCGATAGTACGTTCTTAGTAGGGCAATAAAATAGTTTCATTTAACTGGTTTAGTAGGTACTACGGGTTTTTATATGTACGCCACTGTCCTTAAAATAATTTTTTGCTAGTCCTTTGCTTTCGGGATTGTCACCTATTGCAAAGTTTTACTTAATTATATCTTGTATCCATGGTAATGCCACAATGGCTAACTTCGTTTAGCATTTGAAAACGATTAAGCCGCGTTGATATCAGTTAAGGATCCACACTTTTTAAATTATCTCTAAAACGCATCATTTTATCGAAATTTTATAAGAGAAAAAAATAAATCAATTCAATAATTCCCTAATAACTGGTATTTATTCTTACCAATATGTTGTTAGTGTTTATCTGTTTGTTCATGGGCATATAGGTACGTAAATGTTTGACTGATTTTTATGTGGATGTTATGTAGTGGTGAGTACGATGTTTTTTACAGTTGTTCTGTCGCGTGATGTTTTTCTGCATTATCACATCTAATACTGCTTAAGGGTGATACCTGGTATTTGAGTAAGTACTCTATAGAACAATTGTTTATAATTATTTTTTAGTGTAGGTATATATGTATGTAGTACATAAATAATAGTTTAGTACTTTTGGCACAATTGTTGCTGTTGCTTGTTGCTGGTTATGCAGCGCAGTTGTGCACGGTTTGATGTAAGAGTAGCTATTACAGCTAAATCTGGTCCCACACTGCAAATATTTGAAGTATCTTTTGTCACAATTTATTTTTGTATTTCTTTTTCTTTAACAATAAAAGTCCAATTAATTATAACTATTATTACTGTTATAAGTACGACTCAAACTTTTATAATTTTTAAACTCGGATTTATTTTTGTATTTATTTGCTGACTATTCTAAATTTTCATTAAACAAAAAACAAAAATATGAAACATTATATCTCTTATGTGCTTATTTTCCGGGTCTCCAAGAAATATTGTTTAATCCATGAAAGGTCTTTTTCAAATTCGAACTGTCCGCCCATTGAGAGTCCAAATATTCATCACCATCGTCTTGTTCTAATTTTTTTAATTCTTCCTGCCTTCTATAAGCGTGAAGCATCAGTTGTTTTCGTTGTTCTTCAGACATGACAGGTTCTCTTCCGGGTGGACCGTCACCGCGTTTTGATAATTTGATTATTACCTAAAAATTATTTGTACCCATTAACCTGGCGTAACTAAAATGTTTCAAGCGATATTGTATAAACTTGTTTGGAGTTAGAGTTACCTCATGCAGCGCCGGTTTTATCACCGGGCGGACTAGGCGGCCGCCTCGCCTAGGGCCCGGGATCGCAATGAGGCCCCGAAATTTAATTCCAAATTGAAAGATACGATTTATTTTACCGTGCGAGCAAAAATTATTTACATCAAAGAAGGCCTTGCATCTAAGGACGTAATGCTTAGCCGTAGAGCTTAATACCTGTTGGGTGTCAGTAACTACCTGAATTAACAATCAATCAGTTATTCCGTCATCTTTGACAGTCGTTACAAGTAATTTGATTTATCGCTAATTTTTCCAATTTCTTGAACAATTCACACAATGGGCTTTACGGAATAGCACAAAACATTCATGGTTGAAGCGTATTTTCGAAACGGGATTAGAGTAAATGGTAAGTGGCAATACAATCCGGGTTTGTGCATGGACGATTTTCACGAACATTTTCCTAACGTTGCTTTTATTGCTGGGGATTTTTATCATTGCCTGAAAAGAACCGTGGCTGTGTTTAGGGAAACAGGTTCTATACAACACAAAAACGGAGCAGGAAGACTATCTGTAAGAACAGAAGAACTTGTTGCAAACGTTCGTGAAATAATGCAAAATACGCCAACAAATTGTATAACACGCCTGTCCCAAGAAGTAGGAAGATCTTATGGAACATGCAGGACTATTCTTAAGAAACAGCTTAATTTATTTCCTTATAAATTACAAGTATTCCAAGTCAACACTTTCGAAAATATGAGGAGACGTGTGAATTTATGCTTGAAGCACGGCGATGGCCAATTTCAGCAATTTATGTAATTCTTTTTGTTTTTCTTTCTGTATATTATTCTTACTTTGTTAATTTTGTAAACAACAAAAATAAATTTCTATTTGTCTACTTATTTTATTACTCATTAGTTTGGCATATCATGTCATAATATGAATTTGACAAAATTTTAACCTAGATTTGGTTAGATATATCGTCCCCATATATCATTGTGATCTAAACCAAGCCCCACGTTTTTTAATCCAAGCCCTCTTTGATGAAAATAATTTTTGCTTGAACGGAATTTCGTCACCATGTAGCTTAAAGGCTAACTTGTAAAAGGAACTGTCACTTGGTGGGTACATCTTTAGGTCTTGAACTTTTACTCCAAATTGTAAATAAATAAATAAATAAATAGATAAATAAAACAATTTACTTGACTACGTGGAGAAAAATTAATACTACAAAAATTCATAGCCACCTTGCTAAAAAAAACCCTAATTTGAAGTCACAGAGGAAGGGTAGGAAACATGCGTTTGATAAATTACTCTACTCTCTCTCTCTACTGGTTCTTTTTTGTGATTTATGATAATCTATGTGTATTGTTGTTAGTTGCAGAAGAACTCGCCGACAATAATTTGTCAAACGCGTTCTTTTTTGAATTTGTGCGTTTTTAAATGGATAATCTAGAAGAAAACAATCCAAATGTACAAATAAATGAAGCCGCTAGTAAAACTACCTTTGAGTTATTGCTAAAAAAGTAAAAAAAATAGTACGAAACTGCTTATATGGAAAATTTCTGCAGTACCAGTTGAGCGATTTGAGTTTCGAAAATACTCTGAAAATATATTTCTTGCATATTTCAAAGATATATAAGGAAGTCTTCACATCTCAATGATTCAAGCCATGTTTAAATTAAATTGAAATGTACCTACATGTAGCAAAAACTGAAAGCTATAAACCTAAATGGTCTATGATTTTAACGAGAGAACAAATTGAGCAGAAATTCATCACTTGTCACAGAGAAGTGCTGTGCCATTTGACAAATGACAACATCGAAGATTTGATTACTATAGTAAAAATCAAGTAAAGTTTTAACGCGTTTAGGTTAGGTTCTGTCATATTTGACATATTATGACAACCTAACCTAAACGCGTTAAAACTTTACTTGATTTATACTATACATTAGCGCTGAACATTCCAGATAGGTACAAAAACTAATATTCCGCGAACTTTTACTACAGATCGATGAGCCATTTTATGGGCAGCAAATATCGGATATCGTCGAATTGTTATCAAATATATTAATAATAAAATAAATGTGCTAGAAATCCAGTTGGTATCAATAGTTTCGGTCAAATTCCTGCTGTTATAGAGGAGATCTTAAAGTCTCATTGTTTCCGTCGGTATTCGGCCAGTTTACTGGCAGACTTTGTTACGAACCTGAAAACTATCAAAAGATACAGTGGATGGAAGTGCTCAACAGTAGCAGAAGGATATACTGAAAATACGCTGGAAAATAAGAAAAGAGAATTGCCAAAACCGTCTTACGACATCGTCGTCCAGTGCTATGTTTCCGTTCCTTCCACAAGCATACAATGGATAAGAACAAAACCCTGATCAGTGGAACTGTAGAAGGAATTCATATTTCTGGTAGCTCAAATTATACAGTGTGTATCAGCCAAATGTGCAATACCTATACCTATCTTCTGTTTCGGAAATATGAAGTGTTTTCAGATTTATTGCAAAAATTAACAACACACTAAAAACTAATAAGTAATACTGTTTATTTCTTGATAATGTAAAAAACAAAGAAAAACATTAATGTAGGAGATGTTGAAGATACTCGCCGCGAATTTCTTGGCAACATCCTAATCTTAAATAGAAATGTCCTCTAATGTTCCTGAACATCTCAGGCGTGACCGATCTAATCGCAAGCGTTAATCGTCTTCTTAAGTCAAGTAAGTCAAGGGGTTTAATTTTGTATACAATATTTTTGACATAATCCCATAAGAGGAAGTCTAATGGCGTCAGATCAGGGGATCGTGCTAGTCATTCCATCAATCCACGCCTCCCTATCCTCCGATTTGGAAATACTTGGTTGAGGTACTTCCGGACATTGATTTGCTCCATCTTGCTGAAACCAAATCAGATATGCTGGAAGTTGTGGGTTTGCTGGATCAGGATATAAGTTTGTCATAGTTGGCAAGACATTATTTTGGAGCAGTGCTAAATAATAATCGCCATTTAAATTGCCATTATTGAAAAAGAGAAATATGATATGATCTTCAACTATTCCTGCCCAAACATTAATGCGTATGTTCTTCTTTAATCCAGTGAAGATTTTCCCTAGACCAATAGCAGCAATTCTGACGATAAGTATAACCGTGAAGTGTACCTAAAGGTGCACTAATCAGAAAACAAAACATGTTCTAATTGGATCACATTGTTATCTAACATTGCCATCATTTGTTCACAAAAATACGTTCTCCTATCAAATTCGTCTTTCATGAGCTCGTGAGTTGGTAGGTATCATTTTATAGGGATACATTTTATTTTCTTGTAATGTTCGAATAATCGAGGAATGGCTAACATCGAACATTGGTGCTGTTTTTCGACTAGAAGTATGTGGGTTTTCCTTAAACTCAAGCATAATATCTAATTTGGTATCATCACTTATTGCATTGGCAGCTACTTTCTTTTATCTGCTTTACATGTCCAAGCTGGCAAAATTACTTTTCTATTTTACTAAGTTTCCCTTGGGTAATAGGCGGCAAATTTGGAAATGAGCGAGCAACTTCCATTTGTGTCCGAGTTTTCTCTCCACAACCAATCATCTGTAGAATTGTTATTTTGTGCGTTTTTGTTAAATACCATTTTTCTGATATGCAGTTAACGAAATTCAAACGACTATTATAATACTGACAACTACTGTCATGCAGACATACAACAATTTGCTTAGGTCAGTAGTTTTAAACAAAAGTAAACAAAACTATTTATACCTTTTTTTTAATTTCATATCAGTAAAAAGAAACGCTGAAAAGCAATAAATCTGAAAACACTTGATATTTCCGAAACAGTTAAAGATAGGTATAGGATATTATCATAAAATATGTCTAAAATTTTCTGAGGAATCCAAAAATTAAATAATATATGGGGTGTTGCATTTAAAATAAGAAAGTTGGTATTGGCCACTGTTACATAACACACCCTGTATAAAAAGTTTTTATTTAAAAAAATGGGCAACTAGAAATACCAATCGACGTGTCCGAGCGTTTTTTCGGAGGACACGCCCCCATGTATTTATTATTGAATTTATTCTATTTGGCTGATACGCACTGTACAGGGTTATCCAACCAAGACTAGACAAGGCGATTTTTTGACTTTTCCTGTACTTTTATAAAAAAACTGAAATAGCCATCTTAAGTCATTTTCTCCCGCGAATTCGAATATCTTCAGCAAAAAACAATTGAACATCAAACAAAAGTACTGGGGTCACTTTGATATTTTTTTAAATGGGATGCCGTATTTTTAATGAGCTTATCCGATTTCTCATATAAATTTTGATCTAAAATGTTGGATTATTAATTGAAAAACGCCTTTTTTCTTCAGTTTTAAATTCGGAAAATGTTCGTCTACCGTACGATTAATACCTGATAGATGGATACCCGTTTCACCTGTTCACCCTTTAACCTGCTTTAAAGTGTCCCTCAGTTAGGCAAAATAATATAATATGTCAAATTTCTATATATTTTTTACGAATTAATTACAAATAATGAAATATTCTTTAGAAGAACGGCTAAGTGTAATAAAAATCATTATTTGTAATTAATTCGTGAAAAATATATAGAAATTTGACACTTGATTATTTTGTCTAACTGACGGACACTTTAAAGCAGGTTAAAGGGTGAACAGGTGAAACAGGTATCTATCTATCAGGTATTAATCGTACGGTAGACGAACATTTTCCGAATTTAAAACTGAAGAAAAAAGGCGTTTTTGAATTAAAAATCCAACATTTTAGATCAAAATTTATATGAGAAATCGGATAAGCTCATTAAAAATACGGTATCCCATTTAAAAAATTTACAAAGTGACCCCTAGCACTTTTGTTTGATGTTCAATTGTTTTTTTGCTGAAGATATTCGAATTCGCGGGAGAAAATGACTTAAGATGGCTATTTCAGTTTTTTTATAAAAGTACAGGAAAAGTCAAAAAATCGCCTTGTCTAGTCTTGGTTGGATAACCCTGTACAATAAATGTTATCTAATGATAAAAGTTTAAAAAATCCCTGTATTTATTTTTGTTACTAGTGTTAAAAGAAATTCAGTTTAAACGCGTGTATTTTAAATGACATCTTAGACACTGACAATAAGATAAGCGTTGAGAGTATTCTTTTAATAGCGTTTATAGATCAAAATCTTTAATTTAGTTGGTAGGCAGGCAGAGCTCCTCGTACCTTACAGTTCTCAATTTTTCCAATGTAATCCCCGACGGTTTTTCCATCCCGATACATTTCCTTTCCGCAAAACCACACTTGAGCCGTGGTTGGATCAATCACGTCTAGAGATGCTTGGGTACCTGTTAAATCTTCTATGTTCTCGAATTCCATGCGGATAATATCGTGAGGGGGCAGCTTCATGGGGTAAACAATAATCACGGCACCCTTTAAAATATTTAATGCCTCTTGGATTATCTTTTTGGTCAAACATTTTCCTGTAAGATCAAAAAAATCAGTTGATTTGTGTGTCTGTTTAAGTTGGCAGTATATGGAAAACTATTTGTTATTAATTTTATCGAAAAAATTACTCTTTATTAAAAGTTCGGCTTCCTGATAAATAATATTAAAATGTTCGATTTTTAGGTAGATACAGGGTAGTCAATAAATAAAAGAAATAATATTCATGATTAATAATAAAAATGTATTCTAAATATAACCTTTAAGCACAGAATATATAGCTACGCAAAGCTATATAATATTCTGTGCTTTAAGTTTTATATTAGAACAAGATTTAGTTAGAAAAAAAAAATAATATTCATGATTTCCTATTTCTAGCGAACTTTTTTAATACCGTGCGAGCAAAAATTATTTGCATCAAAGAGGGCCTTGCATGTAAGGACGGAATGCTTAGCCGTAGAGCTTAATACCAGTTGGGTGTCAGTAACTACGTAAATTAACAATCAATCGGTTATTCCGTCATCTTTGACAGTCGTTAAAAGTAATTTGATTCATCGCTAATTTTTTCAATTTCTTGAACAATCACACAATGTACTTTACGAAACAGCACAAAACATTCATGGTTGAAGCGTATTTTTGAAACGGGGTTAGAGTAAATGGTGAATGGCAATACAATTCAAGTTTGTGCATGGACGATTTTCACGAACATTTTCCTAACGTTGCTTTCATTGCTGGGGATTTTTATCATTGCCTGAAAAGAACCGTGGCTGTGTTTAGGGAAATGGGTTCTATACAACACAAAAAAGGAGCAGGAAGACCATCTGTAAGAACAGAAGAACTTGTTGCAAACGTTCGTGAAATTATGCAAAATATGCCAACAAATTGTATAAGACGCCTGTCCCAAGAAGTGGGAAGATCTTATGAAACATGCAGGACTATTCATAAAAAGCAGCTACATTTATTTCCTTATATAGTGCAAGTATTCCAAGAAATACAAGCCGCAGATTTTGAAAGACGCAGGAATTACTCTCAATGGTTTACCCAAAATTTATTGGAAATAAATGACTTATTAGACCTGACATTTTTTTCGGATGAAGCCTGGTTTCACCTCTCCGGTTATGTGAATTCTCAGAATACACGCATGTGGAGTAGTGAAATTCCCATTTTTTTGTAGAGTCCACATCGCACCCTCAAAAAATTGGTGTCTGGTTAGCTGTTTCCCGAAGAAGAATTGTTGATCCTATTTTTTTCCATGATACAGTTACAGCACAGCGGTATAGAGACAATATTTTGAATCCGTTTGTGGAGCAATTACTTGACGACGACCTACGTTTTGGATATTTTTAACAGGACGGTGCAACCGCCCATACAGCCGCCGAAACTATTAACTACTTATGCAATTTTTTCGACGACAGATTGATTAGTTTTCGATCAGACATTGAATTCCCACCTAGATCACCTTGTTTAACGGTTATGGATTACTTTGTTTTTCCTCATTTAAAGAACACTATTTTTAAAACACCATCAGTTGCAAATTTAGAACAATTACAAGAAAGGATTATCCAAGAATGTGGTAACATTTCTCCAGAGATACTGGTCAACATCCGAAAATATGAAGAGACGTGTGAATTTATGCTTAAAGCATGGCGGACGGCGGTGGCCAATTTCAGCAATTTATGTAATTATTTTTCTGTTTCTTTGTGTATATTCTTACATTGTTAATTTTGTAAACAACAAAAATAAATTTGTATTTGTCTACTTATTTTATTACTCATTAGTTTGGCATATCATGTCATATTATGAATTTGACAAAATTTTAACCTAGATTTGGTTAGATATATCGTCCCCATATCATTGTGATCTAAACTAAGCCCTACGTTTTTAATCCAAGCCCTCTTTTATGCAAATCATTTTTGCTCGCACGGTACTATACGAGAAACAGGGGTTAAGGATGGTTCTTTCAATATTCTTAAATTAAAGAAATCGTGTGGAAACTTAGTTTAATTAAACATGCAATGCATTCTTAAGTAAAGTTATACGTTGCCTAAATACCCATAGCATTAATATTACATATTTTTCGGGTTGGTATGTTCGAAACACATAATTGGATCCATTTTTATCTGAACGTGTAACATATTATAAGTGACAAAACGGCAAATAATTGTTCATTATAAATATCGTTGGCATAAAGATTTTAAACGATAATTTTAGTAACAACACACTTTTATTGATCCATCAGTAACATTTTTTGTAGAAAACATTCATTTACAATGAAATTTGTCTAGTTAGTAAACCAAGATTTAGGCTACCAGGGCCACTTTGACTGGGAAGAAATCAGTTTTGTCAATGTAACTTATACCGCAGTCTGAGTTGTCTAGTTCAAAAACTGAACACCACTAAACATGAACATACCAGCCCCTTAACTTTTAAGACAATTCGTTTCTCACAAGTTTTATACTGAATATAATTTTAATTAAATCAAACCTTGAAGTGCTAGATTTTTTTGTATCATATCCTTGGCTTCTTTAATTGCATTATTTAACACATCTTGCATTTCTTTTCTCGGTTGTTTACCGTTTCTTCTTCCAATTGGATCTTTATTAACAGTAAATCCTCCGCTAGGTATGCACTGTTCTCCCCAGTCGTCTTTTAGTTTAAGTTCCTCCACTTGCTCTTCAGTTAAACCCAAAATTTCTGATAAAAAGATTTTTTTAGTACATTTTAAAGGAATTTTATAAAATAAAAAAATATTAGAAAAAAGAAAAGCATAAAGTATTTCTTCACAAGTTTATTAGAATAACTAGGCGAACCTAAAATAATTCATAATATTTCGACATGTTTCGAGTGGAGAAACACTCATCATCAGGAAAACAAAGTAAATAATACAATGCTGATGTTGTTAGCAATAGAGAAAATAATAAGTGGGATTGAGCCGTAATGGAGCTTTCAATGGTGTACACGAGGTGTAAAAAATTAATAGTCAGAAGACCGACAAAACTTCAGCACACTGGAAAGTAAAAGGCTAGTGCAAAGGCCCTGTCTTGGACAGAAAAATGAAGAGAGCAAAAGAAAAATTAGGGAGTTTTAACAGACTTTGTGAAAATCATTTAGGTATAAGTAGTGAAAAATCTTAAGTTTCATTAAACTTTGTCGGAGACATGTAAAAGTAGTGAAATAAGAGGGAAAGAAAAAAATTGTTTTTGTAAAAGTCAAAGCATCATTTAGTTTGGGTTTGTTGGTACCCCAACAGTATTTTACTTCAAGCTAAATGATGCTTTGACTTTTACTTCTTCATTTTTCTGCCCAAGACAGGGCCTTTGCACTAGCCCTTGACTTTCCAATATCCGGAAGCAGTGGCGGCTCGTGACTAGCGAGCCAGGGGGGGCGCTGGCTTTAAATAAATTTTTTTTTAAATGTCTATTGTTTTCGAGAGCACGTGTCTGTTTTTTCTAACTTTCTCGTTGTGAATTTTAATTTCATCAGCATAAGCACTACTTAAACAAGTTAAAATATTAGTTTGTCCTAACATCTCAAAACGTACCACATTATGACGATGTTTTGCACTATTTTCTTTTTTTTTATTTTCTCTGAAAGATGTTTTAAGTCCTGCACCCCATTTATAATCCAATTATCATCCCCGTCGAAAAGAAGACACACGAAACAAACAAAAAATAATTTTTGTCCTCACAACCGCATGTCCAGGATTTTTATTATATATTTCTTTGTCAAACTTACGCGTAAACTGTGCCTTACTTTTACATTTTGATTGCACTTGTACTATGTTCAATATTGGTAGTGGCCGCCCGGCATTTTTTAAATCAAGTTTTTCACTTAAGCTCAGAGAACTAAACACAAGCTTCTGTAAATCACTGACCCTCATATTACACGAAATTTTTTCAACTTTATAACGTAACTAGTAAATCAAATCAAAACAAATAAACAAAACATCAGCGACATCGACAGGTCGCCTCGTCAGAGTACATAATATATCGATTATTCTACCGTGGCATCACGATTCGCGAACAGCTGTTGGGCGCGGAAAATTGGAGCTCATCCGTGGCAGCTCGTTGTGCGATGTGTAGGTGACGGCACGCCTCTGTAGTCATGGCAACTAGCGTTGAATCGGGACGAATAATCGGTAGCCCGCGCTTAGTATAACCTTGAGAGCGCGTAACTCGCTTGTCTGAGTATAGCCTGCCAGTTGGAATAGGGCTATGTTTGGTTTGAATTATGCCCGCGCTTAGTATAACCTACCCGCTGGAATAGGGCTATGTTTGGTTTGAGTTATTTTAATGGATGGCTTACATACATTGCTTTATTGTTTTTTTAAGTAAAGTATTTTTGGATTCTGTTTGAAATAATTGCAGGGAGGGCGGCGCCCCAGAGTCGTTCATTAACAAGCCGCCACTGTCCGGAAGTATTGTCGGTCTTCATTTTTTACACTTCGTGTACACCATTGAAAGCTCCATTACGGCTCAATCCCACTTTTTATTTTCTCTATTTTTTTTTTTTTTTAACGGTACATGCTTTACACTCAGCATATTGCTAACAACATCAGCATTGTATTATTCACTTTGTTTTCCTGATGATGAGTGTTTCTACACTCGAAACATGTCGAATTATTATGAATTATTCTAGGTTCGCCTAGTTATTCTAATAAACTTGTGGAGAAAGACTTTGTGCTTTTCTTTTTTCTATACATTTAACATGATTTAACTCCACTTTGAGTATGGGCTACTTACTTCTTCAAAAAAAAATCTTACTTAAATATAATTTAATGTTAAAAATTACAAATGGCGGACTTGAAGCTTAGCTTCCTATCTCAATCAAACCAACCAACCAAATTTTAAAAAAAATTATTCGCAGCGCGCCTGGTTGACCTCTGTTTAATCCAAACCTAAAGCACTTACTTCAATAACAATACCTTCTAAAATCAAGAGTTTTTATTTACCCTTGAACCGAGGTTTAAACCAAATATTTTGAAAGTAAATAGAAGTATCTGACAAAACTGGGATTGTGTTGTTTATCGTTTGTTGTCATTTGTCGCCTTGTTTTTTGAGATGTGATTGTGGCAATGATTGTGGATATTATTTCCAAGTTTCTAGTGCTATTTATTCATAAATCTTCTTTAGATTTTATTAGTGACCTAAATTTAACATGAAAGGAAGTAAGGAAATTTCCGAGCTGCGCAAACTACCTATAGCCCTTTATCGGATTCCCATGTTGGGGATATAATTGTAGTATGGTAAAGTCAAATTTCTCTAAGAACACGCCGCGCCGCATCGTAGCTAAGTCACCTGTCATTTATGGCACCTTGTTGAAATCTGGTCTATTTTAGGTTAAGATGTTGGCGACAGAGACAGGACTGGGCTAAGTTATCACAATCAGCATTTTAAACTTATACGGGGGCTTAATGGTTTATTAGCATAATGACTTTAAAAAATACAGAGTTAATTTTATTAACAATTGAAACATCAAACTCAACGTGCGCCAGATTAAAAGTTATGGCATTTTTCATTGGTAAAACATAGAAATACATTTGACATGCACTAAACTTACCAATGGAAAACGCTATGAACAACTCTGACAACATACAAGAGTTTCATCGCCCAAATATTGTATCTATGAACCAATCAAGCGGCCAGCGAGGCGCCTGTGCATGTTTCACCTTTAATGCTGCGTTGCCATATTATAATTTACATTCGCGTCATAGTACAAGGCTGCCAAAATGCTATGTTTTCAAATACATACAGCTGGGTTAGTTCTTAGTAAGCGCAAGGTTGGGCAACCTATTGCACCGTAATTAAAATAGATAAACTAGTACTTAATATTAAATTTATAATAGCAAATTATGATAAATTAAATGTTTGTTATTAGAAATAGGAGAGTTAATTAACCTAACCTGGTTCTATTCTACTCACCGTTTAACTTTAATCATAAACACCAAGAAAATTTAGTCTCTAAACCTGACGCGTGAGCTGTGAGCGCTACTAAACTGAGAACGTTTAGGAAGAAATCAGTATTATTAAATTTGGAATTTGGTTTAAGAGGTGCACCGTCTTTCGGAAGAGACGTTAAACTGTGGGTCCCGTGTCATTGATGTTGGCACGTTAAAGA
Source organism: Polydrusus pterygomalis (assembly GCA_963969555.1). NCBI lineage: Eukaryota > Metazoa > Arthropoda > Insecta > Coleoptera > Curculionidae > Polydrusus > Polydrusus pterygomalis. The sequence continues at coordinate 75,927,443 of OZ018375.1, forward strand.
ACCCTACCCTCGACAAAGAGGGATTCGGCAAAATTACCAGATAGTGTGTGACAAATTTCCTGGCGTCGGTGATTGGCCTCGTTGCGGAAATAGGCCGACGTAAAAAAAATGTAAGTGGGTAGAACATGCCGCAAGTAATTATGGGTTTTTCCGGGCTGAATTTTATTAATACGTGACATCTAAAAAGCTAGCGATTTAATGCTGCCAATAATTTTCTTAACTTACGTGGCTCATATAATATGTCTGTTGAGAGTGCGAAGAGCGGATAGTGCGCAAAATAGATACGCAAAATACTTGAAATAAGACATCCATGTTTGGACTGAAATTTACCATTTCTTTATCACATTAAGGTTGAATTCCCAACGTCATTCAATCTATTGCCAAGCTATAACCTATTTCGCGTTGCTTTTTTGAGTTTATTATTTTAATAACTAACATTTAAAGAAAATCAATATCGTAGGTACATTATCTAGGTAGTATCTGATATATTACAAAAATATCAATTTATTTCATTGCTAATTTTGGGAGAATTGTATAGTGAAAGAACAATGAGTGACAATGACATAATAATGTTAAAAAAAATCGTATCCGATATTTTTCGCTATACAATTCTCCTAAAATAAGTTATGAAATTCCTTGATATTTATTAAATATGTCAATTATTACCTATAGAATATCAAGTCGATACTGATTTTCTTTAAATTTTGTATAAAAGCTAGAAACCATAAATAAATCTATGCGAAATAGGTTATAGGTTGGCAAGCATGTTGATATTCCCACCTTAATATTGCAACAATTCTATTGGGTAGCGGGTAGCTATCTATTTACCTGGTGGTAAGAGGGTTCCATGCTTCGTCAATTCTTCCATTTCCATACATACTCGATGTATTTTAAGTCTTCCATTATAAATTGCTGTCACACTATTTACCAACTCATCTACAGGTGTTGCAAGAGTAGTTTCATAAAGAAACTGACTCTCATCCTTCTTTTTAATATGAATTATAACCATTTTTAACTATTCCAAATATAAAGGTGAAATCTAGAATAAGTCACAATCAAAATTGACGTTTGGTCAATGTGAGAAGTTGCTACGGTAACCTATAGAAAATAGGGGTGTAGTTATTACATTTTAGGAAAGGGAAAAACGTGAAAATACTACGAGCAAAATTATACAGAACTGAGGATCGATATTTTTAAACCTCCTAATTCAAAAACTGCACTTTCTAAAAAAGGACTACTAAAGAGCTCATCACAAAGTTCCAAAAATTGTTATTATGGGTCTGTAGTACGGAAACGACATCATGGATTTTAATTCGGTTTGCAGAGTTTAAAAGATTGTTTCTGGCCGACTAATATTGTGGTATGCTTATAACGCAATAAATGCATTTTAATATTATACAGGGTGGAAAATAAAGCCGTGCAAAAAATTATAAACTTTAAGTAATTGACATTTTGTTAGTACTGTTTTTTCGTTCTATATTTTAACGTCGTTTTATAACCAAAGTTAATATCTCGGAACAATTTCAGTATTTTTTTATTAATATGCCCTAGGGCTAGAATTATGCTATTTTTTTGTAAAAAAAACAGCTGATTTGAACATAACTAAAGACATTGATGACTGTTTACGCGTTTTTTTTTTAAATAATAAATTACTCTAAGATATGTACCGGGTGTCCCAAATTACAAAGAGTATGATTAAATTAGGATTATTGAATTTTTCAAATTTAAAAAGTTTGAAGTCAGATATTATTTAAGCCATCAAAGGTTAATACATTTTGGTAAAACATTCTTCTTATGGTTTAGTCGATCTCTTAAGATGGTTTTGGCAATTTTTTATTTCAAGTCCTAGGTCTAGGACTTGGATTAATCTTTTTTTTACAAGCACTTGTTGACACAGAATTTGAAATGTAGACACCTAAGCAAACTATGTATGTATGTAATGCATGTATTGATATCAAATTTTCCTTCTAAGCGGGAGCTATAATTACTGTATAGCAAATTATTTAAAAAAAAGAATACCCTAGCTAATGTATGGTGTAATTTAATCCTATTGTGTGTCCATCGAAAACGTTTTGCACATATTCTCTTACTTCTCGGGCATTGTAAGCCGGACAACTTTTCATTTAAAACCAAATATACTTTACAGTCAAGTCCACATCACATGGGATTTTTTTTTTATTAATAACTTTTGATTTTTTACCCATATTTTTAAATTGCGCCACTTTTGCAAAATAAAACTCAACGCAACCTACATAAAACTTCTTAGTTTTGACAATGCTTTATTCCAGATACATTTTCTTTAAAGTTGCGCCATATTAAATGTGTGTTTTTCTACAAAATAAAAATTGGGCTATTTAAATTTGAACGCATGTGATGCTAAGTTTATTTGTTTTTGACCCTGTATAAGGTAACTTCATAAAATAAGTATTTTTGAAAACGTAGTTTGTGCCTGAAAGTAAAAAAATAAAGTAAAGGTGTTTTAAATTAAATCGTTGAAAATAGAAAAACTTTACGTTAAGTTAAATTAAAATTTATTTTCCACTTAAAAAACACTTTACTGATGACACTGTGTTCTTTTTTGTCTTAATATTAAGATGTATTACTTTCAGACACAAACTACGTTTTCAAAAATACTTATTTCATGAAGTTACCTTATACAGGGTCAAAAACAAATAAACTTTAAATTTGAATAGCCCAATTTTGATTTTGTTGAAAAACACACAATTAATATGGCGCTACTTTAAAGAAAATTTATCAGAAATAAAGCATTGTCAAAACTAAGAAGTTTTATGTGGGTTGCGTTAAGTTTTATTTTGCAAAAGTGGTGCAATTTACAAAATATGGGTAAAAAATAAAAATTATCTTATGCAGCTGAAATTTCGCATGTCGGCTAGAAACTGCATTTAAAAAAACTTTTTCCAATACCCTTTTTCGATATTTTCAGAAAAAACCCCACTTATGAATTATTTTTGGAAAAAAATAAAATTTGACAGATAATGCGAATTACGTGACTACTATTTTTTTGCTTAATTTTTATCTCGATCGAAGCAAATATAAAAATGATAGATAAAAATGAAAATTTTAATATGTTTAAAAATGTTGTCATGTTTCGTTACTTTAGACCAATTTGTAAATATTAATGTTAATTACCTGACTCATAAACTATTTTTTAAAATTCATTGGACTCTAACCCAACATTTGTATTAACACATATTAAAATTGAATAAGGGGCCTTGCCAGGTGATTTTTTAGTTTGTTTTGATTTGCGCCCTGTTTGCTTTTTTGTACCAGTATTTGCCACTTTCCTCTTTGTTATAGACGTAGGTTGAACTCCAAAGTATTTCCCTTTCTTTTGAGTTTTAACAATTTTATTTCAGTTTGGCAGCTACAGGTACATATATTTTACTTAAAATCGGTATGCAACCCGCTTAATAAAGCATTGACATTATTTTGTAACTTTATTTAAACATTTGGAAACAAGGGGAAAACAATTTTTTTTTAAATACAGAATAATTATTTAAATTCAAATCAATTTTTTTAATCAGATGCTCAAACAGAGCTCTGTTTACTGCCAAGCAACATCTTAAATCGTTACAAAATTCAATTATTTTCATTAAGTTGATACGCAGAGATGCGATTAAATACCCCTGAAAATGCAATCTTTATTTCTCTAAATTTTCATCATTCAAAGTTTTATAAGCAGCACCATTAATAGGACCCTATAGGAAAAAGTCGTTTGGTGAAAGATAATAAGACCTATAGCGAGCTAATGCGTATGGTGTAATTTAATCCTATTTTGTGTCCATCGAAAACGTTTTGAACATATTCTATTACTTCTCATGCATTGTGAGCGGGACAACCTTTCATTTGAAACCAAAAGTAGCATTAGTTTTGTATTAGTGAGCTGGATTTTGTTCGAATTTGTTGAGGTTTTGTTTTTTAAAATAGCCTCAAAAGTATATAATATTTTCAAATTAAGCAAGTTTAGGTCTATTCCTATAAAAATGTTGTATAATGAGATATAAATGATAATTTTTATATATTATTCTCAAAATCTATTATTGTGTGTTAATAAGTAGTTTTAGAGAATTTTCATATACTTCTCCCCAGATTACAATTGCATACCAAACTAATGACTCTACTAGAGTCATATATTATATCAGCCTACTATACTGAATAGACAGCATATCTTTAAACCATGGTTAAACACGTAAAATGTATTTAATTTTCTGATTTTATCACTAATATAATTTAAATAATTTTACCATTTTGGATTTTCGTCAACAATCAGCGTCAAATATTTCATCTTATTAGTTAAACTAACAAAGCTTATATATTGAAAATGACATGCATTTGGTTTTTGAGAGATTTAAAAATAGCACGTTACTATCTAACCAGTCTTTTATAAATATGTACTTAATTATACCTTCTCCTTGACGTTTTGCCATGTGTCTTCTTTAGACATCAGTGCTGTATCATCGGCATTAGAAATCATAATATTAACTTCTATATTATTATTATTACAGACCATTGATATATGAAACAAAAAGCAGTGGTGCAAGAACGGTTCCTTGTGGAACTCCCAAATGGCGACTGTTCTACTGTCACTGAGGTTCCCTATTACTCAGTTGACGGTGGAGGACCTCCAGCGCACCCTACCTAGGATTAAATATTTTTCAAGTTTAAGCAACAACTTGTATTATTTAGGAGGATCAAATTTGCGACGCGAGGTGAACTAATTATTATTACATTCATAAATATATGTCTTTTTCAGATGAAAATCTTCTGGATAGTTATTCCAACGATTTGTTTAGCCACTGTCGTCCTGACGAAATCATGTCTGGAAGTAAAACTTGAACATGAAAGGAATTGCCAGAAAGGGGATCCTGGCAATTATATTAAATGTGTAAAGACACGTATGAAACGACAGTCTTGCAAATATGATGACCAGTGTGTTGACTGCGATTGTGATTCCTGTGAATATAGCCTGTGCGATGGTAAGTTAGAATTTTCAACTCTTTACGATATTGATTCGTTTTCTAAGTAAAGCATAAACTTAACAATAAAACTTATTACTAAATTAAATTAAAACGTTGTTATAATAAAGTTTAACGTATTGGAGCGTGCCTTGGGACCAATTATAAGGTCAGTTTGCATTTCAGCCAGTGGCGCAACCAGGGGGGGGGCTGCCGGGCTGCCCCTATTCATTTAATTGCAAACCACATTTTCATGTCACGCCTTTTACTAATATTTTATATTCAGCCACATAATTTACATCAATCATGTTATCAATAGTGAAATTATACTACGTCTGACTGAACGAACCGACCGAAATACTTTTACTGAGGCATCTGGATTACTGGCCAGCATTATATAAGTCCCAAATTTGTGATCGCACTAATGTGTACAGAAAGAATATATGCCTACACACTGCCTTTAAGCAAGATTCTACAAACAGTCGATTTAAACCTTTTTTAAGCATTACAGTTAGCTAATGACGTAACAGATCAAGTTAAAGAAATAAGAGGCCTAGCAGATGATAATTTTCAAAATATTTTTAAGGAAGCTCAAGATCTACTTTCGGAATACGATATTGAAATCAGGGTACCTAGACTACCGCCAAGACAAACAAAAAGATTGGTTATAAAAATCGATTCCGCTGCTGAGTATTTTAAAATAACAATTTTTATTCCGTTTTTAGATGGCCTCATAGCAAATCTCAAGGATCGGTTTTTAAAACATCGAGAAACCCTTCAAAATTTTGAATGCCTCTTTCCATATGATAATCAAGATTTTGATAGTAAATTTAAATGTTTTTTGAAACTTCACAGCTTCTACAAGAATGAGTTGCTTGAAGAGTTTTCCATTAAAACGATGTTAAAAGCTAAACTTGAGCCGTGGTATAATAAATGCAAAAACAAAAACTGAATGTGATGCCAATATATTTCCTACTAATATAAAAAGGCTTTTACAAATTTTTTTATCTTTGCCTATTACAACCGCCACATCTGAAAGGTCCTTTTCAAATTTAAAATATTTAAAGACATATCTGCGTAGCACCACGGAAGAGGACAGATTAAATGGTTTGGCAGTTCTTTATGCAAACCACGATATTGATATTACCGTGACAGAAATTCTGGACGAAAAGGCAAAAACAAAACGAAGAATTTTACTTTAATATTAGTATTATTAGTGATTAATTACAACTTATTGTATAAGGTTTTTGTTTTGTTTTAGTATAAGTATGATTAATATATGCGTTACTTATTTTAAATACATGTTTACTAATTAAAATGAAATCTCTAATTTTTTTTCATAAATATTTAGTTAGGGCCAGCGGCGTATTATTGCAGAATTTTTAAGGGGCTGTCACTCTCGTCAATCATACGTATTTTACCCCCCCCCCCCCAAACTAAATTTCTGGTTGCGTCACTGATTTCAGCCGTTGACAACCACAGATGACATTAACAGCCGTGGTTCCTTCAAAAAGCCCCAGTTCAGTTTCATTTGGTTTTGCTGTTTTTACAGTATTTCGGTGGCTATTTTTATATGGTGTGTGTTTTAAACATTTGACTTTAGGAATTCATAAATTTCAAAGATTGTATTTTCTTGGTCATTTTTATTTAAGGTTAATGGTGAGTACCGGGTGAGTCAACGATTGCGCAGAGTAATTTTATGTGTTGAAGATAAGATTTGTCGATAATGAGCTTTTGTATGAAGGTATGGTTGGATATCTGGCACATTTTAAAAATATTTTAAATTATACAGGGTGCGCCCAAAAAGTAGGATGTCATAAAGTTAAATTTTTTTAAATGGGACACCCTATATTTGAATTCATTTATTAATTCTACGTGTTATTTCATACATTTTTATTAATGGTTTAATATACGAAGAAGTTAGAGTTTTTAAGATAATTCGACTTATAATGAAAATTTTGCTTTTGCAAGCATCTGGTTGTTGCGAAAATGCTACTTAAATTTTGACACTAAGCGATTCATAATTTTTATACTTACTAAATAAAGTCAAAAATACATATTACTCATTATGGAATATTGGACATCTTATTTACAGGGTGTTTACTTTCTAGGATCAACGTCAGAAAACTTCTCATTGAAAAAGATCACTTTTCTTAAATAGAGCCCCATATACCTATTAGTCCTAGAGCTGGGAGTAAAATCACCTGCCTTATAAGATATCAAAGGTTTGGTATTAGAAGTGTATAATATAGCCCAAAGTTAAATGTAAACCGCCCGTCTGCCTGCTTGATGTGGTCGCCTTCACCCGATACAAAATTTAAAAAAAAGTAAAAAATAAAAATTACAAACCCGAATTAATACCAGAATAATGTGCACGAAAAAATGACTACAAGTACCCAATTGGTAATGCCCGCATCTGCTGCGTGAAGTGGTCGCTGTTTTGTAACAGATAGGATTGAAAAGAAAAAAAAAACAGCCCTGACTTCCTCACAAAATATCAAGAGATTTTTTTATCCAAATATTTTGCAATCATTGAAATAATCGATTTAAAAAAATTAAACATCGGCAGACGGTCGTGTAACATGTTCAGACGGGCATAAAATTAATTAAAAAATTACTCATATTGATACTCAGTTTTGTGGCATTACGTGACTGTCTTATGAATATCAAGGTGGTTTCCTCGAAGAAAAAATATTCAGGCGTTATTTATTCTTGCTCTAATAACGTCTGTTGCTCAAAGTGATAGCATTTTTAAAGCAGTCGAATTTATTGATAATGGCAATGTGTAGACTGCAACCCTCAACTATAAATTTTGTGAATTAACTCTAATGGCACACCTTTTGGGCTATGATAATGAACGGTATAATATTATAGAGCGAAAATTATTAGTTGGTATTTTAAAAAGTATAAGTATAACACATACCATTAAAATTACCCGTAGGTAGCGTTTAACGACTAAGATTGTTTGATGCATTCCGAACTCGTGCATCTTTTACTTCATTATAGTATTTTTATTTGTAAAAAAAAGTCCTATTTATGTATTGAATAATTGTGATTTAATATACAGGCATCTAATTCGGTAAGTCAACAGCGACTATAATCCACAATAATGAATCTAGTATTTATGATAAATATAGGTACCGATTACGTTAGGTTATTATAAGTTATAAGAGTATCGTCGACTTGTTGAACATTTATGTATTAGCCAAAATACGCTCGGTGTTGCCAACTTTTAACTTTTTCTGTCTTGGTACTACGATTTATTAAAAGTTACTGACTTATTTTTATTGTAGTTTTTTTATGGAAAAAAATTATATAACAATGCTTACACATCAAAGAGCTTTAATTATCTTGTTTTACTGAAAAAAAATAAACAGAAAAATATTGTTTTGGGCTATTGGTATAGGTACACACAATTTGTATCAATTTTTTTTTATTTCATTTACTTTGTTATGTTTGTTTTGGTATATTTGCCCCATAAATATACTTCATGTAAAAAACCATTTTAATATGTTAGGGTCTTAAATTAAACATACACACAAAAAAAGGAATACTCTATTCAATTATATATGCTTTCTCACACTTTTCAACTCAATTTGAAGATACAGATACTCTCTCGAAGAAATGATAATTCGCTTGATTATCGACGTTTAGTAAAAATTAGTATTTGAAATACTTGGTTACTTTTCTTGATTTGAGTAGATATTTTTAATTGAAATACCATATAAACTTGGTCAAAGTTATAATTAATGCTAATTTCAAGTCAAAGTATGCATTCAATAAAGAATACTTTAAGCTCTAAATTAGAATTGACAGTTTAAAACAAGAAAAATTATTGCTCAGTTTACGACTTCTATTTACTTCATTTAAATATTATTTAACTACATTTAAGATTATGTAATTCTTAATTTGAATAAACATATGGTTTAAAATTTGACGTTTCTTAAAATGAGTATATATTTGAATTTATTGAAGCAACTATGTTTCTCTTTTTAAACAAGTCTACTGTTTCAAATTTAAAAAAAAAAAAAGAATATTTACTAATATTGAAAATCGTTGTGATCAATTTTGCTTAATTGAAGAATTCGCAAGTATCACTTCACCCCTTTCCACTTCCACGCAAGATATTTGCCAATCGGCGGCACAGTCTTGCATCGGACAGCGGAACGCGCCACGCGTCAATCCAAGTTACGAGTCTATTATATCGTCGGCTTAGTGCAAAAATTCGTTAAGTCAAAATTGACAGTTTTGAGTAAAACCCAGTTTTAAGAAATGGCGGAGTTTTAAGTGATTTATTAAAAAAATGTGCAATAATGCTATGCCTACAAAGTTGTCGTGTGCGTATGTACAAACTTTTTTTAATATATTTTTACAAAAAAGTATTTATTATATGCACAATTCAATAAGTGACTTAGTGAGTTTTCGACCCAACTACAAATAACTAAAATTACTTAGTCTGATTTTTATATTGGTATTTTAGAAACTTATTGAGTTTTTACTTTTGTGATATTTTTTCAAATATTGTATTGGTAGAAGACTTTGTGAAAGTGAAATTTACAATAATCTCGAAACCTGGAAATATTGACTTAGTGAGTTTTTGCACTAAGCCGACGATATGTTAGAACTTGTTTGAACCTTCGGAAGCGTAGGTACCTTATTAAGTAGTTAAACGGCTATTACTATACAAACTTTAATGTTTTTTTTAGATTTCGTGGTACGAAATAAATGGTATTAAATATGAATCAAATAGTGTTGTAAGGCTTGAATATGATGAAACTATTCTTTTATTTTGCCAGATAAAATAAATATATGTTAATAAATTAAATTCAAAGAGTGTCTATTTTCAATGTTTGGTAATAAAAACTGTTGATTACAACGCACACTACCATGCATTTAAAATAGAAAAAACGGACATATTTAAGTTTTGTAATAGAAATAAGTTTATATCTGACACTTAAACAAATTGTCATAAAATAGAAGGCGAAGTTTTTGTGACTGAGATTTAAGGCACTGTAAGGAATGTATTTTGTTTTTTATTTAGACGTTTTTCTGTTTCGATATAGTTTATGTTTCTGATCTGACTGATCTAGTCTTAGTAGACAGATAGATCATTAGTTTTGTTCGTATTTAAAATGATTTTCAAATAAAAAAATATATTTCTTTTTTTACTTACCCACCTATGGATTAATTTGTGTGTCAGAGGTCTTCAGGCGTAAGGGATTACGGAAAACAAGGTAATCCGCCATAATTTATTTGTTTAAGAAGAAATACCTATACCTACTTACAAAATTTCGCCTCGGATATACCTACATGTTTTTATTTAAAACAAAATTTGTTCGACCTATGAAAAGTAACATGCAAAAAAATACTTTGTTGGCATTTTTGTAAAAATTATAGAGAGCTTTGGGATACCTTATAGTAGCTCAATTATTATAGAGATATTTTACGAATTAATTCAATAATTTCCATATACTCGAATAGATCATAATGTTCTCTATTCAAGTACCTATTCCATATTATACTCGAATGGATAAAAATATTATCTATTCCAGTATATGAAAATTCTTGAATTGATTCGTAAAATATCTTACATCATTCTCTATTCGAGTATATGAAAATTCTTGAATTAATTCGCAAAATATACATGATTCTCTATTCGAGTATTCCATATACTCGAATAGATTAAAATATTATCTATACGAGTATATGGAAATTCCTGAATTAATTCATAAAATATACAACATTCTCTGTTCGAGTATTCCACATACTCGAATAGAGAGTGTGCATCTTTATTACTAAATGGAGCATTTCTCATTCTAAATAAATTTTAATACTTAAGTAAAAAATATGATCATTTGGTATTTTTGCAACAGGAACCAATAATACTTATTTTAATTATCAACAAGCTTTAAGTAAGAAAGCGGAGCGTCAATTTAAAAATTTGTTTTCTTAAAAAAAGTCACTTATTTTTGTTCCTAGAAATATATTTACTTGCTTCACTACTTTAAAATTTTTAAAATGAACAATTTTTTAGCTCAATTTTTAACACCATAAAATACTTAACTTGATAATACAAATTCTCATTTGGAAAAATTAATGTATTACTACGAGATTACTTGTGTATCCAATTAAGTATTGGAAATACTTATTTGAAAAATATATTTCTTTGCGTATATACAAAGCTAAGATTTATTCTAATTAAGTATTTTATTTTTCAAATAAATATTTATTTTTTTGTGTGTAATTAATTTGTATTTATCTTCAATCAAGACCACTATCTCAATCGCTTTAATTTATGACTCTCATCATTATTTTCGTGTTTTTCCATGTCCAATACTCCTTAACATTTGTCTGCTTTAAAAATGCTATCACTTGTGAGCAACAGACGTTATTAGAGCAAGAATATAACGCGTGAATATTTTTTCTTCGCGAAAACCACCTTGATATTTATAAGGCAGTCAAGTAATGCCACAAAACCGAGTATCAATATGAGTAATTTTTTAATTAATTTTATGCCCGTCTGATTTTGTTCCACGACCGCCCGCCAATGTTTAATTTTTTTAAATCGATTATTTCAATGATTGCAAAATATTTGGATAAAAAATCTCTTGATATTTTGTGTGAAAGTCGGGGCCGTTTTTTTTTTCTTTTCAATCCTATCTGTTACAAAACAGCGACTACTTCACGCAGCAGACGCGGGTATTTTGAACTAATTGGGTACTTGTAGTAATTTTTTCGTGTACATTATTCTGGTATTAATTCGACATTTGTAATTTTTATTTTTTACTTTTTTTTATTTTGTATCTGGTGACGGCGACTACATCGAGCAGGCAGACGGGCGTTTACATTAATTTAACTTTGGGCTATATTATACACTTCTAATATCAAACCTTTGGTATCTTATAAGGCACGTGATCGTGCTCCCAGCTCTCGGTGTATATATTTTTCATCTTATAGCTTAATAAATTTATATAAACCAAATGTACATTTTAACATAAATAAGTTATATAATTAAAAAATTCTGCGGTGGGGTTCAGTTATCTCCATATTGTGTGGTCACTTGGCGAACTTTACTTTTAGCTGTTGAAATCTCTCCTATATTATAAGTGTGTTAGTTTTTCTGTACAGAAGTTCGTTGCCGGGGTGGTACAATGGATTTTAAGGGTGCCTTATTTTGGTTATAGCACGCAAGGCTGAAGTTTCTGCGACTCTCATGTTCTTCATTGCTGGTGGTCTGAGATTTGAAAATATCGTGTTTGCATATTCCAAAATAGATCTGCTTTTACATTTGTTTTTGCATATATTATTTGGGACTATCATCGGGAAATAGGGCAGGGTAATTATTCTGATCCATGTTGGTGAAGTTTTCGGTCAAATCATAGCAGTAAATAGAGCAATGGAGACAACAACGGCGATCCTTAGAGGAATCCTTGTCCTGGGGTAAATTCTTCTGATTCTTGATTGTTATTTTTACTATAAGTTTATTATTATTCAAAAAATCATTTATTATTAATTAAGCCGGTACCTAGGAAAATCTAGAGCATAAAGTTTAAACAGCAGACCCTTGTGCCAAACACTGTCAAAGGCCTTTTCATTGTCTAGAAATAATGTAGTTAATTTAAGGTTCCGGTGTTTATCTGTCTCAATGTTTGAGATTGATACCAGTGGATGGGTTGTTGAACATATTTCATTAAAGCCGAACTGATGCTTTGGTATCATGTCCCTTACTATGTTTTTAACATATTTCTTTAGTTTCTTAGTTGGGATTTTCATTTTATCGGTAAGTGTTCATAGATAAGTCATAATATGATAGAATGTGCTCTATAAACAGAGAGTTGAGAGCTTGGCGCAAGAATACCTTTAAGAATGAAATGATTTGTCTATCCTAGTTGATCGCCATTGAGTTTATCATGAAGGCCGTTTTTTAATTCGGTTGATTGTAACACGAACTCAACATAACCTTCCAACGACGAGGGAATAGTTTATTTCAAGAAGAATGTGATTTTTATTTTTTATTATTGCTGAAAAACTAAATTCTTATTATATTTATAGCATTGAAGAAATTGTTCAGTCAATAAATTTAGGAAATGAAGAACTATCCCAAATAGTAAATAGAAGTAATAATTTTTGTGAAGAATTCAATGAAGTATCATTAAATAAATTAAATCTAGTAATTTCAAAATAAATTCAAATAACAACTATGGAGAAATATTGAATAAAAATGTGTTAAAAGAAACATTTGGCAGCATTGGCTACCCATTATTAAATTTAATAAATTCTTGTTTAAAATATGGAAATATGCCTGATGAATTAAAATGTCCTCACATTACACCAGTCCCAAAAGTAAAATACACTAAAAGATGGGATGAGATGAGGCCAGTAAATGTTTTATCGGATATTGAGAAATTATTGGAAGAAGTCGTATATAAACAGTTATTAGAATTCATTGATGCCAACAAAATTTTAGTTTCCGTTCAAGCTGGTTTTCGAAAAGGGCACTCGAAAGAGACAGCCATTCAATGTGTGATTGAGACGTGGAAGAGAATTGATCAAGGGGAAAATGTTATAGCTGTATTTTTGGATTTTAAGCGGGCATTCGAAACAATTGGCAGGGCTAGATTATTGAGTAAATTGTATCAGTATGGTATTCGCGAAAACGTTTATAAATGGTTTAAAAATTATTATTTAAGTAACAGGTCACAAAAAAAAAAATATCGAAAACATATTCAAATAAAAAATAAATAATATAGGAGTTCCTCAAGGGTCCAATATTATTTACTAGCGTGTATCCGGCATGCGTTGCAACCCGCTGGTATAAATACAAACCCGAACAAACCCGATATATTAGTACCCGGCATGCCACTTTCTGAAATTGCACCCGTGCGAAGCCGAGGCGGGACGCTAGTTATACATAAAAACCTTCCCCTTGATTCACTTTATCTATTAAAAAAAACGCTTCAAAATCCGTTGCGTAGTTTTAAAGATTTAAGCATATATATGTAGGGACGGACGGACAGACAGCGACAGCGACTTTGTTTTATACTATGTTAAGATTTTATACATCAACGATATGCCTTTAGTTTTAAAAATGTGTAAGTTGCAAATATTTGCTGATGACACCTTAATTAACATTAATATTTTAAATATTTTTGATGGTATAAATACTCTAAATTCTGAGATAAATATATTATTAAATTATTTAAATTGGCTAAAGGTAACTAAATTAAAATTAAATTTTCAAAAACTAAATGTATGGTTATGGGTAATAATTTAAATTGTCACAATATAAATGTTGTAATTGATGGTGAAAAATTGGAATTAGTAAACCGTTTTAAATATTTAGGGATAATCATTGATTCAAAATTAAATTTTTTTAGTTATTTTGAAAGTATTATAATATCGAAGATTGCCGGAAAAGTAGGTTATTTTAAAAGAATCAGTTCTAATTTAAGTTTGTTTTCTAAAAAACTGTATTTAATACTATTATATTACCACATTTTCTTTATCGTTCTTTCATTTCATATTGTGCTGGAGGAAATTTTTGATAAATTACAAATTTTACAAAATAAGGCAATGCGGATTGTTTTAAATTGTGACAAATACATATACAAAAATTAATTTTATGTTGAAAAATTTGGATTGGTTGAATGTCAAAAATTTTTTGGTTTGATAGAATATAATAATTTGGAAAATTCTATTTAACCTCAAAAATCATTAAAACTATTTAAAAAAACTTTAAAATTACATTTAATTAAAAAACAAAATGATACGTAATATTTGATACAATTTGCAAAATGTTTAACTTTTCTGTCTGTTCTTGTTAAAAGAAGGTTGCGTTTTAAAATTTAAAAATAAATCTATAAAAATGTGTTAAAAAAATGTATTAAAATATATTTTAACTGTAGCTTTTTGTTAAATAAAACATGTTACTAATACTACTATTAATGGAAAAGCTGATTTTTGAATAAAATGTCTCACACAAAATACATAAATGTTGATTTAAATATGGATTCTGATTTTGCACCTCGCATCGAGCTGGGTAATAGAAATTGTGGAGCTATTATCTGAACTGAAGATGATTGGAATATTTCCAATAAACAATTAGTTATTTTTTCTCTAAGGGATATTTTGATGCTCCCATAAGATTTAATACTTAATCTAACTGTGTTTTTGATAAAATTGATGATTATAATGTATGCGATAAAGATAAAACATAATAATCGTTATATTTATTTGGGTTGTAAAAGTTTATACAAGCTACGAAAATTGAAAGCCCTAATAGGGAACTTGACAAAAATTTTAAATGGGGAAAAATTCTATAAATCATAAGTACATATTGTCATAAAACATATGGCAGCAAAAAAACAACATATTTCGTCCCAAAAGACCGCTAGGAAGATTTAAAAATGCCCCAAAATTCAAATTATTCCAAGCGGTTAAAAACGCGCTGCTACTAGTCGTGACGTCAAAGGGTATCATTTGTCAGATTTGTGTGCGACATCCACGAAATAGGTTATAGGTTTTCAAAAAATTTGATGATTTGTCAGATTTGACATCCATTAAATGCAGGTGATAGCTTAAAACAACAATACAATAACACGAACACACGGCAATCCAAATGGAAATTGGGTTGCTCGGCACCTGTCAGGATTGTCAGGACGACGGATGGTCATCCGTCATACCCCCTGACGTTATCGGGCTTGGCGCGCTTAAAAGGTCGTTTGAAATGCTTTTGACACGCGCGAAACTTTAAAGAATTTTTACCAAGTTATTACTGATTTTTAAGGAGTAATAATTGGGGAATACTTTTTTCAGGCCTAACTAAATCATATTATTGAAAAAAAAAAATTGGAAAGTTCCCTATTGACACCGATTGGATATGTTGAAAATTGAAGAATTTGTTATACTTATAATTTTATGGTATTAAAAAAAAAGTGTTATGGTGTATTAAGGTGATTTAGTAGCCCTAGTAAATGAAAAGCATATAAACATACATACAAATACATGTTAACTTAGGGTTGTTTTAACCCTAATAAAAGTCTAAATTATCTCAATCGGTTATTTATTGTCAACTATTGTAAGAAAATAATTGGGACGTACTACTTAGATTTCATCTGGCAAATTGATCTCCAAAGATCAGAAGCCAATTACCCACGCAAGACAAGACAAATTCTCTGACCAGAGTCCCACGCCTGTCGAGATTCCTGCGAATAGTCAGTTCTGACTGCGCATGTGGGGCTTTTCTAACTGATAACTTACGGGGTAGAGGCATAGAGGTGGGCTTAAGAGTTATTTTTGAATCACCGGTATACCGGTGACTGTTATTTTAAATTAACTGTTATTATAAACAGTTACCAGTTATTTTAAAAAAAATGAGATTTACTAAGGTGAAGGTGTCAATTTAAATAATCGACTTTTTCTCTTTTTAAATATTTTATTGGCGCCAAATTAAAATAGCTGTGAAGAGTAGTGAAGACGTGAAATTATCTTGTAACTATTTGATACCTTTCCTTTAAGCATAAGCATTCTGCAAACCAGAACTATCAAATATCAGAGAAATAACGTTCATTGGAAATTAATTATACCTTACCGTTACCGACCACAAAGTGATATGAAAATTATCCGATTACTAATAATAACCATGTTATTTTTTAATATCCAGTTATTTAACAGCGAGAGAAGGCTGCATGAGCCGGCGACTTAAGCAGCGGCAGTGCTGTGCGATCGGTTGGTATATGAATCACTAGTAGTTGCTTCACATCCTATTACTAAAATAACCATGTTATTCTTTATCCAGTTATTTAGAAAATAACAGCGTGCAGCGAAAGAAGGCTGCCATGAGCCGGCGAACTCAGTCGGCAGTGCGATGTGCGAGCGCTTGGTATATTGAATAACTGGTAACTGCTTCAGATCATATTTCATCACCGATAGCGACTGTTATTTCTTAATAACCGGTTACTTTTAACCGTGACAGTTATATCGTCACACCTCTAAGAGGCAATACAAAAGATAATGAAGCAAAAAGTTTAAATCAGAAAGAATTACTATGTATTTAGATGTATTTACAATTATAAACTGTGGAAATAATGATTTTTAAAAGCATATAGCTTAAAACCTTTCATTTCTTCTTGACATCATCATTTCCATAAAATCGTCTAATGTCACTTGTCCATCTCCATCTAAGTCGGCAGCTCTAATCATATCGTCATAGTCTTCTTCGCTAAATTTTTCACCTAAACTTGTTATAATGTCACGAAGATCATCTGCCGTTATGAAACCTTTACCTTCTTTGTCAAATACTCTAAAATGGAAGAAAAACTGTTTAATAAACGCTTCCCTTTAAGGGTATATAGACCTGCTTTTCTTTCACTACCAAACAAGAACAGTAATCAATTTGTTATAAAGACTCGGCAACTAAAAGGAAAACGAACCGTGTGGTGGTTCCGCCTTGGCTAAGTAAGAAGCGGTTTTCGGATACTGGGAGTTTTTATAAATGGTTTGCTAAAATTAGTAGAATATTGACTTGTAAAAGCTTCTATCTATATTTCCTATTTTTAAGTGCTACCTTTCATCCAAAACTATGGCCACTAGGGGAGAGTGGTCCACAGTGAGACGTTTCTTTGTTATTCTAGATTTTTTTTAGACTGGTTAAACATTTATTAAAGAAACCAGGTTTATAATGTGAAGTAACCTTTATTTTCCTAAAAAGCATAAAGACAATAAACAAAAACCTAAAAACTTAAATTCTACAAATATTTACTATTGACATTGCAAATAGTCTCACTGTGCCCCATGGTTGTCTACAGTGAGACTTGACGTGGTCCACAGTAAGACAACCCTTTATTGGACATCTAGCTGACCAAAATTAACTTCAAATTGGACACATTGATTTTGTCTTTTTGATTTGCCAAATAATGCTGGAACTGGCAAAATCATTACGATGTCTTCAAACAAAACAGTATCGCAACTTCTGGAACATTTGGGTGGACGAATTTGATCTATTTTTTCTTCGCAAATAACTTATATCATAATTCAGATTCATGGGAGATATTGCTTAAAATTTTTGTAATGAAATATTTGGTTGATTTTTTCCCAAAAATTTTTATTAGGACGTAGTCGTTAATCACAGCATTTCTATATAGTTCCTCAAATCCAGTAATAGGAGCATCCATGTCTACATCATACTCGGAAGAGCTATTTAGAATCTCTGCTTCGTCACTAGATGAACTAGTTTCCGGTTCGAAAACTTTTTTCTTACAATATTGGCTTTTGCTTTGCTGGCTCGGCGCTCTTTGCTTCCCGTTTTTATTTACCTTGCTAAGGTCTGATGTGACACTCCTTTTAGTTCGGCTGCCTTTCTCAATGAAAATCCTTCATCCATAACCAGTTTTACGGCACTTTTCATCTGGTTTTCTGAAAAGGACCCTACACTGAGAGAAGATTCTTGCTGTCGTTATAAAAATCTTTATACCGCTTATAAAAAAAATTACTTAAATAGGGGACAAAAGAAAAATTACCTAGGACAGTAAAATCGATTTGGCTGTAATTTCTTAGCTCGCGTAATAAAGTTACTTTATAAAAAATTATCACGTGTAACCCAAACAAATAAAATCCTGCGTTTGCAAAGTCACTTACTATCCGTTATAAAGAGACTTTGCTAGAACAACAAAGATATTTTTCCGCCTGCCGCGTCGTTTCCATTAAAAATAAGTTACTTTTCTGTATCAGTATAACACTTTGCTGTAATGAAAAGAATTTTTATATCCTGTATAGCGTTTTGCTTCTTATAGCAAAGGTCTTTGCTGGATCAGCATTTCTTCTCTCTACTTATAGGTACCTTTTTTAGCTAAGGTAGCAAATAAACATTACTGTCGTAGTAAAGTGGTCTCTACTGTGGCAGCCAAAATACCTATGGTATAGCCCAAAAAAGAAGCCCAATATTTTGTTGCAGTTTTGATATTATTTAATGTAGGAAGCATTATTCTACAATACATTTCTAATAGACAAACTTTTATTATTCAAACTTATTTAATTATTTGTAACATGTTTACTTTCGGAAGGATATGCGACGTCTAAAGCATGAAATAGCTTAAAAAGCAGCTCAAGTGCCCTGATACAAGTGTCCACCGTGTACCTATACTGAACATCATCAACAACTATTACAAATGAGGGTTTCTCCAAGTTCCCAACTACAACTCCAAAGGTAAGGCCAAATTTTTTTAACTTCTCCTTCCTTTCTTTTATGCTGAACTATGCTCTGGTGTAGTTATTTCACATTCTAAAACAAAATTAAAGATTACTTACTCTAGAACCCTTGGCTGGGTGGGGTGACATGTTGAAGTTTATAAATTATAACCTCAATGTACGAAGACATTAACAACAATGTGTCAAAAATTTCGGCTGTGGGCAAATACTGCTTTGTAATTGGTAAACGGTAAACGTGATCATAAAAATTACATTGCTGGTGGCATTTATTTTAATGGGTGACTCGAAGCTTTTTGCCTAAAATCACCATTGAATTACGTTCTTTGGACTTAGAAACAAGCAATAAGTAAATACTTATGTAGGTATAGTACTTACGTTCAAAGTTTTCCATATAGATAATCTTGAAGTCCCCAATTAGATATCAAATCTTTAAAATTAAACGTATCCATTTCCATACTGTCAACAAAACAACACTTAATTTTCTCATACAATAATAATACACTGATCGCGATTAGCTCGAACGGCAACCTGCACGCTTTCAATTTTCAACGTGAAATGAAGACGGGCGGGGCGGGTGCGGGTAGGTACCGAATATTAAAATTGGCCCAATCAGATTGAATTTGCGACCACGAAAAAAGCCGATTAGAATCGAACATGTGACTAATTTCCATTTTTAATAAAAAACTTTTTTACCGTTGGAAAGATATTTTGGAGTTCCAGAAAAGATTGTTTTATAAATATTTTCTTTTAATAACAATAAGTCGCATTGCTGCCCCAACAAAGCAAAGAGTAGTAACAAGAGAGGCGTTTTCATAAATAAAATCTCAACTGTCATCATAATATAAATTTTTCTACAATAGAAAAGTGTTTTGCAACAGGTATAAAGAGTTTTCAGGTAAATCGTTTATTTTGCATTAAGAAACCAATATTACTATTGTAGGTTAAAAATTTAATGTTGCAGCCAAAATAATCTTAACAAATAATTTCTTTCTGGAGCTTTTCTCAGTGTATGGTAGTTTTTCCTTTTCTAAATCTTGCCATTCTCAAAAAAAAATAGTTTAAAAGTTAGGTACTCCAAACTTCTTGCGCATGGTGGGACACAGTGAGATACTTCTCAGTGTACCCCACCTAGTGTTGTCTCAGTGTTCCCGACAAGCACCATATTTAAAAATCATGTAATATTTTTTATTTACAACCATACATGTAATGTTGACATTACAACATTTTTAAAAGTTTGGAAGTGTCACATTACCTACGTCTACTTCCCTCGTCCACTTCCCTCACTCACTTCCCTCACCCATTTCCCTCACCCATTTTCCTCATTCTATATATGTTTGAAATACGCAACCAGCATATTTTTGTTTGGCGTCAAAACAATAAATGTCATATTTTGACATTTTTACTACATTTTTTGAAAAACTCAAATATTATCTAATTTTCTATTAACGGTGTGGTTGTAAATAAAATAGTATACGAACCTCAGAGGAAAGTTTTCATTACTGTCACAAGATTAAAGTTAACCTCGACGCTTCGTGTCTCGGATAACTAACTAATCTCTCAACAGTAATGAAACACTTTCCTCTTCGGTATTTAACATACTAGTAATGAACCAGAAATAAAAATGATATCACAATGTAAATGAGCACACAAATACCTACACTTTACTTACCACCAATCTTAAAGTTCTAATTAAAAGCACGCCAAATAAACACCAATCAAAGCAGCTTTTCGAAAAATTACTTTTGCGGTCAAAATTTGCATAAACACCGCCCTACAGATAAAAACAAACTGAACTGAAACAAGAACTCATTGGTGTATCTGGCGTGTAAAAATAAGCTTGCGCATGGCGCGACGCAAAAAGCGGATTTGCCAGAGCCACAGAAATTGTACTGTCTTACTGTGGAACATGTCTCACTGTGGACCACTCTCCCCTGTTATTTTCAATGATAAAGAAATAAGATTACTTGAACTAACCCAAAATCATAATTTCATTTAAATTGTACAAATAACTAGTGCTACTACTTATAGGATCAAAACCGAGATTATTAACAATATGAGATAGTTTCGTCCCTAGCTTGGACCACTTTACTAAGTGAAGAATAAGCCCGAACATAACCAAACTTGAAAGAGCAATTTGATACAAAGAAGTACCTAAATAAGTCATGGAATAATTTTGAGTCAACTTAAAGTAGTCTCCCACTTCTTCCTAGCAGTCAATCGCTGATATTACACCCTAGTAGTTTTAGGTCCCATCGACGATTTCCTTTCTTTATTACGTTTAATAATAAAATTATTTTTATTTTCTACTTTTAGAAACCTGCTGACCGTTTAGGATATATGCATAAACTTTTTATTTCTAGCAGTAAAGTAATAAATTCAAACCTAAAAGCTCCCTTTATATCATCTTCATTGTCACATTCCTTCATAATGCCTTTCATTACGCTTACGAATTCCTCGAAATCGATAAGTCCGTTGCCATCTTTATCTACTTCGGTTATAATATCCTGGAATATTGATTAAATATTTAAAAGATGATAATAGTGTCCGCGAAAATAATTAAAAGGAAAAGAAAATATAGTGGCATATCGGACAAGTGTGTAACTATTTTTTATATTGGAATACACAGTGATCCAAGTTCAATGGATACCCTTGGGCGGGTAGACCACGAAGGCCGTTTCGTCCTTATTAGGACTCGACGGGCAGCCATAACCCAAGCAATTCCAAGAACGACGGAAAAATGTACTAAAAGCCTCCTTGTAAAATCAAGGCGGTCATCAATACACCGTAGCGCCATCCCACGGAACTCACTCCAATATAAAAGATAGTTACACTGGTATAATCGAAAGGTACTAAATAAACCACGAAGTGCACCACAATCCAGTATAGGGAACGCTATTTGCGTTTTCACCGAAAACATCTGCCATTTTGCAGACAAGAAGATCAACGCTGGCACCCACCAGAATGTGCGCAATCCGTTTAAGTTTTGAGACATAAAAATGTTTAAAAAATGATAATAGTGTCCGCGAAAATAATTAAAAGGAAAAGAAAATATAGTGGCATATCGGACAAGTGTGTAACTATTTTTTATATTGGAATACACAGGGATCCAGGTTCAATGGATGCTCTGGGGCGGGTAGACCACGACGGCCGTTTCGTCCTTATTAGGACTCGACGGGCAGCCATAACCCAAGCAATTCCAAGAACGACGGAAAAATGTACTAAAAGCCTCCTTGCAAAATCAAGGCGGTCATCAATACACCGTAGCGCCATCCCACGGAACTCACTCCAATATAAAAGATAGTTACACTGGTATAATCGAAAGGTACTAAATAAACCACGAAGTGCACCACAATCCAGTATAGGGAACGCTATTTGCGTTTTCACCGAAAACATCTGCCATTTTGCAGACAAGAAGATCAACGCTGGCACCCACCAGAATGTGCGCAATCCGTTTAAGTTTTGAGACATAAAAATGTTTAAAAAATGATAATAGTGTCCGCGAAAATAATTAAAAGGAAAAGAAAATATAGTGGCATATCGGACAAGTGTGTAACTATTTTTTATATTGGAATACACAGGGATCCAGGTTCAATGGATGCTCTGGGGCGGGTAGACCACGACGGCCGTTTCGTCCTTATTAGGACTCGACGGGCAGCCATAACCCAAGCAATTCCAAGAACGACGGAAAAATGTACTAAAAGCCTCCTTGCAAAATCAAGGCGGTCATCAATACACCGTAGCGCCATCCCACGGAATTCACTCCAATATAAAAGATAGTTACACTGGTATAATCGAAAGGTAGACAACTAAATAAATTTGATTAAATATATAATTATACTGGTAAAGGTAAATCCTAATCAAGCGTCTGAATTCCTCTTATTTTTGCGGAAGGCATATGAGTTTTTATAGTTTACAGTAACGCAAAGTGCTAAATACTTTTTTCTCGGCTTCTTCTTAGATCTGTATAATAGCTCAGTGGTAGAGCTGCCGCATTTGACCGCAAAAAACGTTTAGTTTTACAAGATACATAACTTGTAACTAGAGAATAAATATAGCACCCGTCTAATTAGAAGAGAATTTTACCAGCAGCTCAGCTTCGGTCGGATTTTGCCCCAAAGCTTTCATTACCACTCCCAGTTCTTTGGTAGTTATTGTTCCATCGTTGTCTTTGTCGAATAATAAAAATACTTCTTTAATTTCAGCTAAACTTTCTTCTGTTAGTTGTTCATGTTCCTTTTCATATTCGGAACTATAGGAATTTAGACGACTTTTGTCCTCTGATTTCGTTGATGATGTAAGATTCGCCAACGCTATCTTATTAGCTATAAGAAAGCAACATAAAAACTCATTTTTCTGTCTGAGATATTTAGTGACCCAATTATTCGAAATGACATTTAAAACCAACTTAAAAGATAAATAGCGGATGCCTGCCGCTTCGCTCGCGCAGTTCAATTGTTATAAATGGGACTTGGTTTCCATAGGAACGCATTGGGTGCTTTTGTTTGTAATGACTCGATTGTCCCTAATGATAAGGTCATTTAATTTTTTCATTTTGCTCGATTTATTCAGGTTAAATCACAAGAGCTTTGAGTTTTACCGGATAATTTTCGCGTAGGTGGTTTTTCGAAAACTTTTACCTTTAAGATGTTCGGGAATTAATAATTTGACGATAAAAGCCCTCGACCGTTGGTCTCTTTATCGTCAAATTATTAATTTGAGAACAATTATTATTGATTAACAGTAAAAGTTTAAGAAAAATATACCCTCGAGTGGTTTAGATTAAGATTATTTACTAATTTTATAGTTCCCTGATAATTTTCAAAATATGATAATTGTACTATTTCCGCGGTAATATTCCACATGATTTCCACCACATCTTCCTAATACTCATTTCCTGTAGCTTTACGCATATTTAGTGCCCAGTCCTTTACATACAGCGTGGCGCACCTAAAACTTTTCACCCAGGTTTATTTTCTTGTTAATAAATAAATCAAAATTCGCTCGAAGACGGGAACCTTAGATCTCAGGGGGACATATTTTTTTGCTATTTTCACCTCCTCTGCTAAAATCCCTACGACGGGGTGGCTTCCACCCTTAAAATCTTAAATGGAAAGGGGGGTCGAGTAATACCTTATTTTAAAGGGAATTAAATTGCCTTTCAAACGCGACCTTGTTCGTTTAAATCGAGTAAATAGTTCCTGAGAAATAGGGCTAAAAATATAAGAAAATTTAAAAGTAATAAAAGTTATTACCGTTTGTATCAATCAAGTAAATGTTGAAATTGTCAACCTCCAACCTCCATGCAATTGTAAAGGCACTGTTCAAAATGTTCGTGAACATTATGGAGCATTGCGGGAGTTATTTGTCGGCACTCGTATACTATTCGTTTCGCAAGTCTTCCAAAGATTTGGGTTCGGTTGCATAAATTTTAGACTTTAAATGTCCCCACAAAAAATAGTCCAGTGGCGTCAAATCAGGAGATCTTGCAGGCCATTCAATAGGACTTCTTCTTCCAATCCATTTTCCTGGAAAATTTTCATCCAGCGGGGGTGCTCCGTTTTGCTGAAAGATGGCATTCGTTAAAGCGGGGTTAATAGTGGGTTCCAACAGGTTCAGGTAAATTTCACCTGTTAAATTTTCAGGTAAAAAATACGGAAAATGAAGGATCGGTGAAAATATTATTAAAACTTTTTAAGAATTAAGCGAGCAAGTAGTAAATTATTATGCTGATTTTGAGACAATTTAATTCCTTTTAAAATAAGCTATCGCTCGACCTTCCTTTTCATTTGAGATTTTAAGGGTGAAAGCCACCCCATATGCTCCATAATGTTCGCGAATATTTTGAACTGTGCCTTTACAATTGCATGGAGGGTGGAGGTGGACATTTTCAATATTAACTTGATTGATACAAGCGGTAATAAAGTTTATTACTTTTAAATTTTCTTATCTTTTTAGCCCTATGTCTCAGGAACTATTCACTCGATTTAAAAGAGCAAGGTCGCGTTTGAAAGGCAATTCAATTCCCTTTAAAATAATGTATCACTCGACCTCCCTTTCCATTTAAGATTTTAAGGGTGGAAGCCACCCCGTCGTTGGGATTCCAGCAGGGGGGGGGTGAAAATAGCAAAAAAATATGCCCCCCTGAGAACTAAAGTTCCCGTGTTCGAGCGAATGTTGATTTATTTATTAACAAGAAAATAAACCTGGGTGGAAAGTTTTCGGTGCGCCACCCTGTATAGATAATTTAAAATTACAAATTTTAGAAAAATAAGGTTTAAAGGAGTTTTATGTAATAAAAAACTTATTAAAACCTATTTTAGCTTAATTAAAGGTGTATGATATAATTTTGTATAGACGTAAGCTGATTTAAGTATATAATTTTTATTTCAAAAGCTGGAGAAATTTAATCACGGTTCTTTTAATCAGTATACACATTTAAGATTGGTCAATAAGTGTAAGATGCGGATACCTGATTTGTTGAATGACAGTCACGTGATAAAGAAGTAAAATAATCTAAATTAAACTCAAAATAACTCGTTTTGGAAAGAATAAAATTAAAGATATTAAAAAAATGTAGAGAATAATATTTGCTGTGTAAATAATAAAAAGTACGTTTGCCATTCTTTTACATTATCCCTGCGATGATAAAGGTTATCATAAATATATTTTACTAATTTTCTTGTTGCTAAAAAGTAAAAACCCATTCAAATTTGAAAACAAAACAGAATCTTGAAGAAGTAGTCCATACTTAAAGTGGAGTTAAATGATATACTGTGACCGGCAGAAAGTACGCACCAAAGGGGATTTTTTTTTATTTCAAAACTTACCAAATTTTTTTGGCAGTGGAAAAGTTCTGCATGTTTTTAAACAAAAAAGAGCATAGACAAAACTAGTAAGTATTGCGCTGTATACGAGGGAGAGGTAAAAACGTTAAATTCACTCAAGAATAAAGTGCCCTTATTTTTCACCGTAGAAATTTTTTTTTATTAGGAAATGTTGTTTGCACTTAAAAGTTGTCCGTAAATACCAAATTTCTGCTTGGTAGCACAAAAAAAGTGTTTTTACATTTTTTTTGACGCCCCCTCGTATAACGAATCGATAGAAGCTATGCGACCTATAAAATCAATATTTTAACAGCTCTTGGGCAATTAGACACATCACTTACTTAAATTTGTTTAAATACGCGAGAACTGGACGTTTAATAAAATAACGTCAAAAATAATCTAACTTTTCTGGTGCACATCGTACATTATTCTATGGATAAGCCGAATAACTTTATGCAAAACAAATGATGGTTTCTTCATACATTTAACAATATTTTGCCGTTCTCAATTTTTCAAAAACCCATTAATTTCTGCATTAAAGTTTAAACCCTTACAATAAAATTCGTTTTTTTTTAAATCTAGTTGCCATGAAAAATATTTATATTTGTGCTACCGAGCTGAAATTTGGTATTAATGGATAACTTTTAAGTGCAAACAACATTTCCTAATAAAAAAAATTTCCACAGTGAAAAATAAGAGCAATTTATTCTTGGGTGAATTAAACGTTTTCACTTCTCCCTCGTATACGGCGCAATATTTACTCGTTTTGTTTATGCTCTTTTTTGTTTAGGGACATGCAGAACTTTTCCACCGCCAAAAAGAATTGGTAAGTTTTGAAATAAAAAAAAATGCCCTTTGGTGCGTACTTTCTGTCGGTCACTGTAGAAAAAAAAAAGGAAAAGCACAAAGTCTTTCTCCACAATCTTTATTTAAATGACTAGGCGAACCTAGAATCACATCGACACGTTTTAAGTGTAGAAACACTCATCATCAGGGAAACAAAGTGAAAGTCAAAATGCTGATGTTTTTAGCAATAGAGAAAATAGTAAGTGGAATTGAGCCGTAATGGAGCTTTTAATGGTGTACAAGAGGTGTAAAATTGAATAGTCAAAAGACCGACAATCAAGACTTCAGCATACTGAAGAGTCAAGGGTTACTGCAATGGCACTGTCCTGGGCAGAAAAGTGAGGAGAGTAAGAGAAAAATTAGGGAGTATTTTTTTTAAACTTATCTGTGAAAATCATTATTAAAGTACCTAATGAAAAATCTTGAGTTTTATTAAGCTTTGTCAGGGACATGTGAAATTATTGAAGTGGGATGGAAAGAAAAAGAAAAAAAGTTGTTTTTCATAAAAGTCGAAGCATCATTTGGCTTAAAGTAAAAAAAAACTGTTGGGGTACCAGGCTATTTACGGCCCAGTTACCCCCGCAGGGGTCAAAATATACACATTTTGTGCAAAATTTAAATTTTAAAAGTTTAAGTTTTTTTTTGCTTTACTAGAAAATCCCCGTTGGAGAGGTTCCACTGCAACCAGCACGTGTCAGATGGGAAAAAATCGTTTTTTTTTACTTTAGCCAAATAATGCTTCGACTTTTATGAAAAACAACTTTTTTCTTTTTCTTTCCATCCCACTTCAATAATTTCACATGTTCCTGACAAAGCTTAATAAAACTCAAGATTTTTCATTACTTTAATAATGATTTTTCACACATAAGTTTAAAAAAAAACTCCCTAATTTTTCTTTTACTCTCCTCACTTTTCTGTCCAGGACAGTGCCATTGCAGTAACCCTTGACTCTTCAGTATGCTGAAGTCTTAATTGTCGGTCTTTTGACTATTCAATTTTACACCTTTTGTACACCACTAAAAGCTCCATTACGGCTCAATCCCACTATTATTTTCTCTATTGCTAAAAACATCAGCATTTTGACTTTCACTTTGTTTTCCTGATGATGAGTGTTCCTACACTCGAAACATGTCGTTCGTTCGTTAACCAGTTTATATAAAAACAACAACAAGGATTTTCTGCGTCTGCACTCCAGGCTCTGCATACCACAGAGAAGAAGTCTCGTTTCGTAGGAGACTGTTTAATACGGAAACCTTAGTTTGAATAGGAGATATTTTGCAAATTTGTTCTGGACACGTTCGATTCTTTTAATGTGGCGTTGATAACTGGGACTCCATATGACGGAACAATACTCCAGCAGCGATCGGACTAGTCCATTATAGAGAGCCAAAAGTGCCTTTGTGTCGTGAATATGTCCTGTGTTACGCTTTATAAAGCCAAGCATTCTAAAACTTTTCAGGATGACGCTGTCCATATGCAGGTTGAATGTAAGATATTTGTCGAAGATGACGCCGAGATCGTTAAAGTGTGATACAACATCCAATCTAGCATGCTCCACCACATAGGGATGATTTATCGGAGAATTGCCTTTGTAAAAGCGAAGGACCTTACACTTGCTCACATTTAGATATAAAAAATTGGCTCTGCACCAAGCAACCAATCTGTCCAGATCGGATTGCAAATGATTTTCGGCAGAAACTCTGGAATAAAATTTCAAGTCATCAGCGTATACAAGGAACTTTGATCCTTTAAAACAAGATGTGACATCATTTATAAATAGTAAAAACAATATAGGGCCAATATGTGAGCCTTGGAGACTGATCCGCAAACAGTAACGCATTGTCGGCGATGAGTTAGGTAAGAGCTGATCCACTTAAGATAAGTTCCGCCAATACCGATATCAGACAGCTTCTTCAGAAGCAATGCATGGCAAACACTGTCAAACGCCTTTGACAGATCAGTGTAAATGACGTCTACCTGATGACCGGCCTCAACAGAAGAAACCAAGAAGTCTTGATAAACTGCCAGATTTGTCGCAGTTGAGCGACCACTAAAGAAGCCGTGCTGCTGGGTGATTATATAATTTTTGTAAGTTGAGAAGATTCCATCGGTGATAATGGATTCGAAGAGCTTAGGAATGGTGGAGATTAAAGATATACCACGATAATTCACGATGTCGCTTCGGTCACCTGACTTGAAAATGGGAACAAGGTTGGAGAATTTCCAGGCCTCCGGGAAAGATCCACTATCAAAAGATTTTTGGAATAGCGAACATAGGGGACCCACCAGTGATAGACAAAAAAAGAGGGTGGGATTCCATCCGGCCCAGGTTTCTTAGAAATGTCCAGATTGGAAATTTTGTTGGTAATTTCTTCTTCAGTAGAATGATGAGAAGCTAGAACACTGGCAAATTCAGCCGGACATCTGCCACTCAAATCAGCATTAGAGTGGTCAGAGTAGCTAGATTCAAAGTGCAGAGCGAAAGCATTAGCGATGTTTTCAGGATCAGAGAATTCTTGATTATTATATTTCATAAGGTTCGGCAGGCCTGAACTTCTTTTTAGATTGTTAATAAATGACCAGAAGTGTTTGACGTTCTCTGGTATTAAATGTTCGGTTTGAGTTACATACATGAGGTAGCATAGGTCAGTACGGATCTTGACCTCTCGGCGAACGTAAGAATAGTTGTTGTAGTCTTCTTGTAAACCCGATCTCTTGAATTTTCTGTAAAGTTTGTTCTTCTGAACAATTAGCGTACGCAGTTGATGATCAAACCATCTTGGGTATTTTTCACTCGCAATTCGCTTTTTAGGAACATACATGTCAATACCTTCGAATAATATTCTATAAAACTGCTGCAGAGATTTATTTATATCCACCTCAGCAGACAGGAAAGACCAATCAGCTTGATTGTAATATTGGTTTAGTTTATGGAAGTTAGCTCTGAAGAACTGATAGACACTTATTTCTGCTTTAAATTTTAGCCGAGGAGTATACTTGCAGGAAACAGACATTATCAAATAAAATATACCTATAGAAGCGTAGCCCTATCTTTATATCAGGTCATAAATGAAAATGGCATTTCGTTGAAACTCTCGGAAAATCGCTTTCTCGCAAATAACAGAGGCATTATCGCTAAGACGCATCTTCTATCGGTACCTATATTACTGTCGATAATGCCACTGCTATATTCTAAAAACCATAGTCCAAAGAAAGTCATATTATCTAAATTACCCTATTACTTAATTGGAGTTATATAGATAGATAAAGTCGATTTACTCAGTAAACCAGCAAGATGGCCGACATGTCATATGACAAAAGTCATATTCCAGCTAAATAAGCATTTTTAATGACTTTTGTCATATGACATGTCGGCCATCTTGCAGGTTTACTGGCTGAATAGACTCTAGTATTAGTACAGGAAATGAAGCATTTTGGCTCGCAATTTTTTCGTCCAGCATGGATTTACTTGAAATTTTAACAGAATAGCCGCAGGTAATAGCCCAAGGATCAAAATCTATATCGAATCGAAGGGCGCCAAAGCCCTGGGGGTGGTTGCCACCCCATCTCGGGGGTGGGAACCTTTTATTACATTTTAACCACAGGAGTCGATCGAAAAAGTGACTCTAAGCAAAAAATGTTCTATACATCTTTTTCGTAAAACTAATATTTTTCAAGTTATTCGCGATTGAAAGTAGCAATTTTCAGACGAAAAAATCGACGTTTTTAATGGGTTTTTCGCGAATAATTCGAAAATTATGCATTTTATCAAAAAATCTGCAGAGTGCAAAATTGTAGCTTTTAAAAAAACAAACAAAAATCTTTTTTTATAATTTTTCTACGACCAATGCGAACTGAGATATGGCGTGTTAATGGTTAGCTTTTTTGTCAAATGCAAAATTTGAGAAATTTAAAGTCAAATAACGGAAAAAGGCTGCATTTTTCGAGGAAAACTCATGGAATCTTTTTTAGTTGTTAAGTACGTAATTAGACCTTTCTTTTTAAAATAAAAAAAAGTCTCTAGCATGTAAATTGAGCGAGTTATGTTAAAAATAAGGTCAGTGCCTAATTTTTTCTACGAAAAAATCAATTAAAACAACCCCCTAACTACCCCCCTAATTAAAATTGATCTTCACCCTTCGGCAATTCTCTTTATAAATGTATTCTTAATACGTCCAAAAAGTTTGACCAATTTAAAATGCCTAATTTTTGAAACATTGGAGCTTAAGTGAAAAACGAGTTTTCACAATTTCGAATTTTTCACCCTTTTTCTCAAAATAACTCCGAAAATACTGGAGATACGAAAAAAATGATAGAGTACTAAATTGTAGCTTTTTTAATGACTAAAATTTTCCTGTGTGTAAATTTCCTGTACAGTGAATATTTGGCGAGATATAACCGTTTAAATCCTCTATTTACGAACGAGCACCACCTTTTTCGAGCCCTTTAAACTCACCCCATTGAAAAACCAAGGGATCTTAAGGGATTTATTTCATAGAGCCTTGTAGCTCTTGAAAAACCTTACAAAACCGTTTTTGAAAAACTTTCTAGCATTAAAAATGAAGGAGATACGTTAAAAAACCCAATCAATTTTTTTTTGTACGTAATTCTACTTTTTTCTATTTATATCAATTAAATTAGGTTATAAAAATTGCAATGTTGTGAAGGGTGGTTTTTAAAGGTTAAAAAGTTGCAAAATGCACTTGATACATATCTTAAACAACAGAATTCTTAAATTGAATCACTATGATAATTAATAATTTTTTTTGGTAAAAAATTTTTTTTTTGCATTAAGCTGTAACAAGGGTTGATTTTTAAGGGTTGAAAAATTATGAAATTGTATTTCAGAGTATAAGATAATCATTATTTAACTAATCCAAACCAAATTTCACCCTATCTTAAGGTTTACAATGTTATTTTATATTTTTTTTAAATTAGGGGTTGTTTTCACCCCTAAGAAACAATCAGCGGTCATCGGCATGACAAAAAATAGAGCAGAGGGTGAGTTTAGCCTAATCTAAAATTTGTATGCAGATCGATCCAAGGCGAAATCATATTTTTAGAATTAATAATTTTTTTTACATTAAGCTCTAACAAGGGTTGCTTTTTAAGGGTTGAAACATGATGAAACTGTATTCCAAAGCACGAAACAATCATTATTTAACTAATCGAACCCAAATCTTTCCCATATTCAGGTTTAAAATATTATTTTATAATTTTTGACAATTAGGGGTAGTTTTCACCCCTAAAAAACGTTCAGCGCCCTTCGTTGCGATATAGATTTTGATCTGTGGGCTATTCCCTACCTTCTGTTAAAATTTCAAGTAAATCCATGCTGGACGTTTTCGTCGCGAGGTTTTACCTTTTTTTGAGCTTCATTTCCTGTACTATATAGCGACTGCTTACTATCAATACCTCCTAAGTGAAAAAACTAAAAATGTTCAGAAGGGACAAAAAACTGTTTAACTTTTGTCATAATAGATAATTTCACTTTTATAGAACGGAAAGATCTCCGTCCGTCGGTCGTGGGTCAAGTATACCCACTTAAAGTTAAATATTGAATATTTTATTTTATGAAATCAAAAGCAAATCCATTTCATTTTAGATAAAAGACGGAGCTCAGTGTTTAACAAATTTCTTTATTATAAAGAGTCAAGAAAATTAAAGAAAGAAACAATAAAGGCGTTTCTATAATCGCGCATAAAAAGTTAGAAGAAGTAAGTAAACCAATGAAACAGTAATATTATAGTTCCACCCACAACCTGTAATTGTTATTTTTATTCTCGTCTCTAATTCTAAATAACTATATCAGGCCATACAGGAAGCGAAAAGAAATAAAATAAAATATCGTAGAACTATGTTTATATAAGCGCGTGTAATTACAAAAATCCATTAACTTTGTTATTTTAAATCGAAGGAAAAAAAACGTAATTTCTATTTTGACCCCCCTGTTAAGTTCACCGAAAAACAGTTGCTATAACAACCAAAATCAAGAGGCGGTCATTTTTCACATCCGTTCTTTAAACCAATTAGAGATTATTATAGACTTCTTAAGTAGGCGGTCCTAGATATTTTTCCTGCTATAAAAACTCGCCAAGAGCGACTAAAAATATTAATTCACTTCATTTTAAAAGTTCTTCTTGAATAAGCTAATGCTCCGATGTAGTTCTTTAGTGTTGTTTCTATTCTCCAAATAAAAGTTTTTCTATTAAGGGTCAAGATCCCGGATTGACCACAAAGAATTCTTTGTTAGTAAAAGTATTTTCAAACAATGAAAAGAATACCATATTAAAACAAAACCGAAGGGTTCACGCTAATATAAAAACTCGTCCACCGTCAAGTCAAAAACCTTGTGTTTACATTAGTGTCGTAGGATAGGGGAAATGAGAGCCAAAATAGTGTTGATTTTGTTTGGACTATTATGTAAGTTAAATGACAATTAGAAACTTTGCTTTTCTTGAACTCAGTGTTATGAATAAAATTAACCAATTTTATGTATTTTATAAACATGGTCGTATGTACGACGTCAAGATAATTTTTATGGATTTATGTTGATATTAAGTATTCTGAAAATATGTTCGCAGTACTAGTCTCCCATAATTTACAAATTGTGAATATTGATATTACAAGGGTATGCAGCACTCTTAATAAAAGGAAAATTTAAATGAATAGGTGTTTTCAGCTAAATCTAAAACCGACAGAATATTATAAAATAATGATTATTAAAAATGGAACGTTTAATTAGCTATAAGGACAATTATTCTAAATATTTATTAGAAAATATCCTGCAGGGATGAGTAAAAAGGAATTGTGCATAGTAAAGAAAATATATGTTATTTGTATTTATCCTGCAGGGATAGTAGTATATGTATTACAAATAACATATTTGATTATGGATATCCCACAGGGAGAGAACAATTAAATTATTTCAATGTAACTATTAATAGGGGAGAACTAAGTAGGAAAATTGTGCACGTATTATTTGATTATTTGATTTTTTTTGTATTCACAATTTTACAGCAAGGGAAATAAATGTATTAAAATCAATCACCAGTGGGTTATTATTTTCATCGACCAGTAAAGAAAAGAATTTAGTAAACATTTGAGTAGGTTTCCAGAAAACTATTAAATACCAAATAGAGAATGTAAGGGTCCTGATGTCTGGTCCTCACAAATTGAGAGTAATAAAGTATTGTCTATAGGTTCTGGTTGGATAAACAAACACTGCCTGGGATTTTTAATGAACTACATTTATTAATTAATTTGGATAGCACTTTTACAAGCAGTTAACCCGTTTATTAATTTTAAATTAAACTCTAACACTAAACACTATATTTACATATGTACAAAAAAGTATAGCGAATTCCACTGAGGTGTCGAACGCGAAATATAACACTAAACTAATCGTTCGAAACAGTAGAAATAAATTCAGTCCGGCTCTGATAAATAAGTAAGAAGCTGGGAAACAGAAATGGAAATCTCTTAGCGAGAGATGGGCAAAAGCTCGAAATGCAGAATCGCATTATCTTCTGCGGAATAAGCACAAGGCTAGATGAACGAAAAAATAATCTCTTACGCGAGATGAAAGAACCCGTGAAGTCCGAAATACGAAATAAAGAAATTAGCGGAAACCGACAAGTTTGAAATCTTAACAGAAACTGTCCTCACAAATGTACATATTTGCCCCTCTTGTACAATGCAGTTTTTTTTCGACCAATCATTGTACAGAACTATGGTTTTTTTAGGGGAAAAAATGGGGGTAATGATAGGTACCATTATCGAGCGGCGAGATTACCGACAACAAAGGCTGTCTACATTATTGTTTGCTTAAGGGATTAAATTTTGGAAATAATATTTACGTGACTCACTCGTGACTGGAATATTAAATGCGTATGTTATAGGAATATATATTTTGTTATTTTTATATATATACAGGTACAGATATTTTATAAGTTTAGAGACAAAATTATTATTCTATTTTCATGTTTAGAAGAACTGAACAGAGAATAACAAAAAGAACCCTAAAATAATAATAATTGTTCGTACGCCAAATCCACAAACGCTCCCTTTCAACTACCATCTTTATACTATAAAAACTTTAATTAGTATAATAATTAATAACATTATAATAAAGTGGATGGCTACGACACTACAATAGAATTTTGATTTATTCATTTTAACTAAAATAAATCAGCATGTTCGAATTAAATAAACTATTACATTACAGATCACAAGGGACATAAACTACTACTTTATAACGGAAAAACAAAAAAAAATACATAAAACAACACGTAATCAAATGAAACTTACCAGCTGGTAACACAACACCGTTCACAACAAAATGGGAGATAGGAGGTATTGCTTACACTGTATGAGACTTGTGTAGTTTGGTGATATTTCCATTTGAAAACTGGCGCGAAAATATGAATCTTATTAACTAGGAGGTATTTCTATTCCAAAGATTTAACCTATTGGTGTAACCAATGATCTGCTAGCTATAGATGAAGCAATAACAAACGAACCTATTGCCAAAATCGTATACCATTCTGAAGTAACTTTTGTCGCAAATTGCGCCCCTCCACTTTGTTTGCCAAACGTATGCTCTTAAAAGTAGGTATTAACACAATAATGATAGTAATAATACTAAATGTGTTTTATTGAGAACAAATAATGTACAATTTCAAAAATAGAAATAATATTTCATGATACCCATAGCAAGAGCAAAGTTTAGTATTAATTAATTAGTAGCCATAGGGCTATATTCTAACACTTAACTCTTAAAGTACCTATATATAAATTACGGCTATAATAATATTTTAAAAGTAATAATAACAACACTTATTTAATAATTTAACATAATCATCCCTAAAGCCATAAGTCTACAGGTTTTACCTTTTTCCAGAAGATAAAAGTATGACGTTATGTGGTAAATTTAAATCTTTGTCTAAAAATCCATAGACATTTCCCTTAAAAATTATGCAGTTTGGCAACACAAAAGACGTTGCGTTCCTATTGGTTAGAAGAGAGTCTGCCTTTTTTCATTCATAATTTGTTTGACGTGTGGTCCACAGAGAAATTAAGGGTTTAGTTTGGTCGTTCTTCGTTCGAAAGTTGTTTGAAATTTGTTTCGGTTTATCGGTTTTGTGTATTAATTGCTGTGTTGTTAGTGTTTTGTGATATTTTTTTCAAGACTAATTAAGATGGGTCACAGGTTTGAAGTGTGCAAGACTGCGAAATATAATAATAATAATTCTGCAGTTACTTTTCATAGGTGAGTACATAAAAAGTTGGGTTATTTGTAGGTTAGGTTTAACTATTCATAGGCGTGGGTAGGTGGGGAAAAATAATTAAAACTTTACATTTTTATTTTATTATAAGTACGTATTATTCATTTAAAGAACATTATGGATATACTGCATAGGTATAACTTTTGCAAATGGTTTGGCTTATTGAATTCTTTAAACAACTCAGATACACTCTTAGTCTAAAATAAACAAGGAAGCCACTATTTGATCACCTTTAACCATAAACGTAATTTATGACGTTCGTGGGTTCGTGCCTTTAACTCTTCAATTTTGCATGGAATTTCATAATATGTTGTAGGTACCAGACAACCTACTTATTATTTGTTAAAAATACTTTACTTGGATATGTAAGTTAATTCCTGTAATAAACTCTAGTTACTTGAGAATAAAGATATATACCTACCTAGAGGTACCTATGATTATTATTATATGCTGGTTTTATTTCTAAATTTTTTAAAATTAAGTTTAGAAATATAACCGTATCAATAAATTGCATTTTAAAGAACAATTTCCATAAAAACCACTTTTGGGTCTACGTACCTTATACGTAATAAGTCAAAAACTGTTAAAGTAGAGTTTTCACTGCCAGAAAAATTAATCCCTGGCTAAATTGAAGCTTGAAACTTTATGTTAGCCCACATAAAAGTTTAGGAATATAACTGTATCATAACCAACAAATTCTATAAGAACCGTATTTGGGTCTTCGTACCTTACGTAAGTCAAAAACTGTTAAATTGGGGTTTCCATTGAGAGAAAAATTAAATCCCTGGCTAAATTAAAGCTTTTAACTTTATGTTAGCCCACATACAAATTTAAAAATGTAACTGTATCATAACCATCAAATTTCATAAAAAACCACTTTTGGGTCTACGTACCTTATGTAAGTCATATATGGGGATTTCCTCGACAGTAAAAATGTAATATCTGACTGAATTTAATTAGTTTATGTTGAACTGTAGGTATTGTATTTTTCCTATAGATAGGTATAATATGAAGAAATAAAACAAAAAAAATTCTGTTATATATATGAGTGACAGAATCCTATTTAAAGTTGCGTTTAAGTTAATTTAGTGTTTTCAAGGTTTGAATAGGTAATTGTAATATTATATAGTTTTTAAATCTATTTTGACACTTTATCTTTAAACCATATAAAAACTCATGTTTATTATTAGGTAAAGTCGATTCAGCCAGTAAACCTGCAAGATGGCCGGCATGTCATATGACAAAAGTCATATTCCAGCTAAATAAAATGGATTTTTGCATTTTCAATTACTTTTGTCATATGACAGGTCGGCCATCTTGCAGGTTTACTGGCTGAATCGACTTTACCTACCTTAAATTATAATATTTATAGAACAAAACTTTCAAAATAAATTATTATTATTATTTGGCAATATTAAAGCGGTAAAACCGATGAGACGATTGCATCAATTGTTTTAGAAGGTATCACATGTTAAATTTTCAAGTCCAGTCCTGGAATTCATGCCAACTTATAAAAGTTTAATAGACCAAAATTGAAAGAGTGTCACTTGACTTTACCTCCATCTTGCGAGAGTATTCGAAATTTTGACTTTACTTTCCATTTGCTGCTTTTAAACAGCTAAGCAAAATCTTTGCTTAGCTATGTTAAAGGAACTTTGCGAACAACTTCGTATAGTTCGTAGGTATGATGGGAAATAAAAAGTGGCATTCTGCTTGAGCGCGGCTAGGGGGAAGAAAAAATTATTGTTGTGCTTTTTCGCTATTAAAACGTACCTAACGTAAAAGGAACTTTGCTTTTCTTTTAAATTTCAATAAAACCGTAAAAACCGTGTTTTAAGTATACATAGTGTAATTATTTTTAGGTCAGCTCAGTTCACCAAATGTTATAATTATAGCTATCCAAAGTTTCTCTTATAATAATTATTACAATAAATAGTTATTAACTTACATTAAATTTTACTGCTCCGCGGACCATTTTTTCTATCATACATTAAACTTTACTGTTCTACAAACCCTTTTTTTCACAAACGTTAAAAAATATTTGATTTCAGATAGTTATATTTTATTGTGAACCCTGACACGAGACGCCGCTGTGACCATATGATAGCGCATAGTAACGAGGTAAAATTCTAATGGCAGCAACGTAATCCCCACTCCCGGCCGGGGGGAAGTACTTCACCTCCTCTCACCTATAAACGATTTTGGCAGCAGATTTAAATAGCGTTTATGAATGGCGTGCGGCATCTATAGCTAGCAGATCATTGGGTGTAACTAACTCATTTTTGATCAAAAGTGTAGATAGGAGGTATTGGTAGTTAAAGTCGAATAGATTTTAACTAGTCTACAACAGTTACATGGTGCTAGAACTATGGATTAAAAGCTTGAAATAATATCTTATAGCTGCTTATAAGCTTAATTTTGTCAATTCTTTAATTTCATTTAAAGGCTCATAAAATGTCGAAGTAAAAATTAATAATACCATCAAGTTTTGATGGTCCAGGTTTATCCACAATAACAGTCTTTTCTACCGGAGCACTTTTTTCCACAACAGCCTCTATTTCCGATGCCTGTTCCGCAACCTTTTCCATATCATCAGTTTCTGCTTCGTTAAGCGTAGTTCGGCTTGGGGTAATTTCTACCATCATGAACAATTTTCAATTGACACTTTACTTGACATATCATGTCAACATACCTATCAATTACGTAAATTTATGCTTTATCGGCTTTTAAGTACCGGGTGTAATGTGTAAAACTAAAAAGGGATGCTGGATGTATCTTGAAAACCGTTTGCCACACAGCTTGTCAAAAAAATACTTATTATTAAAAGTTACCAAGAGAAATTTCTGAACTGAAACAAGAAGCAGGAAGCAGGAAGGTAGCTGTTTTTCAATCTAATGAAAATTCTGGATAAGTTTTGCTTTTAATTTGAAGAAATAGTCCATCCTCAAAGTGGAGTTGAAAGTATGAAAAGGAAAGAAAAACACAAAGTCTTCCTCCACAAAATTTATAGAATAAAAAACTCTAGTTTAAAGGTCTCTACATATTTCGAACATAGAAACGTTCATCATCAGGAGACAGAAATTTATTTTATGCTGATGGTGTTAGCAAAAGAGAAAATTAGAACCTTAATGGAGCTTTTATGGACTTAAAAAATTTTAAAAGTAGAAGAAACATGAACAAAAACTCTTTTTACCACATAACATTATTGTGACACTGCACTTTTATCCTCATAATGTCTTACAGGCATACTTATACTGGATAAGTTTTTCAAAATTTAAATAATCTTCGACACCTTCTTAGAAAAGTTTTTTCTTCTTCCCCAATTTATTTGGTTGGTTTAGACCCTCTTTAATAACGTTTTCAAATACTCAGTATGGTTTAACCTTTATCAATTTTCTTCATATCATG
This sequence comes from Polydrusus pterygomalis, assembly GCA_963969555.1. Taxonomy (NCBI): domain Eukaryota; kingdom Metazoa; phylum Arthropoda; class Insecta; order Coleoptera; family Curculionidae; genus Polydrusus; species Polydrusus pterygomalis. The sequence continues at coordinate 75,966,989 of OZ018375.1, forward strand.
TTTCATCTACTTTTAAAATTTTTTAAGTCCATTAAAGCTCCATTAAGGTTCTTATTTTCCCTTTTGCTAACACCATCAGCATAAAATAAATGTCTGTCTCTTGATGATAAACGTTTCTACGTTCGAAACATGTACAACAACTAAGAGTGGTCGTCGGCTATATCTCAGAAACTGGAAGTCATAGAGCTTTTAAGTAAAATATTTTTTGGTAAAAGTGCCCAAAAGAAAATGTTGGAAATTGTTTTCGAGTTTGTAAAACGTCCGCCAGAGGGCGTCACAGTCATGGTCACTGCAAATATTAAGATTTTCTTCGTGATTTGACTAAATAAGAGGTACCGAAAACATCTTTGTTTTAATGCTTAGATATTTCTTTATAAATTTTATAATTCACAAATTTCTCTATCTAGTGAAATAAAGTGGTGGGGGGAATTCAAATGTTTTTTACATAAACTACGATTACTCCCATTTGGCATAACCGATTTTAACTAACTTGGTCTCATTTAAGAGAGGAGTATTTTATTTACAAATTGTGCCTTTTCTATTATATCCTTGAACTTTACCTTTGCCGCTAGATGGCGTTAATTGAAATATAAGCGAATATTAGGCTTTTTCGCGACAAAGTCAAATACAATGATAGGTCTATTTTAACAGGATCAGATAGAGAATTAAGCTCTTAACATTTTCGTAAAAACCTCATATTCGCATCTTTTATAGAATCGGAGTTATTGACTAAAATATACTAATATATCGTGTTTTTTCGTTTTAAGGTCCTTTTAGTTTATATATTGAATGCTTTTCGCACACATTAATTATAAATAAACAGACAGTTACAATAAAAAATATTATTGAAAACTTCTACCTACATTTTCACAATTTATAAAAACTTATTTATACTGCAATTTACTTCTTCAAAATCGCACACTAAATATTGGTGGAAAATATATTAATGACGACCCAAATGTTCAAAATCATTATTAATGCAAGTCTGCAACCTCTCCTGCGTGTATAAAACAGCAGTTTTAATTTCCGCAACTGATATAATTCCTAACGCCGCTGTAATTTTCTCAATCATATTTTCTCTGCTTGTAGGCCCATTGGAAAAAACAATGTCCTTAACCCTCCCCCACAAATAAAAATCTAGGACGGTGAGGTCTAATGACCTAGCTGGCCAGGGAAATAAACTTCCCCGTCCAATCCACCTGCCAGGATATGCCCGATCTAAGAACTCCCGTACGTTTACAGAAAAATGCGCTGGACACCCATCGTGCTGAAAAAACATGTCACGGCGAACATCCAAAGCAACATCTGACAAAGAAGCGGCAGCTCATTTACTTAAAAATTTAAATAAACCACTCCAGTGAGAGTTTGGTCAAAGAAAACGGGTCCAATGATTTTACCCCCCAGAATGCCGCACAGTCCTAGATTTTTATTTATTTGTGGGGGAGGGTTAAGGACAATGTTTTTTCCAACCGGCCTACAAGCAGAGAAAATTTGATTGAGAAAATTACGGCGGCGTTGGGAAATATATCAGTTGCGGAAATTGAAACTACTGTTTTATACACGCAGGAGAGGTTGCAGGCTTGCATTAATAATGATTTTGAATATTTAGGCCGTCATTAATACATTTTCCCCCAATATTTAGTGTGCGATTTTAAAGAAGTAAATTGCAGTATAAATAATTTATTATAAATTGTGAAAATATAGGTAGAAGTTTTCAATAATATTTGTTATTGTCATAGTTAACACTTTTTGTAACTGTCTGTTCATTTATAATTAATGTGTGCGAAAAGCATCCAATATATAAACTAAAAGGACCTTAAAACGAAAAAATACGATATATTAGTCTATTATAGTCAATAACTCCGATTCTATAAAAGATACGAATATAAGGTTTTTACGAAAATATTAAGAGTTTAATTCTCTATCTGATCCTGTTAAAACAGACCTATCATTGTATTTAACTTTGTCACGAAAAAGCCTAATAATCGCTTATATTTCAGTTAACGCCATCTGGCGGCGAAGGTAAAGTTCATAAAAAAGGCACAATTTGTAAATAAATTACTCCTCTCTTAAATGAGACCAAGTTAGTTAAAATCGGTTATGCCAAATGGGAGTAATCGTAGTTTATGTAAAGAAACATTTGAATTCCCCCCACCACTTTATTTCACTAGATAGAGAAATTTGTGAATTATAAAATTTATAAAGAAATATCTAAGCATTAAAACAAAGATGTTTTCGGTACCTCTTATTTAGCCAAAACACGAAGAAAATCTTAATATTTGCAGTGGCCATGACTTGCGGACGTTTTACAAACTCGAAAACAATTTCCAACATTTTCTTTTGGGCACTTTTACTAAAAACTATTTTACTTAAAAGCTCTATGACTTCCAGTTTCTGAGATATAGCCGACGACCATTCTTAGTTGTTCACCTGGTACAGACCTTTAAACTAGAGTTTTTTATTCTATTAAATTTTGTGGAGGAATACTTTGTGTTTTTGTATCCTTTTCATTTTTGCTTTTAAGTTTTTGCTCTGTCATTTTGTTTAAGAGGTGTAGAAGCGGACAAAAATATTGTTACGAAAAAATGTTTATACCTTTGGTTAGATTTATCGGAATTTGACAAGTTTGAACTCCCTAAATAGGGATTCTATTATTTTATCGATTTAATAAAAATTCAAAGTCGTTTTGAATTCCGTTGCGATAGCTAGAGGGCGCTATTTCGCAGAATCAACAATTTCTTCATTTTTCTCAAAAATTTTAAATGCAATTTCATTTATTTAATTTTATTTATTTATTTTTAACGATACAGGCTTTACAATTCAATATACATTCCAATCCTTATGCTAGTTTTAATATATCTTTATTGTATTGCACCCAGATTACTATACAACCTGTATGTGCAAAAGAAAACAAAAAAATAAAATATACATACAGTGTGGTTGTTTAAGTGTGCAACATGGGCATTTTTTTTTATTATCGATTTCTCAGAAAATTTTATTCTTGATAAAAGTTGGTGCATGTTCGATTATCATATTAGGTGCACTTGAAATGGTTGCAAGTGAAACGACGTACAAGGTAGGCCAAAAAATATACAACTTGTACAAGAATAAAGTTTTTTAATAAACATTAAAAATAAAAATTTTGCACTTTAAATGATAATTTTTTAATTAGCATATCATCATAACTAATGTTTTATCTTGTTAAAAAGAATTTTTAGGATATTTTAAAGTTGTGTTTAATATCGTTGCAACAAACATGAAGTTTGTGATTCCTTAATAAATTAAAAATTCAAGTAAATTTTACAAATATGCTTGAATTTGAACAAAGATATGTGAAATTGATTGGATTTTAATTAATTTATTAAGGTTTTTATGGGAAATATTAAAAAAAAAAATTTGGAAAACTATTAGTTTAAAAAAAAAATTTTTTTTTTAATTTTAGGAGGTCACGTTCTTGAATTTATACATAACTTTTAATTCTAAACAGCTTCTTTTAATAACATTTTGCTGAATTTTCTGAAATAGGGTTACTTTATTCTTATACAAGTTTTATATTTTTTGGCCTACCCTGTACGCCGTTTGACTTGCAACCATTCTAAGTGCATCTAATATGATTATCGAACATGCACCAACTTTTATCAAGAATAAAATTTTCTGAGAAACCGGTAAAGTACTAAAAAAAAAATGCCCATATGTTGCACACTTAAACAACCACACTGTATACCTGGATATAATCATGTTTATAAATTAAACTTAATAGTAGATATTATTAAATATTAGAGTTTAATAACTACTTAATTAAGGCACAAATTTAGAGAGGAGGAAAAAAAACAACAAGGGAAAAACAGAAAAATGATTATGATAATCACAGCAGGCCAAGAAGTGTCCTATAATTTCTAAAAATAAGTGGCCGACACATATTGGCAAATCTTTTATAAATTAATATATTTTTTATGCTGATTGGTAGCACGTTAAAAAACTTCGGACCTAAACTAGTCATAATCTTTGGTTACCATCTCTTCTATAAGGAACAACTAAATTCTGTTTAGATATTTGTCTAGTTTGATATGAGTGCTCCAGGCTTGCTTGCAAGTTTTTATTTTTCTATAAAAAAAGACAAATGTTATAGAAATACAACATTCGAATATTCAAAATATATTCATTGTATAGCTGATCAGTTGGATGGCGTTTCTCTTTTTGAAAAATGACTTTCAATACGTAGTTTTGTAATGTGTTTAGAGTTTAGAGGTTCCAGAGCATTAACATACATACCACCCCCACCCAACTATGGCATACTGTAGAATAGAATCAACCAATGCTCTATATACAGTGAGGACCTAAAGTCCGTCCCCCCCCCCCCTCTAACTTCTAAACCGTTCGGTATATTTTAATGAAATTTTGAACGATAATATTTGAGCAAGTCTTGCACTTTTTGACATACCAATGACAGCTTTAAATGTCAAGATGACAGCTGGGTCCGCTTTTGTAATATTTTTTAAATGGAACACCCTGTATATTTTTACATTTTTAAATTTCACATAAAATTTTAATAATATTTTATTAAACGCATTATTAGCCTATACTTCATAGTTTCCGAGATATTGACTCTCGAAAAGTGACATTTTTAAACTTTGACAGCTTATAACCTTCTAACAGTACGTCTTAGAGCAAAACGGCTTACATGTCCCTATCTTCAATTTTTATTATCTTCCCAAAAAAATCAACTTCCGGTTAAACCGGATGTAACTCGAAAGCAGGAAATATAGTTGTTCCGGTTTAACTGGAAGTTGATTTTTTGGGAAGATAATAAAAATTGAAGATAGGGACATGTAAGCCGTTTTGCTCTAAAACGTACTGTTAGAAGGTTATAAGCTGTCAAAGTTCAAAAATGTCACTTTTCGAGAGTCAATATATCGGAAACTATGAAGTATAGACTAATAATGCATTGAATAAAAAATAATTATAATTTTATGTGGAATTTAAAAATGTAAAAATATAGAGGGCGTTCCATTTTAAAAAAATATTCCAAAAGCGGACCCAGCTGTCATCTTGACATTTAAAGCTTTCATTAGTATGTCAAAAAGTGCAAGACTTGCTCAAATATTATCGTTCAAAATTTCATTAAAATATACCGAACGGTTTAGAAGTTAGAGGGGGGGACGGACTTTAGGTCCTCACTGTATATTGACACAAGTAACTCTTTGTTCATGAATGAGCGTAGCTCATAAAATTTGTAAACAAGCCTTCTTGTTTTAATAACTAAGCTGTTTGGACCATTTTAGGTTTTTATCGACTATAACGCCCAGATATTTAATTTGATTAACTTCATTAATTTCAACCTTTCAGTAATCGCGCGGGGACTCTCGCTCCTCATCGATTTTTATTCGGCGATAGTTTTAATTCTACTCCTCCCCAAGTGTCATGACTCTCAATACCTTTCGGCAACAGCACCAGTTAGTGAATGGGCGTTTTCACACTAGCCGACACGATACCGGCACGATCACGACACGGTAGCGACACCGACACGATAAATCGGCGAGTATTTTCACATTTGCCGACAGCCATCTCTATCGTGTCGTAGTGTTGTGCCGGTATTCGCAGACATGGCTTCTGTAAATAAATTGTATTTGCTACATTTATTGCATTTAAGACTCAAAAAGCGAAGACCGCAAAGAAAATTTTTGATACATCCAATAATAAAGGTGCGCTACTTACACGGCACCTATTACACTCTTTTTGAGACATTGACTAAGGATTCTGACAAATTTTTCGACTACTTTCGAATGAGTCATGAAACATTTAACTATGTGCTGAGCAAGTTAATTGACGAAATCAAAAAACCAGAACAGAAACAACTAGGAAGAGGAAAAACCGTCAACGACACGAGTGGAGTGCTTACTGCTCGCCGACCTGTCGGCGCCTGTAACGACACGATAACGATATATCGGCAAGTGTGAAAGCATTGCATTTACTTACATGATATTACGCGTCCACCGGTGTCGTTGTCGTGTCGGTATCGTGTCGGCTAGTGTGAAAACGCCCTATGCTTGAGTGAGTAAGTGGATAGTTTTGTTCTTTGATAAAAAGTTGCGGATTGCGGACTGAGAGTCCGCAGCGACTACTGACGTAACCAAAATTATTATTGTTTTTTGGTGTGCTTTTGCTAAGGTATGTTATTTTCGATATTTTTTTATTGTTATTAATACTGCTATAATACAAGGTGCCTTAAAAGAATGAATCATTCTTAATATTATGTCAGTAGCTCTAAATAGTTAAAAGGATTTGGTATGGGTATATCTATATAAAAATTATATTTTCAGAATGGCTACATATGAAAAAGAGCAAGAGTGGCTACAATTATGTAATATCGTCATTTATATCTAGTTTGTGTTTAAATACTTTTTAACTGCCACCTAGATATCAAAATATCAAAAAATTTTAAATGCGGACTGGTAGTCCACAGCGACTACTGACGTTATAAAATCAAGCGCTACTACAGAAAGGTTAAGTTCTGCTGTTGGTAACTGCAAATAATTAAAATTGGATCGGTTGACATCCGTAAGAGAGAATAATAATAATAATAATAATAATAATAATAATAATAACAAATTTTTATAAGTTCATTGAACTATTTAACTACATTTCAAATTGTAATTTTTTTTTTCTCTCCTGATAAATAATTACAATCTAGAAAGACTATTTTATTAAACTTTTTTACATAAAATTTGATTCTTTAATTTTTTTACAAATAGTTTTAAATTACACCTTTTAATTTCATTTCCTAACTTGTTATATTCTATAGCACCACTAGAAAATATTGATTTTTGAGTCGATTTTAAATTTGTACGATCCAAAATAAAGTTATTTTTTCCTCTTGTTTCATTAATATGAACTTCATTAAATTTTGTCAAGAAATTTTCATAATATGGTGGTTATATTTAAATTTATTTTATGAATAAAAATCAAAATTCGAAATAATAAAAAATTTTCTATATTCATCCATTGTAAACAATTTAGCATTTCCGTTATTTAAGTGTATTTATTACATCCCAATATTATTCTGAATAGAATGCGATATAGTTTGTCTTGTCTATGTTAAGGGTTAATTCATTGAAGTCTATAGCCAATTTTTTACTATTGCAATACGAAGTTCTGCCTTATTGGCCTTTACCTTTTCCCAGGTATCATCACTGAAAGCATCAGCTGCAATTATATTTCTTTTTTTACTTAACCCTTCAACGGCGAAATTTTTCCGAATAAATTTTGTTAGAGAAGGTTAAGAGTAAGTAGTTGTTAAACTAGGATCTGAGGAAAAAAACAATATTTTCAAAAAAAAGTATTTTTTTTTAGCAAAAAAGTGCCGTTACCGTATGGTAACTCTAGCCTAATATGGGATACAAAATTATTATTTGGTATGAAGCGTTTCATTGCATTCTATGCATAATCCTACATCACATTTTCGGCATTTTGTACGTACGCTAGATGTACATCCTTCCCCAGCATATCTTCTCCTATTTTTGTTTTCGGTTGGCACAAGTAAATGATTGCGACCATCGTATCGTAAATCATCCGACACCCTATTTAGGGTAACACTCGAGCGTGATGTTGCTGGTCTACTTGATCCTTTCGGGGGCACTCCATATCCATATCCCATGAGATAAGTTTGGACAATCTGTCTTCTAAATTGTAACTGGGTTATAGGTTCGTATTGCCTGTAAATAGTCCAAGCATTGACAACGGACACATCTAACATCCAAGTAAAAAAAGACCACCACCATTTCTTTCGCCTGATACTTATCCTATATCTAGAAGTATTTTCATCTAGTAGGTCGGTTCCCCAATTGAAGTCTTTCCCTGGTAATTCAGCATATCCGGTTACAATAAGGATTGCAAAACAACATTTTATTTCATCAACTGTTATTTTAGGATCCGAATCATTCAAAAACAAGGCATATTTATTAGACTCGTTGACAATAAGTTGAAAAATATCGTCATCTAAAAATGTTCCAATATTTCAGTAGGACACAAATGCATATAGCTAGTAAGTTTCTGATTTAGAAATACTCTTTCTGTAGGAATTAGGTCCCTGTCGATTCAAGTTATTTTCTTTTTACCGGGTCTCTCTGGTAAATTAAATCCTCGGGAGGGAACAATGGTTTGAATTGGAGTGTCTTCTATATCATTGTTGGCTTGTTTGTTTGTATGAGTTCTTATTTCAACGTGAGCTGAGAGCTGCTTCCTATTTAGATTGTCAATCAATGCGCCTTCTTCCTCTTCACATGAATCTTCGTCAGGTAAGATGTTGGGATCTGGAGGCTTAATAAATATCTGCTCAACATCGATGTCGTCATCATAGACAATATTTAAAGCTTCTTCTAACGTAAATCCTTTTCTAAAATTAAAAACAAAAATTGCTTACCTATTCGGCTAGCGTTACCATATGGTTACACCAAAAAAAAAAACACGCGACAGAGCAACATCAGTAAATATTTGTATAAATCATATATATCTAATGTAAAAAACAATATTTTAGAATCACTTTGTGGCATAAAAAATTAAACATGGTTTTAAAATGTACATCTGACAATACTTACTCTAATTGAAGGTCCACAGGTTGACCAGACATAATAAATATTTAACTTTAAGGCACTAGTACAAAAACCAAATAGTGATTTACGCAAATTACGTTTTTGGTGCTTATTCTATCAACAATTGTTGGATAAGTAACAAAACCTATACGCATATTTTGTATTAAGGATGGGGGATTTCGATTAAAGTAGAGATGAGTGTAGTTGTTACCATATGGTAACACGTTGAAGGGTTAAGCAAAAAGAAGAATAACTATACAGGGTCCAGCAATAGTGCGTCAGGCTTCCAAAGCTCCTATACGAATTTAGTTAGGACTTTCATTCAAACGCAAACTTATACTGTATCATACGGGGTACTTTAGGAAAATATTTTTTCATATACAGGGTGACCCAAAAAAGTGTGGTCATAAAAAGTTGTGATTTTTTAAATGGCATACCCCATATTTTTTTACATATTGAGATGTATGATATCGCCCTTTATAAATGCCTAAAATTTTGTTTGATTTGCTTTGGTAGTTCAAGAGCAATCAATTAAAAACTGAAAAAAAATTATTTTAAGGTCGTGGAAAAAATATCAAAAAAAAAACAATCTAAAATTAGGTTTTTAACCACGGTATTAAGTGAGTTTAATTACAAGAGGTTTAAAGATATTATAAATCAAATAGTATTTATTTATTTTATACAGGGTGTTCATAATAAGGTTTCAAAAATGACACATTTCAAACCTATTTTTCTCAACTTTTTCAAATGGAACACCCTGTATAGTATTTCGGTATTTTATATAAAATACACAAGCAATTTTTTTTTGTGGTTGAAGCATATAAGTTAGTTCCAGCCGTTTTCGAAATAAACGCAAATTTCATAAATAATGTTGATTAAACAGAGTTTATTTTTAAAATTAAGCGTAGGCGACTAGACTAATAATTAAAAACTACAGTAATTGTTCAAAATATTTTCCATTTTGTTCTGTGCACAAGCCAACATGTTTTTGAAAAGGTCTGTTTATTTTCCTTTTAACATTTCAATTGCAATACCAGCAAAGAGGTTCATTAGTAAGGTGTATCTCTAAAACCCATAGTAGGCTTTGAAATAAAACATGGATTCTTATACCTAGTTTGACAAGTTCTTTAATTCATTTTAAAAAGTGTAATATCGGGCGAATAAATTATAAGAAATTATCTTGATAATACCTCTCCGAACCAATGGATCGGTAGAAACGGACCCCCCTGCCAGCTAGATCGCCGGATCTTACAAAACTAGACTTTTTTATGGGGACACGTAAAACAAATTGTTTACAATGATCCACCTACAACAATGCAGCAAAGGATAAGAGACGTGTTTGCTAGCATTTCCCCTGGAATGTTAAGAAAAATAAACAGACCTTTTCAAAAACATGTTCGCTTGTGCACATAACAAAATGGAAGGCATTTTGAACAACTACTGTAGTTTTTAATTATTAGTTTAGTCACCTACGCTTAATTTTAAAAATAAACTCTGTTTAATCAACGTTATTTATGAAATTTGCATTTATTTGGAAAACGGCTGGAAATAACTTATTTATTCGTCAACTACAAAAAAAAATTGCTTGTGTATTTTATATAAAATACCGAAATAATATACAGGGTGTTCCATTTGAAAAAGTTGAGAAAAATAGGTTTGAAATGTGTCATTTTTGAAACCTTATTATGAACACCCTGTATAAAATAAATAAATACTATTCGATTCATAGTATCTTTAAAGCTCTTGTCGTTAAACTCACTTAATACCGTGGTTAAAAAACTAATTTTAGATTGTTTTTTTTGATATTTTTTCCACGACTTCAAAATAATTTTTTTTCAGTTTTTAATTGATTGCTCTTAAACTACCAAAGCAAATCAAACAAAATTTTAGGCATTTATAAAGGACGAGATCATATCTCAATATGTAAAAAAATATGGGGTATGATGAAAAAAAATTTCCTAAAGTACCCCGTATGATACAGTATAAGTTAGCGTTTGAATGAAATTCCTAACTAAATTCGTATAGGAGCTACGGAAGCCTGACGCACTATTGCAGGACCCTGTACATATATCTGTGCAAGCCGTAAGTCATTATCTTTTTTTAAACCGGAAATATGGAAAATATAATATAAAAATGAGCTCCATACGAATAAACTGACGTTTAAATACGGTATTTGTAGGCAAGAAGTTACAAATACCATCCCATTGTATCTTCTACAAAGCTATAATCAACACAATACATCTTTAAATTAATGTTCTGTAAATTTAAATTACTTACAACAAAAATAATAATGGATGGCTGCATTAATGAAACAAATTGCCGTAAAATTGTATGTGGGCTGTAAAACAAAAAAAAATGCAAGAAAGCTTTGAATTAAAATATGAAATAGTAGGTACGTGTCAAATTTAAATGGGTTATATTTTGATTTATTTCCTTAAAATTTTAAGCTCGTCAAACGCCTCTTCGTTGTGGGTCGTTTGACGCATCACAAATTTTGAGAAAAGAAATCAAAATTTAGCTTACTAGAACTTTGACACGTACTATTTCATATTTTAAATAACAGCTTTCTTCCATTTTTTTGTTTTACAGCCCACTTAAAATTTAACTGCAATTTATGCAATTTTTTTATTATTTTTTTTATTTATATATATTTATTTATGACCTCAAATCAGTACAGCGATACTGGCACCGAGGCCTACAATTACAATAAAAATAAAAAATCTTTCATAGGTAACAGTCGCTAAAAATTAATTCAACCATCCTTTATTATTTTTGTTTTAAATAATTGCACTTTACAGAGTACTAATTGCAAGGAGTGTTGGGTTGTAGAAGATACAATGGCATGGTATTTGTAACTTCTTGTCCACAAACACCGTATTGAAACACCAGCTTTTTCTCATGGAGCTCATTTTCATATTATATTTTCCACATCACCGGTTTAAAGAAATATATTGATTTGGGGTTTTCACCGATATTCTTCTCATTTGTTTTTCTTTTTGCTTTAGTTAAAAAAGGTATAGGTATGGTTGCATTTACAATTTTTGAAAAAAATGAAGAAATTATTGATTCTGCTAAATAGCGCCCTCTAGCTGTCTCGACGGAATTCAGAACGACTCTCAATTTAGCCAGTTCAAGTTTATCAAATTTGAATAAGCCGAACCAAAGTTCCAAATATCCAGAATTTGATCAAAAAAATGCTATCTTTGTTTCCTGTTAGGATTTTTGAGAAAATCCCGCTATTTGTTTGGCCACTATAATCACGCCCCTAGCGGCTAACACAGAAACTATTTTCCAGTAATTTCTATTAGTCACTTTTGTAGTAAATATTTTTTTCCGGAAATCGTACGGTAAACGGTTTCCAAGATATAGCTGGTGTGCCTTTTTAGTTATAATGTACGTACAGTACACACATTTCGACATTAAAAATTATGATTTTGAGACATTGTGTTAAATAGACGTTTTTTTAGCATATGATTTTACCAGTCGTAACAACGTGTTTGGTCTATTCGTCTTCCTACACTTATACCCATAAACACCTTGCTGTAAGATAAATAAGTGGAAATCTCCCTGGCTTGACAGCTATAATAAAAACAGTGGCATAATAGCTATTTACCTAACAAATGCGGAAAATGAATTTTTCCGCACGAGCCTGCCGTTCACCGAACGACGCGTAGCGGAGTTCGGTTAAGCAGCCGAGTGCAGGAAAAACATTTTCCGCACGTGTCAGGTACAATAGTTTTTCTACAGACGTGTGGAAATAAGTAACACATATTTCAAAGAAATTTAATAATTTTTAATTAACTATAACAATCACATACATATATAACAGTAACTAATTCTGAGAAAAAAAGTAATAACTTCGTTATAATTAATATATTATTGATTTTGACATAATCGTGCCGAAAATGTTTTCCGCACTAGTGTGGAAATAGTTATTTTTGTATTTAGTGCGCAAAATAGGTGTTTTTATAATGGCACATGAGATTGTAAATTTTTACCGAGACCGTTAGGTCGAGGTTAAAAATTCAATCAAATGTGCCATAAAAACACTTTTGCGCGCGAAATAAAAACAACATTTTTTCTACAACTGTTTGTTGTTAACTATTTTTTATCGTGTTTAGAAAAAAATCTAAAATCATAATTCATTTAAGGTATTATTTCTTACACCTGTTCCCATTACTATGGAAACCTAAAATTGTTTAAATTTTATTGATTGTCAAATCTATCGTTTTTCGTGTCAAAAGGTTATAGTTGTTTGCTCAAGTTTGATACCATTTAAATGTCTGAGAGTGATAGTGAGACGCCTCACGAAATTACGGATGCGGCAGAAATCGTTATATCAAATCTTTTGCCCGTGAAATCAAGAATCAAATATGAGAAAGTGTACACTCAGTTTCGCGAATGGTGCAATATAAAGAAAGTAAAAACAGTAACAGAAAATGTTTTGCTCTGTTATTTGGAGGAAAAGACGAAAATTTTAAAGCCACCTACACTATGGAGTACCTATTCGATGCTTAAAAGTACCCTAAACATAAAGGAAAATAATGATCTGCAGCGGTTTACTAAATTGGTTCCATTTTTAAAAAGCAAATCCATTGGGTATAGAGGAAAGAAGTCTAAAGTATTAACAAAGGAGGATGTAGCAAGATTTATAAAGGACTTTGATGATGAAATACATTTACTTATGAAGGTATACAACATTTACAAGCAAATATTTAAGTAATTTAAAGACTCATTTTAGTATATTATTGTAGGCTGTTTTAATCTTCGGGATAAGTGGCGCTTGCCGTCGCGAAGAATTAACCAAGATGACCATTGATAACATTGAAGATGTTGGAACTATATTAGTTGTAAAAATACCAGATACAAAAACCGAACCTTTACTATATCCAATTTGGAATATATCGATATCTACAGAAGGTATACATCTCTGCGACCGTCCCACACTTTAAGTAACCGATTATTACTAAAATATGCTAAAGGAAAATGTGTAAATTAACATGTTGGAGTCAATAAAATAGGAGAAATATCAAGTCTTATTGCAAAATGGCTCGGCAAAGAAATGTTCAAAAGTTATACAGGCCACTGTTTCAGAAGAACTTCTGCGACACTATACTAGCTAATGCAGGGGCGACCTAATTTCTATCAAACGTCACGGAGGTTGGAAATCTAGTTCAGTGGCGGAGGGTTACATAGAGGATAGTTTGGTGAACAAAGTTGAGATTTCCAATAAAATTTTAGAAAGTTCTTTTAATAAAATCTTAGAAAGTTCATCTGCAGTAAATGTATCGCACAAAATATCTAATAGTTCTTGCGTTTTCGACCAACAATGTGTAACATCGCCTACTGGAATTAATATAGGGAACAATTGCTCTAACTTCACCGTTAATTACTATTCTAATAAAGATTGTTAATTTAATTCACTTTAATAATACATTTTTTTATAAAAAGTGTTTTGGAAATTAATTTTTGCATTTTTATACGAAAACATCAATCAGCTGATCTTGCCGTGAAAAAATATCATTTTTTCACGGTGAAAAAATGACATTTTTTTACGGTGAAAAAAAGCGACGTTTTGTGCATCCATAGTAACCAAAAAAAGTCATCTTTTTTTGACAGTTGTAGAAAAAAACAATTTTCCGCACGGATTTTTGACATAATCGTGCCGAAAATTTTTTCCACACGTCTGTAGAAAAAATATTTTTGATAAATTTGTATTGATATAAATTCATTAGCGTTCGATAGAAGTAGGTAGGCCTAAAAATTTTCCCCTTCTTCTAGTTCTGTAAAATTATGTGACATTGGTAAATTATTATCTCCTTTATTCAATTACTTTTAAACTATATTTTACTGGAGCACAGGAAAATTGATGGATTTAAAATTCCGAAAAAATGTTCGAGGTGTGAATTTTTTCAAATTTTTCCGTGACGCCCGCCGAGATAATGCACGCTCTAGGGAGATTATAAGTAAGAAAAGGAGAATAAATCGAGATGAATGATTTACAAACCCTACCTTTAGACATTAAAGAAACTGATATACAATCCATATCCATTTGAAAAACTTGAGAAAAATTAGTTTAAAATGTGTAATTTTTGAAACATTATTTTGAATAGCTTATATACAGGGTGTCCGGAAAATACGTGTACAACGTTTGACGACAGACTTCTGACGTCAAAATAGGTCGATCTAAGCCGACTTAGTTATATCCAAAATTGTCTCGTTTAGCCGGTAGAGGGCGTCAAAAATTTGTAAAAATATTGGTTTTTCCTAAATTACGTGAAAACCTGCTAATCGATTTTAATGATTTTTAGTATGTAGACTAATGCTATAAAATGACGTTTTCTAGTAGTACAGTCACCGGCTGTAAATAAGTGGAAGTGTTATAAAGTGATATAATATGTCAACATTTCTCCTCATTTTTTATATGAACAGCGTTATGACAACCCAGATATTTTTGTAGAGTGACTGGATGTATTTGGAAGCTATTTTATCCCTTTAATATTTTTCGTTGAATTAGCTGATTTGCCAGAAGAAAATATTTACAATTACCTGCATACATTATCAATCAATCAATCAATCAATCAAAATTTATTCATGAATGTACATAACAATAATTTCACAAGTCAAAGTAAAAATACATATATATATAAGCATAATTATTAGTAATTTTTTTCCCACTAAAGGAATCTCACTTAAAATATTGTTTTTTTTTAAAAAGAACATTATACAAACATATATTTAAAATAACAGATTTACACCTCAATAATTCGCACCCAACTAAAGGAAATCAAGACCAACACTTTGAGGTAGAGGGGGCATATATCTCAGTTAAATCAGATCGCTAAAATCATTAAGGAAATATTCCTCCTCACTATAAAAAGCTTTATTCTTAAGGTATCGTTTAATTTTTACTTCAAATACTTTTAAGTCGGCATTTCTGATATCTATAGGTAGTATATTTAAAAACTTTATACCATAATGGTTCGCCCCATCCCTGGCCCTTGCAGTCCTACTATAGTTTATGGCGAGGTCATTTCTTCCCCTGGTATTATATGTATGAAAATCGCCATTAAGAGCATAAGCATCATGGTTCTTCTTTATATACATTAGACAGTTAAATATATAGATGCATGGCACAGTGAGAATGCCCAGAGAGACAAAGCTATTTCTACAACATTCAATATACCTCAAGCCAGCCATTAACTACTAGCAATAAAAAATAACACAAAGTACCTACAACAAAGTTGAAAAAGTATGTATTGTAAGAACACATTACATTACATTATATATAACACATTTGCTTAAGTAATGTTTTTGTTTTATTTAGTTTTTTATAATACATACTTTTAACTTTGTTGTACCTACTTTGTTTTATTTTTATTGTTAATAATTGATGTATATAGGTAATTGTAAATATTTTCTTCTGGCAAAACAGCTCATTCAACGAAAAATATTAAAGAGGTAAAATAGCTTCCAAATACATCCAGTCACTCTACAAAAATATCTGGGTTGTCATAACGCCGTTCTTATAAAAATGAGGAGAAATGTTGACGTATTATATCACTTTTATAACACTTCCACTTATTTACAGCCGGTGACTATACTACTAGAAAACGTCATTTTATAGTATTAGTCTACATACTAAAAATCATTAAAATCGATTAGCAGGTTTTCACGTAGGTAATTTAAGAAAAACCAATATTTTTACAAATTTTTGACGCCCTCTACCGGCTAAACGAGACAATTTTGGATATAACTAAGTCGGCTTAGATCGACCTATTTTGACGTCAGGAGTCTGTCGTCAAACGTTGTACACGTATTTTCCGGACACCCTGTATATAAAATAGATAAAAATCTATTTAATTTATAATGTATCTTGTCCCCTTGCCATTAATCGCACATAATTCCGTAATTAAAGACATGTTTTTAGATTATTTGATTATTTTTTCCAGGGCTGCCAAACTTATTTTTTAGTCTTTAATTTATTACCTACTCCTAAACTATTAAATCAAATTTAATATAATTACAAACAATTATTATAAAGGGCGCTATAACGAACCTAAAAATACAAAAAATAAAGAGTGTCCCATTAAAAAAATACACCCAGTTAACACATCTGTGACATTGACATAAATTTTACGTAAATTAAAAAGAATATACTTCTACTTTATTAGTTTAATGTAATATTTATGTAAATTTTATATAAAGCTAAAACATGTGGCCGAAGAATATAATTTTTACGTAAAATGGTAGACGTAGCCTTTATGTAAAGAAAAAAATATAAATTTTACATAAAACATTTTACTTTAATTTTATGGAAACTATGTTACGGCAGTTTTATATAACATTGACGTTAAATAGTTTATCTACCCCACAGTTCCGTTATGGGCATAAAGAGCCAATAAAAGCGCATGAAAATGACAGTTATTGGGCGGAGCTTAAAGAATAAAGATCAGCGGAAAAAGTATTCTAACCTAAACTTTTACAGTTTGCTACAAAGCGTATCCAAGAGTTTTATTTCTTGCTAAGAAGTATTACTTATTTACACAGAACATCACATTACATTACTTACTTTCTCTTCCACAAAATACATTTTGCTGTTTTTATTTATAATCGAATATTTGCCAGTGCCATTAAGATCAGGCAATAATGATGAAGTAAGTAAGTAAGTAAGTACTTGAATTTTAATCAACTGTTGTTACCTATAAAAGTTAATATACTGGTGAAAATTTCTTAATATTTAAAATGTTATCTTCGCTGTTCATTTTAGTTCTAATCAGCTAAGGCTTCTGAGATTTTTTTATTGGCAAGCAAGATTCGAAAAAGTCCACCACGTTACGTAATATTTATGTAACTTATTTGGGCCAGATTATGTTACATTTATGTAAAATAATTTATATCAAATTTACATAACATGAGTTACATAACACAGTTTATATCACTGTGCTATAAATTTAACATGCCCAAAAGCATGACATAGTACGGCAGATTTAAGTTCAATTTTACTTTCTTATGACCCTGTTGGTATTTTGAATTTACATAACCGAGTAAAGTGGTTATATAAATTTTACATATATTTTACGTAATTGTGTTTACTGGGCAACTTTATGTTATCACACATTTTTGGGCCACCCTGTATATTTTCCTGAAATGCACCCTGTGAAGCAGTTTAAGTAAGCATAAGAATAAAGTTTCTAACTTAAATCGTATATTAGCTATGAAAGCTGGACGAACTATTGCAGAACCCTGTATATTGAAATGTAACAACAAGATTGCGAACCCACGACAAGCTTAATTATTTTTTTTTAATTGTCCGGCCTAGTTTTTTTTTTCTAGTAAACTTCACCCCCTCCCCTATACCCTTACGATCTGAGCTCCCTTCGTTTTTTCTCAAATTTGTTACAGAGGCGCCAGTGGCGTATATAGCTGGGGGCATATATGTTATGACCCCCTATAGGACACTTCATTCATTATTATTTTTTAATTTTAGGGCAATGTAACAACTGTTGCAACTCGTGCTGTACCAACTACGTCCAGTGTCACACTAATCATTGCTGCCATAAGCAGTGTCATTCGGAATGCCGAACATATAAATGTAGAAGTTCTTGTAGAAAATCGTGTTATGACAGCATGCCACAAGAGACAGAGGTGTCAGAACGGACAGTGGAAGAAAGATTTACCGATCGAGTTTTTGATAGGACAATAGTGGGAACTAGTGGTTCCAATAATAATAATAATAATATTCACTCCAATACATCAAATGTAAACACTCACAACATAACTACAGTGATCAATCTTAAGAATGTGATTAACAACACCAATTTAATAGATGTGCCAATCAATCTGAATTATACGAACAAAAATAATATTTCCTTATCGGAAACGATTATTTCTGAAGGTCACCCAAATGGTCCTGGTTCCAGTGGTTCAACTAGCGATAACTGCTGCATTGTTATTGGTAATTTTTTTTTTAAATATCGGATAAAATGATTAGCATTACTTAAAAGAGAATAAGATTCTATCTTTATAAATAAATGTTAGGTTAGCTTCTCCAATCACCACCTTATTGGTAGATACTCCTCAATATCTTAAAGTAGATTTGATATTTTAAGTCGTCTCGACGTCGTAAACGATAAAAATGTAACGCGCAAGTGACAATTACCCAATTAGTTTAGTATCATAGGGTATGTTCGCTTCGATGTCGTGCTAAATTTGAAAGTTTTTATTTCATGATATTTAGGTCAACTGGATCACCGAATGGAATGTTGTCATTTCTGAAAATAGATCATTCTGTAGTAATATACCAATCAAGATGGCGGATAGGGTGGTTTTAAAAAAATTATATCTCCGGTAATAGGTACCCGATCTGTTATTTCAAAAAAAGGAAATACTTCAAAAAGTATATAGTTTACTGTAAAAAATACAAGATCTAAAAATATTTAATGCCTGACTGAAATTTTATATAAAAAAAAATTTGGTTTTCAAAATTTTTTAATATTATGTATTATTATATAAAAAAATTGGAAAAAAGTTTAAACAAAAAAAGTGTAGCATTTAATGCTGAATGAAATGATGTATGGTTTATTGAATATTGGTTAAACCATAATGCTCTAAACTTTAAAAACCACGGCGCGCTACAGTTATTGTTACGCGTCAAGTTTTTACAATTTTATAGGGATATTATTTTTTACTTATACTTATAAATTTCTATATCGTTGGATTCAGTAGAAAAATCTGCATCTGTACCTACAGGTGTTCATGAACTGACGAGAACAAAAGAGTTCAAAACCCTGCAGGTGGTGACATCCTATTGAGATGATTGACTTTCAATTTCTTAGTAGTACTTTGCAATCTGAATCAGCATTTTAATATCTAACTGTGTTAGATGAAATGCAACCTTATTGTATTTAAGGATTTTTCAGGTGGTTAGAAAAATATTTTCACGCATATTGGTATTTGTTACCACTACCTGACAAGTAGACGGTCTATATATATATTCTCAGACCAAGCACTATATATATTACATAAATTGTTAATTTTTTTGAGAATAGGTACTATTAATAGGTAAATATTTTTAATTTTATAGTATATTTTTTAGTAAAACCAATTTTTTGTAAGTATTTTCTTTTTTTCAAAAGCAATTGAATACATGAGTGAATAAAGGTGTTATGTCGCATTTTTTTTTAACTACTTTTTCCACTTTTTGAGCATCCCTGGTAAAGATGTAAATAATAGTAAACCTGAAATGTAACTTTCTTCATAATAAAAGATTTTTTTTAACGATAAAAGTGTTAAAAGGGGTTAAGTCACTCAGACATAGTAATAATAATAACATTGAATAACTTCGAAGTTTAAAAATGTGACATGACACCAGTGGCGGCTCGTGGGGTAGAGCCACAGTGCCATGGCACTACCTGCCCTCCTGTCCAGCGTCCTGCCCTTTACAAATTACCAAAACCTATTAAAATTAATATTCTCGTTTTTAAAGCAATTAGCAAAATAATTTAAAAATGGAACACAGTCGGGTACAAATTTCCATCTATTAAGGAAGCGATTATGCGTAAAACGGTAACGTAGCTTTCGCGCCAAGCGACGAGGCACACCGGAGGCTCGAAGTTAAGACGAAATCGCCATAACACATCAATAAAAAACATTGGAAAATGACCTTGAATGCAAGCAGGAAAAAATCTTTTTTTAAAACCGACCAGAAAATTTACACTTTCTGGACAATTTTTCGTCTAGAAAATAACGTTTTTCCGATCGCAAGACCGTAAAAGTGACATTAGAGACCGGAAAAATCTTTTCCGGACTCTAATGTCACTTTTCCGGTCTCTAATGTCACTGTCACCCTGTTTTTTGTTTTTCCAATCGTCTTTGATAACACAAGATACCTTGATTTCGTTATTATGACAACAACATTTCGATGTATTGTCGAGTGACAGTTCGTTGATTTTTAATTTTGTTCTTTATGTCAAACTTGTTTCGCGTAGATTATAAAATATATCGAAGTGTCGGTCTTAAAAAAAATATTGTACGTCACGCAACCGAAAATTAGTGTTTCCAGGTCTCTCCAAGCTTCCAGGACTCGCCTTTGGCTCGCCCTAGAAATGCTTGTCTCGACCTGAAAAACACTACTTTCCGGTCTTGTAACGTAAATTACTATTGCGTGGCCAGGCCCTTCGTTTGACCGTTTGACGTTTCAAATTCAAACAGTTGTCCGCGTCGCGTCGCGATTTGTTTGTATTTAGGTTGTTTCTAAACTAAATAATTTTCGTTCGGCCGGCTGATTTAATGTATGTTAACGAAATTTTTATTTTAGAAATACATAATGAATACTATTAGATTTTTAAAGGAAACTCCATTTTCTACCATTTCTTTAGAACAGAAATTGGAAATTAAGGAATTAGGACGACCGTTACCAGATTTAAATATAGAAAAAACTCAGGGCGGACAGAAAGTGCGTTTGCGTAAATTTAATAGAAATATTTATGGAAAAAATACTTGGGTGTGCGGTTGTGGTGAATCTAATAGACTATTTTGTTTTATGTGTGTTTTATTTGGTGGGGAGCAAACTTGGTCCCAAAAAGGTACAGATGATTTAGTCCATATCTGGGAAAAAATGAAGACACATGAAAAATCGAAGGTACATTTAAACAATATATTTAATTTCAGTATGCTTGGTAAAATTACATTAACATTAAAACTCAATAAGATTCTGCAAATCACAATGAAATAATGAAGAAAAACGAAGAAATTGATAAAAACAGATACATATTTAACCAAATTATAAACTGCGTACGGTTTGTGGTTCTTTCAGTCTATATAGTACACTCTACCTACAGTATTTTCTTAAAATTCAAGATATGATTGTAAATTCATAAATTAAATTAGATGCCTTTTTGCTTATTTTTCCTACTTCAAAAGCAAGAACTATTAACAAAAAAGGGCGTGGCACCCAAAAAATTTTTCCCTGCGGGTTTACCTGGCCCTACTTCACTAAAATGGCACGAGCCGCCACTGCATGACACCTTGATCCACTAACGTCTTCAATTATTACCGCAGATGTGATATTTGAAAATTCGGCCTAGGCGGCATCTTGAATTGAGGATTACTTTTACATTTTCGTGCCAATATGGCATTTGGTGACACAGTTGACTTATATTTGCATAAAATAAAGCGTTTCAAAGTTAGCAGGACATCCAATTGAACGGTCGTTTCTGAGCCCTATGATAATAGACTAAATACCCATACTCTAGACTAGTCTAGACTATAAAAAATTGTACCTAACTAACTACAAATTATATTTACCTTCTAGGTCCAAGGCAATGTGTTCAAATTCAAATCAGTCCGTATGTTAGATGTTTTTACTTAAGATCCAAGCAATGTGGCTCCTTCTGTACCGGAACCATAGTACATAAAGAAGCTTCAACTTGCCCCGTCAACGCCTATGGTAAACTTAAATAGTTTTTTTCTACGATCGTTCAAAAAATATCATTTTGTGTATGAATTTCTAATGACAAAAGTAGGTCTTTATTGCATAATATGCAATAAAGTACTTTTTGCCCTAGTGCAATAAAGTAAATTACCTAGGAAACGAACAATTTGTTTATAGTAGGGGAGTGTCGGGCATAGTGAAATACCTAATAGTAAAATGGCATTAACACAGATTATAGTAAACTCTGGCGAATGCGATTGTTACAATATATGTGTATGTATGTATATCTCGTTTTTTTCGCATTTGCTCGAATTTATCTTTTAAGGGAAAAAAAAATTTAAAAAAAATATCTCCGTTGACAAAATTCCACTTTGCCCCAGTGCATGGGGCAAAGTAAAATAAAAGTAAAAAAATGTTTTTAGGGTTTATTAGTAAACATGAAACTCAAAAATTGGTGAAATATTTTGTAAAAAATAAATTATTAAATCTAAATAAATTGGATTTTTCCATGACGAAGAAATGTAAATTTATTTAAAAGTCCCCTGATCTCCGATTTAAAAATCATGCTTCTATCTTCAATTTTTTCTGACGATGCATTTTGATTTTACTTCCTTTTGTAATTTCTCATCTGGAAAAAATACATAATGTAATTGTTTGTGAGCCAAGATATAATGGGGCAAACTGGAATAGTATTTCAAAATGCCCCATAAGCAAAATTCCACTTTGCCCCCCCCATCAGACACAAATTTATTTATTTTCAAATAAAACTTTTAAAATTCAATCTATTCAATTTTAATATTCCGGAAAAGATAACCAATATCCGTTATGTTTTAACACAAAAAATTAACAAGATAACAATAAACTATATAAATAAAACTTCCTTATACATTACCTTAATAGTTTACACTTCAAAATAACTTTTGTGCCGTGTGCAATAAACATACACTTTTTACACTAGTTGCATAAATAACTATTATGAATTGGCGTTAATAAAAAATACCATCAGTTTAATTATTACACCAGTCAGACTGGAAAATGTTAGGAAAAAATTGATATACAAAATTTTATTGCTGGAAACTGTTTATGGGGTAAGTATAAATGTAAAAAACCAAAAATAGACAACTGGATCGGTCATCCCTCCCCGTGGGGGGTCGAAAGGGGGTGAAAAATGGTGTTTCGTAATTTATGGTAAAAGGAGACGTCCTAGAAAAAAATGTTTCATACAAAACTTGTAGATCATGTACAAATCTATTACTTTTGTGAAAAGCACTTTTTCACATATAACCTCAAATTTTTTTAGATAAGTGCGAAAAACAGGTTTTTGTGTTTTTTAATTTTCATTTGAAAACGTGTCAACTAATATTTATGAAATTTTAGTCAGAAATAGCTTTTCTTATGACAAATAAGGATTTTTTGTTTGTTTTTATTTCGTGGGCTGTTTTAAAGATATTGGCTTTTTTTTGTATTTTTTTCAAATAAAATTTGTCCTTCGAAAAATCAATTTAAAAACTTTTGGTTGTGTTCATTTTTTTCGTTTTTAGTTGCACTTTAACATGAAAAAAAGAATAAGTCAGGGCGCAAAAACATCCTTTAAAATGCACAAGAAGCCAAAAGTGAGTTATACGAAAACGAATATTTCAGTATATAAGTTCATAATTCGTTTAAAATTACGAACATTTTTTAAAATCAAGTACTTATTTGTATTCTATGGGAAAAAATACTAAAAAAATTATTAAGAAATTTAGGTTAATTAAAATTTAAATTAGCTAGAATTTTAAAATACAAAATTAGCGTAACAAACATTTTTAAATTAAATACAAAACCTGAGATTTTTTTCAAAAATAAAATAGCCGGAATAGGTGTTATTTATCAAGACACCCTGGGTAATGACGCGCCACCCTAATATGGCGTCGTTTTTGTCATCGGATTAAAGATATTTATGTTTCTCTAGATTTTTAATCTAGTGCCCTTGTTTTTGCGATAGAAATAGCAAGAACGTACAAAGATTTATATGAAAAAGAAAAAAAAAACGAACATAAAAAGACAATCGTTATAGTTGGTCAGGACATAGATCTTCTTGTTCTCTTAAACCAATTACAATCAGATGAGTTACGAATCTTTTTCCTTAAACAAGGAGTAGGCAACGTCAGCGATGCAGTCTACTCTTCAAAAAGTTTTCAACACCAAAATTTACGATCAATCGTCGCCTTTCTTCACTGTTTCACTGGTTGCGATACAAGCTCTGGATTTGCTGGCAAAGGAAAAGAAACAAGTTTTCATTCATTATTAAAAACTCCAAACTTGACTACTTTGGTTGAACCTTTTTATAAAGAAAATGTAGACCCCACGATCATTTCTGCTAACGGCTGTACTTTAATAAAATCAATTTACAAATGTGAAAACTCCAAAGAATCACTTGATGAATTGAGGTTCAGCCAGTATAAAAAACTATCGACTAGAAAAGGTTTCAAATTAGAAAAAATACCACCAACTGTTGGGGCAGCTACGCAACACTCTTACAGATGCTATTTCCAGGTTCAAAAGTGGCTTGGAAACAATACTTTACTTGCTACTAAATGGGGCTGGAATAAAATAACAGCTAATAAGAAAGACGTGCTGTTACCTAATTTCACAGACGATCCAGTTATTCCGGACACATTACTTAAATCAATTTCTTGTAGCTGTGAAAAAGCTGTGGTACTAAGTGCGGATGCCGAAAGCATGGTCTGCAATGCACTGACTTATGTGCAAAATGTCAGAGTGCTGGTAATTGTACTAATTTTGAAGAGCGAGAAAATTTGGATGGCTTTATTGATGTAGAAGATATTTTAGCTGCAAACGAAGAACCAACCCTTTGCTTAAATGCTAAAAAACAAATATTTGAAGATATTTTTCACATTAGTAGTGAGGATGAAGACGGCAATGAAGTTGAAGAAAACGTTTCAGCGGAAAAAATTAGTTCTAAATCAGAATCACATAATTTAAATGATGAAAGTGTACCAAAAAAACGTAGATTGGTTTAGTACTTATATAAAATATTTATTTAAAATATAATAATGTAATAATTTTGCAATTCTTGGGTTTTTCGTGAGTTATAGGTTAAGTATCTACTAGACCAAACAGGTTCTGTATACCACTTTTTTTCAATGTTACCATCATTACCATGCTTTATGTTAACATAAAGAAATTTTTTGAATTAATAATTTATATTTCGTTAAAATATATACTTGTTATTTGAATCTAGTTTAAGTTTATTTTTATTAGTTAAAAAGAACCAGAGTACTTCAAAATTACCTAAAATTATTTTTTTTGTGACTCGCTTACGCAATTATACTTTTCTCGATCAATTACAAAAATTCGTATTTTAAAGTTCTTGCTAATTTAAATTTTAATTAACCTAAATTTCTTAATAATTTTTTTACTATTTTTTCCCATAGAATACAAATAAGTACTTGATTTTAAAAAATGTTCGTAATTTTAAACGAATTATGAACTTATACTGAAATATTCGTTTTCGTATAACTCACTTTTGGCTTCTTGTGCATTTTAAAGGATGTTTTTGCTCCCCGACTTATTTTTTTTTTATGTTAAAGTGCAACTAAAAACGAAAAAAATGAGCACAACCAAAAGTTTTTAAATTGATTTTTCGAAGGATAAATTTTATTTGAAAAAAATACAAAAAAAAAAGCAAATATCTTCAAAACAGCCCATGAAATAAAAACAAAAAAAATGTTCCTTATTTGTCATAAGAAAAGCTATTTCTCCCTAAAATTTTATAAATATTAGTTGACACGTTTTCAAATGAAAATTAAAAAACACAAAAACCGGTTTTTCGCACTTATCTAAAAAAAATTGAGGTTATGTGAAAAAGTGCTTTTCACAAAAGTAGTAGATTTTTACATGATCTACAAGTTTTGTATGAAACATTTTTTTCTAGGACGTCTCCTTTTACCATAAATCACGAAACACCATTTTTCACCGCCTTTCGACCCCCACGGGGAGGGATAACCGATCCAGTTGTCTATTTTTGGTTTTTTACGTTTATACTTACCCCATAAACAGTGTTCAGCAATAAAATTTTGGATATCAATTTTTTCCATGTTGCACTAAAATTTTGATAAATAGTTCGGCCTCACTCGTAATAAGACCGCCCATACAGCGTTTTCACAGTGATTTCTCTAATACATTACAATTTAATGTAGGTAGCTTAGAAAACTATAAATAATCTTACAAGTAGAAAATTAAAAAAAAAACTCACACATTACATAATATAATATTTACACTGAGTAGGTAAATAACAATTGCATCTGATATAGTTAATAACTATAACATTTGTTTTTAAATACAGGCTGTAGATCTAAGGCAGTTAGCAGAAATTTGTAATCATTGATTTGTGTTAAAAACGATGTGGATCGGGAAAAAAAAAGTAAACAATTACGATAGCATGGTATAGCTCTGCCGGAAAATCTGTCTTACCCCGGAGACATATGTCGTTGGTCGTGGTTAGTCGAGGTCTATGGTGGAGAAAAAGTTCAACAAGAAAACTATAAAAACTCTGTCGAGAATAACTCCGGGTAGTAAACAGATATTGTGGTACGGACCTCAAGTAAAACTGTCGACTTCCACTACTACTATAGAAACTAGTCCAAGTTCTACTGTTTTGACCAAGCCGTCGACATCTCAACCCGCGGGTGAATGAAATTTTAATATTTCTAGTTTGCATAAAAATTCAAATCTGATAAAATAAGACAACATTCATGAAAGTATCTAAAAAATAGTGGCCTCACTTGACTGACATTTTACATCAGACTTTATAATTTGGCCTAAGCACCATACTTTTCTAGGACAACCAGTTTGCCAGGAAGAGGCGGCATATATTCCCCAGCCTCAACCAAGATGCACCTATAGCAGTACATGGCCATACGTTACATGTGGAAGTCAACAATCAGCCTCGTGTGAAGGATGTTACGGACATTATTTCAATCCTCAATCAAAGGTGAAAATAAGAAATCAGTTAAATAATATATGATATTCCGTATACAAGACTACGTACTATCAATTTTGAAGGTTTTGATACATGATATTGAAATCTGGTTAAACAAAGCCACACCTTAGTGGAAAATTGTTAGCAGAACTACAATAATTTAAGTAAAGATGTCCTATTTTCATGTGCATGGGCTGGCCCAACTTACAATTCAAAATTTGAAGTGGGTATACAGCGGTATGATAAAGAATCGGATCAGCCTTTTATATACAGGGTGTCCTAAAAGTAATGGGACATAGAGCAACAGCAGACCTTAAGGCGAAATAATGCGATTTATTTAAACTTGCTTTATACCAAAATTAATAACAACCAAGATACAGGGTGTCAAAGTTTTAATTTTGTTTTCGTTTTTTTTGCGATTATTTCTTATCGAAACGACATATAGCAGCAACTAAGGGTTTTGGGGTTTTTTGAGGTGACGAATTCAAAATTATCCATAGTTTTTGTATAACCAGTAGAGGGCGCTGCCTACGGAATGGCCCACTCCTTTTCTCTGGCATAACTTTGTTTAGGATTCTTATTATATCGATCAGACTATTAAAAAAATAAGTTGCTTAACTTCTTTTACATTAAAAACGTATAACTTATTGAAGTCGCTAGGAGCAACCGTTTTCGAGACAATCGTAGGTATTCGATATTTTTAATGCAAGAATCCAAAAATATTTAAAATAATTGTGTATTCGTATTAGTATTATTTATCAAAGCTGGCCTTGATTAAAAACAACGACGTTTCTATAAGGCAACAACATGTTACACAACGTATCATCTGTCAAAGTTATTAATTTTCTACGTACAATACCTACGTAGATAATATAAATTTTTTAGTAATTCCTCGACATAATTTATTTTCCAATGCGGAAATGCGTGATAATATGCTTTGTATTTTTGCACAAGACAATTTTATCGGTCGGAGTGCAGGGCGCAGGTAAATGTATGGATGTCAATGATGGCCATTTTGAACAATTGCTATCACAACGTTACCATTTTTTTCTATTTTGTTACTTTTAAACGTTATTAAACTAAGTATTAAATAAAATTTTTGATTGGAGTAACATTAGTAATTCCGTAGGTATACGAAAAAGCGTTTTTATTAGAAAAAAATAGTCAACCATAAGCATCTACAATAACTTTGACACTTAGCAAATGTAGCTGATTTACAATAATTTTTAAGTTAGAAATTCATCGTTGCTTGATTTTCCGCTGCTTTTGGACCACGTACTCAGTTGCACTGGACATAAATATTTCATATTATGAAATGCGATTATCTCGAAAATGGTTGCTCCTAGCGACTTCAATAAGTTATACGTTTTTGATGTAAAAGAAGTAACGTAACTTATTTTTTTAATAGTCGGATCGATACAAGAAGCCTAAACAAAGTTATGCCAGATAAAAGGAGTGGGCCATGCCGTAGGCAGCGCCCTCTACTGGTTACACAAAAACTATGGATAATTTTGAATTCCTCACCTTAAAAAACCCCAAAATCCTTAATTTTGTGCTGCTATGTCGTTTCGTTGAGAGATAATCGCAAAAAAACGAGAACAAAATTAAAACTTTGACACCCTGTATTTTAGTTGTTATTAATTTTGGGATAAGGCAAGTTTAAATAAATCACATTATTTCGCCTTAAGAGGAAGTAACCCCTTTTCCACAATGAAAATTGCCGAACGTTTTGCTGGTCAAACGAAAAGAAAAAATAAAAATTGGTATTTAGAAAAAATAAATTGTACTTTAAATACCCCATCCAGAAAAGTAAATGACGATCGAAAATATTTCCAAAATTTTTTTAGAATTTTTTTTAATTTTTAGTAATTTTGGAATATCTTAAACAATTCTTTATTGGTCAAAAGCAAAATGACTTTTCCGGGTGTAGAATGTTGTACCAAACAATTTTTCCTAAAGCCATTTTTCAATATCGGCCTTACTTTTTTCTCAAAAACGTTGGGCGCGTAAATCCACTTTAAACGCTTAAATTCACTTTACGCGCCCAACGTTTTTGAGAAAAAAGTAAGGCCGATATTGAAAAATGGCTTTAAGAAAAATTGTTTGGTACAACATTCTACACCCGGGAAAGTCATTTTGCTTTTGACCAATAAAGAATTGTTTAAGATATTACAAAATTACTAAAAATAAAAAAAAATTCTAAAAAAAAATTTGGGAATATTTTCGATCGTCATTTACTTTTCTGGATGGGGTATTTAAAGTAGAATTTATTTTCTAAATACCAATTTTTATTTTGTCTTTTCGTTTGACCAGCAAAACGTTCGGCAATTTTCATTGTGGTAAAAGGGGTTACTGCTCTTAAGGATTCTGCTATTGCTCTGTGTACCATTACTTTTGGGACACCCTGTAGAATACCGCCAACTTAATCAAGAATCGCTCGGACCAGTCAAATTCATTTTTTTGAAATGCAATTTAAGTCACAATCGTTATAGCCCAGTGGCTGTGTCCAAAACAAAACTCTGAAATGGGAAAAAAAATTCATAATTTTCTTTTTACAATCGTGGGAGAGGTTCATTGATAGTCTAAATCCAGATTTTCGACCATATTGTGCCTATGCGTCAACCACGATCTTGAATTTCATTTTTGTTAAATAACTTGCCCATTTTCATTTTCTGACTAAATATGATTATAAGAGAACGCGTAGAAATTGCAATTCCCCACAACTTTCATTTCAACAATTTTTTTATCCAAGATCAATATTTTTCTAGTTTATTTTCAGTTTTAGCGCATGTATGAGCATAAACAATCCTGTGGGGAATAGAATTCTAGACATATTTTGATCCTAACGATTTCTCCCAGGATTAATATTTTACTATTCTACGTCTGCAGTAAAGAAAAATAAATAGGAGGGTGAAAAAATTATTTTAGAAATTTTATTATTTATTATTAATTTCAAAAAATGTATTTATATTTCTTTTCTTTTGGACCATGGTCCTACCAAGATGACATCATCGGTTTCATCTTCGCACATTTCAAGAGTTTGGTCTTTAAGGGTGTAGAAGTTGTTTTTGTTGTAGAAGTTGATTTTGCAGGAATCTATATTTTATTCCTGACCAATTGATATCATTATTATCAACTAGCTTCCGTATTTCCGAGACGCGTTCTCGCATATCTCTACGGAGTAGTTTTGGCATAAAAGAAAACATTTTGAGTCATTATTTTCGACATTCACACGTTTCCACCATTTGTTTTGCATTTACAAGAAATCGTCTTCATCAGCAACGATTTCGGCGCGAGATCTGCAATGGTGCGGTAGGCTCTATAGCCTATGATGAGGTTTTATCCAGCCCTACTCCGTGGCATTTATTTCATGTTAAAGCTTTATTTGCACTTGTAGGTACGTGCTGATGTATGTCGTTCTGCTGCTGCTGAAGTAGGTGAAAAGCGTTGCAAATTTGGTTTTTGTTACGGGCTTGGTGAAGCACTTAAATCGAAGCGTGTTAGGTGATGTTACATCTTATTCGCCTACACTGAGAAAATTATTTAGCTTTGACGGCTTTATATAAAGCAACTATGCCTAAATATTAAAGTAAATATAGCGCCAGCCCTAACGTCGTATTGTGACTGCCAAATATATTAAGCAGAGTCTATTTAGTAATCATTACTACATATTTTAGTAACAATATGATCCATGAAAACCTGCTCTTACTAGAAAATTTGGCTGCTTTAGCAAAATTGAATATTAGTAAGGAACACATATTGAATAGTCCTAGCCAGTTTATTTAGTAACTGTTGCATGATCGTGTAATATCAATATACTCGTGTGGTAATTATTGTATTGTCGTTTAGTAAAGGAGCATACTAGTTTAGTAATCACAGCATGATTGTTTAGTAATCACAGCATAATTGTTTATTTATCGCAGCATGATTGTTTAGTAATCACTGCTTCTTTGTTTAGCAAGTTCCATAAATATGTGCTGTTCAAACGAAAGTTTTATATACCTACGGTAAGTTTTTTTAAACGGAAGGATTTACATAATTAATTTTGCACCCCCTGTTAACTTGTATTGTAATAAAAAGTTAAAAAAAAGTTGGTGTGCATGTTTTAAACTGAGGACATTTTATACTTAACGTTAACATGTTTTAAGCGACAAACTTCAATGAAATTCAAGAAATTATTCAGATTTTTATTCTAATAAATTGTATTTATTACAAAAAATACATATATTATTTAAAACTGATTAAAGTTTATAGCTAAAAAAAATTTACTCTTAAATTATGCCATCTAATTTTTTTTTCTAATTTTTTATTAGAACAAAAGTTAACAGGAGGTACAAAATCACATAAAAAAAATAACGAATACTTTAGGTAGGTACAGCACAGGCATACAGAACTGAAAAATAATGCGCGTAATGCGTATCGCGTCACACAACTATCTCGCGGAAGATACGATTACAGATTGGACTTTTGATTTTCCTGATGTCCGAGTGGCAGAGCAAGCGCTTTCTTATTGGCTGACGTTCAACCGAATTTACCCTTTCCTACATCCAAATAAGGAATCTTAATAAACCGTTTTGCTCTAGTAGAACCGCCATCGAGCTATCCTGGCTTTTCTACTAGGCAAAAGTGCATTAGGGTTACGATTAACAATTGTAACGCTACGATCGCTAATTCAGATAGCAATAATTACTTAACCGTTTAAGTTTATTTCTTTATAAAATTGTTTAGCTGGTATAGACATAATAATATAGGAACAGTTAACAAATATGTTGTAATAATAGCACTATAAGATTTCTAAAACCCAGCAAAATATATACTGCAACGACTACAAGATCATCATGTCACCTTTAAACAATATTTTAACTAATATAGCGGTTTATTTAGTAACAGCTGCTAAATTTGTCCAGCCCGATAACTTAGGAAACTTCATTTTCTCAGTGTATAGGCGATTACAATGCGTTCTCGAGCAGTTGCTAGTATATGCTTGTTGACACTGTGCTCTACGAACAAATTTCAGATCTATTCCTGAATCTCTATTTTACCGTGCGAGCAAAAATTATTTGCATCAAAGAGGGCTTGGATTAAAAAACGTGGGGCTTGATTTAGATCACAATGATATGGGGACGATATTTCTTACCAAATCTAGGTTAAAATTTTGTCAAATTCATATTATGGCATGATATGCCAAACTAATGAGTAATAAAATAAGTAGACAAATACAAATTTATGTTTGTTGTTTACAAAATTAACAAAGTAAGAATATACAGAAAGAAAAATAATTACATAAATTGCTGAACTTGGCCACCGCCATGCTCAAAGCATAAATTCACACGTCTCTTCATATTTTCGAAAGTGTTGACCAGCATCTCTGGAGAAATATTACCACATTCTTGGATAATCATTTCTTGTAATTCTTCTAAATTTGCAAATGGTGTTTTAAAAATAGTGTTCTTTAAATGAAGAAAAACGAAGTAATCCATAACCGTTAAACAAGGTGATCTAGGTGGGAATTTAATTCTATTTGTTGGCATATTTTGCATTATTTCACGAACGTTTGCAACAAGTTCTTCTGTTCTTACAGATGGTCTTCCTGGTCCTTTTTTGTGTTGTATAGAAACTGTTTCCCTAAACACAGCCACGGTTCTTTTCAGGCAATGATAAAAATCCCCAGCAATAAAAGCAACGTTAGGAAAATGTTCGTGAAAATCGTCCATGCACAAACCAGGATTTTTTTGCCACTCACCATTTACTCTAACCCCGTTTTGAAAATACACTTCAACCATGAATGTTTTATGCTGTTCCGTAAAGCCCATTGTGTGAATTGTTCAAGAAATTGGAAAAATTAGCGATGAATCAAATTACTTGTAACGACTGTCAAAGATGACGGAATAACTGATTGCTTGTTAATTCAGGTAGTTACTGACACCCAACAGGTATTAAACTCTACGGCTAAGCATTTTACGTCCTTAGATGCAAGGCCCTCTTTGATGGAAATAATTGTTGCTGGCACGGTAATATTGACAAATTTGATTTTACCTGCATTGAATATAGCGGATGTGGGTCGCATCCATTAACGACATGCAGAAACAAAATGTGTTTAACTACAGCTTCTCCGTATTTGAAACTCGCCGGTGAGCACAATTGTTCCGGAGTTCGCCCTCTGTTAAGTTTCTTAAGGAATATATTCGTTGAATGACTGTTCAAGCCAGTTAGAACTTGCTGTCAGAACATGCCATTTTGTTCACCCATCTGCCTTTGAGTCAGTATCTCAGGTCCGCTGGTCAATTAAGTCCTTGAGTAATAGATATCTGTACCAGAGCATTCCAAAGGACCCCACTACCACCATTGAGGGAAGAGTATACCGAACACTCAAGAAGCATGAACGACACATTCCGGAAAGGACACGAACACGCTTAACACCGCATCATAGTAAACCCCCACATCTATACGGATTGCCAAAAAAACACAAACACAACATGCCTCTACGACCCATTACAAACTCCAGAATCTCTCCAACTTACGAACTTTCCAAGTATCTGCTTCCAATATTACAACCGCTCCAGGGACACAGCGCATCATATGTAAAGAATTTACAGCATTTCGTCGAGATGATAAGTGGAACGGAAATTTAACCAGAGGACCGATTGGTAACCTTCGACGTGGAAAGTCTCTACACTAACGTCCCAGTGAAGGAAACACTGCAGATCATTAGAAGAAAACTTGGGGAAGACCGAACACTCGAAGAGCGAACGTCGCTACCCATCAATGCCATAATGGAGCTTCTAGAATGCTGCCTAAATAATTCTTACTTTCAGGAGAAGGACAGATTCTTTAGCCAAAAGGACGGACTACCAATGGGCTCATCCCTATCACCAGTAATAGCCAACATTTACATGAAATGGTTCGAGGATCAGGCGATAGCGAGGCGAATATTAAATCAAAGCTATGGCCTCGTTACGTAGATGACACATTCATCATTTGGAATGGAAGCGATGACGAACTTCAAACCTTTCTACAACATATGAATAACCTGGCATCTACAATTAAGTTTACCATGGAAAAGGAGGACAACGACAGATTACCGTTCTTAGACGTCGTAGAACAGAAAAACGGGAGCACCATCCAAACATCGGTATATAGGAAACAAACCCACACAGGTTAATATCTTAACTACGCCTCAAACCATTCAAACAGCACCAAACATGGAATAGTCAAAACACTCGTCGATAGAGCATTTATACTTTGCAACTCGCAGGGAACTTTGACGAAAGAACTAAACAACATCAAGCAAGACCTTGGCATGAATGATTACCCTACGAAACTAGTCGATCAGGCCATCAAAAAGCGTCAAAATAACAAAACTAGAACGAACAAAGATAATGAATCTGGACCCACCATGAATGTACCTTATGTCAAGGGAATATCCGAAAAAATTCGATGGATAGGACAACAGTACAACATCCGAACAGTATTCAGCTCTAAAGATTCCTTAAGAAGCCACCTAACGAAGACAAAACCAACAAATCAAAAGGACACGAAGAATTGTGTATACAGAATACCTTGCGAGTGCGGACAATCCTATGACAGAATACCTTGCGAATGCGGACAATCCTATGTTGGTGAAACTCTACGACCTCTCCAAACAAGGATCAAAGAACATCGAAACCACACACTGAAAGGAGAAGCAAACAGATCCGGTGCAGCAGATCACGCTTGGACCCACGGCCATCATTTACAATGGGCAAACGCAAAAATTATACTTAAAGAAGAGCATTGGCGGAAGAGAAAATTCAAAGAAGCAGCTGTTATAATCCAAAACTCTGACTGTTTCAGTAAACCTTCTGCAAATATAAGAAACATTTGGAAGCCCTTGTTAAATAGGTGTAGGCTCAGATTGAGTAGTGATGCAAACGTGATGACGTAAGCGGATGACGTAAGCAGATGAATAATCATGGTGACTTAAGCAGATGACTCACGACTGCACCCGATCATACGTCACTAGCTCCGCCCCCCTAGGTAGTATAAATAGGCTCGTAGCTTTGTAGCTTGTTTAGTATTCACCTGAAGACGACTGGAGATACTTACCAGTTGAAACGTTGTGATATGAAAAACTAAAGGCAATAATGGAAGTCCAAAACACATCTATTACTCAAGATACATCATTGTCTACAACCGTCAAACAAACAATTAAGTCCTTGTTTAATTTTCCATAATAGAATAGCCATAACTCTTAAAATATTAATAATGGGAGAAAAACGGTTAGGGCCAAAATTGTCGAGAATTTCATTCTCCATAGGATTATTTATGTTATCGGTGCATACGGCATCTCTTTATTCGCCTTCATTTAAAACTATGTGGCTTTTTTATAATTAACAATAATTGCAGGAATATAAATCATGTTCACCACAATGCTATAATGACTTTGGAGCTGGTCCACTGTACCGACAAGGGCCTTTTTATCAACCAACCTATTCCCATGTGCCTCCTTGTTACTTGACACCACAGGGATGTGGTGGAGTAGGAGGATTTGGAATGATGGGACCATATGGAGGAGGGGTTGGCGGTTATATGGGGGGACTTGGACAAGGGTAGGTAATTTACGGTTCATAATGAGTGTTTTAAGAGTTTGAAGGAAATATATAGACGATATCTTTTTAGTAGAAACTGCTTCCTTTAGCATTTTTCTGTAGATTTCGGATAGTACGTTTGGAGCAAAAGTATCAATGCGTTAAAGTATTTTTTTTTTAATTAGATTCATTTTTTTTAATTAGAAACAAATGAATTGTATTTTTTTAGGTTTGGTGCAGGTTTTGGTTACGCTCCTCAGTTACCCATGTTACAACCTAGCATGTCATTTCCACAGTCACCATTAGTTTCTGTCAATCCGCAGCTAGTAGATGCTAATAATAATAATGCCACCCCATTTATGAAATCTTCAGGTAAAAAACGTTTTATTGGCCTTCAATACTCTTAATGAGGCTACATCCCTTTAGACGGTGCCTTTTTTCGTGCATCTTGATGCATGCGTCGTAGCGCACCTATGCCGCACGCGTCTCTGCATGCGATTTTCAAACCGCACCAATCGTTTGCGTCAAAAGGCAAACAGACGCAGTGTTTCCCGAGACTGTTGGGAATTTCTATGCGTTACATTTTGCCTCTTCGCATTTTTACGTCAAAATGGAATGATGACAGAACAATTGAGTTTATCGACTCGTATAGAAATTTCACTTGTTTGTGGCGATTGGTTAGTTACAAAAAACGTATTATACGTAATGATGCTGTTCAGAAATTATGTAAAAAATACAGTATACACCAAAGCAAGTCTTGAACAAAATTAAGATACGTTCATGAAGAACATACAAAATTACTAAAAAGAAAAGTGGTAGCGCAACCTCCGAAACATACAAAAGCAGTTGGTTCGCATACACTTATGTTACCATTGACAAGAGTTCTTCAACATCCGTTGTGTTCAATTCCCGTATCCAACACTTTCGTTTACGTTGTTTATTTCTCGATGTTATAATAAAAGCAGTACACAAACCTCCAAACTTCACAACACCCATGTTGAAAAGTGCAAGACGCATCATCGATATCAATTTTAGTGTAAATGATATGTTGCACGATATAAGAAGGCACGGTTTTATGCGCTATATTGCATGCGCTGCTGCACGAAATGTCGTATGCGCTAACGCACGAAAAAAGGCACCGTCTAAAGCTAGCTTTTTACGCCACTGAAACATATTTGTATTGCGTTTCATGCGCTACAGTACTGACAAGCCTGACCTTACAAGGCGGCTTTCAATGTAAAGAAATTAATATAAAATGGACTTGGGGCGAGTTAAAAATAGATCGATCAAGATTCAACGTTGCCATGAGCCAACTTCCGTACGAGATTCGAGCGCGATTCACATTCCACTCTCGCTGCACTCCCCTCCATAGCAGCAAATACGGTCGGACTGCATTTATCAGGTCAACGTACGATAAAATTTCTGCTGAACAAAAAAATTTAAATTATTTTATGATATGCGAAGGCTGCAAGTGCAAGTTAAGGGTTGATTACGTCACAGGTACTTTTTAAAAAGACCTTTATTTAAAACACTTAACAATAATGGTATTCTAACAGTATAAACTTAGAACTAACTATTACAATATTAAACCTACTATTTATATATAATTTATTGATGACTTTGTAATAAAAATTGGGACTGCAATCCGATGTTTTGCTGATGCAATTGCTTAACTGCATAGGTTCACCGAACCGTAATTTCTCCATCCCCTGGGGAAGTTTTGTAAGGGACGAACAAAACTGGCTGCTTCGGGTCTTCTTCGTCTTGAATTTGGTTTCCTTCTGGGGTTGTTTTTGTTTTTTTATTTTTGGTCCAGTATTGCTTAGCCTTGAAGAATGCGAATATGAGAACTATAGTTGCAACTATGTATATAGGTGTTGTCCAGAAATGAGTGTGAATAGTGTTCCACGTTTCTGTGTGAAGGGATTCTAAATGTTCTTCTTCTTTTGCTAATTTATGAAGTTCGTCAAGTGGGATCTTGTCTAGCTTGAGTGGCTTTACTTTTGGTTGTTGGTCCTGGCTTTTTACTTTGATTTTAGGTAGTGTTAGCGGTTCTTCTTGGAGTATTGTTTTTGAATTTATAAATGCCTCATCGTTGGTCTTAAATTCACATCCAGGTGGTAGTTTGATAAGGAATATGCCTTCGAGTACCATAATTTTTGAAGAAATGCAATGAGTTGATATTTTGGTGGCTTTGGGAAAAATTGCTATGTAGTGGGTTTCTGACATTTCTTGTATTAAAGTTGTATTGACGTAAACGGGTACCATCTGACATGATGCTTCTTCATTGGTAAGTTGAAGGATGTCTCCAATACAGTCTTGAGTTCTTGTGTGTTCTTGAATGAACTTCTCAGGACATAAGTAGGTTGATCCAGTTCTTCTACAGGGTAGATCCATATACTGGTAAAGTTCATTGTTGGAAGCTAAATACGGAGCTGGTGGAATAATTGTTGTATGGTTGTATGTGGGTACAGAAAAAAGATGAAAGTATAGGAACGGATCCGAGTAAAGTATTGGAAAGTGCAATACAAAGACAACAGTGTGGTTTGAGAAGTATCCATCAATGCTGATAATGTCATAATACTTCGTTAGGTCTTGTTCTTGAGTAAATGGAAGTTGATTTTCTGAGTGATGTTCTAGCATTTTTTGGATGGTCCATTTAAGTTCGTGAGGTTTAATGAGGCTATTATGAAGAACATTGATTTTTGTAAAGGTTATGGCTTCTTCTAGGTCGTTAAGGATCTGCATGACAATTTGAAGGGCTAAGTTAATTTGGTCCAAGACGTTTCTTGCTTGCAGGAAATGGCCAAAGTCAAAGATAAATTTGTTTAGCTCTGACTTAATTTTGTTGGTCTCGAATGCAATAGTTTCTTCGTTATGGCTTATAAGGGAGATGGTTCTGTTAAGATTTTCCATAACTTTATGGTTAAGGCTCGTGTGATAGTTTACTTGGCTGATAATGTTATTTTGATTATCTTGCAAGGCTGCGATAGCATTGTTGTATTTCTCAGCGTCTTCTTGGTCGAGATTTCCAGATATGGTTTTCACTATGCTTCCCAATCCATTTATCAGTCCTCTTCTGGATCTGTTAGGTGGGTAAATAGTGTATAATTTCTCTCGGGCAGTTTTTAACAGAAATTGTAGGCTTTGGTCAAAGTTTTGTAGGCTTGAGAAATATGGAAAGCTTAGTCCATTTTTTATTGCTTCGTTGACTGTTCGATATTGAGATTCCAAGGAGTCAATTTCTTCTGCTATTGGTTGTAGGTTCAGGTAGTGTATAAAATCATGGGTGCTAGTCTGGATTCTTGCTTGTCCTAGTTTGAGGGGGAGTATCCCAGGGTTTTCTTTCAGGTCTTGGATTAGGATTTCCTGGGCGGCCGTTGAAGTACATCTGCAAAGTATTTTTTGTGTTAGTGCCTTTACTGGGTTGATTTTTGATATTTTTTTTATGAACTGTCGTGTCTTGTGTGTCGATAGTGACTATGTTGTCGGTTTTTACTGTTTTTGGAGAGAATCTAGGTAGTAGTTTGTTACGTTTTACTGTTTTTCTCGTATATATTTTGGTACTGGGTTTATATGTTATTGGAACTTGTCTCTTGGAGTTTCTTTTTTCTATGTACTTCACTTTGGCTTCTTGAAGTTTTTCGTTTAGCTCTTTATAAATTGTCTTTGTTTTTTCTCTATGCTGTTGGGTATAATTGTTGATGAGGGTTTTACTGATGTCGATATCAAATGGATCTTGGGCGTCTAAGTGGCCAGTTAGAATGTCAATTGGTCTCATATTGGTCATGGAGTGAATAGAGTTGTTGTAGCCGAGGATGGCATAAGGCATTTGCTCTTTAATATTTAGATTTTTTTTCTTTTCTCGTAGGATTCTTAGATGTTCGACGAGGGTTGAGTGAAATCGTTCTATCATTCCATTGGATTGTGGGTTATCTGCGGTGGTATAATGGATTGAAATTTTGTGAGTATCTACAAATTCTTGCATAAGGCCATTTTTAAATTCTGTTCCACTGTCGGCAACTATCATGTGAGGTACTCCATGGTGAGTCATGAATATTAGAAGGGCATTGAGCACGTTAATTGCATTTGAGCCATCTATTGGATATGCCTGTCCATATTTGGAAAATGCGTCTATGATTGTTAAGAATTTCTGGCCTCCTGCTTGGAAAGTATCTAGATGAATAATTTGGAGGGGTTTGGATGGTGTTGGTGTCAACATGAATTTGGGCTTTGCTGGATTTCTGTCGTATTTATTGGCTTGGCAGATGTCGCAAATATTAATCATGTCTTCAATATCTCTTTTTAGGTTAGGCCAAAAGTATTTTTTTCGAATCTGGGTTTCCGTTTCATGAATGCCTCGATGATTAGTCTTGCTTTGATGGTAGTTCAAAAGGATTTCTTTTTGTCTTTCTTCGCAGTTGATGTCTTCTAATAGAGTGTTACACTTTACAAGGTCGAATGCAGAGTTCTTAAAGATTTCTCGAATTGTGTTACACAGAAATTGATAAAGTGTATCATCTTCAAAGAGTATTGCATATTTCTTTTTTGGTTCAATGTACTCTTTGAAGAATCGAATGATTTCATTTTTAAGGTTGTTTTTTCCAAGTTGGACATATAACCTTCTTTTGTTTGCAAATGCTTCTTCTTTTACTGTTCTTGCTGGGTTGTAGTTGACGGTCTTAAAGATGATTTGATTATTAAAGTAATTAAGAGGCTTCTCGCTGATAGGAATTCCTAGTATTGGATTTTCTTGAGTTGTATGTTGAGTGTCATCATCGCTGCTGTCATCGGTTTCGGGATTGTGGTTATCTTCGTTCTTCTTTTCTTCCGCGGTGGCTTGATCTTTGTTATTTGTACTGCATGTAGGTCTGGCATTTTTGTTTTGTCCTAGGCAGTCTTCTATAACTTTCAGTTCATCTTCGTTAGTTATGTCGGCTTCTGGGTCATAGTATATTGACGCTGGATTGTTATACAGGGATGATATGTCGTCTTCTGCATCGTCAGTTCTATTGAGTGTTTCTTTTGTATGTATTTCAATTCTAGAAAGGGCGTCTGCATTTGTATTTGATTTTCCTTTTTTGTATACAACTTCATAGTCAAATTCTTCCAATTTCAAGCGCCATCTGACCAGTTTCGAGTTTGGGTCCTTAAGGGAAAATAACCATTGAAGAGGGCGATGATCCGAAAGAATTTTGAATTTTCGTCCAAATAAATAAGGTCTGAAGTATTTTGTAGCCCAGACGATTGCTAACATCTCTTTTTCGATGGTAGAGTATTTGAGTTCGGTTTCGTTCAGGGTCCGGGATGCATAGGCGATTGGTTTGTCGTTGCCAACAGGTCCTTGCGAAAGCACAGCTCCAACTGCAAAGTTGCTTGCGTCTGTTGTGAGATTAAATGGTTTCGAAAAATCTGGATATTGCAGGAGTGGTTCATTTGTCAGGAGGTTTTGGCAGGTTTTAACACAATTCAGGAATTCTGGGGTGTGTTCGATTTTTACGTCTTTCTTAAGACAGTAAGTGAGTGGTTTGGTAATCTTGGCAAAGTCTTTAATAAATTTTCTATAGTACCCAAGTAGGCCAAGGAATCCTCTGATTTCTTTAATTGTTCTTGGTATAGGGTATTCTAGAATGGCTTTGATTTTGCTTGGGTTTGGTCGTATACCATCAGGTGTGACGATATGACCTAAAAAGCTCACTTCTTTTTTCAAAAATTCGCATTTATCGACTTGTATTTTAAAGCCGGTTTCTCTTAGTCGTTGGAAGATCTTTGACAGATTAACTAGATGTTCTTGTAGCGATGTACTGAATACAATTATGTCGTCCATGTAGACTAGGCAGATTTCTCCTTGAAGTCCTTTCAGTACGTTGTCCATGACTCGCTGGAAGGTGGCTGGTGCATTTTTTAAGCCAAAAGGCATTCTTCGGTATTCGTAGTGGCCATTTTCTACGTTAAATGCTGTTTTCTGGATGTCTTGTGTTGCCATTTCTATTTGGTGGAATCCACTTGCTAAGTCTAGCGTAGTAAAGTACTGACATCTTCCAAGTTTGTCGAGAATGTCGCTAATATTAGGAATGGGGTATCGGTCATCGATCGTTTTCTCGTTTACTTTTCGGTAGTCGACTACAATTCGCCATTTAATTTTTCCAGAGGCATCAGGTTTCTTCGGTACCACCCATATAGGAGATGACCAGGGAGATTGACTCGGCCGGATAATTCCTTGATCTAACATTGACGAGATTTGTTTTTTCACCTCTTCTTTGTGTATATGGGGATATCTGTAGGACTTTGTAAATACTGGAACTTCATCTTTGGTCTTTATTTCGTGTTTAATCTGGTTGGTAAAGGTAAGTGGAGAATCTGGATGATGAAAGATGTCAACATATTTTTTGCATAGTCTTCTTATGGATTTTTCTTCTTCTAGGTTTAAATGGTCGGTTCGAATTTCAGGTTCCAGGTTTGGTTCAGGATCTTGTTGAGGCAGGATATCTGCGGAGTAAAGACTGAAGTTTTGTAGGTCAATCTTGCAGCTTTTCACTGGTCCTGTTAGGGCAATTTGAAGTTGGTCGTCTGTATTATTAATCAGTTCTGTCCAGGCTAGTTGGTTGCATGCTACGGTGAGGGTTTCTCGCAGGACAGCTCCTTGAACTTTTTGTTGAGGTAAGGTAATGCTGCCTTTGGTTTCTTTGACTGGAAGTCGCACTTTGGTTATCGTGTGAGGTTCTAGTTGGATGGAGTAGAACTGGGTTTTGTTGGTTTCGTAATATTCGATAGGAAGCACAGAATTTTCGGTACTAAGTAGGGAGGCTGGTAGGTCTAACTTGGCTTTTAGAAGTTTAAGGTTGTCAAGGCCTATGAGGCCGTCAAAAGTTTGGTGAAACTTGAAAAGGTAAAATTTAAAATTATTATTGGAGTTGAATTCAGGGAATATTGGAATTGTTGCGCAATAATCTTGCGAATGATTCTGGAAAATAGAAGTAACAATAAAGGGTTCATGTTGGATGTTATTTCGGTAGTATTTAAATGCAATGTCTGGATTAAGAAAAGATTTAGTAGCGCCGGTGTCAATAAGGAGTTTAAGAGGAGGGTTTGATATGGATATGTAAGGAAGTTCTTTTTTATCGGTGTAGTTGTGAAGCTCTACTATGTTTCTTCGTTTGCACTTGGGTCGTCGTGAAAATTTTCTTCTTCTTCGTAAAGATAGTGTTCTTCTTCTTGGTTGTAGTAATTTTGGGGATCTTGTTGGTGGTAGCTTTCGTCGGAGTAGCCATAGGGGTTGTAGGTGAAAGCTTCGTTTTGTTGTTCTATGTTAAACAATTCTTCAACAGTGAATTTAGGGGCAGTGGTGGTCTGAACACTTGAGCTTTGTTTACGGAATCTGTGTCCATTGGTGTCGTTTTTTGGAACTGGGATGGTCCGGGTCTATTGGTCCAAACATTTGGTTTAGGGGGTAGGCTGTTTTGAAACCTCGGTGATGGTTGACTGGATTGGAATCTTGGTGGTTGGAGAATAGGTCTTGATGGTTTAAAGGGTTGTTGTGAAGCAAAGTTAAATTGAGGCCTTGGTCTAAATGGCTGCTGGGACCACTGTGAGGGATGTTG
Source organism: Polydrusus pterygomalis (assembly GCA_963969555.1). Taxonomy (NCBI): domain Eukaryota; kingdom Metazoa; phylum Arthropoda; class Insecta; order Coleoptera; family Curculionidae; genus Polydrusus; species Polydrusus pterygomalis. Next base: position 76,010,164 of record OZ018375.1, read on the forward strand.
CTGTGTAGGCCCGAATGGTTGCTGTATAGGCCTGAATGGTTGCCATTGAGGAGGTGTGAAGGTTGGAGCAGCATGGGGTGCTGATTGTCTTTGTAGTGGGGGTGTAGCTTTAAAGTTGGATGAAGCTGACGGTTGCGGGATGTTTAGGCTTTTCTGGAGGTATCTGATGTTGTTTTCCTCTTGAATGAATTGAATAGCAGTTGCTAGATCTTTTGGCCTCATTGCTCTTATTGTTGATCCCAAAGGTTCTCTTAGTCCTGCTAGGAAAGTGGTAAGAGCCTGTTGGTGGAAAAAGGATTTTTTACTTGTTTTGATGTTTGCGTCTACTGTATGCAATTCTACGTAGTTCGATATGGTGTTCAGTAGGGCCATAACTTTTTCATAATATTGTTGTGGGGCTTCGTTGGGGTTCTGGCGTAAATTTACTAGGTCTCTGGTCAGTGAATTTTCGTTACGTTGGTCGGCAAAGTTTTGTATAAGGGCATCTTTTATTTGGGGCCACTCGCTACATCCATAAATTGAAATTACTTCTTTTGCTCGGCCTTTCAGTTTGCTGATAATACCTTGTACAAGTACATGATTTTGAAAGCAGGTGAGGTCGTTGGTTTTCCAGTAGTGATTTAGTAGTAACGTTGCCACATGGATGAAGTTATACAATTCGTTGGGGTTGCCATCATATTCTGGAATAATACTGAGATTTTTGACGTCGAAGTCTGGTGTGGTTGCCATGGTAACGGGTATTGTCGGGGCAGTAGGTTGTTGAGTTTGTGGTAAATTAGGTACTAGGTTGGTAATGCTAAGGGCACTGAGGGCAGTAAGTAAGTCTTGTTCTGTAGACATTAAATGCTTACACTATTAAGATGATGCTTAAAAGCATATCACTTTACTAAACAGGAGCACTAACAGACTGCACTACACTACTTAAAACAAAAAATTGTTTTCACTATCACTAAAATCTTCTTAGGCGAACTTTTTATAGTTTCCCGGGAGATTGGTTCGTTTAGTGGATAAACGTTCAAAAACGACGAGGATCCTTAGGGACTCTTCCACTATTCTACAGACTGCGCCAGTTAAGGGTTGATTACGTCACAGGTACTTTTTAAAAAGACCTTTATTTAAAACACTTAACAATAATGGTATTCTAACAGTATAAACTTAGAACTAACTATTACAATATTAAACCTACTATTTATATATAATTTATTGATGACTTTGTAATAAAAATTGGGACTGCAATCCGATGTTTTGCTGATGCAATTGCTTAACTGCATAGGTTCACCGAACCGTAATTTGCAGAATAAGTTTTGCATGTTTGTATCCCGACCAACCTGTCTCAAAATCAAAAACTATCTTAAATATTTTTGATAGATTTAAGAAGTCATACCAGCATTTTATTTCTCACCGTAGACTAATAAAAACAAGCAATTTAAAATAATATAATTGTTGCATTTTTAAATGCTGTCGACGGGACGAAGCAAGGTGATTTCGTTAAACGTGGCCAGCGCAAATGGCCCCTCTCTTTAATCAAGGGATCACCTTGCCATGCGTTTTCACGTCGGCGTCGGCAACCAGGGCCGGATCTACAGCGGGGCAAGCGGGGCGGCGCTCCGGGGCCCCCGACCGAGAGGGGCCCCCCGGCAGGTGTCGGGAAGAGGACAATATTTAGCTTTATTCGAATACATTAATACATTGCAAACAATTTTTTTGTCAATACTCCAACAAACTTTAAAAAAAGGTTCATCAAAACATGCTCAGGTAATAGAAAAAGCAAATCTCAAAGTTTGCTGATCGGACCTATATAATGTTATCAAGGGTTTTCAAATTTCCCGCGCCAGTGGTTCATGTTCAAGAAGCTGATCTGTTTTCCAAACCTGTCTCAGACGATGTGTCACTTTCTTTTTCCTCTCAGTTGCTTACTGTATGGTCGACATTTTCGGAAGAGATAAGTTCAATGAAAGATCTTAAAGAGTTAGCCCGTTTCTTGATCATTCAGAATGCGTCGTTGTCGCCCAGTTATCCAGATGTGTGCACAGCACTTCTGATGTTCCTTACTGCCCCTGTCACTACTGCGAAAGCTAAACGGACTTTCTCCAAATTAAAGTTGATAAAAAACTACTTGCGTACCTCAATGGGACAAAATAGACTCAGTAATTTAGCGCTACTGTCCATTGAAAATCGAAGAGCGCGCAAAATTGACTTTAATAAAGTGATAAACGAATTCTCCACTATAAAACTAGAAAGAAGTGTTTTTAGTTGTAAGTTCTTGCGTTTGTGACAAAATATCATGAGAGTGCGGTGTTAACGTAGATTATATGTGTAGAAGATTGCCAGATTATAGTAATAGCTGTTCCAAAAAGTTGGTATAAGATACAATAAATATCTACATTAAAAAAATACTGTTATTCTTACCCGGCATTAATAATGTGGTATTATCAAAAGTAATTTCAACAAGGGGCCCCAAAATTTGTTTTGCCCCGGGGCCTATTCAGCTATAGCTCCGGCCCTGTCGGCAACACTGACTAATCTGGTGTCCTTATTGCGGGCATCTAAACATATAATTTATTCTTTCATACCCCCATAAAAAGTAACTGTAAGTTTCAGCTTACCAATATATATCACCCTTATGATAGAAGTATTACATGTAACGGTTTATATACTCGTTCTAGCTGGGCCCGCATACAAAAAATTAATGAACATATTTTTAGAGCTACTCGATGGAATAATAATAGATCAGTACCAAGCCGACGGAAATAATCCCTCAGTGCCAACTTATGAGCTACCTGATCAAGAAGTAAAAATTGATGTGACAATAACAGATCCAAACGAAACGCCACAATTCCAACGGTCACGTACACGGAGTGTTAAAGATAATCGCCTGATGAGAGATGCTACCGTTCTCAGAGTTTAAACAAGATAGAAACCACATCGTTCTCGTTAAATAACCATTTAATGTAATATTGTAGGGTAGTTTTAAGGTTTTAATTTTAAAGTATTTGAATCCTGTATTTCTAATTGTTGGCAGTTTTTAATGTACTTAATAAATTGATTTTTCGTAATTAATGGTAAAAGTTACTCAACAAACGCTAATGTGTTAGTTTAAGGGCATTAAAGTCCGTGTCACCGATTTTGAGCTGCCGAAGGAATGTGGACAAAAAATATACATTGTTGTTGTAGCGCTCAATTTAAATGCAGTAGGTATCATTTTAATTACAGATAGTTTATTCATCATTCATTTAAAGTAAATTCACGAAGCGATAGACCGAATAGTAAATTTAAAGAAATCTTAATAAATCCGATGATTATGTTAAATCTGGCAACCCCGCTATATTAACATTCACGGAATCGGGCTTGTCCATATCGTGCGCTAAGTTCTTCCGGTTACTATTCTGTCTCTTTTTATCACATATAATAATAATAATAATAATAATAATAATAATAACAAATTTTTATTAGTTCATTGAACTATTTAAATACATTTCAAATTGTAGATTTTTTCTTCTCTCCTGATAGATAATTACAATCTAGAAAGACTATTTTATTAAACTTTTTTACATAAAATTTGATTCTTTAATTTTTTTACAAATAGTTTTAAATTACAATTTTTAATTTCATTTCCTAACTTCTTATATTCTATAGCACCACTAAAAAATATTGAATTTTTGAGTCGATTTCAAATTTGTATGATCCAAAATAAAGTTATTTTTTCCTCTTGTTTCATGAATATGAACTTCATTAAATTTTGTCAAGAAATTTTCATAATATGGTGCTGTTATATTTAAATTTATTTTATGAATAAAAATCAAAATACGAAATAATAAAAAATTTTCTATATTCATCCATTGTAAACAATTTAGCATTTCCGTTATTTTAGTGTATTTATTACATCCCAGTATTATTCTCATTGCTCTATTTTGTAAAATCTGTATATAATCTGTTTTTATCTTGTTGTGAACACATATATAAAATTGAACTACAAAAAACAAAATGAGGTAAAATAATACAATTGAAAATCATTTTTTTACTATAAATGCTTAAGTATCCGCTTAATCTATTTAGTACTCCTATTTTTTTTGAAATTTTTTTACAAATATAATCCATATGATCATGAAATTTAAAATTTTTGTCGATAATAACTCCTAAATATTTAACTTTAGTAACAATTTCAATAGCTTCGTTATTTATTTTAAAAGAAAGATTTTGATTTTGAAACTCATTATACTGTTTATCAGACCCTAGTAACAAACATTTTGTTTTATCAATATTTATTTTTAATTTATTTTCACACATCCATTTATATAATATATGTTCTAGTATATTGTTCATATTATTTATTAGAGATATTAAATTACAATCTGAAATATAAATTACTGTATCATCAGCGAAAAAATGATATTTACAAATGTCTAGATTGTAGGCCAAATCATTAATATAAATTATGAATAATAAAGGACCAAGTATACTGCCTTGAGGTACACCAACATTTATGCCTTTTTTATGTGACACATACTCGTTACATTTAACTACCTGCCATCTATTCATTAAATAGTCATGTAACCATTTATGTGCCTGTCCACCAATTCCGTAATGTCTTAATTTATCTAATAATTTTTTTCTATCAATTATTTCAAATGCACGTTTCAAATCTAAAAAAATAACGACCACCATATCACCCTTATCAATTGTAAGTTTCCAATCATTTAAAACATATTGTACAGCAGTTTCACAACTATATTTCTTCCTAAATCCTGATTGAAATTTTGATAATATTTTATTTTCCTCTACAAAATCTAATAACTGATAATAGACTATTATTTCCAAAAATTTTTCGACAGCTACAAGTGTATTTATTGGTCTAAATTCTTCTGGTTTTGATGTATTTTTAACCTTTCTTATTGGCGTTATTGTAGTTATTTTTAAAATTTCAGGGACAATACCAAATTTCAAACTAGAATTTATAATATCCAATAGTTGAATAGATATTTCATTAAAATATGTTTTTAAAAAATTTATTGATATATCAGCTGTATTGGATTTATTTGAAAGCCTAAAATAGTATATTATTAACCAAGGTTTAGACAGCCATCATTATTGCCCGAGCGTCAAGTTTAAATCACGAGGAGCGAAGCGACGAGGGATTTAGGGCGCGAGGGCTATAGGCTGTCTAAACCGTGGTTAATATAATTTTTTTTCCACTACTAACACTTTTATTTTGTACAGTATTAATAAATTATAAAAAATATTAGGTAGGTATAAATATATATTTTAATCAAGTTACCTGCTTTGGCATATTGGCAAGATAATTTGTTTTCTTGTCAGTTGGCTTTGTTGACATATCACCTTTCATGTTATTTGTTGAGGAATTAACAAATCAAGTTACCTGGTTTTAAATAGATCGGTCAATAATGGATTTCAATGCTTTATTATTGACCGTTGTCAATAGCAACTGAGAAGGGAGAGAAAAACGATTTCTGGCGTTAATTAATCGGTCAATAATGGCGATGTTATAGGTTAGTAGTGGAAAAATTATTTTTTTTAGCTCATTTAAGTTTAACAATCTAAATTTATCAAACCTAGTATAATTTTCTTTAAAAATAAAGTTTTCATTGTAATTTGGTATTGAATTAACTATATTGTTTATGCTTTCTATAAAAAATTTGTTAAAATTTTCTGCAATTTCAATATTATTGTTTAAATTAACTCCATTAAAATTTATTTCTTTATATTTTTCTACTTTGTTTTCCGAAATAAACAATTTTAAAGTCTTCCACATTTATATTTAACATAATATTTAATAATATGTCACGTTGATCGTTGATACGAACACACCAATAAATCTTTAGTCCCCTCTCTGCCCTGCCCTTTCAGACGTCGTAGTTACTAGTACTTACTATTTTGGTCTAAAGTAATGTCTTAATAATTATTATTGAATCGGTCGATGCTTGATAGAAGTCTATTGCAAATTAAATTAATAGCAGGAAGGGAATACAACTTTTTTACTCTAATTTTAAGAAATAGTACATGCTCAAAGTAGAGGCAGAAGAGACAGAAGTCTATCTTACCTCTGTTAAAATTAGCATTGGTGTAGGTAAGATACGCCATTCTCTCTAGACGCTCCGCCTATCACCTTGCTCATATTTCTACCGCGGCATCACAAACCCGAAACCATCCCAAGCTGCTCCCCTAAATCGATACATCTTCTGCATATTCCGTGATTCACGCAGTCAAATGCCTTCGACAAATAACAGAACACCGCCGTACCTGTCTCACCAGAAATAAGGGAGACATACAGGTGTTCAAGAAACCCAAAAATGGCATCACTTGTCGTACCCGACGCAGCCTGAAAGCCAAATTGTTGTACGCTCAACAGCTTGTGTCTGTTAAGCCACGAAATTATGCCTATTTTCACAAGATTTTGCACTATCTTGGCCGTAGTAGGCAGCAATGCAAAATTGGGTGAAAGTTAAAGGGATCGTACCACCTTTGTATATTGGAACAACCACGCATTCTTTAAGGCAAGATGGAAAACTACTAGAAAGAGAAGAACTATTAATTGCATCGGCATAAATTTTAAACATAAAACATTTACTGGTAGTGCACGCCTGGGTAGGGCGTAGGCATGTCTGTCGAGCAGAAAATAATGTGGCTAGACCACTGGGATCAAAGCGGATATAGATCGGATAGCTAAACAACGTGCGCAAAGCAGATGGATAGAACTAACAACCTGTAGCACCTCCCAGCAATTTTGGCTTCTACTTGATAACAGGAAAACCAAAACGTTAATACAGCACAGTGGGAAAGACCTAGGAAATATCACTGCCATAGTCACAGGACATTGCCTTTAGGTAGACACGCCAGACGAATGCAAGTACCAACTAACGACTTCTGCAGAAGTTGCAGAGATGAAGAAGAGGAAGAAAGTATTCAACATTTCTTGTGTAGGTGCCCTGGCCTCGCAAAAAGAAGGTTCAATGCCTTGGACGAACCATTCTTTAATGAGGCATTGCTTTAAAAACTTTACCTAAAGATGATGTGTGATAAGATGATAGTCTAAAACGTAATAGAATTATTTTAATACAGTGCGAGTTTGTAACTTGGAATGAATTCAGTAAATCCACTGTTTTTTTTTAATGGTTGGACACGGGTATTATTTTAAATCGTCATATTTTTTGTAAAAAAAAAAAGATTGATACAATGTGTCCCAAATTAAAGATATGACGACATCGATAATTTTTTTACATGCAACCCCAGGTTTATAATAATTATTTTAAAAGTATATATTAAGTTATACATAAGTACCAAATTTCAAATTTTTATTCCTTGTTAATTATTATAAGATATTAAACAAACAAAAATTAATTTAACTGAAAAATAAAAAAACCTTCAACACATATTTAATACTTTTTTGTCAATAAATGCTCAAAATGTTGTCCATTCTCTATTTAGTAATGTCCTAAACGCAAGTAAAACGGGTTTTAAACATTTATTAGTTATAATTACTTCGGGAGAAATTAACCTACACTCACGTGTTATTCGTGCTTTCCACTCCTCAACATGACAAGGAATAAAAATTTGAAATTCGGTGCTATGTAAAACTAATTACACTTTAAAAATAATCACTAAAAAACTAGTTCGATATCGTTTTATCTCTAAGTTTAAGTATATATATCCTTTATTGAACCAAAAGATTTTTACAATAAAACTATGTAGGTTCATCCACTAAAACGATGTTTAAAGTAGGTGCTTAGTATAAACAGGAAACAAATACAATCAAAGAAAAGGAAAAAACAATTTATAAGAAAAAAAATTACAGGAGTGAAAATGGAGTAAAAGGTAGAAAAGAAGCAGTATTAGTATGATTATACATCAAACACTGTTTGATTGAATTAACATTTTTAAATCTCTCTTGAATGAGTTAACCTTTTTTAACTTTTTAATGTGCCGTATTTTATTAAACAAATTTACCCCTCTATGAAGAATAGAGTAATAAAGAAGCTGTGTGCGACTTTTTGGCAGATCGATTAAATTATTATAATATGTACCTTGTATTATGTTCATGAATTTGACTTTCAACCAAAGTTGGGACACACTGTATAAATATTTTTTAAATTAAAATGTTAATATCCGTGCCCAAGCATTTTACCAAAAAAAACTGTACTGACTTTATTCTACGTTACAAACTCACACTGTATATGTTTTTATTATACAGGGAGTCCGGAAAAAGGAGGTTAATCCGTTAACCTTATTATATTTCTTGAGTAAAAATAAAATGACTTTTTTTAAAACCGACCAGAAAATTTAAACTTTCTCTACAATTTTTCGTCTAGAAAATAACGTTTTTCCGATCGCAATACCGGAAAAGTGACATTAGAGACCGAAAAATTTTTTTCCGGACTCTAATGTCACTTTTCCGGTCTCTAATGTCACTGTCACCCTGGTTTTTGTTTTTCCAATCGCTCTTTGATAATACAAGATACCTTGATTTCGTTATTATGACAACAACATTTCGATGTATTGTCGAGTGACAGTTCGTTGATTTTTAATTTTGTTCTTTATGTCAAACTTGTTTCGCGTAGATTATAAAATATATCAAAGTGTCGGTCTTAAAAAAAATATTGTACGTCACGCAACCGAAAATTAGTGTTTTCCAGGTCTCTCCAAGCTTCCAGGACTCGCATATGGCTCGCCCTGGAAATGCTTGTCTCGACCTGAAAAACACTACTTTCCGGTCTTGTAACGTAAATTACTATTTCAATGCCATTTTTATTTTTGACCTTAATGTTCGATAAGTTTAAAATTAAAAACTGATTTTTTTTAAATTCGAGTATTTATTAAGATATTAATGTTAAATTTGGTACATTGCTTCAACATAAAGAGTTACATCTTTTGAGAAAACGGAAACAAAAAAAACTCTCAAATATTCAAAATAGGGGGGGGGGGGTCCAGTACTCGCTGACACCTCCCCCCCCCCCTATTTCTTAGTACGTGCGCCAGTGACTTTCGACCTATATTTTTTCAGGTAGTCCTTTGTTTTTTATTATTTTTTGTCTCATAAAAATTCTATAAAAGGATGCGTTTTGGAGATAATTTGAAAAGTTTGGGTCCTTAACTGTGCCAACGCGGCTTACGGTATAATCTCACAATTTCCAAATGCTAAATCAAGTCAGCCGCTGTGACATTACCATGGATGCAAAATTTAATTAAGTGAAACTTTGCATAGGTGATAATACCGAAAGCAAGGGACTAGCCAAAAATAGCGTAAGGACAGTGGCGTACAGATAAAAACCTGTATTTAAATGAAATTATTTTATTATTTTCTTCACATAACAGTAATTTTACCAGATAATTTGACTTCTTGTCATTCATTTTTACTATTTCTTTAACGCACACCACTGCACGATTAACTACTTAATGCTTTGCCTCTAGTGGTAAGACAAAAAATTTTATTTCAACTAGAAAGTGCTCCCCTTCATTTTGCTAGAAATGTTAGAAACTATTTACATCAAATCGTTCCCAATCGCTGGATTTTATGAAAATAATATGTTTTAAAAACCGTGCGAGCAAAAATTATTTGCATCAAAGGGGGCTTGGATTAAAAAACGTAGGGCTTGGTTTAGATCACAATGATATGGGGACGATATATCTAACCAAATCTAGGTTAAAATTTTGTCAAATTCATATTAATTATGACATGATAATGCCAAACTAATGAGTTATAAAATAAGAAGACAAATACAAATTTATTGCATGCACAAACCCGGATTGTATTGCCACTCCATTTACTCTGACCCCGTTTCGAAAATACGCTTCAACCATGAATGTTTTGTGCTGTTCCGTAAAGCCCATTGTGTGAATTGTTCAAGAAATTGGAAAAATTAGCGATAAATCAAATTACTTGTATCGACTGTCAAAGATGACGGAATAACTGATTGATTGATTATTAATACAGGTAGTTACTGACACCCAACAGGTATTAAGCTCTATGGCTAAGCATTACGTCCTTAGATGCAAGGCCCTCTTTGATGCAAATAATTTTTTCTCGCACGGTATTAAATTTATTATTATCTTGTTATAGTGTTTCACATTTATTTAATAAGTAAGCAGATTGTTGTCTTAAAAACGAGTTATAACAGAGGCGTTTTACTGTTATGTAAAGAAGATTAGCAATAGTAAGTTCGTAGTAGGGCAATAAAATAATCGATTTTAACTGCTTCCCAGACAGCACACAATGTCTTAAAGACGTCCATTTTAGGTCTTAATTATGTCTGAACGCCTGCAGACCTACAAAAGACATCTTAAAGTTAAATACGTTTTTTTCCAGACATATATAAGATGTTGTAAGATGACGTCCATAAGATGTCGCTAAAATATCGTAAATATGACGTTCGTGTTTTTTTTAGGTTATAGCACAGAAAGAGAGTTGTCTCTCTTCTGTCTTTGTACTATCCCTGTCTCTCTCTAGCTTATATATTTTTTAAATGGACACTTTCGATTGCCGCCATCTCGGATCGTCAGCCCGCTCGCCGACCGTCGCCGTTCTCAGAACTTTTATTTTTTTGTATACTTGTCTAATCCAATCTAAATGATTGTTACCCATTCGGACGTTTTCTTGAATCGGTTTTTTTTTTGTAAAAGACAAAAAATAGAGTTAAATTTTACAATCAGTAAATTTGGCAACATCGCGAACAACTTAGGATTGGCAACAAAGCGCTCCCCTTTGCCATTTGAAATTGACGCAATGTCAACACTGTCAACTGTCGATGGGTTTGATTTTTGATAGTTTTCCTGATGATGACTTGCAGTTTTTTACTTTCTACTTAGTGAACCGTTAAAAGAAAACGAATTGTATATTAAAAAACGTTTTGTATGGTACATATTTTTCTGTGGTGTGGTGTTTGTTTTTAGTTTTCGAATAATTAAAATTGGTGTAATCAGTGGATGCTCAAATATAAATAGCGGTGCAGGGCTTCAAAACAGTAGAAAAGATGCCGATGATGCCATCGCGACGTAGCTAAGAAGGGCCACAGATAGGCGAAATTCATATTAAAAAAGTGTTAATTATGTAATACATTAATAAAACCATTTATTAAGCAATAATATGATGTTTCATGTTTAACAAACAAAACAAAATGTTTTAGGGCTCTGCGGTTTGGCCTATAAAATGTATCTAAGGTGTCCATAAGACATCTATAAGATCTTCATAAGACATCTATAAGGTATTCAAAAGACATCTATAAGGTCTCCATGAGATATCTATAAGATGTCCATAAGATATCTTTAAGCCGTCCATAAGATGTGGTATAGAGGTTGGGTTTTGTAACATACCACCTTTTTAAGATATCCATAAGATGTCTTGATGGCGTTAAGAAACGTGCATAAGACGTCATAAATGTCTATTGTTGACATCTTTTGGATATCTTTAAGATATCTTTGTGCTGTCTGGGTTTAGTTTTTATCTGTACGCCACTATCCTTACATTATTTTTAGCTAATCCTTTGCTATCGGCATTGTCACCTATTGCAAAGTTTATTAATTATATCTTGTATCCATGGTTATGCCACAACGGCTGACTTGATTTAGAATTTGAAAATTATGAGATTACCGTAAGCCGCGTTGGCATCAGTTAGGGACCTATAATACTTTTCAAATTATCTCCAAAACGTATCATTTTATCAACATTTTATAAGAGCGAAAAATAACCAAAAACAAACGATTACCGTAATGAGCCCAAACACCGAGTTATAAATTGCGTTTCTGTTACATTTAATTGTAAGTACCTACAATTATTATTCATTTGACCAAAAATTTAGATACAGGTTTAAAATTTTTAATTCTTTTTCATTAGGGATCATAATTATTAATGTGTGCCTTTCTCATTAGTTGATTTCATCGATAAGTAATAAGTTTTATTTCATCTGAACGCCGTTTTTGTCGAAAAGTTAGTTTGTAAAATTTTTGTTCTTAAAATGTTTGTTCATTAAGGTTAGGTTTCTAATGTATAATTTTTGCATTTTACATTATCTATAGATATCCTTTTCTGTTTCAAGAAAAATAAGTAGAAATTAAGTATTTCCCTGACTTAGGTAGGTAGGGGAGAGTTGGACAAAACCGGGTAGATTGATAAAACCGGGTATCGCCTAGTTCTACCAAATGCCAAAACAGCTTTCCATATTTTTAACCTTTAAAAAGCAGCTATTTGATTTTGAAGGAATTATTTTTATTATTGTTATTGGTAAATATTATTATTGTTTGGCAATAGTAAGGTAATAGTAAGTAAAATTATGTTACTATAATAGTTAAAATAGCTAACCATATTAGTATGTAATAGGATAGCGAACAAATATATAATTCTATTTTCTGTGTCTACGTACCTTACATAAGTGAAATTATTATTTGATATTACTATTATTATTGTTTGTATGACAATAAAATAAAGTTTTTAACATAAAGTTAGCCTACATACAAGTTTAGAAATGTAACTGTATCAATAAATTGCATTTTAACAAACAAATTCCATAAAAACCACTTTTGGGTCTACGTACCTTACGTAAGTCAAAAACTGTTCAAACTCAAACTCAAACTCAAAATTAGCTTTATTGTCATAAAAAAAAAAAAAAAAAATTTTCATTGACAAAGCATATTACCAAAAAATAAAACTAAGACAATATAAAAAAAGTAACAGTATCAAACAACAAATTGTAAGCACGCACATTTTGATTACACTATATAAAATTAAAACAATAATCATGGTAACAACCTTAGACACTAAGATAAAAAATGTTAAAGTAGGGTTTCCACTGACAGAAAAATTTAATCCCTGGCTAAACTAAAGCTTTTAACTTTATGTTAGCCTACATACAAGTTTAGGAATGTAACTGTATCATAACCAACAAATTCTATAAAAACCGTATTTGGGTCTTCGTACCTTACGTTAAGTCAAAAACTGTTAAATTAGGGTTTCCATTGACAGAAAAATTAAATCCCTAGCTATATTGAAGCTTTTAACTTTATGTTAGCCCACATACAAGTTTAGAAATAATGTAATTGTATCATAACCAACAAATTCCATAAAAACCAGTTTTGGGTCTACGTACCTTATGTAAGTCAAAAACTCAAGTAGGGTTTCCACCAGAAAAATTAAATCCCTGGCTATATTGTAACTTTTAACTTTATGTTAGCCCACATACAAGTTTCGAAATGTAACCGTACCATAGCCAACAAATTCTATGAAAACCATATTTGGGTCTACGTACCTTACGTAAGTCATACTTATATGTGGATTTTCTTGACAGTGAATGTAATAACTCGAATTCAATTAGTTTATGTTAAACTGTAGGTACTTTACCTATATATATATATATAATCTGAACAAATGAAACAAAAAAAATCTGTTCTAAATATGAGTGACAGAATCCTATTTTAAGTTGTGTTTCAGTTAGTTTAGTATTTTTAAGGTTTGGATATTTATAATATTATAAACTTTTTAAATCTATTTTGACACTTTATCTTTAAACCATATGGAAATTCATGCTTGTCTTGTTTTTCTTAAAAGGTGTAAATATTTATGTTGACGTAATAAACCAAATTTGAAATCAATATCTTATTTAATACTAGAGTTAAAATTAATTGAAAAATGGCAATATAAATGTCATACATATTATTTTTGTACAATATAGTTAACGGATTGACCTCCTTTTTGCGGACACCCTGTATAGTAAAATGTCAAATAGTATTGAAATAAATATGAACTTATCAACAAATAATAATTATTGGTATTGTTTCCGCCCCACTGCACTGCACTGCACCAGGGCGACGCGACGGATGCCAACTAAAACACATTGCACAAATGAAAATTGAACGTTTTTAAAGTGAACGAGATTATTCAAGAAAAGCCTTTGAAAAAGTCGCATATACTTTATTACTATCGGTACTTTTAAAAATACATTTTTTGCATTAGTTGTCAGGTAGGTATCGACCCCCTGGACAATAAATTTAGGATTTTAGTTTGACGTAACAAATTAACCTAAAATTTATATATTCAAAATAATAATACTTCCTTTTAAATAAGAGATTTCTTATTGTCCCAAATAAATAACTTTAAGTCACTTCAATTGTTAACCGTTATATTTAAATTTAAATTACTTGATACTTCTACGTATCAGCAGTGTACAAATAATTATTGTTATCTCCAAAAATTTATCACGCCAATGAGGTTACTTCCAAAAAATTGGAAAGGTCAAATACCGAAATATCTATAAAAATAACATCATGTAAGTTAATTATATTTTTTTAATTTCCGGTACATGTTCACAGAAAGAAAATTTGTGAATAAAATGGTAAGTCATAACTTAAAAATGTTAACAATACAAGGAAAAAACATAAGAGATACTTTTTAGGTGACAAATCAATCAGTTTTAATAGCAGTATTATTTTTTGGCCAAATAGTACTTTTAGTTGGCGCTGCCTCTAATGATTACTCTAAAAATGCATACCACGGAAATCACTTATCTATAATTAATATAACCAACGTAGTAAACATAAGTAATGTAGCTTCACTGCCCGTTAAACTAACAATAAATGAAGAAACCAATATTGAACTTATACACAGTGAATCAGGAGATAAAATACAACATGTTAATAACATTACTAAAAATAATCAAACAAGTAAAAGCAATAACAATCAAAGGACAGAAAAACGAACCAATGGTATTGAAAATTTTACCAGCAAATTATCTCCAGTAAAAAACCAAAAAATCCAAGATTTTCAAAGACCGTTAAATACAACAAACGATGGTAATTCTAAAAATAACTTATCAGCAACTGACTATCAAGAAAGGCATAGTCAGAAAAGTCAAAATAGAACAATAACTACATGTTGTTTAGTGATATATCCCCCTAAATGTGACATATCAGAATGTATAATTCAAAGAAAAAAGACGTGTTGGAATATTTGTACCGAGGAAATTGTAATACTTGAAGCGCCAGGATTCCCAAAAAATGAGTTTCCAATGGAATTCATTCCAGTCAATTGGAAAAATGGACAGTTTCTTGAGAATATTACAATAACTCTAGTGCAGCCAGACAGCAATGGTAATCAAGGAAAGAGTCTATATGTAGATAATGGCCATCAACAGCAAACATACTTACAAACGCCGTATCCATATCTTTTACCTCAGCATTTAGTTAGAGGACCATATCAAAATATAAATCCTAATAGTATTTATAACATACCAATGCCGTATCAACCTAGTTATCCAAATTTTTTGCCGTATAATTTTGAACCAAGGCCACCTGTATATTGGTGTCCAGGACCATACTGTCAATAATTGTTTAATATTAAGCGTTCTTATTATTAGTTAACTTACATTTTGTGTGTACAAAATTTCCAGTTCAATTTAATAATAAATTATTCGTATAAAATCGATTGTAAATATTATTTAAACTTCTGTCAATGTCATATATTTAAATTGGTTGTTAAAGAAAATAGATGAATGACAATAATTTATGGTATATACAGTGTGTCCTCCAAGGAGAGAGTTTGGAAATGGAGAAACTTTTTTATCAGTAGGTATAGAAGAAAAAGTCATCTTAACATAGTATAAAACAAAGTCGCTGTCGCTGTCTGTCCGTCCCTAACTATGCTTAAATCTTTAAAACTACGCAGCGGATTTTGAAGCGGTTTTTTTAAATAGATAGTGATTCAAGAGGAAGGTTTTATGTATAAGACATGCATAATATTGTAGAGAAACACTGATAAATTAGAGTAGGGAGAACGAACGACCCAACCTAACCGGTCCCCGGCCCGTTTAACGATCGATCCGAAGCCGGAATAGACGAAGACAGACTATGTTTTATGCGTGGATGTGAATTGTGGACGGGCCGGCAAACTGTTGAGTCACAGTAATCTTTTAGAGGTTTGTTCGGGTTTATATTTATAAATATTGACGTGATGGTTAACTCGCCTTATTATCTCAGAGAAAGCAACGTCGTATAATGCCGGGCTGCAACGCAGGGGTACACGCTAGTTCTTTATAAAAAAAAGTATGCTTGTGCTGAAACTACAATTTCGAACATCAGATTTGCAATTACTATACAGGGTTCGTCATAAATAACATTTTTAGTTTTTTTGGATCTTTTTTTTTTCAATTCCTTGATTTATTAAATGAATTTTGTGCTAGTGTTGAAACCACAATTTCAAGATTTGCGATTAGTATACAGGATTCGTCAGAAACAACAGTTTTTGTTTTTTGGATTTTTTTTTCAATTCCTTTTGATGATTAGCTAAATCATCTATTTGGGAACAAATAGATTGGAAGGTACCTATGGTCCAAATCAGTTGGCACGTAGGTGTCCCGATCTCACAATTATCGACTTTCGTTTATGGGGATATCTGAAGCCACATGTGTATAAAACCAATTTTAATAATAACTTAGAACTCTTGAAAGAGTAGTTATTGCAAATATCCTAATACAGCAAGTTAGGAACTGTTATCGGGAATTCAGATGTCAAGTTGAACTATGCGCAACACATTTATAGTTTTAAGGAATGCACCAACTGTTATAAAGAATAAAATTTTCTGAGAAATCGGTGATAAAAAAACTTTCCCATAATATGTTGCATACTTTACTGTATAATATTAATTAAACTATTAGCGCTTCTCGAATTTAAATTATTTTACTAGTTTTACTTAGATTTTAAATTATTCAATATAAATTAGGGCCTGAACAGGATCTGGATTTAATCTAGGTGGCTGCCATACTATAAGGCCTATTATTGTTGTCCATTCATCTTCACTATTTTCAATATCCATTTTTACTGATTGAACACACAAAGCAAAAATTGAACATTTAAATAAAGGTACCTAGGTGTATTAACATTTCGCGTTTACACAGGAAAGGCAATGCGGCGCGACATAAATTACATTAGATAGTCTGGGAGTCTGCTAGTGATTTTGGTCAAAAAATATTTAGCCATAGCTTATTTTCCATTACAATTAGATTATTTTTATGTTATAATAAAGCTGGAACACCAGCCTTGGGTGGAATATGGAATATCCGATAGTCCAGACTTTTTATATTTTCCAAGAAGATTCTGCCTTGAAGAATATTTTTGGAAGTACTTCCGTTGTCAAAAATATTCTTTTAAGTAGGTATGTTCTCTCCTCACATCTCGCGAAATGGTTATTAGGAAGGCTCCGCGAAGGGGGATTTTTTGTTACGGCCTTTGTGCACTTTGTTTCTAAAAGGTTTATCGACAATAATATTAAGTGTCGTAAGTTTCGAAATATTGGGAGTTTGCTGAAATGTAGAAACAAAATGTGATTGTAAAAAATTAAGAAACAAAACGATCCGTCGAAATAAAATACACAATTTGTACAATAATTAAAAATTGGAAAAATAAGCTTTGGTAGCATATTTCGACTTTAAGGTTTAGTTATACCGTGCAACCAAAAATTATTTGCATCAAAGAGGGCCTTGCATCTAAGGACGTAATGCTTAGCCGTAGTGCTTAATATCTGTTGGGTGTCAGTAACTACCTGAATTAACAATCAATCAGTTATTCCGTCATCTTTGACAGTCGTTACAAGTAATTTGATTCATCGCTAATTTTTCCAATTTCTTGAACAATTGACACAATGGGCTCGGAACAGCACAAAACATTCATGGTTGAAGCGTATTTTCAAAACGGGATTAGAGTAAATGGTGAGTGGCAATACAATCCGGGTTTGTGCATGGACGATTTTCACGAACATTTTCCTAACGTTGCTTTTATTGCTGGGGATTTTTATCATTGCCTGAAAAGAACCATGGCTGTGTTTAGGGAAACAGGTTCTATACAACACAAAAAAGGAGCAGGAAGACCATCTGTTACCTCCAGTTACAAATTTAGAACAATTACAAGAAATGATTATCCAAGAATGTAGTAACATTTCTCCAGAGATGCTGGTCAACACTTTCGAAAATATAAAGAGACGTGTGAATTTGACAAAATTTTAACCTAAATGTGGTTAGATTTATCGTCCACATATTACTGTGTTCTAAACCAAGCCCTACGTTTTTTAATCCAAGCCCTCCTTGATGCAAATAATTTTTGCTCGCACGGTATTTTCTGTATGCTTTCTCTCCTTCATATATTGAGAGAAACTTTAAATGATTGCTAATACATCTTTAAAAATAAAACCCAGCCAAATATTTAAATCGTCAAAGTTCAGTACGACACAATCGAAAGGTTTGATATAGGTACATCACGCACTAACTACGGTATGCGTTCATAATCTCTATATCTCTTTCACAAATGTGACGTCACGTAAGGGTCCAGCGCGCCTAAATATTTAAGCAAGAAAATATTAGAGCAGTTTAGAACCTAGAAAAATGGTAAAAGCTTTATTTTAGAATATTTTATACTTAACATCATTTTGGGCCGTTTTCTATAAATGTAAAGGGTAAAAAAATTCAATAAAAAATTATTTATGAGTCAACAATTTATGAAAAAAAACCTACGAGTACTATGTACAATAAAAAAAACACACACAAATATTGTGCAATTATGATAGAACTAGACATATTAAATCCTAACTACCTTCAAAATCCTCTAACATTCTTTATTGCCATCTCTTCTTCCATTGACGACATTTTTTGGTATTCGTAAAATTCTGTGGTAAAAGTGGCAGTTCCAGAAGTCAACGTCCGTAGATCTGTTGCATATCCTAATAATTCTGATAAAGGTGTAGTGGCAGTTACAACCTTAAAAAAGAAAAAGGGCACTAAAGTAATTACATTAAATTTGAAACTAATTCTATCTATTTTTTTACATAAAGTAATTACTGTTTTTGTTTTAAATTATGATTGTTTTAGTCTATATTTATATATGTTATTGGTATTTAGTTTTTTTTGTATTTTATTTATTCTTTAAAAGTCTTTCTCCCAAGATAATCTTATGACGAGAGATAACAAGACTGATTGATTGACCACTGGTTAAGAAGCGATGATGCCTTGATGTCGGCGCTTCCATTGAGGCTTTCCGTGTTTTTTTTTTTTTTAATTTTAAAACTAGGTTTTGTGTATTAGATCCGAGGAAGAACATTATTTATATTCTCCGAAACATAGGAAATTGAAATTGTATTTCGTTATTCGTAGCGTCAACCAGATCATTAAAATATTTTAAAGAATTGCTATTTGGTTTAACCACCATGTCAATACACCTTAGGGATGGTTAAAGTAAAACCTCTTTAGTGGCAAGGAAAAATCTTTGTGTTAGTCTGAGAACGGTGATAGAGACATAGAAATAAATAGTAAAATATCTAGTGATGCGTATTATGTAACCTGCTACCTTACATCAAAGAAAGGCGTTTTTCATCAAAAAGTAGACAATGTAGCTCTATACTATACTATATAATACCTTTGCATTGCCTCTCTCTGTAACATCAGTAATAGATGCTCTTCTTCGTGATATATCCGCTAGAACTCCTGAGATATGTTCAGGTGGACTAACAATTTCCAACCGCATTACCGGTTCTAAGATACATGTTCCCGATTCCCTCAACAACTGCAAAAATAATGAAATATTCCATTAAAAGTTGTTAATATTAGCAAAAATCAGCTGTGTCATATTACAAACCTCTTTACGGTTAGAAAATCTGTAAAAGCTATTTCTCGAACTGTAATAATTAAGAAACATACAGTACCCAGGTAGCCAGAATGACGAAAATTCGTTGTTTTTTGGTCAGTTTTGGTCGTATATTCGTCTTTTGACCATAATTTGACGTCAGTGGTAAGTTGTATTGACGAAATCACGGCTACGAAATTGGATCTTTATTCTATCTATCTCTTTCTTTGGAATATCGACTTACACTTTATTTTGTGTTGTGATTTTAGGACAATGGCCTTAATAAGCTATTATGCTACATTTAATTATTCGGAATGTTTTTTGTTCTAGTTTTTTTTAAATAAATATTTTGACTTTCTGATCAGCTGATGCAATTTTAGTTGCATCTCACGAAATTAGGAAATGAAGAAGGGTAATGGCGAATACTATAAGGAATCTTCTGTAAAGGTTATATGGAACACTACAGAAAAATGATTCAAGAAATGTATTTTACAGAATACGAAATAAAGATTGACCCTTTTACGGATATCTCCTTTAAAAATGCGCGAGAGACGCAAGAAGAAAGCAGCTCCAAAACTGTCACGAAAAGAGGAAAGTTAGTTCAAAAGCATTCTCTACCAAAGATTTACTAACAATGATGCAAAGCTACAATGAAGAAAACCCCGATTAAGCACAAAAAAAAATTTTTCATCTCTGCTCATTTGAACTAGCTTGGAGAGGCAATGAGGCCGTAAATTGCAAAATTCAATATTTTCAAAAGAAGTTTGTTACCATGGGAGAATTTACCAGACGAATTAAATATAACAGCATATTTTCCAAGACAGCTCAAAGTGGGTCAAAAGGATTGGGAAACAGCAAATGGTTGGTAAGAAATTCAGCAAATAAAGACCTATGCCCTGTAAGATTATTTTTAAAATTATTGGAAAAAAGAGGACCAAACATTTCCACAGACAGACTATTTCTCTCCGTTCATCCAAACTGGCAGAAGGGATGTTGGTTTAAAAATACTCCACTAGGAATAAATACAGTAAAGTGGACCAAAACTTCAGCGGAAAGAATTGGAATAGGTACGAAGAAGCATCTAATTTTAATTTGATTGCAAATAGCATGCCACTTTAGTGGGTTCTCTAGTAATATTAAACTAATAAAAAAGTAAATATAACCTCCACTAAAGTATTTGTGAGTAATAGATGTGTTTTGGACTTCCATTGCCTTTAGTTTTTCATATCACAACGTTTCAACTGGTAAGTATCTCCAGTCGTCTTCAGGTGAATACTAAACTGGCTAAAGTATTTGTGTTTTGAATCATTGGGTGTATTTTTTTTCGATTCTTGTAAATATTAAGATCAGTAAATAACAGAAGCACACCTTTACAATAAAGTCAGCTGATATTGAATATATTTTTAAAGTTGGTCATATCTGTTGTCAAGATACTTGCATAAAAGTAATTGCTTCATAATATGTAAACGGTCATGCATTGCAAGAAATCAATAATAAAAAAAATACATATGGAGCAAGAATTCTGCCGGTCACTAATAACAAGTAGAAAACCAAAACTTATATTTGGTAAACTGACGTCACGTTTTGGGCCCTACTAAGGGGTACCTTTACGAATTTATAAAATTTTACTTTATGGTACTTACCTGAAGAACGAAAAGTCGAATTTCGAAACTTATACCGCCATCTTATACGACATTAAAAAAAGCTATCAATATTTTTTTTAAAGCCAAAAACTAAAGCGCAAAAAATTAAAGATCTAAACGGAAATTTTCTCGCTTCTTTTAGATATCTCCCAAGATATTCGGAATATTTACAATTTTCTTTCACGAAATTACTAAGCCCAAAATATGCAACGTTGTCCCCCACTTTAACCATTTTCGTTTCTCTTACCATTTTAGAGAACCCATATACGACCACGAATTTGTAGAACCCTGTCTGTGTACCTTTACTCCAGAATAAATATCAATTATTGTATATAAAATAATATATCTATCAATTTTAACTTACCTTTTGAACCAATTGGGTCACGGTAGCAGCTACAATAGTATCTGCGGTAGTTCTACCAACTTCGAGCCAATGAAGCATTATATGGACGTTTATTACCTGAAATTACAAAAAAAATGTGGTAAGGTTTAAATCTAAGAACGCCTTACCAAAGCCAACAAGTCACCATAAAAAAAATATAAGTTAAACGGACAACTATTTTGTAGTTATTTCATACGTTGGCTAGATGGCAACTCAAGTAGCATATTTAGACACAAATGATTTGCTGAGAAACGTTTCACAAATATTTTTGTTTTAAATAACAAAATTGTGTCACGACAAATGTGTTATAAAACTTTTTCGACACATTTTCGAATTATGTTCCTTGAAACCTTTTTCAACTGTTTATTTCAAAAAATTTTACTAACCAAAGTGTTCATACATTTAACACACGCGAGAATTAAAATTATTCGAAACATTTTTACATAAATTCAAATTAAATTTACTCTACTAAGGATCATATATTATGATTTGAGGTTAGTCATATAAAACTATAAAATTAACTAACTTAGGAGGCAGTTTACCTTAAATTTTAGACTACCATTAAATGTACGAGAAAAATCTAGAAGGTCGAAACCTTTTGCACAAATATGACATCGTTCAAAAAGTCTTTTAGTGTGTAAAATGCATTTTTTATAAGAAAGTCCTTTAATTTTCTTCCAAATGTTCCCCTTGTTATGGATTGTTTGATTTCTTCTGGTAGTTTATTTAAAATTTTGATGCAGGCATAGTGGGGAGATTTTTCATATCGTGTTGAAGTGTGTCTAGGGACTCTAAGGCCATTTGCGTTTCTTGTCGGATAGTTGTGATTGTTTCTGTTTTCTTGCAATTCATTCTTGTTCTTGTTTACATATGTGGAGCACTTAAGGATGTATATTGAAGTGACTGTGAGGATTTTCTGTTTTTTGTATATTTCTCTGTATGTTTGTGTTGGTTACAATCCAAAGATGAGCCTTATTAGACATTTCTGTGCTTGAAATACTCGGTTTATGTTTACTGCTTGTCCCCACAGTAAAATATTATAGCTGAGATGAGGATAGGCTAATGCGTAGTAAGATGTTATTTGAGTGGGGAAAGGCAGTGTGTATCTTAACTTTAGTATGGCGTAGTAAGCATGTGCCAATTTTAAGCATACATGATCCAGTTTAGGTTCCCACGATAGTTTGGAATCAAGATATGTTCCCAGAAATTTGGAAGAGGATGCCGCCTGGTTTAGTTGCATGTTAAAATTGTGAAGTTACGTATGACACATGCGTTCCCAAATTGTAACGATACATACAATACAAAGCCCAGAAAAAATTTACTATAACTACATATAACACTAGCCTGTAATTGTATTAAAAACAAAAATATTACCTGTGAACTTATTTTTGGTCCTTGGGTCAATCCAACCTCAATACCCTCCTTGACAGCCGCCAAGTTTCTGGGGAATATAGCAGCAATATTGCTAGCGCTGTCCGCAGACTTATCGAATTTTAATACCTTACTTGAACTGGAACTATTAACAGGTATGACGGATAACTTTACTAATACGGTGTTTTTCGTATTGCCTATTTTTGTTTCAATAGAAAGACTATCTGTCACTTTATTAAGAGGTGCTTCCCGATAGGCAATTTGCAATGGGCCTAAGTCTGCATCTACTTTGTATTCTTTTAAAATTCGGTCGCGAATTATTTCGATGTGCAATTCACCCATGCCTAAAAACATTTTTACAAATAAAAATAAATATAACCAATAGAATTACATTTAAAAGTTACTATAGGATAAGGTTTGTGATCTGTGAATATACAGCCAAAGTAGCACAAACACGACCTATGACATCTTGACAAAAAATTTAAAGGAATATGAGACGCTTTGTATTACTTTGCCGAGAGGTTTCCTAGTAAGATCTACCAACGCGAAAGGTCCGCCACATAGATAATCTCGTTGTGTACTAATAGAAGTCATGACGGGAATTCCCCACTATAATTGACTCTAATCGCAACAAGGGTATTCACATAATATCATATTTTTACCTTAACATTTTTAAGGCATCTTGTAGCACTCCAAGTGCAAATGTCCTAATTTGATCGCCCCCAAAGGAAGTTCCATCCTTGTAAGGGGTTGAGATGTCGGGGTTCATCGGAATAATACAATGATCCACTTTTACCAACAGTTATTTACCAGTAATTGGTAAAAGTCGATAGGTAATAAATATGTGTTAGCGCCATAGAAATTAACATAGGAAATACTTTACGAAGTGTTTATTGTCTAATAGTAATATACAGTGAGGACCAGAAGTCCTGCATAAATTCGATAAAAAATTAGGGATGCATTTTTCGGAAAAATGCTTGAACACGTCGATTTTTATTTTCATTTACGCATCTTTTGACGTGAAAGTTTAGTATACAGGGTAACACATGTTAAAGATATGACATAATTCGGTATTTTTTCTTAAGGAACACCCCATATATTTTTCGATTTTTTAATTCTAATAAACATTCTAAATATATCCGATATAGCATATCCTACGCCTAAAGTGAAAGATTATCGAGAAATTTTTGATTGAAGAAAAAAGACTAAGTTATAAAAATATTTAATATATACGGGGTATCAAAGATAAAAATATTAAAAACTACTCTAATCATTAATCTAGTAAATGTTCGAACCATTGACCATTTACTTCCTGGCAGCAAGCAAGCCGCAATTCAATCTCTTCAAAAATGTTATGTATCATTTCACGGGTTATTAATTGAATTTGATTTGATTGTGATATTATTTTTTAATTCTTCGATAGGTACTGTTGGGTTTCTTCGTATACAATTTATGTTTAAGATAACCCCATATAGAAAAGTTCATTGGAGTTAGGTCCGGCGACCTAGCAGGCCTCTCTACTTGCCCCCTACGCCCTATCCAACGACCAGGAAATACGTCATTTAAATATTCGCGCACTGCCCTACTAAAGTGTGGAGGCGCGCCATCTTGTTGAAACCAAACAAAATCTCCAGGAATATTATAATTTCTTAAAAACACCAACTAACGTTCACCTGCTCAACAACCCAGTCTAGATTATCTGACGACCAGTAGCGAAAGTTTTGTCTGTTCATCACCCCATTCAGACAGGAAGTCGATTCGTCAGAAAATATAATCCTACGTGACGATCTGAATCATCTTCGTTAAGCTCGTGGATTAATTTTATTATTTCTCTATTTTTAAAATTCTTTTTACAGATGATTTTCCAATTTCGTTATCCAATGCTAGCTCTTGAGTGGGTTTATGTGGATTTTCTTCAATGGATAGATAGATGTTTAATTTTTATTATGAGATACAGTAAAACAAAGTTGAACTTGTAAATTTCCACTATATTAGACAGAAAATGACATGTTTCGCTAACACTGTAGCTTCGTCAGATGACAATGATTTAATAAAGGTGAAAAGTAAAAATTGGGTGCAATAAAATTAAACTATTTAAGATGTAAATAAAACAGTGGGAGGGTTACAATTGCGGGGAAATCCAACAGAGGGTTTAAAAATTAAATTAAATTAGGTACAATATGGGTAGGTATTTACAAAATCTTAATTATATGGTTAACAGAATAAATTTAGCAAAGGTGAATTATTTAAATCTAATTGATCATTAAGTTACAGGTCCGTATTTTTAAGTTTATTTATTTCCATAGATTCTAACAAATTCAGTTTTAAGCCTTTGTTTTCTGTTTGTAAGATTTTAAAGGAAGGATCGAAACTATGTTGATAATCATGTAAATGGATAGCATAGTTTGAGTCTGTTTTATTTTTTAGAAAACTGTTATAATGTTCCTGTATTCTTTTGTCAAACTGTCTACCTGTTTGGCCAATGTATGTTTTAGGACAATCTTTGCATTTTAATTTATAGACGCCTGATTTTTTGTTTTTATCGCTTTTAGTTTTATTGTTTTTGATGAATTTACTTAAAGAGTTATTAGTTTTGTAACACAAATTTATATCAAGTTTGTTAAGAAAATTGCCAATTACTTTGCTAGGTTGTCCAAAGAAAGTGACAAGTTTAAATTGGTCAGAGTTTTTGCTTCTAGGAAAAACTAAGTCAATAGCCTTTTTGTAAGTTTTCTTTTTTAGGATTTGGTCAATTAAATTTGAATTATATCCGTTATTAACTGCAATTTGTTTAATAATGTTTAGTTCTTTTTGAAAATTGATTTTATTTAGAGGGAGAGTTACTAGTCTATGGATCATACTGTGAAAAGAAGCTAATTTGTGTTGTATAGGGTGGCAAGAAGAATTGTGTATGACAGTATCAGTATGAGATGGTTTATGGAAAACGGAGAAAACATGTCTATTATTTTCTCTCTTAATATTTAAATCAAGAAAATTGATAGAATTGTTACTTTCCTGTTCTATTGTAAACTTGATATTTTTGTGTAGACTGTTAATATATTCCAAAAAGACTTTTAACTGTCTATCAGTACCAAGAAAACATGTTAAGACGTCATCAACATACCTATGCCAATAAAGAAACTGTTTGAAAAGAGGATGATTACTTATTTTATTTTCTAAAAAATCCATAAATATTTCAGCCAATAAAGGACTAAGGGGGTTACCCATAATAAGACCATTTTTGCTGGTGTATATTTTGTCGTTGAACTCAAAATAATTTTGTTCAAGGCATACTGTAAGAGAATCGATAATTTCTTGTTTTTTGATCAGATTTACATTTTTTAAGGTAAGAAGTTGATTGACCAAAGTAATCGTTTCATCGATAGGTATGCTGGGAAACAAATTAGTAACATCAAAAGAGATTAGCTTAGCATTGTTAGGTAAATTAATATTATTAATTTTATTTACTAGCTCAAGAGAATTTTTAATTGCAAATTTTGCTGAAAATTGGGAGTTACTTTTAATGATGTCTAGACATCATTAAAAGTAACTCCCAATTTTCAGCAAAATTTGCAATTAAAAATTCTCTTGAGCTAGTAAATAAAATTAATAATATTAATTTACCTAACAATGCTAAGCTAATCTCTTTTGATGTTACTAATTTGTTTCCCAGCATACCTATCGATGAAACGATTACTTTGGTCAATCAACTTCTTACCTTAAAAAATGTAAATCTGATCAAAAAACAAGAAATTATCGATTCTCTTACAGTATGCCTTGAACAAAATTATTTTGAGTTCAACGACAAAATATACACCAGCAAAAATGGTCTTATTATGGGTAACCCCCTTAGTCCTTTATTGGCTGAAATATTTATGGATTTTTTAGAAAATAAAATAAGTAATCATCCTCTTTTCAAACAGTTTCTTTATTGGCATAGGTATGTTGATGACGTCTTAACATGTTTTCTTGGTACTGATAGACAGTTAAAAGTCTTTTTGGAATATATTAACAGTCTACACAAAAATATCAAGTTTACAATAGAACAGGAAAGTAACAATTCTATCAATTTTCTTGATTTAAATATTAAGAGAGAAAATAATAGACATGTTTTCTCCGTTTTCCATAAACCATCTCATACTGATACTGTCATACACAATTCTTCTTGCCACCCTATACAACACAAATTAGCCTCTTTTCACAGTATGATCCATAGACTAGTAACTCTCCCTCTAAATAAAATCAATTTTCAAAAATAACTAAACATTATTAAACAAATTGCAGTTAATAACGGATATAATTCAAATTTAATTGACCAAATCCTAAAAAAGAAAACTTACAAAAAGGCTATTGACTTAGTTTTTCCTAGAAGCAAAAACTCTGACCAATTTAAACTTGTCACTTTCTTTGGACAACCTAGCAAAGTAATTGGCAATTTTCTTAACAAACTTGATATAAATTTGTGTTACAAAACTAATAACTCTTTAAGTAAATTCATCAAAAACAATAAAACTAAAAGCGATAAAAACAAAAAATCAGGCGTCTATAAATTAAAATGCAAAGATTGTCCTAAAACATACATTGGCCAAACAGGTAGACAGTTTGACAAAAGAATACAGGAACATTATAACAGTTTTCTAAAAAATAAAACAGACTCAAACTATGCTATCCATTTACATGATTATCAACATAGTTTCGATCCTTCCTTTAAAATCTTACAAACAGAAAACAAAGGCTTAAAACTGAATTTGTTAGAATCTATGGAAATAAATAAACTTAAAAATACGGACCTGTAACTTAATGATCAATTAGATTTAAATAATTCACCTTTGCTAAATTTATTCTGTTAACCATATAATTAAGATTTTGTAAATACCTACCCATATTGTACCTAATTTAATTTAATTTTTAAACCCTCTGTTGGATTTCCCCGCAATTGTAACCCTCCCACTGTTTTATTTACATCTTAAATAGTTTAATTTTATTGCACCCAATTTTTACTTTTCACCTTTATTAAATCATTGTCATCTGACGAAGCTACAGTGTTAGCGAAACATGTCATTTTCTGTCTAATATAGTGGAAATTTACAAGTTCAACTTTGTTTTACTGTATCTCATAATACTATTATTATGGATTTCCACCTAGTATCGGCTGAATCAATTAATTTGTTTAATTTTTTATCTTCTGAAATTGAAGGCGGACCGGGCCTAGGAAGATCTCGTACCTGTCCCGTTGCTCTAAATCTCTTCTCGATTCTGCTTACGTTGGACTGAGAGATCTGAATGTCTTGATATTTTATATTAAATAGTTCACAAACTTCCCCTTGAGTCCTAATACGATCACCACATCCTATCATAATTAAGACATCTATTCTCTGAGTTTTAGTCAATTTAACCATTTTCTTTTCTTAATTTACAATTTTATTTAGTTACCTACCTAAGTAGTACGAAATGCTGCACGAGACAAGATTAAATGTTACTGTAAACTCAGCTATAAACTGACAACTAATGACAACAAATTTGAAGGACTGCTTTATGCCTATTTAAATAATAAAACCCCAGGTGACTTTAAAAATACTACTATTTAATCGAACATTTCTCGATAATTAAAAAATCGAAAAATATACGGGGTGTTCCATAAGAAAAAATATCGAATTATGACATATCTTTAACATGTGTCACCTTGCATAGTAAACTTTCACGTCAAAAGATGCGTAAATAAAAATATAAATTTACGTGTTCAAGCATTTTTCCGAAAAATGCATCCCTAATTTTTTAACGAATTTATGCAGGACTTCTGGTCCTCACTGTATATTATTATATAATGAGAATTTCTTATTTTGGTCGTAACAAAAGGAACATTCCAAATAGTATAACCACTAGCGGCCAAGTGAGTGTGCATGGGCGCAACTAGGGGGAAGGCTAACTCCTCCCCAAGCAATATTACATTATTTATTTTTAATTTTTATAATTTCAATGAGCAACCGGCAACCTGCTTAAGACCAAGAGCCATTTTTCTTTAGTGGGGATATTTTGTTTTTTCTATTTTTTTATGACATTTCACATGCCTTGACAAAATATTGCGTTTTATTGGAACTTCCACGGTAACTATATTATATTCTGCGCTAAAAGTAAAAATAAAGAATGGAAGTACGTGTTAGAAAGACTGGTAGGCCATTTTTAAGCGATCTCTTTGTGGCTTAGAATGGATAAGTTACAATAAGTTATCTCAAAGACGACTTTAGCCAATTTTATGAAGAACTAAATTGGTGTCGCTTAGAACTTCTGGGGCTATTGTTCAGAGTTCATTTTGTAGCTATAAAAGGGAAAGTTACAATAGGTAATTTGAGCGGTTTCATCGTGATTCAAACCAGCTTTTTTTAAGACAACTTTAAAATATCGTAGAGAAGTACAAGCAAGAAATTCCCTTTAGCATTTCATAAAGTAAGTGTTTTAGAAGTTTTTACGAGATTCCAGAGAAAATTTCGCGTAAATTCCACTGTAAGTTGTGCTCAAGAGTTCACATTGCGATATCGCATCTGATTCCTAGCCAAACATCTTAAAGATCGCTTC
Organism: Polydrusus pterygomalis; assembly: GCA_963969555.1. Lineage (NCBI taxonomy): Eukaryota > Metazoa > Arthropoda > Insecta > Coleoptera > Curculionidae > Polydrusus > Polydrusus pterygomalis. Next base: position 76,039,735 of record OZ018375.1, read on the forward strand.
AAGCAATCTGTGTTACCTGGGAGTGACCGGCATAAAGCTGGCAAAAAAAGTTATTCGCGGAATATTGAGAAAACTTGGGTCTGCTTATTAATAAAAGAATGTTTAAAGCTTAATTTGAAATTAGGAACCCAACTGCTAAACATTATTTTACAAGTAAACAAACTATCGTCAGTTTGGTAACGCACCTCGAACATCGCTCAGCCTCTCAACTTCCCCAATACAAAACGCAATTTTGGAGTGGCCATATTTCTGTCTTTTTCTGCTCTTCAAGATTCTATAATATGGCCTTGCTCCGTCAGAACCTCAGTCTAGGACCACCTTTTCATAATTTTCGCAGTGGCCCTACCATGTTTTGTGAATGTAATAATGATCAACATCTAACATTTCTGCTGTGTCCTCATCCGCATCAGTCCCGTCATGTGTTGTAGTAGTTGAGGGAAGGCTTAGTTTCAAGCAAATAAGCCAGTGACACTCATTTTGCCAACCCTATTCTACGAGTGGATAATGTCAGACGGGAACTGCAATTTTACGATGTTATTCTTCGCACAGATTTTACGGCGTTGTTGACACCACATACCTTGACGAGGGGAGCCTATTACTTCTTCGTAGTGTTTTTGAAGGATGTTACGGCAGATTTTATAATCCATCAGGATCAGTATCAAAAGAGTTACCTACTCCACGGGGCACTATCATTATCCTGTGATTCAGGGCGTCCTCCAATCCAACCCGAATGAATCACAGGAGCCCGAGGGCCTCACAGCTGTAATGAATCGAGGTCGCTTTTCAACTGCAGTATTTTGCCATTGATACTGCCGGTGGTTGCATAGGAAACACTAGGTTCTATATGAGGGGCTCGAAGCTGAAGTGGACCAAGTAAAAAAAAACCAACATAGAGAAAACAATAAAAATAGTTTTTACAGATAATTAATTTGAATGAAATTTATTTTTCGTTTTGTTTGTGGGATAGTTTTAATATATCCCTAACTTAAATATTTTTACTATATCTAGGGGTTTAAAAAATCTTTTTAGTACTCCAAGGATATTTTAAGGCAATCATGTTGGACCTGTTTTACTTTTCCAGTTAATGTTTTCCTAATAATTGTCTAAAAATTAACTATTACGATAGAGTAATAATTTTTTTATTGGTTCAATACCTTGAAAAAATACATGTCAGAATACTATTACAATAAGCAAACGGCTTTGTTACTCATCGTAAACCATTTCATCATCCCCAAATTCAGTTGGTTGACTTGCAGCTCTGGTAGAACTGGCAAGTGGTAAGTTTTCAAAAAAATTGTAATGTACAGGAGAAATGTAAGCAAGAAGATCAGCCATGTATTTTTTTTTTGGCACTAGTTATAGGCCGTCTTGTAGTATAGGCATTCTTGTTCAACGAGTCTTAAAGATAACAAATGCCTTCCTACAGTACTGATTTTTTATAAATCTATCGCACAAAAGGGCATAAGATCACTTAAAGTTTCTCTAAATTTTATTTTAAACTCCTCTCCTTTCTCAAATCTTAGCCAACGCATCTTTAGCCAACGTATCTTTAGCCAACTATAAGGAATATTATTAGTGTATTTTTTTTCTGTTAGTTACCCTATCTTCTAATGCAGATGTACTTAAGAATTCATTTCGTTGCATTATGATGGTTGTAAAACAGGGAGTTTTCCTCTTTGCATTACCAATAATGTCATACCAATCTTTTGGCACATAAATATTCTGATGTTTCTTATTGGATGATTCCACTATTCCAAACTCAGAATCATTGGGCAAAAACGAGTGACCATCAGACACTTAAAATTTGAGATCAATTGTTTTTACGTTCATCTCAGGATTCTGAACAAGTTTTAATAAAGTCAGCGATAATTTGATGTTCCTGTTTTGCCCCGTGCAAGAATCAGAAAAACGAACAATGCTTCTATGGGTAGAAGCATTGTCTTTGAGATGTTTGCAAATACACGAAGCTACTTCTTGAGAACCTCTACCACCTTCCGCTTCATCCCAAACATGCATAAAACCTGTATCGAAATTAAATGAATGTATGCCAAAGTTGTATACATACAAGTTTCTTTTATAATATGCAACTGAAGTGGAAAGCTTAGGAAAAGGAAGCGCCTTTTGAAGATCGAATGTGCCAACATAACATTGATCAGAAGATTTTTCTGATCAGTTCTTAGGGCTTCCCATTTTTATTATTATACTACACTATTTGTCGCAATAATACTGATTTGAAATGCGCCCAAAATGATTAAAACCGTTAAATGGACTTGGTTCATTCTTGCAATGAAAATTTTAAAAATATATTCGCTGGAAAAACCATCTGGCGCCCACTGTTGATAAAAATTTGAACTTAGGACTTGGTTCATTATAGTACTGAAAAGTATATGTAAAACGCTTTTGCTAGATGGGTCTAAGTCCAAAATATCAAAATGTAGACTTGGTCCACTTCAGCTTTGAACTCCTCATGATGGCCTGGTCAACCAAACTACAGAAATCTGCCAAATCTGCAAGTAAAGACCTGCGGGTGAATGCTACCGCTGCGCTACGCTGCCCCCTCCTTACCTGGTGTTAAATCATAACATATTACAAGGTTTAATTCACCGTGTTTTTTCTTCACTATCTACAAAAATCTATACATCAAATAATGTACCTGTCCGTTTTTGTAGCGAATTGTCCAAGGTATACAAAGTAGTAGAGATTTATGTCGTTTTTCGACCATGATCACATGATTATTTTTTTTGTGTTTTTTTATGCAAGATTATTATTCAATACACATACACATTCCACATACAATAAACGGATTTGCACCGAAGGGGGTGGCATTTGTGAACATAATGTTTAAAAGCACATCGAAAGATCCAACCCCCAGTAACTTTTTTCTACATCAACACTGACCTTTCTTTAACTCAAAAGTAAGTCAATCACCTCAACATTGCGAGAGGATTCAAAATATTTGACCAATAGCAAACAGGGTGCTCGCCAAATACTAATTTTCGTACCTTCTTAATGTTATTAAACTCAACCAATGCAAGCATGATGTGGGATATGGGAATTTTATCACGCCAAAAAAGGTGCAAAGTTCGGAATACGAGCCGTGTTATTTTTTTTTGAAGCTACCCTCATAGGTTTATGTATATTAATAAATAAAAACCCAAAGTACAGTTGTTATTATTACAGAATCAGCCTACCTGCTAAAATAGTCTGCCCCGTTTCAGCGTCCTGTGAGACCCTTAAACTCGGATCTTCCCTCTGCAGTTCAGTTAATGCTTGCTCCAGAACTGATTGCGAAGCCATGGAAGGTGGTTCTATAGAACAAAAAAACACTGGTTCTGGCACCTTGGCGCTGACACCAAACAATAAATCTACGTTGACATCTGTATCATTAGTCTTATTTAATTTTGCCATCATGTTTTTCTTGGCCTTCTGATAGGAGGTGTGTGTAGTTGTAACCAAGTCACCAGACATAATTTTCTAAAACAAAAGCAGACAAACTTAATTATATTCAAGAAATGGGCCAACACTGGTTGTAAATGATGTGACAATAATCACATTTATGTCGTTATAAAATCCTCTTAGTATTTTTGTCGATATTTCTGTTATAAAATACAGACAGAAAAGTGTTTGAAGTATATACAGGGTGCTGCAAATTCTTGTGGGTATTAAAGGCGGTTTCGTCCTCACCGCAAAATCTGCATTCGATGGTCCATTGTAGTTTCCTATTCACTGAAGGTGTTTTTTTAAGTGACAACGGCCTGATAATAAGCCAGTCACTTGTTTTAACTGGGTACGCGTCAGGAGTAGCCTTCCAGTTGATAGTTTCTTTGAAGGTTTACCAATAACGGACCAGGTGTACTGTTCCATCCAGACAGATATTGTTGTCGCGCGTCGGTCTAATGTTGTTTTAGTGACCTATTGTCGTCGGCTTAATTCGCAACTCCGATTCTTAAAAATTTCCAGGAAACGCTAAAAACTGATTTTTCTGCTTTGCAATAGAAACATTCAAAATGCGCATCTCCTGTACTCTGGATGTGTTTACCACCAAAATATACTATAGGCAAACCGCGTATCTCCAATACTCATACATGTGGCGAATTTGCACATTATTTAACAATTACAGTAAGATTAAAATTATGTATCAAATAATTAAAAGTGTCACTTACCTAGTAACAATTTACTTATACAAGAAATCACTTAAATAACTGCAATAATCACATAAATTTGAGGAGCACAATGTGCGCTCTATACAACAATATGCGGACTACTACTGGAGTTACGCACTCTGCGATCGCGGAACTGGTAGGGATGGAATTACGAAGTTTTCTATTGTGCGGATATTAAAAAAGGCAATACAATTTTGGAGATCCGAACTATTCTTTCATATGCGCTATATTTATATAAATCGAATGACATCAAATTTTTAATTTCACCCAAATGTGGAGTTACGCATTTTGCGAATTAAGCCGAGGTTGTGCTATTCCAAGGGCGGGTCAGGGCCCCTGGAATTTCGAGCAGATCCGGCTCGAGCCAGTTTATCTGCTTTTTTATTGCCTTTTATCCCAGAGTGACCAGGAACCCACAGGAGTTCAACATTGTTCTTCCCAACTACCAGGTTTTTCAGGTCGTATAGAAGTCCGTATTAAAAACAAAATGAATTGACAGAGTGTAGAGAAAAGTAAAGAACGAAATTTCGAATTTAGAAACTAATAACTATATCTCGTAGAAAATAAAAAACCGGCAAAAAAATAGTGTTTTTGTTTTTTTTTCCAAGAGGCGCAAAGACAACTAAAAATTTCGGCTTTTTTCAGAAATCCCTTATCCTAAGGAATTCGGAATATTTACAATTTTCCTTCACTAAAGCATTTAGCCACAAAATACGCAGCTTTGCATGAATTTAACCATCGTAGTTTTGCAAAAGCTAGAACTGTTGTAACTAAATAATATTTACCTTTGATCCAGAAATTACAGCAATATTCCCATTCCCAACCGATTCCACTTCCTTAAACTCATCAGCATAAGCAACATAAAGTCTTCCGACTTGCTCCGATTCGTCCCTCTGAACACTATAAATTTTCTGTCCTTTTTTAAGAGCTCCATTATAGATTCTAACAAAAACCAGTGGTCCACCCCGCTGTTTATCATGTTTTACCTTAAAGGCTCGTCCACAAAAATTATCATCAAACGCGGAAAATACTTTACTGCTGCACGTAGGAGAAGGCAAATAGAGAATAATTGAATCCATTAAGGATTGCACACCAACGTTTTTATAGGAGCTTCCAAGTACAACTGGTACCGCAACCTGAAACATTGTAAGTTATTTCTTTACTCTGAGCATCTAAAGCGATGGCGGCCATTTTGTTTTGCGAGCGCACACATTTTGGCTTAAATAAAGTAATTAAATAAAATCATGTATCTAATAGCGATCGTCACTGTCAACCAAAAATACTTTGTTTTGCAAAAGTTCGTCTTTTTGATTCAACAAATGAAAATTAAGTATCTTTATAACAGACCATGTTTAACCTACCCTATCTTCAGTAATCTTCTGGAGAGCTTTGACAATATCAATGCTAGAAATACTGTCAAATGACTCAGAAGAAATCACCTTATTTGCTAATTCGTCATTATAATCGGTTAATTTTTCGATAAGTTTCAGACGAGCTTCTTTAGCCTTTGTAAAGAGCTCAGGAAATTCATTTTCTGTTAGATCAATTTTGGTCACCTGTTTTTCTTTACCAGAACCATACTTTATTATTTCTAAAGATAGAACATCTACTACACCTAAAAAAAAAAATCAAAATTTTTGTTTTTGATGTCTGTATTCAATCTAACTAAAAAATGTTAGCCACGTGCAAAAACTACCATTTCTAAAAAGTTCTGTTGAAGTCGCTATATATGTAGACGACGTATTTGGATGAATACTAACACAGATATTATTACCCCCCTCCCCCTATTTGGAACGCACATCGTTTTAATCAGATACTACAATTTCAATTCCCGAGATATGATTGGTCAAAATTGTATTGCATGGCATGACCCAGACTTGCCAAATTGGAAAATATAGAAATTATGTGACTGCATCAATTTCAAGAATATTGGGGGTATAATCTTTTACTTTATACAGTGAGGACCTAAAGTCCGTCCCCCCCCCCCCTCTAACTTCTAAACCGTTCGGTATATTTTAATGAAATTTTGAACGATAATATTTGAGCAAGTCTTGCACTTTTTGACATACCAATGACAGCTTTAAATGTCAAGATGACAGCTGGGTCCGCTTTTGGAATATTTTTTTAAATGGAACACCCTGTATATTTTTACATTTTTAAATTCCACATAAAATTATAATTATTTTTTATTAAATGCATTATTAGTCTATACTTCATAGTTTCCGAGATATTGACTCTCGAAAAGTGAAATTTTTGAACTTTGACAGCTTATGACCTTCTAACAGTACGTCTTAGAGCAAAACGGCTTACATGTCCCTATCTTCAATTTTTATTATCTTCCCAAAAAATCAACTTCCGGTTAAACCGGATGTAACTCGAAAGCAGGAAATATAGTTGTTCCGGTTTAACTGGAAGTTGATTTTTTTGATATACAGGGTGTTCCATTTAAAAAAATATTCCAAAAGCGGACCCAGCTGTCATCTTGACATTTAAAGCTGTCATTGGTATGTCAAAAAGTGCAAGACTTGCTCAAATATTATCGTTCAAAATTTCATTAAAATATACCGAACGGTTTAGAAGTTAGAGGGGGGGGGACGGACTTTAGGTCCTCACTGTATGAGTACTTGCATAGACTAAGGTTTAAAAGATACTTATAGCATACCCGTAGCTAGGATTTCGAGTTTGGGGGAGCTCACAGGAAAAAATATAGCACCAAAACATTTGTAAACGACCACTAATACTTGATTATGGAAACAAAACAATGGGCCTTTCCTCTATAACCGAATTTATCATATTTAGAACTGACATCCTAAAATAGAACCTAATGATAATCTAGAGATGGTACGAATAGTGATTTGGCCGATTACCGAACATTCGGCCACGCTCTCGGCCGAAGCGCCGAGTATTCAGCTGCAGAATATTCGGCGAAAGGTATAAGCATTTCGCGCATAGCAAGTTAGAACCTGTCTCAAACCTTTTCTAGAAACAACTAAAAAGCATAGAGTTTGAAAATATGAGATCAGATATAGGGTTTTCTATAGAAAAAAACTTTAAATATAAAAGTTTTAGGATTATTTCTACTACAATGCCGAAAAAAATAAGCAAGTTATGTTTATTAAATTAAAACACCCTGTATATATTTTATTAAAATTAAATCTTTTTTTTTTCTGATTCCAAAAATACAAAGTTTGTCTGTTGCCTCTAGCCATTTTTAAGATATTAACGATAAAAAATTGAATTAAAAATATATTATTTTGTGAAATTTTAAATTAAATTTAATGCAAATAAAACAAAAATTACAGGACCATGGAAAATTATTGATATTCAATATAACCCCCTTCATGTATTATACAATTTGAATGTAGAATATCCCATTTATTGTTATAGATGGTTTTATTCGTTTATTATAACAACGGTTTCAATGGCGACAGACTTTGTCATTTGATTTCCAAAGCATTCTAGAATAAAAACTAAATACAACTTTTTAAAATTTTGATCGTTTATATCTTAAAAACGGTTGGAATTAATATAGACAAGCTTTGTATTTTTCAAAATAGGAAAAAAAATATCTATAATTTTAATAAAATAGATACAGGGTGTTCCATTTAAAAAACATAACTTGCTTATTTTTGTCGGCATTGTAGTAGTATTTTGATAATTTTTTGCTATCTCTTATGGTTTTCGCTTTAAATAGGGCTCTAAATATAAAAGAAAGCCCCGTACTTAGTAAGTCATCCCATTATCCGCGTAAATCTTTTACTTGCCAGTTGTGAGATCGATTATAATGGTAACCTTGTTTTGATAAGGTAAATAGAAAAGAAGTGGAGACACTCGAGATACAATAATTTAGGTAGATGCCGGAGGATTGACTTCATCCTAATCCCTGCGACTCACAGTGGTTCCGATAAATAATCTGACTTGACAAAAGGCTTTTTTTTTTATTTTCGGAACACAAACACTATTTTAATATGATGCTAAACAGTTGTAAACCTATATACCGCAAAAAAATTTAAGAATAAAATAACAGGGACAGCGCAAGAGCAGACAGAATCCGCTTAATTTAAGCAACTAGATTTTTTCAGTAAGCATATCGATCGGCAATTACTATTTTGAGCTCTGACTGTGTGTATGTAACTATAGCGATTGACTCGAATACTGCGGTGAAGAAAACTACAGGTATGTACATGTATTTTTTTATAGATTTTAATTTTTTATAAATTATATTTTTTCTTTTATTTTTGGTTGTGTGTATTTACGTTAAAATATTGTCTTTTTTCCCATTCTCATTGATTTCATTACCTTGCAATGGCAAAGGCCGTCAAAGTCTGTTATACAATTATATTGGGCATTTAACTTAATTATTTAAGTTTGTAAATTTAATTGTTTAGCAACCATATGTAACCAACTTTTTTTTTTAATTATTTTTAGAAATGGAGGACGGATTTTCAAAAAGAGAACTTTTTGATGTTTGGCGAAGTGAACCAAATTTACCGAGGCGATTGTCTAGAGTATGTGAGTATCTAGGGACTGAAAGTGGTTTCGAAGACCCCGATGAACATATTCGTGTAAAAGTGCAAACAAAAATGGCCGAATTTTGTAAAAAACTTAAAGTGCGTTGGACTGACTGTCATTATACCTATATTGCCACAGTTTTTAAATAAAAATAGTCAATGGTTAAGTGCTAGAGTTACCTTTATAGACGAAAAGAGTGATCAAAATAAAAAAAACATTGGTCGCCCCAAAAAGTTATTCGGTGAAAGTAGCGATAGATCTCGAAAAAGAAAATTAAAGCCATTGCTGGAATCGCATATTAATAATGAGATTGTTCTTGCAGCTGAAATGAGCTTAAGATCTACCGGTAGACGCGATGCAGCACAGCTAGTAAATCAAGTAGCAAGTTTTTCGCCAAAAAGAGCTACAAAAATAAAAAAAGCCTACCAGTCTCCAAGTAGCAAAATGTCAATAAAAATGACAAATGATGAAGCATTAGCCTTTTTTGTCGATAAAAAACTAACCAAAGACCAGTACATGTCAATGCGTCAGATAAGCAAAGCTCACCATGCCGATATTTTCCCGAATTATCACATGCTCCTTGAGGCAAAAAAACAATGTCAGATAAAGTTAACATCACGGAATACTCTAGAGAGGGAGAATTGCAGTCATTACTCAATCATACTATACACCGCTTAGTATCGGTACAGCTTGAGGTGTTACAACAAGTACGTGTAGGGATAGATACGCTTCCAACTTTAGATATGGTATTTAAGTGGGGCTGTGATGGAGCTTCGGGACAAAGCCAATATAAGCAGCTGTTTTCGACCACGCAGGAGGATGTGGATGATTCCTACACATTTGTTGTATCTGTTGTTCCATTACAGCTGACTACGTATTCAGCTACTAGTAGTAGTGAAAGTCAAGGGAGAAAAATTATCTTGTGGCAAAATTCCTTCCCTTCATCTACAAAATACTGCCGCCCTATCAAAATACTTTTAAAGAAAGAGAGCCCAGAAATAACAAAAAAAGAAATAGACAATGTAAAAACGCAAATTGCAGCATTATCCCCAACAGTTGTGCAAATAGAAGGGCGCGAAATTTTTGTAAAGCAGACACTTGCTTTAACCATGATTGATGGAAATATTTGTAGTGTGCTTTTAAATCAAGGATCACAAAATTGTCATGTATGTGGTGCAACCTCTTCTCAAATGAACGACCTGGGATTCGTTTGCAGAAAAGAAACAAATGAAACAGCAATGGCTTTGGGCTTATCAAGCCTACATGCATGGATAAAATGTTTTGAATGCGTCCTGCACATATCATACAGATTAGATATCAAATCATGGCAGGTGCGAAAAGAAAAATAACATATCGCGTGTTCGCGCGATATGTAAAAAGCTGAGTGTGAGAATAGAAAAAAATTAATACAGCATCGCTTTCGTAATGAAATGGGGTTATTGGTCGATATACCCAAACCAGGATTCGGAACTACCAATGATGGTAACACCGCGAGGAGGTTTTTTGCAAATCCAGCTTTAGCATCTGAAATTACTTACTCATTATTCCAAAATTTGGGACCTAATGAAGACGACAATGATGATGATGATGATGATGAAGACTAAAATAAAGCAAGACCCTTTTTTTAAATATTTGTTATATTTAATAAAAATAAATGGTATTTTTTTCCACAATTTTTTTTTGTTTAAAATTAAGCCAAAACTTTTAAAATACTTAAATTATTTGCAACAAATTTATAAGAATTTTTATCAATGTTAGGCATTGTTTGATATTGTCAAGTCAGATTATCTAAAGGTACTCCAAATTTGTAATTTTTTCCAAAAAACTATCGAAAAACTTTAAATATAAATATTGGTAATGAATATTTATAAAAATCCACCCTACTGTGAGTACTTTTTTAAATATTTTTACGACTTTCAATAAACAAACAGTTTTGTCAAGTCAGAATTATTTATCGGAACCACTGTGCGACTGGTCGATTTGTGTTGTGATGTAGATTCGCTGGTTTCGCGAGTGTTTATTAGAGAGCGTATTTTGTTGGTAAATATTTTAAAATTTTAAAACCTAAAACCATATAGAAGTTTCTTTCACTATGCGGCCGGATAAAAATCCAATTTTAGTGAAAAAGCCCATTATTGTAAAATTTAATGTTACTCTGGTCACCGTGTATTAAAGTTTACAATTTATATTTTATAAATAAAACTTGATAATTGCGAGGGAGAAAAGGGGGGGGTTGGCTCTAGGGGAATTACCATATATTTTATTATTTTGGACTGCTGGCAACTGAAGTAACAGAGTGGGTACATCCAATTTTTTCTCTATTGAGGAACAACACATATGAATATCAGCATCACCTCGGTCCATTTTATTAACATAGACTATGCGTGGTATTTTATATCGATCCGCTTGCCTCCATACTGTTAAAGTCTGGGCCTCGACACCTGAAAAGTTTCAAACTAAATTTTATAAATCAGAGGTGTTTTCCTTTTTTATTTTAAAACTCAAAAACCAATAATATATAATAACCATATTCACTATAAGCATTGAATATTAAACTATAAGAATAGCGGATTTTCGAGAAAACATGACAACCCTGGGTTAGACTGTATTGGAGACAGTTTGGCCGCCATTATGGAGTTGATCGTAAATCTATAGTTAAGTATAAATGCAGCGCCTCGGCAACAGTTGTCTCAAATTCACCGATGTGATGTCGTGGTGTAGCCACATATCGTATTTTATTGGAATTTTTAAGGATTTAAGCATTTTTAACACACAATAAAATAGGAGCTTCTCAATTCCAGCCCAATGTAATTTTTTTGATAATAATATGTACATTGATTACTCCGTGGTAATTGGACCGATTTTCATAATGATTTTACCGTTGCATTAGGTGTTAAATGTTATACAAATAAAAGTAGATAAAAAGCGACAGCAAGTACCTATAGCTATTTGTAGTTGGGTCGAAAACACACACAACACAATACTATTTTGTAAAAATATATTGAAAAAAGTTTGTACATATTATGCACATGACAACTTCGTAGGCATAACATTATTGCGCATTTTTTTCATAATTCGCTTTAAACTTAAGTCGACATAAATAAACCAATTATTATTATCTCTATTTTTTAAAATTTGACAGAAGAATAATATCAACTTATACAATAAATCATGTCGGTATATTTTCGTTCAAAGAATCTATTTTTATTTAATTAAATACCTTTATTTGATTCATGGTTCTGGTAAAAATCATGTTGGCATGTTATCTTACCCGATAAATACGAGTAAAATTTATAAGAAAACAAGCGCAATTTGCAATTTTTCTCCAAAACATTTTTTAGTAGATAATAAAAACTTTTTGTAGAAAAAAATAATAATTTGGTTTCAGGCTGTAAAAGAATGATCCCCCTGCCATATTACAAAGTTTTAACAAGGTAGAAAGCGTTATTTGCCCGTTGCCGCGCGTCATAGTAATATCTTGTGGTTGTAGATCCGCAACTCCCAGCTGACGCGGCGTTGCCCGATGTTACTTCATGGCTTCTTTTTAAGGTGGTTGTGGCTGACTATTATTTATTAGGAATATTTTAATGCATTTTCATTCAGTGTTTCCAAAAATTGTTTTGCCCTTTTGGATGTATGAGATATTTTGGGCATATTGTGGGACATGGTGTGTAGTGTTTATTTTTCATGAAAGTAAGTAAACATTTTTTTAAACAATTATGTATTAGACAAGCATGAGTCCAAAATGAATTAATATTCTATGAATTATGTTTTGGGGCGTAGATTAAATATCTAAACGAGTTCTTTAGTGTAAAAGCTTGTAGTTTTTAGAATACTTTTGAATTTTTTTTTTCAGAGTTTATATGTTAATTTTGTTGTGATTCTACCTTTGTCCGTCAACTGTCCCTGCCATAGATACGTATCTTTTAAGATGACTACTACATTTAAAGCGAAGATAATACAGAGTGGTATAAAGCACCTCAGATATTATGTTAAAAAATAATGCACCCTGTTCTATTATTATTTATATCAAACTATATGCATTTGACTTATATAAATTTATTGTTGGTTTTAAATAGTCCTGCCCTGAGCAATGCTCAAGGTGTATAAACATGTTAAATGTTACTAGACATTTCTAGTGCGTCACTACGTATGACAACGGCAGTCATTACAAACTAACGTGACGGCTACTATAGCCACTGTGTCACTGACATAAATATTGGACATTAAACGTTTATAGTATAGTTGCAACAATTGCTTTCATGGAAATAGTATTGCTGTTATACCACTTACGAAACATTGATATAGCCTTTCTTAATAATGTTATAAATACCTTCTATAAAATTGTGTTTGCAAATAATAATAGGTACTAATAAAAGTATGCGAAATAATATATTATGCTCAAATGCGTCATATATTATAAGGAAAATATCAAATATAGATATATCGGCAAACGGGTAATAATATAAGGATGCAATCAGCTTAGCAAACACAAAAATAAAATTAAAAATTATAGAAAAAAAAATAGCAATCAATACTTTAATATATCACCTGGTACCTGCAGAACCATCCAAGATTACTACAACCCCGTCCAGTACATTTAACGTTTGCTCAACTTCCATGGTAAAATCAATATGCCCAGGCGTATCGATCAGATTAAATTGATTGCCCTTCCAAAAGAATGTCACAGCTGCGGAAGTAATGGTAATTCCTCGCTCTCGCTCTTGTTCCATATAATCAGTGACCGTATTACCATGGTGTACCTCTCCCATATTATCTATTAGTCCAGAATAAAAGAGCATTCTCTCTGTGGTAGTAGTTTTTCCTATAATGCAGATAAATTTGAAATTAGGTTAAAACAAAACCTTCTTTATACGCCAGTTTGTTAGGTTGCCATGTACGATAGACCGGCTCGGTAGGGTGTACAAGTAACCATGCGGCGGTAGCAACTTGCCAGGGGCCTGCTACGAAAAAAATATTAATACCTTGATGAATTGAGTAGTCCGTTACTTTGTGATATTGTATATTAACGAAAACAATATGAATGAATAATTTACTTTGTTATAATATCACTTTATTTAAAATATTAATGACAATTTCGTAGTTCATTATTAAATTACAAATTTTGTATTACATTTTGAACATCCTTTGTCAAACCTATTTATATAATGGTCACCGTAGTTTTATGGTATTCAGTTTGCAGGGGCGGCTCGTAATGAAGGGCTCTGGGGCGCCGCCCTCCCTGCAATTATTTCAAACAGAATCCAAAAATACTTAAAAAAACAATAAGGCAATGTATGTAAGCATAAGCAATCAATTAAAATAATTCAAGCCAAACATAGCCCTATTCCAACGGGCAAGTTATACTGAATGAGCATTTTCTATTCGCACATCGCACAGGCAAGCTCGGGTGGCCGATTATCCGTCCCGCTTCAACGCGACTATTAAGTCGGTTGCCATGACTACGGAGGCGTGACGTCACCTACACATCGCACAACGGCTGCACGGATGGGGCTTCAAATTTTCCGTCCAACAACAGCTGTTCGCGTTTCGACCTCTTTCGATGCCGCTGATGTTTTGTTTTGACTAATGTATTAGTTATATAAAGTTGGAAAATTTCGTCTAATATGCAGCTATATTGCAATGCTGTCAATCGAAAAAGCGATGGTTCGGGACAAAGATAATTTTAATAACAAAGTCAATGAGAAATTTATTTCCGAAAAAAAAATTAAGATTTGACGTTCCCTTCAAAAAATAATATTTGTTAGTGTTATCATTTGCTATGTTTAACAAAAATAAACGATTTGATTATAGTTATCAGCATTAATTAAAGCCAGCGCCCCCCCCCTGACTTGCTAGTCACGAGCCGCCACTCTGTCAGTTTGATAATGTAGTAGTAGTACGAAACTGCAGTCATTAATACTTTAAATAAAGTGATATTATAACAAAGTAAATTATTCATATTGTTTGCTTTTGTGAATCATACATTATTTTAAAAATGTACTATAATACAATAATTATTAATACAGCTTTGAAACATATTTTTTCCAATAAAATCCACAATAGCTTCTGTATAGCTTTTGCGAAACGTCTCTAATACATTTTTACCACATCAACGTTCCTAATCTTCCATTATTTATAAGGTCTTGATCAGCAGCGCAGCTGATTTATTATTGTCACCTAAAGTCTCGCTCTTCACTTACTTGACCGCCAGTTGACGAAACACACACGAACTCATGCTCGACATTTTGAGGACAGTCAATAGCAAAAATTAAAGTTTTAGAAAACATAGCAAGTTTTTTCATAATTAAAATATGCCTACAATCTGTTAAACCACTTACATTTCAGGAATTAAGATAGTGCATCATGGATTTCTAATTTTATGCAAAATGTGAAAGGTGTGAGTGAGAAAAGCGAAAATATACTAGATTTTTATGTTTATTAATTGAGGTAATTTTCCTAATTTTTTTTTTAAATTGATGGTTTCAGATGTAAATTCACATGCTTCCTTTCTTGGCGACAACGCGGTGGAGCTACGCGGAGGCGTGATCTTACAGCGAGAACTTAACCGAGTTTTGCATAATTTAATATTCAATAATTTAAAAACTACTAGCGACTAGAAAAAAATAAGAATCCCCTTAACACTACCTGCAGGATCATTTACATTGAAATATGTTATTGCACCAATTGTGTTTTACCTGTGAGTAAATACCACGCAATGTACAGTGGCGTGAATTACACCCCCGCAAACCACGAGGGGGTCTACCGTCAATTACGCTTAAAGATCCTTTGCTGTGCTAAGTTACATTTTTCAAAGGAACGCTTAACTTAGCTGTTGGCTTTGCTTTGCTATTTAAAAGAAACTTAAAGGAAATCTGTAAGTAGGTACAACCTTCTTCCCCACCTAATGTTTTGGTTACAGCGTTTATAATTAACAACGCAAAAACAGTTTAAAAATCGTTTAAATTAGTTGACAGTCAAATTTGATCATAATTTTAGTGATTTTATCATTGCTAGCAAGGTTTTTTCATAAAAAAAAAAGGAGTGGCACCCAAGTGTACGTGTACAAAGTCGGACTAACTTGTAACTTGTAACCCATTCTAGCTGAGCTGGAAAATTGCCCAAGATCGCAGACGCCACTGAAAATAGTAAAAAAAAGAAGAAAAATTGAGGTTATGATACTCTTACCTTGGTTACCTTTCGAGCTTTTCAAAAAGATAACTTAGAAATGTGATAGATATTAGATATAAAAAAATGTATTTTTTGTGATCAAGTAAATAGCAACAATGTTTAGAATTATGAAAATTGTTTTGAATCGGTCTACATCTGCTACGATACACAATCATATTTCAAAATGTGCCTACTTGCAAAAGTTTCAGTTTGGAAATGAAAAAATTCAACACTTTTCGCAAAAAACCCGGGGTAAATCTACAAGAGATTTAGGTAAAGGAATAGGTCCGGTGACATGGCGCAACCTTGGTATCACGTCCGCATTGGGGGGTGCATTACTTGTATTTATGTGGTACCTTAAAAAAGAAAAAGAAGCAGCACAGGAGAAAGAGCGAAAAAGAATGTTGGGTAAAGCTGCTATCGGAGGCAACTTTGAACTTGTCGATAGCTCCGGAAATTTAAGAAAAAGTGGGGAATTTTTGGGCCAATGGCTGTTAATTTATTTTGGATTTACGCACTGTCCAGACATATGTCCTGACGAGTTGGAGAAAATGGCTAGTGTTATAGACACCATAGATGCTGATAAAGACCTTCCAAAAATACAACCATTATTTATATCGGTGGATCCAAATAGAGATACTCCTGAAATTGTAGGCAAATATTGCAAGGAATTTACTCCTAGGTTGTTAGGTTTAACCGGTAGTGAAGAACAAGTTTCCAAAGCATGTAAGGCATATAGAGTATATTTTAGCGCAGGGCCCAAAGATGAAGATAGTGACTATATTGTGGACCACACAATCATCATGTACTTAGTAGATCCTGATGGCCAGTTCATTGATTATTATGGCCAAACCAAATCACCACCTGATATAGTCACATCTTTTAAAATTCATGTTTCCAAATACAATCACAACAACAAAAAAAGTTTTTTTGCCTAAAGGTTTAAATAATATTGAAAATAACTGTTTCATTTAGGTACTTATTTTAATGTGTAACGGAAATAAAAACCCAAATCCAGTGCAAAACAATGGATTAACACGGTGAGCAGAAGTCCACATTTGGAGTAGAGTAGATGTCATTATATACTTTCTGATGCTCCCTACTATAAGGTCACTAAGCTCCCAACTGCAGATGTTATACTTAAAGTGCATTTAAAACAATTTAAAATATTCAAATGTGTTTAGATATTGGAATTAACACAGAAATAAGGCATCTATTTTAAAGAATAGAATTATATAAGTGGTTGACTTTGTCATCGACATCATGAGTACATTTTATATCAGTACAAGTTTAGTATTAAACTAAAATTTTTACTTATTTCTATAAAAATGGCTTTTATAATACACATTAGGTAGTATCAGTATTGGCAACCCCCAAAGATGGTAAACATAACTCTGTAACAGAGAGCCAAAGCATGTTAAGTAAAATAAAAAGGTTCTTAATTTCACATAATGTGGCTTTGTACCACTTTCATGTAATACATACATAAAATTCACTAAGTTGTGTTTAGAAAATGTTTTACTTTAGGCTTTAAGATGTTAATTTTGTATTCTGAATAAAGTCAAAAATAATTTTACGATAAATAAGTTTTGTGTAGTTTATATCCCACCCAGTATCCCAATAATTTACTCATGCGTGTGCAAAGGGAGACAAGTCCAAAAAAGTAGCTTTTGAGTTAACTTTAAAAAATGCATAGCAGGATATCAAATTTTGTTTGTGTGCAAAGAGACAATTCGTATTTTATTGTGTAAGCAAAGCTATCTTAACTCGTCTCAGTTGACGCTTAAAACGTGTTAAGTGTAAACTGAGTCATCGCGAGTTGTCTCTTACCGCACTAATATATTTTGTGTAGGTGTCTCCCTCCGCACTTTAAGTGATGTTATGTTTGTACTTTGTATTTCTTGATCCTGCGGTATTTTATATCTTGTTATTTTTAGTATTTTAATAAATTAAAATATTGCTTTTGTTCTTAAAGTAGCTAATCAATTCCAAATATTGTTGTAGATACAGCAAACTGTCATCGGGATACGGGATTTAAGCGCGTTTTATGGCATTTAAAATAATAAAGTGAGATTATGCCATCAAAAAGAGCCAAATTCCTAGCTGAACCAGGGTTACCAGACGTCCCGATTTTAAGATTTTTTCACATTGCACGGCAAAAATCCCGATTTTTCCGATTTACAGTCGAAAATCCCGATTTTTGGGGAGATTTGCATGTTTAAAATCCCGAATTTTAAAAAGTGCAAATTTAACTTTAATCAACAAATTTATATTAATTTTATATTTAAAGAAAAAAATTACATGTTCTTTAAACTTTTTTTGCACGGCATTTTTTTTCGGATGTTTGTCCTTAAACAATTACAGTTTTTTTACTCAAATTCTTAAAATTAAGGTGGGAGTATCAACATGCTTGCCAACCTATAACCTATTTCGCGTATATTTATTTAATTTTTCTAGCTTTTACACAAAATTTAAATAAAATCATTATCGTCTTCATATTTTATAGGTAATAATTGACATATTAAATAAATATCAAGGAATTTCATTAAATATTTTAGGAGAATTGTATAGCGAAAAATATCGGTTAAGATTTTTTTTAACATTATTATGTCATTGTTCTTTTACTATACAATTATCCCAAGATTAGCAATAAAATGAATGGATATTTTTGTTATATGTCAGATATTACCTAAATATTGTACCGACGATATTGATTTTATTTAAATGTTAGGTAATCTAATAATAAACTAAAAAAAGCAACGCGAAATAGGTTATAGGTTGGCAATACATGGAATGACGTTGAAAATTCCACCTTAAAACATGATACCCTTAACGTGCCACAAATTCCCGTGTCCCGCAGTGGGGTATATAAGAGGGGGGGAGGGTTATATTTGAAACGAAACGTAAAATTAAATCATTCATCATTCATTCATTTGCAATAAAGCAAGAAACCATTGAAATTAAATACAAATAGAACCAAAAAAGGGCGGCACCTAAAAACAAATTTGGCGCTTTATTTTAAATAGGTAATTGTTCCGCTTTTCCATTTGAAAAAATCTGGCAACCCTGAGCTGAACTAATAGGAAAAGCTGGTATAAGTGGTGGTAAGACGAATAATTATTATTTAGCACACCTATGGTTAAAATACCAATGAAGGCTTGAAATAAAAACCTGGCTAAGTGCCAAAAATTGTGTTAGAACTTGAAAACAGTGCTAAATGCCATCGCCAACAACTTATAAAACGTGCTATGTGCCAGGATTATCGTAAATATTCTTTCCATTCGTTGAAAGATGGCGCGCTGTGTAAGTCCAGCACGCCGAATTAAATAGAAAACATTGATTATCTTAAAACTTCAATTTTGGCACTTGGCCCGGTTTTTATTTCAAGTCTTCAAATATAGAAACCTCTTTTTTTGCTGGAATGTACATAATATCTCACTTTGCACTTGCACTAAATTCTTTGAAATTATCTCCCTTTGCACAAAGAAATTTATTATTTTGGGCCAGACTAAAGCTCTTGAATTGACATCTCCTAATTCAGATTCTGGTTTAAGTATTGAAAACAACCTACAGCTACGTTTCACAGTTGAATATTTCCAACCAGATGAACACATCGCAGTCAAAAACCTGTCTCAAATAATGGAGGTTAAATTTTTTTCACACAATAAATATTTTAATACTTTGTTTGAATTTGATTAGGTTTTCACAGTGGCGCGCTAAGTTGCCGCGGCTAGCGAGAGAGTTATATGGCGAACGCTGCTTCACTGAAAATATATTTGCAATAAGCTAATGCAATTATTGCTTGAACCGAACGCGATCGCCAGCCGCGGCAATGATGTGTGTCACCTTAAGGGCGATGACACACATAGCGGTTTGTCCGACTCTGCACATATCTATGTGTGTGCCAAACACACAAAACTAAGGCGAAGTTTTGAAACCGCCTCGGCTCAGCATAATATGTCAGATCTAAATTAGAATACGGCTCCCTTATCTGGCACCCTATATACAACCGCTACATAGGTCAACTTGAGAACGTGCAAAGGAAGTTTACTAAATACCTGGCATTCAGAAGCGATGGAGTCTTCCCTCGTAGAGGAATCGAACAAAACCAACTTTTACAAAGATTTCAATTACCCTCCCTAATTAATCGCAGAAACTTTACTTCCACACAATTTCTACTCAACATACTTAAGTCCCATATTGACTGCTCTGAGCTACTAGCTCAAATCAGCTTGTATGTTCCAACGCGCTCTACAAGATCTCCTACATTTTTCCTACCTACCCGAACTACTAACTTTTTAATTAAAACACCAATATACAGGGGAATGGAGCTAGTTAACAATACCTGTGGTTACATTGACATTCACGAGCTGTCTACTATCCAACTCAACAAAGTACTAAAACACAAGTTCTTACTACAATACATAATACCAACTCAATTGCAGTAACTCTTATTCCTACTTTGTCACTACTTACTATTGTAAATATTATAAATTGTCTTTTAAATGGACGTCATGTATCTGTTAGACAATAAAGATTATTATTATTATTATATATTGCATCCGCCACTAGCTATTAACTTAATACCTGGAATTATATGCGACTGGTCAGACACCACGTTTCAAAACGTAGAATCAGTTTTTTTAAATCCACAAAAAATTGTTTAAATATTTGGGTTTGTACAGGGTAAAAAGGCAGAATGTCCATAATTTGAAAGGGCATAAGTCTTTTCACTCTTTTCAATTGGCATATACTTTATATACCTACATAAATAATGTTTGTACTAATTTTAGTGCAGATCACAAATCAAAGAAACAAGAAACATATTATTTTATAAAATAACAAATTTTGCTGATATGGGAAGTTCTATTTAATCAAGACTATGTGTAGTTATTTCATAAAATTATTTTTCTGATGTGTTCCAGGTGAGGTAGGAAGTTAAAATTTTCCACATATCTAGATAATGCTATCAATGTGTAGGGAAAAATCTGAAATCCTAAAATTTTTAATAATCTAGAAGAGTTTTATAGAATTATTAAATATGCATATATTTCTTGACAAGATGATGAACGTCGACCGAAAGGAGGATCGCATCAACTAAACGTGAAGGAGTGACTTGTTGCTTAGACTTGATCACTTGAAATTTTGGCACAGCTTTCTTAATAGGAAAAAGGATAGAAGCCGGGGGAGTTAACCAAACAGTTTGAGGTTAGTGTTTGTGAAATCAAGACTTCACAAAATTGTCAAAATACCAACTGCTATTTTGGCTATACGGTTTACACTTCTTTATTTCCCGAGTAGCAGCTACGTCAACTACATGGTAAATCTCTAATTTTCTCTTTATATGGACCAGCCTGTTTTACTCATAGCAGTCTACAATGTACGTAAAGACAAAGAGAGAGAGAGACATCTGGGTTTCGTTAATGAAAGTCAAATTGACAAGATGTTGACATCAGTTTTCAGTTTGTATATTATAAAAAAATTGTCAGTATAAGTCGGTTCCAGGCGTCACTTAGGTCCTTATGCTTCCTATCTTAGGATCCGATAAAACGCTATTTTGCAGTGACCGGATAATTATCTGTGTCTAATCTTAAACACCCTAGAGAGCCATCCTTTCATGTTCATTTCCCAGGACGTCTATTCTCCAATTTAAGAGAAGTGAATGCTCTCTCGCGAGCAGGGACAATTCACATCATATGCTCATATCGTCATGGAAATGAATAGCCATTTTAAGTTTCAAGAATACAGTTTAATTATTCTTAAGAGAAAAACTAATCACTTCTCTTGAAATGATCATTCGCCTATTTCGAGAATAGACATCCAGGTCTTGGTTCTTACTTCTGGGATTGGATATAAATTAGTAGGTACCTTGGTACCCTATATTTTGAATAGCTCTTCCCATTTCTGGCCAAGCAAGAATGGACATCCCCCTCTTTCCTTGTCCCCTTTATTTATATTCTTACCAGCATCTATATGAGCACTTATTCCTATATTTCTAATTTTTTCAATATTTGCACTACTGGGTAACTTTATGGAACTATATAAATTTTTCATAATAATACATGGTCCTGTTAAATAGGATTTAAAAATCATTTTGGCAGAATTCATTTTTAAATTGGAGTAAAGACGTACTGAAAAAGTGTAAATAAATCGGGAAATATTTTTTAAAAATTGCTAACCTAAAAACTCTTCTTTTGCGAGCAATGGCGCATCTACATCTACAATTTATAGATACTTTCCTCTGGCTTCTTTTAAACAGCTTTGGCTAGGTAAAAGGTACTTTCCATTTGCTTCTTTTAAACAGCAAAGTAAAATTCTTTGTTTAACCAAGTTGTTAAAGGAACGCACCCCTACTAACTTTGTATAAACGGCTGAATTCCTTTCACGTTACTCTTAAATAGCAAAGCATAGCACAACAAAGATTTTTTCCTCCCCCTTGCTGCAGTTGAGTATGCCCCTCCCTATTTCCAATACCAACTATACTAACTTGTTCGCGAAGCGTTCTTTTAACAACTTACCTCAGTAAAGGTAATTTACTTTGCTTAGCTGTTTAAAAGAAACATGGAAAGTACCTATCGCACGGGAAATGTAGAGGGGCATACTTAACTGCGGCAAGGAGGTTAGGAAAAATCTTTAGCTTTGTTATTTAAAAGTAACGTAACTGGAAGCTCGGCTAACGTATGATAGTGTGGCGTGAGTTCCTCTTAGGGTGGGTATTATAAAAAAGTCAAAAGTTAACTTTAATTTTAACGATTAGGTTAACTTCGTTAGAAAAAATTACAGTTCTATAAAGCCCTAAATAACCTTCGAAAGTAAAAATAATTTTTTAACCCAACAGGATAGGACCTCTGCCACAGCCCCCTCTACTTGCTCGGGTTAAAAGTTAAGGATGCTGTGCCTCTGCCATCAATATAAATAATTTCTCTCTCTAAAAACTCTTGGTCGTCGGGGGCCTTCCACAATATTCATTATCAGTTAAAAGTTCTTTAAAATAATATATCATTTATATAATAATATTATCTCCTGCTAACATTACGAGATCTGAATTTAAAACACAAACAAGGAAAAAAAATTACGTACAGGTTATGTTGTGTCAACAAAAGTCTTCAAAACCGACCAAAAACTGTCATTTCACTAATTTTTAATATAAGTTTACTTTAATTGATACATATTTTGTTCCTCCCAATAAAGTTAACATTGAAATTGTCATATTAACTTCAACCTGTGAGGTAATTTTACAAGTTAACCTTTGTTCATCTGTCAATTAAGTTTTATAATACCCACCCTGGGGGCGTTCGAGTTTCACGCCCGGCAGAGCATGCAGGGCGGGTTTCGAGTATCGTGACGTCAGAAGCGTGCATTTTGGAGAACTAGAGGGAATGGTCTAATCGAACGCGGGTTGAACTATTTTTTTTAAATATAACTTAACTTTCTTTGAAAATAACTTCACAGAATACAGAATACGCGAATAACTTTTTCTGGCGCCCCGGCGTTTTTTCTTGGTTATTTATTTGTCACTAATTTGTTCAGTTGACTTCTGTGATGGATATTTTGAGAATACAGGTTCTTCCATTTGCTCGCGATTTATTGTTTGACGAAGATGAAGATGTTGTAAAGCAAACATTAATAAAATAATTTAATTTTATCGAAAGAAACTGTCCCAAATTTTACAGATCTCATCCATTTTAAGATAAATTTGAAAGCAACTAATCTCAGGAAATTAAAATTCACAGAGCTCAAATTTGAAAGTTAGGTTACAGTAATAATGACAGTACAATAGCCGTTAATTTGAATTAAATATTTGTTGCCCGATGTTATCTCCACCTCTCTTGACCGGGAAATGCGGGCGCGCTCCGAGCAGATGCCCCGTGTTATCTCGAACGAAGAAGTTCATGCTCGGGGCTTCAAAACAGACACGCTAGGATCATTTCGGGCGCGCTCGGAGCGTTCTGTGCTTCGACTCAAACACCCCCCCCCCCCTATAGTTACTTAAATAGCCAAGTAAGGCCAACGGTTAAGTTTAGCGTTCCTTTTAAAAATTTACCTTACAACTGCATAAATTTATTCCTCCAACCTTGCCACGGTTAAATATGCCCCTCTTCATTTCTCGTACAATAGGTACATTTGCTTCTTTTTAAGCATCTAAACAAAGTAATATTTGCTGAGCTAAAAGTTGTTAAAGGAACGCTACGCTAACAATTTCGTATAATCGCATAGAATAGAGGGGCTACCTCAAGTCCTCCATAGTTCAAGAGGACCCCCGCCGAGCAGCCGGCCGGTACAGAAGTGTGCCCAAGCGCTCTCTAAAACTTTTTTCTAAAGTGATCCAAAGTGTTACCCAGTGTTATCCCCCCTTTATTTTTCAGCTTTTCGAAAGAATTCGCTCGCTTTTTTGCTTTTTTTTAAGCAAATTGTGCGCCCCCCCCCCCCCGTGAAAAAAAAAAAAAAAAATTTCCCCAAACTAATATTCAATCTTTTTAGATTGAATATCGCCCAGATCTTGCCACTATTCCAGTAAACAACTTCAAGAACATCCAGATTACGCCAACACGTGCAGTCTGACCGGGAACCGTCCTTGAGATGGCAGCACGTGCGGAGGCGATCTAGAATCCCGGACTTCGTGATCATCTTAGACCACAACTAGTGCAATTTTCAACGAAGAACATCGAGATTGGTCTTAAAAGAACTAGAAAAGACAGCTCCACATCACATCAGACCACAACAGCCCCGCCGGGATTGGATATCCAGGTAAATATAGGGGTTTGTATAAATCAACTCACGACACACGCACATTTTACAAATTTTACAAGTAGTATACACGCCACCCTGCAATTAAAAGCCCATATACAGCCCAAATATGGTGCCCTCGCCCATAAGGCAAGCTTTTTTAAAATCAAATATCCCCCAAAAATCCCCCCAATCATCAAAATCTTCAAAATTCTCGCTTAAAGGCAAAACCTCCCACGACTTTCAGGCGATTCACGTCTTGAAAGAGAACAAAACCTTGAAATCCCAACTCGATACTTAAGCAGTTCAACTGCATTCCCAATCATTAAAAATCACGGAGCTCCTGGAGCAAAATGCTGTCCTTACAAGGAGCATCCAGGATCTCACAAACCAAAACGCCGCCCTGAATAATAATTTGTTGACTCTAACAAATGAAATCAGGGCCTCTCTACCAACACCCATCCAGCAAACCACGCCAACGCCCCCCGAAAAATTTAAAAATACAGATTCGGACTCCGAAATGGAATTCGAAGCTGCCGATCCACTTTACGACAACCCTTTCCCCCTGCTACCCTCCGTAAAAACCAGCCCTCTGTCAAGTGTGCTCCCAGAGCTCAGCTTGAATGCTCCAATAACGAGTAATGCAACGCTGAAAGCGCATCTTCACAGACACGACCCAACTGCGGTCGACCTAACAAAAAACCCCACCCCTCAGGTGACCCCAAATGACCCCCAAAATAATGCCACCCCCAAAACCCCTAAGGATACAGTGCCGATCGTGATCAGATCGACATTGCACTGGATTCCTTTGTCAAAAAGGTTCAAGGAATTGAATCTTAATTTTCACAAAGCAATATCAACACGTCTTGGTATTCAAATCACTCCATTGTCCTCGGACGACCACCGAGGCATCACAAAAGTACTCGATTCTGAAAAAATCGAGTATCATACATATTTTCTCCCTGAGGAGAAACAACTTAATATAATTGTCAGGGGGTTAGATCGTGGCATTCCGATAGAATCCATAAAGGAGGATATCGAAAGTCAGGGTTTTACACCCATACAAATATATCGCCTCCGTTTGGGTCCATCCAAATGCGAGTGTCCCCTAATAAAAATCCTGCTCCCAAAGGAGCAGAAAGAATTTTTCAACATTCGCTTCATCGCCGACATGTGCGTCAAAATAGAATCCCAAAACCCAACAAATAAATCTCACATCAACCAGTGTCATAAGTGCCAAAAATTTGGTCACTCGGCAGTGAGATGCTTTGCCAAATCGGCCTGCCATAAGTGCGCAGGCGCGCATCATTACTCTGAGTGTACCAAATCAAAGGACACTCCTGCGAAATGCATCAACTGTGGAGGTGATCACCCTGCCAACCACAGTAGATGCTCAGCAAACCCAAAAAACCGCCCTAACCAAAATAAGGCGGCAACCCCCCTCCCGCCCCCCCCCTAAAAATCTCATAAATTACCAAAAGGTAAATAATGAGATTTCTTTTGCCTCTGCGGCGCAACAGCAAGTAAAACAACCAGCGACCCCCAAAATCCCCCCAAAAACAGTGACCAACCCCCCCGGAAAATCAGCCCCCCCGAAAATAAACCTCAACAACCCGTCTAATAACAAACTATTAGACTTACTGACGCTGTCGCCCGCTGAATTGCAAGCTAGAATAAACACACTAACTTCAGCGATTCAAAATAACCCCGTCTTGCTCCAACTATTCTCTCAATGAATAACAAGACGCGACCAAAAGCCCTGTTCATTATCTCTTGGAATGCAAACTCCATCTTTCCAAAAAAGTTTGAATTCGCCAATTTTCTATACGAAAATAACGTGGATGTAGCTCTCATCCAGGAAACTTTCCTTAGAAACGGCACAAACTTCAGGTTCAGAAATTACACCGTGTACAGAGATGATCGAGCCGACAGAGCTGGCGGAGGCACAGCCATCATTATTAAAACAGCAATAAGTCATCATTTGCTAGTCACCCCTCACCTTGACGAGCTTGAATGCACTTCGATTCAAGTCGATATGCAGGACGGCCCGCTCATTCTAAAATCATTATATAGACCACCGGCGAGAAATCTAACAGATCTCGACCTACAAAATATCGTCACAAACTCTCCATTGGCCCAGTTTAGCGCTGGCGATTTTAACGCCAAGCACTCTGACTGGGGCATGAGAGTCACAAATTTTGCGGGAAAAACACTATACAGGTATGTCTCGCAAAATTTAATTTCCCCAATTATTCCGCAAGAACCAACGCATTTTGCCACAAACAACACTGCAGACATTCTGGACTTCGCTCTAACGAAAAACTTTCACTACAATGTAGTCACCACAGTTCTTCATGAGCTTAGTTCTGACCATACTCCTGTTTCATTTGCCATAGGCGTAGCGGAGGATGAAATTCTGGACAATTTTCACATTAAAACTGATTGGAAAAAATTTAAAAACCATCTGAACGACAAAACGACAGAAATACAAACAATTGACAACATAGTTCAATTAAATTCAGAAATCGACAAACTCACAACAGACATACAGACATCTGTACAAGCTGCAAACACAACAGTGAAAAACGAGCACTATAACCCGTTCATCCTACCGCCATTCCTAAAAAGAATGATCAGAGAGCGCAATCGTCTTCGTCGCAGAGCAAAAACCACCCTGAACCCTCAATTCAATAGAGAAGCATCACGCCTGACAAATAACATAAAAACCCTGATTCTGGAGTTTCGTAACTATAAGTGGGAAATCCACTTAAACTCACTAAGTCCAGAAGACAATTCACTCTGGCACATTCAAAAACACTTCAACAAAAATAAAACAACCCAAGTGCCCCCTCTGCACGGCGCAGGCGGAATGGTTTACTCGGACGACGAGAAGGCTCAAGCCTTCGCCGAGTCACTTGAAAGCCAATTTCGCCTGAACACTTTAGTTGATGACGACATCGACTGGGAAAACCGTGTAGAAAGACTTGCCTCAGAAATCCCGAGAATTTTTCCCCAACCGCCCCCCCCCGAAATACGCCCCACAAATTCTGAGGAAGTAAAAACACAACTTCACATCACTAAACCCAAAAAAGCCCCGGGTAAGGACGCAGTCAGTAACACAGCGCTGAAAAACCTGCCGGATAACGTCATTGATAACATCGCAATGATCATAAACTTCATGTTTAAAAACCACGTATATCCAGACACGTGGAAAACAGCGATTGTAATACTGATTGCAAAACCTAATCAAAATCGCACTTTCCCCGAAAATTGGAGACCCATAAGCCTCATTTCGTCCATAGCAAAAATGTCAGAAAAAAATTTTCTATCCAGACTATGGGACATTCTTAACGAACTTCACATCATTCAAGATGAGCAGTTTGGCTTTCGCCACGGTCATTCGACCGAAGACCAACTTGCTAGACTAATCGACACAGCGACAGATGGTCTGCAGCACCAGGCCTCCACAGGCATGGTAGCTCTAGACATTTCCAAAGCTTTCGACAAAGTTTGGCACGACGGCCTCGCATACAAACTCCATTATGTTTATAATATAAACATAAATTTCACAAAATTCATTATTTCATACCTCAAAGATAGAAAATTCCAAACCCGTGTAAACGGCATTTTGTCAGACGTACGCGATATTGAAGCGAGCGTTCCCCAAGGTTCCCCAATTGCCCCAGTTTCATACATTGTGTATACTGCGGACATGCCAAAAACGCCTTTCGTTGAGCAATACATCTTTGCTGACGATACGGCCATGACGTGCACCCATAAAAACCTTGCACACATTCAAAGATGTTTACAAAATCAGATTAACACGCTTATTGACTATTTTCAAAAATGGAAAATAAAAGTTAACGCTGAAAAAACTCAAGCCATTCTCATTTCTAACAAGAGAATAAACAACGTCAATATCCAAAATCTTGAACTAGACAATACTGAAATACCTTGGAGCAACACCCTAAAATACCTCGGTGTCACTCTTGACAAAAAGCTCTCATGGGCCCCCCATTTTGACAATAAAATCAAAAGCGGAAAGCAAGCATTTGGCCGCCTATATCCTCTCCTGGGTCGCAAAAGCAAACTGTCACTTAAAAACAAGACGCTACTATACAAACAAGTAGTGCGCCCCTCCATACTATACGGAAGCATAGCATGGTGTCAAGCACCTAAAACACGAAGAAAACGTCTTCAAACACTTCAAAATAAAATTCTTAGGGCCATCACAAACGCGCCCTACTACATTAGGGGAGCGGCGATCCACCGCGACCTTAAAGTAGAAACAATTCAAGAATTCCTAAACAAAAGACATACTGAGTTTTTTAGGAAAAAACAGTTTCACCCAAATCAATTAATTCAAAATTCATTTCCCATAAATCCCGCCCCAAATCTGCTCAAAATCCGCAATAGGAGCATAAATGCTCCTATTATACAATAACATAAAAAACACAAAAACAACATCCTAATCGTCAAGCCATGCTTGATTGTATGACAACAAAAATTGATCAAACCCAAAAAATTTGATCAATTTAAAAAAAAAAAAAGTAAAAAAAAATTTTTTTTGGAAATAAAAAATTTCAAAAAATTACACTCTAGAGAAATACTAACGTCCCCCCCAAAGGACAAATTGTCCTTTAATTTTCAGAAAACCCAAAGTGTGTAAAAGTGCTCAACGGCACTAACACGTTAAAACCCAAGAAAGAAGAAGTATATATAGAATAGAGGGCAAGGGAGGCTTTAACATGTTAGCTATAAGCAAGGATTTCTTTTGCTGTTTAAAAAAAGGAAAAGGGAAGTACCTTCCCAGGAGTAGTCCATTTCCCAATAAATAAATATTGTTTAAAAAGTTAAATATTGATATGAAAAATTACAAAATAAAATCTAAACGCCTAAGGCTTGAGAGCCAGGTCATCAATGATTTCTTCAGTTGATACAACTTTTTCCCTATGAACTAACGTCATGACAAGTCCATATTATGCCTCACTTTGGGTGGTAGTATTTCTTAAATACGTTTTTATCCGTTTTAAGGTGGCAAAAATGTTTTAAAAGTTTGTTAACATTCTGGTAAGCATGGTGACTACAAACTTACAAACAGGCTAGTGCCTGTCATTTGTTTTTTTATTTCTGAACAATTATTTAAATATATAGAAAAAAAACCCAAAGTCGTCTCCACGAATATATTAAAAAGTCAAATTAATGGGGTGTACATATTTCGGTACTAGAAAGTACCATCATCAGCGCCAAAGGGCTTAAGTGCCACTTATACTAAGGAATGTAAAAAATTGTTAAAAATTAAAAACCATGAATGGGACTAAGACATTTTGTGTGCTTAGACGAATACGGATTCAAAGCGGTAATAAAATTCGAATGGAATTACTTTTCTTTTTCTACCCGTACATCGTAAACAAATAACAAACTCACTTACTTTCGTAAAATTATTTAAATGTTCGTGCAACAGTTTAATTTCGGTTTATGTTATAATTTATCATACTGATGCTTATTGCCCCTCGGGCCATGACAAAATAGTACTAGTGGAGTGGTTTAAGGAACGAGAGACGCCCAAGGTTCATTAAACGAAGTCAACGTGAGATCGATCGGTTTCATTCTTATTGAATTGTCAGTTTGACAGGCGGGTCCCGGCCGGGCGTCACTTACAGAGGTATGCAGCACCCTTTCTTTAATACCATCGAGTTAGCTTAATACAAACAAAACGCCATTTTACGGTGGCCGGATGTCTACTTTTAAACAACCTAGAAGGCTATCATCACAAAGTAGGTAACGATCTAATTTTTGCTCAATTTATTTAAAATAGTCTCCGGCTAACTTCAAGCATATTATGAAATTAGAAATAAAATTGACATTTGTCAATTTGTCATTAGAGAAAAATCGGGGTTGACAGATTTTTTCCCTAAAAGTTTTCGTTCTAAAATAATTGTAACAAGTTATCATTGGTGATTTTGATTTATATTTAGAATTTTTTGTTGTGAACAGCAATAATTTTGGTAAGTAAATGTACAATGTTCTAAAAAGTACAGTTATTGTGGTATACTGTTTTTATTATAAATCATTGGTGTACAAAAACTTAAAATTGTTTAACCATCACCGAAAAACTCTGACTCATATTTGGGAAGTGTGCATCCGCTCTGTTTTATTATTGTTGACGCTGCATAAAATCCTACATTAATACATTCCTTGATTTCTTTTGATATTGATAATCCTGCTAAAAAGCCTCCTATAAATGCATCACCGGCTGCTGTGGTGTCCTTTATTTCCAAGGGACATATTTGTGGAGGGTGCACATTTATTTTTTCTTCCCCACTATAGCATGCTATTTCGTTTGCCCCATCGGTTATCACTATCGTTTTGCCATTTTTTCCAAGTTCTTCATCTTTTATGAGGTTTAATGCCATTTCTTCTATTGAAACAGCATTTAATAACTTTGTTAGTGCTTTATATTCTGCTATGTTTCCAAAAATTATGTTCGAATGCTTTACCAAGTATTTAATTGGTTCTGGTATAACTTTAAAAACATATTCTCCACATAAATTAAACACTAAAACCTTTCCTTCTGCTTGGCAAAGATCAACTAAATACTTGGCGGCTTCAAAGCGGTTCGTTAAAAAATAGGCTTCAATAAATATAATATCACTAGATTGAAAGAGTCGAGGAAAGTCTTCGTAGGAAATCAGTTCATTTAATGGAAATATTTCTGATGCTCCTATATGTGCTACAAGGGATCTTGAAAGGCCATGGGCTAAAGCTACAGTTTTGCCTGTTGGTAAATCTTGTTCCAGATATCTTAAAAATATAAATATAAGTAGGTAGGTAAAATATACAGGTAGGTAGATTGTGAAAACAAGTATATGTACCTACTTAAGTATCTTAGGGGATCAGAAGCATTTTGGAAAGT
This sequence comes from Polydrusus pterygomalis, assembly GCA_963969555.1. Lineage (NCBI taxonomy): Eukaryota > Metazoa > Arthropoda > Insecta > Coleoptera > Curculionidae > Polydrusus > Polydrusus pterygomalis. The sequence goes on from OZ018375.1 coordinate 76,071,223, forward strand.
TTAATCAGCAGTAATAATTTGTATAGGTCTACTTAATTGCAGAAAAAGAAAACTTTTGTCAAAATTTGTCTCATGTTTAATATTTAGTTGGTTAACTCTTTCCAGCTTTGCACCTGTTTATGTGATTGATTTTAAAGGGCAAAACATTCTTGTAGTCAACCAGTAGCTTCAGTAGTCAAAATTGTGCTTGTTTTTATAAAAATTATTTTTCTAAAATACTAGGTATACTAAGTAATAGTAAGTATTTGATTTTTTTATGACCCTTTACTTATTGCGACTTAAACGTAGAGTCCCAACTGGGATCCAGACCAGAATTTTTCTAAAGGAGGGCGCCGAATATAAGAACTTTGGGCCGCAGGCAGAATCACCTCAAATTAAAATTCTAACAAGAATGTTAAAGAATTGCACAATTCTGAAAATATTTGCTAAGTTATTAGTAGTTATAGCTGATTTTTATTCAAATTTACCATCGTAAAAAGCTTATTCAATAAAATTGTTAAGATTGCTATTTATTTGATTGCCATTAAGCATGACTGATGCATTTATACCAAGATTATTGTGTTTGAAAAAAACAACTTACTTAGGTACCTACTTATTTATGAGGATATTACTATTCCTTATAAGTATATCAACCTCAACAAGAATTGTCAGGTTGCACGTTGCATATTATAGATTTTAAACAAAAATTAACTAACCAAACTGTTACTGTGACATAACTTACAGTGCTAAAATTAATGTTCTTATAATCAAGTAGCTCCAGTATTCTTATTCTTGATTTACTAGTCAGACAACTTTGATTGTGAGTATTTCTGTCAATATCACTAGTGTCACAATTAAAGTTGTCTGGTTTTATTTTCATACCTAGTTTAGATTTTATCTTGATCTAATAAGGAATTTTATTTTGACAATTTAGCCCCTATCTCTATCTGTTTTTTGACGTTTTGCTAATTTTTTTTTGTTTGCAGTGTAGTTTTCGATCTCTCTTCAATTAAATTTTAGTCAAGGTTTAAGTAGAAACAGGGTCAAAAGCCTAAAGTAATATTTTACTAAATTTGATAACTAACTAAATATTGTTGCCAATAAACTAAGCCAGAGTGGTAGATTATACCTACCAAATGAGTGTACTGTAATAAACAGCATTTATTTTGCTATCTAAATGACTAATCTAACAATAATACATATTATCTAATTTATTGTGATGTTTATAAATACTTACTAAGTACTTATCAACAGATATAAAACATAGGTATTTTAAATGAACAAAGAATAGACTCTGTTGTCTGTAGTGCCTTGGAAATAAGTATTTTATATCAAGATTTAAAGGAGCTTGGAAATTCTCCTAAGCCCAGGTTTACCTACATGTAAGTACTTTTATAAGCAGGCTGCAGGCCTGACACAAAATTTAGAATGATACAAAGAAAAACATCTAAATAAATCCATGTATGTAGGATACCTACATGCATAACAAATTATTAGTGATTGATATTAGGAGGTGGTCTAAGCGCTCTTTGGCAATAAATGGTCGTTTCGCCGACCGAAGACCGACGGGTGACAAACCCCGCAACCCGGCGCTGGTCCGTGTGTCAAGTTATACAGGGTAGGGTGTCCGGAAAAAGGATTTCAATCTATTACCATTTTCCTTGAGCAAAAATAATATGACTTTTATAATACTTTTTTATTTTTGACCCTCATGTTCCATATACAGGGATTCAAAGTTTGAAATTAACAACTGATTTTTTAAAATAATTCGAGTATTTAATAAACAAATTTGGTACATTCCTTCAGCATAAAGAGTTACACCTTTTGAGGAAAACAAAATAAAAAATATTTAAAATAGAGGGGGTCCAGTGCCCGCTGACCCCCGCCGCTATTTTTTAGTACGTGCGCCAGTGACTTCTGAACTATATTTTTTTCATGTACCTAATCATTAGATTTTGATTATTTCTTGTCTCTTATTAAATTTGGCTAAATTGGTGCGTTTTGGAGATAATTGGAAAAGTATATATTAACTGATGCCAAACGGTAATCTCATAATTTTCAAATGCTAAACCAAGGCAGCCGTTTTGGTATTACCTCGGATACAAGATATAATTAAGTAAAACTTTGCAATAGGTGACAGTACCGAAAGCAAGGTACTAGCCAAAAATAATGTAAGGGCAGCGGCGTCGTACAGATAAAAACCGATAAATAATATGAACTATTTACACCAAATCTTTCGTAATCGCTGGATTGATCGGAGCCAAGATGCTCCTCTTAAAAAGCCACCTCGTTCCACAGACCTTGCTCCCTTGGACTATTTACTCTGGGCGTGTATGAAAGAATTTTTGTATATGATTCCGATTTTGGGCGAGAATCATTCATAATTTTATGAAAATAATACGTTTTGAACATTTATTATCTTGTTATGATGTTTCAAATGTATTTAATAAGTAATAGTAGATTATTGTCTTAAGAACGAGTGATAACAGTGGCGTTTTATTATTATATGCAGCGATTAGCAATACTAAGATCTTAGTAAATCAATAAAATTACTTCATTTAACTGGTTTGCTTCGCTTTCGGTATTGTCACACAGACATGGCAAAGTTTTACTTAATTTTATCTTCTATCCATGATCCATGGTAATGCCACAACGGCTGACTTGGTTTAGCATTTGAAAATTATGAGATTACCGTTGACATCAGATAATGACCCATACTTTTCAAATTATCTCCAAAACTTATTATTTTATCGAAATTTTATATGTAGAAGACAAAAAATAATCAAAAACAAGGAAGTCACTGGAACATGAACTAAAAAATAGTTATTTTCTTTTTCTTAAAAGATGTAAGTAACTCTTTATGTTGAAGCAATGTACCAAATTTGAAATTTATATATTATGAAAATACCTACTCGAATTATTCAAAAAAATCAGTTTTTAATTTTGGCAGCTAATATTGGATGGATTTTTAAAGTTGGTAATATCTGTTGTTAAGATACTTAAATAAAAATAATTGTTTCATATTTTAACGGTCCTGCAATGCAATTAGTTGCCTTCCTATAACTTGCGTGCATTAACTTGCACCTATTGTAAACAGACTTTCAATTACCATTGATTGAGTAAGATTAGCTATAGAACCCTTGCTATGTATTGGTTTAATCGGAGATAGGAAATAATTTCCACACTATAATTCGGTTTAGCTAATTTTTCCTAATGCATTTATTTAAAAACCAGGTAGTACACAAAAAATAACTAATCCTTTTCAGTTTTTTTTTTCTACCTACTAAAACAATATATCGTTTTTTGGCTTGACCCATTAAGTCAACGTAATTAAAGTTATTTCATAAAATACCCGTGCATTACCATAATATGGTAAGTAGGTACCACCTAGGTACATTACTAATGGTATTTGATAACCTGTTAAGTAACGTATGATACTATTTTAGTAATTACAATAAATTGATCCTGTATAGTCTGCTATAAATATTATATTTTTTTAAATATGTATTCTCGCTTTTTATTATGTATTATACAGGGTGAGTTTGTAACTTGGAATAAATTCAGTTAATTCAGTACAGTTTTTATATAAAAAAAAATATTGATACAAATTAGAGATATCGCTTATTCTCCAGAATAGTGACACAATCCATAAAATTACCGTTTGAGTTAAATTAAAAAATCAGCCCTAAAGAGCATAATCTTTAACTGGAATAGGGTCATAAGATCGTAATTTGAGAAAAATCCAAAAGATAGCGCTGATGTCGTTATTCTCTAAAATTCAATTTTAACATGATTTGACAAGAATACCGTCATTACGTCAGGTAGTCTGCAAAATTCGAAGAGTGAGCTTGTGTTTTTTCCGGAACAGTGACATATTTTTGAAAGTGATAACGAAACTGGTGCAATATTAGCAGGAAAAACGACATATTTTTGTAGGAATAATGACATATTGCAACTGATTTTTTTTAAATTATGAAAATTAAATAATACAAAAAATACAAATAATATTTTCGTTGAATTAAATACTATAAATGCTTTTAATTATTTGCCTTTAAAATATAAATAACGTGACTATTAAAACTTGCGCATAAATGTTAATTTACAATTAAAAAAAGTTTAAAATCACTCCTGAAAAATATTGTTTTTTGGATGTCACTATTTTGGAGAAGAAGCGATATGTCGATATCGATAAATTTTTTAAATGGCAACTGTACCTTTTTATTGACTATTTTAAAGTTTATATACCGTTATACATAAGTAAGAAATTTCAAATTTTTATACCTTGTCGTTTATAAGATTGTAAACAAACTAAATTTAGTGTAATTAAAAAATAAAAAAAAATCTATCCATCGTTAATACTTTGTCGCCAATAAATGCTCAAAATGTTGTCTATTCACTATTTGGCAATATGCTAAATACAAGTAATCTATTGAATTGTCGGTAATTCTAATTACTTCGGGAGAAATTAACCTACATTCATGTCTTATTCGTGCTTTCAACTCCTCAACATTTGAGATTTTTGACAAGGAATAGAAATTTTGTCAGGATAAACCAAAATTAAAATCTAATTATTTTAAATTTGAGTATATTCAAATATTATCTATAATATAGGCGTTAGAGCGCTTGCTAAGAACTAACTAAAAACTATTTTCTTATCCCCTCTCCCCTCGTCATCATAAACAGTTGATATCTGATTCTTCCTTTTCACTTAAGCATTTGTATTTTGTATACAGGGTGTTCATTTGAAAACTTCCCACCTCGATTTTCCTGCTTTAAAATGAAAATGTGGAAAATCGCTCGGACCCGTCGATTTTTATTTCGAGGGGGACATCTTTTGCGTATATTGTCAATCTTGTAACTTCAAGCCCCTAGGAGGGAGAGGGGGTAAGATCTAAATCTTAAATGGATACCCCTATTTTATATAATTTTTTTGGATTTTGCATAAAATTCTGAATATTTTTTTATAAAAGCATTATTAGTCTATACTTAACAGTTTCCGAGACATTTTTGAACTTTGACAGCGTCTAGTTTTCTAACTGTACGTCTTAGAGCAAAACGGCTTACATGTCCCTATCTTCGATTTTTATTATCTTTCCAATAGTGTCAACTTCCGGTCAAACCGGAAGTACTATATTTCTTACATCCGGTTTAACCGAAAGTTCACACTATTGGAAAGATAATAAAAATCGAAGATAGGGACATGTAAGCCGTTTTGCTCTAAGACGTACAGTTAGAAAGCTAGACGCTGTCAAAGTTCAAAAATGTAATTTTTCAAGAGTAAATATCTCGGAAACTGTTAAGTATAGACCGAGGTATAGACTAATAATGCTTTTATTAAAAAATGTTCAGAATTTTATGCAGAATCCAAAAAAATTATATAAAATAGGGGTATCCATTTAAGATTTAGATCCTACCCCCCCTCCCTCCTAGGGGCTTGAAGTAACAAGATTGATGATATACGCAAAATGTGTCCCCCTCGAAATAAAAATCGACGGGTCCGAGCGATTTTTCACATTTTCAATTTCAAGCAGGAAAATCGAGGTGGGAAGTTTTTAAATGAACACGTACCCTGTATATTATGGCACCAGTATTGCCTTTATATTACAAAGAATTTATTTAATTTAGTTAACTAGACTTTACTCTAACAATTTGAAGTTTGGTACTTAGGTATACAGTGTGACCAGTAAAGTCCGCATCATATGGGATTTTTTTTTATTAATAGCTTTATTCAAAATTTGACTTTGGCATCAAGTTCTGCGTCGATCGAGATGAAAAGTAAGCAAAAAAATAGTAGTCACGTGATTCGCATTATCTGTCAAATTTTAATTTTTTCCAAAAAATAATTCAAAAGTGGGGTTATGTCTGAAAATATCGAAAAAAGTTATAAGAAAAAGTTTTTATTAATGCATTTTCTAGCCCACATGCAAAATTTCAGCTGCATAAGATAATTTTGATTTTTTACCCATCACTAAAATTTATTTTCCACTTAATGAACACTTTATTGATGATACTGTGTTCTTTTTTGTCTTAATATTAAGGTGTACCTATTACTTTCAGACACAAACTACGTTTTCAAAAATACTTATTTTATGAAGTTACCTTATACAGCACCAAAAACAAAAAATAAACTTTGCATCACATGCGACCAAATTTGAATAGCCCAATTTTGATTTTGTAGAAAAAAACACACATTTAATATGGCACTACTTTATAAAGAAAATGTATCTAAAATAAAGCATTGTCAAAACTAAGAAGTTTTATGTAGGTTGCGTTGAGTCTTATTTTGCAAAAGTGGCGCAATTTACAAAATATGGGTAAAAAATCAAAATTATCTTATGCAGCTAAAATTTTGCATGTGGACTAGAAACTGCATTTAAAAAAACTTTTTTCGATACTTTCAGAAATAACCCTACTTTTGAATTATTTTTTGGAAAAAAATTAAATTTGACAGATAATGTGAATCACGTGACTACTATTTTTTTTGCTTAAATTTCATCTCGATCGAAGCAGAACTTGATGCCAAAGTCAAATTTTGAATAAAGTTATTAATAAAAAAAATCCCATATGATTCCGAGTTTACTGGTCACACTGTATATAACTTAATATGCACCTTAAAAATAGTCAATAAAAACTAGGGTTGCCATTTCCAAAAATATCGATATCGTCATATCCCTAATTTGGAATAGGTGCACTGTATCAATATTTTTTTATACAAAAGACAACTTAAAATGTTAATACCCATGACCAAGCATTTTTCCAAAAAAAAAACTACTGGATTTGCTGAATGTATTCCAAGTTACCAACTCACACTGTATATCCACTGCTAGATAGGCACACAATTTTATTTTAATCTTAATTTGCAATTTTCTGAAAACGTTCTCTTTAAAAAATAGTTTGGCAACAATGTTAGTATCGATTTAATCTTTATTTTTATTTAATCACTTATTGTTTTTGTTGAAATAATTAATTAGTTTACCTAGTATGCACACCGTCGGATTTCAGAATATTTCTTAAAACATCGGCATCTCGATCCTTGCCAACCGATCCGAAAATCGAAACGTGACCTTTTTTCTTTAAAACCCACTGCATAACCCTCAGAGAATTCTGGCAACACCCACCGGGCGAAACGTGCTGTTCCAAGCTAAAAAAATAATTAATTTTGACTTGTGTAAGTATTTTTCTATTAAGTTTACGGGGTTTACCCTTTAATGTCTTCACATAAAAGTTCCATTTCCTCTTTATTGATTTCTTGCTGTCCGTCGGGGTTAAAATTATATTTTTTAATCAACGGGGGAACAGATTCTTTAGATAAAACAGTGATGTCTAGCAGAGGATTGCCAAATGCCAATACAGTCTTCATATTCTTCTTGAACGTACTCTTTTTTCTTATATAAACCGGTAATTCCCCGCAGAGCAGTTTGACGAATAATCTACACAAATGTAAAATAAGATAACCTGTGTCTGAGCGTATGTGCTAAAACAAGATAGAGATATATATTGATAAGCAGTTTTATGTTTACGTCGACATCCTAGTCGTGTAAAATAAACTAAAATAGCATTCTGATTCTGAATTCTGAATGAATTAGTTTTTGTCGATTTTCTTACGAGAAAGATCAGTGTACTGTGCACTGTTGTGTTGTTTATTGTTTATTGGTATGTATTTAGTAGAAAATAAACTATCATTCTTCTATATATAGATTTAATTTATGAATCATTGCCTATTATTCTGGTTAGCGTCTTACAATGTCTAGTCTAGTTCACATCGACAATGATTATTATATTTTGAGTTTGAGATCAGAGATTGTGATTAAGTAAATAGGTACTTTAATAAATAATCGTCATTGTGTTTGTGGTGCCTTTCAGTTAAATTATGTTGAAATTTAATTGCTACAAAATATTAAATATCGATTCATGAATAATTTTTTTGCTTTACAACTTCCTGTGATCTGTCCTGTGTGCAATTTTGCAATTTTTGTGGGAAAGCGTATAAAGTTTCAAATTTCTATATCATTATAAGGCGGTTTAATCCCAGTGGCGTTTCTAGAGGGTGACACCCGCATCGAAACAAAATCAAAATTATAAGACAGCCAAACGGCATGATTCAAAGGCCATTAAAATCAAAATATAAAAAAAATTACGAGCTTAAAAAAGTATCTAGCCTTTCCAGCTATAATAGGTGTTATCCTAACAAGTGTGGAAAGAGGCACTTTTAAACACGCAACTGCCGTTACCGGAACAACGCGGAGTTCGGGTAAACACTTGAGAGAGTAAAACTGACTTCGCATGAGATAGGATCAACATATTTCCTACAATTTTTAATTTAAAATTTTATGCGTGCGGATAAATATTTTTTTCCCACCGTGCGGAAAAGTTGATATATTCAAACTAAAATGCGTGGCGCACTCTTATAGGAAAAACATTTTTCCTACAAACATTTTTGATTGTTTTTCTCTAAACCCATATTTTACTGCAACATTATACAAAATCTTATGAGTGCAAAAAAAAAAAACTCACCGTACGAAAAAGTGACTCTTTTCAAACTAAAATGCATGCGGATAAACGGCAAATTGCGCACGCTTGTAGAATATAGTTATTTACCTAACAAGTGCGGAAAGTGGTACTTTTCTGCATGTGTTAGGTACAAAAGTTTTCCTACGATCGATATAGTTCTCAGATAGACGTCAATTAGGTTCGTAATAATATACTATAATTACAAAAATTATTGAGCTTCTGGCAAAAAAAAAATATTTATTTTGCAAGTATTTCACTTTATTGAGTGTTTTAGATAAGGTATTTATTAATTTAACAAATCGTGCGGAAAAGTTACTAGTGCTAGTAGTCCTGAAAAGTTACTTTTCCCCACGATTTTCAAAAATAGTGTGGTAAAATAAAAATTGTGCGGGAAAGTAAAATCGTGCCGAAAAGTAACTTCCCCACGAACGTAGGAAATAGCTATTTACCTAACAAGTGCGGAAAATGCATTTTTCCGCACGAGTCTGCCGTTCACCGAACGACGCGTAGCGGAGTTCGGTTAAGCAGCCGAGTGCAAGGAAAACATTTTCCGCACGTGTCAGGTACAATAGTTTTTCTACAGACGTGTGGAAATAAGTAACACATATTTCAAAGAAATTTAATAATTTTTAATTAACTATAACAATCACATACATATGTAACAGTAACTAATTCTGAGAAAAAAGTAATAACTACAAGTTATAATAATTGATATATTATTGATTTTGACATAATCGTGAGGAAAAAATTTTCCGCACTAGTGTGGAAAAACCAATTTTCCGCACTAGTGTGGAAAAACCAATTTTCCGCACGGATTTTTGACATAATTGTGCCGAAAATTTTTTTCCACACGTCTGTAGGAAAAGTAATTTTTAACAATTTGTGTATCGACTTCTTGTGAGAGAAGTTTTTCAAAACGTTCCACAATTACACAAACACGGTTGAGCTATGTGCGATAATATGAATAGAAAATGAAACGGCAGGAAACAATTATTTCGATGATATACCTATTTCGTGACTTTGTCAATAGCAGAAAAAAAAAGCTTTTAATTTTTTTTTAAACCCCATTAAGAATACATACTAAGTAGTTTATAAATAAGAGTTTGTACATGTTTTAGTAAAGTAAAGTTTTATACATTGAGACTTTTTTTAGTTGTCTAATAAATATTTTTAAAAAATTGCCTATTCTAGAATTTTCCAATTTAAAAAATCTTACCTATTATCTAGAACATTTTGGTTTTAATGCTATACTATATGTATTATCTCAATAAGTACATTATAACCTAGAAGTTTAAATTAATATTTATTATTAAAAAAAATCAATACTGCAGTGGCAATAAAATAGCAATTTTAGATAAGTTTTATTGTTGTAAGTAGCACTTAGTGATATCTGTTAGTTATGGATGGGGGAGGGGAGCATGTTATAGGTATCGTATACCTATCATGAGGAATGTGTGGTGTATAAGGTTCTTTAAAGAGTTGAAATTTGGAAATATAAAATAAAATAAATAAGTCCATTTTAAAACATGTTATATTTTTTCGGGTCTTCAGAAAAATAGTTTTAAGAGCAAAAACTAGTAACGCCTTTGCCAATTCGTTTTTATCATTATTTCGTTTTCTATAAAACACGGCCAAACACCCGTCTTTAGGTATCAATCACCTACAGTTTTAAGTTAAAAAAAATGTAATTGATAAATTATAATTATTATTTATTTGATTTTTATTAGATTTTTATTGGTTACCTATAATAAAAACAAATTACATTTACCAAATGGCTATCGACCTTGGTCCTTCGCAGCCACAGAATCTCCTACAACTAGTTTTGTATATATAGGATAGTTTTTAACAAATTTTATACGTTTTGCAAGTTTGCAGTATCTTCCAACCTTCTGCAAATTTGCAGGGGCAAAGTATGATAAACGTATTCTGGAATTCCAATTTTGTCATTTGCATCTGCAAACTGCTACTTGCAGCTGCTGAAGTCAGATGCACAGCTTCTTTGGGGTTCTGTACATTTGTAGGATGAACCTATTGCACGGTTTCATTCTCTTTTACTTGCTCAATTTAACAGAGCGTTTCCTCTGAAATGGATTAAAATCAGATCTAAAAAGCATAATTCCTGGCTTACAAAGGGTCTAAGAGTCTCAGCAGCAAATTTGCGGTCCTTGATCTACAATAGAAAGTTTTGTAGAGACCCCGGTTTCATTGCATATTACAACAGATACCGTAAGACTTATCGCGGACTTCTAAGCACTGCAAAGAATATGTACTATGAAAGGAAACTTATGTGTTCTTCAAATGTTCAAAAGGATTGCTGGACAGTGGTGAATGAAATTCGTAATGGGTCCGATCGTAAAGATAATGATATTGATATAGATCCTGATACTTTTAATGATTATTATTGTAACATTGCGGGTAACTTAACTAGTAAAATTGCGCCTTCTACTGATCTTCTTGATTACTTGAGGGATGTTAATATACCTGGTTCCTTCTGCTTTTTTCCTACAGATCCTCAAGAAATAAAAGATACTATCCTTGAAATAAAGAATAAAAAGTCTTCTGTAGATGATGACATTTCGGCCGAGGTATTATTGAGGTTGCCGTTTGATGCACTGCTGGCTCTGTCTGAGGCCATTAATGATAGTTGGTCCAAGGGGCTTTTCCCCGCTTGCTTAAAATCGTCTCGTGATTCCTCTGCATAAGGGCGGTGATTTGAATGAGCCATCTAGCTTTAGACCTATCTCCCTCCTTGTTATCTAGTCTCTCTAAGGTTATTGAAAAAATTGTCAAGAAGAGAGTATGGAATTACTTATTAGCACACAATATAATAACATGTTCTCAGTTTGGTTTCCAGAGGGCAAGGGGTACTCATGACGCCATCTTCAGTTTCTTGGAGGGGGTATATCGTGGAATTAATGGCGGCGGGGCAACTGCGGCGGTGTTTTGTGATTTGTCCAAGGCATTTGACTGCATGGACCACGGAATACTGTTGCGGAAGCTCGAGCGATATGGTTTTAGGGGCTCGGCTCTTGGTTGGTTTTGTTGATACCTTGAGGACCGTTCTCAGGTGGTTCGTAGTGGTGGCGTAAGGTCATTGTCGTTGCAGGTTAGGTGTGGGGTTCCTCAAGGGTCGGTTCTGGGACCTTTATTGTTTTTGATTTATATTAATGACATAGTGCGCATAGACATCTCGGGAACGTTTACCCTGTTTGCTGATGACACATCTGTTCTATGGCATGCCAGCGATGCCCAAATTTTAAGGCAACTAATATCTAAGGACCTTATCGAAATAAAAAAATGGTGTGATGCCAATCTGCTTACTTTTAATATCGAAAAGACGAACATTATAGGCTTTAAGTGCAATATGCAGGGGTTGAATTTGGCCTCGGAACCTCTTTAGGAAAATACTTTAACACGGTTTTTAGGAATTGTCATTGATGGCGAACTTAAATTCGAAAATCATATAATGAGCCTGAGTAGAAAACTGTCATCGGCGTGTTTTGTCATTCGTACCGTAAGGGCAGAACTTGGTCCAGCAATTGCTCGAACAACTTATTTTGCACTGTTTGAATCTCGTCTTGGGTATGGTATTGCATTCTGGGGGGCAACTTCTAAGTGCTTGCTGAATCTAATAATTGTGTTACAAAAGAAGGCAGTTCGCTTTATTGCAAATGTTCACCAAAGGGAATCTTGTAGGCCACACTTTCGAGCTCTCCAAATTTTAACGATGACATCATTGTTCATTCTTGAAATTTCAACATTAATTTTTAAAAACTACCATGTCATTCGTGGCGAATCGGAGCGCTCAACCCGACAGACGTTGCATGTACCCCTGCCAATACCAAAATACGAGTTGACAAAGAGGTCCATCTTTTATGAGGGCAAAAATTTTTTTAATAATTCACCTGACAGGATAAAGTCCTCAAGGGTGTTCAAGCGAGCCCTTAAAAGAATCCTGCTACAGAAGGCTTACTATGACATGCGTGAATTTTATGACGACCCGCCATTATAGCTATATGAATGGGTTTTGCATGTGTCGGTGATATTTTGTTTTATTGTGGTTTTTTGTATTTATCTGCTTCTTGCCTGTTTGTGCTAATTAGGTTTTTATGTTATGTTTATATTAAAGATTATATATTATATATTTAACTATATTTAGTGTAACCTATTTTAGAAAGCTTTGTAAACAAGAACATTTTTTTTTTACAATAAAGCATTTTTGACTTGACTTGACTTGACAGTTTAATGAGTTTAATTATTCTTAAGAGAAAAACTAATCACTTCTCTTGAAATGATCATTCGCCTATTTCGAAAATAGACGTCCTGGTCTTGGTCCTTACTTCTGGGATTGGATATAAATTAGTAGGTACCTTGGTACCCTATATTTTGAATAGCTCTTCCTATTTCTGGCCAAGCAAAAATGGACATCCCCCTCTTTCCTTGTCCCCTTTATTTATATTCTTACCAGCATCTATATGAGCACTTATTCCTATATTTCTAATTTTTTCAATATTTGCACTACTGGGTAACTTTATAGAACTATATAAATTTTTTTTTAATCTCACCCATAATTTAACAACCAAACAACACTATTATAAGTCAAATTTTTCTCCGTGAAGTTTTTTTTATCATAAGGTTGAAGGTTGAACATTTGATAGGAACAAATACGCTAAATACATAATGTAATACAATTACGTTTTTCCGAAAACGGTTAGGGTTAGCGATATGAATGAAGAGTACTTAATTTTTAGTCAATAGTTTTAAAGGTATGTAAAGAACGTTGTCCAAAGTTTTTATCATACAGGGCGTAAAAAAATGGGCACATTAGTGTCACAGCTAGTCCGTCCCTGCAGCTGTGAGTAATTCGCAACACTTTCTGGGATACTGATTTGAAGCGTCTTACCTGGTATACATCATATGAAAAAAAAATTGAAATATACCTGTTGGTTTAATAATTATGTGTCAAAAACTTAATCCCATGGGAGCCCATATCTCTGAAGATGAGGCCGATACGAAAGAAGTTTATATGAACTTCTAGTATTCTTTCATATGTTGTTTTCATATCCGAGAGATTTCCTACATTTTCCCGGACACCCTGTATATATGAAAAAGCAACCAATAATATTTAATGGGGAAAATATTAATTACAAAGGTAACATACAATTTTTAGGTTTATACAGGGTGGTCCTTAAGTACATCAAGAAAATCTTGGATATGATTCCTGGCATCAATTTAAGTTGAAAAGTTCATATGGACTTATGCCCTAAAATGTTTACCCTCTAAGATACAGGGTGTTAAAATATTTTTAAAAAATAATTGTTTTTTTAAAATTTCGAAACTCCTTGAAGATACGGTATTAAAAATTGATGTCGATTGATTTCGTATTAAACTGCACTTTTTGGTTAAAAAAGGGTTTGCCTACTTCCACCAGTGGCGTGCGTGAAGATACCATCAATATTTTTTTTGTGAAAATATGTGATACGCCACTGTTTTTTTAAAACTCTGATGCATTTTTATGCATTACTGATATAAGCGAAACAAAAGTTGTCTCTACTATGTTTTTGAAAAAAATTGTAGTTTTAAAGGAAAATGGAAAATATTTTAACACCCTGTATCTTAAAGGGTAAGCATTTTAGGGCATAAGTCCATATGAACTTTTCAACTTAAATTGATGCCAGGAATCATATCCTAGATTTTCTTGATGTACTTAAGGACCACCCTGTATATTGATCAAAATTTAAGCTGGAGAAAACACGTAGAACATATTCGAACTTACATTTCTCCGTTAATTGGGATATTCTTTAAAATTCGTCAGTGTAATATATCTTTAAATTATTTAAAAGCTATTTTCAACGTTAGTACTAGAGATGGGACCGAAGCCGAATATTTATTCGGTATTCGGCCTATTCGGCCACTTTTTGACTATTCGGTATTCGGCCGAATATTCGGTTTAAGACCCCGAATATTCGAATTTTTTTTTTAAGGTTGCTATAAAATGGGAAAAGGCTGATTTTAATGATTTTTTATTTTCAAATAAAAATTGCAATAGGTACGCATTTATAAAAACATAACTGCAAAAAAAATCTTTACAAACTTAAAAATAATTAATACTTATAGTTAATAAGTGGTAGATTATGGTGCAAAAACACCAAGCTCTCAGCTCTCTCTGGTAATAAACGACTTCTCTCTTTCTCATAAACATTTCCAGCTTCGGAGAACAAGCGTTCACTGTAAACAGTACTTGCAGGAGCTGATAAATAAACCTTTGCCATCTGGCTAATTTTTGGAAATTTGAGGGAGTATTTTTTCCACCATGCAAACGGGCAGTGGTCTTTGTGCAGTATTTCTTCTGACAAGTAAGCGAAGTGGTCGTAGCTCCTTTTCCTTTGCCCCCTCTTGAAATTAAAACATTACACAATGTACCGGGTGAACCACTAAGAATGGTCGTCGGCTATATCTCAGAAACTGGAAGTCATAGAGCTTTTAAGTAAAATATTTTTTAGTAAAAGTGCACATTTTTAAACTTTGACAGCTTCTAACTTTCTAACAGTACGTCTTAGAGCAAAACGGCTTACATGTCCCTATCTTCAATTTTTATTATCTTCCCAAAAAAATCAACTTCCGGTTAAACCGGATGTAACTCGAAAGCAGGAAATATAGTTGTTCCGGTTTAACTGGAAGTTGATTTTTTTGGGATGATAATAAAAATTGAAGATAGGGTCATGTAAGCCGTTTTGCTCTAAGACATACTGTTAAAAAGTTATAAGCTGTCAAAGTTCAAAAATGTCACTTTTCGAGAGTCAATATCTCGGAAACTATGAAGTATAGACTAATAATGCATTTAATAAAAAATAATTATAATTTTATGTGGAATTTGAAAATTTAAAAACATACAGGGTGTACCCTTCAAAAAATGGAAAATTTTGGATTTACGCCCTCTAGCGGTGAGTTTAGAAACTCGAAAATAATTTCCAACATTTTCTTTTGGGCACTTTTACTAAAACATATTTTACTTAAAAGCTCTATGACTTCCAGTTTCTGAGATATAGCCGACGACCATTCTTAGTTGTTCACCCGGTACACTGGGCTTTTTTATCGTCCTCGGTATCTTTAAAGAAGATCCAAACTTTTGACTTTTTGTTTTTGTTCATTTTATTAATATAAATATTATAAATCGATAATAATCTATAACATCAACCACCCTTAGCAACAGAGTACCTTACAGTCCTTACACTAAATAGGCTTGCACGGCGCGACCGTCGACACGTGCCAATACAGGTCGTGTCGTAACCCGCAAAACTCGAATAAATCTTGGCGGCTACGCGTTCAGATCAATCAAAACTGTATTATTAGGTATGGCCGATTATTCGGCCGAATATTCGGTTTCAATTTGGCCGAATATTCGGTATTCGGCTATTCGGCAAAACCACTATTCGTCACATCTCTAGTTAGTACCAATGAACTGGTACCTATAGATAAACAATATCAAATGAACATATTGACAAAATCTTATTCCATTCTGAAGCAAATCAACATCTGAATTGCGCCCCTCCACATTGTCCGCCCTCAAAGATGAAGCCATGATGACGTTGTTTCATTCGTTTCCGTTTAGGGATGTCCACATAAAATGTATCGCAGAAAAATCATCGATGTTTGCGATGCATCGAAAAAACATTTTAATAGAATTAGAATTACAAAACAAATCACAAATCTAATTATTCTAAGCTCACACCTTAACTGAAACTAAAGGTAAAAGGTATAATCAAGATCTAGAGGCAACGGCAGAATAATTATTTTACAATTGAAATTGAGGCCTAATATATCGATGCACCGACAAATATCAAATGACCTCGATACATCGCTTTGAAAATATCGATGTTTTCGATGCATCGATGTATATCGAACATCCTTGTTTCCGTTTGGTGTTTCTTTGTAGTTTCTTTGACAGCGGATTAAATTTTCTTTCAGTTTCTCGGTTTGTGTAATAATTCTTGTGTTTTTAGTGTTTTGTGATATTTTCTGAAGGCTAATTAAGATGAGTCGCAAGTACCAAATATGTGAGAATTCGGCAAATAATAATTCTGCAGTTACTTTTCATGAGTGAGTAAATAGAAAGTTGGGTTATTTGTAGATTAAGTTACTTCTATAGTAGCAAGGTCACATTCAAAGGTAACTCCGGCGTAATCCCCACTACCTGCCCCACCCAGATCTTCACCTCCTCTCTCCTACAAACGATGTTGTTAACACATTTTATAGCTTTTATGAATGACATGTGCCATCTATAGGTAGGGTAGAGGCACCACTTATGACCAGGTTAAGAAAAAAAAATAGTATATCAGTTATTGGTATTCTTTGGACTATAGGAAAAAAATTTAAAAATATATATTTAGGGTCTCTAAGACCTACCCTTTTGGGTTAAGTTACTAAAAATACATACTTTTTAAAATTGTGACAGAAATAAATGTTCTAAACGAAAAAAGCAAGATTCACCACTTTTGGCCAGTTACAACCCACTTTTCGCCACAAGTTTTACCCACCTATAGCCAGGAAAATAAATTAGTTTCCGAGTGCGATATATCAAATGAAATAATTTTATTAGGAACAAATAAGATAAGTGCTACATTATAATTATTGTTTTTCATAAACTTGACTAATAGAACCTGGGAATTTTGTTACTAGTCTTCGTCCATCCTGCTGTATATAGAACTGGATGTGGAAGCTGTCCAATTATATTTTTTTTATTAACGATTGATACGTCAGTTTCTAAATAATCAAAAGTTGTTTTTTGTTTGTCGAGACTTTTCAAACACTTAATCTCATATTCTTATTCGCTAACAACCTTCAATATAGTTGCTACATATTTAAAAATCATTGTCATTCTTTTTCCTGTTCCCGTAAACTCTACCAAAATGAAACTTCCAGGATTAAGGTTTTCTGGTTTCATAAGTTCAATATCTGGCACAGTTGCTTCTAAAAAAACAACATCATCATCGCTAATTCCAGAAGCTTCTTCGAAGCTTGTTTCTTCCGTCTGAGCTTCAATATGTTGTATTTTTTTATTATTTTTTTTCTTTGTTGGTTTTTCTTCTACTTTTTGTTTTTTAAGTTCTCTGGCTTGCTTTCTTTCAAGTTTTTCTTGCTCCTGTATTTTGGTTTTTTTCTTTGTCTTCTTCTATATCGAGCCACGTTATTACACTGCAAGGATCTTGTTTTTTGTCGATTTTTAAGTTTCTTTGACTTCTTTTCACCTGGGTAAGGCAGACAGCTCTTTAGGACTGTTGAAATATCAGACTTTGGTGTGGCAAATATATTACGTTGGGAAGATTCTATTTTTTTAAAATTGAGTAGGAATTCTCATACTCGTGCTATACCTTTTAAAATATATGGCCATAAGTGGATAAGACAGTTCTACTAATGGCCACCACACTGGCCATATGTAGAAACTTAATAATTTAATGGATCCACTAATGGCCATTGGTTATTTTTTCTTTAAAAACCTGATATTTATTAATTGTATAAAAAATCTATAAGGAACTAGGTTACTTACTTAAGTATGCAAATGCTGGCATCAAATGTTATTAATAAAATTACCCAAAAACTGGGATGATTCTAGGTTCGTTTCTTAGTAAAAATCTTAAGAATTTCGCGGAAATCAAACATGCGGTCACTTTTGAAATTATTTTAAGACTGTGATTTGTTTTCGGCGGTTTGCATGCATCCTCCCCTATGCAAGTGGAATGAACCAACCCATATGCGCACCAAATGTGATGGGAAAACAAGGTCACTTGCTAATATTTGGCAACATACACATAAATGGCCATAAGTAGGGTACTGGCCATAAGTGGAGCCTCTACCCTACCAGATCATTGGTGACTACATTCAAAAATTCAGTATCTTATTTCTATTTGGGGTTCAGCCAATTCGATAGTATTAAAACCTTTAAAGAAACTACAAAATAAAATTATTAAATGTATTCATAGACTTCCGCACTTAGAACCAACAACAAATTTATATAAACCGAATAAATACCTAGATATAAATAATTTATATAATTTAAAAATTTGCATATTTATCCATTATTTACTTTTAAAACAAAAAATTTCTCACATAACATTTACAAAAGTTCATGATCTTCACAGACATGATACTAGACAAACTAATTTTTTACAAACTATTAAAATAAACAGCAACTTTGGAAAACGGTCATTGTTATACAGGGTGTCCGGTAAGTATATGACATACTCTCGGGAGCGTATAGGGGAGATTAAAATAACTCTACTTTATCATTTATAAATACCTAAAGTGCCCCTTAACGGGGATACAGGGCCCCAAAGAGGTACTCAGCGACTTACCTTTTCGGCTCTAACTTTTGAACCGACACCTATAAAATAATTAAATGAAATTTTAGTATTTTGTGTAGGCCACAGAGACTCATAAAACCGTACTACATTAGATGTTTTACATCGTCAGGGAAGTCAGGAACAGACTTGCCACCAAACTCGATTTTGACACGTGTGTAATTTTACAGAGCTAAAAACTGATTTTTGAAATACATACTTTAGTTATTTTTATTTAAAAAGGTACTCCACATTTGTCTCGATGGAATTAGCGGTTTTCGAGAAAATTAAGGTTTCATTAAAAAAAATATTTCCCCATATAAATTTATTTTTTAATGAGTTAACTTTGGTTGTTTCCCGATCTTCTACGGCGACATCGCAGCACTTAACAGTTCTGTTCATATTATTATTGTGATTATTTCTTCTCGTTTTTACAAATAATAATAATACGAATAATTTATAACTAATGCTTTGTCTTATTTTATTTTCAAATTTATTTGGAGTAAAAATAATTTGACCGGTCAATTCCACAACCCTACATTTTAGCGAGAAAAGTGCTTGGTAAAGCTATTTGCCGATTTTTTTTGCTATAATAAAACTAATTTGCATGCATAGCCGCATAGCTTTAATTCTTCCAGCGATCATTAATTTTTTTGATTACAATTGCTATTTGCAAATAACTCCAGAAAGAATAAAGATATCGAATTACGGTTTTTTTAAAGATTACAAGTTACTTTTGTGCTCCTTGAGCACAGTAATGAAAGAATATGTCATGCTATTTAATTTGATTAAGAAAATTATGTTATGAATCTTGGGTAAATAGTGCCATCTAGAAGACGCAGTATGAATTAGCGATCACGATCACATTTGTATTTCTAGTAAGTGCAAAATTGTCTTTAAAACAAGACTATGCTGATTAAATTTGGACAAAGGATATAAATGATTCAGCAATTTGAAAAAATAATTTTTACAAGCTTCCCTCGCCCTTATTATCGAGGATTTAAAAAAATCTTAGGAAGAAACTGACAAATATTATTGATCTTTTTATTTCCTTTTCCTTTGTTAAACGAGGACCTTAACAGCGATAATTCGCGAATATTTAAATTGAAAGCGATAATATTCCTTGGATGGACGATATTCAACTAAACTTTTGTATAAACATTTATTTATTATTATTGTGTTTATTAAGAATATTCACTTAACGCAAAATATTGTTGTTGTTCACCAAATTATATCAAAAATAAACAGTCAAATAATATACAGTTCAATTACAGACGCGATGTACATAATGATTTAACTAGGACTATTGCTAATATTGACTTACCTTTAATACAAACTAGAGCAGGTCAGGACGCCATTTATTATCAAGATATGAAATTTGACAACAAAATACCCCAAGAATTAAAACTTTTAAATACAAAACGTTGTAAACGGTAATTAAAAAACCAGTTGAAATAGGGGAAGCTAAATTTTAAACTAGAAAATATTTAAAAATTAAATCTTAACAATATTAATTAGTTTTATTTATTGCAGTGTTACTGTTCTAATATAAATAACAATATTCTACAGAATAAAAAGAGGTATAAGAAATAATTTAGTAAACTATATAGGTACATAATTTAATATTTATATTTTTTTATTGGATATAATTTTTACCTAATTTAATTTTATTAACTTCACTTACCTTATTTAAGATGTTGTAATTAGTAGAGAGTCCCTTATAAACTAATGTGTTTTTTTTTTTGGAAAAGATAAATAAAAATAGAAAAATGATAATAATTTTTATTGATTTTAGATAATATGGCTGAAGAACCTTTACCTGGTCCACCTATAGCTAGCGACGAGAAGCCAGTTCCATATTTTGGTTCTGATGAAGAATCTTTTGTTGTTTTGGGGAAATCCCTGGTAACAGATTTTGAGGATTTGTCCTTGGAAGAAGATAGTGGCAATTTAGGTAAATAATTTAATACAAACCAGATCTGAAACACTAACTTTATTCTTAAATATGAAATTTTCTTTTCAATGGCATAAATTTTAATATCATATATGTTAACACGGGGTTGTATTTACCCCTAAATGAAAGTCTAAATTCTAAAAACAGGTTTCTATTGGATAACTCTCTTTACAACGTTCAATGTCGCGCTCTCTTGTTCCCGACCGCTACGTTTAGACTGACTTGCGCGCCTTGCGCCTCTCCGGTTTCCTGCAGCTCGCCCGTCCTGACATGATGTTGACTGAGCATGCTTGGTCTTTCTGTTCACATGATGCCTTATGGGTGGTAATAGGGTGATAACGCTAACACGGCTATCCTGCACTAGGAGCGTCCTCGCTCCTTTTATTTATCTGAAAACAAGAAATCTCGGAACAGTATTTTTGTAAAAATTGCATTTACAATAAGAAACAGTTTTTTTTTTTTTTTAGATTCACTCATTGTCATTCATCTAGGTGGTACTGCCACCTTTACCGTCTAGTGGTACTGCCACTAGCGTCATTTCAGCTGCCTAGGTGGTACTGCCACCTTTACCGCCTAGTGGTACTGCCACTAGCGTCATTTCCATCTACCTAGGTGGTACTGCCACCTTTACCGCCTAGTGGTACTGCCACTAGCGTCATTTCCATTTTTTTCTTTATTTTTTTCATTCATTCATTTAATACAAATAAAATATCACTTACTTTTTTTTTTTATTATTATTTGGAAGGCCAACGTCTCAACTGCTCATGAGCTGCTACGGTAGTCCGTCGCCCTTGCCCTTGGAGTACATATCTCTCGTTGTGGAGTATTTTGCGAACGGTGTACGGCCCTCTAAATTTCGCTTTTAATTTTCCTCCGCCAGCCAGCTGGGAATCTTCAATAGCCACAAGGTCGCCCAAAGTAAACAAACTGCTGCGATGACGAGTTGTGTCAAATTGCTGAGCCCGCTTATTTGCACTATTTATTATTCGATCTTGAGCGTCTGCAATGGCCTTCTCAGGGTCGACAAAATTATCCATTGGCGGTGCGTCTCCTAAAAACTGTCGAGTAGCGGCTAATCTCGGATTTGTCCCAAGTTGTAACCCATTTTTGATGACCCATCAGGACGACGTGCATCAAATTCACTTAACAATTTTAACAACTCACGTTCGGAATTTGGTTTTTGAATTTGTATGGCGGAACGTGCTTCTCTGTAGTCTAATCCGTATTCGACCATGCTTAGTACTTTGTCCCATGGCAAATTATTATGAAACCTGCTGATACATCGCAATTTTTGATTGCCGTACTCACAGAATGAGTCACACTCATGACTTCTCAATGTAGCGGCCTTGTATGCGCGAGCGCCAGGTGTTTCTCGATCGGGAAAAGCGATTATTAGGTCATCACAGAAGTTTTGCCAACTTCGGCAGAGGGGCCTCCAGTCACAACAATAACGATAACCACGATTTTTTATTGCTTCGCTGGCTTTAGTAATCATTAAATTGTCACTGATATTGAGTTCATTTTTAAGTTTGTTTGCGTCATCCAGCCATTCTTCGATTGAATACGTGCTTTTGTCCGGATCGAAGCTGGTTAATTTAAATGATGTCTGCACAGGTCCGAACACATGCGCACTTAATGTATCTGCGCCCGAACTACTAGGCGTTGGTGTACCGCACCTTGATGTCGCCATCTTGGAATGGCGGGTTAATTCTGCAAGCTGTTGCTGTTGTGTAGCCACCAAATTAATAAGGGTCTCCTGCCACTGCAACTGAGGCTGTTTTGGATTCGACGAAGCCTGATCTTCTTCAGCATTGCCTTCGGCAAGTTGTTCGTTTGCCTCACTGCCGTGACGAGGACAATCTTCTTCCATTTTTGTGATTACACTTTACTGTCTATTTAAGGGTAATTACCGATTAATTAGCACTGCACGTAGAACGATCCCACTTCTGATGTTAACACGGGGTTGTATTTACCCCTAAATGAAAGTCTAAATTCTAAAAACAGGTTTCTATTGGATAACTCTCTTTACAACGTTCAATGTCGCGCTCTCTTGTTCCCGACCGCTACGTTTAGACTGACTTGCGCGCCTTGCGCCTCTCCGGTTTCCTGCAGCTCGCCCGTCCTGACATGATGTTGACTGAGCATGCTTGGTCTTTCTGTTCACATGATGCCTTATGGGTGGTAATAGGGTGATAACGCTAACATATATTAGCATTTTTTTTCAAAGTGGCACCTGGCGAGTACTGGATAATGAGAAAATACAAAATATTGATGCCATTTTGAAAACCCATGCCACAGCGTGATACAAGTTTCTTCAATAAGCTGTCTGTTGAAAGCATTTTGAAGGTCATGTTAGGAAAATACTAATTCAAAATGCCTTTTACAAAATTTAAAAATTTTTAAATCACAAATTTTGTTGAACTAAATAACTTTAATTTGAAGAAATAGTCGATGCTTAAAGCTGAGTGGAAAGTACAATTTCAATAATTACAAAGTATACAATTTTAAATTGTGGAGGAAGACTTTTAGTTTTTCTTTCGTTCTCATAAGTACCTAATTTTAATTTGTACCAATGTTATATTTGATATTAAGTTTTAACATTTGATTATAAGTATTTTAATATACTTCGTTATGTAGGTATGCCTCGGTATGCCTTTTGTAAACACTTTTGTTAACTTAACGTTAATTAAAATATTGAGCCTTCTTCATGTAAATAGTGATTTACCACACCGGCACCGTACTCGTTTGGTTAATAAGACGTCCTATCAGTTTATAAGCTTATATCAGCCATATTTTCCAGGAAAAAGTATAATACAAGAAGCAAAACAGTTGATCAGAGATGAACTGGAAAGAATTGCAATCCAGCCGACACTGCCAGAGCGTGTCCCAGAACAAGTAAATGGAATACCAGAACAAGTAAATAGTGTACGAGAACAAGTAAATGGTGTACCAGAAAATGACGTTTCAGAAAATCATAGTTCCCATACTATGCAAAATGGTGAACCATCAACCGGTCTGAGTTACCACTCTACGAGTAGCAGCGCTTTGGAGCAATCCAGTGTTCTACCCGCTATGCCACAACCGCAGTTGTACCCACGTGCTGAAATAGATGGCAACGTAAGATTTTTAATTTATTAATCGATTATAAAATAGGAAGAATTTATCAAAATTTCGTTAAATGGTTTTTGTGTCAAATTTACGTATACATATTTGCTTTTATTAATTTATAAATCTAACCTTTTAAAAGTAACATTGTAGGTAATGGTACTCCAAAGGGGGGTATTTGGCCGATTTTTAATTAAAACGAACAAGTAACGAAATATTGATCAAAAAACGAATTGGCGAAGGCGTCACTAGTGTTTGCTCTTAAAGAAATAACATTTGTTTTTATTTTATTAGGGTGATTCAAGGACGATTAGTATTATTAGCTTTGCACCCAGCGAATTTGCCTCTGAAGAACTTCAAACCAAAGTTTCTCAGTTGATTGACGAAAATGTTCATTTAAAAGGTAAGGCTTCAAAAGTGCAGTATATTGGTTTTTATTCAGTCAACAGATGACTGGGTTTGAGTTAATAAAATCAAAGTTGTCTTAAATATTATGTTAAAACTGTATATAATGGACTTTTCCCTATTTTAAAATTTGTAGTTTTAGCTAAGAAAATTACAAAAATAAAAAGTATAAAAATTTATTAAGGAAACAGAAGAAAAATGTTTTTTTTATTAATGCTGAAGCAATATCCCAAATCGAAATAGAACAAATTATTGACGGCTTTGAGATAAAAAAAAAAGCAATTGGATTTGATAGCATGTCGGTTAATTGTAAAGTGTTTAAAATGGAATTACTCCATTTTATTTGATTTTACTACATTTTCTTTAACACGTTATCTGCCATTCCGGTCTATTGGACCGAGAATAAAAGGTTCCAACTTTAAAAACGCGGCCTATTAGACCATGATGCAATTTGTCGCACGCGCCAACTAGGTCCATTAGACCGAGATCATTTTTAGTTCATCAGGACCAACGGTCTGTTCTCATCGGGGAATATTCGCTGTGATAGACCGAGCTGGCGCATGGGACAAGTTTGCACCACTCAGTCAGAAATTCTGAGTCCGCAAAGCGATTTTTTTTTGAATTGACCCCAGAGCCCATTCCATTTGTCCTACTTTATGCAGTGTTACAAGCGGCCTCTCGGACTTTTTTTTGTGGCATGGCGTTATGGACAAAAAAGCGAATATGGCTTTGACAGTCAACGTGTTAAAAACAGGAATTTTCACGAAAAAATATAAATTGCTAAAGTAACACTCGTAAAAACTGACAAAAGATATAAATGCAGCAATTATCGCCCAATATCTGTTTTACCAATCTTTTCAGATTATTAAAAATAATAAATTATGTGATTTTCTGGAAAGTCAATTTACTTTGTATCACTATGGCTTCCGCAGATAAGGATACAAAAATAGCTCCAGGAGATATCATAACAGATATTCAAGTTAATGTTGACATACTGAAAAAATGCTGTTTACTATGCTTGGATCTGTGTAAGGCTTGTGAAACTAAACCATGATATTTTATCCAGAAAATTGTACAGTATTGGGATAAGGGGAAGTACACACAAATTATTTTTAAGCCATCGTAGGGGAAAGACAAAGCTCGAAAAAAAAATGTGGAGTTTCACAAGGATTGGGCCAGTACTATTCTTAATTTATATTAATTCCGCTTCTAAATTGAACTTAGGGCAATATAAAGCTTTTTGCAGGTGATTCAATATTTATTTATTTAGCTGAAACTTTAATTCCTTGGCTTTAATCAAATAAACTTACGTTGAATTTTACGAAATCTTTTATGTCAATAATAACTAAAAATCAAATACATTCGCCCATCAAAATTTAATAATGAGAATATTTAATATTCAAAATGTTTAATAATTAATATTTCTACATGGTTTCATTCATGAACTCGCGAGGAACCTGATCGACGGTAGCTCTTGAAGTCTTGTCTGCTGAATGGGATTTTTTTAAAAATTTTTAAAGGATTCCCAAAAACATAGTTTATAAGGAATCCCCTTCTAAATACTACCCTAAACAACGTAAGTGGTAACATATAATTGAAGTTCAAGGTCATTAAAAATAAAATATTTAATACTTAAATAATACTTTAAATGCTATTATCCAAAAAAGTATTATATAGTTTACTCAATTATTTCTTATGCCCCTTTTCATTATTTCATTCTGTAGAATAATGTTATTTATATTAGGATAGGATTGCAATAAATTTAACTATAAATATTGTTTAGATTTATATTTCAAAATATTTTTGAAAATAATAATCCTAAAAGAAGTGCATATTTTAATATTGTTCTTTAGTTTAAGTAAGTTTTAGAACGTTTTGTGTTTTCATTCTTGGGTATTTCGTTGTAAAATTTCACACCTGATAATTTATTATAAATGGAGTTCTGACCTGTCCTAGTTTGTGTTAAAAGTAAGTCAATATTAAAAACAGTCGTAGTTAAATGATTATGTACGTCACGTCTGTAATTGAACTGTATATTTAAATGTTTATTTTTTGATATAATTTGGTAAACAAAAACAATATTTTGCATTAAGGGAATACTCTTAATGAATATAATATTAAAATTTTTATCCAAAAGTTTTGAATATTGTTCATCCAATATTTTTAATTGCTTTATTTTGTAAAGGGTTAAGTAAATTTTGAAAAAATGATCCCCAATATTGAAGTTAAATATTGTAAAAATGAGAGTGAATAAATAGGACGTAACATAATAATATAATTTGTGGTCAAAACACTCAGTTTTTGAAAATCGCCACTGGTGCAACTATTTTCTGTCGATTTTTCTAAATTTAATGTTAATTTGTGACTGTCATCCATAATTCAATCAGTTTCATTATTTCATGATCTACAAATTTCTGATTCAAATAGGTAGGTTCCAAACGAGTCAAAAAATACACCCAAAATATCCATAATATCAAGATTCCTTAAAAGAATAGAAAAATTTACTCTGTCAAAGGCTTTGCAAAGATCCAGACAAACAAATGTACATTGTTGCCTTCTATCATAAGCCATTTGAATTTCTGACATTAAATTAACAGCTGCAGAATATGTATCACTTGATTCTCGAAAGCCAAAATTGCCAGCATAAAAAAATTATTGAATTTAAATGCAAATTAAGACCATCCTTTACTATTTTTTTAAAAATCTTTGACATTATTGACAAAACTTATAATTTAGTTGTTGTTTATCGCCTGACTTAAAAATCGGTTTAACGTCAGCAATTTTGATTTCTTGAGGCACTTCACCAGTTTTTAGAGCATGATTGATTAGTTTATACATTACAGGATTTAATGCGCAGTTTTTAACCGTTGCCAGGAATCTTTGCTCGATCGTCATCGGTAAAAGCCACAATAACTAAGACAAATATTTTCCAGATACGATCCTGCAAAACAACATGAGTATGAAAGCTCAATATGAAAAAATAGTTGCGTGGCAAAAAGATGTTGAAAAAGTTCATGAAGCGCACAAAGAAAAATTCCGGCATGCCAAACAATATATTGAGACGGTAAGTTGCTAATTGTAAATTATACACGCGTTCATGACGCATCTAGAATCTAGATAAGTATACAAGTTTAAATTTGCTTAAATTGATCTTTTATAGAAGATGATATAATGTCCGCGAAAATAATTAAAAGAAAAAGAAAATATTGTGGCATATCGGACAAGTGTGTAACTATTTTTTATATTGGAATACACAGGGATCCAAGATTAATGGATACCCTGAGGCGGGTAGACCACGACGGCCGTTTCGTCCTTATTAGGACTCTACGGGCAGCCATAACCCA
The DNA here is from genome assembly GCA_963969555.1 of Polydrusus pterygomalis. Taxonomy (NCBI): domain Eukaryota; kingdom Metazoa; phylum Arthropoda; class Insecta; order Coleoptera; family Curculionidae; genus Polydrusus; species Polydrusus pterygomalis. Next base: position 76,098,858 of record OZ018375.1, read on the forward strand.
AGCAATTCCAAGAACGACGGAAAAATGTACTAAAAGCCTCCTTGCAAAATCAAGGCGGCCATCAATACACCGTAGCGCCATCCCAGCGGAATTAACTCCAATATAAAAGACAGTTACACTGGTAATAATCGAAAGGTAGACAACTAAATAACCACGAAGTGCATCACAATCAGTATATTATAGTACAGTATAGTATAGGGAACGCTATTCGCGTTTGCGTTGTGATGCACTTCGTGGTTATTTAGTTGTCTACCTTTCGCTTATTACCAGTGTCCTAACAAGGACGAAACGGCCGTCGCGATCTACCAGACCCAGGGTATCCATTAAACTTGGATCCCTGTTTATTCCAATATAAAAAAAAATAGTTACACACTTGTCCGATATGCCACAATATTTTATTTTTATTTTAATTATTTTCGCGGACATTATATTATCTTCTAAACATTTTTATGGCTCAAAACTCAAACGAATTGCGCGCATTCTGGTGGGTGCCAGCGTTGATCTGTTTTCTGGTCTGCAAAATGGCAGATGCTTTCGGTAAAAAGGCGAATAGCGTTCCCTATACTAGATTGTGATGCACTTCGTGGTTATTTAGTTGTCTACCTTTCGATTATTACCAGTGTAACTGTTTTTTATATTGGAGTTAATTCCGCTGGGATAGCGCTACGGTGTATTGATGGCCGCCTTGATTTTGTAAGGAGGCTTTTAGTACATTTTTCGGTCGTTCTTGGAATTGCTTGGGTTATGGCTGCTAGTAGGGTCCTAACAAGGACGAAACGGCCGTCGTGGTCTACCCGCCCCAGGGTATCCATTAAACTTGGATCCCTGTGTATTCCAATATAAAAAATAGTTACACACTTGTCCGATATGCCACAATATTTGCTTTTCTTTTACTGATATGTTATTAAAGATATAACATACCCAGATATTTTTGTTGGAAGTTTTTCTACCTCGTAATAACTTTGTCCGGTTACATATTTTTCAACAAAAAAAAGGACCTATGATATTGTCTCCTAGTATTGGTGCCCTTTTTGTAGCGACAGTTCTGTTTATTCACATGACTATTTAGGAAAAAAAAGACTCATCACTAAAGCAAATATTTTTAATAAATTCATGTGTAATTCTCCCTGTCATTGGAAAAACTGATTTCTTCTTTCGGATTTTCGTCGCCAAGTTGTTGCAAAATTTTCATTTTGTAAGGTGGAAATTTATGCGTTTTCAGTACTTTCCATAATACCAAATAACCTCTGGATATGCCGACATCTGTTGCTAAATGATGCATTGACACTTTTGAATTTATAGAAACTTGCCCAATAACCTCAATATGAATATTTTCATCCAAAACTCTAGGTTAGGTTAGAGTGGCAGACTTCTGGAATTGACCAAACAGTCACACGTAGTCCTATAGGACCGTTGTGGTACCACACATGTTCCGCGGAACCTATTGCATCAGCTTCCTGATGGTTAACACGATCGTAGAAGAATCTTGACAGCTCATTCAAAGCAGCCACTGCTGTTAATAAACTTAGTAAGTCGACCCAGTTGCAGGCTGCTCACTTCCTTCAGATCATTAAAAAATGGTTCGCCCAGTGCATCGGACCATCGGACTCGCGAGGCCGGGGCATTCACACAAGAATACTTTCCTCCTCTTCCTCATCTCTGCAACTTCTGCAGAAGTCGTTAGTTGGTATTTGCATACGTTCAGCGTGTCTACCGAACAAGCAATGTCCGGTGATTACGGCAGTGATGTTTCTTAGGTCCTTCCGACTGTGCTGTAATAACGCTGCGGTTTTCCTGTTAGCAAGTAGGGGCCGCAATTGCCTGGAGATGCTACAAGTTGTAAGCCCTGTCCATCTGCTTTGCGCAAGTTGTTTAGCTGCTCGATCTATCTCTTCTTTGACTGATCCCAGTGGTCTAGCCACAGTATTCTCTGCTAGTTCGACAGACATGTTTGCGCCCTCCCTGGCGAGCGCATCAGCAGTCTCGTTGCCATATATGTTGCTGTGTCCGGGAACCCAACACAAGGTGATTCGATGTTGAGCACCAAGTGTGCAGAGATTGTTGCGACAGCGCCTTACTAATTTTGACTTAGTGCTTCTGGAGCAAATTGCCTTTATTGCTGCTTGACTGTCTATATAGATAGCTATAGACGCAGGTCCTCTTAAGCCAGGGTGATCCCGCAGGGTACTGACTGCTTTATCCACTGCAAACATTTCTGCCTGGAAAATGCTGCAGTAGTCAGGGAGTCTTTATGACCTCTGTATTAGCATGCTCTCGGAGAAGATGCCAGCTCCTACCCCGACGTCCATTTTTGAACCGTCTGTGAAGATCGAGTGATCCGCCTCCATTGTTACTTGATTGCCTTCCCACTTTTCCCTACCCGGAATGAACATAGAAAAGCCCCTTCCAAAGTCTGGCAGCGAAACAGCGTAGTCGGTCGGCTCTCGCAAATTTTGGCCTGGATATATCCTTAGTATGCTGCTGTGTCCGTAGTTGGTACTGGTCCAGCGTTTCGACTCTTTCAGTCGTAGAGCACTTTTTGCAGCCACACTTTTTCCGTAAATATCCACGGGTATAAGATGCAGCATCACTTCCAGTGCCGCCGTCGGTGCTGAGTAAAGGGCACCGGTCACTCCTACACAAACTGCCCGTTGTACCTTCTTCGTCAGTTTCTTCATGTTTATTGCTTCTTCCAAAGCAGTCCACCAGTTCGCTGATGGTATTTAAATATTTGCCTGACACAAGTATAACTAAATCTTCGGCATATGCAATCACCTTGAATCCAGCCCTTTCTAACGATCTAAGAATTTTGTTCATTACTCTTAGCCATAGAGTTGGCGACAGAACCCCGCCTTGTGGAGTTCCTCTTCCGGCAATCCTGGCTATCTCACTGCTTCCTAATTTAGAGCAGATTTTACGGCCTTTTAGCATCTTGTGAATCCAACGGCAGATGCAGTTGTCGACCCCTGATTCTTATAGGGCATCGCAAACTGCCTCAGTCGTGACGTTATTAAAGGCCCCTTCAATATCTATGAAGGTTCCAAGAGTGTACTCTTTATTTCTTGAATGAGTCAATCGCCCATTCGAGCTTCTCGCTAGTGACCACCGATTTAATGATGTTTAAATCCGGGGGTTCTCCTTGATCAATGGGGGCTTCCGCTGCCAGTGTATTTCCAGGAAAATGGGCGTCTATTAGCAGTTTAAGAGTTTCCTCGCTGCTCTCTGTAAATGCCCCATCGTTTTTTCTTAGGAAGGAAGGAGCACTCGGCTCCTTCGATAAAACTTTCCTGAGCCTAGCGGCCTCGTTAGTGCTCTCCACTCGTTCGCTGTAGTCCTGCCAGGAATTCCTTTGAGCTTTCCTAATAGCCTTCTTATACGTCTTTAGAGCCTCCTTATAGGTACTCTCATCTTCCGTACGTCTGCTCTTTGCTTTATTAAACAGCCTTCGCATGTCACGTCGTAGCCCACTCAAGTCCGCACTCCACCATGGTGGATATGACTTCTTGGCTGGTCTGCTTATCGGACAGCTTTTAACAAAAGCTGCCATAAGACTTTCTGTTAGCTTATTGACCGCGTTATCAATCGAAGCAGTATTAGGCAACAGATCCTCAAGTGGTTCTGTCAGCTTATCAGAGATAATACTACAAAACTTATCCCAGTCTGTTTTCTGTTTTATTTCCAACGGATCCCGTTTCTTGAAACTAAGTTTCTTATGTAGACGTGGTTGACGTTTTTATCGGGATACATTTCATTAAAAGTAATGGCAGTTCTTAAATACCACATACTCAATTATCAACCCCTACGATTGTTATAAGCTACAAAGCGACTTGGACCGCCTGGGAAGGTATTGCAATGAAAACGGCCTTTTCCTTAATTTGTCCAAGTGTGTCTCAACCGTGTTCAACGTTCTCTCGAAATCTTAATCAACTAACGACAACTTATCGTATAAACAACACACCCCTAAAAAAAACGACTAAAATAAAGGATTTGGGTGTTATATTTGATTCTAAACTACTCTCTACACGTTGAATCTGTCGTCAACGCTGCTTCGAAAATGCTGGGTTACATTATAAGAAAATGTATACCATTTTATAATACTAAACCAATAATCTGCCTATTTAATTCCTTCGTTCTAAGTAAACTAAATTTTGCTAGTCTTGTTTGGAGCCCCAAACAAAAAAGCTATGTTGACAGGTTGGAAAATATTCAGAATAAATTTATCAAATACCTTTCGGTAAAACAGAACTTTATTATACCCAAAAACGATATTTCTCTGGCCCGAAATCATTTTCACTTAGCGTCCCTGACTAGTCGAAGAAGATCTACTGATTTACTCTTTTTATACAAGTTATTTAATAATTTAGTGCAAAGTCCAGATATTCTCGAACAAGTTTATATTAATGTCCCCCAGAGGTCTCTAAGGACAGCTGAATTATTTTTTTGCCATTTAGACACACTTGTTTGGCTCAAAACTCCCCATCGTGTAGAATTATAAGAAATAGTAATGTGTTTGATAATATTGATTTTTTCTCAATGTCCCTGCGAACAGTGAAAGGCATACTGAAAAATGTTTAAAATCTGATTATTTTGATGATTGTATTTATTGTACTTATATTGTTTTTTTTTCTCTCCGATTTAAAATATTGAATAATCTAATGTGAAATATTAGTCAATGTATTTATTCCTCTTTTACCTTATTTTACTATTTATAGGCATTATCAGACTGTTTTATTAGAGTTTATAATTATATTATGTGGATACTCCAGTGGGTATCTTGTTACCTGTTTGTATCCCTTTTGACGTTAATAAATAAATAAATACCCTGAGCACCGTAAAGAAAAATCATTTCTACTTATTCTTCGCCCGAAGATACGAGGGATGGCAAAATCAAGTATATACGTTCACTTAGAAATAGTTGAAAAAATGCAAATTTTATTGAAGATTTTACAAAAAATAGCAAAAAACAAGTACTTATTTGCGTTATTTCAAAAAAAATCGATAGTTTTAGCACTACAATAGTGTTTTATTTTAGGCTTGGGATTATTTTTTATCATTTACGTTTATTTTCTAAATTTTCCGGCCAAATTTTGTAAAAGCAAGTTTGAAAACATTTGAGTATAAATGCCACACTGCACCCTATGAAAAGATTAATAAAAATATTGTTGGGATTTCCCATAAATGACCCTGACAACAACCGTCTTGGTTTAGCTTAAACAATCCTTTTAATAGTTTTAAACATTATGTCACTTTAAATAAGGCTTTAAACATTTCCATTGCAACGGTTTAATTGATGCCTCGTGGTTTTTACTAACAATTTATTTACATTTTAGTTAAAGAAGGAAAAAGCTCGTTTGGAGCAACAAAATAACCTTTCACAGCAAGAGATTGAAAACCTCCGTTACTCGCTTAAACGACAAGAACCGGAACACGATAGAACCAAACAGATTCTTACGCAAAGTAGCGAGAACAATTTAAAAGACTTTGAGTTAGATGTAGCTAACAAAAAGATTAAAGATCTAGAGGAGTCTCTGAAAAAAGCACAGTACATTGCTAACAGTCAGATCAAAGATCTGGAGGAGGGTCTTGAAAAGGCACAGAAGAAATGCAACGTTGATGTCTCAAATGAATCGACCAAGGATTTGGAAGAGAAGCTTGTAAAGTATGAAAAGGAGTTGGAAGAGGCTTACAAGAAGAATAGAGAGCTGGAGAAAAGTATTTCCAATAAAGACACTACACATTTTATGGAAAAGTTAAAGGTATTTATAAAAATATTCATATTTAATTTATAAACTTGAAGATATTTATTGTAAACTTTAAGGTATTTATCGTTTTCTGTGCAATGGCATCAGGTTATGGCTTCCCGTAGGACGAAACAGCCGTCGCGCGTCGTTGTCAACCTGGCCCCAGGGTATCCATCTTGCTTGGATCCCTGTATATAATACAAAATACATTTACACACTTGTCCGGTTTGCCACTGCATTTTTAGTTTTCGCTATTTATAAAGTATACATTGCTATTTTCACCGTTTAGTTACTTCAGTTGGGCACCACTGTTCTTCAATATTCTTATTAATTTGAAGAAATAGTCGATGCTCAAAGTGGAGTTAATAGTATAGAAATGGGAAGAAAAGCACAAAGTCTTTCTCCAAAAGTTTATTAGAATAATGAAGATTTTCTCAACATCATTAGATGGTAAAAATAAATAACTAAAGGGCGGATTGTAGGTATGCGCTTAAATTCAGCCAAATTATGTGCATATATATGCATCGTTTGCCTTTAAAATAAACAGTTATTTGCATTTCTTTAACCAATTATGCATAAGTACTGGTATGCAATATTTCTTAATTCTTAATTTAATATAGTAAAATGAGGTAAAGAAACACATTGGGTTCTAAGAAATATGTTTATTTTTAAAAAAATGCAAAAATATTTTTTTTTTCTTCTTTTTTACAGTTAAATCCAATTTGTCCCTTACCTGACCTCCTACTTTACCGGGAACGTTGTTACATTTAGCGGAAAAAGTTTTAACAATACTAATTGAATCTCTTACTTTGCACAACACACTGCGAAATACAGTTTGTTAAGCAGGTAATAATAACGCATTATTAAGTGACAATAAACAACCCCTAACAATATACCTGCAAACCCCGGAAACCCCCAATAAATACCTTGTGTATAACCAAAATGTAAATATAATTATTATAATCTTCAGATTGGAAAATCCCTGAAATAAGTACCGAACTGGACATTAAACCTTTAACGTATTAAATTTTTTGATAAAGCCAAAAACATAAAAATAAACTCTTAAATTAATAATTTATGAAAAATATGCATTTTATTATAAAATTGACAAAATATGCAAGAAATGGATATATATGCATTTTGCATATATTCCGCCATTTATAAATAACATATAAATATGTCGCTGTTGTTGTTAGCAAAAGAGAAAAAAAGATAATGATTGGTGGTAAAATATGTAACTTTAATGGAACTTTAGAAAAAGGTGTCATGTTCTTTATAATAATATGAAAATTAGAAACATTTAAGAAGAAAAATTCCAAGTATATTTAAATAAATATTGTTCAGCAAGAAAATTTGAAATCATCAATAAGGACAAAAGACATGGTCGACTAAATGAAGATAAGAAAACATGTTCTTCAAACGAAGATTTTATGTAGAAAGGTCCTGAAAATAATAGAAACATTTTGAGTATTGATTTTTGCATGGGAGAAGAAAAAAATATATCTTAAAATTTTAAAATATTGAAAAAAAATTTTCGTATCAATACTCAAAATTGTTCTATATGCCCAAATCAAATAAAATACTGGTGTTTCCATAAGCTCATGGCGAATTTTACAAAAAGACAAAATTCAACCAAGACAACAAAACTGGAATAACCCATGGATTGGAATCAGGGAATCCGGTATCTTTGCAAGATTTTTCGAATTATATGGCCAAAATAAAAATGACTTGTCCAACATTTTATGGAGCGACGAGAGTCGCTTTCATAATAATGGAATCATAAACCGACATAATTGTCGCTATTAGTCCCGAAATCATCCTCGTTGGAATATAGAAACAGGAAGTTAACTTGATTTAGAATTAATGTTTGGTGCGGTGTAATCAATAAATTGAACCTTATTTTTACGAAGACACGTGAACTGGATAACATTATTTACATTTGCAGACTGTCAGAAAAGGTATCCTTTGAGTTCAAAACGAATATGTGGCTGTAGTAGGATGGGGCTCCAGCTCATAATACTCAAACTGTTGTAACTAGCAAACATTAAAAAATGTTGACAGTTGTGTTCGCGTAGAATAAATTAATTTTGAGTCTTAAAATTTAAAGTATTTTCAACCATACCTACTTTCGAAGGCCTTGCCATCGACTTATATGCATCAAAGGCGACGCAGTGATGTTATCTTTAAAAAATTCTAATTGATTTTACCTAACGACGTCTTATTACCAAATCAAACTATATTTATTTGTTTTCGAGACATATACCCTTGGAGTTTTAAGTGAAACACTCTCTGTATATGATTAAAAAAATAATTTGGGTTGTTCAAAAATAAAACTTGACATTATATTTAGGTAACGGAAGAAAGGCTTCTGCTAACAGAACAAGCGCTTCTCCAAACAAAACAAGCCAATGAACAAGCAACCCAAGAAATACTTTCCTTAAGAAACCAACTAGCAAGGAATTTACAGACTACTGAAGAATCCCCAAAACTGCAGTTTGAACTCCAGCAGGCCCAGATTAAAATCGCCGAGCTAGATGATATGTTGACGTCAAGAAATGCAACTTTAATAGACTCTAATATGAGAGCAAACAAGATGGAAGAACAACTTCTGCTGGCCAATGAAAAGATAAAGACTATGGAAGGAACGGCGGCTGCACTACAGCTACAACTTGAAGAGGTAAGTTATGGGCAGGGTATACAGTGTCACCAGTAAAGTCCGCATCATATGGGATTTTTTTTTATTAATAGCTTTATTCAAAATTTGACTTTGGCATCAAGTTCTGCTTCGATCGAGATGAAAATTAGGCAAAAAAATAGTAGTCACGTGATTCGCATTATCTGTCAAATTTAAATTTTTTCCAAAAAATAATTCCAAAGTGGGGTTATTTATGAAAATATCGAAAAAAGTTGTAAGAAAAAGTTTTTTTTTAAGTTTCTAGCCCACATGCAAAATTTCAGCTACATAAGATAATTTTTATTTTTTACCTATATTTTGTAAATTGCACCACTTTTGCAAAATAAAACTCAACGCAACCTACATAAAATTTCTCAGTTTTGACAATGCTTTATTTCAGATACATTTTCTTTAAAGTAGCGCCATATCAAATGTGTGTTTTTCTACAAAATCAAAATTGCGCTATTAAAATTTGGTCGCATGTGATGCAAAGTTTATTTGTTTTTGACCCTGTATAAGGTAATTTCATAAAATAAGTATTTTTGAAAACGTAGTTTGTGTCTGAAAGTAATACACCTTAATATTAAAACAAAAAATAATACAGAATCATCAGTAAAGTGTTCATTAAGTGGAAAATAAATTTTAGTTTAACTTAACGAGTTTATCTATTTTCAACCATTTAATTTAAAACCCCTTTATTTAATTTTTTATTTTCTTACTTTCAGACACAAACTACGTTTTCAAAAATACTTATTTTATGAAGTTACTTTATATAGTCAAAATCACGTAAAGTTTTAACGCGTTTAGGTTAGGTTCTGTCATATTTGACATGTATTGCACACAATTTATGTCAAATATGACAGAACCTAACCTAAACGCGTTAAAACTTTTCGTGATTTCGACTATAGAGGGTCAAAAACAAATAAACTTTGCATTACATGCGACCAAATTTTAATAGCCTATTTTGATTTTGTAGAAAAGCACACATTTAATATGGCGTTACTTTAAAGAAAATGTATTTGAAATAAAGCCTTGTCAAAACTGAGAAGTTTTATGTAGGTTGCGTTGCGTTTTATTTAAAAGTGGTGCAGTTTACAAAATATAGGTAAAAAATAAAAATTATCTTATGTAGCTAAAACTTTGCATGTGGGCTAGAAACTGCATTTAAAAAAACTTTTTCTTATAACTTTTTTCGATATTTTCATAAATTTTTTAAATTATTTTTTGGAAATAATTAAAATTTTACAGATAATGCGAATCACGTGACTAATATTTTTTTTGCTTAATTTTCATCTGCCAAAGTCAAATTTTGAATAAAGCTATTAATAAAAAAAATCCCATATGATGCAGATTTTTTTACAGGTGACACTATATAATGATGATAGTAGTTGCTAAATTAAGCATACATTTTTATAAAGTGGGGTTGTCGGGTGAGTACAAAATTTTTCTCCAAATAGCATATTTAGACACAAATTCTTTGCTGAGAAACGTTTCGAAACATTTTTGAACTGTTTGTTTCGAAAAATGTTACAAACCACAATGTCGATACATTTAACACACAAAGGAATACATATTTTTTGAAACATTTTTAGATACAATTGTTGGGTTATATCCTAAATTGTAGCGATACATTTTCGATTTAAGTGAATCGAAACAAATTGGTATTTTTCTTTTTCGAAATATTTACCAAACAATGGTGTCGATTCATTTACGAAACTTGTCAAGAAAATAATTTTCGAATCTTTTAGCAACATACACTCACTACTCACTACCTGTTCGTTGATCGGAACAAATTATAATAATAATAATAACCTATAATCTTTAAGAGGAAAGACTTTGATATCTACCCTCAATAATTATAATTTTTAAATTGTTTTCTGTTTGGTTTTTTGTATACGTTTAATTTTATTTGTTCTGAATCACCTTATCAACCATTTTACATAGTTTATTGTAACTTATATCAAATAAATTGAAGAAGTAGTCCATACTTTAAGTGGAGTAAAAGATTGAAATAAATAATAATAATAATAATAATAATAATAATAATAATAATAATAATAATAATAATAATAATAATAATAATAATAATAATAAATTTATTTATTTAAAATTTAATAATATAATAAATATGTTTATGTTGTCTTCTATAAACTTATTCTTCAATCCCCTGAAGCTGAGCTTGTTAGGGGCAAATCTTATTTTTTGTTTTAGTATGTAAAATCATAAATCATAAATATGCATTAAAAATCAAGGTTTAAAGTAAAAATGTTAATTTATAGTATAAACGCAGTTTTTTTTAAAGAAATATATTACCTATAATAGAATTATTAATTTATAATTTTTAAGTAAAAATATTACTTATATTAATTAATCAGAACAATATTAATTAATTAAAGCATTTCTAAAAATATTTTCAAATTGTCTGTTTTTAATATCCATGTTTTTATTTCGACTTTAAATTTTTTAATGAAATTTTTTTTTTATTTTTTTTTGTAAATAATCGTTTAAGGTTGAATTCTCAACGTCGTTCAATTTATTGCCAACCTATAACCTATTTCGCTTTGTTTATTCAAGTTTATTATTTTTTAAACTAACATTTAAATAAAATCAGTATCGTCGGCACATTACTTAGGTAATATCTGATATATTACAAAAATATCAATTTATTTCATTGCTAATTTTGGGATAATTGTATAGTGAAAGAACAATAAGTGACAATGACATAATAATGTTTAAAAAAATCTTACCCAATATTTTTCCCTGTACAATTCTCCTAAAATAAGTTATGAAATTCCTTGATATTTATTAAATATGTCAATTATTACCTATAGAATATCAAGTCGATACTGATTTTCTTTAAATTTTGTATAAAAGCTAGAAAACATAAATAAATCTACGCGAAATAGGTTATAGGTTGGCAAGCATGTTGATACTCCCACCTTAAATAAAAACATAAATATTTGAAATTTTTTTGTCCTATGGACTTATTTATTTTAGGTTTTATGGTTATTTCATTCTTATGACGTGTATTATGATTATGTTTTTTTTTTATTTTTAATATATATATTATATTAAGATGTTATAAATGTAAAGTTGTCTTATGTTCAACTTTTTTGTTTCTAAATATAATTATTTTAAAGGATAAAGATAATCTTTATTAAATATAATTTTTAGAAAACTTTTTTGTAATATTTCTAATAGTGATCGACCGATACCGATACCGATATATCGGCTATATTGGCCGAGAGCCGATTATCGGTATCGGCCGATAGATGTAAATATATATCGGCTATATTTAAATTTAAAGTAATATTTCAAATAAGTTAATCTTAAGAAATTATGGTAGATATAACATGAAATAGGCATTTAATATGAATAATGTAGTTTAGGCAAATTATCATGTAAAAATATTAGTTTCTCGGTTGTTTCTGGATTCAGCCGATTCCTTTTCGCCGAATTTACGGTTCCAGCTTCTGAAAAATTTGCTCACTTGCAACACTGCCAACTGGTGCAGATAAATATATAAGAGCTTGATTATATAATAATGGTAGATCTTCTCGTTTTTCTTGCCACCAAGAAATGGGATTCGCTTTTCTTTCAAGAAGAGGATGTTTCTTATATTCTGTAATTTCAGCATTTCAGATGTTCGACTAGTCTCAGGTTCAGAAGTTCGAACATACTTAGCAAGTGGTTCGTTGTCATCAATATCAATTTCTATAGAATCTATAGTTTCATTTATTGTATGGTCTTGAATGTAATCCGAAATGTCAGGGGAACTGGAATGTTCTACAGATGTATTGTTTTCTTTTATTTGGGACTTTAGATTTGTAGTTATGTATTCGCATATAAAATCACGGTCTTTTGTAAAAAAATTGTCTTTGAAGTGAGGATCCAAGAAAGTCGCGATGGTATAATGTTTTTTTATAAATATATTCTGAAATCGTTTATTCAAGCTGTTTTTCAATTCTTCTTTCATTGTACCTACTGCATATACAGGGTCACATAGCGAGACGCACCCTGACCCTGTATGTGTATTTTCATAATCTCTACGCCCTAAAGATGACTTATATAAGTCGAAACGCGTAGGCAATTTTAGTATTTTATAAATATAAGAAGGTAGAAAGGACTTTTCTTAACCAACCCTTTTAAATCTTAACAATGACCCTTCTAGAGAGCAGCCATAACTTCGTTATCCAATAGGATTATTATTAACTATTAATATTATGTCTTTGTTAAAGATTAACTAAATTACGCCAAGAAATAATCGAACTTCAAACGATCTGCTTTAAGAATGCAATACTGAATGCACGGCAATAAACGCACGGGATTCACCGAGAAATTCAAATTAAGGGGATTCACCAATGACTTGGCGCTGAGTCACATAAATTACCGCCTATTGCTGTGTTGCCAAAGTGCAATTTTCGTTTTTATTTTTATGATTTTAAATTGAACGTTAAAGAATTATAAATTATATTACAGAATATTCAGATTTTAGACATTAATAATGTTATCAATTAAAAAAGGCCGATATGCCGATATATATCGTTATCGGCCAAGACATTATCGGTATCGGCCGATTATCGGTATCGGCTAAAAAAGTCATATCGGTCGATCACTAATTTCTAATTTTTTACCTAAAGTTCTATTTATTCCTCCCCAACCTAAAATTCCGTAATTTAAATGAGTTTAACTAACGCGTAATATAATATTTCCATATGCCTCCTCCTATTTCTAAGAAATTTAGAGATTAACCTGCGGCTCACTTTATGACGACCCAATTTTAAGTCTTAACTCTGTTTTTTTACTCTTAATTTTACTGTTTTATTCATTACTTTTTCCTCACACTTGACCACATTTTCTTTCCTTTTCATCAGCATGTTTAAATCCAATTTATTCTTTCTTCTACTGCTTTACTAATCATTTTGCTTCACGTATGGGCCTTGCTTCCTTTAATTTTTAATATCATTACCCTATACCTGGTAAATTAATACTTCGGTAACTTGTTCTTTGGTGCTTTTATGACTTAGAATGTTAATATGTCCCTCTCACTATCTTAAAGCCTAGTCTAAAACGTTAACACTAGTTATTTTTCTTTTATAACATCTTAATTCTCCTGAAGATGAACATTTCTATGTTCGAAACATGTAGAGTTAGCTTTTAACTAAAGTTATTTTGAATATATGAGTGGAGCAAGACTTAGAGTTTTTCTTTTCCCTTTTATATCAAATATTTCTGTGGGTTCTTCCTGTTTTAGGTTATGTAATTCGATCTATTAATTATTTATTTAATATTAGATTCAGAGGAAAGCAATTAGGAATTAATTAAAAATTATCTGAAAAATATACCAACTTATGTTCAAATAGATAAAGAAAAAAGCTATCCAAAAGTATTTAAGTATGGTATTCTTCAAGGAACAATTTTAGGACCATTATTTTTTAATATTTATATTAACGACTTATTTAGTATAAATTGCGATGGACAAATTCATAGTTTTGCAGATGATACTACAATTTTTTATACCGATACAAATTGGGACAACTTAATAAAATTAAAATAGATTTTAAAATTATAAAAAGTTGGTTTGATAACAATTTGTTAACAATTAATTTTAATAAAACGAATTATATTCCTTTTACGTTAAACCTAAATAACCTACCAAGAAATATGAATAGTATTCAAATAAATGAAGACATTCAAATTTTTAAAGTTAATAAAATAAAATATTTAGGAATTATATTTGACAGTAAATTAAATTGGAATTTTCACTTAGAATACTTAATTAAAAAATTAAGAAGTTTACTACCGATTTTTAAAAACATTAAAAAAATTTTAAAGTGTTTGCTGAGATATGCAAAAAAAAACCTTAGCCTTTTCACCGGATTTCAAAAAACCAAAAATTTTAAAATCGATTTTAGTGGAAAATGGTGAATCCTACCTCAATGAAACAAGAGTACCTTTTTTCAACAAAAGACTTCAAGGCTTCTAAAAATTTCACCTAAAGTTAAAAAATCCTACAAATAAAAAACTTAGGGCAATATTCTCCCAACTACCTACCCACTGGGACGCCACTGGAAGAAATACAGATAAGTTAATTAAACCATTTATTGCGTCTAGCTATGGGTAAAACATGTATCAAATTTTGTTTTGATACCCTAATCGGTTTCTGAGATATTGTAAAAAACGTCATAGCTCCAATTCGGGGGGCTCTAGCCCCTTAACGAAGCGTTTTTAAAGGTATGTTAATAGAGGATTTTAGTCTTATTTTTGAATGTACTTTATCCCCTTAAAATATTGTCAGCTAATTTCGGGACACCCTGTATATATTAAAAATAAAAAAAAACCATAATCATAATACACGTCATAAAAATGAAATAACCATAAAACCTAAAGTAAATAAGTCCATAGGACAAAAAAATTTCAAATATTTATGTTTTTATTTAAGGTGGGAGTATCAACATGCTTGCCAACCTATAACCTATTTCGCGTAGATTTATTTATGTTTTCTAGCTTTTATACAAAATTTAAAGAAAATCAGCATCGACTTGATATTCTATAGGTAATAATTGACATATTTAATAAATATCAAGGAATTTCATAACTTATTTTAGGAGAATTGTACAGCGAAATATATCGGGTAAGATTTTTTTTAACATTATTATGTCATTGTCACTCATTGTTCTTTCACTATACAATTCTCCCAAAATTAGCAATGAAATAAATTGATATTTTTGTAATATATCAGATATTACCTAAGTAATGTGCCGACGATACTGATTTTATTTAAATGTTAGTTTAAAAAATAATAAACTTGAATAAACAAAGCGAAATAGGTTATAGGTTGCCAATAAATTTAACGACGTTGAGAATTCAACCTTAAACGATTATTTACAAAAAAAAATTAAAAAAAAATTTCATTAAAAAATTTAAAGTCGAAATAAAAACATGGATATTTAAAACAGACAATTTAAAAATATTTTTAGAAATGCTTTAATTAATTAATATTGTTCTGATTAATTAATATAAGTTATATTTTTACTTAAAAATTATAAATTAATAATTTTAATATAGGTAATATATTTCTTAAAAAAAAACTGCGTTTATACTATAAATTAACATTTTTACTTTAAACCTTGATTTTTAATGCATATTTATGATTTATGATTTTACATTGTAACTAGACATTAAAAAAAAAGGAAAAATTATGAGAACAAGTGGACTGTATTAATGATAAAAACGCGATTCGCACAACGCCATAAAACCAGACTTACCCGGCAGAATCCTACGGATGTTTCTGAGGGCCCTCAGGATAGCTTCTTGCAATCTAGATCGATTTATCGCAGTAGTATGGATGCACTATGGTCAACACATTCACAGGATACAATAAATAAAGTTTTTATTCGTTTAACAAAAATCAACCGTACGGGCTGTTTCGAGATTTTTGCGGTACTACTTTTAAATCAAGTTCTGGTACAAATCGTCGCTCACTCGCGCACTGCGCACAGGTGTCGGGAGTTGAGTGACGTTGTGCCGAATTTTTAATTAGACAAATTAAACGTTTATTGAAAGCAAAAAAAATAGGATAGAAAAGACCATTTAGTAATATTACCTATTTTAAATTTAAAAATACTTAAGATTAACCCAAAATAAAAATAAAATAGAGAATTAATTTAATAACGAAATAAAATAATATGGAACTTTGAACATTCCGCCCACCAAAAACTTAGTTTTTAAATGAGACATAAACAAACAAAAATTAATGCAAATAGAATTAATTATTAGGTAACGGACAGACCTTTACTACAGGCCTGCGTAACAGACCATGGGAAGTCTTAAGCGTAACCACTCGTACAGTAGCGTCGGTTCCGGGATGCAGTTCGACAACTCTACCCAGAGACCATTGTAAAGGGGGTTTTTGTTCATTTTTAATTAGAACAAGAGTATTTAATTCAATGTTGGAAGGTTTATTAAGCCATTTAGACCTCTGCTGAAGAGTATGCAAATATTCTTGCTCCCAACGCTTCCAGAAGTCAGAATACATGCGCTGTATAAGCTGCCATCGTGTAAGTCTATTTAATTTAATATCAGTTAAATCTGAATCTGGTAGACATCCCTTTAACGGTTCCAGCGTTAAGAAATGTCCGGGTGTCAACGGTAATAAATCGTTAGGGTCAGAGCTAATGGCGCAAAGAGGGCGAGAATTTAATAGAGCTTCTATTTGGGTTAGAAGGGTATAAAATTCTTCAAAATTTAAAATTTGCTCGCCAATTACTCTTTGAATATGAGTTTTAACAGATTTAACGCCAGCCTCAATAAGGCCATTAAAGTGGGGGGAAGCGGGCGGACTAAAGTGCCAGTTGATACTAAGCTGTAGTAGCGCATTTTTTGTAAGGGTGATAATTTTACTATTTGCCCCTACAAAGTTTGTGCCCTGATCCGAATAAATGTCGGAACAACGCCCACGACGGGATATAAACCGCCGAAGAGCGGCTAAAAATGCAGCTGAGGTTAAACTAGAGACAAGCTCTAAGTGCATGGCCTTTGTGGCACAACACACGAAAACGCAGATATATCCCTTTGACGACTTAGCACCCCGAAAAGTGCCCATGGTAACTGAGAATGGGCCGGCGTAGTCTACCATGACATGGGAAAATGCTTTCAGTTGTGACACCCTAAGGGCAGGTAAATCTCCCATAAAGGGATTGGAAGATTTGGGTTTGACGCGAAAACATTTTAGGCACCTGGATAAGCACCGCTGAATAGCTTTATGAGGCGACAGTATCCAGAATTGTTGCAATATTAAATAGTGTAAAGTTTTAAGACCTGGATGTAAATTTTCTTTGTGAACATGTTCAATAAGAAGATCTGTAAAACGATGAGATTTTGGCACTAAAACGGGATGTTTTACGTCATAAGAAAGTGAAGATTTTCGTAATCTACCACCCACCCTAAGAAGACCATCGCTGTCAAGAAAAACAGCTAGTTTTCTATAAGGTTTTGGCAATACTTTATTTTTCCCTATTAAATCAAGTATATCAGAAAATGATTCGAGCTGAACTTGTTTAGCAATCACAAGTAGAGCATTATGAATTTCTGTTGATAACAACGGTCCATGAAGTTGGTTTTTATTCTTTAATACTAAAGAAAATCTGAGAAGGTATGCAACAATTCGCTGAATTTTAATGAGAGACGAAAATCTGTCTAATAAGGAAATTACTGAGTTTGTTTCTACAGAAATATGTAACACGGTTTGTCTTTCCTCTATAGAAATATTTTTATCATAATTAATATAAGGTTGAGACGGCCAACTTTCACGGTTTTTTAACAACCACGGTGGCCCGCTCCACCAAAGATTATGTTGAATAAGTTGAGAGGGAGTCAACCCCCGTGACGCACAGTCAGCTGGATTATCATCAGAGGGTACATAATGCCAAGATTTTATGGGTATAATATTTTGTATATGGGCAACTCGGTTAGCAACGAAGGTTTTCCACTTATGTGGTGACGTGGCTAGCCAGGAAAGTACCACCTGAGAGTCGGACCAGGCATATACTGCGTCAAAATTAATAAGTTTCAAATATGAATCGACGACAAACTGAACCAAATCTGCTAACAAGACAGCTGCACAAAGCTCGAGACGTGGAAGAGAAATGGTTTTTAGAGGAGCAACCCTAGATTTGGCACAAACTAGATGGGTTTGGATAGATCCAGAATTTAATTCAAAGCGAAAAAATATTACACAAGCATACCCAATTAGAGACGAGTGACAAAACGCATGTAATTCACATCGCAAAATATCGTCAGCGAAACAACGTCTTGGACAATTTATTGTGGAGAGCATAGGAAGTTCATTTTTAATTTTATCCCATTCAAAGCATAAACTATCTGGTGGAACATCGTCCCAGTTTATGTCTTGCAGTGTCCATAGTTTTTGCAAGATATGTTTAGACTTAAGGACGACAGGGGATGCAAACCCTAAAGGATCAAAAATTCTAGCAATTTGCGACAAAATATTACGCTTTGTACAAGGTTTATCTAAAGGTATACAAGAGAAAGAAAAATAGTCTTTGGATGGATTCCACTGCAGACCTAAAATCTTTACAAAGCGGGGATCCTCTTTATCAAAATTAAGAGCGAGCTGAATGTCGGCAGAAGGTACCGACTTGAGTAAACTGGGATGATTACTTGCCCATTTTCGAAGCTCAAATCCTCCAAGTCTTAAAAGTTGAATAAGCTCGTCCTGCAGAGACAACGCGGAATCTACTGAAATAGTACCCACCATGCAGTCATCTACGTATAGTGAGTTATCTAGTATCTGGGCTGCTTTTGGAAAACGAGATCTTTCTTCAGAAGCTAACGCTTGCAGAGTTCGAAGAGCAAGAAAAGGAGATGACGATACTCCGTAAGTGACTGTGTTAAGCCGATATTCTTCGAGTGATTCATCTTCGGAAAAGCGCCATAATATTCGCTGAAAGTCTCGGTCGAGAGGGTTAATAAGTATTTGTCTATACATTTGCTTTATATCACACACAAAAACAATAGGGAAAAATCGAAAATTTAAAAGCATAGAACAAATATCCTTTTGAAGTTTTGGACCGGTAAGTAAGGCTTCATTCAATGAAATGCCTTTCGAAGTTTTTGCTGAAGCATCGAATACCACGCGAAGCTTGGTAAAAATACTGTCAGGCTTTTGTATACAATGATGAGGTATATAATACGCTGATAAGGATCTATGATCGGATTTCGAAATAACGGACATGTGACCACTTTCAATATAGTCTCGAATAAATTCATGATAATTTAATTTAAGTTCTGGGTTTTTAGACAATCTAGATTCTAACAAGGTAAATCGCCGATAGGCTTGCGCATAAGAATTTCCTAAGTCCGGTTTTTCGTGTCGAAATGGCAACGAAACTACAAAGCGACCGGAAGATTCCCGATATGCAGAATTTTTAAAATGTGTTTCACATTGAATATCTTCTTGTGACTTGGGTAGTTCTGAAGAGAACTGTTCTAGATCCCAGAATTTTTCCACTAATAAGTCCAGGTGCGGTTCCACGGAAACATGGAAGTTAACACATGGAGATGTAAATGAGGACTCAACCTTTCCCATAAAGGTCCAACCAAAAACTGTTTCAACAGCTGTAGGTTGGCCAGGCTGGCCGACGACCTTTCCAGGGCCGAAGATAAATGGCATTAACTCAGCACCCAATAAAATATCAATGGTGCCTGGACGAAAAAATGACTCATCCGCCAGATGTAAACCTGTGATAGGAGACCATTTTGAAATGTCCAAAGAAATTTTAGGCTGTTCCGAGCACACCTTTTTTAAAATAATAGCATCAAAATTAAAAATTGGCTTGTTTTGATTACATGGTTTAATTATACAATGCGTTAAACCGTTAGTGCAAGGAGTGCTCATATCAGCCAAACCCTCTATAGGCACAGAGAAGGGCTGTTTACGTAGCTTTAAGCGCTGAACGCAATTTTCTGAAATAAAATTAGCCATACTGCCCGTATCAAAAAGTACGCGAGCCTTTTGATAATTACCATCACCATCCAAAATATCTACAGACGCCGTAGCTAGAAGCACCGTACTTTGTTTTGGCAAAAACGTGGTGGTCAAGGCGTTAATCTGCTCAATATTTTCTTGAGGGGTAGAGGGGGGTTGATTAATCGAAATTATTGCAGGAGATGCAATATTTGAACGACTTTGTCGTAAGGATTGAATATTTGAAGATTCTGTGTGCCTATTTATATGAAGAAGCGTGTGATGCGGAAATTTGCAAAATTTGCACGTAAAATTTGATTTGCAAGCCCGTAAAACATGTGTAGAACGAAGACAGTTAGCACAGAGATTTTGCTGTTTAACAAAATTGATTCTCTGCTGTGGAGTTTTTGCAATGAAAACAGGGCAGCGATATAACGTATGCGATAATGGACATATTTGACATTTGGGCTTATTGTCATTTGAAGGGGGTGTTTCTGTGAAAAAACCCGAATAATTGGGCTGCTTATGAACCCTTTTTTCAACATGGATATGCTTAGGTGTAATGGGAGAAGTATACTGCACCGACTCCAGTGCACGACAATGATTTTCTAAAAAAGTGGTTAGCTGTTTATAGGTAGGAATATTGACATTTGTTAATTGCATTTCAAAAGCCGTTTTAATATTAGTATCTAGTTTCATTAGTAGAATATTAAAAAGTAAAAAATCCCAGTGGTCAACTGGCATGCCCAAAATGCGAAGTGCATTGACATTTTCTGAAAAAACATCTAATAAATGACGAATGTCACGAGATGAACTTTTATTATTAAAACAAGGGGCATTATAAATTTCATAAAAATAGTTAGTAGCTAACACTCTTTTATTTTGATACCTATTAACCAAAGTATCATAGGCTAATATATAGTTTGCCTCGGTCATAGGGATACTCTTTAAAAGATCATGTGCACCACCGGACAATGACGTCATAAGATATTGAAACCGTTGACTAGAAGACAGAGATTTATTGTCATGAATTAAAGTATTATATAAATCAATAAAAGAGGGCCAGTTTTTATAATCTCCGTCAAAAGTGGGTAGTTTGACTTCTGGAAGTTTGGTTTCGACCCTTTTTTCAGCACTGGAAGTGCTAGCTCCGGCAGTTATTTTTGACAAATCTGCCATAATATCCATTTTATGAGCTTTAATCGCATAAAAGGTTTTATCAAATTCAACGCGTACTGCATCGTGTTCACTAAATGAGTCATCACTTGTTAATAAGCTTACTATTTGATTTTGAATTAAATAAAAATCATCAAACAGTTTGTCAAGCATTTCAGCTCTAGCTAAAAATATTGACCGGCATTTTACATCTTTAGCTGCCTTTAAAGCAGATTCATAAGTTTCTTTTATGCGATTAAGCAGCGATTCTCGCCTTAAACCTAGTTGAGTAATCTTGGCTTTTGTCGGCTCAGACGTTGTCGGAGGCATTATGTGTGTATAAATTAAAAAAGTAAATTAAACCAATAATTGCAATGATTAATTTCCGCTTTAACAACGCAAGATAGCCTGAGAAGGCTGTAGAAAATAATAAATATTTAATTAGGTCAGAAGATCACCTAATTTAAAATAATAATAACGTGAATGTGCATTCCAAATTAATTAAAGTGGTTATGCTAAGACTCCCCAAGGTACGACTCGAATGAACAATTCTGTCTCTCTCAGATTAATCGCTAAATTCAATAAAAAAGGTAGACCCTTTTTTGTTAACATTAACAATTTGCAATATGGTGATGCATGAATATTGAAATTTTATTTAATAAATTAATAAAATTTATTTTACCAAATGAAAATGCTTTTTCTATCCTGGCGCGAACGTACCAAAATGTAACTAGACATTAAAAAAAAAGGAAAAATTATGAGAACAAGTGGACTGTATTAATGATAAAAACGCGATTCGCACAACGCCATAAAACCAGACTTACCCGGCAGAATCCTACGGATGTTTCTGAGGGCCCTCAGGATAGCTTCTTGCAATCTAGATCGATTTATCGCAGTAGTATGGATGCACTATGGTCAACACATTCACAGGATACAATAAATAAAGTTTTTATTCGTTTAACAAAAATCAACCGTACGGGCTGTTTCGAGATTTTTGCGGTACTACTTTTAAATCAAGTTCTGGTACAAATCGTCGCTCACTCGCGCACTGCGCACAGGTGTCGGGAGTTGAGTGACGTTGTGCCGAATTTTTAATTAGACAAATTAAACGTTTATTGAAAGCAAAAAAAATAGGATAGAAAAGACCATTTAGTAATATTACCTATTTTAAATTTAAAAATACTTAAGATTAACCCAAAATAAAAATAAAATAGAGAATTAATTTAATAACGAAATAAAATAATATGGAACTTTGAACACATACTAAAACAAAAAATAAGATTTGCCCCTAACAAGCTCAGCTTCAGGGGATTGAAAAATAAGTTTATAGAAGACAACATAAACATATTTATTATATTATTAAATTTTAAATAAATAAATTTATTATTATTATTATTATTATTATTATTATTATTATTATTATTATTATTTATTTCAATCTTTTACTCCACTTAAAGTATGGACTACTTCTTCAATTTATTTGATATAAGTTACAATAAACTATGTAAAATGGTTGATAAGGTGATTCAGAACAAATAAAATTAAACGTATACAAAAAACCAAATTATTAAATTTTAAATAAATAAACTTATTATTATTATTATTATTATTATTAATATTTTACTTTAGCTACGTTTGTTTCGCACTATTTTCGATACATTATCGAAATCGTGTTTCTGTTTCGATAATGTAATGTAATAATGATAATTATAGCTACATAATATACGAAACAACACTAGAAATTGTATCTCGATTCCATTTTGAACCATAATAATATTTCGCGTACTAGAGGCCGTTTTAATAAATGAACTTTTATTGGTTTTAATTAACTCCCTGAATCTCTTGAAAAGCCTTAAAGTTGTCACATTATTTCCATTTTACTAACCAATTCAATTTAAAAAAGAAATAAGTAAAATTTTAAAAATATTGTCACACCCAGGTTTTAGGGTGCGACGAGGACGTAAAGGTAAAACTATTGGAGCTTAAAGTAAAACGAATTTATTCGGAAAACAAATTTATTAACAATGCAAAAATTACCAAATAGGTTTACAAAAATAAAGGAATCATTTAATAAACAACGGTTTAAACCTTTTGCAGATTGAAATTAAAACTGTACTTACATTGAATTTAAAAGCTTCATCGTCTTCTATGGGAATCATCAACAAACCAGCAAGAATGTTTCCTACCTACTTCCAAGCACTAGTGAAGAATGATATTTTTTTCTATCAATAATGTGCAGTTCGTCAAGTCAGCAGTTTCCCTTCTTTTAGGGAAACTACGAACTCCGGTCGTGAACGTGAACCTTAATTCTGCTGACTTGATGACTTGGACAACCATTGTTAGATCGGGGGAAGCGCGGATAATATTGCATCATTGCAACTTTTCGAATTTATTTAATGAATTTAATACAGGTTTAATGTTACATATTATTATGAATGACCTGTGTTTAACATTAACTATAGAAATGCATTAAAAATTTGAATATTGAATAATGAATGAGAATATAATTGAAAGCGAATTAAAAATATAAAGCTACATTTTTAAATTCCCAACAAACATTTAAAGCCTTAGCGACCTCTTATTTGGAGAAAATGATCTATTTAAGTAAAAAAATAGTCTATTTTTACTTCCAAATCGGCTTTTTGGACGAAACGACCAAAGAGACTAACTGTTTGGTCAAAAGAAAGTGATAAGAACTTATTTTTACGTCTTCAAAGTCGATAATTTTTTTACCTTGGATTAATTGGGCCTTAAAGCCCAGAAATCTTTTAGGTCCATAAATAAAGAATAAATTACTTTGTTTTATCTTTAATATATCTTCATGGTGTAGTTACAATGTGATCATTTTCTGAGGTGATGTATACTCTATATTACTTTTACATTTTGTACTTAAAGCCCAGAAGGCTTTAAAGTTTAAAATAGGGCTTGACTGAAATAATTTCTTTACAGTCAAACAGTCCTCTCCTTTTGTCCTCAAAGACTCCGTATGACCTTTAGGAAAAATAGTTTACTGACGCAGTATTTTTTTTAGATGGTGTACATATTATCCTAAATTAATTTTCTTAAATTACTGGTAACCCTAAAACAAAAAAAAATGTATTACAAAAACCGAGCACATAAACGAGCTAACTTATTCGTCCAAGCACAAAATATTGGCTGCATTTAAAAAATTTTGCATTTTCAATTTTAATTTATCTTTTTTTTTTAAATAAATAGGGGCGTAGTTAAATATGAAATTTTTTTACGCGCACCTATTTTTTCATTTCACATCGATGAGATAGTGATTTTATAAGTATCCATATATTATATATATATATCAATCTATATTCTGTCACTCCATTCAATAGCGTCTGACATGACATGTTCTGATTTAAGAAAACTCTTGCCTCCTGCGCTTTATAAAAATAAAAACAAAATAATATTTTCATTTTTTTCTAAAATCGTGGTTATGATTTTCTATAAACTTTACAGCCCATAACAGGCCCAACATTGGCCCACACAAGTTAAATACAGGTAAGAAACATCTCTTTACTACCACGAAGAAGACTTTTCCTTGTCTATGAAGCCCAATTCTCCTAATGACGGGTGTTTTTTTTACCAGTTTATTATTTTGAATCTTTATTCCCCACTAGGTGATTAAGTGGTTTATATTACTCACTTCTGACTATATGAAGCGGCCTCTCGGGCTTTATAGTAAAAATATTAGGTAACACCTTTTTTAGACTATATGTAATAATTGTTTGTTGGGTTTGTTCGCCGGGATACAAAGGGTTAAGTTTTTAGTGCCATTATTGAACAACAGAACTATAAAGTTTTAACATATTTATTTCAGACAAAAATTGAAGTATGGAAGAACAAGCAAAAATTAAATGAGAAAGAGGCCCAACTGCAAATGGTACATAAAGATCTTGAAGCCGCCCAGCATCAAAAACAAGCGCAGATGTCAGCCCCAAATCCTGATGAAATTGCCTATTTACGTCAGCAACTTATGCAGGCACAAATAACCATGACTCATTTTGATCAGAACAGAGCTGTGGCGCATGCTCAATTGGAAACACAAAAGAACGAAATTGCTGAACTCACACGACAACTTCAGGAAAAACAGAACGATACTGACGCCATGTTTGCTTTGCGTACTCAGGTTAGTTTTATTTTTATCGGTATTATAAGAATTTTTAAATGTTATAATTATATATACCTCTCTATAAGCTCGTACTGGTATATAAAGGCACATCGAGCAACAATTTCGATTCTTTTCCGCCGGATGTAGAGATGCTGTTTACATCTCCTGTATTTATTCACCTTCATGTCATTGTGCAAAATTACATGTTGTCTACTGGGAGTTATACATTTTTCATATCGCTCTCTGAGAAAACAGGAGTTGTGCCGGTTTCATAATCTTGTTTTCGAGCGATATCTAGTATTTTTTTACGAAAGCGCCAAATCGTATCCTATTGATTTAATAATTGTCTACAAGATTACGCAAAAAACCAAATCCACCAAAATTGGAGTTATGCAGTTTTTATATTATGCCGAGGATATGGCTTTTCCAATTTAAATTTTCGTCTAAAACTAAGCTAAAATTTTTATATATTATTGATTATATACCTCACTCCGATTCTGACCAATTAAACGCTGTCTTGCGACCAATCAGATGCATATTATACTGAATATACCCCGCATAAGTGGATATACCCCGGGCCACCTACCACAACAATGCCAATGCATAACAACATCATAACAAGTTTAAAATATTTGATGGTTGCTATAGACCGTTTCTATAATAACAAAAATCCCTTTCAACAAATCAAGTTTTTGATGTTGTCAGATTCATGTCACATTTTTTTAAAAATGGAATCTTGCCGATTCGGTAATGTTTCAGTCGAAAATATAAGAAAAAACGCTGAAAAGACTATCCCAGAAAATACAACAAAAACAAAAAAGTATATATGGACCCAATTCGAGAAATTCTGCGAAACACGGCAGTATATATTGACCAAAAATACAACTATAATACAGCTTGCCGCTATATTGGAAGACTGGAGTTTTAATATGAAGAAAAAAGATGGTTCTGACTACAAGGAAGGGGTTATCAAGACAATGTGGAACCAAACAGCCCAACTGCTTCAAGAAAGGTACTTCAATAAATGCAACATTAAATTTGATCCTTTTAAAGATCCTGAATTCCAAAAAGCACGTATGGCTAGAAATTCTAAAAGAAAACTGCTTCAGGCTGATCCAAAAAATCACCGGAAAAGTGCAAGAGCACTAACCTACGACGAGTACAAAAAGATGGTAAAAATTTTTGACGAAAATAACCCCGAGGATTTACAGAAAAAGTTCTATCAAATAGCGGCTGTGGAATTAGCATGGAGAGGAGGAGAAGCCGAGACATGCCTAAATACGTATTTCAGAGAAGAATATTATAGCGATGGTACAAAAAGTAATAGAATGGAATATAACCAAATCTTTTCAAAAACATCCCAAGGCGGAGACAAGAAGCTTTCAAATTCAAAATGGTTAGTGGCAAACACAAAAGATGCCGATTTATGTCCAGTTCGCCTTTACAGAAAACTAATTTCAAAAAGAGGGCAAAATATAACTACCCAAAGACTATTCCTGACAGTAAATCCAAATTGGAAAATGGGAAATTGGTACAAAAACTGTCCCATTGGAAAAAATACTCTTTCTAATTGGACAAAACAAGCAGCGCAAAAAATTGGACTAGATACTGAGAAAGAAAAAATCACAAACCATTCCAATCGAGCCACAGCTGTCTCTACATTAAGCAAAGCAGGTGTGAGCGAACAAACTCTTATAAAAATAACTGGACATAGTAGTGCTGCATCCATAAAGCCATACTTGCAGATGGACAAAACTCATCACGAAAACACTATTCAAGGTTTAAGAGGTCACCCTCCAACTAATGGGTTGGACCAACACGAAGCTCCAGTCTCTTGCAGCTCGAAGAGTTTCCAGCAACACCAGCAAGCCACTACTGTTTATTATAATAACTGTGTGTTTAACAATAATACTTATAACTAATTTTCTGTTAGTTTTATTACTTTGTCAATTGTTTAGGTTTTGTTTCGTTTTGTCCGTTTTTCTAGTAGCTACATAAATCATTTTAAAAATCTTGCATTTCGTTGTATTTTTTCTTTTTTTTTTGGTATATAATCTCAACATATACCACTCGAGGTAAATATTTTATTTAGAATATTTTTTGACATTTTTCCGCAAAATTTCTATAAAAATTGCCCTCGACAAAAATTCTTTTAAAAAAATATCCCTCCAGCTTCGCTTTCGGGATATTTTTAAAGAATTTTTGTCTCGCGAATTTTTGACAGAAATTTTGCACAAAAATGTCAAAAAATATTCAAAAAAATATTCACCTCTTGTGATATAACTTATGAATATTATCATTATTAAACTTTAAAGAGTGAATGAGAAAAATTTTGTAAAACGTAACGTACTTTTACTTGATTGAAGGTATCAAAGAATTATTTGTAGATCATTATCAATATCAAAATAGATTTAGCAAAATAAACAATTCTTGTGTCATCTGCGAAGAGCTTTATATTATACCGGGTATCCACGGAAGGTGGCTCGCCCCTCTAATTTTTTTTGTTTTTCAAGATAATCAAATAAAATTCGGGGGAATTGTATATGACATAAAACTGCATTTTTTGACAGGTGACTCAGCATTATGGAACTTCCGGTTTACCCGGAAGTGTCATTAATTTTCGATTTTTAAATGGGACACCTCGTATATTTTTACATTTTTTGACTCCATATGACATTCTAAATACAACAATGCGTCACTTGTCACTTTTTGTCACCAAGAAAATATTTTTTTTCCAAATTTATTCTTTTATCTAGAGGGCTATGAATACCTTAAAATCACTTATTTTAGTTCTGTAATCTTGGGAAAAATACAATTTTACTATTTTTGGTCAAATGCTATGTGCTATGTAAAATTTACTCTTTAAAGTTGTATAACGCATTTTTTTTAAATGGCATCATGGTGGCTCGTCGGGTTAAGAAAAAAAAGGATTTTATTACGATTATTTTAATAACATACACTATTAGGTTTTAGAAAAGCTGCCATTAAAAAACTTAAAAAAGTTAACTTAGAACTTTCCTAAAATAAAGCATCTTTTGAGAATAAATTTAGATTTAAATCCATCAAGTAGCATGTGACCAGCAAAACTGATATTAGTGCCGGGTTGGATGACGCCGACTAGGATATCTTTGTGCGTAAAGTCGTGCAGCATCGCTTGAGTTATTTCTACATCCTCCAAACACTAATAACATATCAACTTTTTCACTCCTTGTAAAACTATTATTTTCCATGTTTTTTAAACAACAAACTATAGTCAGATCTGGTCTTAACGTGCGGGTCCAAAGGTCACTGATCATATGCGTTAAATCAGACAACACAGAGGCTATCAAAATGTTGTGAGATTATTTACAAATATACCGAAGGAAGGAAAAATAGTTTCATTATTTTAGCTATCGCGAAGATAGCCACATATACCTAATATTATTAGTTTTGTAAAAATTATGTACAGGGGAGTTGAAAAAGTTACAAAAAAATTATATAATCGTTAATTATATACCTACTGTACCCTTTAATTAAAAACGACAATAATAAACAGTGCAATTTATTTTAACAATTTTACTACTAAAACCTAAAAATACAATGGCATTTAGTCTGATAAACTATTTCGATAATGAAAGAAAAAGTGGAAATTCGCAAACCAATATGCAGGAAACCGTAATGAAAACACTGGGAATTAGTTTAAGGACTATGCAGAATAATGTGCATGAAAAAAATGCATAATATAATACCCAAGAATACTAAAAAATTTAAACGAAAAACACCGTTTATAATTATAGCCTAAAAACTCTCATCGTCACTTATAAAATCTGAAAAGTCCTCGTCGTCTGAGTCGTCTTCGAATGGAGCAATTATCATTGGCTCTACTTTGACATCTAGTACTTGTTCTCGATCCCACCAATCCCTTATTAATATTTCTGTATGTTCTACCGATTTCTTCCAGTACTCTTGTGTAATATAATCTAACGAATCTTGCCAAACTATTTGTACTTGGTCGGATTTAAGACCATCACCTACATGTTTTTCATAATAAGACTTTGCACCAGCCCATATTAATTCTATTGCGTTAAACTGGCAATGATATGGCGGCAGTCGTAGAACCTCATGACCATATTCACGCAGTATTAATTTCATCTACCGCGTATATTTGGGTTTTTAAAGAGACTTTGCTATTGATAGGAGTTCCGATTTAAGCATGTTTGGTAAAGGATTTTGGTTGTGTTTTTCCAGCCACTCATAAATATCACTTTTCCTCCAAGATGAAGTAGGCTGTCTATTTAAAATTCTTGAATGATATGATGCATTATCTAATACAATTAAAGACGGAGCATCCAAATTTGGTATCAATTGAACTTTTAACCATTTTTCAAACATTTCGCAATTCATATTATCATGATGGTCAGCACTTTTTGATGTTGAAGAAAAAATTAAACTCGCACCTGCAACATATCCTGTTGCAGGACCGGCATGCAAAATAATAAAACGCTTTCCCGTACCGCACCCCTTTTTCCTTTTAACACTTTTTACAGACTCATCTTGCCAAGATTTTGAACCACTTCCATTCGAAAATATCCACGTTTCGTCTAAAAATACCACTTTTCTAAATTTCGATTTGTAATTGTCCGTATATTTTTTTAAAAACTGAACACGCTGACTCACTATCTGTGGCTGCTCACATAAAAATCTTTGGTTACAGTATTTTTTATAGCGAAAACCTAAATTTTTTATTAATTTTGATAACGCTTCAAGTCCAATTTCCAAAACACCCCGAATTTTTAATGTTTTTTGTAAAACTGGAAGAGTTACATTGGTTTTTGATTTGTATAAATCGTAAATCACATTTCGAACTCCCATTTTAATATTTTCGCTTAAATCCTCAGTCTTTGGCTTTCTTCGTTTACACTTTTTAGTATTCTTGGGTATTATGTTATGTTTTGTTTCATGCACAATTTTCTGCACAGTCCTTAAACTAATTCCCAGTGCTTTGGCTACTGTTTCCTGAATATTGGTTGGCGAATTTCCGCTTTTTCTTTCATTTTCGAAATAGTTTATCAGATTAAGTACCATTTTTTTTGATTGGGGATGCAAAAACCCAGAAAATTATTTCATTTTGTCACAAACTGTCAAAGTCACAAAACTGGCATATTTAAAATAAAACGTAGCTGGTGCTATTATAAGCTTTTTTAGAATCGCTGGAAAGTAAATACATATCCTTTTTTTTTCATGTCAAAATGGAATAAGTCTGTCTCATTTATCTTACGTATTTTATTTAGAGGGTAAAATTAAACGCAAGTAAAGAAAACAAAGAATGAGAGTATGTCTTTCTTGAATCGTATGACCCGCACGATAAGACCAGATCCGACTATAGATAAAATTTTGTTGTACTAAGCCAGTTAATTGAAATTATTTTATTGCCCTACTAGAAACTTACTATTCATAACAGTAAAACGTCATTGTTATCACTCGTTCTTAAGACAGTAATCTACTATTACTTATTAAATAAATTTGATACATCATAACAATATAATAAATACGATAAGACCAGATCCGACTATAATTTACTTTTGCAGAAACTGTTGGCATTTCAATTTTCTTCAAGACATGATTTTGTTTTATCAGTTTTGCTGGTCACAGGCTACTTGATACATTTAAATCTAAATTTATTCTCAAAAGATGCTTCATTTTAGGAAAGTTCTAAGTTAACTTTTTAAAGTTTTTTAATGGCAGCTTTTCTAAAACCTAATAGTGTATGGTATCAAAATAATCGTAATAAAATCCTCTTTTTTCTTAACCCGACGAGCCACCATGTTGCCATTTAAAAAAAATGAGTTATAAATATTTAAAGAGTAAATTTTACATAGCACATAGCATTGGACCAAAAATAGTAAAATTGTATTTTTCCCAAGATTAAAGAACTGAAATAAGTGATTTTAAGGTATTCATAGCCCTCTAGATAAAGGAATAAATTTGGAAAAAAAATATTTTCTTGGTGACAAAAAGTGACAAGTGACACATCGTTGTATTTAGAATGTCATATGGAGTCAAAAAAAGTAAAAATATACCAGGTGTCCCATTTAAAAATAGAAAGTTTATGTCACTTCCGGTTAAACCGGAAGTTCCATAATGTTGAGTCACCTGTCAAACAATGCAGTTTTATGTCGTATACAAATCCCCCGAATTTTATTTCATTATCTCGAAAAACAAAAAAGATAGAGGGGCGAGCCACCTTCCGTGGACACCCGGTATAACATATAAACTAAATTAATATAAATTAAGAATACTACTAGATCTTATATTGATCCTTGTGGAACTTTTTCTTTCTCCGATTGGAACAAATGGTTATACTATATTGTTTGCCGAAAATATGCTGATTCTTCTCTTACTTTTCACCAGTTAATGCATGCTTACACTATTCTAGTTTAAGGATAGTACCCAGCAGTCCCCTCATCCATTCTAATGTAATCGAGAGGTAATTTCTATGAATGAGCTATGGTTGGTTGGTGGGTTAAAAGCTGGGGTCGGATGTGTCGTCTAAGCTTCTTGCACTGCAGCCTTCTGGCTTATTGTGCGCCTCAGTCCTGTTAGAAAAGTTCCTTCTACAAGGCCCAATAGTTTCCTACCAAGTTTGTCATGCGGACGGTTGAATGTTGCCGAAGATTTTGAGTCATTTTCGAGTGAGTGCTTTGTGGCCGTATACAGGGTGTTTCATTAAGGTCGAAGAGCGGCCATATCTCGGAAACTATTGGGCATAGAAATTCAGGAAAAAAAAATTAATAACTAAAGTGGCTATGAGAAAATCCTGGAAATAATTTTTAAGTTCCGCATTTTGCCGCAAGGGGGCGCAATTGAAAAGTAAATTTTAACATTTTAGATATCTCCGAAAATTGCACGTTAAGGTATATTTTTAATAATACCATTAAAAAGCTTGGACAATTTTGCATAATTTTGGTCCCGTGCTTGTTGGCGTACCGACTTTAGTAAGAGTGGGGGAAGCTGTTGAAAGTGAAAACATTTAACTCGCTGTAACTTCTAAACGACTTATCCGATTTTAGCAAACTAAAGACTGTTTGGAAGAGAAATGTATGCACTTTTCACCAATCGTATTTAGTTGTCAATAATAGTTCTCAATAAAATTGCTAGAGGGCGCAATTTGTAATAATAATAATAATAATAATAATAATAATAATAATAATAATAATAATAATAATAATAATAATAATAGTAATAATAATAATAATAATAATAATAAAAAGTTTATTCAACATTTTTCGTTTACATTTAATGTTAATATATATTTTTTTTTGTATAAACTTAATTCCGAAACTCAGAAGTAAATACTTGTATTGAGTTAAATATAATAATAAGTTAAATATAAATTTAAAGTTAAATAATAATATAATATTTATTGTAAAGAATATATTTCATAATTCAGACACAACTATGTTATAATATAAAACAAACATGACAATATTTTATTTGTATTTTATATCACTATAATATACGAAGATACAATATAATAGTTTTTTTGATTTTATCTCGAAAATTCAAATCATACGGTATAATTATGATACCATAATCGAAAAGTAGATAAAATTTGCTAGAAAAAATATAAAAACCGCAGCTCGATATCTTTGTTCGTTTCAGAGTTATTGCCAAAACATTAATTTTTAATACAAATTGCGCCCTCTAGCAATTTTATTTGAAACTATATTGAATATAACAATTATAGGTACTTACCTTTCTCTTCCAAAAAAGCTTAAATTGAGTGAAATCGGATAAGTCGTTTAGAAGTTACAGCGATTTTAATATTTTCACTTTCACTTGATAAGAGTGGGAGAAGCTATTGAAAGTGTAAACATTAAAATCGCTGTAACTTCTAAACGACTTATCCGATTTCACTTAATTTAAGCTTGTTTAGAAGTACCTTTAATTGCCTTATCCACTGGTACACAATATTTTCAAACAAAATTGCTAGAGGGCGCAATTTGTATTAAAAATTACTGTTTTGGCAATAACTCTGAAACGAACAAAGATATCGAGCTGCGGTTTTAATATTTTTTCTAGCAAATTTTATCTACTTTTCGATTATGGTATCATAATTATACCGTATGATTTGAATTTTCGGGATAAAATCAAAAAAACTATTATTATTACAAATTGCGCCCTCTAGCAATTTTATTGAGAACTATTATTGACAACTAAATACGATTGGTGAAAGTGCATACATTTCTCTTCCAAACAGTCTTTAGTTTGCTAAAATCGGATAAGTGGTTTATAAGTTACAGCGAGTTAAATGTTTACACTTTCAACTGCTTCCCCCACTCTTACTAAAGTCGGTACGCCAACAAGCACGGGACCAAAATTATGCAAAATTGTCCAAGCTTTTTAATGGTGTTATTAAAAGGATACCTTAACGTGCAATTTTAGGAGATATCTAAAATGTTAAAATTTACTTTTCAATTGCGCCCCCTTATGGCAAAATGCGGAACTTAAAAATTATTTCCAGGATTTCTCATAGCCACTTTAGTTATTAATTTTTTTTTCCTGAATTTCTATGCCCAATAGTTTCCGAGATATGGCCGCTCTTCGACCTTAATGAAACACCCTGTATAACATGACATTCGGTTTAATTGTAATTTTTTTTTCGTTAAAGGTAATTTTTGATAAAGATAAAAAATTGTAACATTATCGAGCACAATAATATCTAATTTCACAACCGGAATTTGGACACTTGAAGCACGGAACCTTGCTAGGAAAAAAATGTTACAACATCCAACAGCACATAACGTAGAAGAATATAGACATCGAAGAACAACAGCACGCAGAATGGTGAAACGGAAAAAGAGGGGATACCAGCTGTCAATAATAAGGGAAATAGAAGAAAATAGACAGAATAACAGAACAAAAGAGTATTTTAGCGAAATCTCGAAACAGAAAGCAGGATACCAACTCAGAGAAGAAAATTTTCTCACAAAAGGATAATGGAGAACTCATAACCAACGAAAAAGAGATCCTAAATACCTGGAAGAAATACTTCTTTAAACTACTAAATGAGGAGGAAAATACAAACACGCCACCAACAAACATACCAACGGCCGAAATAGAAACACAGCCACCTTCGTACGAAGAAACAGTAAGGGCAATAAAGAAATTGAAAAACAACAAAGCTTCAGGCAGCGACGGCATACCTGCCGAATGCATAAAATCTGGCGGAGAAACACTCCATAAGGCCATACATAAGCTTATACAAACCATCTGGAAGACATAGGCCCTACCGGATGAATGGAAGGAAGGGGTAATCGTCCCTATTCACAAAAAAGGAGACAAAAAGAAATGCACAAACTATCGTATCAAATAGGTCCACCATAGACCAGATTTTTACCATTAGACAAATAATGGAGAAATGCTGGGAATTCGACAGAGAACTCCACCAAATGTTTATTGACTTCAAACAGGCATTCGACAGAGTGTGCAGATCAAGGTTGTGGCAAGCAATGCAAGAACTTGGATTCCCAAAAAAACTTATATCGCTGATAAAAGTATGCATGGAGGGTACGCGATGTAAAGTAAGAGTGGGACAGAGTCTCTCCGACTCCTTCAGTATCAACAATGGCCTCAAGCAAGGGGACGCCCTCTCACCTCAACTCTTTAACATAGCATTGGAATATGTAATTAGGAACTCCAAAATCAAGATGCCAACTGCTATCTTTCATCAAGAGGGTCCCAACCTGCTCCTGGCTTTTGCAGACGACGTCGATGTGATTGGCAATAGCAAGATCAACCTCAGAGAATCCTTCATAAAGTTCGAAAAGGAAGCAGAAAAGATAGGCCTCAAAATAAACGAATACAAGACCAAGTATATGTACCTCAGCAGAAATAATCGGAACCGAGATAGAGTAGGACAAAACTTCTCTATTGGAGACTACAACTGAGCGGACAAGACAATTTAAATATCTGGGTACAAGTATTAGTGAAAACAACGACATCACAGAAGAGATAAATAACAGGATACAGGCTGCAAACAGATGCCTTTTTGCTCTTCAAAACCTAATAAAATCTAAAATACTTACCAGGAAAACTAAGCTGAACATACAAAACAATTATAAGGCCTGTCGTAATGTATGGATGTGAGACCTGGACACTAACGGTTGCAAGCGAAGAACGACTTAAAGTCTTCGAAAGGAAAGTGCTGAGAAAAATATTTGGCCCAACTAGAGACGAAAATACAGGGCAATATAGAATAAAAACCAACCAAGAACTCAAAGAACTCCACTCTGATACCAACATAATAAACGAAATAAAGGCCAGAAGACTATAGTGGGCAGGACACGTTAAAAGAATGCCAGAGGAGAGAATGGTAAAACTGGTGTGGGAGGAGGTACCGGGGGGAAAACGTCCATTAGGTCGGCCCCGCCTCAGATGGAGAGATAATATCGGAAAAGACCTAAAAGCCATGAAAATCGAAGATGGACCCGATTGGATGCTTGATAGAGAAGGATGGAGACGTGTGGTTGAGTCGGCAAAAACCCACCCAGGGTTGTGAGGCCACAGATGATGATGATGATAATGATGAGGAATTTGGAGTTTCACTCTTTACTCTTTGAAAAGATATTTAAATTTACGCGACACCTTGTCAAAGGTTAAAATTTGAGAAAAATACTTTTTTCTCAGAAACTGATAAAGTGGGACACATAACCTTTTAATAAAAGTTATTGGAAATGGAAAAAGGAACACAAAAAATACTACGGGTGTGCTGCATTTAAAATAAGCAAGTTTGAGACATCGCTGTAAGTTTATTCTCCGAAAGCCCCATTACCCAATCTTGCTTTCTTTCTTTCGCGCAGTATATTTAGGCGACCATGGTTCAAAGGGCTTTTTAACTTAATTTAGATGTTGATCTTACCGCATAAATCTAGGAAAAATATATTCTATTACTGTTTTAGTCTTAAAAATTATATCTACAGGGTGTCTCACGTGACCGTCTATTAGAATATTTCGGAAAGTAATGTGATTTGAATTTTGCAAATTTGGATAATGTGGTTTTCGGAGACGCTCTCTTCAAATAAAATTACAAGGATTCTATGCCGGACGTTCTCTCAAACTTGCTCATTTTAAATGAAGCGCACAGTATAATATTTTTTTTTGGGTTTGTTTTTTTTTTACTTCCAATAACTTTTATTTAATATAATAATTATGTGTATGTATCTATTTGTTTCTGAAAAAAAAATGGTTAGCTAGTGTAGTTATCATTCGGGTCTAAAGGCCGTCGTCGGTTGGAATTGCTACCTAACGTTTCGCTAGCACGAGTGGCGAGCTTCTTCAGAGGTCCTTCCATCTCCGGTGCTGGAAGTAGACTGACGAACTCTTGGGCGCAGGTTGTATTTATACTGGTGGGCAGTATAAATACAACCAGTATAAATACAACCTGCGCCCGAGAGTTCGTCAGTCTACTTCCAGCACCGGAGACGGAAGGACCTCTGAAGAAGCTCGCCACTCGTGCTAGCGAAACGTTAGGAAGCAATTCCAACCGACGACGGCCTTTAGACCCGAATGATGACTACACTAGCTCACCGACTGGCCGCGAAAGCCTAAACCAAAAAAAAGGTTTTTTCAAATTTTGACCTTTAACAGGGTGTCGCCTAAACTTGCCAAAGATAAAATAATGAAACTCCAAATTCGCGTTGTGAAATCAGATATTATTGTGCTTGATAATGAATTGTAAAGAAGTGGAAAAGTAACAATTTTTCGTTGTTTTTATTATATTTTAAACACTTAATTTTTTTAATGTGCTGCGTTGCTGATTCATTCAATGGATAGACGAGAACATTTCCTATCTATCCACGTAAGGTGTCTCTATACATACCTAGAATAGTTTTAAACTTATTTACGGTTTCTCGCAAAATCCTCAAAATATCCAAGCATCATTTGCAAAGAGGCAATGATAAATAATTAATTTCAACTAATACTTTGTATGTAAAGTATAGGGACGCCTTATGTGGACAAATAAGAAATGTTCTCGGTCATCCCTTAAATAACAGAGCATCGTATTTAAAAACATAAAGTTTTTTAAATTTTATGATAAAGATCCAAAATTGGTACTTCTCCACTTTTCTGTAACCAAAATTTTATTTTCGACATTTCGTTATCGAGCGCAATAGTATCTAATTCCACAACCGAAATTCTGAGTTTCACTTTTTTAGCTTTGAAAAGACATTCAATTTTAGGCGACATCCACCTGTTAAAGGTCAAAATTTGAGAAAAACTATTTTTTTCTCAGGAACGACTGTGAAGAGTATGATACAAAACCTTTTAATACAAGCTATTGGAAATGAGGAAAGGAACACAAAAAATATATAATATACAGGGTGCTCCGCTTAAAATAACCTAGTTTGAGACAACTCCGGTATAACCGGAAGTCGCATATGGTCGCTGTTATTTCATTTAAAGACAGCGTGTCCGAAAACCCCATTATCCTAATTTGCTGGATTTAAATCGCATTACTTCCGAAATATTATATTATAGACGGTGACCGTGAGACACCCTATAGAAGTCGATACAATTTGAAAGTTATGATTTTAGTTTAGTGCCTACCATCACATTGGTATCTTAGTTGCATCTAAGTCAACTAAAAGTTTAACAAAACAACTTTTTTTTTAGTTGGATGTATACAAAGCCGATTTTGAAGCAGAAAGGGAGGCCAAGGACGAAATTAAGGTTGACAAAAACAAATTGTCTGAAGATCTTCAGCATCTACACAGGCGTAACCAACAGCTGCAGGAGGAGATTGAGTTGCTACGCGAACAGTTAAAGCAACATGGTGGCGTGCCCCGTACTAGACCTGAAGCTGGCAACAGTAGTCAAGGTTCTTCCGGTTGGGCTCCTGGCGTAAGTATACGTTTTGTAATATAGAATTTGTGGGTACTTTTTTTACTATATCTACTCTTAAAAAACGAGATGTACTTTAGGAATTATGTTTTCCTAATAAAAACCTTAAACTAAAAATATATAACATGAGGAACATCGTTTAAACCACCGATATATTGTTAAATAAAATGTGTAGACGTAGATCCTGTTTAAATATTACCAGAAACTACTCTTTCTGGGGGCTTTTTATGTTTTATTCTGGTTTTTATCTAATTTTATGAAAAACTCAAATAAATCGCATTTTTGACGTAATACTATCTCTGATAAAACTAAACGGTTCAAAACGCTGTGGCGGATACTTCCCTAGAAATAGTAAATTTTAGTACCTAATTTATTAAAACACGTTTTTTACAAATTGACTGGCACCGAGGTCGGCACTACAGTTTTTCAAACAGGCCTTGTAAAAATCACAGACAAGCCTGCGAAATGAGACATAATCGCCACATATAGTAAAAAAGTCGCTTGTAATTATAATTTCAAACATAGAAGCTATTTAATTCTGCCTTTTTGTCATATTGGAATTTATTTCTTCTACTAACCTACCAAAAAAAATTACTCATAAAAATCTTTTAATTGAAAGTTATTTTGAAAATGTTTTGACGTAACAACAATCCAACTGATTTCGTCTATTTGAAATCACGTGTGCAAAAGCAACCAGTGACAATAATATTACTATAATAACAGCCCAGTGATTAAAGTATTTATCACATAAGAATCTAACAGCCCTGTTGTCATAATATATGAAGCCTCCACGGGAAAACGCTGAAAGTCCATTTTTATGGTGATAGGCGATATTACTACCAAAAAAATACGTGTAAAAAGTAGAATCGAGTGGCCCGGGCTGCTTGGCAATATCGCTGAACGTCGTAAAGTTATTCATAAAACAAATAATGACGTCCACGACAAAAACGCTGTAAGTCGATGCAAAACACAGCAAAAACGATGTAGGTCTATTAATAAAAAAAGGAAAATAGAAAAATCAAAACGGTCTAAGAACACGTTTATCGTTTTCACCGATAACTCATTACCTACCACGGTGACTAACAATTTGATTTAAAAATTTAAATTGTATAATTTCGAACTTTCGTTTTAAACTTTAAAATTAATTTTCTAGCAAATGTAATAAAAGTGAATTTCAGCGTTTTTGGCGTGGAGGCTTCATATCGAACATATTATCCAACCTTTAATTTAGTAGTCCTTAAATAAGAGCACATACAACCGTTGCATTGATAAGAATGAATATATGATGCATATTCCGCATCCCTTTTAGCCGTATAAGCACCAACAGGTGAAAGATGTGCAGCTTCTCAGATGAAATACCGTATAGACTGTAGATAAACATATTTTTCTTACGCCTTTGCACTGACATATCTCTTTCCGATACGTCTGTCTATTATTCTTTCATTCGGTAACCTCGGACACTCGCAGAGCCGTCATATTCCGATTTGGATTTTTTGCTATTATTTTGATCTTCATTGATCTTCAGAGGTATTGTTGAACTTTGTGTGTCGGTAAAGTGGTTATTTTTCTTGAAATGTAAATAAACAAGTTTTATTTTTTTAACAATTATCTATTACACAAACATTAGCTCAATATTAATTTATAATTTTCTCGAAATTATGTTTTGGGGCATAGATTACGTCCATAAACGAGTTTTTTAGTGTGAAAGCTTAAAATACTTAACTTTTTCTTGAGTTTATCTGTTAATTTTGTTGTAGCCTTTCTCCCTCTTTATTCTGCCATATATACGTATCCTTTAAGATCACTTTCATGTCGTCAACTACATTTTAAATCTCCCGAACACTTTATACAAGCACCTTCGGCTTCCAGAAAAAATTACGCTTTCCAAAGTTACTGTTTGTCTTTATGGTTCGTAAAAATATAGCTTTTCTAGGGTTTGTAAATCATAAACATTTTTAAAAGTTATGTTCCAAAAATTGTCTTTCAAAATTGGAGAATGGATAAAAATACAACGTTTTAAATTATATAAGTAATTTATAGTAGTATGTATTTAGCTTATATAAATTTATTGTGTGTTCTAAGTACGGAAGTTTATGAATAATAATAGAAAATGTGAAGTTCGGCCCTGTGACCAAACTTGAAGCTTTGTAAACATCTAGATTAGGTTAGAGTGGCAGACATCTGGCATTGTCCCAAACAGTCACACGTAGTCCTATAAGGACCGTTGTGGTACCACATATGTTCCGTGGAACCTATTTGCATCAGTTTCGCCTGATGGTTAACACGTTCGTAGAAGAATCTTGACAGCTTATTCAAACCAGCCACTGCTGTTAATAAACTTAGTAAGTCGACCTAGTTGCAGGCTGCTCACTTCCTCCAGATCATTAAAAAATAGTTCGCCCAGGGCATTGAACCTTCTTCTCGCGAGGCCGGGGCATTTACACAAGAAATGCTGAATACTTTCCTCCTCTTCTTCATCTCTACAACTACTACAGAAGTTGTTAGTTGGTATTTGCATACGTTCAGCGTGTCTACCGAACAGGCAATGTCCGGTGACTACGGCAGTGATGTTTCTTAGGTCCTTCCGACTGTGCTGTAATAGCGCTGCGGTTCTCCTGTTATCAAGTAGGGGCCACAATTGCCTGGAGATGCTACAAGTTGTAAGCCATCTGCTTTGCGCAAGTTGTTTAGCTGTTCGATCTATCTCTTCTTCGACTGATCCCAGTGGTCTAGCCACAGTATTCTCTGCTAGTGCGACAGACATGCTTGCGCCCTCCCTGGCGAGCGCATCAGCAGTCTCGTTGCCATATATGTTGCTGTGTCCAGGAACCCAACATAAGGTGATTCGATGTTGAGCACCAAGTGTGCAGAGATTGTTGCGCCTTACTAATTTTGACTTAGTACTGCTGGAGCAAATTGCCTTTATTGCTGCTTAACTATCTATATAGATAGCTATAGGCGCAGGTTCTCTCAAGCCAGGGTGATCCTGCAGGGTATTGACTGATTTATCCACTGCAAAAATTTCTGCCTGGAAAATGCTGCAGTAGTCAGGGAGTCTATACGACCTCTGTATTAGCGTGCTCTCGGAGAAGATACCAGCTACCACCCCGACGTCCATTTTTGAACCGTCTGGGAAGATCGAGTGATCCGCCTCCAAAGTAAACATCTAACTAGAAATGACACCTTAGAACGGCGGCTATTACTTTCTTATGTGATAAATACTATATTACTTATGTCTTCATACGTTACCATGGAACAACATTTTTTGACCGAATATCCCTCGAGCATTAATAAATAACTCAAAATTTTATTACAACGTCGTCAAGCACGTTACTTTTTCACTACAGCATCGGCGTGTTGTCATGTAACCTACTTTCGATATCTGTAATTAAATAATCTCGTAGTTATCAATGATCTTGGGATATTATAGATGAGAATGAACCGCTGTCATTTAAAACACATTCTGAGATAATCAATATTTTCTATGATTTTGTATGTCACTTTTATTAATGCTTTGCTATAACTGATTCTTTGTATGTATATTTTTATTAGCTGCTTGTTAATTTAATTTATTTCTTTCAAATAGTCTCCGCCATTGCATCTTAGATACGTCTGCCCAATTTGCAACGTCAAGTTTGGTTCGTTAAAGCTTGTACAGGATCATCTTGACACTTGCATCTGTCATGCACCATGGTAGGAATAAGTGCGGGTTTAGACGCTTTGCGTAGATCAGGTGTGTGGCTTTTACGCTCTACTGTGTTCCGCGCTATTTTGACACATTTTGTTAAGTGAGTTACATTCTTACATTTCAATTTATTTTAAGTTTTGGCTATTACTTTTAAAGATATATTAGCAAAAATATTGAGTTACATGGTTTTTCCTTATATAAATAAGACTTGAGATATCATTTAAGTAGAAGCGCCGCGTGGGCATTCCGCAAGAAACCATTCCACTGGTGGAAGCTGCTGTTACGTCGGTTAGTATTTCCGCATGTTTGAATTCTAGAGCGTAATTTGTTTAATTATTTTCTTAGTAAATAATAATAATAGTATATACCGTGCGAGCAAAAATTATTTGCATCAAAGAGGGCTTGAATTAAAAAACGCAGGGCTTGGTTTAGATCACAATGATATGGGGACGATATATCTAACCAAATCTAGGTTAAAATTTTGTCAAATTCATATTATGACATGATATGCCAAACTAATCCCAAGTAGCATTTTTAGACACATTACGGTAAATGTGTCTAAACTATTGTTTCTGTTTCCGACACAAATTGGAAATTGTTGGCAACATGTATGGAAATATTTTCGAAACGTATACATTTTAAATGGCGCATTAGCACGTGTTTCCAAGTGGTTGGTACGGGCTGTGACTTTCGCTGTTTCGACGCAAAATCGAAACTTTTATCGAAAATGTTTCGAAAATTTTTCAGAAATGTTTGGAACATGTTTCCATAAATGTGTCGAGTGAGAGTTCATTTTACAAAGAGGGCGCTGTTTGTTGGAATTGTAAATTGTCAAAATGGAAACATTATTGAAACAAATAATTAGATATATAATATCTATCTTTCTGCAGGTTGTAAAATAAAAGAAAGTAAACAATATGATGACAGCATAATTTCGCCATAATGAATTTGTCACCAGAGTATTTTCTATAAGTGATACATTTTTTTCGTATGGTTTATTGCAGAGGAGATCCAAAAATCGTTGACGAAATAAATTTTATCGTGCAATTTAGTAATTTAGCTTTATATTCTTAAGACGCTCCCGGTATATTGACATTTACACACAAAATAAATACTTTGTCAAAAAATAAAATCTTAAATATTTTTAAAATTTTACTTAATTCTTCTTTCAATTGATTAAGCTAGCAAAATGGAACTAATGTAACCACTTTTTTACATTTCAAATGACGCAGGAAGTTAATTAAAGTCCATTTTAATAATATAAAAATGAATTTGTCAAAATGGCCGCCAGAAAGCGAGAATTATTCTGGTCTAAAATGGAGTCGACACACAATTTCTAGTATTTGGTTTCTATAATGTTTCGATAATCATGTAGCTATAATTCATAGAAAATGTGTCGAAACATGAAGAATGTTTCGATATTGTACCGAAACCATGCGAAACAAACGTCGCTAAAG
The DNA here is from genome assembly GCA_963969555.1 of Polydrusus pterygomalis. NCBI lineage: Eukaryota > Metazoa > Arthropoda > Insecta > Coleoptera > Curculionidae > Polydrusus > Polydrusus pterygomalis. The sequence continues at coordinate 76,142,066 of OZ018375.1, forward strand.
TAAAAAATGCACAGTCCCGTCAAGAGGAAGGTTAAGCTTAGAAGCATAAAACTTCTGTATACCGTCACGGTATACACTACCACTTTACACTTTCTGTGACATATAACCTACAAAATTGGTTTGCACTTTGTTGAACGTTTAATAAAACTTACTTATAACTTATTCCTAAGTAATAATCTAAAACATGTACTCAAATGTCGAGACAAAGGAAAAAAGTAGGTTGGTCCTAACGGCTGTGCCGACCAGCTGGATAGTCGGAGACCACCTACTTTGGCCGATTGTCGATGGGACATCGCTAGTTAAAAAATCAGGTTGTGGTTTAATTTTTTTCCTTTTGAATTTCAATTTCTTTCTTTTTCCTTTTTAGTGCCTTGTAAAACCTCGAAGAATGTTTAAACTGTTGTTTTCTTCCCATATTAACAAAACAAAAATGTACAATTTATAGGTTATAATCGTTATAATCGAGGTTATAATAATTGCCCGGGTGCGGCAGTGTAAAGGTTTCTGGCAGTTTCGAAAATTATTTTCTGCGCAAGTTTCGTAATTAAATGGATATCACTGTTTGGTAAATATTTCAAAGCAGAAGAATACCAATTTATTTTGAATCACTTAATTCGAAAATGTGTCGCTACAATTTGGGAGCACATGTGTCTAAACACAATTTCATAATATTATATAAAAATGTTTCGAAAAATTTTCTTTTGTGCGTTTCCTAAATGTATCGACACTTGTAATGTATTGGCGCATTTATAATAATGCCTTTGTTGCTATGGCAGCATGCGCGAGCACATGATCAGGTACGAGGGTCTCGGTACGAAGTACCTGGATGCCTCTCAGTACATTATCGATACCCGGTACGTGCTCGATGCTACGCGGCTATCACGGGGCAAGCATTCGATGTAGATCCCGTGTGTTATCTATGTTGTTACACATCATTGTGAGATTACCTAATAAATGTGCATTGGATAATACCTGTGGTTTTATTGCATAAGTGTGTGATCGCGGAACATCACAACGTGGCGACGAGTAAAAGGTCGAAATTCACGCGGGTGGAAAAGAATTCGCGCAAAAAGTAGTTATTCGGTTGAGCGCGCGCACTGCTGGAACCAGGCGTCGCTGCGCGATTCACAACACGGCCGCTGGCGAATGTTTTGACTGAAGTGAGCGTAAACAAACAAACACACAATGTCCGACGGTTTGACAATCGAATTCGATTTCAAAAAGAACGATTGGAATATTCACAAAAAGCGTTTGGAACAATGTTTTATAGCGAAAAATATTACGGATGACAAGATTAAAGGAGCTCATCTTTTGGCTGGATTAACCGAAGAAACCTTTCAGCTGGTGGAAAGCTTGGTTGTGCCAAAACCGGCTGACGAAACAGAGTACAAAACTATCATTGAAAAATTAAACGCTCATTTTGGTACCACCAAACTAAAATGGGCGGAACGATACAACTTTCACCAGTTAAAAAAGGCATCTCACGAGTCGATTCCCGATTACGTTGCAAGGATCAAAAGTCATGCTGTGCATTGCAAATTTGGTGCAAACTTAGATGATGTTCTCCTTGACAAGTTTATAGCGGGGTTGGAACCAGGCCCCATTTTGGACAAGCTATGCACAATGGATGATACAGCAACCTTAAGCAAGGCCATCCAACTAGCCTTAAGAACGGAAACAGCTTCGGTTGGCTTTGGTATCAAATGTGATCCAACCGTTTTAAGTGTTAAGCAGGAACCCAGTGATTTATATCAGATGTCGGCCGGCAGGAGACAGGATCCATCACATAGGGGCAGTGAAAGGCAAGGTCGCTCTCCTCGCAGGGGTGACATTAGTACGGGACACTGGAATACGAATCGTGGTACCGCGAGAGGGGGCAGAGGCAATTATTTCCAAAGGCGCGGTAACGGTTTGTGCATTAGGTGCGGAGGTCAAGATCATGACCAAAAAAAATGTGCGTATAGTGGCTACAAGTGTCATAGGTGCGGTAAAGTAGGCCATTTACGTAAAATGTGCAATTTTAGTCGTGGTGTCAATTTTTTACGTTGCGACGAAGGCACTGATGACGGTGACGATTATAATCTTACTGCTGATGCACGCGCTAGATCAACAGATTACGGGAACAATGATGTAAGTCTATTCCAATTAAGTTCTGATAACACTATACCCATGTCTTTGCAGGTCATGCTAAACGAAAAGAAATATTCCGTTCAAGTTGACTCAGGCGCGGCTATGAGCGTCATCTCTGAAAATACGTGGGTTAGTGATTTCAAAAACGTCAAACTGACAAGATCTCATTGTAATTTATTAAGCTACGTGGGCCATAAAATAGTTCCTTTAGGAAAAATAGGTTTGGTAGTGACGTGCAATAAGCAAAGTCACTTGATCGACTTTTACGTCATCAAAGACGGAGGGCCTACGCTATTGGGCAGAAATTTTTTATATAAGTTTAATATTGGGTTCAAGGAATTAAATTTTTTAAACAATGGTCTAGGTTCATTATTCAATGAGTTTCCAGAAGTGTTCAGTGGCACACTCGGTACGTTTAGGAAATTTAAGGTCTCGATAAAATTAAAGGGGGATGCAGTTACGAGGTTTTTTAAACATAGGTCATTACCTTTCGCCATTTATGACAAAGTTAACTTAGAGCTAGAGCGCCTGGTAAATATAGGCGTGTTACGTCCAGTGGAAAATTCGGATTGGGCAACTCCGATCGTTCCCATCATAAAAAGTGACAAAACAGTACGCATTTGCGGTGACTACAAAATAACTTTGAACCCCGCCATAGAGAACGATATTTATCCAATTCCACGCCTTGAAGACATTTTTTGTAAGTTAAAGGGCGGCGAACAATATTCAAAAATTGATTTACAAAACGCGTACGCTCAACTACTATTAGACGAGAACTCTAGTAAATTGACAACAATAAACACTCACAGAGGTTTGTTTCAATACACGCGGTTGCCTTATGGTATAAAGTCCGCGTCTTCAATTTTTCAACGGATCATGGAGCATCTCTTGCGCGACGAGGAAGGCGTCGCGGTTTTTGTCGACGATATTTTGATAACGGCTAAAAACTGTAATGAGCATCTCTCAAGATTGCGCAGGGTTCTAAGTATTTTGCGCGCTAATGGCCTTACAGTAAAAAAGGAAAAATGCTCATTTTTACAAAACTCCATAACGTACCTGGGTTACGTAATCGACAGGCATGGATTGCACAAGTGTCCGGACAAAGTGCGTGCGGTGAAAGAAGCGCCAACTCCTGAAAATTTGACGCAGTTACGATCATTTCTCGGTGCCGTGAACTATTATCATAGGTTCGTGCCCAACATGTCATGTATTTTGCAACCCTTGTACGAGTTGTTGAAAAAGGATCGTCCGTGGGTATGGACGGATCAATGCGTAAATGCTTTTAAAGAAATTCGGGAAGTATTGTGTTCAGATCAAGTGTTGGCACACTATGATCCGGGGTTAGAACTCATTCTTACCACAGACTCGAGCGATTATGCAATAGGCGCGGTTTTAGCGCGTAGGTACCCCAATGGTGCCGAGAGGCCAATTGCATACGCTTCGAGGACGTTGTCGGCATCGGAGAAAAACATGGCCGTCATGATTAAGGAAGCTTGTGGTATAGTATGGGGGGTTAAAAAGTTTTCGCAATATCTAACGGGGCGCAGATTCATTTTAAGAACGGATAATCAAGCGCTCGTGGCAATATTCGGGCCCAAACACGGCATTCCCATTATGTCGGCGAACAAAATGCAACGATATGCATATTATTTGTCCTGTTACGATTTTAAAATAGAGTATATCAAATCAGCTAAAAATTTTGCAGATTTCTTGTCGCGGCTCCCGTTAAAGGAAGACCAAACCCCTACAGACGACGACTCAGTGTTTTTAAATTACGTTGAAGGTAACGCGGATATACCCTTGAATATTGCAGATATCGAAGATGCCACGACGGTCGACCCGATTTTGAAACAAGTACGCGATTTTTGTTTAATTGGTTGGCCAATGCGGGTTACAAGGAGCGAATTAAAACCATATTTCCAGCGCAAAAACGAAATCAGTGTCGAAAACAATGTTTTGTTATGGGGACACCGAGTAATCGTGCCCGCGAATTTGCGTGCAAAAATTCTTGAAATGATTCACACTTCGCATCAGGGCATAGTGAAATCGAAAAGCCTTGCGCGGTCGTATGTGTGGTGGCCGTCGCTAAACAGCGAAATTGAGGAGCACAGTCGCACTTGTGAAGCGTGCGGTACGTATCGGCCGAATCCTCCCCACACTCCGCTAACCCCTTGGCCGATAGGAGATTCACCTTGGGATCGTATACATTTAGATTTTTTGGGGCCTATCGAAAACAAGGTAATTTTGATAATGACGGATAGTTTTTCAAAATGGGTAGAGGCTTTTCCTATGTGTAATATGACGTCACAAGCGGTAATAGTAAGGCTTCGGGAAGTATTTTCGAGATTTGGCCTGCCCAGAAGCGTAGTCTCCGATAACCAGACGTGTTTTTCCTCGGAGGAGTTTAAAAACTTTTTGCTGCATAACGGCATAAAACAAATGTTTAGCCCACCTTTTAATCCTGCTTCTAACGGCGCGGCAGAAAATTGCGTCAAAAATTTAAAACGTTTTTTAATCAAAGAACGAAAGGAGAATCAAAAAGTTGATTTATCGCGTAGCATATGCAGATATTTACTAATGTATAGGAATACTCCTCATTGTTCCACAAATATGTCACCAGCTCAGTGCATGTTAAATAGACAACTAAGAATGCGTTTAGATCTGATAAAACCTATAAACAATGACAGCAACGGGCATAACTCAAAAATTAACAAAAAAATTAAGGCCAATATTTTAAACTCGCAACGATCCCAGAAATTTTATTTCAGAGGGGGCAGGAAAGTATCATTTTTTATAGGTCAACAAGTGCGGGTTAAAGATTATAGGGGTAGGAAGCCAATTTGGACATTAGGCGTGATAGTGGATACTGTTTCTAAAAACCTGTTCAAAGTAAAAATTTGCGACGGCAACTTGATTTGGACTAGGCACGTAAATCAGATGATTTCGTTCAACCCGGGTTTAGACTTTGAGGACGAAAATAAAATCCCATCTTCGCAAGATGGTGAAGTGAGTGACTCTCCAAATAAAGATAAGATTAAGGTTTCAGAAGCTTGCCCCGAACAAGAGATTGTTGATTTGGTTTTGGAAAATGAAGCAAGTAACGAAAGGTTAGTTGACCCCAATACAGGGTTAGGTAATAATGACTTCACTAAAGGAGATCGCAGGAGAAGCCTTTCGGTGGGTGCTTCAGTTTCTGAACGTCCTAGGCGAGTTAGGGCCCCTCCTGATCGGTTTTGTTTTTAAATATAATCAAATGATAAGTGTGGGAGGGTGTAATGTATTGGCGCATTTATAATAATGCCTTTGTTGCTATGGCAGCATGCGCGAGCACATGATCAGGTACGAGGGTCTCGGTACGAAGTACCTGGATGCCTCTCAGTACATTATCGATACCCGGTACGTGCTCGATGCTACGCGGCTATCACGGGGCAAGCATTCGATGTAGATCCCGTGTGTTATCTATGTTGTTACACATCATTGTGAGATTACCTAATAAATGTGCATTGGATAATACCTGTGGTTTTATTGCATAAGTGTGTGATCGCGGAACATTCGGAAAGTATTTCGAAACTAACAGTTCTTAATCGTTTCTAGTAACTAAATTCGAAAATGTGTCGCAAAAGTTTCGAAACACATGTGTCTCCACACAATCTAAATAATTTTAATCGAAAATGTTTCGAAACGTTTCTCAGCAAAGAATTTGTGTCCAGTTTGTGTCTATAATTGCTACTTGGGATGAGTAATAAAATAAGTAGACAGATACAAATTTATTTTTGTTGTTTACAAAATTAACAAAGTAAGAATACACAGAAAAAAAAAGAAAATAATTACATAAATTGCTGAAATTGGTCACCGTCATGCTCCAAGCATAAATTCACACTTCATATTTTCGAAAGTGTTGAAAAAATTGCGTAAGTAGTTAATAGTTTCGGCGGCTGTATGGGCGGTTGCACCGTCCTGTTGAAAATATCCAAAATGTAGTTCGTCGTCAAGTAATTGCTCCACAAATGGATTCAAAATGTTGTCTCTATACCGCTGTCTGTGCTGTAACTGTGTCATGGAAAAAAATAGAACCAACAATTCTTCTTCAGGAAACAGCTAACCAGACACCAATTTTTGGAGGGTGCAATGTGGACTCTACAAAAAAATGGGGATTTTCACTACTCCACATGCGTGTATTCTGAGAATTCACATAACCGGAGAGGTAGAACCAGGCTTCATCCGAAAAAAATGTCAGGTCTAATAAATCCTTTATTTCCAATAAATTTTGGGTGAACCATTGAGAGTAATTCCTGCGTCTTTCAAAATCTGCGGCTTGTATTTCTTGGAATACTTGCACTTTATAAGGAAATAAATTTAGCTGCTTCTTAAGAATAGTCCTGCGTGTTCCATAAGATCTTCCCACTTCTTGGGACATGCGTCTTATACAATATGTTGGCGTATTTTGCATTATTTTACGAACGTTTGCAACAAGTTTTTCTGTTCTTACAGATGGTCCTCCTGTTCCTTTTTGTGTTGTATAGAACCTGTTTCCCTAAACACAGCTACGGTTCTTTTCAGGCAATGATAAAAATCCTCAGCAATAAACGCAACGTTAGAAAAATGTTCGTTAAAAGCGTCCATGCACAAACCCGGATTGTATTGCCACTCACCGTTTACTCTAACCCCGTTTCGAAAATACGCTTCAACCATGAATGTTTTGTGCTGTTCCGTAAAGCCCATGGTGTGAATTGTTCAAGAAATTGGAAAAATTAGCGATGAATCAAATTACTTGTAACGACTGTCAAAGGTGACATAATAAGAATGAAATATCACACAAACAGGTTGGTTCGTTTTGTCGATATAAGCAAATTTTGTCTTTGAGTATATGCATATCGGAAAAACACTTGTACAATGTACAACTTAGCTATATTCGAAATTGCCTCGTTTAACTGGTAGAGGACGCCAGATATTAAGAAACATGATTTTTCCCAAATTTCTTGAAAACGTGCTAATTGATTTTAATGAATCTTGGTGTATAATCTAACATTACACACACAGCGTTTTCTAGTATAGTTACGTAACATGTCAACTTGCCTTCTGTTCTTTTTATGTCCATCAATTGATAAATGGATGTATTTTAAAAAATATCAATATGGGTATGACTTGTTTAACCTCTTGTTTTATCCCGATCCCCTTTACATTTTTTGGTCCGAAACATTAGGTAAGATTTTTTAATAGGTTTTCAATATGCAAATACTGTTTTTTTACGTTAAATAATGAGAGTATGGTACAGATCTGTACAATTAAAGAAATCAATTTTTTATAAAGAAATGTTAAGGATTTATACAACTCTGTATACAAACCCCAACTTAACAAATGTGTCAAAATACTGTGGAACGCCCATTTAAATCATCCATCTAACCAAGCTTCAATATCTAAACTAAATCATTTTTTGTTTGTAATTTTTATTAACGGTTCAGCAGTAAAACATTGCCTATCCCAATAATGCGGACATCTGTCAGGTTACGTTAATGGTTTATATGCAATTTGACAGTGGTGTGGGGTTGGGATATTTTTATACATACCTAACGTTTAAATTTAGTTTTAAAGATGCTTTGCTGTGCTATTTTTACTTATTTTAGATAATAACTGTTTTGGATTATGTAATATTGTGTAGATAAGAGGTACATACATTCCCAAGTGAATCTGGAGAAGTTTCCCACACCATAATACTTTACTAGTTGATCTATTAAATTATTTTTTAAACTTTGAATCGTTAAGGCCTTTACTTGATGGAAATTCATTATAACTCAATGAAATACAATTTATTTTGTCAAATTTTCACTTTAATTGAAAAACTTCTTCTTTCCACGACGTGTTTTAACTTTCAAAATGTCTTTATTCCAAACTAACTTTTACAGTTCATTACATGGAAAGTGACAACATAATGTAGAAAATAATAACCATTAAAAAAAATAACAATAAAAATAATTGAAGTTAATCCAATTTGATTCATTAATAAAATCAATTAAAAAAAATAGTATAAATAATTTAATTTAGTAAATATCTCTTTAATTGTTTTTTAAAAGTTGCCAATTTTTTAATTTTTCTGATATTTTTTGGAGGATTGTTATATTATACATATATTGTTATACAAACTTTTGCTTTACACGACGCGTTTTGCTACATTGTAGCTTCTTTGGGTGTATGGTGCTAACTAATGTTATTTCAGTACAATAACAAAATGGTCTAGATACTTAGTTATTCAATTCAGGTATACACATTACAAGCTTAATTATTTAATTATATGTTCTTAACACTGTTTAGGTATTGTAAACTTAAATATTATTGTCGGTATAATATATCTTAATCTTATGGGAAATCCAAAGAATTTAATCGATTGAAAAATTCCGGTGCATTATTAAACGACCAATTAGAACTAAATACCCTTTGCTAAATCTGTGTCAATAATCTAAATAGGGTTCTTCGGATTTCCGATAAGATTAAGATATAATATACCGACAATAATATTTAAGTTTACAATTTCTAAACAGTGTTAAGAACATATAATTAAATAATTAAGCTTGTAATGTGTATACCTGAATTGAGTAATTAAGTATCTAGTCCAGCGGTTCTCAAACTTTTTTGGTGACGGAACCCTTTTGGGAAGCAAAATACTTGATGGAACCCTACAATAAAACAATAGTTTTTAAAAGTGTATTCTTTATTAATAAGCATAATAAAAGTACAATGTAACAGTTACTAATTATTACTTACTTTACCACATGGCAAGTACAATAATAGAAGATATTAAAAAAGAAAAAATCTAACTAATGGGAGGTATGAAACTGTTTTTTATTTTTTATCAATTGGTTGATATCAGGTTTGATAGAAGACAGTTGAAGTCTCATATCAGGTTCGGCGTCCAGTCTATTGCGATATTTTGTTTTCGTGGCTGCATAGGTTGAGAATCCTGTTTCGCACAAATATGTTGTTGGGAACGGGAGAAGAATATTCAGAGCCATTTTGCCAAGCATTGGATATTCATCACGGATTCTGCACCAAAAATCGTTGAGAGGCGTCGTTTTGAACAGTGACTCCATACTTGTGTCTGATGACATTTCTAAAAGAGATTCATATATCTCGTTTGACATACTTTCGGGCTTTTCCAAGTTGGGTAAAAAAGGATTATGAATCCATGAATTCAGTTTCATTTTTGTATTCTGTTCTTCGGGAAAATACTTTTTAAAAGATGCGCGCATCGAACTGAGATATTGGACCAATTCTTCAAACACATCATCTTGAAACATTTATCGCTAACAAACTCACTGAGTGACGTTAAGCTTTCTATTTCTTTCTTACCAAAGCAAATAATCCAAAAATCTAATTTTCTTTTGAAGGCAGTTATTTTGTTATAGGCCTGAAACACTGTTGTCTGTTTACCTTGCAATGATAAATTCAATTCGTTCAGTTTTTGAAAGATATCCGCCATAAAAGACAATCGGAACAACCAAGTTTTATCATACAAACGGTCCTTCAAATTAAAAGAAGTATCTGCTGAAAGAAACATTTGTAACTCGGCTCTAAGTTCAAATAGCCTTGTTAAAGTTTTACCCCGAGACAGCCATCGCACTTCTGTATGGAGCAGCAGTGTTTTATGTTTGCTGCCATAATCTTCAAACAATAATGAGAAAAATCGGGATTGTAGTGGTCGTGATTTGATAAAATTAATTATTTTTACCGCTTCATCCATAACTAATTTTAGATTTGACGGCATTTGCTTCATCGCAAGTGCTTGTCTATGCAGAATACAATGGCTGGAACTACAATTAGGCGCTTTATTTTTTATTCGTGACACTGCTCCTGCTGTTTTACCTGTCATCGCCTTGGCCCCATCTGTACAAATGTCAATGCAATTGTTCCAACTGAGATTATTTTCTTCAAAAAATATATTTATTTTATTAAAAATTTCTTCCCCGGTAGTGTTTGTGAGCAGCGGTGAACACATCAGCATGTCTTCTTCAAAAGAACTTTCATATGGATATCTCACGATAACCAGCAAGATAGCCAAACCAGCGACATCAGTTGACTCGTCCATTTGCAAGGCGAATCGTGTTTTTTGTAGACGTATAACTAGTTCTTGTTTGACGTAGCTTGCCAGATCATGGATTCGCCGTGAAACAGTATCGTTTGATAGCGGCACAGTAGAAAGATGCTTTGCAGATTTTTCATCAAGCATACATTTTGTTATGTCTAATACACATGGCTTTATTAAATTCTCAGCGATAGTGTGCGCTTCACCTGCTTGTGCAATGCGATAGCTAACTAAATATGATGCCTCCGTGGCCTTTTCGTTGATAGTTTTTGTTACATGTATCATATTTTTTTGACTTTCCAAACACTGATCTTTTTTAAGAACAAAAAATTCTTTATTCTTGTCTTTAGACTCGGGGTGTACAGTTTGTAAATGTCGGCGCAATTTGGCAGGTGCCATGGAACTATTAGGAAGCAGTTTACTACATAGCATGCAGAGAGGTGAGCCGTTGGAATCAACAAATCCGAAACTGATATATGATTCATCATACTTTCTTTTTTTCGTCTTTGAAACCGTCGAGCTTGACGTCGTGGCATCATCGTCTGGATCGGTGATTGCTATATTCTCCGCGCGTACTGCTTTTGAACATTCAGCGTCATTAGAAGATGTTGTTGCAACACGTTTAACACCTTTAAGCCAACGTTCCATTCTTCTTTATTTATAATGTTACACGTCAGGATGGTGGAGTCTAAATAATGCACAATCGTTACTGCGTATAAGAGACTAAGTTTAGTACAATGAAGAAATGTATAAAACTGAGACAACAGAATACAGCAGGCAGTAGAACAATGAACACTAGTTTCTCGCTAGCGGGCTTGTAAGTAGGTAGGTAGGAACTTATCGCTCCGAACGCTAATCATCAACTGACTGACGAGGCGCGACGCGCGATCGCCGCTTTTATACTTAGTCCTAGACTCGATCTCGAATATTCTCGAAAATACTCGAGTCGGCGCCTTTGATAAACAAAAAGCAAAAATAAAAAAAGAAATATAAAAATTGCGTTGTAAACAATTCAGAGGCGGCTTTTATCAAAGGGACTGCGCGCTCACAAGTATACAAGTATACATGTTGATACCAAACTTATGAGATATTGTACCAGCTATTGTAACACATGTTTATACAAATACAAATAAATAAATAAATATACCTACGCGCGGCCGCGGAGTCAAAACGTTCGACCAGAGAGAGGTGTTTTTATTTTTTTTTCTAAATTCTTGAGGAACCCCTACAGAGGTATCGCGGAACCCTAGGGTTCCGCGGAACACACTTAGAGTATAGCTGATCTAGTCCATTTTGTTATTTTACTAAAATAAAATTAGTTAGCATCATACACCCGAAGAAGCTACAATGTAGCGAAACGCGTCGTATAAAGAAAAAGTGTGTCAATAAAAGTGGAAATTTGACAAAATAAATTGTCTTTCATTGCGTAGTAAATAATTACCTACCTGATGTAATAGTGACTGTAATCATTTAGGGCCGTTTTAAAAATATATGCGTTGTTGTAAAATAACTCCGGACTTGTCACAAATCTATCAGTGGCGATCCGTAACATGAGGCAGGTGATGCTAGGTCTCACCTGGTACTAAAAACAAATAGAGTAATTTTAAATGTTGTATTTTATCTTCAACCAGTTAATAATATGCACGTAATGCTTGTGATAGCAAGATCATTATGCTATGCATAATACACCTACGAGAATCATAAAACTTTTCATAAAACAGATAGGACTGTTATGAATTCGTAATAATTCGAGATCTAAATTTTAATAACCAAAGTCATAGTGGATTGTGATTTATATAATTATATCAAGATACATTAGACAGCCGTAGTCCAACCTACCGCTGGCCTTCCATAAAATTCTTCATTAAACATTAAACATAAATCTCATTTAAACTAAAAATAAGCTAAGGGAAATATCTGACCAAAATCGATCGCAGACTCCCGGACTATCTAATTCCTATCCACTCACGGTGCGTCGCATACGATGGAAATGATAAGTGTCTTTATTGTGTGTTTAATAAGTAATAATGGATTTTGAAAATAGTCAAAATGAAATAAGATAAGATGGATAGTTGTAGATAAAGCATAGTATTTGACCTGCGTATAATGACATTTATTTACATACGGTATGTGTTGTAATTGTCATTTACAGATACCTCAAAATATATAAACTATTTAATATGTAGAATCTTATCCTGAAATAGACGTACGGAATTTCCGGACACTCAGTTTCATGTTTTATACAGACTGTCCGCGGATAGGGTTTACAATAGCACAAATGGATGGACAATTTCTTTTTTCGGGAAAAAGTCATTCTTGATAAAAAGTTTTGCTTGTAAAAAAAATGCAATTCACGAAGAGAATATTTTGATTTTTTATACAGGGTTCGCAAAAACTTCAAAAACATGATTTTTCTTCCTTTATTTTTCATTTTTGACCAAAATGCCAATTAGAAAAATTATTTAGAATAACGTTTGTAATATAAATCTGAAATTTAAAATAAATCTTCGATTTTTTTAGTTTTTTTAATTTTTAGAGGTAAATGGAAATTTTGCTGCTCAATAAAAATATTAATATAAAATTTTATTACACTCTATTTTCATAATAGGTGGTGTGTGTCTTATTTTAAAATTTTAAATGCATTCGTACCATCTTTTGTAAAAACAAGGAATCTTTTTACCTTTTTATTACTTACTTTGCTTTACGTATGGGGCAAATTTGAAGTAGTCAAATAGAATTTGATGTGTTCTGAAAATGTTGACCGTAGAACAAAGGGTTTATTTAGTTCAATGTTACGGTGCGGGCGAAAGTTCTTACAACTTTGTGATAGAGAAATGTAATCAAAGATACCCTAACGTTTACGTCTCCAAAATGGGACTTCATAAATTATTAAGAAAATTTCAGCGAACTGGTTCAATAAAAAAAAAAAAACTATGATCAGAATGATGCAGCTTCCCTAATCGTATTGGAGTCTGTTGCTGACAATCCTACCCTTTCATTAAGACACCGAGCTCAAGAACTTGATGTAGTGAAAAAACTCATATTCAGTATATTTTAAAGGCAAACAAAATATTCCCATTTAATGCCAACTTTTAATCAAACGCGGGAAGAAGGAGACGAAGTCAAAGTTTGGATTTTTGTCTTTGGGACGGAAACAAAATTGTAAGTGAAAACAGGAATTTTCATAAATTTATCATGTTTTCCGATGAATCGACATTTTCAACAAACAGGAAAGTGTCTTTTGCGCATATTAGATACTGGAGCGAAAATAATCCCCGTTTTAGAATTCCTGCAAGAAGACAATATGACAAAAAAGTAAATGACTGGTGTGCAATTTCTTATTATGGCATTATTGGCCCATACTTTTTCGAAAACACGTGTAACCGTCCAATTGAGAACGACGTACAGCTTCGAAAACAGCGAATTGTTGAAGCTGTTCAAACAATATACATATTTCTGGTAACACCAAAAATCAGTTGTTGAAACTTTTTGATACCCCTTTGTCATTGATAATGTATGTATTGTATTTCGACCGCTAATGCTGCTATCCAAAAAAAAATTATTTTACCTCTAAAAATTACAAAACTTAAAAAAATCGAAAATTTATTTTAAATCTCTGATTTAAATTACAAACGTTATCCTAAATAAGTTTTCTAAATTGGCATTTTGGTCAAAAATTAAAAATAAAGGTAGTTTACTCTTGGAGAAAAATTATGTTTTTAAAGTTTTTGCGAACCCTGTATAAAAAATCAAAATTTTATCTTCGTGAATTGCATTTTTTACAAGCAAAACTTTTAATCAAGAATGATTTTTTCCCAAAAAATGAAATTTTTCATCCATTTGTGCTATTGTAAACCCTATCCGCGGACAGTCTGTATACAGTGTGTGTATAAAGTCTGGAAACGGCTTAATAACATCACAATTTACTGGCCGATTTAAACCAAATTTGGTACAGTTGTGTAAGAGGATCTAACGCACCGAATGACGATATTGGCGTTGTTGCCAGCTTTTTAGTTTGTCACGAATTTTATATTTTTAAATATAACACCCAGTATATTTTTACATTTTTAAATTCCACATAAAATTATAATTATTTTTTAATAAATGCATTATTAGTCTATACTTCATAGTTTCCGAGATATTGACTCTCGAAAAGTGACATTTTTGAACTTTGACAGCTTATAACTTTCTAACAGTACGTCTTAGAGCAAAACGGCTTACATGTCCCTATCTTCAATTTTTATTATCTTCCCAAAAAAATCAACTTCCAGTTAAACCGGAACAACTATATTTCCTGCTTTCGAGTTACATCCGGTTTAACCGGAAGTTGATTTTTTTGGGAAGATAATAAAAATTGAAGATAGGGACATGTAAGCCGTTTTGCTCTAAGACGTACTGTTAGAAAGTTATAAGCTGTCAAAGTTCAAAAATGTCACTTTTCGAGAGTCAATATCTCGGAAACTATGAAGTATAGACTAATAATGCATTTAATAAAAAATAATTATAGTTTTATGTGGAATTTAAAAATGTAAAAATATACTGAGTGTTATATTTAAAAATATAAAATTCGTTCGAATTCCAGACAAACTAAAAAGCTGGCAACAACGCCAATATCGTCATTCGGTGCGTTAGACTTACACAACTGTACCAAATTTGGTTTAAATCGGCCAGTAAATTGTGATGTTATTAAGCCGTTTCCAGACTTTATACACACACTGTATATACGGATCTTTTACGCGTCCAAGATTTTTAGCAACCGTGATTTCTTACAAAAGTTTTTTTTTAAACTAGAAATCCGATGAAGAGTGGAATGGAATCTGCTAACGAATTAACTTTTTTAACATTGTTGGATAGTTTACACTTAAGAAAAGCCCCTTTGTGTAAAAAAACGCTTGGCAAGGTCCACGTACATGTCGTAGGGAGTGTATTATGCAGCACTTTTAGCCTTGTCTTATTACCCACAAATCGTCACTGGAATACATTATAATTTTCGATTCATATATTTCGAAGAACTAATATTTTTGTATTTTTAGAGAAATAACCACAGATGTCCATTGTGCGGATTTGGGTTTCACACGATACCCGCTTTACAGAACCACATTACGCGTTGCTTAGATGATTCTTAACCTTAGACGATAGAATATTAGTTTTATACTTTTATTTTGGATTTGTGCTACCTATTGTTAAATGTTTATAATAGAATGATAACTGCTGAGAGTTAGACATAAGTCTTAACTATAAGATTTTAACTTGAAGATTTTCTATAGAACCATAAAAATCACTATTAGGATTTTTGCACACTTACACGGCGACCGTCCTTACCCCACCGTTTACGCGATTTACCGCGTTCGTGTTATCCTTGCGCACATGCACGGTTTTCGTCAGTTTGGTTCTGTAGTGGTTCGAGTATGGATCATAGACGTGCTGTGGCGATTTTAATATCTTACAGGCGCATCAAAAAACGAAGAAAGGCACTTATATATAGAACTTGTTTTGTCCCAAATAACCGGCCTTGCTTCCGCCACAGATATAAGCATATCCATATCTATATCTACTGCCATTGCGAAAAATATGATTATGATAAAATATACTAAATAAAACAATGTTCCCGCCAATGAACCAAGAAAATGTCGTAAGCGCGGTACATGTGCAAGCACCAATTAAATCTTAAACTCTACTGGGCATGTCTCTCCGTTAACACGGTAACGGTCGCCGTGAATTGTAGTGGGGGCACACGGTGAGGTCGCGGTGAAACGGAACCGTGTACACTGTGCCGGTACGTGTGAAAGGTCACATAATATGCTAATCCCTTAACCGTATAAACGGTGCCGTTAGGACGGTGGCCGTGTAAGTGTGCAACGAGCCTTATGGTTCTGTATAGCAGATTTCGCCAGACCTGTGAATTGGAGACACAAGGACCAGGGTTTGTTGTAAACTTTTCCCTGTATCATACTTTAGAATCCTAAAATATTTTATGATTATTGCTCTAACTTACTTTAACTACATTTACGGTAAATAATCAATCTCAAAACCCTTAGATTTACCATTGCTGAATGACTTAAAAGTTCAAAACAAGTGAGAGTAATATCACTTAAAACTAAAAGTCTTGATGAAAATTAACACTAACAGCACTTAAATCTACAAGTATAATCGTATGAGAAATATAGAGGGACATACTTAACCGCGGCAAGGGGGAGAAAAAAATCGTTGTTGAGCTGAGTTAATTTTTTAAAAGGAATGCTAAACTTACGTTGACTTTTAATAGTAACTAAAAAATAAATCGGCTAAACTATCTACCTATTAAGAGGTAACTGTAATGTTATAATTTTACGAAGAAAATGCTACAACAAAACATCATCGGTTCTTTGTTCAAATAAAATTAATATTAGTATCAAGTATTAAGATGAGGGGAAATACACACAATTTACTTCAAATTGGGGAAAGATAAAGTATGGAAACAGAAATAATAATAAAGTAAAGTTCCCCAAGGATCAATATTAGGTCCAGTATTATTCTTAGTTTATATTAGTTCCGTTTCTAAATTTAATTTAAAGGACAATATAAAGCTCTTTGCAGATGATACGACAATTATTAGTGTTGCTGAAACTTTCGTAGAATTGTATTTTGATAATAATAATGATCTACAAATACTTCTTTCTTGGTTTCAATCAAATAAACTTACGTTAAATTTTACAAAATTTTTAAAATAAATTTTATCAATAATAAAGATTTTATAATGAGAATATTGAATATTCAAAAACAAAAAAAAATTATGATTAGTTTTAGACGAACATTTAAATTGGAAAAGCCATATCCAGTATATCATAAACTCGATATCTCCTTTGGTATCTGTTATATACCGAGCTAGATATTACATTCCTTTGAAATACTTTTAGCCTGTTTACATTAGGTACAGTCAATGCAAATGCCATAAAAAATCGCCTCACTAATTATTGTAAAAGCCAACAAAAAACACTTTGACAGTGTTAGCCACCTAAGAATTTTGTTAGAATATGATATATTATACAATACGACCAAACCCGAAACTTTCAGTGAAAGCCCGAATTTACCCGAACCTATAACCCGACCGCGATCAAAATGTTTGACATTGACCATTTACAAAGTGAGCTTCATAGGTAATTACTTGATGCATAGCGACTCATTAATTGCTGAATGGTGTTAATCGTTGTCATGTATTATTTAATTTTGGAGTTTTGAACGTCTTATGTACAAAAATGGTACGAGAAAAGAAGATTATCAATGGCATGTGTGTAAGTTTGTCTTGCTTTGGTAAAAATGAAATTTAAAATCTCTTCAATGTTAATTTACATACAATAATTTAAGATTAAGTTTACCTAAAGATGTAAAACTTCAATACAATTTTCATTTAAGTTTGGCGATTTGTTGTATGTATGTATATGTCGTAGGCTGATAGTGAAATCCGTCATTTCATGAAACGCCTAGTCATATCATGAAGCGTGGCTAAAAGGTATATTGCAACTGGTTTGTTCGTTGTTCCCCAGAGCATTTTTTTCAATTTTTTCAACTAATATTATTTTATAAAAATAAAATTTAAATTAAATTAAAAAAAAATTGAAAAAAATGCTCTGGGTAACAAACCCGAACAAACCAGTTGCAAATATACCTTTTAGCGTGCAGCATGATATGACTAGGCTTTTCATGAAATGACTGATTTCACTATCAGCCTACGACATATATAGACATTTAAAATAATTAATTTAGTAATAACTTCTTTGTTGCATGTAGCAATATTTTCAGCATTAAATAAGCGGAAGTGATCTGTAAATCGTAGTTGATAAAATATATCAAACTTTCTGTTTTCGCGGCGTCTTTAGTTGTTTCTAGAAAGGCTTTGTGAGACTCCAGGAAAGTGCTAAATATGGGAAATTCGGTTATAGTTAAAAATCCCTCATATTCTCGGGAATAGGGCAACTAAGCATAACCGTCGGCTATATCTCATAAAATTAGTAATCATAGAGCATCCGGGATTTTTTAGCAAAAGTGCCTAATAGGAACAGCTAGAAGTTATTTTCAAGTTTGTAAAATGTCCGCACAGTCGTAACAGTGTTATGACCAAGGTTAATAGTTGGTGTTTCTTCGGGTTTTAACTAATTCAGAGTATTCAAAAATATCGTATTGTAATCATTACATATTTTCTAATACTTTTTGTTTTACATTAATTGTCCGATCTAAATAAAGCGAATGTTTTTTAACATAAACTACGATTACTCTGGTTTGGCATAATCGATACTTTAGTCAACCTACAAATCAAACTTTTGTTTTTGTATTCTTCAGTTTTACCGTCGCTCCTAGATGGCGTTAACTGGAATATGTCGAAAAAGTTAAATGCAGTGACACGGTATATGGATAGGGTATTTCGTAGGCTAGCGGAAAGACTTAGGATGTAAAGAATGTAATTTATTTTTGTCAATGGCTCCGCTAACGAATATACAGGGTTGGGCAAATGTTCCGGAACGGCTTAATTACAGGCGAACGAAAAGTGATCTCGGATCCGGGTTTTGGGAAATCTATAGGACTAAAATTTTACTATTTGACTATTATGCCATATGTCAGTAATGTCACCAACTGTCAAGTGTTGACGTTTTTTTTTTTTTTTAAATTGAACACCCTGTATATTTTTACATTTTGAAATTCCACATAAAATTATAATTATTTTTATTAAATGCGCTATTAGTCTATACTTCATAGTTTCCGAGATATTGACTCTCAAAAAGTGACATTTTTGAACTTTGACAGCTTATAACTTTCTAACAGTACGTCTTAGAGCCAAACGGCTTACATGTCCCTATCTTCAATTTTTATTATCTTCCCAAAAAAATCAACTTCCAGTTAAACCGGAACAACTATATTTCCTGCTTTCGAGTTACATCCGGTTTAACCGGAAGTGGATTTTTTTGGGAAGATAATAAAAATTGAAGACAGGGACATGTAAGCCGTTTTGCTCTAAGACGTACTGTTAGAAAGTTATAAGCTGTCAAAGTTCAAAAATGTCACTTTTCGAGAGTCAATATTTCGGAAACTATGAAGTATAGACTAATAGTGCATTTAATAAAAAATAAATATAATTTTATGTCCATTAAAAAAAATAAAAAATAACGTCAACACTTGACAGTTGGTGACATTACTGACATATGGTATAATAGTCAAATAGTAAAATTTTAGTCCTATAGATTGCCCAAACCCCGGATCCGATATCACTTTTCGTTCGCCTGTAATTAAGCCGTTCCGGAACATTTGCCCAACCCTGTATAAATTTTTGTTTTTTACCGAAATGTTGAGAATTCAATTGTCCATTTAGTGGAGTCAATCTACGGAAAAATGAGGTGAGGTCCGTAAAAATTTGATAGAGGTTGGGGACGTGGAAAAAATTGTTTCTTGTGATAAGAGTAAATATATTCCAAAATTTCGACAAAAAATATTGATCGGAACCATCCCAAAAATCCAAAAAACTGGTTTTTTGGTTTTTTTTAGGTCATTTTTGAAGTGTAATTTTTTTTGGACCCCTTAGACTACTAACTAAGATTTGGGAGTTGAACCCTTTTATTGTCAATGTTCAAGGAAGCTTTAGTTCAAATTTGGAATCTTTGCGATCATTACTTCCCCTAAAAGAGGAATATATATACGTTTTTCGGACTAAATTTGAAATTAGGCTATATTGGTTAAATCTTTACCAAATTGGATGAAATTTGGTGTAAAGGTGGGTCATGGTGACCACAATAAGTGATCCAAAGATGAAGTCAAAGTAAGAAATATTTTCGATAAAAATCCAAAATTTTGAGTTTTTTCCCAAATTTTGAAACTGACCCCCATCCTGTCAAATAAATCGCAGAGTACTCTACTTAGGCTCAAATAAAAGGCTATTTTATATAGTTTAACGTGGTATAACTTGTTTTCCAAGATTCGCTCATTTGTTGGCCATTTACGCCATATATACATATATGCGCGCGCTGATTTGCCACTTATTTTATTGTATTATAATGGTATTTTTTTACTATAATATTATATTTAGCGTATATGCTTTTTCTTACATAATTATATTTATGTAAGAGAACATATACATTATTTATTTGGGGTTCGTTCGTGACAAAATAATATTTTTTTTTACTACACCTCCGTTATTATGGTATATTATACTATATACAACTTTTTTTTTAATTAAAAAAAAAAAATCATTTGCGGTTTTTCTAATTCAAGACGCGACAAAAATTTTCTTCTCATGATGCCTACTAATATTATGAGATAAAAATTATTTTTAAATCAATAACAGGTAAAAAAATTGTGTATCTTATGTTTCTTTTTTCCTTCGAATTTTGCTGTTAGCAGACATGTATATTTTATAGCATTTAGAATGAAATTATTTTTCTTTCATATTGATCAATGATCTATAATATGTTATCACACCTCTGATGCCGACTGGAATGACGCATTTTTTTTTAAACCATCTTCTTTAACATTGATGATTTCATCCAATGGTTTCAGTTCGTCAGAACATATTACACAAATGTTACTTTCCATGATTATTAACCACTTATAAATCAAATAATAATATATTATAATATCAAGCACTTAATGGTGACTGTTATTAAAACTCAATAACCGAAGGGCAATTGTCAGAACAGATAAAATCAAGATATCATGTTGTTGCCACGGTAACCAGCGCTGGGACTTGACGTTCATGGCATGCTTAGTTTTTTATTATTTGTACAAAGTTGTATTGAAATCGTGTGAATGCATTATACTCTAGTGTATATTCGATATTATTATTGAGCAAACACATATATAATGAACATATAATACAATAATATAATATAATATAATATAATATAATATAATAATATTTATATATAAAACCCTAAATACAATATTATAGTAAAAAAATACCATTATAATACAATAAAAGTGGGAAATCAGCACGCGCATATATGTATAAATAAGCGAATCTTGGAAAACAAGCTAAACCACGTTAAACGATATAAAATAGCCTTTAATTTGAGCCTAAGTAGAGTACTCTGCGATTTATTTGACAGGATGGGGGTCAGTTTCAAAATTTGGAAAAAAACTCAAAATTTTGGATTTTTATCGAAACTATTTCTTATTTTGACTTCATCTTTGGACCACTTATTGTGGTCACCATGACCCACCTTGACACCAAATTTCATCCAATTTGGTGAAGATTTAACCAATATAGCCTAATTTCAAGTTTTAGTCCGAAAAACGTATATATATTCATTCCTCTTTTAGGGGAAGTAATGATCGCAAAGATTCCAAATTTGAACTAAAGCTTCCTTGAACATTGACAATAAAAGGGTTCAACTCCCAAATCTTAGTTAGAAGTCTAAGGGGTCCAAAAAAAAATTAAACTTCAAAAATGACCTAAAAAAAAAACCAAAAAACCAGTTTTTTGGATTTTTGGGATGGTTCCGATCAATATTTTTTGTCGAAATTTTGGAATATCTTTACTCTTATCACAAGAAACAACTTTTTCCACGTCCCCAACCTCTATCAAATTTTTACGGACCTCACCTCATTTTTCCGTAGATTGACTCCACTAATTATACTGTGTTAAAAGAAACCTGTCATTGCTATTAACTTGTTTGAGAGTCTAATATTAGCTTATATTTTGGTTAACTCCATCTGGCGGCAACGGCAAAACTCGAGGATACAAAAGCTCTCTTAAAAACTAGACTAAAAAATTAAAAATCGGTTATGCCAAACAGGAGTAATCATAGTTTATTTAAAAAAAACATTTAAATCCCCCAACTTTATTTGCTAGATCGGAAAATTTGTGTACAACAAAAAGTATTATTTATTATTTATTTTTTAATTAATTCATGAGGATTATTCAGATATTTTCGATTTCCCTTAATTAGTCAAAACACGAAGTAAATCTTAATTTTACTCTTGGTCATGATTGCTAGGCCCCCTTGCGGACATCTTACAAACTCTAGATAATATCTAGCAATTTCTTTTGGGCACATTTACTTCAAAAAAATGTACCCTTATGTTTATATTAACAGTTTCTGAGATATAGCCGACGGCCATTCTTGATCACCCGGTATATAGTCCAAAACGTCAATTTTTAAATTGGCGTTAAATGGTCGTTCATTTTTTTAAAGCTTACTCCATTACTTTTGTGCACTTTTTCTCATATTATTAGATAAATGTTTTGGACATATCAGGGTAGGTAATACATTTTTTTCGCAAGATTGGCCTCAAAATTGCCCTAAATTCCACCCCACTTTTTCGTAACAAAAATACATTATAGTAGACATTTATTAAAGATTTGCCTGATGTAGTAGTTGAGTGCCATTTTTAAAACGTATGCGTTTTTATTATACAGCTACTTACCAATTTATAGATTTCATAAAATATTTTTTTACTTCGGTCCTCTTTTTAACTAATGTTTTTTCATCTTTTTAGAGAAGTAACCAATCGCCTTACCGGTGTCCAAAGTGCCAATTTGGGTTTCAAACGTTAAGAGACGTAGAAAACCACGTTATGGCCTGTATAGAAATAGACGATTCTTTGCCTTAGATTAGAACTAGAAGATAAAATATCAATTTTAATTTAAATTTGTATTACTTTAATGTTAAATATGTTTATAATGGAGTAATGACTGAGACGAGTTGGCAAACTCTCAATTATTATAGAGGATTTGTACAGGAATAATTGAGACTAAGCCTATTTACTGGTTTCTAAATGTTTTTATTCAATAATATTCCATAATAGACTATAAGATTTGTATACTCACTTATCTACTTTGCATGTTGAAATAATTTATGTTCATGAATACAATAACCAGCTGATCTACTTGCAAAATCCACTATTTAACAAAAACCATTCATTTGGAAAGCAATTTTCCTTAAAAGGGTATTTTATTATGCCATTGGGGCATACGAATTATTTCGTTCTATGGCGATATTTCTGTTCTAAAATTAAAATACAGCCTGCATGAATCTCTGGGGCTACTAGTTGGAGATAAAAAAAAACTATTTTTTTTTCAAGCCACCTAAAGAAAGTATGGGTTTTTTTACTTAAATCAAGTTAATTAAATACTAAAGACGAAAATACAAGAGACCCTAGGTTGTAGAAAAAATTATAATATGTATTCCATTGGAATAAAATGCCATTTCCTTCCCTAGACTATCCGCGAAAGGAAATAATGCACTTTTCTTATTTGTAATGCGAAAAACTATGTTTATATCTAAACATAGACAACTATTATTCAGAGAGACATCGTCAAAAAATTGAATTTCTAAGCCCTAAAAGCCTGTTTACATTAGTTGCAATAAGTTAATGCATGCAAGAAAACCGCTAGAAAAAGAAATTAAAAATTACCTATTCTGCTTATTTTCGGCAAATGTCAAACGGCGAACGGCGTTAATCAAACAAAACGTAAAGAAATAGAATTTTTATTTAAAAAACATAACATACCTTCCCAAGAATAACTAAAAACTAAACAAAAAAACAGTCAAATAAAGAAAGATGACATTTAACTATTAAAAACATACGAGTATACGTTCGCGCTTTAGGGGATTTCCCTGAATCACTGTTGCCAGACGTAAAACACTGCTGCCAGAGTTATAGAAAAGGTTAGAGAAATCAAAATTTTAAAAAGCATTGCAAAATTTTTTATTGTAAATCGAGGCGGTGTAAATTATGTAGAAAAACTTCTCTAGAGAATATTCTCGGGAGAATTTTCTTACAGAGAATATTCTCGAGAATATTCTCCTCTCACATCAATAAGTAGGATGAAACCCATTGGAAAAGGAAAAGAATATAACAGAAATGAAAGGAAAAATAATTTACGGGCTATCCGAGGTCGAGAAGTGGAAGGGGGTGAGTTTTTAAGGGTAGAAAACAATTTATCTCGATTTCCGGCAAAACTACAAGTCCTATGGAAAAACTTTAAATGGCAATGTTGTGGGTAATAAAAAGATCTACATTTTTTCTATTTACTTCTACTTATTGTTTTTGAGACATATTGTACAAATAACTTTTAATTTCAATATATTAAATTGAAGAAAATTCAAAAGAATCAACAAAAATCTACACCCAGCGATCTAAAACACAAATTCTTTTATGGAGGTTTGTTTACTTTCTTATCAGGTTGATGTTGAAGATATTCCTAGAAAAATCACTAAAATAGCATGCTATCTGCTATCAAATTGGAACTTTTCCGTCTCGTTCGATGCAAGTAAAAGCATCAGCTGATCACAAGTCACCAAACCGCATGCCTCGGCAATTTTTGCTTGCAATTGCATTGACTGCACCTAATCAAAACAGGCTATTAGATGATGTAGGTGTGTGGGTTTTTTTACGAAAGTTTCAAACACAGTCTTTGTTCCTTTATCATTGTTATACTTTTAGGTTAAACGGTATAAATTTAATGATATTTTATGAACAATACTCAGCAATAAAATTATCTTTTTTATAGATAGATAATTCCCGTTTATCTTAAAACATTGTTATTTGTGCAACACTGGGACTTTCAGATCACTTCCTTAAATGTTTATAAAAGAATTTACTAAAATTAATTAGTTTTCCTAATTTTGAACATACCACGTCCACCCTTTATTGATAAATTAGCTGTCTCTGAATTTTTTCTTTAAGTGTGACCGTATTATATGGAGAAGTGTACTTCGTTTGTGAGAGACAAAAATTAAGAGCAAACACTAGTGACGCCTTCGCCATTTCGTCTTTTGATTAATATTTCGTTACTTCTTCGTTTTATCCAAAAATCAGCCAAATACTCGTCTGTAGAGTACAATTATCTACTGTTTTACTCTAAAACAGGTTGGATTTAAAAATTAATTAAAGGGGAAAGAGAAATATGGACAATTGGACAAATTCGTTTTTTGCTTCTATTAATTTCTCAATTAATGTTTTTTAGAGAAATCGAAAAATAAACGAAATATCGATAAAAAAATTAAATTGCGAATGCATCACTAGTGATGGTTCTTAAACTCTAAATTACTTTTTCCGTAAGATGCTCAAGTCATTGTTAAGTCCCTCTTTTTTTTTGTTTATTACGTACCTATTTGTTTATAGTTTTGACAGTTAGGGTCTTAATTTAGAGTAGATTACTGACTTGTATACAATGGAAGGGAGGCACTACTCTGATTATTATATGTATTAACTTTGTAGGTCATAGATATATTTTTTGTTAATATTGTTTAGTATATGAAGTGACAAAGAAAGTTATCTGGTAGATAAATATATAGTATGTGTGACAATAGTGTATATGTTTGACGTCCTGAATTTGTTATGACAAGAGTCGTTATCACGAAAAAGACATCGTAAGTGATGATGGTTATGTGAAACAGACAAAATTATAAATTAGAAAGAACCGTGAATCGTTTCAATTTGTGAAAAGGTACCTGTACTCTTCTAATGGAGATAACAATTTTTGATCTTTATCAAAATAACTTCATTTTTTTTAAATACAATGCCACGATGCTGATTGATTCAATGAATAGGCGAGAACATTCCCTCTCTGTCCACATAGGTTGTCTCTCCTATACCTAATCGCATCGTATTTAAAAAAATTAAGTTTTCTTTAAATTTTTTGATGAAGAACAAAAATTATTAGTTTTTTACTCCCCTGTAGGTATATAAATTTCCATTTTCCGACAATTCATTATCGAGCACAATTATATCTTATTCCACAACCGGAATTTCGAGTTTCCCTTTTTTATCTTTGAAAAGATATTTAATTTTAGTCAACACCCTCGGTTAAAGGTGGAAAATTTAAGAAAAGCAATTTGTTTCTCAGAAACGGTCAGAGGAGGATACAAAAACTCATAATAAATGAAGGAAGGGGCACAAGAAAATATATTATACAGGGTGCTCCATTTAAAATTAGCAAGTTTGAGACAACTTCCCGAAGTCGCATATGGT
This sequence comes from Polydrusus pterygomalis, assembly GCA_963969555.1. Taxonomy (NCBI): domain Eukaryota; kingdom Metazoa; phylum Arthropoda; class Insecta; order Coleoptera; family Curculionidae; genus Polydrusus; species Polydrusus pterygomalis. The sequence goes on from OZ018375.1 coordinate 76,168,215, forward strand.
CGCTGTTATTTCATTTGAAGAAAGCGTCCCCGAAAACCCCATCTCATAACTTTCCTAAATATTCTAATGGGCGGGTAACCGCGAAACCCCCGTATTTATGGTCTGGTAACCAAATATATTGATTTGTTGTGCCTCGCCCTTGACGAATGACGTATGGTATGCCTGGACAATCATTTTTGCGAGGCTAAAGCAAAGCAAATCAAAATGTACAGTTACCGTCACAAAAATCCGGGCACTAATCTGACAGCTAACATTTTTTTCCTGAATTTTGGTACTTCAGCCTTTTACCTTTCCTACCACAGATTGGAAGGTAAAAGTAGTGGTAAAGAGATTTTGGTAAAGTAAACTAGACAATAATAACTTGTTATTCAATACAGAAATAGCTTTAAAGAAAGTAAAGTAAAGTAACTCTGCTACTACAAAACTATGGCAATATAAATAAACTGAGGAGGAAATAAAACCAATAGTATTTAAAATTTTATTGCCCTTTCATTACTTTGAGTAACTGAAGTTAATCTTTTAGGCATAGAAGCTACCAGAACCAGACCATTACAGTATTCTTGCATTTGTTGATTCCAAGTCTCTTGTATTGTCAGCCACAATTGTTTTCTATTTTCTGGACGAAAATCATTATATTTGTTAATTCTCTTGATCATGTAACCCCAAACATTTTCCATCGGATTTAAATCTGGACTCCTCTAGAAGGCCAGGGTAATACTTGAATGTCCCTTTGTTGCATCCAATCAGATACTGCGTGGGCAGTATGAACCGGGCGGTTATCATGTTGGTATTTAAATGTAATTAGTAACATATCATTAACCGATGGCAACATCACGTTCTCTAATATTTGTATGTAATTTTGTGAATCTACCTTCTATGCGCGTACAAACTCATATACCCTGTGCACTCATCCACCCCCAAACGTTGACAGAAAAACGTCCGCTTGTTGAAATATTCTGAGTGTAACGTTCATCAAACCGGGTATTTGGTGGTCTATATACCTTTACTCTCCCGCTGTAACGTGATTGGAAAATATTTTCGTCTCTGAAAATTACATTTTCCCAAGCATTTATACCACTTCTGTAATATTGTAATATGTAAATTAGGAAAGGCTTTTTAGCTGCAGGGTGTTTGCGAAGATTTGAACCATCTCTTATTCTTCGTTGTACGCTTCTAACGGAACCCGGAAAGTCAGACATTGATGTGAGCTAAAACAGCCGTTTTAAAAGGATTTTCCCTTATGTATTGAATTGTATTGTCATGTTCTTCTGTCGATGCCCTTTTAAGGCCTGTTCCTTCTATTCTTTCCAGCGAATGTGTTTCCATCCATTTTATTTTGATATCATGAACTGTACTTTTTGGCGTTTGAAATCTTTGAGCCACCCGTCTCTCTGACCATCCTTCTTTTAGCAGTGTCACGATTTTGGCCTTTTCCGCAGCATTTAAATGACGGGGCATATTTGTAAATTTATTTCACTAGCCGTAAATAAATTTCAGTTGACAATTTTTATCAACGTCATTAAAACAGGTAATTTTAAGGTATTCGAGATGTATAAAGGTCGGCTTACAATAGAAAAAACTGCTGCCCGGATTTTTGTAACGGTAACTGTACTTTCAAAAGCCAATATAACATATTTTTAAATAAGATTAAAATAGAAAACTGTTCATGCGGTCGCTTCCTGCACTGTCATTTTTTTCAAACCAATAACGAAACAAATGCTTACACATTTTCGCACACATCTATAACTGTTAAAGCCAATAACTTTGCCATATAAAACTTCATGTAATTTTTATTTAATTGTTGCTAAAAATGTTGTGTTCTTTAAGGGATTTAGTTTAAATATGAATATATTTTCACTGTATGATATGCTTTCGTTTTAAACTGTATAAACAATATATTATGGTTACTGTATGTGATGTAGTTTAGAGATAATTTAGTGTTAAAGCAGATGACATAAGAATAAACCTTATTTTTGAGCCTGTCGTTTTTATTAAACATACTTTTCTGACCATGGAATCCTCTTTTCGTAAACGAATTAGGGACCGATACCCTCTTATTCACTAAAGGAATTTAAATTTAGTCCATCAAAATATTTAATTAGCTCTGTATCAGTTATATGTTCACCAGGTCTTAGGTTTAATACACCATATTATGACGAGATTTTTGTTTTCTTGGAGTTGGCACGTTTAACCTAAGAATATTTTTACCGGGATGTTTTTGCGAAAATAATTTTAGTTCTATTAAAGACAACAGCCTATACTAAAATGATTTTTTTGCTATACTTTACATTTAAAAAAAAAACCAAAATCGGCAAATATCTCCGCGGTTTCCTCACTAGTATTTAGTTATTCACCCTGTAAATTTCGATAGATTTTTTAAATATATATTAATGTCAAATTTCTGTAAGAACCCGCCGTGGCTAAGTCACCTGTCATTTATGGTACTCTGTTGAAGTCTGGTATATTTTACGTTAAGATGTTGGCGATAGGACTGGGCTAAGTTCTTTTACCATCGGATTCACTATATTTTAAACTTGTACAGGGGTCTAAATGGTTTACTAGCATAATGGCTTGCAAAAATACAGCGTTAATTTTATTTACAATTAAAACATCGAACTCAACGTGCGATAGATTAAAAGTTATGGCGTTATTCGTTGGTAAAACATAGAAATAAATTTGAAATGCACTAAACTTACCAATGGAAAACGCTATGAACAACCCTGATAACACAATAGTTTTGCCGCCCAAATATTGTAGCTATGAACCAATTAAGCGGTGCGCCTGTGCGTGTTTCTCGTTCAATGCTGCGTTGCCATATAATTTACGTTCGCGTCATAGTACAAAGCTGCCAATTGTTTTTAAATACAAAACAGCTTGATTAGTTCTCAGTAAGCCCAAGGTTTGCCAACCTATTATACCGTAATCAAAATAGATAAACTAGTATTAATAAATTTATAATAGCAAAAATGATAAATGAAATGCTTTTATTGGAAATAGGAGAGTTAATTAACCTAAACTAGTTTATTCTACTCACTGTTCAACAACAACCAGTATCGGCTGGTAATGTTAAATTGTGTCCGCTTAATAGCAACCCAGTCATTTAATTTGTGCTTGGTGGACTTCTTACTTTTTAAATTAAGTTCTTGCACTTTAAGGATCTGTTTCTTAGCCGCTGCTCTCAAATCATCTCTAGACTTGTCGAGTTGATGTAGCATTTTCCTTCTATTAGCTCACGAACCAAGTTTAGTGTTGTTTTTCATTTTAACGCCATGGCGTGGTGTTGGCACTTCTTTAATAAGTTGAATTAATAACTCTTACTTCGTCTACGTGTTTATAACACTCGGTAGGATCTTTCATAGATAACTTACCTAGTTTCAAAGGAGATAATGATAGAGTTTATTCATTTTATTTGTCCATTGGCTCTTGGCAAACCAGTAGTAGATAATATTGTAATGTTTTATATTATTCTCAGTGCAATAGCCTTCAAATTCCTGAGCTGTGCCTCGATCTGAAATAATACATTCTGAATTTCCAAACGTTTTTCTTTGGGTTTCTAACTTCGTTACAACTTCTTTTAGTGCTGTGATCATCGTGTACGCTGTTAATTACATATTGTAAAGAGAAGCATCTTCAATTTTTCCACGACTTACCAACGCGTTCGTTGTATTATTTTGTTAGTAAAACAAAATAAGTTTCTAGAAAAAAACTACAAAGTTTTCATTATGCTTTCTATAACTCCTTCTGCTAGTTACCACTTATATCTAGTTACATTTTGAATCATGCATGGTTGCCAACCACACACCCTTTAGGGCAGACTCACATATTCAAATATGCACTATTATTATTATACATTCATAACCAAGAAATATTCTACATTTTCACCTTTTCTCTGTTTGCGTTCAATAATTGATTTATGTAACTGATGCGCTCCATTAAATCTTAATGTGTATCTACTCATTTGATGTGGTTGCCTTTAAAATTTTACGCGAATTAATTCGTCTTTCTTCTTGAATAAAAAGTTGTGCTAGACCACTTAATGATTTTTTGCAAAAATAAACAGGTTTACATCACTCCATCCTAAAAGCTGTGGCCATATATATAATCCATCTTTCGATTGGGTAGAAATCGGAAATTACGAATTGAGTACTCACCATTACCGTGTAAATGCAGAAATTTCAGTACGTGTAAAAGCAAAAACAGTGATTACGCACGCTTACGAAGCTGAAATGGAGCTTCTCGAAAAGAGAAAATAAAATAAATGTATAGGGCATATAAGTAAAACTGATACTAATGAAATTTTGGGTCAGCTTAAGTTAATCCCTTAATGAGGACCAGGTTAAATTAAGAGATCTAAAAGTGAAATATATTGATATATTTAAATATCTTAACCAAAAATTAAATTGCACAAGACAAGTTACTCATTGTATTATTACCGAGAATGTTCCGCCTATATGTATAATATTTTATAGGGTACTATTCCATAGGCAAAAAATATTAAAGAAAGAAATTCAAAAATTATTGGACGACGATTTTATTGAAAAAAGTGAATCTCCGTGGAGTTTTTCGGTAACTTATTGAAAATAAACGGCATCCAGGGAAGGAAATTCAGTATCGTAGAGTGATCTACTTCCGTAAATTGAATGGGACCACGGTAACAGACTATTATCCGTTGGAAAATATTCAAGAATCCATTGACAGACTATCCGGGGCATGTTTATTTTTATCCAAGGACTTAGCATCCGGCTATTTTCAAATTCCGTTGTAGCCAGAAGACCAAGAAAATACAGTGTTCTTAACTCGACCCTGATAATCACTACCGATTTAAGAGGTTGGCTATGGACTTAAAAATGCCCCTGCGACATGGAGTCGTCTAATGTATCACATTTTTGATAAATTTTACCTAGAAAGAATGTATAATTTATCTCGATGATATAATAGTATTTTCAGCGGACGTTAATACGCTTGCTTATGAACCGACTTGGTCATATTTTCCAAAAAATGAAGGACACTAATTTAAAGTTTAAATCTACCAAGCGCAGGTTCCTGAAAGAACAGATCGAATATTTGGGAATAGTTATAGTTCGCGATTAAATTGTCTGATTTAAAAGTGATTAATATAAGAATTATTACTGATTATATTTTAATCAATTTCGATTAAATATTTTATTTAATAACTATAAAATTGGCTTCTATGTGTAATAAATTAATAATTTTTTATTTATTATATCATTTTTGATTATATTTAAGAAGCTTATGGACACTATTCAGAGATGTTTTAAGATGCCCCTAAATGTTTCTTAACCTATAGTTTTGTAAAGGCGAAACTATAGCATAAAATAGTTTTATAGCTGCTGTCTGTCAAATTTGAAGGAATTAATCTGCATAGCACACAAAATTACTTCTTCCCATAAGGTCTGATTACTGTGTCAGTTTTAATGTATGCTAGGAAGAAAAAAACAATAGAATAGATAAAAAAAGTTTCTATTTCGTTGTAATAATAATATAAAGACAAAGGCAACACATAAAACAATATAAACATACGAATTTAAGATAAAGATCCGGAAGCTTTTCTGCAGTAGCAGTACTGTAAAACTCTCCTTAAGTGCCGTTTCACAAAGGACCGATGATCATGCGAATGGTCGGTCGAACCGATGATCTGCACACGCTACGGGCTGGACCGACGCCCGCGCTTTTTGTTATGGTCGACCGATGATACGCATAGTGATTAAAATGTTGCGTATTACGCATGCTTCAAATTAAACATAATTTAAAAGGTTGGCATATTTTATACAATTGATCAGTTTATCGATTTAAAGTAACCCAATATGATTGTTTTATGTAAATAATAGTACAAATTATACAACTGATTTACGAATTGACGAGACATCTCTTGGTGTTTATCACTTAAAGTTTTTGCTGTGTAGTAGCGGCGGTTCATAAAAAAAATGTAAATTTTTATTATAAATATCTGTTTGCGAGTTTTTTCATCATGGGCTTACGGGTTTAAAATATAATAAGTAATTTCCATAACACGCTGTATTCGTTGGACTAATACACTTTACATACACATGCTTATTTTCAGTAAAATCAACGGTTGTCACTGTCATTACAAAAGTTAAATTCTTGCAAAACTCTTTTTAATGCCTGTTGCATCAGCGAAAGAAACGCCAGAAACATTGTTTTGGATTCTATTCCCGGCGGGGACATAACATTTGTTATTTACTTTAAAAAAGTCTGCGTTTTGTGAAACATTTTTTCCTTAATTTATATTATTTTTTACAATCTGTGCAGTTGAATACAAAAGTCAAGTTTTTATTTTAGGCTTTTTAATTAGTTTTAGAAGTGTAAAATGGACGTTTTATCTTGCTTTTTTATTTTCACCGAAGTAATTACCTGCAAAATAGTATATAATAATGATTAGATGTTTTTAATGAAGGCAATTCAGGCCGTTATGTTTTTGGTAATTCAGGTAATGACTTTTGGTGCTTCTGACTACACTAATGATGTTCGTCAACTTTATGCTATTTTACTGTGGTTGCAAAAGTATTAGAGAGTATCTTTCGTAATATCGCTAAAAGGTTATTTAAACAGTTTACCGAAACCAGTTATAAAAAGTCTTTTAGCTTTCTGTAATGAGTTGCAATTTTTTGAACGATTATTTTTACCAAGATTGTAGTAAATTACAATCGGGTTATCTGTTAATGCCGACAGTACTCAAAAAACGCACTAATATAACTAATATTTTTTTATAATAATAATAATAATAATTCTGTTATAGTCTAATTGATGATTTTAGCAAATAAAGGTTCTTTAGATAAAATAATCTCCAGAACCTCTATTTGCTCCGTGATTGACAAAATCATGACACAAATCATTTATAGAAAAAAAAAAGATTTTCATTCAGCAGAGTAAAATTTTTTATTAACAGCAAGGGATGTCGGATTGAATTTATTGGATTTTTTGTTCAATTTTTAATCAATTAGTTTCAATCTGTTGTATAATTTATACCTACTGTTATTTAGTAAAAAATAATCATAGTTATTACTTTAAATCTATAATGATCAATTGTATAAAATTTGCCATCCTTTTAAATCAAATCGGCCGGTGGCAGTTGGTTGTTGGCTTTGAAGGTTATTGTTTGTAAGGACACTACCCAATGCCGGCAAAGTGGTTCGAGCCCGGTGGATTTTAGTTGTTTAAGTCTTGACGTGGGTCCAGCGTCGAGAATAAATCGGGGAAGAATAAAAAATGTATCATCCCCCAAACCCACTCCATTCACGTGGGTAACCAGGCCGGATGAGATCGGATATCTCGTGGGATGCGGGGGAAGGAACACACTCCCCAATCGGTAGGTCATAGAAAACGCGAAACAAAGGGTTGATAGCTCCCTTGGGGGTGCTTCCAATGACTGAGGATCGTGATTCGGAGCCCACGATAAACTGTAGGTTTTCTTGGGAATGGCCCTGGCAGCGAACGAAGAGGAAAAAATCCGAAAATAACAACTATAACTTCGTAAAAATAACTATTAAATTTTGTATTATAATTTTAAGCTTTATTTACTTAAAAGAGGGATGTTTCCAAAAACATTTTAAGCTATGCTATGCACATGTTCAAAATAATGTGCTTTGATGGCGAAACTGATGTTGACGAAATATTAATCCTAAAGTTTTAATTAGTTTCCGCTTATAAAGCCATGTCATCCTAACAGAAACAATTATTTGGGGAATTTTGGCCCTAGGAAATATATCTTAAATGATTATTAAGGAGATTCTTACTTTTCCTAATCGTCGCATTTCTAATTTTAAATTATTAGATAATAAATCATGCAAAGTTTGGTTAAATAATTTACCGCTCCCGCGTTGTCGGCAAGAAAGAAATCATGTGAAGGATATGAAGCACTTGGATCTTAAGCGCCTTACACACACGCAGTTTGGCTGTAAGTCCAGCATGCAAGCCTCAGTTTGTGCAAGTTAATAAGCGTGCGTATGCGAAAACTGGCGACACGTTATGTCATGGCGCGGCTCGACGGATATCCGAAAAATTTGATATTTGGTGCAAAACTGAAAGTCAGCCTCGATGTTTCTAGTAATTTCGCGCTAAGGTTCCATGCCTTTAAAAACTTTTTAGGTTAGAAATTTAACGTTTCGGGTTTATCTACGAAGGCGTAGAAGGGCCACAATTTATAAAAAAAAAATTTACACCCAAATTCCTAGTTGCATCTCGGAATTCTAAGTTGTAACTCGGAATTCTGAGTTGTATCTCGGAATTCCGAGTTGCATCTTGGAATTCCAAGTTGTCGGTATGTTTTCAGTGTTGCCATTTGGGGCGGCAAGTCGCCAAAATGACGACTTTTTGTCTCTATGAGAGTGTGGCGGCGATTTTCAATAAAAAGCTTATTTTTGGCGACTTTTTACAGGTGAAAAATTTGAATATAGGTACACGTTGTATACAATACGTAGAAAGAAACAACGTCACAATAATAATCATTATTGCACCGAAGGATTTCTCAAAGAAAATATCTGAACGCGCCACGAATTGTGCGTCAAATTTTGGGGATTCCCCGATAGCCTACTTGTCGGTCGGTCGATTGTCGAGTGCCATTAGGAGGCGATAACTAGAGGAACAAATTCCTTCTAAAAGGTATATTGGCATCTGGTTTGTTCGTTGTTACCCAGAGCATTTTTTTAAATTTAATTTAAATTTTATTTTTATAAAATAATATTAGTTGAAAAAATTGAAATAAAAAAAATGCTCTGGGTAACAACGAACAAAATTGTTGGTGTTGAATTTGTTCGTCTAGTTATCGCCTCCTAATGGCACTGGCTTTGATATGGATATTCGACAATCGACCGACCGACAAGTAGGCTTTCGGGGATTCCCCAAAATTTGACGTACAATTCGTGGCGCGTTCAGATATTCTCTTTGAGAAATCCTTCGGTGCAATAATGATTATTATTGTGACGTTGTTTCTTTCTACGTATTGTATACAACATATTCAATTTTTTCACCTGTAAAAAGTCGCCAAAAATAAGCTCTTTATTGAAAATCGCCGCCACACTCTCATAGAGACAAAAAGTCGTCATTTTGGCGATTTGCCGCCCCAAATGGCAACACTGCAAACATACCGACAACTTGGAATTCCGAGATGCAACTCGGAATTCCAAGCTAACTAAGTCTATTAAGTGTTATAGTTGTTACATGTAAGGATCAGGTCTATTATTTTTTTATAGAAGTAGTCTTATTTAATCAGATCGCACTATTCTTTAAACATCTACGAGTGTTAATAATCTTCGGAAAAAAAATTTTAAAATTAAAGTTGAACCTCCCAATAGTTTATTTGTCAATTGTTTTGTTAACAATACAATATTAAGAACATGCTCTTTAAATATGGAAAAAATAAAATTTAAATTTCTTGGTGAGATTTTCTAATTATATTGTCGAAAACAAAAAGGAATGTCGTGCTATTAGACTTTACTGGTTCATCTATATCTATAGGTTCTCCAGCCTTTACGCATTGATAGTAAGACTACTATTTTGATACATTTTAGAAAATAATCATTAATGTTTTGGAAAAAAAGTGTTTCTTAACTCCAAAGATGGTCAACTACTAGTCGCATATATTGATGGTGATCGAATTTTAAATTTTTATGCCCCAAGGGTATATTGTAGGTGATATTGCCCTAAATTATTTAATTTAGACGATTAATTTGTCTTCCGATGATAACGGTAATAACCATGCATTATATTATGTTGATTATTTACCATAGGATCTTTAATGTATATTATATAAAAATGTTTATCTATATAGCTAATAAAGTGTTCACCAGCTAAAAGAAGTGTTGCCAAGATAGCTCAGTGTCCAGCTTTTAATTATAAAATCGATCGATTGGATCAGTTATTTACTGTGCGTGGCTTAACAGTAAATTCTATAGCCTAACTGCTTTTGTTGTAAATTTCTAACATGCAGTTAAATATTTTTGAAAAAGCGCATCATATCCACTTTAATACAACGTAATGGCTTTAAAAAAAATACTCTAATTGAATATTCAAACGTATTTTGTTGTGTGAATTCTTTTACTCATGGTGACATACCTATATTTACTCAGATGGTTTTCAACAATGCACTTGAAGTCTTGAAACTAGTGTTGAATATTTATTTTATAATAATAAATAATAGCTGTCAATACGGATGAAAAATTACAGCAACCACCCTACCAGATAATTTTAATATTTGTTTTAAAATATCAGAATTGGGAATCTATTTTGTCTATTTGTGAATTTTAATTATTTCCGACGTATAAACAATAAATCACAACAATGAAATTTTCCTTGAAAATTGGGTCGATCTGACAAACCTATGAGACCGTATCGGTATGAATGACAATATAATTGTTTTTATTTGTCTAATTAATTTGCGAACAGGTCGTTAGGGGATTGATATCTTTTTTATATTTATCGGATTTATGTTAAGCTGTTCTTATAAATATTTTTAAAAACTGGTTATGACTCAGTGGCTGGAAGTCATCTATTACTAAAATTAAATTATACCGCATAACGCCGAAAAGAGAGAAAGAAATATCTAGTATATATTAAAGCCGGCTACGGACGGAAGGCTTAACCCTTTCGCTGCGGGCTGAAAAAGCAAGCAATACGTCTGGGCGGAGAAAAACAAAAATATTAATAACAAATACATATTTTCTAAATTGATTTTAAGGTAGATGCGCCAAATAAAGCCCGGCTCCAAATGGGGCCCACTTCAACAAAAACCATTACCGGACGGCAACAGATTATTTCCACTGTGTCCCTATTAGACAGACCCCATCTAGCGATAAACATACACAATTCACATCGATTGTGCGCGATCAGCCATTTTAATAATTCAATTTGTTGAAATTCAAGCACGTGTAAGCAGCTGATATAAATTTAGGTAGGTGTAATATTTTATATTTTAAAATATTTTAATTAGTACTGCATAATGTAACTGTGTTATTGGTTAGCTTAATCTATGCATACACTGAGAAAATAGCTCCAAGTAAACTGTGGTAGCTGGGAAAAGTTTACTTACACCGGCTAATATTTCATTTAATATAGAAATTTAGTTTATTTAAAGCAAGTAAAACAAATTAGCTACAATCGGTTTAGTTGGATCTAATAAATTAGTAAACAATGTTTATTTGTTTTTAGTAAACATAATTTTTAAGTATACTGTACACCTAATTTAAACTTGTGTTCACTTGTTTTGGATAAATTAAGACATGTGAAAAAGTTTACTTTAAATAAGTAAACCAAAATATTCTCCTAAGTAAACTTGGTTGCTTAAATAAAATGTCCAGTTCACTTGTTTGGCCTTTCGTCAATGATGAAACTCGAAACTCGTGGCGTCGCACGCAATACGATATACGATTTATCATTTTCTTTTCGTCCTAGGCGAAGTCGGTCGGATTGTTTGGTGCTCTGTTGCTGTATATTATATATATATATATATTTTTGTTGCCGTATTGGACATCGCGGTGACTATACTATTTTGGAGTGTTCTAATATGGAGTATTTGTTAATAAATTGGAATTTAGAAGATCATATTTCCGCTTTTACGGGTATCCCTTATCCTTATCCCTTTCACTAATTCTAACTAAACAATTTGTGTATTTTAAATAAATGGTTTATTGGTTAAAGGTACATAATTTAACAAATGGGTTACTTATTCCAAGTAAACAGTTCATTTAGATCAGATAACGAATTTCTAAGCACACCTGTTTATTTGTGATTACTAGTTCTAGGTAAACTATTTCAGCATTTGCCATTTACTTAGGCCAAGTGAACCCTTCACTAGTCACTATATGTGGTGAACTTTTTAATTAAAGTAAGTCTATTTTCACCTAGATCTAATAAACTTTTTTCTCAGTGTACTTAAAGTATCTAATTAGTTTCTTTCCATAAAAATGGTAAATATTGAAAATAATTACAAATGTTTAATCATAACAAAGTTCCAAACAAAGCCCGGGTGGGCCTTTTTTGGAACAAGAATGGGCTTTCTTTGGAACATACCTAACGGAACTTTTTATGAGACTGATCCTATGTTTTATTCTAAATTATAATTAAGTATATGCGCAGAAAAAACACCTAAGTAATTGTTCTATACCCGTTGCTTTTTTCCCAAATACGCAAAACTTTGAGATTCCGAAAAAAAAGAGTGACTGAACCGTGGATCAAATGGCACAAACTTTAACATCAATAAAAAATGGAGTGTCTACGAGGACAGCAGCAAAGGAATTTGGAATTCCACGACGCACATTAAGAAGTCACGTTCTAAGTGGAGAAACATCAAAGAAAATTGGGCGACCTTCATATTTAACACCTCAACAAGAATCTGAGCTGAAATCGATTTATCGTCAATAACTACTTTGAGAAATTAAAAGCAGCAATGTTGAAATTAGATATTCTTGAAATCCCTCAATACATATTCAATATTGATGAGAAGGTATGCCGTTTAAATCTACATAAAGCGCAAGAAGTTTTTGCTCGTAAAGGAGCAAAGAGAGTTCACTTAATTTCCCAAGAACATGCCGAAAATGTTTCTATTGTTGCTTGTGCCCTTGGTCAAATCATCTCACCCATACTTTTGTTTAAAGGGAAAAGGAAAAAGAAGAATGGCTAGATAATCTACCCTCCGGAAGTACTGTCGAAATTACTGATAAAGGAAGTATGACAACATCCGTTTTTATAAAATGGGTTCATCATTTCGCTAAATTCAAGCCTCCCGGTAAAGTAGATACTGCTTATTTGGATGCGGGAATCATTGATGTAGCTTAATCATACAATATTGTACTTTTTTGTCTATCCATACCACGCATGAATTATAGCCTATGGATAAGGCCGTGTTCAAATCATTTGAGTCATACTGGGATGCTGAAGTTATGGCATTTGTGTGGTGACGATGCAGTGAAAGACATGAGGCTTTGTGACACCTGCAAAATATACGTCCCTGAGGAGTGCGTTGGGCTCACTGCTAATGATAAGCACTTGGTGCATGTGTGTCCAGAATGCGAATAAATATGCTTTAAATCTCTAAAATAAATCCTTGTTCAAAATTGTTAGTATTTTTATATTTAGACATCTTTTTAGGAACGGGCCTTGTTTGGTACCCGGCATGGGCCTTATTAAAATCAGTATGTTCCTAATTACGCCCCCGCACGATTATTTTTTTGTGACCCTAAAACTATGTTTAACGTATGTTTTTGCTTTAAGTAATAATTGCTATCGATTCTTTGAAGTCTTATATATCCTAACCTGTATTAATATATTCCCAATCCAAACTAAACCCAAAACAAAAAATTAATTTCCTTAGGTGGGCCTTTTTTGGCGCATCTACTACTAGTACTAAAGTAAAATCATATTTTGGTATTTTCTCCTAATTTTTTTTTAAGACGCGCATGAGCGCATTCCGCCTATTCTCATGGAATTCCATTATTATTATAATTTTTTATGACAAAAAAAATACATAATTTAGAATAAACTCTTTATTATACGTATACAGGAGAGCGCACATGTGCGTCCGCCGCCACCAGAGAAGAGAGGCTTGGACGCACAAGCGCGCTTTCCGCACTCAATGTGTTAATAATATAATATAGGTAATGATTTAAATTATATAGGTACAGCTGTATCCACTAAAGGGGTTTTAATTCTAACCTATGGTTTTAGCTTAAAATTACATACAAAAAACATATTTATAGCCATTTCAAAGAAAAATATCCTATATTTCAATTAAGAAATACGACTGGAATGGATTAAAATCTTCCGTCGAAGTTAGGTTCGCCGCGCGATTGTATGAAGAACTTTATTTTTGAGATGTTATTACATAATATTAAGCTTTATCTAAAGCCCTTTTCCATGCAGGTACCTACTTTATATAAGGTAAGAAGAATTGAACGGAGAGGAGCAAACAGAACCCAGAGTGTATTAAAATTAACAGCTCCAAGATTCCCGAAAAACCATTGTTAAAAAAGTGAAATTTGTCCAAAATAAGATCGGGCAGTATCAAATTGGGCAAATTTCCAGATTGGATTTTGTTAAATGTGTATCATTTAAATACAATAATTTCTAATTAAACTGCTCCTTAAGCAGTCTTTTTTTGTAAAAATGTTGTTTAGTATAACTTGGTTATATAAATTATTACATTAGAATTTCGATTTATAATAAGCACATAAAATTTTAATTGTATAGTATTTGTAGAATTATACCGTTGATCTTTTGACTGTAATATAATAAACCCTCATTATCCCTTTGACCATAAAATAAATAATGAAATCCCAAATTTTAAAACATTTTCGAGCAGAGCCGGACCAGGTACGAATTCAATTTATACCTATGCCTGATTTATATTATTATATATAAATACAAACTGATTTTTAATAATTTTAGTCTTTAGTGGTTTTCCGGCGAGTAATTTTTAGTTAGGCTTATTAGTGGTAGAATGTGGCGTCCTTGGAATTGGGCTGATAGGGGAACATCTTCAAGTATCATTTTTAAAAGAAAGCATTCATCTACCGATGCCAAACTAATAATTAAAAATGTGTATCAATCTTTGTTGAGTAGAAATTTTAATTCGATGAATGCTTTAGCAGAGACGTCTACTTTGACAAAAACTCCTTTATCTTCGGAGACATTGTAGGTACTTAAACCTGTTAATCCTAGAAAAAAATCGGAGTGATTCTGGCACATTTAGAAGCATTGACGAAAATGACATGGATTTATTAAGAAGAAAGATTTACCAAAGGTATGAGGCACAAACTGTACCCACTTTCATTTCCCTTAAAGGGCGGCTGATTAAAGACGAAACAAATATCTCTTGTTGCCTTTCAAGCCTTAGAAAAATATTGCGTAAAAAGGGTTTTAAATACCGAAGCATTAATAAAAGACAAACATTAATGGAATCTTAACGTTTACGGGAATGGAGACTTAAATGTTTAACAGCTGTTAAACAATTTAGAGAAGAAAATCGTCCAATTATATTTACCTTGACGAAACAGGGTTCGATACCCATGACACGCCAAGAAAAGGTTGGGATGATTCTTCCAAAAAATGTCAAACCAAGGCACCATCAAATAAAGGCAAAAGAATCACAATATTACATGCTGGTTCATAGAACGGGTTTGTTCCAAATTGCTTGTTGCTTTCAGCTAAAAACATAGCAGATTCTTCTTTAGATTACCATCAAGATACCGACGCACAACTTTTTGAAGATTAGTTTAAACATAAACTCCTTAAAAATATACCTGAAAATAGCGTCATTGTAATGGACAATGACAATGCTAGTTATCATAATCGGCAAGCAAAAATCATTTCCAATTCTAATAATACAAAAGCAGAAATTCAAAATTTTTTGATTGAAAATGATATTTTGAAGAAACTTACAAAAAACGATAACTGCTAGAAATATTAAAAGCTTTTAAAATAAATAAGGAATACAAGTGTGACAAACTTGCAGCAGAAAATGGATATACAGTGTTGCGTCTTCCTCCATACTATTGTATATTCAATCCTATTGAGCTAATATGGCACCAATTAAAATCCAATATTAGGAGAAATAATATTTCTCCTAGATTAAATGCATCTGTAGTAGAATTAATTAAAAACGAAGTAAGAAAAATTTCTGCAGACAGCTGGAAAAACTGTCTACAGCATGTACTTAAGGTGGAAAATTCTTACAATTGTATGATTACAAATGTTCAACCCTTAATTATAAGCTTCTTAGATGAAGATAGTGATAGTGATACAGAGTTAAATTTTGAATAAATTATTACCAATAGTTTTTTAGAATTTAATTAATTTTTATTGTACTTGTTATCCTAATAGTTATACTTTTAAATTATATTATTTTCAATTATCATTAATTGTTATCATTATTTTACATTTATTATAGGTACCTACCTAAAATTAAAAATACCTATCTATTTATTTTGAATTATAAAAATAAATCATGTGGTGTAGGTACATTTTCAAGCCGACCCTGATCCCATTTAATCCCCTTTGAAGAGGTTGAGGCGTATACAATAGGGTTTAATCAGGTAGTTTATTTTTGGCAGTAAGAGTCAACGGTATAATTCTGCAAATACTATACTATAATAGGGTAAGGTCAGTTAGGGCAAGTGCGACACAAAATTAACATAGTTGAAATATAAAACGTTTTAAGGTAATCTAAATATTTCCAGTGCTCAATACAATTTTTTCTCATAAAGGATACATACATTAAGTACTCCTTGGGTACTTGAAAACATTTATTTTATTTCTTGGTTTTGAGAAATAAAATTTAATTCTTTTTAAGTCCCCTGGTCGCACTTACCCCGTGATATTGGGGTAAGTGCGAATTTAGTGATAAATTGGCATATAAAGCATACATAGTAATCTAGGGGGTAAGAGCGTTTTACTTGCACTTTTCTCAAAAAAATTGTGTTTTTAGACCTAAAATATCTTTTTTTTAAGGCAAACTACAAACTCGTTAACTGAAAAAAAAAACAAAGCAAAAACTTATAACAGAAAAAAAAACAACGCGTCTTTGATTTAACGTAAACATTTATTGTAAATGTTATTGTTATAATATTTTGGAAAACTATAAACTAAAAATAAAATACTTTTTAAATAAGCTAATCCACCGTATAGCCGGTAAACGACAGTTGAAATGATATCTTTCCCCGCCTTCCAATTTGTGGATTTGGCAATAGCTTAACAATGTCAGTTTCAGACACGATAGAAACATGGTCAACCAAAGGAAATTTAAATATTGATTTTTTAGTAAAAAATGCACTTTTTCTACAAAACTTTATCTCTACCTCTTGATTTTTGATCTCTCTTACTTGTCCTACGTAATTTTTATATTTCTATAAAGGGAGTAAGTGCGTCCATACAGGCAACACACGTGGACGCACTTGCCCCTTCCACACATTTTGCGGGGTAAGTGCGTCCACATCGATAACTACAAAATAATAGTATCCACATGGCAAATAACGTTTAGTTTGTTAGGTTTTAATTACACCTAAGTATATCATAAAACTAAAAGTATAACAATAAAATCCTAATACTATAAAATTTTTAAAAAATACTTACCTACTCGTTCTGCAAGTTAAAATGACAATGTGAGGTTATATTTCTGATAGCTTATTAATGAGTTGATGTACCGATGTCATGTGACTCTGACGTAATAAGAACTATGAAGGGAACCTGTTATGCCAGCGTTACCATCTTTAACTTTTGATATATCTGTATTATCTGATGTGGTCGCACTTACCCCAAATACGCTCTTACCCCAACTGACCTTATATAAAATATAATATGTATAATACATTACACAATTTTCCTTGCAGATTTGTTTAAATTTAAAAAGAGCATAAACAAAATTCGTGTGGACCGATAAATGACAAGTTACATGCCCGATAAGATATTTTTAATTACTTACTTATACTGCTAGTTAAGAAAGGCCTCCTAAATCAAATAAATGTTTTTCTAAGTTCAGTTTATAGAATGCTATATACATGTTAAATTATTAATTCCTCTTATTTAGAGCAACTAATAATTTTTTGTTGGCTTTGAATTTGGATAATATTGCCACAGTCGTTTTATATTACATACACATGCAAAAATTATTCATGATTAATTTTGCAGTGACATGAAAAACAGAGTAATTTTATACGAAATTCTCTTGTCTTTTCTTTTGCGTAACTGAGAAAGATAAATGAGACACTTTTTTTCTTAAATAAAAAAAGTATTTTTTTACTTAGAAGACTACTGCTGATTTGGTAAAAATAATGTTCTATAAAATAATTTTGTGTACTATACACACGGACCCTCGAAAAGATGATACAATATTCTATCGACTATAATATTGTTTAGTGCCCGAATACAGTTAAGATTCACTGGAAGACCCACCAAAGATAATATACTTCTAAAATAGCTATTTACCTAACAAGTGCGGAAAATATTTTTTTCCGCACGAGTCTGCCCTTCACCGAACGACGCGTAGCGGAGTTCGGTTAAGCAACCGAGTGCCGGGAATACATTTTCCGCACGTGTCAGGTACAATAGTTTTTCTACAGACTTGCGGAAATAAGTAACACATATTTGAAAGAAATTTCATAATTTTTAATTAACTATAACAATCACATACATATGTAACAGTAACTAATTCTGAGAAAAAAAGTAATAACTACAAGTTATAATTGATATATTATTGATTTTGACATCGTGCCGAAAATTGTTTCCGCACTAGTGTGGAAAAATCAATTTTCCGCACTGATATCCGTGCGGAAAATTGGTTTTTCCAAACGTCTGTAGAAAAAATTTATTTCTTTCATTCATGCGTCTTGTGCATTTCAGATCAAATATGCCAAATCTCTCGTTTCACCACATTTACAATCATTATCATTATTGGGTAAATCAATTTGTTTCATGTGCTTAGGATATAAGGCATGGAAACTTCTTATACGTAATATTGTCCTAACAAATTTTTTTTTAAAAACCGACCAGAAAATATACACTTTCTGGACCATTTTTCGTCTAGAAAATAACCTTTTTCCGATCGCAAGACCGGAAAAGTGACGTTAGAGACAGGAAAATATTTCTCCGGTCCCTGTTTTTTGTTTTTTCAATCGCTCTTTGATAATACAAGCTACCTTGATTTCGTTACTATGACAACAACATTTCGATGTATTGTCGAGTGACAGTTCGTTGATTTTTAATTTGTTGTTATGTCAAACTTGTTTCGCGAGTTCGCAAATTTGACAATATGAATTCGGATTTTGAATTATCCGACACGGAAAATGAGATTTCAGAAGAAATTTTTGAAGCAGCAAGGAAAGCGACTTACGATATATTGCCAGTAAAATCAAAAGCCCGTTACGAGAAGTCATACGACGCATTTAAAAATAATATAAAATAATTTAATGTAAGTATATCGAAGTGTCGGTCTTAAAAAAAATATTGTACGTCACGCAACCGAAAATTAGTGTTTTCCAGGTCTCTCCAAGCTTCCAGGACTCGCCTACGGCTCGCCCTGGAAATGCTTGTCTCGACCTGAAAAACACTACTTTCCGGTCTTGTAACGTAAATTACTATTATTTGATTGTCCTCATGACTCCGCTTATACCGAGGCCGGCTAATATCGGCACTTTCTAGAGTTTTGCTCTAGCAGTGGTTTTTTCCACCCCGCACCACCCGACTATCGAGCCGTAAGCGACTCTCGGTTTAGAGCCAGCGCATAATGCGAAGGTTAAAACCTCAACGGCTCCCACCGCTCGTCCAAGCTGAAAGCAGGTTGCCGTATACTTTTACAACGTGGTCTATGTGCGCTGTTCATGTAAGCTTATGATCTAAAGTATTTAACCTTCTGCACCAAGTCTAGGGATTTTCCGTACAACCTGCCGTACAAGAAGCCAGTGGCGTAACTAACGCCCCCGCAGACCCCGCATTGCGGGGGGGCGCAGCAAAGCCAGGGGCGCCCTCAAGTTCCTTGATGAAAAAATAAAACAAATGAAAAGCGACGTTATATATAAAAAAAATCAAGAAATAATAAAATAATTGTTTCATTATCACAATATTAAAGTTAAAAATTAACAATAATGAATGAGAAACAATGAAATATGACTAATATGAGTCTCCTATATAAAATAGGGGTAACGTAAATCATAATTAACAATTTTACCCCAATAACAGTATCAAGGTTCGTACAAATATCCGCGCCGGAAACCCCGCGTGGACGCCGCTACAATCACACACAGCATTTGTTGAAAACCCGCCAGGAGACGGATCGGGCCACCTTAAGCACCTTACTAATCTAATCTAGAGAATTAGAGCACCTTACTAATCTAGAGAACTCGCTGCGCACCAAAATTCATATTTTGGCGCGCAGCAATAAGCTGAAATTCGTAGTAGTACATTATTTTTACAACAAAAATTGTTCTCTACAATGTTCTATATCTTTTTCGAGATCTTTCTACAGTGACCGGCAGAAAGTGCGCAGCATATGGGAAAGTTTTTTACCTCTAAGTTTAGAAAATTAATTTTATTTTAGATAGGTTCTGCATGTTCTGAAACCAAAATAACACCCATTAAATCCCGTAAAAGTCTTATGGTATACGAGGTAGGATCAAAAATTTGAAATTCCTCTAAGAGTAAAGTACCACCATCTTTCGTTTTAGAATATTTTTTTACTAAAAATTATTGTTTTAATTTCAAAGTTATACCCAAATTCCAAATTTTGCTTATTTTGGACAAAAAAATTGATTTAATCGTGTTTTCTCAATAACCCTGTATAAAAAATAAATGGCAACCGAACAGTACGAAAATAAGATTTTCTGCAGACTTTGTTAGAGATAACTGTCGATCATAAGTCCGATTAGTTTGTTTTCGTAATATTATAGTTTTTTAATATAAAAACATAAAAATATTAAATATTTTTGCTGCACACCGTATTTTATTTTCTGAGGGAACAAGTTAATTTCATCTAACTGATATTTTTTGATTTACATTGACTTAAAGCATCTCCTAAATAGTTTTTTATACATTGAAGTATGCATAGAAAGTTTCCTTATTTTGCGTGACGAATAAAATCCGTTCAAAATATATTTTTAATTTAAATTTTTTTCTTTATAAATCAAAAGAAAACTTTCTATGCATACTTCAATGTATAAAAAACTATTTAGGAGATGCTTTAAGTCAATGTAAATTAAAAAATATCAGTTGAATGAAAAATAAAATACGGTGTGCAGCAAAAATATTTAATATTTTTATGTTTTTATTTTAAAAAGGCATAATATTATGAAAACAAACTACTCGGACTTATGATCGACGGTAATCTCTAACAAAGTCTGCAGAAAATCTTATTTTCGTACTGTTCGGTTGCCATTTATTTTTTATACTGAGTTATTGAGAACACACGATTAAATCCATTTTTATTGTCCAAAATAAGCCAAATTTGGAATTTGGGTATAACTTTGAAATTAAAACAATAATTCTTAGTAAAAAAATATTCTAAAATGAAAGATGGTGGTACTTTACTCTTAGCGGAATTTCAAATTTTTGATCCTACCTCGTATACCATAAGACTTTTACCGGATTTAATGGGTGTTATTTTGGTTTGAGAACATGCAGAACCTATCTATAATAAAATTTATTTTCTAAACTTAAAGGTAAAAAACTTTCCCATATGCTGCGCACTTTCTGCCGGTCACTGCATATTAAACAACGCTTACAAGTGACAATATTTTTTACTATGGTATGACAGGTGCAAAATAGCAGGGCGCTTTCAAAATTTTGCGGGGGGGCGCACATGTCCTTAGTTACGCCACTACAAGAAGCCTTCAATTGCCTTAGTTCTTGGTCTATAGTGTAGGGTGTGGGTGTGTGTGTTGCCCGTAGGCATGTTTACCTCCTCTAAATCCGATGTCTTTAGCTAAGGCAGGGTCAGTTCGTGCAGCGTGTAGCTGTTTACTACTAACATCGGTCTTATTTCTGAGCAGGATTTCCGCCAGTCGCATGTATGTACATACATACATCCGACAAGGGCAGGTGCCTGCTCGGAACCTCGGGTAATCCGTTCGATCCCTTATTTATACTTAACTATTTTCAAATATTATTGTAACATGGAAAAGTAAATATATTTTAATATCTTGTCAAAATAAGCAAGGGAACGCGTCCACTATCACAGTATGTTTTAGTAAATGAGGACCGATATTTAAACAAACCAAGAGTACCTTTATTAATTAATTTTTTAAATTTTCCATTTACCGCTGCTGGAGGTTTGTTCGGGTTTGGTAAGTTTTTAGCGAAAAAGCCCAAGATCACCCGGTGAAGATAATTAAAGAAAAGTAATGGTAAAATCTATTTCTGCTTAAACATGAAAAAGGCAGACAGAAGCTTTTCCAATAACACACAAAAAAAAATAATTTAATCTTTCTTAATTGTCCTCTTGCCGCTGAAAAACCACCGTTGCTTGGGGTTTTATTGTTCTAAAATATAGGTCCTGCCTTACTAAGTTTGTTTCCAATTAGATACCTATTGGAAAAGCCGGTGAAATTTTTTCTGCAAAATTACGATAAAGTTAAAGTATCATAACAAAACAATAAATTTAGGATACTGCGTTCTTATGGTATGCCAGGTCGATTTTGTTCATGGTTGTGTAGCTCCCTCAAGGACCGTTCTCTGCAAGTGGCGATTAACGGGTTTCTCTCAGACACATTCACCATCAATGCTGGTGTTCCTCAAGGGTCCATATTATCCCCCACTCTCTTCTTACTGTACATTAACGACCTTCTAGCGAAAACAGAAAATCCAATATATAGCTTTGCTGACGACAGCACACTTATCTCATCTTTTACTTTGAAATCTCAAACATCGGCTGCTGACTCACATCTTCGCAGACAACATGAGGTATCACGCCTCAATAAAGACCTGGAAGAAATTTTGTCTTGGGGTGACAGTAACCAAGTCGAATTTAACGCTCAAAAAACCCAGGCAGCAGTTTTCTCTAAGAAGGTTAACATTGCAGAACCCGATATCGTTATGGCAGGACACGCAATTCCACTGACTTCGTCTATTAATTTGCTGGGTGTCAACCTGGGAGGAAATATGTCTTGGCATAATCACGTTGTGGCAATCGCCAAGGCAGCTTCTCAGAAGCTCGCTGTACTTTTCCGTACCAAAAAGTTGTATACACCTCAACAACTTTTGACACTCTATAAAGCCCAGATTCGACCATCACTAGAATACTGCTCTCATATCTGGAGTTCTGCACCGAAGCATACAGATATTTTTCTTACATCATGTATTTAAAAAACCATTTAATTTACTTTATGTGTCTTAATTTTCTGTATGCCTTTATAAATTGTCATTGTGGTTTATTTTTAATTATAATATTAATAGCCAACGGTTATTTGCCCTTTATTAATAATTTTTTTTTTTATAATTGATAATACTATTTTTTTAGTATTGAAAATACTTCTGGTTGCGTATAATATACGGATCCATTTCATGAAAAATGAACGAGCGTCACGCGTGACGCGTCACGGTAGAGCTTAGTCGGCCGGCAAAATAACACGGCGGTGATCCGAGCAGCACAGGATCGATGACATCATCTGATGAGTGTTAATATTGTTTTGTTTTGGGTTTCGGCATTTATTATTCTATTAGTATTGAAAATACTACTGCTTGTGCATAAACGGGTATATTTCACGAAAAATGAACGACATGCAGGAAGCGTCACGCGTGACGCCCATCACGCTAGAGCATAATATTATTATGTTATTTGATATGGGTGTAATTTGTTTAGGCTAGGACTTTGGCAAAATAACACGGGGGTGATCCGAGCAGCACATGAGTGTTATTATTCTTTTGTTTTGGGTTTCGGCATTTATTATTATATTTGTTGATATTAAGATATGGCCGGGAGAGAGGGCCAGTACCTACTTTCATGTTACGGGATCTCCCGTCGGCTTTAAGAGGATGTTTATTTAGACCAAATATTAATACTACTTAAATATTATACTGTGTGTTTGAATTTTGAATAAGCATAATAACTTTGTTTGGATATAATAAAAAGTAGATTATCTTTATTATTGTTCTATATTCTTACATTATAGTTATTAATGATACTAGTTCGATATGAACACTATAATGAAATGTGTGCAACGTTAAACCACGATGCGTTAGCCGAGTGGTTTAATTGCACAAGTTTCATTAACAAAGTTCATATCGAAAGTGTATCATTCAAAATTTAATCTATGACAGTGCAAATAGATTTTATTCGTCTAAATTTCATTGATATCAGATAACGTTTTCGTAATTTTAAAAATTTTCAGGTGTCCATGTTAGTCGATATCATGGTAACCGCATTTTTGATTCTTTCAATTTCGATTTTGACAACGTCATTATTGCCGTCTAATTTTCTATTGTATGCAAAGTGTTGGCCATAAATAATTTAAATATGGGAGATTCTGAATCCGAAAGTGTCCCTTCGGATGTTTACAATAAATAAAATAAATGCAATCCGTTTTTCTATAAATAATATTATTTGGTAGGTATTTTCAATACGCCTATGATACTTGCGTAAGATTCAAGATCTGTGAATTTTTTTATTTGCCTATCTGCTTTACATGCTTAAGATAAATATTAGGGGAAATGTCTTAAATCCAAGTTTTATATTCCCAGCTGACCTTCTGCACTTTCCATTAGGTATAATGTATAATCTATTTTGTCAATTCTGTATCATAATGGAAATAAAGACGTAATTTATTTATTTGGTATGTTTATGAAGTAAACAAGTAGGAATGGGTATATAGAATTTGGGTAAAATACGAGGCAAATCGATTTAAAAATATCCAAGAAGCGTTTTCTTCATTTAATAATTCTATGTTTTGTTTTCCTGCAGTTACAACCTTTTTCGTCATGCTAACTAAGTACTTGCCAATTACTATTAAAACAAAAAAAAATATTGTTCCTTCTAAAATTAGTTGTAGTGGATCAAATTTTTACACTCATTTAATAAATACATGGGGAATAATAATGACCTAATTAACACCTGGGCATGTATTTTGCTGTGAATGAACACGAATAGACTGTTATTATAATTAGGAGTTTGACGTTCAGCGTTATAATCATTTTATAAACATGCAGGTAATTTATGATATTTTGGGTGATTCGCGGTGAGTGGCTTTTTGGAAGTCTTGAAAAGAACTTATTGTGACCTGTTCGTCTAAAATTAATACCTAGTATTTGAGATACAAGCAATAAAAAAATATTACATTTATTATAACATCTCGTTTAACCCGACGTTGGCAATATTACTACTTATTACTTATTACCTGCTATACAAATAATTTATAAGTACTAAAAAAAAATGGAAAATTGTTCCGTAGCTGCAATACAAAAAAAATCCAACTCTCCGAATTATTGCAGTTCGTTTGATCTGTAGTGTTGCCGCGAGACGAGACGAGAGAAGGCCCTCTCTCGTCTCGTCAGACGAGATAAAATTGTTCTCTCGTCTCGTCGAGAGAGGGCGAGACGAGACGAGAGACGACCTTCTCTCATCTCGTCTCGCTTCTCTCGTGATTTAAACCAAATATAGTAAAAACCAAGCAAAATTTTAACGCGTTTAGGTTAGGTTCTATCATATTTGACATAAATTGTGTGCAATATTCAAATATGACAGAACCTAACCTAAATGCGTTAAAACTTTGCTTGGTATTTACTACAGGGTGGCCCATTAGCGCGACAAAGGTCAATATCTCCTGTACCACTAAGATAGCGGAAAACTTTTGACGAAGCTTATTAAGGGTTAAGAGGTGCCTCTTATAAAGTTATTTTTATCTATACTTACAGGGTGCTCCAAAACACCAGCACGGTAAGTAATTTCCATTTCCAAGATATTGACTTTTAAAAACTGTCATTTTTGAGTTTCGACAGATCTAACAGTACATAGAGCAAAACGGCTCACATGTCCCTATCTTCCATTTTTATTATCTTCCCAAAAAAATCACCTTCCGGTTTAGCCGGAAGTTTGATTGATTTGGGAAGATAGTGAAAATGGAAGATATAGACATATGCGCCGTTTTGCTCTAAGATGTACTGAAGGGCTATAGGCTGTCGAAACTCAAACATATAATTTTTCAAAAGTCAATATCTTGGAAACTATTAAAAATGCATTTAATAAAAGTAATTATAAATTTATGTAGAATCAGCAAATTTAAAAAATATTTTTTTACTGTCTATTATGAGATTTTTAAAATCTTCTTAAATTCCTCTTATCAAAAATATATAATGTCCATATTTGGACCGACGGTTTTCGAGTTATTTGACTGCAAATAATTTTATCCAGCGATAAAACTTCATAATAATATGTTATTTTGAATGGCCAGGCACGGCTGACTAGATGAAACTATTTGCAGTTAAATAACTCGAAACCGCTGGTCCAAATATAGACATTATGCATATATTTTTGCAAAATGGAATTTAAGAAGATTTAAAAAACTCAAAAAAGTAACGTTTTTTGCTCGAGAGAGATCGAGAGAAATCGAGAGAGACGAGAATTTCTCGACGAGAGAGGGTACTTCTCTCGTCTCATCTCGGAGCTTTATTCGAGAGAAAATATCTCTCTCGTCTCGTCGAGAGAGGGCCAGACGAGACGGCGGCAACACTATTGATCTGTAAAATTAAACAGTGCCAGTTATAAAATTATATTTTAAAGAATATTTTTTTTACATTGGCATTTGGCTAATTAGCCAGGCAGTCAGTCGCAAAGTAAAAAAAAAAGAACAGTATTATTCAAAACATATAAACAGGGATACACGCTTCATGCCACTGGGGTTTGTCAGGGGGTCGGGGCGACTTTATTTTAAGACACACAGGGAATAACGAGCACCAAAAAAAAGGGGATTACATATAAGGAAAAAATAGGACAGGTTTTTTTTTTAAATTGAAGAGTTACAATTTCAAATTGACCTTGTATAAATATGTTACAAGAACATTATGTTAGTTGATTTATATATAAATGTTTAGAAGATGATATAATGTCTGCGAAAATAATTAAAAGAAAGAAAATATTGTGGCATATCGGACAAGTGAGTAACTATTTTTTATATTGGAATTAGTGATGGGATCACTCGAGTGAAAAATAACTGATCACTCGATTTTTTCAATCACTTGAATTATTCGATTATCTTCGGAAATAACTCGAGTTACGAAATGAGTGACGAACATATGGTTTTTATTTTTCAACGCGTCTCGAAAGTTGCTGTCCGCCTGTCAATTACTAATCACTCACTGCGGCCAGAGCCATCTCGTAGCGAGCGGCTACACCGGGTAGTTTTCGGTTATTATTGGCGATGTTATTCATATTAAATACTGCATTACGGGTTGCCTGCGTAAGATAATAAATATGATTTATTTAAATTTAAATACTGCATTACGGGTTGCCTGCGTAGGATAATAGGATTTATTATAGTGGTGAGTATTCAGTATTCATAAATATCATGAGTTATGCAATATCGTGACATCTCAAGGTCAAGTAGTCAAGTGGATAGTTAAATTAAATTGTAAGTTGTAAGATCTGGGAACCATGCCAAAAAATCCACAAATATCTTCGCCACATTTAATAATCCGCAAAAAATCAATCGATTAACAACACCGAGTCAGTTATTCCCAATACAAATGCTGTATATCAACATGAACGATGAACCGCCAATATTAATAATTAATATTAGCATTTGAGTGAAAAAAAATCGATTATCATTCGATTTTTTAAATCACTCGAATTCTCGGTAGTCGATTATTAAAATAAGTCGATTTTTCCCAACACTAATTGGAATACACAGAGATCCAAGTTTAATGGATACCCTCGAGCGGGTAGACCACGACGACCCTTTCGTCCTTGTTAGGACTCGACGGGCAGCCATAACCCAAGCAATTCCAAGAACGACGGAAAAATGTACTAAAAGCCTCCTTGCAGAACCAAGGCGGCCATCAATACGCCATAGCGCCATCCCAGCGGAAAAATAATAAAAAGGAAAATATTAAAAAACATGCCTTGTTATAGTTTTCCTGGTGGGTTTCTATTGATAATAGTTAAGAAAATGCATAGATAATGCCATGTCATCATTGAGTTTATACAATTTTCTAGACCCTTGATAAAGGTTTAAATAAAAACCGAAACGTTGGGAATGAGTAAAGAGTAGAAAAGTGTTTTTAATTGAAGTCCTCTTTCCCACTAACACTTTGAAATATTGTTACAAGAACATTAAATATTTTTATATTCCTTAGTAATAAAAGATATAGGATATGAAAAGGGCACTCGACTTTACATTTTTGAATCAATTGCTCGAAGAGGAAGAGGCTATTAACTTCATATTGTTATTATCGCTTCAAGTAGTTGTAACAATAATAACTATTATAAGTTGTCTAAGTATAATGTATCCAAAGTCAGTGTGATGACATTCCAACCGGCGGTAAACAGTCTCAAAGAGACCGACCATTGTATGCCGTATGGAATGATTGGAATGTCATCACACTGACTTTCGAAAAACAATACCTAATATATACACAGGGTCCTGCGATAGTACGTCAAGCTTTCGTTCATGTGCTAACTCATTGAATATCAAACTATAAGAATAGCGGATCATGACATCCCTTTTTTAGACGTATTGGAGGTGGTTTGGCCTCCATTGTGGAGTTGATCGTAACTCTAACATTAAATCTGTAGTTATTATAGCGCCTCGGCAACAGATGTCTCAAATTCACTCATGTGATGGCGCGGCGTTGCCGCATATTGTATTTTATTGGAATTTTTAATGATTTTAACATTTTTAACAGACAATAAAATAGGAGGTTCTCAATTCCACCCGAATGTTTGTTTTTGATAATAATATGTACGCTGATTACTCCGGGGTAATTGGACCGATTTTCACAATGATTTTACCGTTGCATTAGGTGTTAAATGTTAAACAAATAAAAGTAGTTACAAAGCGACAGCAAGTATAACTAAAATAGGTTTTATTTCGTCGAAAAATAGCAAAATACGTAATACACTAATACAAACAAACTGGATGTTTCTTAAGTAAGAAAGTAAAAACCTACTTATTTTAACCATTTTGAAAAGTAGTAATAATTGCAAATAAAAACCAAGTTATACAAACCACACGTCATTCATATTTTACCCATCATAATATTATTATACTGTTGTAAAATAAATTGATTAAGGCGCCAATGACTTTGAATATGTGTGCGCGCGCATTCCGATGCTAAGCGAGTGAGGCCGATGTAGTGGAGCCAATCACGGGCCAGGCGCGATCGACGCGACGTGGAGCCACCGCGGCAAGCATTTTCGCCGATCCTAATGGGTTCAGTTATGGGAGTGAATTCTAAGCACTTGATTGGTTAAGGAGGCAATAACTAGAGAATCCGTCTAAAAGGTATATTGGCAACTGGTTTGTTCGTTGTTACCCAGAGCATTTTTTTAATTCAATTTTTTCAACTAAAATTATTTTATAAAAATTAAATTTAAAAAAATGCTCTGGGGAACAACGAACAAACCGGTTGCCAATATACCTTTTTGACGGAACGCCTCCTAAACCAATCAAGTGCTTAGAATTCACTGAACCCATTGGGATCGGCGAAAATGCCCGCGGCAAGAGAATCGGAACGAGACAAGCCACAAAAAAGTACCAAATATTATATATTCTTTCCACAAGAATAACGCCATTTTGTAATACTAATAACCTGACAACATAATAAACGTGAAATTTTTAAAATCCTTTACTTCTCCCTCCATATACGCGTAGCCTATATATAGGTATGTATTGAACAGTAAGAGTCGTCATTTAATTCTGTTAGAAATAGAAAACATGGCAGTCAATATGTTTTCATGTAATTAACATTGGAACGTCAAAAGGTTGAAAATATTATATGGTACTAAGAAATTACAAATAGGGACAGTTTTAGGTCTAGACTATACTATAGGTAGGAAAATAAAGGTAAGCTACTTAAATGTAGGATAGGGGTAGGTACTTATGTGAAATCAAGTTCTACGATAAGCTATAAAAATAAATTTAAAAAACTCATACAGCAAGTCAAACAGACAGGCGGCAACAATGTTTTAATTTAGAAGTGAAAAGGCTTGTCGTTAGTGGCTGCATCAACACGCTTTATTGTTGGTGAACTCATTGTGCCATCTATGAATTTAACGTAGCAGATTTAGGAAATCTGCTTATATGACCTTCTTATAGTTTGATATTCAATGGCTAACTTAAACTGTAAAAACTGGATGTATTTCATGAAAATATTTCGTATATACAGAGTGGGCCAAAAAGTATCATAACATACAGTTGTATTTTTTAAATGGGTATTTTTAGGTTTGTATGAGTGTCCTGAAAACCTGACTTCTCGCTCGTAGAATTAATTGGACTCGGTTTCCCGAGAGGCGACATCCAGAAGCATTTAAGTAGATGTCTTGAGAGCTTTGTTGAATCAGGAAGCGCTACAAAACGGAAGAAAGAACAAAGACGGCACTAAATGAGAAAATTCAGAAGTTTTATTGACAGCTATTGAAAAGTGAAATGTTAATGAAGCATCTATGGTACAAGAAGAAGTAAGTTGAAATAAGAGGGAAGTCAGTCCAAGGAATTCTGAAAAATATCTTTTTCATGCGTGCCACATTTAATTGTTCTCTCTAGATGATAATTACTTCTTTAGAAAATTAATTTTTTTAACAAAATCTTGTCCTCTTAAGTACCCTTAAGTACTTATTACTGACAAATAATATCAAAATACAGCGTGTCCCATTTAGAAAAATACAACTATGTTATCAAACTTCATTCACACACCTTATTAATTGTAGAACATTAACCAGTTTAGAACGATTTAAAAATATTCTAAGAAAAAATAAACATTTTAATAGTTATTTATGTATCAAGGGTACTAAGTAGATGATTATGCCCTGAGGGCGACAGTCTTACAAAGCCGAGGGCCTCTGGCCCGAGGGTTCGTAAGTCGCCCGAGGGTATATATCTATTAGTACCTGTGGTGCATACAAAATTTTATGTCATACCAGTTCGTTTTAAATAATAAATATTTTTTTTTAAATTTATTAATTTGATTTACCAATTTTTTAATTTTACCTGCGACATTACCTCGACATTATTAAAATGTTTAATGTGTCAAAGAAAAATCAAAAATGCAACACTCAATGCACGCGCGGGCCATAATGTGTACTTTATGCCCGCACGGGCATAAGGTAATCCATCCATTGGATGGTATCTAAGGTATAAAAACATAATAATGTACTGGTATGACATAAAAATAATAATTAACATAATAAATAAATTATTATTGTTAGAATGGGTATATAGAATAGGTAAAATATTTTAATAGTTTCAGAAAGCGTGTCAAAATCAAAACTCTGGTAAAGGTAAGGGGGATTTTAGGCGAAGTTGGCCAGATGATACTTCTTATACAGTTGAAAAAAAAAAATAGCCAGAGGGTGTATTGTAAGTATATTATTCTACATCCTGGTTCAGAAAATGGATTTCTGAATAATGCAAGTTTGATATTCAAGTGACTATCATGATTTGATGAATACTGAAAACTTTGAGCAATGGTTTAAAGAAAAATTGTTACCAAGCTTGGAAGAACCGTCGCTTATTATCATGGATAACACTACCTATCATTCTGGGCTAATTGAAAATATTTTAAATACAAGTTCAAAAGGATTACTTATTGCATGGTTAGAACAAAGACACATTCCGGTTTCACCATTTGCAATGAAGGATCAGATCTGAATAATAGTGAAGCAGCATATCCCACCCATATTTTTTTTTGTAATAGGTTGGAGAAACTAGCATTGCAACGTGGACATCGAGTTTTAAGACTTCCTCCATATCATTGCAACTTTAATCCTATTGAAATGGTTTGGTCGGAATGTAAGCCCTATTATGATGCAAAAATAAGTTCTATGCATCCTGTAACAAATGACGTAGTTTGGAGTTTATGGAATAAAGCCATAGAAAATATAACAGTGGAACACTATTAAATTATAAATGATGTGTGGGAACAGGAAAGATTTATTGATGCTTCAGATAGATACTCTTATTAACTTGGATGAATCTGATAATGGTGATCCTTGCGAAGATGACTTATTTTAATTATTAAAAAACTGTATTTTGTTGTGTTGTCCTTTTTTATTATATTTTTTCGTTATGATTTTATAAATATGTTTTATTTAAATTTAAATCAATTAAAAATTTCATACCGATTTTCAAAAACAAAATGTTTCATCCCACGATACCTTATACCCTAAATAAACTACTTATTTCTGACTTCATTAATAGTATAAAAATAAAAATTAAAAGTTTGAAAAAATGCGCTTGTATTTTACTTGGTCACATGCATCCGTCTTTATGTAGATCAAGCCTAAGAAAAATCATAACCTTTACCACCGATAAGTCAATCTGACTGAATTAATTTATGACGTACCGTAATTATGGAGAATATGAAGTAACGGTCAGCGGTCATTAAACATACTTTACTTATGGTCACCTTTTCAAGTAACCAAATTAACTTTATTTTTGAACCACTCTGTATAACGCAACTTAGATTTGGGCGTATAGTTAACAGCCCCTGGTATTATTTAACTGCCTATCAAAAAATAAAAACAATTTATTAAATTAACATTCTCTGTAAAAAAAAATTGTACTTTAATTATTATTTTAGAAACGGTAAGAGATAGGTATAGGATAATGTTAGAGAAAGTTGTTAGAAAATTAATAGGGCGTTCGAAAATAAAACACAGTGTATAATAATTTTTGGTAGAAGTGGACTGTATCGTCAAAAATGATCAAATTTTCAGACCGATTCATATTTGCCACCATGCACCGAGAATCACTCTGTATAAAGTCGACTGTAACAAAAAGAAAATTGTGATCGTCCGGAAAATAAAAATATCAAATTCCGAATCACAGAATATACAGGTTGTTCCTTAATGACGTGCTAATATTTTAGGGTGTGATTCCTCAAGTCATTTTATGAAGAAAAGTTCATATAAACATATGCCGTAAACGGCTTAAATTTTTTGCTACAGGGTGTTGAATGTTTTCTTTTTAAAGAGTTTTTTTGTAATATCTCCGAAAGTACTTTAGATAATATTTTCAATTTTGGCATGTGCAAATAGGACATAAAACCAAACGTATTAGTTATAAAAGTGGTACGCCACTGAAATTTTTCCATGTGGATATTATTTCTAATTAGCCTGATCAATTCTACATAAAAAAGGTCTCTAGCGTTTTTCTCCTCAGGCACACTGTTCTTAATTAAAATAATTAAATTAAATTAGCTTCATTTTGTAGTATTGACGAATAATTTTTTATCACATAAATCTAGTTATCCTGGAACGGTGATGTTCTTAAAAACATAATTAACGCCTTAACGGCACTCTTATCTGCATTTCCTCCAAGAAGAACTACCTGTGGTACATGCATGATGGAGCTCCTGCGCTTTTCAGTGTAATCGTTCGCGACCATTTAGATGCAGTTTATCCGAATCGTTGGATAGGTCGCGGAGGAGCTCAACAATGACCAGCAAGATCCCCTGATCTCAATAGTTTGGATTTTTTTCTTGTGGGTCATCTTAAAACTCTAATGTATTAAACGCCCATTAACAGTTTAGAAAATTAAAGGGATAGCCTTCTATGAAACAATACGGAATTCGCCCGGAATATTTGAACGAGTGCGCTATTCGATGCAAAGACGGGCGCAAGCATGCCTATTAAGTAAAGGTGGTCATTTCCAACAATTTTTATAAAACAAAATTTTGCATTATCAATGGTAATAATAGATAAAAATAGTAGAGCTAATTTAATTTAATTATTTTAATTAAGAACGGCGTGCCTGAGGAGAAAAACCCAAAAGACCATTTTTATGTAGAATTGACCAGGCTAATCAGAAATAATATCCACATGGAAAAATGTCAGTGGTGTACCACTTTTTTTCTAAAAAATATCAGAGGACATGTCTGCAGGGACGCCATTGGTGGGTCAAAAAAATAACTTTTATAACTAAAACATTTGGTTTTATGTCCTATTAGCATATGTCAAAATTAAAAATATTATCGAAAGTACTTTCGAAGATATTACAAAAAACGCATTAAAAAAGAAAAAATTCAACACCCTGTAGCAAGAAATTTAAGCCGTTTAGGACATATATTTATATGAACTTTTCTTCATAGAATGACTTGAGGAATCACACCCTAAAATATTAGCACGTCATTAAGGAACACCCTGTATAGCTATGCGTAGCGATATATTCTGTGTCCGAGTTATTATTCTTAGATGTTATAAAATGCAATATATTTCTTGATAAAATGATGACACAACTGCCAAAGGGAGATCGGCATCCAGATACGTCACTGGAACCGTCCCGAGACCTTAGAACGCGCGTCCACGCACAGCGGGCGGTACCTGCTAGTCTTAACATAGTATAAAACAAAGTCGATATCCTGTTCATGTCCCCTTATGTGCGTAAATCTTTAAAACTACGCAACGGATTTTGAAGCGGATTTTTTTAATAGATAGAGTGATTCAAGGGGAAGGTTTTTATGTATAATACATATTATTGAGAAACACTGATAAATTAGAGTAGGGAGAACGAACGACCCAACCTAACCGGTCCCCGGCCCGTTCAACGATCGCTCCGAAGCCGGAATAGACGAAGACAGACTATGTTTTATGCATGGAAATTGTGGACGGGCCGGCAAACGGTTGAGTTTGAGGTTCGCCTTATTATCTCACGTCGTATAATGACGGGCTGCAACGCAGGCCGGGTACACGCTAGTATTATATAAATGTATTATCATTAAATGCGGAAAATTGCAGATTTCAATAATATTTTCGAATAATTAAAGAAATCGCAAATACTAGTCACGAGATGTAAATTGGGTTAATTTGCGAGAATTTTCGTCTTGTCTAACGAGAATGAGATGAGACGAGAAAAATGTTAGACGAGAGCGATACACTTGTTTTTCAGATTTACTTCCCACCGTTTAACACTAGGTACTTTTACACTCACGAAGCTTAGAAGACGAATTATTCCATCTCATCCCATCCCTTTTTTTTACCATGAATTTATTATTTATTATGTAATAAAACACTTAAGCTCCTAGCATTTGTGTCTTAATTCCACCAGAGCGGCTCTACGGCTCTCATTCCCTATAATACCGTGTAAAAACCTTTCTTTTTTTGTATTGAAGTACACAGTGATCCAAAAACAATGGACATGGGGCCGGCTGGACCATATGCGTTTCGTCCTTATGAGGACTCATCAGGAAGCCACAAGCCACAATCCGAAGCAACTTCACTAAAAACACTGCAACGCGTTTAAACCTTGCTTAACAAAACATTCATGGTTGAAGTGTATTTTCGAAACGGGGTTAGAGTAAATTGTGAGTGGCAATACAATCCGGGTTTGTGCATGGACGATTTTCACGAACATTTTCCTAACGTAGCTTTTATTGCTGGGGATTTTTATCACTGCCTGAAAAGAACCGTGGCTGTGTTTAGGGAAACAGGTTTTATACAACACAAAAAAGGAGCTGGAAAACCATCTGTAAGAACAGAAGAACTTGTTGCAAACGTTCGTGAAATAATGCAAAATACGCCATCAAATTGGATAAGACGCCTGTCCCAAGAAGTGGAAAGATCTTATATCTTATGGAAGTTGTAGGACTATTCTTAAGAAGCAGCTAAATGTATTTCCTTATAAAGTGCAAGAATTATCCAAGAATGTGGTAACATTTCTCCAGAGATGCTGGTCAACACCTTCGAAAATATGAGGAGACGTGTGAGTTTATGCTTGGAGCATTGCGGTGGCCAATTTTAGCAATTTATGTAATTATTTTTCTTTTTCTTTCTGTATATTCTTACTTTGTTAATTTTGTAAACAACAAAAATAAATTTCTATTTGTCTACTTATTTTATTACCTACTCATTACTTTGGCGTATCGTGTCATAATATGAATTTGACAAAATTCTAAACTAGATTTGGTTAGATATATCGTCCCCATATCATTGTGATCTAAACCAAGCCCTACGTTTTTTAATCCAATCCCTATTTGATGCAGCTCGCACGGTAGTAAAGTCCGTAATAATATTAAAAAAAAAAGAAAAATGATCTCGGCTAGCGGACTATTAAAAGGTGTGAAAATCTGCCTTTTTTTGCACTGAAGAACACTGGGAAGCCAAAAACAATGGACTTCCTGAAGCCGGATAGACAATGGCGGACCGTTTCGTCCTTATTAGAACTCATTAGAGAGAAACAACCAGAGGCAACTCCACTGAAAACCCTGCAGCGCATTTAAACCTTGCTTAACAAAATAGCAAGTAGTAAACAAGCAGCATACATATTATATGACAAAAAATGCATTCCAATAATTTTTTGTTTATTTTCTAAAAACTTTTATAGACACATTTTTTTTAAATCCATTAAACCCTTAAAAAGAAATATCGTTTTCAAGGTGTACGGAGTTCTCTTAAAATATCCATTAATAAAAAATGGCCCGATAATGTTATGACCTATAATAATACCAGCCCAAACATTAACTTTATTTAATTAACCTTTTGAATTTTCAATGGTTCATTTTATTTTCTTATATAAATCTATTATTTTGACAGACAAATCCATCAGGCCTTATATCGCTGAATTTGTCTTTAAGGGATTATTTAATTATACAATAATATACAGGACGTTTTATTGAAAATAAAAAGTTAATGTTTTATCTGACTTACTCTGTATACAGGGTGGTTCACCTAGGTACTATATATATTTTTGTTTTGTGGGTGGGTTTTCAGTTATTCGATTTAAAAAACATTTTTGAAAAAAAAATCAGTTTATTGAAAAATTACGTGTGTTTATGTTTAAAGTTTGTTTCCTATTATTGTTAGGTTAGGTTTTGTGGCGAGTGGCAGACCTCTGTCATTGACCAAACAGTCACACGTAGACCTGTAGGACCGTTGCGGTACCACACGTGTTCCGCGGAACGTATCCGCATCAGCTTCCTGATGGTTAACGCGACGTGACGTAGATCGTAAAAGAATCTTGATAGCTCATTCAAACCAGCCACTGCTGTTAATACACTTCGTGAGTCGACCCAGTTGCAGGCTGCTGCTCACTTCCTCCAGATCATTAATGGTTCGCCCAGGGCATTGAACCTTCTTCTAGCGAGGCCGGGGCATTCACACAAGAAATGCTCTTTTTCATCTTTGCAACTTTTACAGAAGGCGTTAGTTGGTATTTGCATACGTTCAGCGTGTCTACCGAACAGGCAATGTCCGGTGACTACGGCAGTGATGTTTCTTAGGTCCTTCCGACTGTGTTGTAATAGCACTGCGGTTTTCCTTCAGTCAAGTAGGGGCCACAATTGCCTGGAGATGCTACAAGTTGCCATCCCTGTCCATCTGTTTTGTTCAAATTGTTTAGCTATCCGATCTATATCCTCTTTGACTGATCCTAGTGGTCTAGCAACAGTATTCCTATTATTGTAAATGTATTAGCTAATTTATTATTCAAATTAAAACCGAAACAGCACACAGGGTGCCTAGACCGCTGGTCCAAAAGTGTCAATTTTTTGACATTAATATCTTAACTTTTTTAAACGGAACGTACTCTGAATTATGTATAATTTATTTCAATATCATTTAACTAATCATGCCCACAACAACACCGAACAAACCCGAAATTACCGATTTTCCATATATAGGAATATTTCTGACAAACTGTCACTTATAATCTCCCTAGCAGCAGAATTATTACCGATAATTTTTTCAAGGTCACGAATGGTTTTGTTGATAGAAAATTATTCCGAGTCGAAGACGAGGAAAATTTTGTATCAACAAAAACATGAATGAAACCGAGAAAAAAATTATCGGGAATTAATTCTGCTGCGTGGGAGATTCGGTAAGAAAATTTCATAAATTGGAGTTTCTTTTAATATGATGAGATGATGAGACCTACGACCTATTCTCAATAAAAATTATAAGTTAGCAACAAAGAGTGACGTTTGCCATAAAAAAAGCACTTCATTTTTGACAGAAAAATTATTACTTTTATTAGGTTAATAGGCTATAGACTATAGACTATCGCGATAGTCTCCCGTCGCTATAAGCAACGCAAACAAAAAGGAGCCTTCCAATTGATTGAAAATAAATTTATGAAATTTTCCCCATTATTTATTTATTTTCAACAAATCGTTTATTTAAGCTATTTATTTTTGCTGCAATTTTGGTACGTTCTATTATGCTGCTTAAAAGCAGGCATCTCTTAAGCAATGCTTAAAGCATTGGTAGCGGAGAATTGTAAATATTTACATTTATTAGCAATTAGGTACTTAATTTTGGGCGTTCTTCAATGATAAGGCATCTTTGTAAACAATTTTGTCGAAATTACATTTCCAATAAATAAATAAATTTTAGTTCCTCACCTTTATTTTGTGAAATTCCAGAAATACAAGGCGTAATATTATTTACCCTATTGGATATAAAATAGTAAAACATTAAGAAAATTGTATCATAATGATAAAGTTAAAGGAGGTGTTTTTTTGAAAAAGTTAGCAACTCAAATATCCTAATTTTAATATGGGAAAGAAAGAAAAAACCAAAAGTCTTCCTTCACAAAATTTAATAGAATAAAAATTCTTTAGGGGTCTCTACATGTTTCGAACGTAGAAACGTTCATCATCAGGAGACAGAAAATTTATTTAGTGCTGATGGTTTTAGCAGAAGAGAAAATGGTGTAGAATCTTAGAGCTTTTATGGAATTAAAAATTGATGTGTAGAAGAGACATAATTTAAAGAAAATTGATAAAGGTTAAACCATACTGAGTATGTGAAAAAGTTATTAAAGGGGGTCTAAACCAACCAAATCAACTGGGGAAGAAGAAAAAACCTTCCTAAAAAGAAGGTGTCGAAGATTCGTTAAAATTTTTTATAAAACTTTTCAAGTATATGTGTGTAAGACATTATAAGGAATAAAATTACATTGCAAAAAGGGTTTTGTCCTTCCTGTCCTTCTAATCCTCAGTACCCCACAAAACACTTTTTGCAATGTAATTTTATCGTGATATCTTCATAATTATGACAATTTTATCCTTATAATATCTTACTTACATGAAGAGTTTTATAAAAAAATTTAAAGAATCTTCGACACCTTCTTTTTAGGAAGGTTTTTTCTTCTTCCCTAGTTTATTTGGTTGGTTTAGACTCCGTTTAATAACTTTTTCACATACTCAGTATGTACTCTTATACAGCGTGTAACAGAAGTATGGAACGCTTTAAATATTTTTAATACCGTTTGTCCGATTTAGCTAAAATTCGGTATCCGTATATAAGAGGTTATCAAGGAGCTGCTAGTGATATTTGCCTAAATCTAGCCATTTTTTTGATATTGTGGTTTAAATATTATAAGAACTTCCTATCAAAGATAGACTGATAGAGATATAGGCCTTGGAAATTTGTGACACTATTAAATTCTGACAGCGACATTGGCAAATTTTTCATAAGGTATTTGTGCTTCATAATTTATCAGTTTAAATAATTCTTAAAATGGATTTACCAACGGAAACACTGCGAATAGAAATATTAATGATATTGGGCATTGGCTTACGGAGATCGAAGGCGAACGCAGCAGAAGGTTGCTAAGATTTTTAATGATAAGTATCCCAACCGAAATCCAATAGCACGGTCCACAGTAAGCAAAATTTTAAAGAAATATAACGAAACTGGTCATGTAAAAGACATTTCAAGATCTGGGCGTCCAAAAACTGCTACAAGCGGAGATAAAGCTTTAGATATTTTACTTAGCATAGGGGAAAATCCACACCTGTCTACTCGAATTATTGGTCTCGATTACAACACATCGCATATGTCGGTAGATGGCGTATTAAAGTGTGAGAAGTTCCACCCATACAAAATTCACCTGGTCCAAGAAATCTCTGAGGATGACTTTGACAGACGTTTAGAATTCAGTGAGCAAATGATGGATTTGTATAATGCTAATCCAAATTTTATTAGTAAAATAATGTTTTCCGATGAGTCCACGTTCTGTCTTAATGGAAATGTTAACCGGCATAATATTCGTTATTGGTCCAAAGAAAATCCTCATTGGATTCGAGAACAGCACACCCAATTTCCGCAAAAAATTAATGTTTGGGCAGGTATTATAGGACAAAGGATAATTGGTCCATTGTTTATGGATTAACATTTACATGGCGATAGATATTTGCAGCTCCAGCACAGCCAATTTCCGCAAAAAATTAATGTTTGGGCAGGTATTATAGGACAAAGGATAATTGGTCCATTGTTTATGGATTAACATTTACATGGCGATAGATATTTGCCTCTCTTAAGAAATTAAATTGTTCCTGCTCTTGCGATCCTGTTTCCAAATCCTCGTAAGTTAGTTTCATTAAAGTAAATTAAAACTGATTATCAATAAACAAAATTTTAGGGAACGTTGCGTTACTAAATAACGATGTATGGCTGCAACAAGACGGTGCACCACCACATTACGCCAGACAAGTACGGGAGTATTTAAATAAAGTATTTTTTGAAAGATGGATAGGGAGAAGGGGTACAATTGAGTGGCCAGCTCGGTCACCAGATTTGACTCCACTCGATTATTTCTTGTGGGGACATTTAAAAAATGCGGTCTACAAGACTAAGCCACATGATAAAGAAGACTTAAAACAAAGAATTGAAGTTGAGTGCCGACGAATCGAAGAAACAGATATTCTTTCTAATGTTTTAAATACTTTTCCGCAATATTTAGCATATTGTCAAGAAGTAAATGGAAGGCACTTTAAACATCTAATTTAATTTCTTTATTCTGTAATAAGTAAGTAAGTTTAAACAATAATTACCTTACAATATTTTCGAGCTCGAATATTAAAAAAAATGGCTAGATTTAGACAATAAGAAAGTTATACAAAAGTTGTTTAGAATTTGTTGCGGAATCATTTTTTTTGAATAATATATAGGGTGTTCCATTTAAAAAAAATTTAATTGCTAGAAAACTGTAAATTTGGCAACATTGCAAATATCACTAGCAGCTCCGCGATAACCTCTTATACGGATACCGAATTTTAGCTAAATCGGACAAACGGTATTAAAGATATTTAACGCATTCCATACTAACTTCACCGGCGTATACAAGGGGGGGGAAGGGTAATGGGGGTAATTACCCCCCCCCCCCCCCAAGATAACTTAAGCGTAGTTTAATTTTTGTCCTTACTCCTTAAAGTTGCTATTATCTAGTATCCTAGCCAGGCACGTAGCTAGGGGGGGTACAGGGGGCCCGGCCCCCCGAAACTCGAGCTCTGATTTCGGCAACATAGGCAACACATAAAACATTTCCTACACTATTACATTTTCTTCACCTCAATTATAACCGGGTTTGTTTCTGTGCTTTTCTTGAGAATTTTGTGTTGTGTTTTTTATTTTTTCCACTTGAAAACCAAGCACCATGATTCAAAAAAGGGCGTGGCCTTTGGCGCGATTCCGATGCCCCCCCCCCCCCCCTCAAGAAGAAATCCTGGCTACGTACCTGATCCTAGCCGATCGATTACCCCCCCCCCCCCCCCCCCCCGACGCATGAGCTGGATACGCCGTTGACTAACTTCATCTGTTACACGCTGTAGATGTACATGCATACATAATAAATTCTAATACTTATGTATGTACATTAGTATGTATTCATATTCATAAATTCAATAAAGAGGTAATTGGTACTTGTTTTAATTTTAAAGTCTATCGATTTTTGGCCGCAACAACAAAACCAACGAAACATTTTTTAGAAATTTTGAATAATGCGGAGGAATAGCAAGAATCATTTCGGATAATCCGGTTCATGGGTCGTTTCGGATAATGCGGAGTTCGCATAATCCAGTTTTGGATAATCGGGAGTCTACTGTACTTGGCCAGGAGAAACTAAAAAGTGTGTAGACGTAAAAAAAAAGATACTTTAAAAATATAATAGTTTTTAGGTTCATAGATTCTGAGATTGGATAGTGGGCCATCTTACGTGGACCACTCTGTACAGTTACGTCCTTCCTAGGTGTATGGCTCTTAACTATTTTATACTATATGATGTCAATTAAAAAAAAAGATAATTTAACCTTATTTAAAATATTTGCAATATTCCATATGTTTTCGCCACGCTGTAAAAAGATCTTATTAAAATTTGATAAATTCAAATTATTATTTTAAAACTCTCTGAACAGGTTGAAATTTCAATATTACCGCCCCGGAAAATTATTTACCCTAAACCAATCGGAATAATATAAATTCAAAGCTACGCTTTAGCTTTACTTTTACTGCTGTAAATTGGTTGTTTTAACTTTCTGGAATTTACACTTTACGAGCTTAACTTTACGGCGTCACAGGACGGATCAAAGCGAGTAAGTTTTATTTGATTTTTTAAATTGGTTGATCTGTTATACTATCGATTGCAACGAAGTTAAAGTAGCAACTTTTTACTTTCTGTTCATGACTTACGCGAAAGGAAAAAGTTTGTTTTGAAATTGTTTACACAATGATATAGAGTGACCGATTTGTGTAAGAAAGTAATTCGGTTCTACTACTAAAGAAAAAAAAAGTTTTTAAAAAAGTTGTCAGATATAAACAAATGAGTTTTAAAAAATTATATTTAAATAATCCAGAAATGTGGGACAAAAAAATATGTACCGTGCGAGCAAAAATTATTTGCATCAAAGAGGGGACCACCAAATCTAGATTAAAATTTTGTCAAATTCATATTATTACATGATATGCAAAACCAATGAGTAATAAAATAAGTGGACAAATACAAATTTATTTTTGTTGTTTACAAAATTTTAATACTTGCATTTTGTAAGGAAATAAATTTAGCTGCTTCTTAAGAATAGTCCTTCATGTTCCATAAGATTTTCCCACTTCTTGGGACCAGCGTCTTATACGATTTGTTGGCGTATTTTGTATTATATCACGAACGTTTGCAACAAGTTCTTCTGTTCTTACAGATGGTCTTCCTGCTCATTTTTTGTGTTGTATAGAACCTGTTTCCCTAAACACAGCCACTGTTCTTTTCAGGCAATGATAAAAATCCCCAGTAATAAAAGCAACGTTAGGAAAATGTTCGTCAAAATCGTCCATGCACAAACCCGGATTGTATTGCCACTCACCATTCACTTTAACCCCGTTTCGAAAATACGCTTCAACCATGAATGTTTTGTGCTGTTCCGTAAAGCCCATTGTGTGAATTGTTCAAGAAATCGGAAAAATTAGAGATGAATAAAATTATTTGTAACGACTGTCAAAGATGACGGAATAACTGTTTGATTGTTAATTTAGGTAGTTACTGACACCCAACAGGTATTAAGCTCTACATCCTTAGATGCAAGGCCCTCTTTGATGCAACTAGGTACTGGGTACTAACATTGAATGTATAATCATATGAAATAAACTTCAGTGTTTTTTTTACAGAAATTGTGAGTTAAACAGGTGAACCTGAAATTCTTCAAAATTTTAGATATAGATACATTAAATAGACATAATCTACCTACTTTCTGTTGTATTTTAATATAATTTTGTTAATAAAATTAAATTATAATTATTTTTTTCAATCAAATTATAATTATTATTTTCTTATTAAAGAACTAACAATAAATAACTGCCTCTTGAATTGGCAAGCAGTTTATTGACTTAATAAATTTACTTTACACTTTTTTCCCGATATATAATTACAGATATTTAGAGAACTATATCGAATAAATTCGATAATAAATAAAAGAAGGCGTGTCCGAAAAAACGCTCGGTCACGTCGATTGGTATTTCTAGTCGAGCTTTTTTTTCAATAAAATTTCTGTCTAGAGATTTTCCGTACAACTGTGGTGCTCTAAACTCGTTTGTTTTCCTCGTTTTTTTAAA
Source organism: Polydrusus pterygomalis (assembly GCA_963969555.1). Taxonomy (NCBI): domain Eukaryota; kingdom Metazoa; phylum Arthropoda; class Insecta; order Coleoptera; family Curculionidae; genus Polydrusus; species Polydrusus pterygomalis. The sequence goes on from OZ018375.1 coordinate 76,211,689, forward strand.
GAAATTCATCTTAGTTTTTCGATTCTCCCTTTACTCTCGCAGCTGAGTAGCTTAGCAAGTCCTTCGTTTCTCCGTTTATTTATCATAACGCTCATAATAATTTACTAATTAATAATAATAATATTCGAATTTTTACAACAAACATTAATTTTTTAATCGGCCATTTTAGATGTAAACGGCTTTTAAAATAAAATCGTAACTACTAGCTCTTTCGACCTAATGATTGACATTATATCATTTTCAAAAATTTCCGCAATAAAAATTTTTATGTGTAATTTAGTGGAAGCGTCGCATGCCAGAGAAAATAAGATAACTTTTTGTTTTATTGGCCTGTCTATAAAGAGAAAAATCCATATCACGATCCTTTTTTACTTTCCTCGCCGACAAAGTATTGTAATCGCAAAAAAAAATTGAGATTTTAGCAGATGTCGAGGTTTTTTGGTCCCAAACTCATGAAAAATATATTTTCCTTTTCCATTTGTCTGTCTGTTGGCTCGAAAGCGTAAATACTATTTGACGGGGATGACGAAACATTGTATATGGATTAGGTATTAACCCTGCTTAAAACATAAACATCAGATTTATACACAATTTTCAGTTTCTGCTGTCACTGTTTTTTTCATTGTTTAATTCTCAATACAGAGGCAGTTGATGGTGTCTGTCGTTTTCGAGTAAAAGTTAAACGTATAAGGCGAAAATGAACAAACACAATGGTATTGAAGGGTTCGTAAAAAACAATTTAAAAGAAGCCAACGAACTAAAATGAACAACCAGACCAAGGGGCCTTAAACTTTCGATTTTGTATTTTAAAAGAAACGGAAGTGAATTTAATTTCAATTGATTAAAAGAAAAGGTAATTAGAAGTAACAAATTCTTTGACGTTTATAATTAAAATCATTTTTAAAAGGGTGGCGTATTATTAACTTTAGGTCGTTTTATTTCCCATTTTTGCTAAAACCGTTTGGTCAGGTCGTCGATTTTATGTAGGTATAAATTAGAGGCGCTGAGAACGCAGCTGTTGCGTTAATTAAAATAACGCATCCCTATTGAATTTTATGCCGCCACGCCAAATTAAAATTACAAGGTTTCAGCTGCTTCTAGGCGCTTATTTTTTGAAAAAAAATTTGGTATCAGCTTGTTTTTAGAACAAAAGTGGCAGCAGTGCAAATTATTTTTGTTAATTGTTCCTTGTTAATTCGATTTTGCCATGCTCAATTATGCATCTGTTTTGCTGGTTAATATTTTGTCCTATAAGCGTGCGCGATTTGCCGTTTTCCCGCACTCGTTTTGGTTTTGAAAGACCCATTTTCCCTCACGGCGTGGGACATTTTTTCCCGCACGGTGTACCGGAAAAATATTTTTCTGTAATTTTATAATAAAATACAACTTTAATGAATAAAATATGAATTTTTAGACTTATTTTTAGTGAAAGTAAATGAGGTATATTACAGAAACACTAATTTTTGCCGCAAAGTGACACCTTACAACGGTTCACCGGAGAGTGGCTTTGATTTCGTTCAGATTCTGATACAAATGTTTTCCATAGATAATTTCTGGGACGATAAGCTTCCAGACGATATTCTAAAAGCTGCAAGTGTCGCAAATTTGGATTTGCTACCAAAAAAGTCATTAGTCAGGTATGAAAAACAATACGAACATTTTGTTAGTTGGTGTGAAGCAAAAAAGTAAAAGCACCAAGAGAAGAAGTACCCACTTTTGGCATATTTCTTGGAAATGTCTAAACTTTGAAAGGTCTCGATATTCCATGTTAAAAAGTGTACTTAAGGTTAAAAAAGATTTAGATATCAGTAAATACTATAAAGTTACTGCCTACATCAAGAGACAAAATGTAGGTTTTCGAACAAAAAAAGCGAAAGTTTTTACACAAGAAGAGATTGCGAAATTTATGAAAGAAGCACCTGATAAAATTTACCTTCTAATTAAAGTGGTAACCATTTTTGGACTGACTGGTGCCTGCCGCCTTGAGGAGCTAACTAAACTTACCATTGACGACAAAGGAGACGTTATAATTGTCACAATAAAGGACTCCAAAAACCATTGTGCTAGATCGTTTGTAATAAATAAAGAAGTCAATAATGAAAGTTTTCTAAATCTATACAGAAAATATGCAAGTTTACGTCCACAGTTAACTCCACACCGCCGATTCTTTTTGAACTACAAACATGGAAAATGCAGTACCCAATGTGTTGGAATTAATACCATAGGAAAAATGCTCTCCAACATTGCAGCTTATGTAGGACTCAAAAATCAAGAATTATACACAGGCTACAGTTTTAGACGTTCCTCAGCCACTCTACTGGCTAATTCTGGCGAAGAAATAAAAAACATTAAACGTTTATGAGGAGGGAAATCCACGTCTGTTGCCGAAGGCTACCTGGAGGAATCCATCACACATAAAAAATACATGTCTAACAAAATTCTCTATCTCAATATTCCATCAAATTTGAGCTGTAGTTTAGAAGCGTACACGTCTTCAAAAACTCCACAGTTTCCCAGCAGCGCAAACCACGGCTCGATACCTTTCTTTGCAACCATCCGCTCATCAGGATCAAAAACAACTAAAAGATTTAGTAGTTCTCCAATAGAAAAAATAAATTAAAACTTGTTAAGGGTACTAAATTGAATAGTTATTTCAGAATGTTTATCTTATTATAACTAACTATGTTGTTTATTAAATATGGCAGCGGTATATTAACACTAACAAGTAAACCCCTTTATTTTTAATAATACAAATTGTTGTCATTACTAAGAAATCTTAGTAGCAGATTTGTTCCTACTAAGTGGTAATATTTAAAGTTACTAATATGTATGTAAAAATTACTAAAATATCTTAATAAAAACAACCAGATATTTAGTTACATGCACTAAGCAACCTTAGTAAAGTACACTAAACAATCTTGTAATTCTAGCCATGCAAAGTTAGTTACATGCACTAAGCCACCTTAGTAAAGTGCACTAAACAATTTTGTAATTCTAGCCATGCAAAGTTAGTTCCATGCACTAAGCAACCTAAGTAAAGTACACTAAGCAATATTGTAATTCTAGCCGTGCAAAGATACCCAGTTAAATATAAAGGGTGATTCAATCTTCGAAGAAATGAAAAGCATTTTAAATATTGATGTGATTGTTGAAATTGTGTTCTCTCTCTCAATATATTATCATATTTTATAAGTTTTTCCAAATGCGACAACAAATCATAAAATTGTTCAATCAGAATCTTATACTTTTATTTACGCTATTAGGAAAAAATTAGGCCTGCATGATAACATACTGTTTGAAAATATATTCTGTAAAAACATAATCATAAATAGAAATCAATAGCAAAAATGTATTCCACTTCTTACAAAACTATACTACCAGTCAAGTTTATATTTAAACGAGTAGGTATTTAAAGTATTGGGATATTTTTTGACTTATACAAATACCTAGGTGACTACAATGGAAATAAAAGAAAAAATAATTTTGAAATAGGAACATGTATTAATTAAATTTAAAACTTTTAACAAGCAACTTTCTCCAATAAAGTTGTGGTATGGTAAAACAGGAACATGACTTATATTATTGAGTTAACGAACAAACCTGTAGAAAAAAAATTTTCAACGCATTACGAAAGTCAAATATTAAATAAAGAACTAAATTTTTAACATCTAAACAAAGATATTTGTATTGTCAACGTTTCGGTGGCTATATTTTGAATTGACATGTTCGACCTACTTTGTTGGAAGTAAGAACAAATAAATTTTGTTTTTTCTATATTTCAATTTCTTCAGAAGTAAAATTACAACAGTTTGTTTTTAAGTTTAACACTAAAATTTAATTTTAAAAAGGTACGGCTAAAATAGGAAATGTGGTGGAACATGTAGCCACCGAAACTTTGGCACGACAAATATTTTTGTTTTTATGTTTTCTTGTCCTGAACCCAGAAACCTTTCGTAGCAGATATAATTGACCAAAGGACTCAAATATGAAAACATTTAAATACACTTAAGAGCGTACATGCATCAGCTCTACCAGAGTGAAAATCGCTAAACGCTATGCTGATTAAACGAGAAGAAAAAATAAAAATTGGTATTTAGAAAATAATTTCTACTTTATATACCCCGCCCAGAAAAGTCCATCACAATCAAAAATATTTTCAATTTTTTTTTTGTTTTTAGTAATTTTGTAATATCTTAAACAATTATTTATTAATCAAAACCAAAATGACTTTCCCTCATGTAGAATGTAAAGTGAATTTAGGAGCCTAAATTGACTTTACACGGAGCAAGTTTTTGAGAAAAAAGTAAGGCCGATATGGAAAAATTGTTTCGTACAACATTCTACCTGAGGGAAAATCATTTTAGTTTTGATCAATAAATAATTGTTTAAGATATTACAAAGTTACTAAAAACAAAAAAAAATTTCAAAACTAATTTTGAAAATATTTTCGGTCGTTATGGACTTTTCTGGGTGGGGTATATAAAGTAGAAATTATTTTCTAAATACCAATTTTTTTTCTCTCTCGTTTAATCAGCAGAACGCTTGGCGATTCTCACTCTGGTAGAGCTGATGTAGGTATGCTCTAAACATTTAAATTTGCAATTTTAATAGGAACTTTTTTCAATAATGATATATTATGCTGTATGTAGGTAAAGTAAAAAACTTAAATTCTTATTAAATAATTGGCAGTTTTTACCAAGCACTAAAAACCCGCTAATCGATTTTTAAAACGCCAAATTATTCAAAGCTACAAAAAACAATTTGATAAATGCCTATGTTTATTTAGTGGCAAACGTCATTCTTTCTAGTAGATCAAATATTATGTTTCATGATTTATCGAATGACAAGATATTGGCTCTTGGAAATTCTATTAGCGGGATTTTTCTCGATGGCAAAAACTGCCCAATTAAAAAAAACTTAAGCTTAAAAACAACTTTTAAATCATATAACAATGAACTATGCTAGCCACGTTTTACACTATAACATTTTTTTACACACTATAACTCAATTTTAACTTTTATATTCATAATCACAAAACAAAACACTGGTAACCTGTCGACGGCGACGAATATTTTATATTATAAAGAAAAAGGATAACGTACCACGCACCTCTTAGAAGGATAAAACACAAATGAAACTAAAAATCCGTTAAAAAAAAACCGTGAAATCGGTAATGTGACTAGCGCCAAACAATCTGATTGGTCAGTTTAGCCGTTGTTTTAAAGTGTTTTATTAAGGTCGCATGCTATTATAAATAAGTTGTTGCCTAATATTACTAAGTTGTCAATTTAAACTGACATTAATTTCTTATTAAAACATGTATTATTAGATTTTACTAAATCGCATGCTATTTTAAATAGACATGCTAGTAAAATTAAATAGGAAAATATTTTATTTTAAGAAGAACGAAAAACTTAGTTAATAAAAATGCACACATTAGTGAAAACAAATGAGAAGCTTATTAGCGGCTACTATAATATTTTAACAAGATTTCTTTATTTAGTTTTACAAGAGAAGAATTTTAAGATTACTGCGAACTGTTGTTATATTAACTATATTTCTTGTTAAGATAACTAATATTTGTTTAACAAGATAATTTAGTAAAACAATTTTTTCAGTGTAATAACTATTTATTGCACTTGAACCAAGTGAAGGATTTAGTGCGGACAGTGACCCACACATGTCTGGTTCTGCTTCGGATAGATTGGAGGACGTTCTAAATCAGAGGATTCGGTGAAACGAACGGTGTCCTGTGAAGTGATACTTCTAATACTGTAACAGGTTGATTTTGCTATCATAATAAAATTATTAATTGTACCGGTCCAGTAGAAAACAACTGGCCAAACCCAAATAGATTGCTTGTCATTTAGGACACACTGAAAGGCTGGTCTATGCTACGTTAAGATGTTGGCGACAGAGACAAGACTGTTTGACAGGACAAATTGAAACATCGAACTCGACGTGCGATAATTTAAAAGTTGGGGCGTTATTCATTGGTAAAATATAGAAATATATTTGGTATGCACATTAAATTACCAATGGAAAACGCTATGAACGACCCTGATAACATACAAGAGTTTCGCCGCCAAAATTGTAGCTAAGAGTCAATCAAGCGGCAAGCGGTTCGCCTGCGCATGTTTCGAGTTCAATGTCGCATTGCCATTATAATTTACATTCAAGGTGTAGTACCAAGCAGTCAAAATGCCATGTGTTTTTAAATATAAACAGCTGGATTAGTTTTCAGTGAGCGCAAGGTTTGCCAACTTATTGTACCGTAGTTAAAATAGATAAACTGATAATAATGAAAGTCCAAAAGTAAAATGTTTAAAACACAAACTATTCAAAAAAATTACCACAGAAACGCATAAAAAAACACCAAAATCAGAAGAAAATAATGTGACGATTGAGCTTACTACTGAACTGGAAATTTTTAGAAATAAGCCAATATGACCTGTTAATATCACATGTGGGTGTCAACTGTCGGAACTCTTTGTTTTTCGAAAAAGTTGAATCATTAGCGCCGAAGTCGGTAGCTTGCACACAAGCGTTGTAAATTACTAGTTTACCACAAATTTGAGAAAAATAAAAAGAATTCCCTATGGAAATCATTATTACGGTACAATACTGATTCCGATGGATTGGAGAAGGAGGGGGTCAAAGGCAACATCTTTCAAGTTGCGCGACGACCTAATAGGCTGGTCTTATCGAGGTCGGTGGCAGACAAGGTGTTCGAACAAGACAGCAAATATTGTGTCGAGATTCAAGAACAACATCCCAGTTAAATTGTGGTTGGGAATCCACAAACTTCAAATTTTTAAAACGACGTCCATGGAGAGAGGACGTCGTTCCGGTAAATTTGGAGAGGCACCCAAGTGTTAGTGAATGGTAGGTGTCAGGCCGATTGCTCCCATAAAACCGCTATTCGCCATTTCTAGACTAAGGGTATAAGTCATCTCCTGATCAACTGGCAATACTTTCTGGAGTGGAATCGCCATTAGAAGTCCTAACCAGCCCCGCAAACTATGATCACTTGGCTTGGACCCTATCACCGTTATATCGGTACTGAGACAAACGAATAAGCAAAGAAAGAGCTTTTTACATTTTTAAAAGGAGGGATACTGTGTTTATGAAGGGACGCCGCAAAGTTATAAAAGTATGATGTGCTTAAATTAGACATTCGTTTCTGGGATATAAAATAGAACAGTAAAAAAAATAGGTCTTAACTACTTCTCAAAGGTCAAATTAATTTTATTTGTTTGCGAAAGACGCGGAGCGGCCAATTCGGCATAAACGTTTGAACTAGATAAAATACAATGAAAAATGTCTAATATAAGTTATTGAAAGTATTGTAGGATTTTTGACTGCGAACAGATGAAAAACATTGTAGAAACACATTAACGTTGAACACAACTACATATTTAGAAAATTAATAAAGGTATATGCAAATAAGTTTAAATAACCGTCTTATTCGTCTTCGTACGTATTTTTCTCCCGACTTCTGACATCACCGATCAACCAATTATTGTTGACATGACTAGTACGAAAGGTGGCGTTAACGATATTGTCATATTGTTGGATATGGATTGGTATCCTTAAGGACGGATTACTCATCTCGTACTTCGCTGTGGTGCTAAGACTCTTAGTGGGTATTGAGCTTGATAAGAAGAGGTGTATAAAACAAGGTCATTTCTAGGTTCGTAGAAGGAGTCAGTGGACGAATGTTGATAAAAAAATTATTGTTTGTAATTGGTTGAGATAAAGGGTTCCACTTCGAATAGTACATCCAGGATTTCTCTTTTATTAATGTGCAAAATTATTGCTGACATAGCAAAACGGAACCTCTTCTTCCCGTTGGTAATGGTTGCAAAACTGTATAAAAACTTAAAGGAACATTTACTCAGAGAGTTGTAACAATTGTTCAATTGAAACCTCTGCCCGTTTCTCTACTCAGTTGCTCGATGATGATGTTTTAAGATGCTCCTAAATAATTCTTACAATATACTTTTGTAAAGGCGGAACTAGCATAAACTAGTGTTAAAGGCCCTGTCTGTCAAATTTGAAGGAACTAATCTGCATAGCACACAAAATGACTTGTTCTCATTAGGTCAGATTAAGGGTTTGATGGATGCTCGCAATACAAAAACAATATAAATAGAAGCTTTTCGGCAGTAGCAGTACTGTGAAACTCGCCTTTAGGATTTTTACAGCCACCCACTCGCTTATATCACACACAAAAACCAAGTGCCTGCTCACCATGCGAGATAAGTCAGTTATGTTCAAAGCCAACGACTGTGCCACCTGTTGACTTGCAACAGGAAAATTATGGGGTAGTGCTCCCGACGGATTTAAATGCATCAAATCCTTCTAATCAAACATGATTTTAAAGGTTGGCATAATTTATAGATTTAATCAGTATCGATTTAAAGTATCTCAATATGATTATTTTGTGTAAATAATAGTACAAATTTCCGTACTGATTTCGAAATTGATAAATATTTCAATCAAAATTATATAAATTAAATCAGGCATCCCATGTTAATCAATCGAATTTTTGCTGTTGTAGTAGCCGCGCGGCGGTCCATAAATTAAAATCAATTTATAGTTCAGCAACATTCATAACTATTTGTTTGCGATGTTTTTTCATTATGTGTTAACGGGTTTAAAATAAATTTTATATAATATACAGGCTTTTTTTTAGTAAAATCAATGGTTGTCACTGTCATTACAAAAGTTAAATTCTAGCAAAACTCTTGTTATTGCCTGTTGCATCAGCGAAAGAACGCCAGAAACAATGTTTTGGATTCTATTCCCGGTGGGGACATAACATTTTTTATTTACTTTTAAAAAAAAGTCTGCATTTCGTCAAACATTTGAATATAAAAGTCAAGTTTTTATTTTAGGCATTTAAACTAGTTCTAAAAGTGTAAAATGGACGTTTAATTTTGCTTTGCAATTTTTACCTAAGTAATTAATTGCAAAATAGTATATAATAATGATGTTAGATCTTTTAAATGGACGCAACCCAGGCCGTTATGTTTTTGGTAATTCAGGTAATGGCTTTTGGTGCTTTTGACTACACTAATGGTGTTTGTTAACTTTATGCTATTTCACTGTGGTTGCAAAAGTATTAGAGAGTAGGGACTTCGTAATATCGCTAATAGATTATTTAGGTAAACGCACAGTTTACTAAAACCACTTATACAAAGTATTTTAGCCTTTTGTTATGCGTTGCAATCTTTTGAATCATTATTTTTACCAGGATTGTAGTAAATTAATCAATCAATTAATCAATCAAAATGCCTTTTAATTTGATAAACATAATAGTCGTTACATAAAATTTGGAAAAGAGGTGGCGGTATCCAAACCAGTTGCTCTATACAACCACCCTAGATAAGTTATAATAGAAGATATTTATTTACATAACAAAATACTAAACTAAAACAATGAGCTGATTGAAAACCTATTACACTTTCGGGTTATCTGTTAATACCAACAGTACTTAAAAAATACACTAATTTAACTAATATTTTATTAGTACTCTACTGTACTGTAACTTGAAGTTTGCCATACGGTATTTAAAAGAAGTTTTATATTTTTCTGTTTAATGTAGGTATTGGTATTTCCAAATCATTTTCATTCCAACCGTAAGAATATCCGTTTTTACCTATATATACCGACGTAGAATGCTGCTCTTCTAATATAAGATCTACATCATCGTGTTCAGAATTGTGTCCTTCATCCGATAGAGAATTTTCTTCCTCAAATCATTGTCTTGCCATTTCCTCAAAATTAGGATCTGTCGTTTTGCAACTTCTCGGTGTACTTGGTCGGTGAGAACCGCGTTTTTTCTAAAATAATAATAATATCTTTATTTGCCAGCAAAATCATAATTAAAGTGTTAATTTTCTCAAACCATTGTTTTTACCAATTTTCAAATAATTATAAGTAGCTAAACCAAATCACCAATCGAAATAAGAAAGATACAGCTTCCAAGGGCGTCCGAAGGAGGCAAATCATAATTGGAATTATTTTTGTTTTTAGCACTTCAACAAACCTTCAATAAAAGAATAGAGCAAAACACCTAATACTTATATTAAATAACAAAAAATAGCTAAACAAAATATTTAAAAATGTTCAAATATAACAAAAAACTTATAAGTTATTCAGATTTATTGGAGAAAAGAAATGTTAATTGTCTTGAATCTTTTGCAAATTCATCAATAATTTTTTCAATTAAATCTCTTTTTTTTTTGCAAGCGCACCCCCTTGCCCCCCCCCCCCCCCCCCCTTCGGACGCCCTTGGCTTATACAGTTTGATTGAAAAAATTACATGAAATTGAACCAACGGCAACCAAATAAAGTGTTAAAGCTAAAATAAATAAAATACGCAGCAGTTTCCGAAGATAAATGAAGATAATCAAAGATTCTAAACGATTGGGTGCAAGGGCGGACGAAATATACGGGACAGATTTATGGTTTTCCGACTTAGGGGAAGTCCGGGCAACAAGAACACCTTAATTTTATAACCATTTATTACAAAACTCTTTAACAGGAACGCATCGTTTAGATAACAAAACTACAAATTGAACATTTAACTTCATATACAAGGTATGCAAATCTTAATTAGTATTATCAAAAACCTATAAAAAAATAATTAACAAAAAACTGTAATTTTTCACTTTGCCCGGGCACCCCGGGCAAAGTGAAAGATGGGTTCGGGCAAAGTGAACATTACTCACAAAAATCGCACTTATATTATTCCGATACCTTTATAAGTACTGCAAGCCTCGTGAAACCAGTTCTTGCATATTTCACACCATATCCAGTTTTCGATAGGCTTTCCGTTAATCTCTTCATATACCTAACTGACAACAAATCTGACAGTTTTACTGCTTCTCAATTTATTTTTTTTATTATTTAACCACTTTCGTTTTTTAGTTTCAATTTCTGAAAAGAACCTTAATGTATAATATTGCTTGAAGCTTTATAACAGATTAGATTTGATTTAGTACAGACCATGCTTTATATTTTAAGGATCGGGTAAAGAGAGTCTGTTCACTTTACCCTGTTCTCTTTGCCCGAATGTGCTAAAAATATAAAATATTACATGCACTTTTACACCTTTGAATTTTCATAACCTCAAAGTTAAGATTATTAGGCTACTTCGTGGTCAATATTGACATATAATTGTTTTTAAAAATATAAAATATTACTGTAAAAAACAATCCCTACTTACCTCTATGATTTCTTAAGAATCTTGCCACTTTTAATATTTATCGTGTAATAGCTGCACGGTCTATTTTACAGACAAGTGTCAACTGGCATATTAGGCGAGTATTATAGGAGCCTATCCAGCGACGGAATTTTATTATTCATACTTTTTAAACGGCAGCGATTTTTCGCTTTGCCCGGGCTGTTCGCTATGCCCGGACTTCCCCTAACGGTTTTTACAAAAGAGTGCCTTTTAAGTCTTCATTTTTTCTTCTATTGACTAAATAGCAAAGGATGGACGTTAAGCGCTCATGTGATGATATACCAGCCCTCAAAATCCTCTTTTTTAGTTATTGGAGCCACCAACGTTAATAGCATTACGTAACTTTCTTCATCCATCCTCAGGTAATTACACCAATCATCAGTTTCTAAACGTAATTCTTCTTAAATATTAATATGGGTATATTCTGAGCGTTCCAAAAGCCATTCGTTCACCCACTTTGTTTTCCATTTTAACTAATTTATTTCTTTTCTTTTTAATTAAAATAGCGTACGCCACTGCTAATAGAATGTAATCGTCGTCACTGCTCATCGTTCACTGAGCACAATAATTGTGTTCGGTCTTTGGGCAACCGGTGCCGCAGTACATGTACAGGGTTTTTCCGTATATTTTGGAGCACCCCTGGTTCTTTTATTTGAAGACCTAGAAAAAACTTTAAATTACCAAAGTTGCATGATTTCTCCTGAAGTGCCAGAATTTGTTATCGGACAAAACAAATGAACATCATAAATTTGTTTAATAATGCCAATGTCGATTTTTTAAAATGGAACACCCTGTATATTAATTTTTTTTTAACTCCTCACTCTTTTCTGATTCCAAACATGTATATATGTTATATGTTTACTTTAGTCGTTTAGGCAAAATTTCATTTCAAAATATTGCGGATTAGAAAATCTAGATTGCCCTGAGAAACAATTTGGTTGTTATTAATCGCTTATGGCAACTGACTTATGTCTCAAAAATAATATTTCATACCTTGAATGGTCTTGTCTTGGTATAATGGGTTACTCTAAAGATGAAAAATTCAATAGAATAAGTTTATCGAAGACAACATAAACATATTTATTATATTATTAAATTTTAAATAAACTTATTATTATTATTATTATTATTATTATTATTATTATTATTATTATTATCATTAATAATTATTAATAAATCGCAATATTTTGAAATGAAATTTTGCCTAAATGACTAAAGTAAACATATAACATATTATATACATATTTGGAATCAGAAAAGAGTGAGGAGTTAAAAAAAAATTAATATACAGGCTGTTCCATTTAAAAAAATCGACATTGGCATTATTAAACAAATTTACGATATTCATTTGTTTTGTCCCATAACAAATTCTAGCAGTTCAGAAGAAATCATGCAACTTGGCTAATTTAAAGTTTTTTCTAGGTCTTCAAATAAAAGCTCCAGGGGTGCTCCAAAATATACGGAAAAACCCTGTACATACGTCACACATATGTGACATACATGTATGACATGTAATCTAGTCTGTGTGCACCTTTAGACAAGGGCAAAGTGTCTGCAAAATTTCAGATTCCTAGACCTTACCGTTTTTAAAGTATTTCTTTCTAATATTGACATTAAATAAAGAGCAGCTCGCAATGAATGTATGCACTTGGTGGTAAGTAACTGGTAATTGCCTGTAAACTTTTAATATATTTAATAATAAATTATATTTTCCAATGGCCTTATGCAGAATTTCGTTTATAGGTCCTACCATTAGCTGAAATCAGCACCCTAGTTATTGGCTTCTGATCTTTGGAGATCAATTTGCCAAGGGGGTGTGTCTATACACCTGGCGCAACACCGGAAAACCGAAAATCAGCAGATCGCAGTCAGCAAGTCAACAGCCCAGCTGACCAGCGGGGTAGACTAGACCGGCTGACCGGATTGCGTAAAGGCATAATGTACTATTATTCAGAGCAGTTGTACTATCGATCGCAGTATACTATGGTTTTACGTTACTCGTAATTTTAATGGACAATGTGTATCGCGATTTAGAGCATGAGTTTGTTTTAACGTGCTGGACCGCAGTATATAATGGCGCTAAATAAAGGCGCGTGTCTCGGCCAATTTATACTGCGATTCAAACCCCACACTTGTTAAAAACACCTTATCAGAAGGTTAGCTCTCGGTTATGACGCCTCAGAAGATTTGTTTGAAAATATGAACTTAGACGATTCTGAAAGCCATTTCGACATCAGCAATATAGATTATGTAATAAATACTTTGCGGTAACTTGTAATACAGGTTGTTCTAACAGCAACGCCCAATTATTAAATCCATTAGAAACTGTTTTCCAGCACGTTAAAACAAACGCATGCTCTGAATCGCGATACACATTGTCAATTAAAATTACTATTAGCCTCTGAAAATTTTCTTTTAGACTTTCTACTACAGAAGTGTGTTTTCTATTAACATCTGATTCCTTTTTCTCTGTTTCCAAAATGGAATCAACCTCGGTAACCTGTTGAATATTTCCTTGTGGACTTTTATTTATAGGTGTAAAGTCGAAATGACTTTCAGAATCGTCTAAGTTCATATTTTCAAAAAAATCTTCTGAGGCGTCATAACCGAGAGCTAACCTTCTGATAAGGTGTTTTCAACAAGTGTGGGGTTGGAATCGCGGTACAAATTGGCCAAGACACGCGCCTTTATTTAGAGCCATTATATACTGCGGTCCAGCACATTAAAACAAACTCGTGCTCTGAATCGCGATACACATTGTCCATTAAAATTACGCGTAACGTAAAACCATAGTATACTGCGATCGAGAGTATAACTGCTCTGAATAATAGTACATTATGCCTTTACGCGACCGGATTAAGGTAAGGTACTGAATAGGCACTAATCAACTAATGACTATTATATAGATAATCCTTTTAGCTAACAGTTGCAGCAGTCGCACACACACCGTCACCAATAATTTTTGGTTAATTACCGTTATCGAGCAGGAGCTCTATTGTAGAAATCAACCCCACCACAAATACCGTTACCGTGTTTCCGGGAGCGACAATCGTCTAACGCAATCAACTGCTTTTTTCGCGACTTTAAAGTTAGAATTTATCAAGGTGTCTTGTGGGTTCAGTATTTTTTATATTGAATATGCATTCTGATAAACACTATACCTTTTTTTTTATATTCTTATTGTAACTATTGTGTGTTTTATTTCGAACTCTGAGCATCCCGAAACCCTGGTAACCTTTGCCCACTGTATTTAAGCTAACCGATGGGCTAAGTGGACCCTTAAAACTTTTAAACAACTGGGTGGCACCCAAGTTTCTCCGAAACACCGACGACATAAGCGCCAGTTACGGTAGACTTACCATTTACAACCGTCCTTTAAAGTACCTTACTTAATACTTCTATTTCTACATCGTTGTTTACATTTTCAAGATTGTGAGATAAAAATTTCGTTGAAAAGTTTATTATGTCTAAGAATAACTGAAGTCGATTTATTAGCTCGTTATAAAACACAGGCTTGGGAGAACTAAGATATTTAACAACATAAATTACGGGTAGTATATTTCCTAAGAAAGCGGAAACTACAAAATTGAACAAGGCTGCATTAAACGAAAAAGTATTTTTTGTAAGTTAAAAAGATTTGTCGGCGAATTACCAGTCAATCTTGGTTAAATTTAAAATACTAATCACTATTAAGATCTCGTAAATGATAAGAGATACAACAAAGGTTAAATTATGGCAAAGTTTCGCAAGTTGGAGATGACTAACAAGCCGTCGAAAGATTAAAAAAATTCCAAGCACATCCGACGATATTCGAAAAAAACGAAAATTCTGGTTTCGATATTATTTTGGCCTAGCTTTATTTACAAAGATGGCGAAAAAAAATTGTACTCGTTTCTTACCACAGTTTTATCTATCTATAATATGTTGTTATCAGATATTGATTCTGATGTTTGTCTTTCGACTACTACCATCATGCAGGTACCTATGTATTTTAAATTACAAACTAGTATTTTTTTTATTGCAATTTCGTTGCATTTTGTCTAATAAAATAATAAGGCAAAACAACCTTAATAAAGTGTCATTCATTTTTAATGAAATCAATATCCTTATTATGTGTATAAGTCATCTCTACGAAAGCAATGTTAAACAAATTATACAGTGAGCTTAAAAAGGTTGGAATAAATTCGTTTAAAATTCAGGTGATTATTTTCTGAAAAAACGCTTGGACATGTTGATTACTATTTTTAATTGCGAATTTTTTGACATAAGAAATGTGTATACAGGTTGTCTCAAGAAGAACATAATATACTGTCAGCATTGATTTTTTTAAATAGAACACCCTGTATATTATATAATTTTTAAATTCTATGATACATTCTAAACACTTTTTGTATAACATACCATATCTCCAAAATCAACGGTTTTTGATATATTGACATTTTTTCTGGTATTAAGTTTTATTAATAAATGTTGAATTTGACCGCCACCAAGTTCCTGGCAATATACAAGTCTTTGAATTCTTCCAAAATGTTATGGATTACCTGGGGCTCTATTAATCGAACCTCATGCCTTATTCGAAGTTCATCAAGATTGTTAGGTCTGTTAAAGTATACTTTAGATTTTAAATAGCCCCACAGTCAAATCTGGTGTCCTTGCCGGCCATTCTATTGGACCCCGTCGACCAATCCACTTGCCAGGAAAGACTGTATCCAAGTACTCACGCACCGGGCATGTGTAATGGGCTGGTGCGCCGTCTTGCTGGTACCATAAGTTATTGTTAGAAATGTCTGGCTCATCTGGATTTGGATAGAGTACAGCAACGGCCGGTATTAACTCAAATTCTAAAAATTCTAGATACAGTTCGCCATTTAACGTACCATCAAAAAAGAAGAAAATCCTGTTATCAACAATTGCAGCCCAAATATTCACTTTTTGCGGACATTGTGTGTGGGACTCTATGATCCACTACGGATTTTCCTTAGCCCAATATCGACAGTTTTGGCGATTCACATGCCCATTTAGAGTAAACGTTGCTTCATCAGAGAAAAAGTATGCCAAACTAAAAATAAATACAGTAGTTCTGTATTTTTTTAGCAAATAAAGAGCCTTTCTCTTTCTAATACTGAATTTATTCCAGTTACAAATTCCATCCAGTATTATAGTACATTCTCGTCCTATCGCGTTAAATTTAGTTGTGACTCTTGCTAAAACCGGGAACTTTGGATACCTACTATATAAAAGTTCATGGCATGCATGCTCCAATGTTACAAAAAATTATACAGTTTGCTTTACGAGAATTAGGAGCAATGTTTGGTCTTGATATTTGCACTTTTGTTATATTAGTTTTTGGTAGTTATATAAATTCAATCTTTTTTAATTGTATAATATACAATTAAAAAAGGTTATATATTATATAATGTCATTGTAATATAATAATAATTGTATGCCAATTATGGATATTTGGTCGATTTTTGAATAAAACGAAGAAGCAATATACGAATTGATCAAAAAACGAAACGGCAAATTTGTCACTAGTGTTTGCTCTTAAAGTTTTTGTGATAAATTAATCAATGAAAATCAAAATAAAATTGAAGTAATACTCTTAAAATAAGGAATATAATGGAGTTTTTTTTTATTTGATTTAAAAAATATAAAGAAAATGAAAGGGCACAACCTATTTCTTTTATTACAATATTTCGGCTTTTCTCGGCCTTCTTCTCGTTTGTAAAAAGTTATATTGAAGGGATATATTCTATAAATTTTAGGGCTGTATAGTATTTTTCTGATAGTTTTATAAAATTATTAAGGTAAGTAGTAAAATAAATACTTTTAAAATTAGGGGTACAATAATAGTGTAGGGTAAAGATAAGGGTTCTCACCCCTATTTTACCTTCACCCTATAGTAATTGTTATATTTAAGATTAGTAATTAATATTTGTTATTGTTATGAACACATATTTCATTGGTACAGGGTATAAACCTATACTACCGCATGTTAGTTATTTAATCAGTTAATATAACAATAACAAATATCGTTACAGTTCAAGTTTACGTTCAACTTAGTTTAGTATTTATAAAGACTGATTAGATATGGGAAACTAGTATTAAGAAGTCTTAAGAGAATAATAATAGTTATAGAGGCTGTATACACCCTAAATGTAGTGCTAAAATAAATACTACCTTTTTTATAAAGTGCCTCTAATCTTCTCTATCACCAATACCCAATAGTTCTACTACATGGCGATCCTGCCAGTCCATTTCCATTACAATAGAAATAATACTAATAATTGGCTATATACGTATTTTATGATAAAATTCAGATTTTGTGTTAATTAATAATATGCCAATAACGTTTCATAATTTGATTGGGAACTAATCTAACTTTTTAAAATTGGATCACGGATGTGTGACGATAAATTAAATGATATTAATACAAAGTCCAGTCCGAAATATTTAAAAATAAAACCCTTATTAAATTATTCAATAAGTCCTCAATGTAGCCTCTCGATAGCAGCCAGTTATGACGTATTTTTATTTTTTATTTTTTTTATAAACGGCGCGGCGGGTTCCAATAATCATTACTGAAAATTCAAAACTGACCCATCTTCGAGTCAATTACTTCCATTAAATATTAGTTTTTGCTCGTATATAAACTGCCCATCACAAAGTGCGACAAATAATTGTTTTTAACACCTTTATTACATGCCTGTAGTTCGAAAACGACATTACGGGTTTTAATGCGGTTCGCAGAGTTTGAAAGATTGTTTCTTGCAAGTTAATAGTATGGCAGGTACGCCTATGGCGCAACTAATGTACTTTAATATTCCACAGGGTGAAAAAGAAAGCCGTGCAAAAAATTAATACTTTCAGGTAAGTTACATTTTCTTAGTAGTGTTTTTTCATGTTATATTTTAATGTCGTTTTATAACTGAAGTTAATATCTCGGGAAAATTTCGGTATTTTTTATTATAGGCCTTAGGGCAAGAAATATCTTATCTAAAAGAAAAACAGCTGTTTGGAACATAACTGACGACTGTTGACGACTGTTTACGCACTTTGTTTTCTATCTGAAGCACTAATTTGTTTCCCTAAAAAAGATAAATAATAAATGACCCTAAGATATCTACCGGGTGTCTCCCGGTTTACAAACAGTATAATAAATTACGATAATTAAGTTATTCAAATTTAAAAAGTATAGACTAAGATATTTAAGCTCCAAGAAAAAGCAAAGGTCTCTTTAGATTAGTAGTGCACTAATAATTGAACCAGTAAATCAAAAAATATTTTATATAGAAGTCATAAAAATAATCCAGGAAACCTAGAGATTGTCCAATAGTTCAAAAGGTTTAGAAACTATTACCAATCTATTAACCCTGTTACAACAACAAAATCTCAAAATAAAAATAACTCTAATTTTTTTTCAGAAGCTGATGAAATTAAATGGTATCGAATCGGAAATTCCAAAAACTAGGGGAAGGTCGCCTTTGATGGCATATTTCCCATGATGGCATACCACAGGTATCTTTGGAATAAACCGGTTTTGCGTCATCCCGTCTAGTTAGACTGGCGCGCGTATTGACCGTACAGTTGTGAGTGGAATTTCAGTCCTGACCATAGACAATTTACCTTTAGATAAACAAACAATAATCACGAATGTGGCAGTTTTATGGCCTTGCGCATGTAAACAAAACTGGGAACTATTAGACATGCGCACTGCAACATTATCGTTTGACGAATGGGAAAATAGACAGGTCCGGACTTTAAAATTTAAATTATTGTTCATATGCCACCATAGAGGGTTTATTTTACCCCTATTTGGGCATAATACAATTATACAACGGCTGCAACTAGTACTAGTCATTGTTTATATTACAATCCGAGTCACTAAAAGCACAAACACAATTCACTAACTAAACTACACAAAAACCAGAAATCCATAAATATTAAACACCAGTCCCACAATCCACCATAGCCGATCAGATAGCTGAAAACTTTAGAAAACTACAAGGAATCCGCAGAGAAGAGAAACCTTAAAACACAACAACAAAAATGGCGGCCGAGCCGGTTCTGGAGAGTATTCTTGAGCGCGTCGATTATTGTCGATAAAGTAGGACGGCCGATAACATGAGGTTTGTGCGCATGCACGAAGGTTCCCCGAATGAAGATGGCTGACCGACGAGTCATGCGCTCGGACGTATTTTTTCACCCATAAAACGTAACTTTTGTTTGCGCAGGAGATAAGCTGTACGTATCTAAAGGTAAATTGTCTATGGTCCTGACGGACGTTTTTATGCAAAGTTATTTAATAGAACAGAAATCGTTAAGTGCCGAAGTAATATTAGCCAGTTTTTAAACCAAAAATGTATTATGTTAGGTGCATTAAATTAGAATGCACGATTTTTTTCCGATAACTATATGATATAGATGTTACTTTGCTATGATTATTTTAAATCTGTGATGTGAATGATTATGTTAAATCAAGTTGTGATTTTAATTTTTAATAATTTATTTACTAGAAGTGTGACATATTCCTAAGATGGCATATATATTTGTTTCCTATGATGGCATACCTATAAATACATATAAATAGGTATGCCATCATGGGCGTGATATTCAAAACGGCGCTATTTTTATTTTTATCTTAGATATGTCACTACTTATATGCTTTTTAAAGTTTTTTAACATGTCTTTAGATTGTACTTTCCTGATAATGTTTTTAGTATATTTTTTAAAAGTTTTAAACATGTTCCCCATAGAATGTAATATAATATTTAAGTTTTTTTAAACAGTTTTATGTGCTTGAATTTTTTTAACAATAAAAATGTGCAAACTGTAACAAAAATATTCCTTTTACATGTATGCATCCTTCAGGTTATTGCATTTTACTGGAGTATGTCATCGTAGGCAGGGACGTAGCAAGGGGGGGGGGGGCGAATAGGGCGACCGCCCGGGGCGCCATATTAACAGGGCGCCAAAATGGTCATTAGAAATACGGGAATTTAAAAATGTACTAATGCAATTACGGCTGGATTGCTTTTGACATTTGGCAACGCCGATATTTGAAGAAAAGGCGCCGCGATTCGATTGCGTCACTATGCTATGTGAATTGTGAGTTACCACGACATAAGTCACACAAGTCCGAGCAAGCAATTTTTCTTTTCACGAATGTTAAGTTCAAGTCTGTTAATCAGTGGCGGTTTCTCCATAGGAGCACGTGCACCCCCATACTTCATCAAGAATTACCCCATAAAGAAAAAATTATGTTCATTTAAATTTATCTTTTTTATATTCTTACCGTAATATAAGTTAGAACCCTCCTATTTTAACGTACCGGCAAACAATCGAACGAAACGTAGTGTAATAGCTCACGCCAAGCCGGTTGTCAAAAGCAACCGTATGGCGCGTAGGAATTCATAAGTCGCACACATGCGTTACGTAGGCGGGGTTTCTGCTGTTTCTCTATGCATCTTGTACTAGCAGGTGTGGTGGGGGAAAGCGCGATTTTAATAGGAAAACTCGCACAAATTAAATGTGCGCCGTTGAGTTCATTGCTGTATGAATTTATTATTTGCAGTTTACCTTTATATTTTTGTTAGTATTTTGGGGTAGTAAAGACTTATTTTTAAAAAAATGAACAGTTTTAATGCCAAAACGACTATGAATGTGGAATATTTGAGAAACAATACATTACAGTTATTGCTGCAAATAAAAACAGAAGAAGTGACTTTACTATTAAACAATGTACCCACTAATGAAAAATAAATTGGCCTTTTTTATCTTATTTAATTTTCAATAAAATAAGTAGGTAATCATAAATTTTTAAAACATTTACTAAAAATTATTGACCAAATTTGGGCGTGGTCTTGAAAATTTTTCGCCTGCGGCGCATTTCGCCTTCAGCGGGCTTTTAGTACACCCCCAAGTTTACAAATCACGAGTCGCCACTGCTGTTAATATATTTTTTAAACTAAAATTTATAGATGTATAATTTTAGTTTTAAGATTGTCTGGTAGGGCGCAGAACTACTATTCGCCCGGGGCGCCAAAATTCCTAGCTACGTCCCTGATCGTAGGCAATGCAGTTGCCTATGATGGCATACTGGGTGATTTTTTCTTTTTTATTTTTTTACCAAAAAATAAGTTTTTGTATATTTTTAAAGTTTTATAATGAATATTTAAGTAGTAACAAATATTTTAACATGGTTAAATGGGTTAAAACCTTTGAACTTAAAAATATATTAGGTGGTAAAAAAAGGTGCCAACATAGGCGATCTTCCCCTTTTCTTTTTACATTGCCAAACCAATTGCTTACATAATAAACAAATACAGTAAAACAGGGATATTTCCAAAAGCTCTTAAAGTAGCTGTTACTAAGCCATTCTTTAATGCGGTCAGTCGGAACTTTTAGAAATATTTAGCTTGGGCTTTAGGGGCGTGGTATTTGAGCTACTGAAAAGTTAGCTCTCCGACCGACAGTAATGTAATGCAATCGAAAATGAAACAAGTGACACTAAGAAAGCTTAGGCGTGTCGCAATGATGATTTTGGGGTCACTTTTATTTACAATATAATAATATGTTAACGATGTATTTCAAATTTTGATCGACATAATCAGTTTTGCTGACACTTCCCATTCTATCGCGGCATAAGGTGGTCATAACTAAGGTGTAGCTGTAGAGTCTGATTTTAGACTAATAGTCAAATAATTTATTAATAAAAAGTTAAATAATAATTTGAAGAAAACCTAGTGGAATAAATAAATGCACAAAATCTCATCATAGACTTCTTCATAAAAATAAAATTGAACATTTAAATAATACAATAGACGAAACGAAACAAATGGAAGTAAACTATCACATTTCCACTAATAAATAAGTTCTCTTAAAAATTTTAAACATAACTATTACCTACTTATATTTAAAAAACTTTAAAAATCTATGCACTTTTAGACGATGCTCTACAGTATATTCTTATTGATCAAGATTTAGCAGACAGGTTAACTATCCAGCTGCCTCTCTCTATTCAGTGGACGAATAACCAGGATTAAGAGCAGATATACTCAAGATCTGTAAGGTTTTCATTTAAGGCTGGTAAAATAATCCAGATTAGACGTGCAAGAACTATAAAGGGACTGTCACTTCCAGCCCAAAAAAATTTAGGTGAGATTTTAAAAAAATATTCTTAGATAGAAAATCAAATTTCTTCAATGAATAATACAAAACCAAAAATTTTGATTGACAGACCATTATTAATAAATAGGAAAATAATTACAGACCCTTGGAATAGCACCGCATTGAGTAAAACTTTATAAGTATTATTAGGTTGGGTAATACATGGAAACTGCTGTCTTAAATCAGAACCAAATACAGATAATAATTTTGTTTGCTATATAAACAACAAATAAAACGATGATTTAGATCTATTATATAATTGATAATTTCGGTTTACAAAGAATGGGAAAATCAGTATGTAAAGATAATACTAAGGCTCAAAATATTATTGAAAAAACAATAAAAAAAAATAGGTGATAGAAATTGATAAAGATATTTTAGAATATAATCGTCGACCAACAAAAAGACAAATGCTGAAAGTGATAATGTCTATTTTTGATCCGACATGATTTTTAACCAATTTTATTATACAGGGATGAATTAACTACAAGATAGGTATATTATTATGGCGTAATAAACTTGGATGCGACGATGAAATCACAAAAAATAGCCTAACATTAAAATAGGAAATTTGGATCATCAAAAACATTTTTAACTTTAATATTCCATGAATTTATTTTACAGAAATTCGGAATACCTATTTCAGATATTCAACTAGACGCCTTCTGTAACGCATCAGAAAGGTGATATGCCTCGGCTTACATATGGTGTCAAATAGAGGACAAAATTCAAACCGCCTTGGTTAATGCAAAGGCACGAGTTACACCTCTTAAGCCAGTCTCGATTCCTAGATTGGAATTACAATGCATTAATGGTAGCAAGATTAGGAACTAATCGAAAAAAAAATTTGGATCTTAATATAAAAAGTATACTGGACGGACTCGAAAACAATATTTCACTGGATTAGATCTAGTTTATATCTATGGGCTTCTGCCCATAGATATAAACTATTTGTTGCTCAACGTTTAGGTGAAATCCAAAGTATAACAAATTTGAAAGATTGGAATTATGTTAGCTCGAAAGAAAAAGTTGCCAATTAAGCTACAAAACGAATCTATAACCTTGATGTTTCTAGTAACCGTCGATGGTTGTTTGGACCGAAGTTTCTTCAAATATCACCAGAAAATTGGCCTAAAGAAGAGCATTTACGTTCAGACTTCAGGGAGGGAAGATAAAAAAGATTTTTTATTTTTAAATACTCAGGTATAGTATTCCTATTTCTTAACGAGAAGATGGACAAGACTGCTAAAATATACAGCGTGGATGCAAAGATTTATTCAAAATTGTAAAAAAGGAAACATAATATTTAAGACAAATAAATTAAGTAACACAGAAATTAAATTTGCAGAAATGGTATTATACAAGAGAGTACAAGATGATCCATTTCACAAGGAAATGCATTGTCTACAAAAGGAAAAATAATTCCAATCCATTAAAAATTAATTCCAATAAAAAATACAGCAGCCTCTACACTTTAACATGCGCACTGAACAATGATTGACTTCTTCGTTAAAATGGACGGAATAATCTAAATGCTTGTTAAGAACTTAAGTCGCCATTAATTTTGGATCCCCGTCATTATACAGGGGGTGTCCGGAAAAAGGAACTGTTAACCATATATTCCTGGAGCAAAAATTATATTAATTTTTTTAATGCCATTTTGCATTTTTGTCCCTTATGTTCGATATACATTTACAATATTGAAAGTTTGAAATTAAAAACTGATTTTTTTTTATAATTCGAGTATTTATTAAGATGTTAATTTTAAAGTTGGTACCTACATTGCTTCAGCATAAAGTCTTTTGACAAAAACAAAACAAAAAACACTTGTCAAATATCATAAGAAGATAATAAATATTCAAAACATATTATTTTCATAAAATTATTTAGTAACAAAAACAAACAAAATTAAAAAAAAAATTGTCTAAAGAAATTACTCAATATGACCTTTATTTTTTTAAATACGCACGTGAGCTTTCTTTATAAAAGAATCTGTAAAAACATGATTGTGGTTTCAACTTAAACTGCTTTCCACTTGTTATTAACGTGTTCATAATTTATAAGAATAATATTTTTTGAATATTTATTATCTTGTTACGATGTTTATTTAATAAGTAATAGTATATAGATTCCTAAGAATAAGTGATGGCAGTGGTGTTCTACTGTTATGTGAAAAATATTAGCAATAGTATTTTGGTACAGGTTTTTATTTGTACACTACTGTCTTTATATTATTTTTAGCTAGACTTTTGCTTTCGGTATTGTCACCAAATGCAAAGTTTCTTAATTATATCTTTTATGCAAGGTAATGCAACAATGGCGGACTTGATTTAGCATTTGAAAATTATGAGATTACCCTGTTGGCATCAGTTAGGGACCCATAGATACTTTTCAAATTATCCCCAAAAGGCATTATTTTAACGAAATTTTATTCCAAAAATAATCAAAAGCAAATGATTACCAGAAAAAATATAGTTCGAAAATCACTGGTGCACGTACTAAAAAATAGGGTGATCAGCGGGTAGTGGACCCCCTATTTTGAATACTTCAGAATTTGTTTTTTGTTTTATTGTTGGTTACAAGGTGGAACTCTTTATGCTAAAGCAATGTACCAAATTTGAAATTAATATCTTATTAAATTCTAGGATTATTCAAAAAAATCGGTTTTTATATTAAAACTTTGATAGAAAACATGGGGGTCAAAAATAAAAAAATGCATTCAAAAAGTCATATTATTTTTGCTCCAGGAATATATAATATGCTTAACAGATTGACCTCCTTTTTCCGGACACCCTGTATAATAAGTCAAAGTCAAAGTCAAAGTTTTATTTGCTACTTACATAAATTGTTTATAGCACGTCATAAATAATAATATATAGGTAAATATAATTTAACATGTACAAATGTATATAAATAACAATAAATTAGTGTATAAAGCAAACAATGCACAAACATTAAAATAAAATTTAAAATTAAGGGACACAAAACTGGCACACTCCACAACCAATGTACATCATCCGGGTAGGTTACCAGGAGGCCAACAGGTACTCATTCAAGGTATAAAAGCAATTGTCTAGTAAAAACTTTTTAACATATTTTTTGAATAGGACATCATCAAGGGCTCGATACCGTCCCGGGATCTTATTATATAAATTGCAATTAAGTGAGTTGTTTTTAGATTTAGTAAGTCTAAATCGCTGAGCCACTATCCTGTCTGAGCCTCGAGTGTTGTAGCTATGAATATCTGAATGCCTAGTGAGTTTATCTCTACGGGAATGTAGCTCCAGCACAGTTTGAAAAATATAAAGACAGGGTAGCGACATTATGCCAAACTTTTTTAACAGAGGCTGACAATGCTCCCTATATCCTACGTTAGCAAAAAGTCTTACAGCTTTCTTTTGGAGTTGTAAGATCAGTTGTGCATTTGCACTGTTTCCCCACAATATTGCCCCATACGCAATATGGGATTGAAAAAGGAGGAAAAAGTAAAGTGATTTCAAAACATCCAAAGTCAAACACTTACGCAAATTTCTAAGGAGAAATATCGTTCTCGACAATTTTCGTCCCAGTTCAGTTATGTGGGTCTCCCAGGATAAGGAACTATTCAGAGTGATACCCAGTAATTTACATTTATTGTTATTCAATAGTCGATTACTCGAGATAACCAGTTCTTGAGTCTTACTCGTATTAAGCTGCAAGAGATTGCAAGAAAACCATTTTTCCGCATCCTTCAGCAGCAGTTGTGATGTCATAATCAAATGCCCCAGACTTGAAGCAGAAGTAATAGAAGTAGTGTCGTCTGCATATATGGTCAAATTGAAAATCCGTTGCATGTAATAACACAGATCATTAATATAAATTATAAACAGTAGGGGCCCAAGGACGGATTTCTGTGGCACTCCATATTTAACATAGCCTAAATCAGACTTCACACCTTCAATCTCTACAAACTGCCGCCTATCAGACGAATAAGACTCAATAAGGTTCAGGGGAATACCTTTTATGCCATAGTGACACAGTTTTTTTAACAGGAGTTTGTGACAGACACAGTCGAAAGCTTTTGCTAGATCGCACAAAGTTATTGACGTGAGCTCTCCAGACTCCAAGCCCTCGACTATGCCACTCACAACCTGTAAGACTGCACCCAGTGTCGATCTTTTTCTTCTAAACCCACACTGAGAAGGGTGAAACAATTCATTAGTCTCAAAATAATTATAACGACGCTTTTTAAGCAGAGACTCAAAAACCTTGGAAAATATCACTATACTTAATAGCTACAGGTCGATAATTCTCCACCAATTCAGAGTCTCCCTTTTTTAATAGTGGTGTGATTTTAGCCATCTTGAAAACGTCTGGATAAATACCGCTCAAAAAGCTTTCATTTATTAAAGTGGTTAAAGGCTCAACAAGGATGTATATGGTTTCCTTAAGCAGTCTATCATTTATATTGAAAGCATCTAGAACTGCTGATCTTTTAAGATTTAGTATTGATAGTTCAACTTCTTTTGGGCATACTGGATGCAGAAAAAAGTTACAATTAATTGGTGGAGTATATTTGAAGAAGTCACTGGCTTCGGTGGAATTTGCCGGGAGGTTCTTAATTATATTTTCAGAGACCGAGTTAAAACAGTCATTAAAATCGTTTGGTTCAATTGTTATGTTATCTTTATTTGCTAATTTTTTTCGATTGCATTCAAAATTTATTAATTTCCAACAATCTTTGAAATTATTTTTTGAATTTAATATGTACTTATTATAAGGTTGTTTTCTGTAAAAAGTAATAGAATTTCTGTAGTCAGTTTTCAACTTATTGTATGTAGACCAATCCTCAGGATCATTTTTAACATGACATATCATTTTTACTGCTGATAAAATATTTCTCTTATTATGCAGTTCCTCATTAAACCACTGCACTGGGGATTTATTATCCTGCTTGCATTTCCTTAAAGGGAAATATTCATCTGCTGCCACTCGGTAAGTCTCAACCAGCCATTCAGCCATAGCATTTACATCTTTGGACAAAATATGAAGTTAATTCCAGTCAACGGTGCTTAAAAGATTTTTAACGTTTTGGATATTTTTATTCGACAATATTCGCCTATACGTGTACGGATGACGCTTGAAGGCGCCAGCCCTCACAGCCAAATACTATCCTGTGTGATCCGAAATACATGGGTCAACAACGCCAACATCCATCCCATTCACACAAAGACTAGTAACTACATTATCTACACAGGATCTAGACTGTGGTGTAACCCTGGTATACGCCTTATAAGTAATTATACAACACTATCACGAAGAAGTTTACCATCATTAAACCAATTCATAACATTTTTTTTCTTAAATGTACAAAAAAGAAAATGCAATTATATAATTAATTTATCATTTTTTAGTTCTTAGCGCAGAACTGCTATTTCTGATACATGGATGTACTGAGTGGCGATAGAGGTTTGATAGAGGAGGCTGAGATTGAGACGCTAAGTTGCAATATTGAGCAATTCGGTGCTAAGGTGGGTAAAGTGGCAGGGCTAAATGTCTTACAACTTAACATTAGAAGTATTAATAAAAATTTTCAAGAGTTAGAAATTTTCCTATGTTCTTTAAAGATTCATGTCCAGGTCATTATATTGAGTGAAACTTGGAATATTTCCTACCTACCACTATACAATATAACGGGCTACCAAGTTTATTACAATAACTCCAAGCTAAATCAAAACGATGGGCTTTTGGTATACATAGATAATAATTTACAACATACGGTGTCCTCAACAATATTAAACAACTTAACTTTCACTAGAGTAGAACTTACTAACAATTCCAAATTATTTGCAATAAACTGTTTGTATCGGTCACCCTCTAATGACGTAGATATGTTTTTGATTGGTCTAAACTCATACCTGGGTAAAATTAGTTCCATAAAGTCATATATAGAAATTTTGGTAGGAGATATTAACATAAATTTATTAACAGAGAGTGATATAACAACTAACTATGTAACTTTGTTGGGAAGTTTTGGATATAGCTCATATATTAACAAGGCAACGCGTGTTGACCGTAGAAGTACCTCTTGCATTGACCACATCTTTGTGAATAAAAAAAGAAACATGATTAAATTAAGTCTAGTAATTATTGAATATTCCTTAACAGACCACTATGCTACATTCCTGAATGTTGATGAATTTTTTGACAGTTCTAAGGATAAAAATATACAACACAAAATATTAGACTACAAAAAATTAATAACACTTTTATCAAGACAGACATGGAATGCGGTACTGAATGAATACAATCCTAATTTGGCAGCAAATACTTTTATGTCGATTTTAGCAGAAAATATTCAACTCTCAACCAGTATAACTGTGCCAAAGAAACCTATAACTAAGCTTAAACCCTGGGTAACAATGGGAATAATTAACTCAATTAAAAAACGGGACCTAATGAAAAAGAAAATAGTAAAAAAAGTAAATATAATGGCAATCGAAATAATACAGTACAATACCTATAGAAATAAATTAAATAAAATTATACAACATGCTAAAAATACCTACTATAAAAATATTCTAAACAATGTACAGGGTGATACAAAAAAAACCTGGGCTATAATAAAAGAAGTTACAAACATTAAATCTAAACAATTAGAAGTAATCTCACAACTGAAGGGGGATAATGAAAATTTGATTAAGGACAACTTTGAAGTTGCTGAATACTTCAATAACTACTTTTGTCGAATCGGAAATGAAATGGCTGCTAAGATTGACAAAACTCATAACATAATAAAAGCTGATAAACCGTTCAATCCGCAATCCATGTTTCTAACGCCAGTAGATGACGCTGAACTTATAAAAGTGATTAACAGTTTAAAAAATAAAAACAGTACTGGTCCTGACGGCATTTCTTCAATCGTTATAAAAAATATTCATCAAGTAATTTTAAAACCTCTTAAGCATATAATTAACCAGATTTTTACTACAGCTATTGTGCCCGAGAACTTTAAGGAATCGGTAATAACACCAATTTTTAAGGGTGGAGATAAAGAGCAAAAGGGCAATTACAGACCAATATCTCTTATAAATTCATTGGGAAAATTTTTTGAAAAATGTCTTAAGAGCAGATTAGTAGAGTTTTTGGAAGGATCTAATACTTTAAGTAATGATCAGTATGGCTTCAGAACAGGCAAGAACACTGAGTTGGCTATTTTTAACTTAATAGAACACATAAATCATAATCTAAATAAAGGAAAGAAATGTTTGTCAGTGTTTCTCGACCTGGCAAAAGCTTTTGACACGGTTAATCACGACATACTATACACACGACTAGAGAGAATGGGAATAAGGGGAGTTTGCTTAAGTTTGATTCAAAATTATCCTACAGGGCGGACACAAATTACAAAGGTTAATAATTCTATGAGCACTCCGCTAACCAGCTCAATTGGAGTACCACAAGGCACGGTGCTTGGTCCTATTTTATTCCTTGTCTATATAAACAGCATTTTTTCGCTGAATATTGATGCTAAAATAATTTCATACGCTGATGATACGGCAATAGTATTTGCCGGACAAAACTGGGAACAATTAACAAACGCTGCTTCTAGAGGATTGAGTATGGTTCGTGGCTGGTTGGACAGCAACCTACTTTCTCTTAACCTTATAAAAACTAAGTTTGTCTCCTTTTCAATTACAAGTGCTGGCTTAAATAATTATGAAAAAATTATTATCCATTCTCATGTTTGTCTATCTCAAAACTGTGTTAATTGTACATGCACAGAAAGCATTAACTCGGTGGAATACATAAAATACTTGGGAGTAATGGTAGATCCACATCTCAAATGGGACAAACATGTAGAAATGTTAACAAAAAACTAAAAACTTTACTACCGTCAAAGCGGGTGACTTGACTACGATTTTGATGTAAATGTAGTTATAGGAGACAGCTGATTCAAAAAAAAATACCAAAAAAAATTATAAAACTTGCATACAAGTTTAAGGAACATAATCCCACCTCATTCTTCTTTATATCTCATTTCGTTATATCAAAAAAAAAATTATATCCAAAATTCCAAGTCACCCGCAATCCGGGTGACTTGAAAAATTGGTATAATTTCTATTTTTTTGAGCTTGAAACCCACTCGAGGTGTGACTTGAAATAAAAAAATGTATTTTAAAAAATATTTATACCTTAATTAAAACAGAAAACAGCCAAAATCAACAAAAACAAAGGAAATACATATTTTATTCTTAATTTTACAAACTTAAAAAGAAATTCTTAATTGTGCGGCCCATGCTCTATTTAATGACTCCTTGGTGTACCGAACGTAACTACGTCCCCTAATTTTTCGTTTATACCTCTGCGGCATATTTTCTTAATTTTGTCAAGTCACCCTAAAAATTTATGAAACATGAAAAAAATCCCTAAAGGTTGGAAAAACCGAATTATAAATTGATATTATGTTAAAACCTTAAAAAGAACTATTTTTTAAAGGTAATTATCATAAAATCTTACCATAAATTGAATTCCTTCTGTTCTAGCCAAGCAAAAGTTTGAGCGCTTTAAAAATCGTCGTTATTTACTAAAGATTTGCAACGGACGTGTTTAAACGAAATAGCAAGCTACACAAGCGCAACGCTGCTGGAAAGTAGGCATAGACCAAGGTCAAACGATCGGCTGTAGCTGAAGCTCCAGCTCCGTGTCGCTAAATATATAGGTGGCTAAATCTCCGACCAAGTAGAATTTTATCAAGTCACCCCTCATTTTCAAGTCACCCACTTTGACGGTACCTATCTTTTATCAGCTAAGAGATATTCTCACACACCAGCTAATATCAACAGTATATAAAACACTTGTAGAATCGATCCTGAGATATGCCTTGGTTATATGGGGGGGTTCGACGGACAGTACGGTACGACCTCTCAGAGTCTGCCAAAACTCTATTATTAAGGTAATACTTAGAAAGGAAAGAAGGTTTTCCACAAAAATGTTATACAAGGAGTCCTGCTCATTAAATCTCAAGCTTCTATATGTTTGGTGTAGTGTTGTGTTTGTCTACTCGCACCTTAATCCTGATCAAAACTTGGTAGCTCACCGTTATAGCACTAGGAAAAAAAATAACAAGGAAATGTCACAAAATTTTGTTCCTACAACATTTGGACAAAAGTTTGTATCTTTTAATGGTCCCAAATTTTTCAACAAATTACCTCTTAAAATACGCATGATAGATAAACCTAACAAATTTAAAATAGCAGTCAAGGACTTCATTACTTGTAATCAAGATATATTCCTATAAACTCACTCTTTAAATCTATACAAGGTAACTCTCCCACTGATCCCCCTTCCCCCACTGCTTTCCTAAAATATAATAAAGTTATTTATGCGTGTCAGCTTCGGCCGTCTCAGCCTTGCCATATACAGTGTATCTTCTTCAGAATATCGTTGACAATCCACTTATTACTCTGTCCAACTGCGTTGCAACATTATGAATTTGTTCATTAAAAACTATTTCGATGGAGCACAACACAAATTTATTTATTTAAATTTAGGTGCTCCTCTTTATCAACTATTGCTATATCTCTAGTGTTAAACAACGTTATAATATATAACAGTAGTTTTAAGATTTCTAATGTAACAAATTTTAGTAATATATTTGAATTTGAATTTGAATTTGAATAATGGTCAAGAACCTATAATGAATAATGTAAGACAAAAATATTGGATATTGCGAATAAAACAGGCTGTATTGCCAAAATGTAAAACTAGAATGATGATGAGTGATGTTTACTGTACCAATTATATGTGAAAACTTCTAACTCTATTCGCCCATTCATTAAACTGGAGTGGATTATTTTGGTCCCCTTTTAGTAACTGTTAAACGTAGCCCTGAAAAAAGGTACGGAACAATTTTTACCTGTATCGTTACTAGAGCAGTACAATTGGAAATTGCACATAATTTAAGTACTGACGGATTTATTCATGTTTTGAGACAATTTGGCTGCCGACAAGAATTTCCTAAAGAGCTGTATAGCGACTGTGCCCACAAAGTATTGCAAATAGCAATCAAAGAATTGGAAAATGAAGAAATAGCGAAATCTTGCAGCTTGAAATACATTAATTGGAATTTCAATCCTCCCGCAAGTACCAACATTAGTGGAGCGGAGCATGGGAACGCCTAATTCAGTCATTAAAAAAAATTCCAGCAAAAATTTTGTCCTTAAAATATTCTTAAGAATATGTTCTAAGAACAGTTTTCGCAGAATGTAAAAATATTATTAACTGCGACCACTGACTCACGTTTCTCTCTACTCATACGGAGCAAAATCATTCACTCCAAATCATTTCTTAATGGACCCATCACATGTATTCCTACAATGTGTCAACATTAACTGTGAAAATTTTAGCCTTGGGCCCAAATGGCACGAAAAGTCAATTCCAGTTAGGTTAAATGATATAGTCATTCATTATAGGTAATCCCGATGGTCTAAAGGTCACATTATTCAACTATATCCCGAAAAAGACAAACGCATTCGAACAGTTAATGTAAAATTGTCGAATGGAAATATTTTACGACGACCTGCATCTAAACTTTGTATTTCAGATATTAATAAGAAGACAGAAGAGTAATTTTCGCAATAATTACTGCAGGGGAGAATTGTTACTTATTAAGTATATTGTTTACTATATTTGACCTTGTTCTAGCATTTTAATTGTTGATTTATATGTATAGTGGGAAAAAACAAAAAGAAAGCAGGTTGATAATAAAACAACAAAAAGTTGACAGCACAGTTGAGTCAAAGTGAACTAATATTGGAGAACTAAATTTGAGAAAAACTCAGTTATATTTTTATACATAGCCTCAAAAAACGTGGGCAAAATTGTAAAAAGTAAAGCAACCTTGGGCAACTTGACAGTGAGTAGCGAATGTTCAGTTTGATCGAAATTCGACATTGTCAAGTTTTTTTAAAAGTTTGGGATGCAGAATTGCAAATGTTTTTTTGAAAAAATGTATAAATAATATAACTGACTTTTCTTCAAAAAATTGTTTTTCCAATATTACTTTATTTTATTACTATCTTTTAGATGCGAAATTGGCCGATTTTTTAATATATTGTATAAACTATAACGGGATTTCCTTCATATTGTTTCTCTGATATCACAGCTTAATTCCCGTACTTAATTTCTTCATTCTATTGCTGATAATAATCTTTACTAACATGTCCTCATTTCGATCTATTGCTATAACGTTGTTTACTTTTAAAGATATTTGTGATTTAGACATATTTTTATTCCTACCAATTAAAAATTTAACCACTTAGAGAATGGGTTACTTCCTGAACCTTTTAAACATTAATTTATTAATAAACAAACCGATGTGAACGTTTTGTCAATTTGATTTACGCATCTCTCATTAATGAACCACTCCACTTTTAACCTATGCAATGGCATACGAATAATTAAATTACGTAAATGGCCAAGGTTTAAGTTTTCATAAAGATTTATTTAATGGTTTGTTTTTATTTAATAATAAAAATAGTCCGGCTCTGAGATTACGGAGTGGAACCTAGAATTTTTGAAATAAGCATATATTTTTTTTATAAATAAATCTTGTCTTAATTTAATCGAATGTCGACAATGTTATAATATAAATTTACTATTATATTAATTTTGTTATTTCTCATTTACCCCTTTTCGCCGTAAATTCGCCCTTACCGCCATGAACTTTTAAACGTCAATTAGCAGTTTATATTAGCAGTTATTTGGTGGTTACACCTGAGTACTCCAATTAGCATCAAAAGTCTAAGTAAATCGTAAAAAGTAATTAATATGCTAATTAGTAAACATTCTAAACTTTTTTAACATATTGAGAATATAGCCAATTGAAAATAATATTCTTAATCTTAAAACAAGTTATTTTTTTTAATATACTGGATTAGGAAATAATTTTATGCGATACGTTTATACAGGAAACACTTTATTAAATTTTTGTTTATGCAAGATTGTGATAAAGAAACGGATCTGTCTATAGTATACATTAGGGCTGGGCCATATTGAAATTTCAATATCGAATATCGATATTAAAAAATATCGATATAGTCGATAAGTATATCAATAAATATCGATATTATCGATAAATATTAATAATATGAATAAATATCAAAAATATATCAATAAATCAATTATGTCGATAAATATCGATATTTTATTTTTTAAATATCGTTATTCGATATATCAATATATCGAATTTTTGCCCAGCCCTAATTGGTACACTGACATTTATATTATACCAAAAGTTTGACTTTATTAAACAGAAGACACATGTATGATAGTTCATTAGTGACAGTCAAATATGACATTAAACACTAAACAAATCAGGTAAAGGCGTAAATAAAGGATAAAAACAATAATGATGCATTCTACCCTTCTTTTATTATCAATGATTTAGGCGACATTCTTACACCAACATCAAAAAATCGAAAAATCGATATCATCGATGTGATCGGATATATCGATAATATCGATAAATATCAATAATATCCATAAATGTCAATAATATCGATAAGTATTGATAAATATAGATAATATCGATATTATCAATATTTTATTTTTTAAATATCGTTATTCGGTATATTGATATATCGAATTTTTGCCCAGCTCTAGTATACATAATACCTATCGCTTGGACACGTCAATTTTATTTTTTTGTAATCAATTTTTTTTACAAAAGGTTTACAGAGTAAAACAGAAAAGCGCTACGTGCGTCAACTTTATTTTTTTAAATAAAACACATACCTAGTATATTTTCCATTTCAAATTCTTCGATAAATTCTCGACATTTTTTTTATAGAGTATATTAGAGTATATCCTATACCTACACTGAGAAGAAGCCTTCTATTCCTTATAAGAATTCACATACTCCTTATGCAACTGTTTAATACTAAAGTGTGACCAGTAAAGTCAGCATCATATGGGATTTTTTTATTGATAGCTTTATTCAAAATTTGACTTTGGCATCAAGTTCTGCTTCGATCGAGAAGAAAATTAATCAAAAAAAAAAATAATAGTCACGTGATTCGCATTATCAGACAAATTTTAATTTTTTCCAAAAAATAATTGAAAAGTAAAAGTATCGAAAAAAGTTATTAAAAAAAGTTTTTTTAAATACAGTTTCTAGCTCACATGCAAAGTTTCAGCTGCATAAGATAATTGAGATTTTTTACCCATATTTTGTAAATTGCACCACTTTTGCAAAATAAGACTCAGCGCAATCTACATAAAACTTCTTAGTTTTGACAATGCTTTATTTCAGATACATTTTCTTTAAAGTAGCGACATATTAAATGTGTGTTTTTCTAAAGAATCAAAATTGGGCTATTAAAATTTGGTCGCATGTGATGCAAAGTTTATTTGTTTTTAACCCTGTATAAGGTAACTTCATAAAATAAGTATTTTTAAAAACGTAGTTTGTGTCTGAAAGTAATACACCTTATTATTAAGACAAAAAATAATACAGTGTCATGAGTAAATTGTTCATTAAGTGGAAAATAAATTTTAGTGGTTGGTAAGAAATCAAAATTATCTTATATGCAGCTGCATGTGGGCTAAAAACTGCATTTAAAAAAACTTTTTTTAATAACATTCTGGATATTTTCAGAAATAACCCCACTTTTTAATTATTTTTTGGAAAAAATTAAAATTTGACAGATAATGCGAATCACGTGACTACTATTTTGTTGATTAATTTTTATCTCGATCGAAGCAGAACTTAATGCCAAAGTCCAATTTCGAATAAAGCTATTAATAATCCCATATGATGCGGACTTTACTGGTCACACTGTATATGTGACAGCAATACGCTTTCCTACTGTAAGACAACGAAAGTTGCTAGACCATTGTGTAGTGATAATATCACGGTAATTTAGCCAATAAGATTAATGCTACCATAGAATGGTTTATAGCCACTATTGCTACGAATACTCACAGTAATTATCAAATTCCATTAAGAGTGTAATCTGGTTTTATATGCTGTATTAGTTCCGACTGGCAGTTGTAATGAAACTTGACATTATTCATGATAATATTTGCTTGCTACGGTAAATAAAGCATACTTACCACTAAAAATCAGTACTGTAGTTGTCAAAAATTTAAATATCTTCTAGTGTGATATTGTTCTTGTCGTTTAACATTGCATATTATTATCTATTATGCAACATGGTTTACTGAGATAGTAAAATTCGTCCTTAGATTATAAAGTCCAATACTAGGTAATGATGGGTTGTGCAAAATAAGAATATTCTATTGCTTTATCTGAACATGTAAAGTTTAAAATATACTTAAATATAAAGTAAAATAAATTAATTGAAACAGGTATTGGTACGATCAATGGCATTCAAATTCAGACAGTATAGCTAGAAGACTCCGAAGAACGAAGCGACCTCCGCAACAAATACGTTAAAACTAGAACTACGGCGCGCGGCGATTGCCCATCGTTACGAACCTCCACCAACGTCTTGTAGGTTATAGGTTCTAACGGATGCAATTCGTTTTTGGGGACGCTGTTCTCAGTGGCGGCTTGTGCCTTATAAAGTTGGGTCGGCAGAGTCCGCCGGAGGCAAAAATTGCGCCGCAGGCGTGGGCGCCACGCCCTAATTTACTGTATCTTATATTAAGTTTGTTGTTAATTTTTTGATCAAGAATATTATCAAGAAAGCCCTATTAAATGGACAAAAACATATTTTTAGTGGATCTTTCATGTTATTATGTAACCCGCATCTACTCCAAGGATTTTGATTTTGTCCGGTGTTGTTTTTTGGGAAAAGCACACATGTAGAATAAAAAAGTTTATTTTTGGCTTCGCTTCCAGTAAGCCATTGATATTTTTGATACCAGTTTACGTTAAATGATCTATTTGAACCTTTGCCGCCAGCAGCAGTAATTAATGAAGCCATTTTTGGCATGGGACGACCATCGTTTTTTATAATTAATTTTTTCATCATGCGGCAGCGATGCAAACTCTTGGGATAAAAGATAAAAGGTCATTTACAATATCTTTACTCTTAGTAATACTTACAATTTGAGCTGCATGACTTACGCACACCTATATCACAAATCCACTTTTAAGAGCTGGTTGGCAAAAAAACACTTGCATGTAAGTTACACAGGCACAAAGACACTTAAGCAAGTAGTTCATTCAATAACTTCAACCAAAGAAAATCGTTATAATAAGGAACGAACTAACAATTGAGCTTTAAAAATGCGCTTTCAACAACAAAATCCACAGAAAAACGCGGGAATAGGAAAAACTAATTACACTGTCACCACGCTTCGCGAACTTCCGCAGTTGCCAATTACCGCATGATTTTTTTAAGTTAGCCGTTAAAATTATGATTATAAAATAAAATCAAAACCATTTCACATTAAATCATGAAATTAAAAAATAAAAACCATCACTATACACTATTTATTATTTAAACATTAAGAAAATAAATTGTAATTAATATTTAATTTTGGTATTGTTATCCAAATATGAATGAAAAACTGCTCAATTTGGCAACCGGTAGCAAATCCAGATTTGCCGTAAACAAATGTTTGCAACCGAGTTCGCACTAGTGCGGCACTAGACAGTTCTTTCAAGCTTTTTCAAATGGGTGTATGTTTGGTTGCTAATTTTTCTTGCGGCAAGACGCGACCTGCTAAAATGACTTTCGGTTCGTCGGCCGTAGTCAAGGTATCTACTATGGAGATGACCGACCGATAAAAGAGTAAATTAGTTTAAATAAATGGAAGTAACAGTTAAATTTAAAGGTAAATTGACTTTAAAAAATAGTTGAAATCAAAAATATAGAAATTTTAAATATTCAAGGACATATTTATTACTGTCTATTCTGTTCCTATTTTGTTGGGTCGGCACTGCCGACCCGGCCGCCCCTGACGAGCCGCCACTGGCTGTTCTGCTTTCTTAATTGTAGAGAAAGCGCTTTCCTGGGCACAAAATGCATCGCATTGAGAATATACAATTTATTTCTGAACAAAATTGTTGAATTAACAGTAGTTCATTATTCAACAAGAATGTGCTGCTAATGGAACTGATTAGTACCAATAAAAACACTGTTCTAGCAAATCTGGAATTGATATAACAATAAAGCGGGTTTAATATACTAGCAATTTATTTAATATGGGTTAATAAAAAATAAAATATCAATACAAACTAAGTCTTAGCAAACCTGTTGTATTAGATCATTTTCTTCAGTGTATCTTCAAGTGGTTTTGAACTATCAACACTTTAAGTTTTAAAATAAACAACTTCTAATTTTAAAAGTATAATTTTATTGACCAGTAAATGCCAAATAAATGTTATTAACTTCTTGATTGAATTTTAATTCTTCTCTGCCTTTATTACATACAATATCGTCGGTTAAGAGTGTTAACCTGCTAACTCATAAATACACAATTGTACAGGAACAAAGAAAAACGATATTTCCTTACTAGAGCGTATTACCATTGTGCTGCCCGTTACACAGCAAAACATTGGAGATAGCAGTTATACGGTTTTACTGTGGAGTTAGAGGGTTTACGCATACTAGATTTACGGACGCTGTGTTTACAATTTAGAGTTAGAAGTATTTCTGGGTGATGCAAAACGCCATCTATATTTAAATAGTTGAATAAAACAAAATTAGTCAAAAGTGGAGATAGCAGGTTAACAATCTTAACCGACGATATGGAACTTGTTGACAACGCATAGAAATTTTTATTCTGTTGGGTTTTGGAGATAAAAGTAGAAATCATAATATATTTAACGATAAATACCCATCTATTAGTTAATCGACAGTGCCCAGACAGGGAAAAGATAGTTGTTAAAATTGATCGTCTTTGTATAACCGTAGGGGAAATATTATTATCACTACAGGAAGAACCTCACAGCTATACCACACAACTTGGACGTAACTACGATACGCACGAAGCCAACATGAAAACGATAAAATATATTTTTACATCTATGAGTTAAAGGAGTTATAGTCACGTAAAATTTTTAGGATATCCATTAGGATATCCATTGTGCAGGGATAATTGGCATAATACATTTTTTTAAGAAAAATGTTTATTATGTGGCCAGCTTTAGGCTGGTCTTTGTAAATCACACTTAAGCGCTATATTAGGCATAATGTAATATTTCTAACGTTTAGTTACTATATTTTATATAGAAAAATAATTTGCTTTAGTTGTTCGTTTTATGTCGAGATATTTTAATTTTTATTAACTTGACCAAAAAATACCTGAAGACACAACTTTATTGGGAAATGACCTAATTTTTTACAATTAAAATTTTAAAATAATATGTTATTTATGCAATCCTATCCATATAAATAACTTACATAGAAAGTGTTTAGGTTAGTGACAAAGATAAATGAAAAAACGATTTGATTATATTTAACTCAAAACAAGTATTTTACTTCTGAGTTTGGAATTGATGATAAAAAAAATTTTTATATTAGCAATACAAAAAAAATTAAATAATCCCTTTTTCTTCAATAACATAATTAAATCAATAATATTTAAGAAGTTACTAGCAGTAGAAAATATAAACGCTTTTTTAAATTTCTTTAATGGCATCCATTTATTATGAATACATTAAATTTATCGCCGCACATCCACCCCCATTATTATTTTTTTTAACTTTAATTATTACATTACTTATCGGCCCTAAATTATTAGTTTTTACCTCAATTATCCCAAAAACCATATAAAACTATTAAATATTTTTGAAAGAAAGATATACCTAGATAATATTTTTGACAAAAAAATCGCATTTACATTTATTTACTCTTATTTATATTTTAAAGTTTGACATAATGCATCATCCTGTATACAACTGTAAAAGAGTTATAAGGCCCAGTTACCCAGAGTAACCGGCGTACATAATATTATCAAAAAACATACATTCAGCTCGTATTGAGAATCTCATGTTTTAATGTCCATTAAAAATGCATAAATTTCTAAAACTTCGAACGAAATACGAAATGCGGTAACACCGCGACAACACATAGATACGTGATTTTGAGACCTCTCTAGCCAAGGCGCTCTATGTATATCTATAGATTGACGATCAATTCCACAATGGCGGAAAAACCAGCTCCCCTACAGGATTGTCAAGTTTTTTCAAAGATCCGCAATTCTTTATAGCTTGATATTTAAAGATTATAGTGATGAGATTTTTATTCTATAAAACTAATAGAGACCCAATTTTGAGATAGGCGCCTAATTTGAGATAGCTCCGTATATTAACGTATATGTAACGCCATCTAACAAAAGTGGCGTAAACTTACTCAAATAAACTAGACTGCAGTGGTAAAGAGTTCGTTGAGCGCGTCAGTTCGTTTATTTCTGCGCAGGTACGTTTTTCTTTCGATTTGAGTCGTTTAGATAGTGTAAATAAACCGGCATTTGCAGTCAACGTAAGTGGAAATAAAATATTTTATGTATCGAAGTAGTTAGTGTAGGTGTTGCCTAATGAATTTGGCTGTATTCTTTCATACTAACCTAAAATATTGTTGTCAATTTTTATAACGAGAATTCCTAATTTGAGATACTAAATTGTGCTGTATTTAAGACTATCCCAAATTAGGCACCCAATACAATATTTTGATATTTTATTACAGATGCCTAAAAACCACAAGAAATGGGACCCTCACGCTATGGTGAAAGCTGCGCGTAATAAGGAGATGGAATATCTGAAAGCCTCAATAGTTTTTTGTGTAGTGTCTCAAATTAGGCAACCTTTCAATTTATGGAAAAATTTACACAAACAAACTTTAAGTTCAATAACTTCTCTAGATAGCTATTTTAATGTAGATTCCTTGTTGCGATGTTTAGTTAATACACCAAGCAAGCGATTTTGTACAATAATAATAAAAAATTGTTCAATGATCAATTTTATTTCGAATTTATAAAAAAAGTATCTCAAATTTGGTTCCCTTCCTCTAGTAATCGAAATTTTATGATTTAACCTGATACTGCCATAATAGGTATTAGGAATCTCAGTTACGAAATTAAAAAAAATTAACTCGGTCTAGTGATTTGCAATTTATGGAAATACGT
Source organism: Polydrusus pterygomalis (assembly GCA_963969555.1). Classification (NCBI taxonomy): domain Eukaryota; kingdom Metazoa; phylum Arthropoda; class Insecta; order Coleoptera; family Curculionidae; genus Polydrusus; species Polydrusus pterygomalis. Next base: position 76,253,195 of record OZ018375.1, read on the forward strand.
AAATAATGGTTATACACAACAAATTCAAAACGTGTTTTTTTCTTTTTTCTTGAAGTCGGTTAATAAGATTTTTAGCATAGGTCCAAAAATACGTTCCTTTGAACATAATATATTTGTGACAGGGGATTTACGAAGGTCCAGAAAGGCAAGGCTATTTTCATATAAACAAAAAGATTATATCCTTATCCTCGTGTAATTTTTCCGAATGTGAGTTTGAATGAACACTTTATACACTGATAAAGTTATGTTTCTAAAATAATAGATATATTAAAAACTTGTAAGCGTAAGAAAAATAATGGGTTGTCGAAAGATTTTTAACTAGACAATTTGACATAAATGACATTGTCAAAAATTACTTTAACACAACACAGCCAGGTTAGCGTAATTCTTAATTTATTAATACTGCAATCCAGTGGCGGCTCGTGTACCTGTTCTACGCATAGACAATTTACCTTTAGATAAGCAAAGAATAATCACGAAAGTGGCAGATTTATGTAAACAAAGTTAGACACTATTAGACATGCGCACTGCAACATTATCGTTTGACGAATGGGAAAATAGACAGGTCCGGGCTTTAAAATTTAAATTCTTGCCAAAAAATGGGACTATCTTCTCAATTTTTGATCAAGTTGGGAAAAAATGTAGTGATTTCTGGCATTTTTAGTAGTAGCAAACCCATCAGATTTTAAGGATATAAATTTTTGTCTTTAAGGTTTTGTTTTCAAAATTCGTTTAAAAATGATTCGTCGTCGTGTTTTTAGTTCGAAAAAGAAGAGAACAAGAACAAGTGAATGAAACTAGTCTTATAAAATCAAATATAAAAACAAACAAAACCAGCAAAATAACCAATTTACGGTGTTATCGCGTACCTACCTAACCTCAAGTCAAATATTATTTGGTTAAAACTTGTATTGATTTTTACAATTTGGCAAAACCTTGGGTACGTGTAAAACATTTTCAAGCAAAATTTCTTGTTTAAGAATTTGAAAAGTGTTTGCCCGAGAACTTGACCCGTGGAATACTGGCTTTATTAAAAGCTTAATGTCGGGGTGTACAGATTTTAACCAAAAAATTAACCAACCAACAACTTTGACAGAATTAATTTTCTCACAATCAGACACAATTCACTAAACTACACAAAAACTAGAAATCCGTAAATATTAAACACCCACAATCCACGATAGCTAAGAAAACTACAAGTAATCCACAGAGAAAACCCAACAACAAAAATGGCGGCCGAGCCGGTTCTGGGGGGTATTTTGAGCATGTCGGTAAAGTAGGACAGGCCGATAACACGAGGTTTGTGCGCATGCCCGAAGGTGTCCAGGGGGAAGGCAGCTGACCGGCGAGTCATGCGCTCAGACTTATTTTTTCACCAAAAAAACGTAACTTTTGTTTGCGCAGGAGATAAGCTGTACGTATCTAAAGGCAAATTGTTTCTGGTTCTACCACCTACATTGAATTTCTTATTCGTAGTGCAATAAGCAATGTATATTCAAACTGGAACGCCGTCGGTCGCGCTTTATCGAAGCTATTATGCGTAAATCGGTAACGTAGTTCTCGCGGGCTTAGCCCAGTATGACCTGTATAAAGGCTGTTTCTGTACTATTTTTACAAAAACTTAGACCTTATTGTTTATATAGAGTGAAATTTTTAACTGGAATAAATTCAGTAATCGGAAGCCTCTTTATTTGCTGAAAAAATACAGAACTACGGATGCGTTTATTTTTACATGGGCATACTTTTTCGTGTCTTTATGAATTTTACCCCTCTTTTTGGGCTAGAAACCGCCCCCGACTATTTTTTTCAAATGTAAAGGTATGTATTGTGTGTATGCTCGTTGGAAAGGGAAAAAAACAAATGCGACCCATTATTTACTTTTGCATTTCGGTAATCTAGAAAGTCAGTGAAAAACTGGCTATTTAGCAATACTATTTAGCGAGACTGTTTAAAAAAAAAAGAAACATGTTTACAGTAAGAAGTATTTTTGCTATACTAAAATGGGTATTTAACTGAATCACACAAATTGGGCTTTGGCCACAGATCGCGTACTCAAGCAGAAGTAGCAGTTTTAATTCACGAAACAAACCCTGATCTACCACCAAGACACCTTAAGCAAAATTGAAAGACGTTATTGTGAACTAGGCCACGTCAGGGACATACCCAAAAAAAAGGCAGCCTGGAGTAATGGATAAAGGCACGCAACTAAAAGTTTTACTTGCTCTTGAAGAAAATCCTGTTACTCCAGCTTGGCAACTTGCAAGAGAAAATAACATAAGCCATAAGTCTACATTGAAGTTAGTGGCAGTGGTTCTCAGCCCGGTGATACAAAGATTGGCGGAATGGAAGCATGTGACGTCAGAGTGTGACGTCACATATGCCAGACAATTGTCAATAGAACCGCCCTACGTTTACCGTCCCCATCCTTGTCGTCTATCCTTGTCTAAGGTCCTCATCATTTATGAGTTAATATAACTCCTACGTCGTTATTTGTTTAAACTGAATGTGTTTACTAAGAAAAGCGACCTTTCTTCGTTCGAGCTATACTTGTCTCTCTTTATATATAGCGAAGGTAACTTGATGCAGACAGAGACAGATCTATGCTACAAATTACCCGAGCCAATAAATTATTTTTAAACGTTCAATGTCTTCTTGGACTCGGCCAGAAATAATGGAATCGCCCAGCCCAACCTCGCCTTAAAATAAAATGATAATGGCTGACAAAGTTTATGAAAAAGTTTGTATAACTTGATCTTTTCTATTAATATTGTTCATGAACACGAGCCTGTTTACATTTCATTCTGCTAAAGGTAAGTTTGCTAACTTTGATTAATTATTTTTATGATTTATAGGTACAAATCCAAATCATAACATACATTTTTTATTATTATTATTGAACAAAATGTGCCGATTATTTTCTCCTAAATTTTGGTAAATCTATAAATATGCATATTTTAATTACTAAACCCTACGATACTAATTTAAATCTTGCTGATTCTTGCCCTCTATGTATGTACCTATATTATACGATCTATTTTTTTGATCTTTTTTAAACCTTTTGTAGATTCTCTGCCTACTAAACTCAAGTGGAAATAATTTTATTTTAACCCACTCGGAAGTGTTTTTTCCATGATCTGATAATTGGTTTTTTTACATTGTGGTATTTTTGTTTTAGATTAGCTGTTCGTTATGTGAAAGAATGAATTTTGGAGACAAGATTTTGTCTTCACCTTAAGGTTAGCTATAAAAAGTTTTTACCTAGGCCTTTACGCTTTTCCAGGCTGACAATGGAAATATGTATTCTTATTTAAAATGCACATTGCTTAGAAAGCTTCAAGTAGAGAATGAATGAAAAACCAGTTAACGAGGAACTCGATCAGCAGATTACGAGAAATTATAAGACAGACTCAAATGGTAATTATTGTGATTTTAATATTTTAATAAAATTATGTCATGTGCATTTTTGAGTTTTATTTTTTATTTTCTTCGAGGCTAGACCAACAACAATATAGAGTATTTTATTTTAAAGTGATATTTAGTCGAAAAGGTTATTCAGAATGCTGCTATTTGATTTTTACTACATATAAAATCAACTAACGAGATTTTAAATAGTTTTTTTGGCTTAAATATTACTTTAAAATATTTCGCCAGAAAAAAATAACAAAACTATGGGCATTTAAACGTCCCGCCTCTAGCCTTGAGGTTCCAACCAGACCCGATGGTGGCGCTCTTTTTGACAGTTTTGACATTTCTTTAATGACATTTTTGCTTCGACCAATTAACATGCTTGTTTGTCTTCTTCCTGGTGTAAGTATTCGTTGGTGGTTCTCAACCACCGTGCCACGGAACACCGGTGTTCCGCAGAGCTCTTCCAGGTATTTCGCGAAATAATTTAGTAATATCAACTAATCTGAATCATGAGAAAGTATTTGATAAACTGATTACTTCACCGCAAATATGTTGACAAAGGTAGTGTTCCGCCATTTTCCTATTGCTACCAAAAGTGTTCCGCCACCACAAAAAGGTTGAGAACCACTAAGTTAGTGAAATCACGTCAAATGCGTCCTTATAAAATGTTAATGGTACAAGAGTTACTGGAAGAGGATCCGGACCGCCGCGCCGTCTTTATTTTTGTTAAGAGATAATAAAATCACTTGATCAGCATTTAATAAATTTGAACTGAATCCATTTTACAGGTAAGTGTATTTTTGTACTAAATGAAATGGCGTAAAATAAAGCTGCTACTTCTGCTCGAGTATGCGATCTGTCGCCTAAGCCAATCATCATTAAAATTTCGATTTTGTGTGATTCGGTTAAATTACCAATTTTAGTATTGCTAAAATACTTTACAGCAACGATTTATACAGCACAAACTACAACAACAGACAAGTATTTATTCTTCTAAATCGAAAATAAAATGTCCATTGGAATGCGGCATCAAGTTGACAAACATCCTCATCAATAACATGTTTCCTTTTTTCTTAAACAATCTGCGCTGGCAAAACCCAAATTGTAGTATTAATGGTTGCTGAAATAACCAGTTTTTTTTTCTGGCTTTTTAGACTACCGAAATGCAAAAGTAAATAGGGGGTCGTATTCCTTTTTTTATGCCTTCTCCAACAATAAGCTATGACAATATATATCTTTATATTAAAAAAAAGTTGGGGGCAGTTTCTACCTCAAAAGGAGGGGGTAAATTTCATGAAATGACGCTTTTCTGAATTTGTTGGTATAAAAGGTCTAGATCAATTTTTTAATTTTTGATCTCTATCGCCAAATTTGAGTATTTGTTATTATTCTCCATTTCGGTTTTAGACCGGTGTTGTTAAGGCCTTTTTACAGTCGGCAATACTATTTGCAAGTTGCAATTGTCTTGCTTATAAGCATGCGCAGTAGAGAACCAGCTGATCGGATTTGACAATTCTCTTGCTATTGCGAAAAATCGGTCCTGCTCGATTTTTGTTGCAAGTGCGTTTGCAATTCTGGTGGATTTATAGTAATTTTCATTGTGACCAACAAAAACGAAAGTTCCTAGAGAGGACGCGCTCAAGCTGAGTTTGACTTTTGTCAGAGTTTGGGTTGTTTCTCTTTTGTTGTGATTTCACTGTTTCTTTGCGCTTATCCGGTTTGTTTTGTGTTATTGTTATTCGGTTGTTTTCGCATTGACAGATTAACAACAGAGGCATTTATTTTTGTTGGCGATCCTTTTCAATGAAAATAGAATTGCCAGCTGTAAAACATCCTGCAAGACACATTTCAGGCAATGTCTTGCGCCTGCAATGCATTGCAGCAATTGAGCTGCAAATAGTATTGCCGACTGTAAAAAGGGCTTTACCACCTACATACAGTGTGTCTACGTAAGTTGGCGGCATATGGGAAACTTTTTTATTATTAATTTTACGAAAAAAAGTGATTCTTCATAAAAAGTTCTGCATAGTCCAAAACCTAAAACGCAACCATCAAATATCAAAATTTTCCAGTCATATACGAGGTTTGTCAAAAAACGTGAATTTTTTCCAATAAAGAATGTAAATTTTTCCTAAGAGTAAAAAAGTTCCTTTATTTTTGACATTATCAAAAATTGTTATTAAAAAAAGTTGATCAGAACTAAAAACCACGTCTAAATATGCCATAACACGCATTAAATTATAGGAGTGCCTTTTTAACTATACCTCCTGTCTCCCGTCTTCTATAGCTCACTTAGTAATTAAGTTAGGATTTTGATATCTTGCACACCTTACCTGTATCTTGAGGCGCATTTCAGGAAAATATTTATTTTCATACAGTGTGTTCCAAAAAAGTGTGACATCATAAGGATGTATTTTTTTAGATTACATGCCATATGTTTTCTTACTAATTTAAGTGCCTCCTATATACCTATATAACTCTAAAATTTTATTGAAATCGATTCAGTATTATAGGCGAAAAAAATAAAATCTAAAAAATATCAGTTTTGCAACACTGGTTTGAAAAATTAATAAAAAATAACAGTAATGCCTCGTTAATAAAATTATACAAAGGTACTTATTAAATACAGTCTTACAATCTCGTTGATCAAGTTTGATTTTTACGAATTATACAGGGTGTCCAAAGTTTATATAGTGTCAAACTTTGCAAACTTTAAAGCAATTTCTTTTTCTTATTTCAAATAGGAACCCCTATATATTTTTATGTCATTCGATGCAGAATTAAAAATCAAACATTTGTCCTAATTACAACCCTATCGCAATTTCTAACGCATCAAGACCTATTTGCCGAAAACTTATTTTATCAACTATTCCAATAGTCATTATTATGAATAAATATCGAAGGTGGCTTTAAAAAACAATTTATTGGTATCAAAGTTTATTAAAGTGACAAGAGACCATTTTGACTTTAGTAATCTAAAAGTTTCAAATATTGTTAAATTGTAAGTAATTATTTAAGCTGTTATAAGTATTTTATATTGTTTTTGTAATGGATTACAACCAAGAAGAGCACGTAGATATGATTTTTATATTAGGAGCATGCGAAAAGAACTCTTTTTTGGCAAGCCAAGTTTACGCACAGCGTTATTCGGAACGATGACATCCAGACAAAAGGAGCCTGCAAAACATATTAGAGAGGTTTGTACAAACAGGAAATGCAAACAACCCAAAACCAGTGAAAACCGGTCCGAACTGAAGAAAATCAATTGGCTGTGCTGGTACATGTCATAGAAAATCCTTCAGTTAGTCAACAAGCAGTCGCTGATGCCGTAGATGTAAGCGAAAGAACAGTTTAACGAATTTTAAAGGATAACCATCTCCACGAGTATCATTTATTATTACTAACAATTTAAAAATATTTGAAACTTTTAGATTATTAAAGTCAAAATGGTCTCTTGTCACTTTAATAAACTTAAATACCAATAAATTATTTTTCAAAGCCGCCTTCGATATTTATTCATAATAATGACTGATGGAATAGTTGGTAAAATTAGTTTTCTGCAAATAAGTCTAGATGCGTTAGAAATTGCGATAGGGTTGTAATAAGGACAAATGTTTGAATTTTATTTCTGCATCGAATGACATAAAAAAATATAGGGGTTCCTATTTGAAATAAGAAAAATAAATTGCTTTAAAGATTGCAAAGTTTGACACTAAACTTTGGACACCCTGTACAATTCGTATTAATTAAACTTGGTTAGCAAGACTGTTACACTTTATTTAATAAGTATCTTTTATTTTTTATTAATTTTTCAAACCAGTGGTGCAAAAGTGATATTTTTCAGTTTTTATTTTTTTTTTCGCCTATAATACTGAATCGATTTTAACAGAATTTTAGGGTTATGTAGGTAACTATAGGAGGCACTTAAATAAGTTAGAAAACATATGGCATGTAATCTAAAAAAATACATCTTTATGATGTCACACTTTTTTGGAACACCCTGTATGAAAAAAAATATTTTCATGAAATGCGACCCAAGATACAGGTAAGGTGTGCAAAATATCAAAATTCTAACTTAATTACTAAGTGAGCTATAGAAGACGGGAGGTGAGGTGCAGGACCCTGTCCCTGTATAGATGTGCCAATTTCCAAAAAAATTATATACAGTAGTTTTTGAAATATTTGCAGTATTCCAGACTTTTAGATACCCCAAATACAATGTATAACGCAACAGAGCAACACGTACATAATAAACACGTAATAGTCAGCTGCAAAAAGGCTAAACACAATAAAATATGATAGATGGATGCAGTGGCGTAGCTAGGATATTGTCTTGGGGGGGCATATAGTTGCATAGAGACGTAAAGCCCGTAAATTTTTTTGGACCACGCCCAAATTTTGCTAAATTTTTCTATTATCTATAATTGTTATGTAATCGCCTAAGTACAATCCGCAACTGAAATAATCTAGAAGTCCTACAAACAAACCACAACCAAACGTAATTACCTAGGTTTTCCTACGATGTTTATATCTTACTTTGTCTTATTTACGTAAATAAAAGAGAAAAAAGGAAATTTACACCACCAGACACCAGATCCGCGAATGTCACATAAAACAAGACGACGGGGATGTGATGACCAAAACAGACGCGTTGTTTCTCAAAGTAAGCCTACCTACGTTAAACTTAAAAGGGCAAAAAAATTAAATTTAAATATTGTTTTTGAAATATTGTTGATAATTACTTTTTTTCATGGCTCTTGGGGGGGGGGGGCAAATGCCTTGATGCCCCCCCCCCCCCCTAGCTACGCCGGTGGATTGATGTTCTTTCTTGGAAGCAGTAACTTCTATAGTAGGAAGAACATAAAATAATTCCAAAATAATGAAATATTTTAATTAAAATAAAGAATACTAATCCCTTCAAAGCTCTATAATCAGAAGCTGTAAAAAGAAGAATGTGTATTAAGAACCAACATTTAGTGACTGCGTGACTTGGTTTTTGTTTATAATTCCTACAAAGCGGATTTATAATATAACTTAGTAAAAGTTAGTCTAAAGAGAATAATTTGGCCGAAGGCATAATCAACAATATAATATCTTTACTAGTTATTTCGTTATTTGTGTACTATGTAAAGTGCAAAATTTTCTAAAGTGTTTGACGTTTGAAAGCCAAAGCATCACTTCCGACTAGTTTGCAGTTTCCATATATTGAGTAATGTACCCACAATATGGTTAAAAAAAAATGTTGAATAAGATGATGTTTAAAATTATTTCTATAATAAGGAATAAGGTTAATAATGTTCGGTACTCGATAACATTAACTAACCTTCTTAAAAAAGCATGTAATAGATACGAATTATGCAATCCTAGCCTACTAATGAGCCATGATGTGGCTAACGTCTACTAAAGATGGATCTGGCGAAACTAAAACAACAATTTTCTTCTGTCTAAAATTGGTTAGCACTGCCAAGCCTGACTCTAATAATTATGACTAGGTACCGTTTTTATTAGGTGATTTTCTCTTGCATCTGATACATATATTATTACGGGAAAGAAAGAAAAAACTGAAAGTCTTCCTCCACAAAATTTAATAGAATAAAAAATTATTCAAGGGTCTCTACATGTTTCGAACGTAGAAACGTTCATCATCAGGAGACAGAAAATACATTTGGCGCTGATGATTTTAGCAGAAGAGAAAGTGTTGTAGAGCCTTAATGGAGCTTGTATGGAATTGAAACTTGAAGTGTAGAAGAGACATATTTAATATGAAAGAAATTGGACCATGAAAATTGTTTAAAAAATTTTAAATAATCTTCGACACCTTTTTAGAAAGATTTTTCTTCTTCCCCTTTTTTTGTTTAGTTTAGACCCTTACTGACTTCTCACATACTCAGTATGGTTTAATTTTCATCAATTTCTTTCATATTATGTTTCTTCTACACTTCAAGTTTTAATTCCATACAAGCTTCATTAAGGTTCTACACCACTTTCTCTTCTGCTAAAACCATCAGCACCAAATATATTTTCTGTCTCCTGATGATGAACGTTTCTACGTTCGAAACATGTAGAGACCCTTGAATAATTTTTTATTCTATTAAATTTTGTGGAGGAAGACTTTTAGTTTTTCCTTTCTTTCCCATATTTTAAACTCCACTTTAACCATGGACTACTTACTTCTTCAAATATATTATTACGTTTATGTTAAGAGGTACTGATTTTCTTTAGAAGTGTCTAAAATCGACGCTTGATTTCACCAGGTGCGACATTCCCTAAACTACTCCAACGCTTCATTGCATTGATGTGATATACACTTTTCTTTATTTCATCGGTTCCTAGGGTTACTGATGAGTATTTATTTGGTTAAAAGGTGTTTGGTAAGCTAGTTCTTAATTAAAATGTTTCCTCAACTTATAAGAGTAGTCAAATATGTAATTAAAATAATGAATAGATATCAGTTAAAATGTTGGACTAGTCCGAAGAAAAGACAATCAAATTCATTGTCAGTAACGCTGGAACTCACTTTGACAGTTTTTAATAGGGATATTTATGTGGAAAATTTTGGGAGAATATTATTGTGAATGCCATTTATTTAGAACAGAAAAACTTATGCAGTTCCATGGATTCTTCACTCGCATTAAAGTAAACAAGGCCAGCAAAATGGTTTTTACCAATGTGGGAGGTCCAATTAGTCATTCGTATTTGTCGTATTAGTCCTTGTTAAATGTGTAGTCATTTTCTTTGCCGATTTTCCGACTTTAATAAAAATTGGATAGGGATAGGATATGCATACCTGAAAAAATGATCTCATTGTTTCTCACTGCTAATAACTCATTTTAATATATTTCATACCACGCACACACTCTAGCTAGAATATATTACCACTCAACCCAACTACTACATTTTTGAGTAACATAAGCGCCCAACTAGCAATATGGATATCCAAAACGACAAAAGTATTGTATAGGTGTTCGTTAGTGCTATTTAAAGAATACTTCAGTTCTATAATGCCTATAGTTAAAACCATTTTAGCGAACGAACCAAATTATCCCATAATATAGTTGTAAGAATGAATATACAATAAATATTATAGTAGAAACGGCAATCAGCAGTATCTGTATTTTATTAGTATTGCATAATTATTTATATCACATTTTACACAGCCTTTTTAAAATAGTTCTAAAATATGTATATATAAACTGTATAGTATTTGTCAATACACTTATGCAACAGTTTTAAAATAGTTTTATACACATTGAATAAGAAGTTGTGTAGCTTACTTTAAAATAATTTATTAAAATTAGTATAATATTAAGACAATACAACTCTTACAGAACTACTTTAAAACTATTTTATAGACGTTCATAATCTTAGAAATTGTCACTATTTAAAAATTCTTATAACATTAAAATGTATCTTATTAGAATAAAATGTTTACTAACACCGCGTTATACAACTTAACCTCATTTCCGTTTATAGAACAAAAATGACAATAAACAAGTTTAAATTAAATCAAAACATGCTTTATTGTTGAAGAACATATACCATTTCATTGACAAAGTGTATATAATAAAATAATATATTCTAGATCCTACCTAAAAATAGAGGTGAAAACAGAGAAGGGGACAAACACGTCCTTAAAATTCACAAGTAGTAAAGTCAACAAACTATAAAATAAAATAAATCCTGTTACTTAATTACTTTGGACATGGTTGGCTCATAATGGTCCCAAAATTTAAGAATGGGTTTCGACTTTTGTCTAGTATTATAATACAGCTAGGTTCCTACCTAATTTAGAGTTGGCAACCTTTCAAAAACGGTATAGATGGCGTTCATGTAAGGCTTCTTTAGCGCCTGCCTTAACATTACACCACTAAAGTATCCTATAATGACCCAAAAGGAACCAAACGACGTTTTAGCGTATAATTAGACAACATTATTCAACCAAAGCGTCGTATAACGACGAAAAGAAAACAAAAACATTGTATTAAAAATCCGCCATATTTTTCACTTCCTTTCGCTATTTCGACTGACGCCATTATGCAAATGTTATTTTCTTAAACAAAAAATACACGAAACTTATCAATTTTTTTGAACAAAGACCATAATTACATAATTATTCTATCATTCACTTATTAAATCTGGTGTAAAATATACTGCAGATTAAATTTTTCTTGTTAAATATTTGTTATCGTAATAAACCCAAATTTACGCCAAACAAAAGGCGCTTGCATTTTTTACTGTAAAAGTATATATATTTTGTCAAAAAAAGTTTCCAGGCACATAAAATTCGTCATTTAATGCCGTTTGTCAAAGATTCTATCATTACAAAATATTTTTTATTAGAAATATTCCATCGCCCTTTTAACTTATAAATGTTATCCATATTATTTTGCAAGACCTGGGTTATACAGCAATTTTGCGATATTTTGGTGTAGTTCGTCAACATTATAAAATAAAATTTTTGTTTTAGGATTTACAAAATATCTATATAACAGTTTTTTAAGTGTTATTTAAATATACCTATATGAATTGTATAATGATTGTATAGCCTTACAATGCAGACACTATAGAATTAAAATATTTTATAAAAATGGGCCTTTTTTGGTTGTATAGCTATCGTATTACGGTTTAAAAACCCCTTTAAAAATAATTTGGTTTTATTAACTTTCCTTGTGTAGTGGTTTATAAAATTATTATAAATATAATTTTGCTAGTTGGGCGTAGCAGTACAGCTACAATTCTACCCAATACTTGTATTGGT